>CM066031.1:774643566-775883080 GCA_033557465.1 Ichthyophis bannanicus
AGGAGCTGGGAGACTTCAACTGGCAAGGAAACCCAGTAACTATACACGAGGTTTTGTCCATGGGAACACTGCAGAGGAGGAGAGCTATGCAACCAGTTAATGTCCCCATTTCTCAGTATCTGTGTTAAGTACAGGTGGTTGCATCCTTTTGGACTATCCTTCATGGTACAGGGGAAAACATGGAGTACACAAACTGGCAAAAGCGCAAGCAGTGTTGCACAAAGCAGGGATGAGGGCTAAGAAAGAATTCTGGAACTGAAATAGCGACAAATGGAAAGGAGGTGGCGAAGCAGCAAAGTGCAGAAGAGCACCATGAAGTGAAGAAAGGTTGGAGTAAAGAAAGCAAAGAAAGAGCTAAAAGATGAACTGAAGAGGTGGAGGAGTGCCTGTTGATGGGCATGGGGACAGCAGAGGAGGGGGGATTGATGATAAATTACTGGTACAGAATATAATGTAAAATTATAGCATGGTTTGCAAAGTATACTACAGAATTGGGTCTATGATTAAAAAGTTGTCTGTTCTAGTCGTATAATGGGAGGAATGGGAGGAGGGAGAGGGAGGGGAGCTAGGGATTAACTAATTGTATAGTGTAAAATATATTGTTACAGCACTGTTTGCAAAATATGCTAAAGAACGGGTTGCCTTGTTAAAAGATGATATATGTTTTACTTATATTTTGGGAGTGGTGGGAGGGAGGGGGGAAGGTAATCAGGGGGGAGAGGAGGTGGTGGGTGGAGGGACAGAGAAGGGACAGGAGGAAGGGCAGGTGAGGGGGAGCAGGTGAGGCACTACTATGATAACTCCTGGAAAAGGAGGGAGGGCTTCGGAGGGGAGGTTGGGGGGAATGGAGAGGGTGGTGGGGGGGCAGGGGGCTGAGCTTGAGGGGGGGAGGGGTGGGGGACACAAGATAAAGAAGAGGGGAAGGGGGATAGAAGAGGGGAGACTGGGTAAGGAGGGGAGGGGGAGGAACAAGAGAAGGAAGGAAACTAGATAAAAAGGGAAGGGTAAGCAATTAGGAATTACGACCATTAATGTCAAAGGCCTGAGAACATGGAGGAAAAGAAGGATGTTGGAGCAGGAAGGTCGACGTCTAAAAGCAGACATGTGTATACAGGAGACATCTAAGGGTGGGGCAGGAATATCTGTTGCAATCAAAAGCATACCCAAAGGTGGTGTTGGCGGGACAGAGGGTGAACCCAAGGAAAGGAGGGGTAGGAATTCTAGTGGGGGAAGTATTTAGGCATGCTGTAGTGGGCGAGAAGAGGGGGAAAGACAGAAGGTGGGGGGAGTGCAAATGCGGCTGAGGGAGGAAGAGGTGTGGGTAGTTAGTATATATGGACCTAATGAAGGACAGGGAGAGGCCTTCGATAAAATAACTACAGAATTAGAAGAACTGGGTGAGGTTCAGTTAATAGTGGGGGGGAGACTTCATTTTAACCAGTAATCCATGGTTGGATAATAGTGGAGGGGGGGGAAGAAGGCTAGACTCAGCATGAGGATGCAGGAGAGACTAGGGGTACTGGATTTATGGAGGACCAGGCACCAGGGGGAGTGTAGATACGCATTTTATTTGTAAGTACATGGCGCATATAGTAGATTGGACATGATATGGGGAGGGGGAAAATGGGCTCCAAGAGTAAAGGAGGATGTTGTTTGTTTAATTATTTAGTGTTTGTCTTAGTGGTGTGCAAGTTTCAGCCTTCTCAGCTGTACTTACCTTGCCTCTCTCAACTGGGCTTTGTGTGGTAGCCATTTTGAATTAATCTCTCTCCCCAGAGCCTGTTGTTTGTTAAGCTTTTCCTGTCCTTGCCTGCCTGAGTGACTCCTCCCCCTGTGTGTGGTAGCCATTTTGAATTAATCTCTCTCCCCAGAGCCTGCTGTTAAGCTTTTTCCTGTCCTTGCCTGCCTGAGTGACTCCTCCCCCTGACCCCCTCCCCCTGAGGTATCCTGTAACCTTGTTCCTGTATTCTCTACGTGTGCATAGGCTGTTTTAGTTTGCTTTTCTCTGATCAGAGAAAGGCTGAACTTTTACAGAGCTCTGCTAGTGAGTGGATTTTTGCCTCCTGGGACATCTTACTGTGAGTTCTAGCTGTTTATTTAATTATTTACTGTTTGTCTAACTGTTGTTTGTTTAATTATTTAGTGTTTGTCTTAGTGGTGTGCAAGTTTCAGCCTTCTCAGCTGTACTTACCTTGCCTCTCTCAACTGGGCTTTGTGTGGTAGCCATTTTGAATTAATCTCTCTCCCCAGAGCCCGTTGTTTGTTAAGCTTTTCCTGTCCTTGCCTGCCTGAGTGACTCCTCCCCCTGTGTGTGTGGTAGCCATTTTGAATTAATCTCTCTCCCCAGAGCCTGCTGTTAAGCTTTTTCCTGTCCTTGCCTGCCTGAGTGACTCCTCCCCCTGACCCCCTCCCCCTGAGGTATCCTGTAACCTTGTTCCTGTTTTCTCCACGTGTGCATAGGCTGTTTTAGTTTGCTTTTCTCTGATCAGAGAAAGGCTGAACTTTTACAGAGCTCTGCTAGTGAGTGGATTTTTGCCTCCTGGGACATCTTACTGTGAGTTCTAGCTGTTTATTTAATTATTTACTGTTTGTCTAACTGTTGTTTGTTTAATTATTTAGTGTTTGTCTTAGTGGTGTGCAAGTTTCAGCCTTCTCAGCTGTACTTACCTTGCCTCTCTCAACTGGGCTTTGTGTGGTAGCCATTTTGAATTAATCTCTCTCCCCAGAGCCTGTTGTTTGTTAAGCTTTTCCTGTCCTTGCCTGCCTGAGTGACTCCTCCCCCGGTTTGTGTGGTAGCCATTTTGAATTAATCTCTCTCCCCAGAGCCTGCTGTTAAGCTTTTTCCTGTCCTTGCCTGCCTGAGTGACTCCTCCCCCTGACCCCCTCCCCCTGAGGTATCCTGTAACCTTGTTCCTGTATTCTCTACGTGTGCATAGGCTGTTTTAGTTTGCTTTTCTCTGATCAGAGAAAGGCTGAACTTTTACAGAGCTCTGCTAGTGAGTGGATTTTTGCCTCCTGGGACATCTTACTGTGAGTTCTAGCTGTTTATTTAATTATTTACTGTTTGTCTAACTGTTGTTTGTTTAATTATTTAGTGTTTGTCTTAGTGGTGTGCAAGTTTCAGCCTTCTCAGCTGTACTTACCTTGCCTCTCTCAACTGGGCTTTGTGTGGTACCCCCATCCCCCTGCTGAGGGTTCAGGACAGGGTACCTTGTAACTGCCCTCTTTAATAGGACTTATCTCCCCCCCTCCCTCCCCAGCACCCACCCACCCCTGGGGAAATTGTAGTTTTATAGGTACTTGGACATCTTAGAGGAAAGGGGCTGCTCTCAGGTGCAGCTCTTAATCCAAATCAGTCATACACAGAGGACCTGTGATTAATTAGCTTCAGGTACACAGGGTGTATTAGGGGTATTAGATACACTTTTATTAGTATAAGCATCTACACCAATCCTTATTATATACCGATTTAAAAGACCTAAACACAAGCTTTAAACTCAGATGCAGTCAGAGGTCCAGCAACGAGATGGGGGTTCTCCAGTCTTTTGCATCGAGTGTCACATGTATGATTATCTCCCAGTTGGTGAGAGGTCCTACATATGCACTAAGTGCAGGGAGCTCTTTGCTCTCAGGGAACGAGTCCGTTCTCTAGAGGCTAGAGTAGCAGACCTGGAAGACATAAGAAAGACAGAGAAGTACATGGACGAGACCTACAGGGATATAGTCCTGAAGTCCCACCTCCAGTCTGGCAGCATCCCTGTTGCCATGGAGGAGAGAGGTCACGTGACAGGAGAGCATCACCCTGGTGTGGCAGGAAGTGATCCTGTAACTAGGACCTGTCCTCCAGGTGATGTAAAACCCTCTCGCACCGAGGACGTTTCTCCAGGGCCATGCCCCCATGAGGGGAGGGTCAGGACAGCTGTTATAGTTGGTGATTCAATCATTAGGAATGTAGATAGCTGGGTGGCTGGTGGACGTGAGGATCGCCTGGTAACATGCCTGCCTGGTGCGAAGGTAGCAGATCTCACGCACCGCCTAGATAGGATCATAGATAGTGCTGGGGGGGAGTCTGCTGTCTTGGTACATGTTGGTACCAATGACATAGGAAAATGTGGTAGGGAAGTTCTGGAGGCTAAATTTAAGCTTTTAGGTAGGAAGTTGAAATCCAGAACTTCCAGGATAGCGTTCTCCGAAATGCTTCCTGTTCCACGTGCAGGACCCAAAAGACAGGCAGAGCTCCGGAGTCTCAATGCGTGGATGAGACAATGGTGCAAGGATGAGGGTTTTGGATTTGCTAGGAACTGGGGAACATTCTGGGGAAAGGGGGGGCTCTTCCGAAGGGATGGGCTTCACCTTAATCAGGATGGGACCAGACTGCTGGCATTAACCTTTAAAAAAGAGATAGAGAAGCTTTTAAACTAGAAAATAGGGGAAAGCCGACAGTCACCCAGGAGCGCACGGTTCGGACAAGGTATCCTTGAAGGATACTACCAAAAGCAGTGAGGTTCCAAAAGGGAGTATAGTAGCCCAAATGCCCTTGAGTAAGGAGCAGACAGAGCATAAAGATTCCCCATTACCCATGCCTACCAATAGCCAGATTAATATTAATAAAATACAGTCTCTAAAATGCTTGTATGCCAATGCTAGAAGTCTAAACAATAAGATGGGAGAATTAGAATATATAGCATTAAATGAGAGGTTAGATATGATTGCACTCTCAGAGACATGGTGGAAGGAGGATAACCAGTGGGACACTGTGATACCTGGATACAAACTATATCGTAATGATAGAGCTGAACAAATTGGTGGAGGGGTTGCACTCTATGTTAGAGAGGGCATTGAGTCAGAAAGGATTAAAGTTTTGCAGGGAACAAAATATGCTGTAGAATCTCTATGGATTGAAATTCCATTTATGAAGGGGAAGGTGATGGCAGTGGGAGTATACTATCGACCACCTGGCCAGAATGAACAAATGGATGATGAAATGCTCAAAGAAATCAAGGAAGCTAACAAAAGCCACAACAGAGTAGTAATAATGGGTGATTTCAATTACCCCGGTATCGACTGGGACAGTGTCACAGCAGGACAAGCTAAAGAGATAAAGTTTCTAGATGAAATGAATGACTGCTTCTTGGAGCAGCTGGTTCATGAACCGACCAGAGGGGAAGCCATACTGGACCTAGTCCTTAGTGGAACGCCAGATCTGGTGCAAGAAATAAGGGTGTTGGGACCACTTGGCAATAGTGATCATAGTATGATCATGTTTGATTTAATCAGTGGAGGACAGATAGTAAAGGAATCCACAGTACTACCTTTTAACTTTCAAAAGGGTGACTATGATAGAATGAGGAATATAGTTCGGAAAAAAAATAAAAGGAGCGGTTCCAAAGGTTAAAGACTTACAGCAAGCTTGGGTGTTATTTAAAAATACTATCCTCGAAGCCCAGACCAGCTGTATTCCACGCTTTAAGAAAAGTGGAAGAAGTCCAAAAAACTGCCAGCATGGTTTAAAGGTGAGGTCAGAGAGGCTGTTGCTGCCAAAAGAGCAACCTTCAGAAAATGGAAAAAAGAGCCAAATGATGAAAACTGGAAACAGCACAAGCACTGGCAAGTTAAATGCAAAGCATTGATAAGGCAGGCAAAGCGGGAATTTGAGAAGAAACTTGCTACGGAAGCAAAAACACGAAATAAAGACTTTTTCAAGTACATTCGTAGCAAAAGGCCTGTGAGAGAGTCAATTGGACCATTAGATGATAGAGGGGTAAAAAGGTGCAATAAGAGGAGACAAGGCTATAGCAGAGAGACTGAATGAATTCTTTGCTTCGGTCTTTACTGAGGAAGATGTAGGGGTGTTACCCAAGACTGAAGTGGTATTTAAAGGTGATACTGCAGAGGAATTGAGAGAAATATCGCTACACCGGGAAGATATATTACAACTATTTGATAAACTGAATAGTAGCAAATCACCTGGACCGGATGGTATACATCCCAGAGTGTTGAAAAACTGAAATATGAGATTGCAGACCTGTTATTGGTAATCTGTGAACTTTCATTAAAATCATCTGTAATACCTGAAGATTGGAGGGTCGCCAACGTAACACCAATTTTTAAAAAGGGTTCCAGGGGTGACCCGGGAAATTACAGACCGGTGAGCCTGACGTCAGTACCAGGGAAAATGGTAGAAGCCATCATAAAGAACAAAATTACACAGCATGTAGATAGTCATGGCCTAATGGGAGACAGCCAACATGGCTTTAGACAAGGAAGATCTTGTCTTACTAATCTGATATGTTTTTTTGAAGGTGTGCATAAACAGGTAGACAAAGGTGAGTCGGTTGATATAGTGTATCTGGACTTTCAGAAAGCTTTTGACAAGGTCCCCCATCAGAGACTTTTGGCGAAGCTAAAAAGTCATGGGATAGGAGGCAGTGTACTATTGTGGATCGGGAACTGGTTAAAAGATAGAAAGCAGAGGGTAGGGCTAAATGGCCAATATTCCCAATGGAAAAAGGTGAATAGTGGAGTACCCCAGGGATCTGTACTGGGTCCGCTACTTTTTGACATATTCATAAATGACCTGGAAAAGGGAATAACTAGTGAGGTAATCAAATTTGCAGATGACACAAAGCTGTTTAAAGTTGTTAAAACCCAAGAGGATTGTGGAAAACTGCAGGAGGATCTGGATAAATTGGAAGACTGGGCATCCAAATGGCAGATGAAATTTAATGTGGACAAGTGCAAAGTTATGCACCTAGGAAAGAACAACCCACACTATAGTTACAAGATGCAAGGCTCCACATTAGAAACCACCACCCAGGAAAAAGATTTAGGAGTCATCGTGGATAACATGTTAAAACCCTCCGCCCAGTGTGCAGCGGCGGCCAAGAAAGCAAATAGAATGCTAGGTATCATAAGGAAAGGGATGGAGAATAAAACAAAGGATATTATAATGCCTCTGTATCGCTCCATGGTACGACCGCACCTTGAATATTGTGTGCAATTCTGGTCACCGTATCTTAAAAAGGACATAGAGTTATTAGAAAAAGTACAGAGAAGAGCCACCAAATTGGTGAAGGGGATGGAAGGCTACTCCTATGAAGAGAGGCTAAAAAGGTTAGGGCTCTTTAACCTAGAAAAGAGGCGGCTGAGGGGAGATATGATAGAGGTGTATAAATTAATGAATGGAGTGGAACGGATAAACGTGGATAAATTGTTTACGCTATCAGAATATAGAAGGACTAGGGGGCATGTAATGAAGCTACAGGGTAAACTATTTAAGACAAATAGGAGAAAATATTTCTTCTCTCAACGTGTAATCAAACTCTGGAATCTGTTACCGGAGGATGTAGTAAGGGCTGTTAGTATAGCTGGGTTTAAAAAAGGTTTGGACAAGTTCCTGGAGGAAAGGTCCATAAACCACTATTAAAAAGGGACCCAGGATATCAATGCTTGGCCTAGTACAAGCACTGCAGAACCTGTGTCTTTTGGGGAAACTGCTAGGTACGTATGACCTAGATTGGCCACTGTTGGAAACAGGATACTGGGCTTGATGGACCTCGGTCTGACCCAGTATGGCATTTCTTATGTTCTTATGTTCTTATGTTCTTAACAAGAGGAAATAACATGGACGGATCATGCACCAGTGAGTGTGATTTTTGATCTAGGAGCGGAGGAAGGGATCAAGTATTGGAAAATGAATGATTCATTGTTAGATGAGGAGGAGCATGTGGGGGCGGTGAAAGCAGCCATTAAGGAATATTTGGCTTTTAATGAGACTGGGGATGTAGAGTTGAAAACCGTTTGGGATGGCTTAAAGGCTGTAATAAGGGGGAAGTTAATAAGTATAGCAGCACGGCTTAAAAGGGAGAAGAGGAAGGAAGAAGGGGAACTATTAGGGCAGCTGCAATATTTAGAGGCCTAACATCAGAGGAGACCAGAAAAAGGGGTAATGGCTAAATTGATAAAAATACGGGCAGAGCTTAGTCAGTTAAGTGGGCAAGAAATTGTGCTTAAATTAAATATCCTAAAACAGAAATACTTTGAGGGTGGCAATAAAGCAGGGAAAAATACTAGCAAGTAGGCTGAAGGCACAAAGGCAAGCGGCGCATATAGAGGGCATAAGGGATGGTAAGGGGAGGATGGTACATAGAACGAAGGAGATTAACCAGGTATTTCGGGAATATTACCACAAATTATATAAAAGTGAGTTGCAAAAGGGGCCAGAGGAGATCAAGAGATACTTGCAAGAGTGTGGGCTCAGTAAAGTCAAGAGGATAAGGAAAGAATAGGGGAGGCAATTAAGGAGAGGGAAGTGATAGAGACCATAAAGTCCTTGAAACTAGGAAAATCTCCGGGATTAGATGGGTATACGGCGCAGTTTTATAGAAAGTTGGTGGATCAAGTCGCACCAATATTGACTAGAGTATTTAATAGAGTATTGGAAGGGGAAGGGATCCCGCGGACGATGGAAGAAGCTGGAATCAGTGTTGCCAAAACCGGGGAAAGATAAAGGGGTATGCGGGTCTTACAGGTCTATATCCTTGATAAATTTGGATGCTAAAATACTAGCTAAGGTATTGGCCAATAGGATTCAGGGGATACTACCCAAGATAATACATAGGGATCAGACCGGATTTGTGAAAGGGCGACAAGGGAGTGATAATATCAGGAAGGTGATGAACATTGCTTGGCATCTCCAGGGAAAGGGGAGAACAGGCGGTGTTGGTTACGGTAGATGCAGAGAAGGCATTAGACTGAGTAGAATGGCAGTATGTGTTAAGTTTTGGAGCAGATGGTTTGGGTATAATTATATAGCGTGGATTAAAGCCTTATATGAGTACCCGAGGGTAAGGATTCAAATAAATGGAGGATATTCTGAGCAGTTTACATTGGGGAGGGGTACCAGGCAGGGATGCCCATTGTCACCACTTATTTGCACTGGCCATAGAACCTTTGGCTGAAGTGGTTAGGAGGGAGGCAGATGTAAAAGGGGTAGTAGTGGGGGGGGGGGAGAAAATAGCATTATTTGCAGATGTGATATTCTTATTAACGCAGCCCCTGACAACCCTACCAGTCTTGATGAAGATAAAGGAGTACAGTAGTGTAGCTGGGTATAAAATAAATGAAGGTAAAACAGAGGTGCTTGGTTTTAATCTGGAGGGGGGATTAGAAGCACGGTTGCAATCACATTTTAACTTGAAATGGGTGAAACAGCAGTTTAGGTATTTGGGAATACAATTCGGGAAACCTCTAGAGAGTATTAAACAATGGAATTATCAGGCATTGACAGATACATTGAGGGGGGATTCAGCAAAGTGGCGGGGAATACGACAGTCCTGGCTGGGGCGTATAGCAGCAGTAAAAATGAATATTCTGCCTAGATTGCTATTCTTGTTCACATCTCTGCCCTGTAAGGTGACTAAGAAAGAGATAGGAAAGATGCAGAATATGATTCTGCAGTTTATATGGGAGGGGAAGCTCCCTAAGGTGGCAAGGGGGACCCTGTATCGCACAAGTGCAAAGGGGGGGGGCTGGGGGTGCCATGCTTGATGAAGTATTTTGAAGCGGCTCAATTGAGGGCTTTGTTAGCGTGGCGGGAGGGCGCAGATATTTTAAGCTGGATGCAGATTGAGGGAGGGGGAGGAGAATTTCTGGAGAGGAGAATATGGGATCCGGGTGGGGGTCAGGAGGGAGGAGGGGAGGAAAATCCATTTCAGGAACTTACGTTTCAGATATGGAAAAAGTGGAAGGGATTCCTGATGGAAGGGAAAGTGTACTCTAGATATACTTATCTGAGTAGGGTAGGGAATAAGGGGATGGAAGGGAATATGGAGTGCTGAAGGGATGGAAGCAAAAAGGGTTAGAGACTGGGACAATTCATAAAGAAAGGGGGCGGAGTTAGCACATTTGAGGAATTACAACAAGAGTATGGGATAGAGCAAAAGGATCATTATGTATATGTACAGTAGTGGTATTTTTTGAATGCCGGGGGGTGAAATCTGATTTGGAGTGGAAACCTACGCAATTTGAGGAGATGATGGGGAAACAGTGGTCGCAGAAAGGGATATCAAAAATATATAAAATGCTTCTAAAGAATGGGAGCCAGAAGGGGAAGTGGCAACAGCGGTGGGAGGAGGAGATTCCAGAATCTTAGGAGGATAACCGGTGGGTCGAGATATATGAGAGAACA
The DNA here is from genome assembly GCA_033557465.1 of Ichthyophis bannanicus. Classification (NCBI taxonomy): domain Eukaryota; kingdom Metazoa; phylum Chordata; class Amphibia; order Gymnophiona; family Ichthyophiidae; genus Ichthyophis; species Ichthyophis bannanicus. The sequence continues at coordinate 774,653,756 of CM066031.1, forward strand.
TATAAGTTAGCTAGGGGAACCCCAATGCTAGAGAATAGCTTGAAGATGCGGTATAGGATGCACTGGACCCCGATGAGGACACAGGTAATCTTCCCAAATAGCTCAAGTGAGTGTTGGAAGAAATGTGGGGTAGGAGGGTGGCTATTTCATATGATCTGGATGTGTCCAAAAGTACAGACGTATTGGGGGGAGGTGAGAAAGTTATATGAGCAGATTACAGAGTGAAGGTACGGCTCACACCGGGGATGGTAGTGCTTAATGAAGGAGGAAGGGAAGGGGAAGGAGACATGGGAATCTTTTTGGGGTATGGCATAATAGCAGCCCGTATGTGTCTGATGCGATGGTGGAAGAATGCAGAAGTACCTCCGATGAGGGAGGTAGTGAGCAAGCTGGAACAATTGTGGGGTATGTGTATGATAGAAGCGCATAGGCAGCACCAAGTGGGGAAATATGCAAAGGTGTGGCAATGGTATGAAACGTGGAGGGGGAGGGGGATGGGGATGGGGGTGGAGCAAGTCTGGCAAAGAGAAGGGGCAGATGGGGAGAAGTAAGGGAAAGAGGGGGTGAATTGGGGGGGGTTTAGAGCTAGTTTAGGGGGAGGGGGTTTAAGGGGGAGGGGGAGGGGAAGGAATAGGGATATAGGGATGTAGGTGGGGGGAGGGGGATATATAAATATGTAAGGGGGTATTGTACATGCCTCTATATTACACTTACAGTGGGGAAAAGGGGGAGGATGGTGGAGATATGGAGAGGGGTATACAGCATGTCTATATAAGAAGCTTGGAGTACTGGGAGTATCTGAATGTACATCACAAGCTAATACTGTAGTCAGCAGTGTGAAAATAGGTTATTAGAATGATGTTAATGAGTTGTATTAAAGAAATATGTTAAGGTACTAATAGTAGCATAAGTGATTTAGAGTAGAGTATGTTGGAAAGTAACTGGGGAAGGGGGGCGGGGATAGTTGAGGGTTGAGTTTAATGTTCATTGTCTAAAGGAGAGGTAGGGGTGGGAGATAATGTATAAATAAGTTGAATGTAGTAGTAATGTTGAGGGGCGGTGAGAGGTATAGAGTGATACAATTAAACAGAGGGGATCATCATCATTGCTGATGTATATAGGGGAGAAAGGATTGAGAAGGGAGGAGGAGAAGGATGAAATTGTTTCATGTATGTTTTGTGTATAACAGGGAAAATGTATTGAAATGAAATGGTATAGTTAAAAGGTGTAATGTGTAAAATTTGATCTTTGGTTGAAAACAAATAAAATATAAATTACAAAAAAAAATAAAAAAAATCTGCAAGTGCTTTGTAAAAGCTGTCCATCGTGCAGATTTTCGTCTTTTGGGATAGTCTGTCCTTTGTATAGGGTATAGTCAAGGATCCCTTTGCTGCCCAATACACTCATTTAGTGTCTCCATGATCATACTTTAGTAAACACGCCCCAAAGATACAAGTCAAAGTGTGCTAGGGTTTTGCAGGTATCATGCATTTAGAGTAAAAATGTGTGGTACGTGCAACATTAGTGTGCCACCTGTTAGGGGTGTTTACAGCATGGCTGCAGCAGATACTGCACCAATTTGGACCTTAATGCATGCTGATGGCAATCGTGCTTAAAGCTACCCATGAAAACAAGGCTCTCTCAAAGCTTGTATGTGGAGCACCTTTGAGCTTTCATTAATTTTTAAACATTCTGTTTTAATTTAATTTAATCTACATACGAGAGTAAACTCTGGCTTATATTTTAAATTCTAGGCTTCTTTTCCATCCTTTTGTTTTCTGATAAAAAAAAAAATTGTCTAATGGAATTCATTGTGCTTTCACCCCCTCCCCCCTTTTTATGTCTTTTACATTATGTGAATAGTCTTTCTACATTACTATGACCTCTCGCTCTCACGGAATCTGTAAAACCACCATGAAACCAATTTTGGTGTAAATAGTGGTATACCAAATGTATTTAAATGAACATAACTTTCTCTTGTGCATATTTATTATAGGTATCCTGAAAACCAAACTGGCTGGTTGTGCCCCAAGTATTGGGTTGAGAACTACCATCTACGCAGATAGCTTTCTTTGACTCAATTGTTGAATTAACCCACTGAGAATCAGTGGGTTTTCTTGTTGTGAAACTCCCCTGGTGGAAATGCCTTTAACTAGAATTTTTACACATCAAGGACATCTCATATCCCTAATACATTCTAATACACTTCTAATACAACTGGTCACCATAAAAGTAGTCTCAAACCCAAACTGTTGCGAAACAGGCATAGTATCAGTTTCCTGAGCCTGAGGATGGAACATTTCTAGCATTGTTAATGTTGATGAAGGCTATAGTAGGATGCTCACTTCATATCACAGCAACTGTATTAAGAGAACTATCAAGATGGTGTAATTTTTCACAGCAATATGTGAATGTTGCAGTTGTGCAGAATGTCACTGCGTAAAGTCCCCCCATTTAGGTATGCTTTGACTTGGGCCCTGTACCAGCATACTCTGCACTCTTCACCATTCTGTTTTTTTCAATATGCAAAGGTACTCTACAGCAATTCACATCTTTCCTCAAGATTCTTCCTATTCCAGTGCACCCCATCATGCTTTGCCTATGCCTCATTTTTTTTTTTTTTTCAAAACTGTTTATTAAATATGACAGGATACAAAGAAACAAATGGAAAGCCAACATGTACAATTTTACAATTCCAAACACCAAACCTGGTCCCGGGCGGGGCTGTGTCTTGTCCACCACCCAGGGCGCCCGACATACACCAACATCACTTCTTCCAAATAACCAGTACCCCGCAGCAAGTCCCCCTCCCACCCCCCCTCCCTACCCCCCCCTCCCACCCCCCCCCACCGCAGGGAGCACAGCAGCATGAGGCACCCCTCAGGGGACACCAACTTCACAGGCTATCATTATCCAAGTTGTATCACTGCACTGCGTGCCTTGGGACCCAAGCGCTGAATATAAGGCATCCAAATCAGCAAGAAGGAAGCCCAGGCCCGAGGGTGTCTTAGCGCCACTCTCCGCTCCAAGAGCATAAGTTGATGCAGGCTATTGCGCCACTCGCAAAATGTAGGGGCCACCGGCTCCCTCCATCGAGTGAGTATAGGGCCTTTACCCACCAGACAGGCCTTACGTACCAATACCCTGTCCCAGCGGCCCTTCGGGTGGAGTGGTCCCAGCTGATCCAGCACTACCAGAATCCCTGACCAACGAAGCTGCTGCCCCAACAGTCCACTCAAATAGGTCTCAATATGTCTCCAATACCGACGAATAGACGGGCACCCCCACCACATATGACCCAGATCTGCTAAGGCACACAAACACTTGGGATAGCCGCCATTGGGGGCAAGATGACTCTGAAACGCTCGCCTCGGGGAGAAATGGGCGCGAAGGATACATTTAAACTGAACCTCTCGCCAACGAGCCCCATCCACGAGTTGCGCAATCCTACTCAAGGCCGCCCGTACGGACCCCTGAGCGATCTCGCGTCCCAACTCTCTCGCCCAGAGACTTTCCACCACCGAATAGTCCGGGGGCGCTTCTAACTGATCCAAACGTTTCTTCAAGTCCGCAATCGTTGGCGGAGTATCCGCCCCCAGTGTAAAGAACTCCAAGAGACGCTCCGAATGTTCCACCGTAAGCTCCTGCCGCGGCAGGGAGCCGATATAATGAGATATCTGGGCATGTGCAAAAGCCGAGGTGCCCCGAGGCAACCCGTACTCCCTACAGAGCACCCCCAAGGCTTTACCGCAGCCGGCAGGGTCCACCAGCTGGCCCAACCGCCATATCCCTACTCGCCACCACTGACGAAAGGGGGCCGACTCCGAGCCAGGCAAAAAACAGGCATTACCTCGTAGAGGCAACCAGCAGGACACCGCCGCATCACTGCCCCAATACTTATTTAATTGTTGCCATGTCCGCCGAGTAGCCTGCAACAGAGTACTGTTCATCAGCCGAGCTGGCAAGACAGTGCCCGGTAAATGCAAAACCGTTTCCAAGGAGTGGGGCGCCACAAAGGCTGCTTCCAAGCCGCGCAGGGTATAGGTCTCAGTATCCCCCAACCAATCACTCAGGTGACGTGCCTGACATGCCAATGCATACTTCCAAAAATCGGGCACCCCCACTCCCCCCGAGCGCCACCCTCCCCGCAAGCGCGCCAGCGGTATCCGGGCCTTACAACCTTTCCAAAGGAATCCCCGAATCTCCCTCTCCAAACGCCCCAAATCACGTTTCAAGAGCCACACCGGAAGTGTTTGCATCCAATAGAGCACCCGTGGGAAGATCACCATCCCCAAGGCGGCCACTCTACCGAGCAAAAACAGCGGGAGTGGGGCCCACGCCCTCAACTGTGTTCGAACCTTCGCAAAAATACGTTCAAAGTTCACTGGATACAACAATGTCGGTTTCCTTGTTAACAAAATGCCCAAATAGATAATAGAATCCGCAGCCCAGCGGAGCGGGAAGCTCCCAGACCAGCTACCCCGTAGCGCGCCCCCTACATCCAGTGCCTCTGATTTAGCCATATTAATACGCAATCCCGCAAACTGTCCATAGCGCGTAAGCTCCTCAAGCAGGCACGAAAGCGATCGCTGGGGGGAAGACAGATGTACCAGTATATCATCGGCAAAGGCGGCCACCTTAAAACCATAGGAGCCGATACAGACACCACCTATGTCCGGGGAGTCCTCAATCTTACGTATTAGCGGATCTAGGGAGAGCACAAAAAGTAAAGGGGAGAGCGGGCAGCCCTGACGCGTGCCACGCTCCAAACGAAACGGCTCCGACAACACTCCATTACATAGGACCCCCGCCCGTGGGTTCCGTATACAGCAACTCCACCATCCGACAAAAAGGGACTCCTAACCCATAATAGGGTAAAAGAAACTGCAAATACTCCCACTAGACCTGGTCAAACGCCTTTTCGGCGTCAAAGCTAATTACCAAGGATTGGAGATCATGTTCCCGAACCCATTCGAGGGAGGCTAGAAGTCGCCGCAAATTCCGCACGGCATAACGCCCTCTAACAAACCCGACTTGCGACTCGTGAATCAAGTCCCCCAACACTAGAGCCAACCAGTCCGCCAAAACTTTCGCGAAAATTTTCAGGTCAAAATTCAATAGCGAAATGGGCCTATACGAGGCTGCTTGAGAGGGGTCCTTCCCTGATTTAGGAATTAGGGAAATATACGCATGATTAGTGCCCCATTTAAATTCCCCCTGCTCCACCCGCCGATGGTATACGGCCACTAAGGTTGGAGGCGCCAACTCTCCCAAGAGCTTATAAAACTCAGCACCAAACCCGTCCGGGCCGGGGGCCTTGCAACAACTAGCCCGCTGAATAACTCCCTGGACCTCATCCACTGTTATCGGAGCATCTAGGCAAACCCTCTGTTCGGCTGTCACTCTCGGCAACGACAGCTCTTGCAAATACTGTTGCATGGCCTCCGGCGCTCCCTCCCTCCGGGCGTATAATTTCTGAAAAAAGGAGCGGAACACTCGAGTAATACCCACGTTATCCTTATGCAAAGCCCCCTGATCGTCGCGCAACGCTGCCACCAACCGATGGCCCCGATGACCTTGTAGGCAACGCGCCAAGAGTTTCCCCGGTTTATCTCCAAAACGAAAAAGCTGATATTTGTAATACATATGCAATTTCTTTGCCCGCTGAAGTAGTTCATTAAGAAACGTTTGCAATTCCCAAAGCCGTCGCCTATTCATTACACTAGCGTCTCCCGCATAACGCCGCTGAGCGCGCACCACCTGCTTCTCCAACTGAACATTTTGCCGCGCCACTAACCGCCGTTTCCTCGCCGCATACGCAATAATATCCCCCCTTAATACGACTTTGGCCGTCTCCCAAAGTAGTTCCGGATCATCCCTATGGCGCTCATGGCACTCCATAAACTCCTGCCAATGCCGGGTAAGATAGGTACGGAACTCAGCATCCTGATATAAGCCCAGCGGAAAACGCCAAAGCCGCGTCGACCCGTTCGGGCTACCCCCACCGAATTAGACCCAAACTGGAGCGTGGTCGGACACCGCCAAGGGACCGATCTGCGCATCCTCCACCCGTGCAAACAACCTTTCAGAGACTAAGATATAGTCCAACCTGGCACTAGTTCCATGGGCTCTCGACTGATGGGTAAAATCCTGCTCATTGGGGTGGAGCAGTCTCCATGGGTCCACCAGGCCCAGACGCCTGCAAAGGCCCTTCAAAGCCTTAGTAGTCGGGATGCGCAGGTGCGCCCCTCCCCCTTCCGATACATCTAGCCCTGTGTCCAATACCCCATTCAAATCACCCGCCAGAATCAAAGGAACATCAGGCATTTGCTCGAGTCGAGACGCAAGACGGTCATAAAACGCCCGATTCAATACATTAAGGGCTATACAAACAGCCTAACACTACAGGCCGGCCGTCCAAGTTACCATGCAGTAAAATGTAACGGCCCTCGGAGTCAGAATAATCCTTAAGTAGCTCGAAACGGGTCCTCTTGCTAACCAGTATGACCACTCCTCCCTTTTTTCCCTTGGCCGGGGACCCCCAGCACTGCCCCACCCACATTTTCCGCAATTTAACATGTTCCTCCACTGTCTGGTGGGTTTCCTGCAACATTGCTATGTCACATTTCAACCGGGCCAAGGCCTGCAACACCTTATATCGTTTAATAGGGCTGCCAATCCCACAAATATTCCAAGAGATAACCTTCAGGGTGGGTCACACAAGGTCAAGCGACTTGCATCATTCCAAAGACAACAAAAAGGTGGGACCCCCCCAGCCTGGGGCCCCCCCTCCAGCCATATACTGTCCCCATACAAGTCATTGCCACGCCCACCTCAGTGCTGCTGTGCCCCCCGCGCTTCTCCCTCCCACCCCCCCACCACCCCACTCCCCCCCTTCCCTGACCCCCCCGCTATTCCCCCCCTCTAGAGAATCTCCACCACTCACCCATGGGAGACACTGAGGATGTGAGCGGGACCCCTCCCTCCAACCAAACCGCCCCAAACCACTCACCCCAGCCATACAGCAAACTGAGCACCCCCAAACCAACACAGCAAACACCCCATTCAACACAGCCCTCCCCCTCCCCCACACACTCCTGAAAAAAAATAAAAGGAAGGAAAAAATGAACCTATCATTGCCCAACCATACAAACTCACACAAGGTTCCAAGAACCGGTATATGTTGGGCAGGCAGCACTCCACGATGTACAGGCCAATCTCAGCACTAGGGTCAGGCGGTTCCCTGCCTCCACAAAACGCCGGGACCAGGGTGCCCGAGGCCGCTCTAGGCAGACCTCAGTCCGCGTGAAAAGGAAAAAGGAACAAAAGGGGGAGGGGAACATCGTGGAGTGCGCCCTACCCGCACAAATAAAAATTACCTAGGCTCGCAAAGACCCTGGCCTAGTGAGTGGCTGCAGTCTCCTCACATACTACTGTACGTGGACTAAGTTCTCCACCGCAACCAGGCTGTGGGGCACTCTGGCCCAGATCTCCAAGAAAAAGGTTCCGCTAATGGCAGTCCCAGGTATGTCCTCAGCCAAGAAGAACTGTCGCCTTCTGCTCCGTCGCCCTGCCCAGGCCCTCACACTTCTGTCGGCACGGTAAGCTGCTCCACATACGAGGTCGTCTCTCCCGCTGACTCGAAGGTCCCTGATGCCATACCACCAGCCGAGCCGGGTACTGCACACTGAAACGAATGCTCGCCGCAAGCAATTTCTGACAGAGCGAGGCGTAGGCTTTCCGGCGCTGACTCAAGGAAGCCGAGTAATCCTGCGTGACACGAATACGCATATTCTCCTTTTCGATGGTGCCTTTTTGCCTCGCCGCCTTAAGCAGGTCCTCCTTCTGGAGATAGGACAGGAACCGTGCCAAGACTATGCGGGGTCGGCGATCACTCGCTGATTGCTTGGGCCCTATCCGGTGGGCACGCTCCACGATAACCGGACCGCTGGCACTCTCCCCCTCTCGCAGGGAAACCACTAATGCCTCCACAAAGTGTTTAAGATCTTTATCCAAAATCGAATCAGCAATACCCAAAAAACGCAGGTTATTGCGCCGAGACCTGTTTTCCAGGTCGTCTAGCTTAAGCGCATGGTCTTGGGAAAGCTTTTGTGCCGCGCGCAGCTCTCTTCGGAGCGTCTCCAAGTCATCCTCGGCCTGAGATAGGCGCGCTTCGGCCTCCTGCACGCGGGATCCCAGCGCACCAAGGGAGCTCTGAATGGCATCCATTTTGGTGTGTAAGGCATCAAATTGCACCGACAGCGCACTGGTAACTGCTGCCGAGACCTCCGCAGGCATGGTGGGCGAAGAGGTCGGCACATTTTGCTTCGGGGGAGATTCCACCATTTTCGACGGCCCGGCCCCTCGTTCCTTTTCCCTCCTGCCCGACCTTACCACAGTAGCCATGGCAATGGGGGGTCACAAATAAAAGTCCCGTAACCCACAAAGCTGCTCTGCGAAATTGGGCTAGGTTTGGCACCGCTACACGGCTCTCTACCACGGCTTAGGGAGAGGGAGCCCTGAGCTCAAGCTGCACGCGTCCGCTCAAGCTCACCACATCACGTGGTCTTGCCTATGCCTCATCTTTAACATGTAGTCACCTGTCCTTTTAGTCTGTATAAACTCACCAAAATTTCAGAGACCAATTAAAGGCTCACTTTTTCACTGTTCATTTTCAGACAGGCAAACTAGCCCTATATATACACACCTTCCTTTCTCAGCTTTCTCTTCATTTCTTTAAAATGCTGTTTATCACATCCATTATATTACATGCCACTTCAGTAGAAGCACTGCATGCAGACATCTCATACATATACATTGTGGATAGCCTGTGACCTCCAAATGGATGAGGATACTTGAGAACAGATTTGGGAATCACTTTGTTAGCCTATCGGTAGTTTATTATGCATATTCAATCATAAATCAAAATAGCTGAGGATTATAAAGATCAAAGTTTACTGACTATAGCAATGTTTCTCAATCAACAGGTAAGAGAATATTTCTAAATGGATCATGAAAGGAACCAAAGTTGTTTATAGAAACTTTTCCTAGCAGAAATTAGAGATCTGACAGTAGCAAGGGAGTTTTTATCTTTCAATTACCATTTTATAAATAACTTTAAAACTATTTTTTTCTATATAGCAGATATTTTAACCTAAACACGCACTTAAAAAAAAAATAAGAAACACAAACTTGATATTGTATTTCAGCATTTTCTTACCTCCATTACTCTTGTCTGTTGATGAGGAAGCCTCCAGGAAAGCTCTTTCTAAGTCTGTGATAGTATGAGCATCCATTTCTTCAGCTCTTTTCACAGCCTGCAGGGAACGGAGCCGTTTGATCTCCTCCCGGAGACCATAGTTCTCCAGAGCATACTTTGCAACTCGTGGGTGCTGTGCAACCTAGGAACAGTGAACAATTACAAACTCTTTACTTTACACTCCATAGGCTGGAAAAAAGAGTCACTTGATGTGTAGTACATGCAGAGGCAACAGGATAAGCACAACAGTTCTTATCTGTAGATTTAGCGTAATTACTCACCTGTAACAAGTGTTCTCCAGGGACAGCAGGAATCAGTCCTCACATATGGAAAATGTCTGCATCGATGGAGCCCTTGCAGAAGCATTCCCCAGCTTTCAAAGAAAGCCTTTGGGATATGTACCACGCATGCATGGTCCCCTTCCTGCCCAACAGTGCGATCTTGCGCAGTCAGATGACAGCTAAAAGATGGCAAAAATAAAAGATGCTAAAGGAGCAATTCAAAGGGGAGGAGGGAGAGTTGTGAGGACTGATTTCTGCTGTCACCGGAGAACACCTGTTACAGGTGAGTAACTATGCTTTCTCCAAGAACAAGCAGGAAGTCAGTTCTCACATATGGGACTCCCCAGCTACAGGTTACTGAAAACCCATAGGAAAAAATAGGGGCTCCCTCATGGGGCGCCGCAAGCAGCAGCAATTTTCCAGTCCATGTACACAGACCACAGTAGGACCCGTGACTGAAATCCAGTACTCTGGTAGCCTGAACACAGAAGGGTCGGAGGGAAGGAGTTGCCTAGACCCCGAAAAGGTTACGGAGCACAGCCTGGCCGAAGGCACTGTCCCATCAGGACTCTTTCCAGGCAGTAATGGGCTGTGAAGGTATGGACCGAAGATCAGGTGGTGGCCCAGAAGATGTCCTCCATCTGGACAGAGCACAACTTGGCCTCCGAAGCTGTCATGGCCTGGACACGGTGTGGCGTGATTCTGCCTTCCAGCGGGAGCCTCACCTGTTCTCATAAGAAAGAGTGATAAGAGTCAGCCACCCATGTGGACAGTGCACGCTTGGTCACCACCAACCCCTGCCTGCTGGGGTCATAGGAGATAAAGAGCTGAGCAGCTTTCCGGTGACCCTAAGTGCGTATTATATAGAAGGACAAAGCCCTCTTACAGTCCGAGGTGTGAAGGACCATCTCCACCAGACTGGAATGAGGTCTTGGAAAGAAGGTAGGAAGCACCACTTCCTGGTTAAAATGGAAGGGCGACACTACCTTCAGCAGGAATTTGGGGTGCGTGTGAAGCACCACTGTTCTTGTAGAACCTGGTATACGGTGCCTCAACCACAAGGGCTTGAAGCTCAACTAACAAAAGCACTCAACTGCCCAAGAGAGCTTTTTAAAATCATTAAATCATGGACAATACTGCCAACAAAAACCCTACCGATCAGGTCATTTCACCCCAAACCCTTGCCACATACTATGAGAATAAACTAAAACAAACTTCATCCCCAACAATAACACAAAATCCAATCTCATCTACACAAATAACGCAATGGTCTACATTCTACCCCATAAATAAAGACATGCTGAAACACACCTTATCTAAACTAAACACAACCACATCATACCTAGACCCATGTCCAGTACACTGGATAAAAGAATCCACCACTGAACTCTTTACTCATCCTACCCATAGTAAACTTATCACTGCAGAACGGCTACCTACCAGCTCCCCTCAAACATGCACAAATCTGCCCCATATTAAAATGCCAAGTCCAGCAAAGCGTAATTACTCACATGTAACAGGTGTTCTCCAGGGAGAGCAGGAATCAGTCCTCACATAAGGGTGACGTCGGCACCGACGGAACCCTCATGCGGAGCAATTCCACAGCTTTCAAAGAAAGCCTTTGGGATTGCATCACGCATGCGCGGTCTCCTTCCCGCCCAAGGGTGCCATCTTGCTCAGTCAGATGACATAGCTAAAAGAGATGGCAAAATGAAAAAACAATTAATCAAAGGACTGCAACTCCAGGGGAGAAGGGAGAGTCATGAGGACTGATTCCTGCTGTCCCAGGGTAACACTTGTTACAGGTGAGTAACTACGCTTTCTCCAGGAACCAGCAGGAAGTCAGACCTCACATATGGGACTCCCAAGCTATAGGCTACCGAGAACCCATAGCTGAAAAATGGCTCCCTCTAGAAGAGCCACAGCAGAAGTGATAGGATTTTTCTCCGAACACAACCCCCACAGGTAGCCTGACACCAAAGGGTCGGAGGGTTGGAGTTGCCTAAACCTCGAATAAGTTACGGAGTACCACCTGACTGAAAACACTGTCCCGCCAGGACTCTCTTCAGGCAGTAGTGGGCCGCAAAAGTCCGGCTTTAAGATCAAGTTACAGCCTGGCAGATGTCTGCCAACAGAAAAGAGTGGTGGTTAGCCACTGATGCGGCCTTAGCCCTGACAGAGTGGGCCATGATTTGGCCCTGCAGCTGGAGGTCAGCTGTGCTGTACGCCCAGGCGATGCAGTAAGAGCTGGGAAGCTCTCAGATGTCCCCGCGTACGTTCCAGGTAGAAGGCAAGCGCCCTCTTACAGTCCAGGGTATGCAGAACCGCTTCTTCCCTGCTGGTATGTGGCCTAGGGAAGAAGGTTGGAAGAACCACCTCTTGGTTGAGGTGAAACGAGGAAACCACTTTTGGAAGGAACTTCAGGTGAGTACATAGGACCACCCTGTTTTTATAAAACCGGGTATACGGCCTATCCGATACTAAAGCCTGCAGCTCGCTTAACTGTTGAGCATACATGAGCGCCACCAGAAAGAGTACTTTCCAGGAAAGGAAACGTAGGTGACAGGTGGCCATTGGTTCAAAAGGTGGGCAAGTAAGCTGCTGCAAGACCACATTTAAGTCCCACTGTAGCCGGTGGGCAAATTGGAGGCTTCAAGGGGAGGAAGCCTCTGAGAAATCGGGATACCAAAGGGTGAGCTGAAAGAGGTTGCCCGTCCACTGGAGAGTGGAGCACTCGGTGGACCCTGAGAGTTAGACTTGAGGCCTAACTCCGAGAGGTGGAGCAAATACTGCAATACCTGAGGTATTTGACAAGTGAACGGGTCCTCCTTATTCTGAGTATACCACCCTTCAAGCCTACGCCACTTGAGCGCGTAGGATTTTCTAGTGGATTGCCTCCTAGAGGCCAGCAACACCTTCTCAACCTCTTTGGGAAGGAGTAGAGGAGCAAGTACTACCCTCTCAGCAGCCAGGCCATTAAGTTGGGGGATATGAGAATGGGGTATAGCAAGGAACCCTGTTCCTGGGTCAAGAGGTCTGGCTGCATCCCCAGAGGGAGTGGAGTGTCGACCGCCAGTTCAAGGAGAAGAGGGAACCAAGATTGTCTGGGCCACCTGGGTGCTACCAGGATGACCAAGGCCTTGTCCCGAAGAATCTTGAACAAAGTGCGTGCCACCAAGGGCGTGGGTGGGAACGCATAGAGAAGGCCCCGTGCCCACGAGATCAGGAAAGCATCCGCTGCCACGCTCAGCAGATGCGGCTGCCTCGAGTAGAACCGGGGAAACTGATGGTTTTCCGGGCTGGCAAAGAGATCCATGGATGGGAGACCCCAACGGTTGAAGAACCGCTGGGCTACATCCCAGTTCAGTTGCCACTCGTGAGGCTGAAGAATCCTGCTCAACTTGTCGGCCAGGAGGTTCTCCTGACCGGGCAGATAAACTGCCCTTAGGGACATGTGATGTGCCACTGCAAAAGAGCAGAGATCCAGGGATTCCTGGCATAGGATGCGAGATCCTGTGCCCCCCACCCAGTTTGTTGATGTAGAACATTGCTACCTGATTGTCTGCATCAGCACCGACTGATGTGCAAGAAGATGACAGAAGGCTTGAACAGCTAGGCGGATGGCTCGAAGCTCTAGAAGACTGATCTGAAATGTGGCCTCTCGCGAGGACCACAGACCCTGAGTGCATGAACCCTGGCAATGGGCACCCCAGCCCAGCAAGGAGGCATCTGTCGTCAGCACTCTGGTGTGAGAGGGAGGTTGAAATGGTACTTCCTGAAGCAAGTTGGGAGGGTGAAGCCACCATTGCAAGGCTGTCACTAGTAGCTTAGAAATTGCTACTCTGTCTGAGGTGGCCAGTGGCTTGCGTCCACTGGTCTCTGAGGCTCCATTGAGCTGTGCGCATGTGGAATCAAGCATATGGAGTCACATGCACTGTGGAGGCCATGTGGCCCAGGAGGCGAAGGAAGACCCTGGCAGAGACTTGAGGTTTGTGCTGGACCTGCTGTACCAAGTCCAGCAACCGCCCTGTCCAGCGGTAGATACGCCCATGCCTGAAGTGTGTCCAGTCTTGCCCCTATGAACTCCAAGTTCTGAGTGGGGAGTAAAGTGGACTTTTTGTGATTGATAACAAACCCTAGGTGCTGGAGCAGGGTGACAGTGCGAGCAGTGGCCTGCTGTGCCTCCTGTGCCGATTGGCCCCTGATGAGCCAGTCGTCCAGGTATGGAAAGACGAAGACTCCCTGGCTTCTGAGGAAGGCCACCACCACTGCTAGCCATTTGGTAAATACTCTGGGAGTGGAAGCTAGGCCAAAGGGAAGCACCTTGTACTGGAAGTGGTTTCCTCAGACCACAAACCTGAGGTATTGTCTGTGGTCTGGGTGTATGAGGATGTGAGTATAAGCATCCTTTAAATCTAGGGAGCATAGCCAGTCTCCCTGGTGGAGGTAAGGCAGTAGGATCCCAAGGGAAAGCATCTTGAACTTTTCCCTCACCAGGAACTTGTTTAGATTTTGCAAGTCCAGGATGGGGCGAAGGCCTCCTTTTCTTTTTGGTATGAGGAAATACCTGGAGTAGAAGCCTTGCCCCTGCAGGTGGTGGGGCACTGGTTCCACCGCCTGATCCTTTAGCAGACCTGCCAACTCCTGCAGGAGAAGGTTCCTGTGAAAAAGGTGTCTGAGAGGTTCTCCTGGGAAAAAGGAGGTGGGCGCCTGGTGGAAGTGAAGTAAGTAGCCCTGCTGGACTACTTGCTGAACTCAGGCGTCGGTAGTAATGGCTGGCCACCTGTGAGCATACAGGGCAAGCCTTCCTCCTGTGCAGGACCAAACCACTGGTGAGAGTAGCTATGCAATGGGAGTCAAAAAACCCCTCCCGGCTGCATAGGAGCCAGAGCTGGAGGCTTAGGGGTCTTTGGCTTACGTGGGCCATGCCCCTGTCCCCTGGCCTGCTGCCCCTGTTGGGGAGCTGGGGCGGCCTTGTAAGTGGGGTAGTTTCTGTAAGCTGTATCCTTCCTTGGGAAAAAGGACTTCCCCCCCCCCCCAAGGCCTTCTTCTTGTGAGAAGGTGCAGATGTCTTCTTCAACAACCTTGTCTGGGCCAAGTACTCAGACTCGAGTTCTGCAGTTCTCAGTCATGGGTTTGCCGAAGCAGTTGTCTCCTCGGCACGGGACATCGACCAACTTGTCCTGAACCCATGGCTTCAAGTCCAACGACATGAGCCAGGCATGACGGCGTGCACAGATGCCGGCCGTGGCTACTCGGGCTGAAGCCTCAAAGTTGTCGTAAGCTGCTCGAGACATGAACTTCGAGCACTCTCTGATCCCCGTGGACAAGGCCTTGAAGCGCTGCAAGGGTTCCTCGGACAGGCCAGCCGAGAACCCGGCAATCTCCTTTGCCAGGTCCCGCAAGTACATGCCCATGTACAGCTGGTAAGTTTGGACACAGCATGACAGCATCGAGCCCTGGTTGCACTTTCTGGTGAGGGCGTCCAGGTTCCGGGCCTCCCGGCCGGGAGGCACCAAGGAGTGTGTTTTTTGGCTTTTCAGCCGGTGCATGGCTGATTCCACAACCATGGAGTTGTGCAGCAGCTGCGCTTTCTGGAACCCAGGACTCTTGGAGTCGATAGATGGCATCGACCCGCTTGCTGAGTACCAGCATCGAGGACAGGGACTCCCACATTCGGTGCATCAGTCGTTTGAACATCGAAGGCACTGGTACAGTAAGGGCCTCCTTCGGGGGAGAGTCATACTGGAGGGCATCGAGCTCTTCGGCTCAAGGCTCCTCTTTGGCATCCGCAGGGAATGCCAAAGCCTTGGCCATGTCCCTGACGAAGTCCGAGAACAGAGTGTCCTCCGGAGGGGACCTAGTCCAAGGCTCCAAACCTGGCGAGTCCAATGGGATACACCAGGTCCGGAAGGTGTCTGGGGAGTCTTCCTCCATCTTCCACGCTGGGTCCTCCGAGGAGGACTCGATGGGCTCCAGCCTTGAGGGCTTCGGGCCCGACCGCCCCGACACTGAGGGCACCGGCGTCCACTACCTCGGTCCTGAACATGAGGTCAAGGGGGACCTTGGACGAGGATCGACTCGAGACCTGATCGACTCGAGGATCGGCTTGGCCTTCGGCAATGACGTCCCGGTGGTTGGGGCGGATGGACCGGCGAGACCAGCCATCACTGCCCGCTGCTGCTCCATGAAGGCAGCCATGCTGCTCTCCAGGGCCGCCAACCTGAGACCGAGCTCAGAAGGCTCCACAGCTCCCGGCTCGGGCCCCGACGCCGGCTCTCCCGGAGGAGAGTCCATGAGGACAACAGAAGTTACCTTGTCTGACTCCTCCGGCTCCCTACGAGGTTGTTTAGCTGGCCGCTCCGACTCAGAGGACCTGGGGCGGCAGTCCGGGCTCTGAGGCCTGGAACCTGAGGGCACAAGCCGATCAGAGGCGTCCAGGGCGCCGCCCTCATGAGAGTTTTATATCTCCGGTGTTCCCTGGAGGGAGACCCCCGCTCAGAAGACCCACGACGGTGCTTGGGCTCCGATTCCTGAGATGTCGAGGCTTCTGACGAGGTCTGGGCCCGGCCGGAGGCGGACTTGGAAAAAATTCTGTCACGCTGCTGCTGCCTGCTCCTCAAAGACTTCAAAGACATCTTACCACACGGCCCACAGACCACTGGGTCATGGTTGGGGCTGAGGCAACAGAGGCAGCAGTCGTGTGTGTCGGTGAGAGACAACTTCTTACACTGATCGCATTTCTTAAACCTGCTGGCAGCCATCGGGGGAAAAAGGGCCCCTGCTAGGTCAAACAACCAGGCTGCCAGTGAAAACTAAAAAGAGAGCAAAGGACAAAAACGAAAAATAGGACTGGACTCGATACCGGTGTACCAAGCCGAGGGCGGGAAAGGGAATCGGTGTTGAACTGGGAAGCTGAAAATATAATCAACTTTTCTACTTTTTCCACGGTGCAATTAGGACCACGTTCATTGGGCTCCGCGGAAAAAAGAAGATTGAGCAAGATGGCACCCTTGGGTGGGAAGGGGACTGCGCATGCGCGATGCAATCCCAAAGGCTTTCTTTGAAAGCTGGGGAATTGCTCCGCACGAGGGCTCCATCGGCGCCGTCACCCATATGTGAGGACTGACTTCCTGCTTGTTCCTGGAGAACAAAAGCTCCCCAACGTCTTATAGGCTAATCTCCAGTCTACCACTCCTGGCTAAACTTACGGAAAAAACAGTACAGATAATCAACTGCAAGAACAGAAGCCTTTCTAAAGGTACTGACAATGTAAAAAATGTTTTCCTTCTAATCTTCACTGACATCACAGCAGCCTTTGATAGTGTCATCCATCAAACAATAACACGCCTACAACAATTGGGAATCACAGATACGATCGAAACCATTTCAGTACTGTATCTAACGGACAGAACCCAAGAAGTCAGAATTGAGCAACAAATATCAGACATATATAAACAATGTCTCCCCCAAGGATCTGCACTATCTGCATTACTCTTTAACCCTGGAATTACCAAGATTTTTTGCACACAGTGAATACCGTTGAGGTCATAAATGACCCCACGATGAATTTTAATTAATCATGAAAAATTTAAACTAAGCAGACAAATATTATTCCGAATTAATTATTATATGAAGGTTAAATGTTTTGAAATTTAATGCTTTATCATAAAATTACATGAAGAGTTGCCATGAAAGCAGTTTTTGCATGCACTTGATGAACACAGTAAAGTACTACAGTCATTTGCATGAGAGACAATTTCTGAATGTTCTTTGCAAACATTGCGCTTGCAGGAGGTGCAAACTATGTTGCTTTTCTTGTCTTTTTCTCTGGAACAGCAGTGACACCTTGCCCTTTTCTTTGGGATCCTGACATTGCAAACAGCATCAGTGGCTTTTTCAATGCTGGAAGAAGTCTCGCTGCAATTACTCTGAAGCAGCTGCTTTCCTAATTCCAAGAGGAATAGACGATGTCTGTGCTTTGACTTGGACTGCCATTCTGGATTTAGTGACATCCAAACAATGAAGGCGTTCAAAGCATTGATGTCCAACATGTTGTAGAAGATTGTCACTGGCCAGCGTCTTGTCATTCGTTTTGTGGTATACGTGCGCAACATTTGATCTGCCGTATCTACTCCACCTTTACTAGAATTATAGTCCAAGATCATGCGTGGTTTTTTTTTGTCTGGACATATGTTATCTACTTCTTGATCATGCAAACTGCTCAGAACAACCACTTTTCCTTTCTTCGGGCAATAGGAAACTAGAGTGGCGTCATCGCGAAAGGCAAACAGTGAAGTGAATACCTCTAGGCCCTTTGCTGTTACAAACTCTGGAGGTAATTCTTTTCTGTTCTTTCGAATTGTCCCCAAAAGTGTCATTTGCTTTTCTAGCAATTTCCGTGACAGGGATAAACTGCAGAAGAAATTGTCAACAGTAACATTTCTGCCAGATCGCGTCAATCCTTCAGTGAGTTGCAGTACAACCCTTTCACCCCGATTCTATTCCCTGTTTTGTCCGAGTTCCCTTCCTGTATATGCCTGAAGACGCAGAACATATGACGTTGCACTGTCACACAACATCCATAGCTTTATGCCATATTTCCCAGGTTTGCTGGGAATATATTGTCTGAACGGAACACAGCCACGAAATGTAAGCAGTTGCTCATCCACGGTAACATTTTCACCAGGAACAAAGGCGTCACTTAGAGTTGCTTCCCAGGTATCAAAAACGTGTCTGATTGGAGCAAGCTTATCCACGCCTCGTTGTTCACGTCTGTTGGTTGCATCAAATCTGAGCGCACAAAAAATTTGCTGAAAACTGTTACGGGCCATATTTTTGCCGAAAACAGAACGACCATCTTCAAGGTTCCACAACTGAACTATGGATTCATTTTGTGACTTGTATGACAGAGGATCAGAAGTCCAAGAAAACGTTGAAATTCTCCGTCTGTCAAATCTTTCCTGGTGTCATAAATGTGTCTTCCTTGTTTGCTCGTCCACATCATGATTTTATTCAATAAGTTCTTCCTCATGAACAAGTGGAATGCTACGAGAGGACCATCAACATTTTGTACAGCATACCTTGTAGGACCTTGTTGTACGGGCATGACATTAGCTCTAGTGTATCTTCCAGCAGCTTGCTTTATAGGTTTCCTGTTCCATGATGTGGCATCCTTAGATACATAGGCTTCAATGGCAACATTTGTGCTTATAGTTGATGACCTCTTAGCTCCTCTATGACCACAACTAAGATTCCTCACAGATACTGACACCGAGGACTCCTGCCTTCTTCCCTGTCCAGCACAGCCTCGACCTTTGCCTCGACCTGTAACTTCACTCTTTGCGGCAGGCGATGTTACCGGCTCAACATCAGTCTCACATTCAGTTGGTGACCAACTGCTGTCGCCATCTGAATCATGACTGTCATCAGATTTATCGCCTGAACTTGGCTGATATGCTTGTTCGCTTGCTGAATATGCTGCAGACGACTCAGAGCCGTCACTGTCAGCATCTCATTGCAATATTTCTCTTACTTGGGCAGCTGAATACTTTCATTTTGACATCATAAACAATAACCTAAAATAAATAAACAAAGAAAGTTGAATAAAACGCAAAGCAGTTTTACTATAGGTGTACAATAATCGTGATGAATGAGCTGAAAGCCTTTAGATTTCATCGTAAATAATGAGAGAACGTATGATATCAATTACAGAAAATGTGTAATTTTCATAAAATAAGAGTACAAAAAATAAATGATACATAATTAATGATAAATACCTTTGTCAGATCAAAAAATTCACAAAACTGCAAATTGTATTACGATCCAAACCGGACATAAGCAACTGGGGTCAAAAATGACCCCACTGGTACTCTGATGCAATTCATCACTAGCGTCACCTAGCGGATGAAAATTATTCCTCTCATGGCACAATATAAAGAGAATATTGACATGTGAAAAGTCATAAAAAGATTGCATTCTTGAACTAGTTTCCGAGATACGTGTTGTGAAACTTGCAATGGGGTCACTTTTGACCCCATCGGTACTCCCAGGGTTAATATATATTTACAGCCCCTCTACACTATCTTTAGACGTTTCTGCGTAAATCATCATATTTACGCAGACGACAATGTTATACCTCCCGTGGAACATCTTGAAACCCCCAATGAACCTCCTGACAGCCTTATCACAGAAATTACGTGGCTTATGAGCCACAACCTCTACATTAACATCTCGAAAACAGAGGCAATATTTGTCACAAGAAACCAAAAATTCTCCCCCCCCAAACTCAATCACAATCATCAATATTCAAATCAGAAATGAAGTGAAATATCTAGGCATCATAATTTACCACTCCCTCAGCTTCAGCGCCCACATAAAACAAAAAAATAAAATAAAATCAGACTCCTCAAGCAACTCCACCTATTTCTCCACCCGCATGATTTTAGATCCATAATCCAAGCCATGATTACAACTCACTTCGACTTTGCAAATTCCATCCTCCATGGCGTGACCAAACAAGACCTAAGACGGCTACAAGTAGCCCAAAATGTGTCAGCCTGCATAACCAGTAACATCAAAACCATGGAACACATCACACCCACACTATATGCCCTCCATTGGCTACCTATACATTGCCGGATATTTATTTATTTATCTTTCTTATATATCTTACAAAATACTTGCAACAACATTTAAACTTATTCATGACATCGCCCCATCACATCTATCAACTCTCATAGTTAGAGAAAACAATCAAACACACCATGAACAAAAACAAACTCGCCTTACCAACAGATTTCAGGAAAGCAAAAAAGACAATGACAAACAAGGCCTTCTCACACATCGCACCAGTCCTCTGGAATAACCTCCCTGATCACCTAAGACAAATAAGTGATGTACTAACATTTAGAAAGTATCTCAAAAGAAACCTTTTCAACACACACTTCGGCACACAGGACCAAGTGAATAACTCAGCACCAACGCAACAAACTGAGACTTGCCACCACTACAACTTATGACTCGCAACTAGACAAATTTGTATATAGTTCTGTTATCTCTGTGTTACACAAAGAAACAATTGTTCAGATGTTATTGATCCTTGGAAATTGAGGTATAAAAATTGTTAAATAAAATAAACTCTGCGAGCGAAGGCAAGCGTGACCAGGAAAACCACCTTCCAGGAGAGGTAACGAAGGTGGCAGGTAGCCAACAGCTCAAAGGGTGGGTGAGTGAACTGCCCCAACACAACGTTGAGGTACCAATCGGATGCTGGAGGGCGAACCAGGGGCTTCAATAAGAGCAGGCTCCAGAGGAAACGGGTAACCAATGGTTGGACCGAGAGTGGCTTACCATCCACCGGAAGGTGATGTGCGCCAGGGCACTCAGGTACACTCAGATATTATTAGACTTGAGCCCTGACAGAGGTGGAGAAGGTACTGTAACACCAGAGTCACCGGGCAGGAGAAAGGATCAGCCCTGTGTTGGGCGCACCAAGCAGAGAACCTGTGCCATTTTAGGGCATAAGCCTTCCTAGTAGAAGCCTTGCAAGAGGCCAGCAGAATGTCCTCCACCTTAACTGGAAGGTTGAGAGGGGCCAGAGTCACCCTCTCAGCAGTCACGCTGTCAGCGAGAGGGACCCCAGATTGGAATGCAGGAGAGAGCCCACTTCCTGAGATAGGAGTCCCGGGGCAGTCCCCAGGGGGATGGGAGGCCTCCACAGTCAAATGCAGAAGCAGCGGAAACTACGGCTGCCTGGGTCACCAAGGAGCTATCAGGATGAGCGAGGTCTTATGCAGAGGCGGTCTGAACAGAGTCTTGGCAATCAGTGACGGAGGGAAGGCGTACATGAGGCCTTCCGACCATGAATGTGTCAGCTGCTAGCCTGGAGGGGTGGGCCTGCTGGGAGCAGAAACGGGGCAACTGAAAGTTGTCCGGACTGGCAAACAGGTCCATCACGGGTTCCCCCCAAAGTCTGAAAAGCCGAATGGCTACCCTGGGATCCAGCTGCCACTCGTGTGGCTGGAAAACTCTGCTGAGTCTGCTGGCCAGCTGGTTGTCCTGGCCTGGCAGGTATAATGCCCATACAAGGATACCCTGTTAGACTGCATACGAACAGAGGACAAGGCCTCCTGACAAAGGGCACGAGACCCAGTGCCACCCTGTTTGTTCACGTAGAACATCACCACTTGGTTGTCTGTCTGGACCAGAACTGGCTGGTGACGCAGGTGGTGACGGAAGACCCTCAGGGCAAGGTGTATGGCCTGGAGCTCCAGGGGGTTGATCTGCTGGGTGCTCTCGTCTGGCGACCAGTTGCTCTGAGTGCAGAGCTCCCCACAGTGGGCTCCCCAGCCGAGCAGGGAGGCGTCCGTGGTAAGGACCCTTGAGTGGCTCGGGTCCTGAGGGCATGCCCATTTCGAAATGTTTGCGCAACCGCCACCAGACTAGGGGAGTCTGCCAACTGGCGGGTCACCAAAACTTGATCTCAGAGGCGGCCTGTGACCTGAGACCACTGGTCCCTGGAGACAACACTGTGCCGTCCTCATATGGAGGCAAGTGTCTGGGGGTGATGTGAACCATGGAGGCTATGTGCCCAAGGAGGCGCAGAAGAAGCCAGGCAGGCACAAAGGGATGATGCTGTACATCCCGAGCTAGAGATCGGAGACGATCGCTCGGTCCTTGGGCAAGAAGGCCTTCGACTGGAGAGTGTTGATCCTTCCCCCATGAACTCCAGGCACTGTGTCGGGAGGAGGTGAGACTTGGGGTAGTTTGATGAGTTGCAAGTGTTGCAGAACCTGGATGGTGCATGCAGTGGCCTGCTGCACCTCTGAGACTGTGCCTCTCCTTACGAGCCAGTCGTCCAGGTAGGGAAAAACAAAGATCTCCTGGAGCCGGAGAAAAGCTCTCAAATCCCACCTATTTCCCCAATATTACCAAACCAGCCAAACACTGACCTAACCTCCCATCTCCTTTTTAATCACCTGTTCCACATGACCCATCCCAACCTAGGAATAATACTGCTGTATATACATGTAATTACATATGTAAATAGTTTCAGTTCAACTTTTTCCCCCTTGTTTTATCCAAGTTCTTGTTCCTGTTATATGTAAAACCAAACCACCTGTTCTGGTATATTGTTATATTGTAAACCGCGCTGATTTCAAATAGTGCGGTATATAAGAGCCTGTAATAAATAAATAAATAAGGCAGCCATGGCTGCCAGACATTTCGTGAAGACCCTTGGGGGAGAGGCTAGGCCAAAGGGGAGCACCCTGTATTGAAAGTGCCTGCCTCGTACTACGAACCTCAGGTACTGCCTGTGGTTGGAGTGGATGAGGATGTGAGTATAAGCATCCCTGAGGTCTAAGGAGCATAGCCAGTCTCCCTACTGGAGGTATGGCAGCAATGTTCCAAGGGAGAGCATCTTGAACATCTCCCTCATCAGGAATTTGTTGAGGTTGCACAGGTCGAGGATGGGCCTTAGGCCCCCTGCCCTCTTTAGGACGAGGAAGCATCTGGAGTAGAACCCCTTGCCCTTGAGGTGGTGGGGCACCAATTACACTGCTTTGTACTCGAAAAGACCTGCCAACTCCTTCAGAAGAAACCCTGGTGGAGAGGAAACCTGAGGGGGTCTCCCGGTTAATAAGGGGGAGGTGACAGAGCCAGGTGGCTGAGATAACCCTCCCTGACCACCCTTAGTGCCCAGGAATCGGTGGTGATGGCCACCCACCTCTGGGCATAGAGGATCAGACGTCCCCCTGTGGGCTGCTGATCTCCTTGGGGTAGAGAGGCTATGCTCAAGGAGTCAAAAGATCCCCCCCTGGCTGGGCTGGAGCCGGTGCCTGGTGTTTTGGAGCCTTCTGC
Source organism: Ichthyophis bannanicus (assembly GCA_033557465.1). Lineage (NCBI taxonomy): Eukaryota > Metazoa > Chordata > Amphibia > Gymnophiona > Ichthyophiidae > Ichthyophis > Ichthyophis bannanicus. Next base: position 774,677,159 of record CM066031.1, read on the forward strand.
TTAAGCGGGCCATGCCCATGTCCCTTGGCCTGCTGACCTTGTTGGGGAGCCAGGGAGGCCTGATAGGGTGGGTAGTTTCGGTAAGCAGCTCCCTTCCTCAGGTAAAAGGGCTTTTTACCCAAGCCATTCCATCAGGAAGGGGCAGTGGTCTTCTTAGAGAGCTTGGTCCTCGTCATGAACTCTGTCTCCAGCTTGGCAGCCTTGTCGGTCATGGTTTTGCCAAAGAGGTTCTCTCCTTGGCATGGGACAATGACCAATTTGTCCTATACCCACTGCTCAAGATCGGACGACTGAAGCCAAGTTTGGCGGCGAGCACCGAAGCCTGCCGCAGCTACCCAGGCTGCCGACTCAAACCCGTCAAAGGCCGCTCAAGACATGAATTTGGAGCATTCACGGACGGCCTTGGTCAGGCTCTTGAACCGCTGCAAAAGTTCCTCGGAGAGACCAGCAAGTTCCTTCGCCAGGTCTCTTAAGTACATGCCCCTGTACAGCTGGTAGGCCTGGATGCAGCAGATGATCGAGCCCAGGTAGTACTTTCTGACGAAGGCGTCCAAGGTGTGGGCCTCCATGCCGGGGGGCACTGAGAAGTTTGTTTTCTGGATTTTCATCCGATGCATGGCCGACTCTACCACCATGGAGTTATGCGGCAGTTGTGACTTCTGGAAGCCCGGGCTCTGATGGACCCTAGATACATTGAGTCAAGCAGTCAGCTCACCACCAGCAGAGCATAAGCCGTTCCAAGATGGGAGGGATGGGCATCGTAAGCAATTACCACGGAGGATTCTCGTACTGGAGGATCTCTAACTCATCTGCCCGAAGGTCCTCCTCCGACTGTCAGGAATGCCAGGACCTTGGACATGTCCTTGACTAAGTCTAAGAAGCCCATGTCTTCGGGCAGGGACTGCCACCGAGGTCCTGATATGGGAGAATCGGAAGGCACATCACAGTGGTGATGGGTATCGGGGGACTCCTCGTCCTCCATCTCCCACTCTGAGTAGTCCGTTGAGGACTCGGAGGGCTGCTCTGCGGGCCTAGAGGGCACCAATGCCCTACGGCCTGCGCCTGGTAAGCTTGGCAGGGATGACCGCAGTGCCAACAAGCAGGACGCAGAGTGTGACCTCAGCCGAGGATCGACTCGAGGCCAAAGGACCTCGAGGATCGGCTCGGCCTTTGGGGACGTCTTAAGAGTCTAGGGCTCGATGTTTGGGGCGGATGAACCGTTCGTGCCAGACAACAGCACCTGCTGCTGGTCCATGAAGGCAGACAAACTGTGCTCCAGGGCCACCATTCTGGATTCCAGACCAGAAGGTTCCACAGCTTTTGGCATGGGCACCGAGGGATTCAGGCCATTTCCGGCTCCCCCAAAGGGGAATCCGACGGGGATGGTGTCTGAGGACCAAGGCCAGTCTGCGGCCAGATCCTTCCGGGGTACCTTCGCAGGTTACTCTTTCTCAGATACCTCGGGCCACGAAACCGGGACCGGGGAGCTCCCGGCCGGTCGGAACCATCCAAGGACTCCACCTTCAAGGGTTTCTTCTTCTTCCTGGGTTCCCTTGAGGGAGATCCCCTTTCTGACCCACAACAAGGCTCTGGTTTGGAGAGTTCTGCCTGAGGCATAGGGGAAAAATTTATCATACTGCTGCTTGCGGCTCGAGGGCTTTGCTGGACTTTCTCTTGCAGAGAGTGCAGGCCACCGTGTCATGGTGTGGCCCATGGCAACGAAGACAACAGTCATGTGTGTCGGTCAAAGATATGATTTTAGAGCACCGATCACACTTCTTAAAACCACTGGTAGCCACGGGAGGAAAAAAGTACCCCTGTGAGGTCGAAGACCCTCCGGGCTGCCAGCGGGAGAGAAAAGGCGCTAAAGGCATAAAAAAAGAAAATTACAAAAAGATTACCAAAACACAACTGAGCCTGATGCCGAGGCACCGAGGAAGAATATCAGTACAATACCGAGGCGAGTTGGAAACTCAGGGAACAAAATAATAAACTTTTCCCGAGGATAAGCCAGACAACGTCTGAAGGGCTCTGCAGAAAAAAGGAGACTGAGCAAGATTGCACCCTTGGGCGGGAAGTGGGCCATGCATGCGTGGTGCATCTCCCAAAAGCTCTTTGAAAGCTAGAGGGATGCTTCTGCGAGGGCTCCACCAGTGCCGACGTCGCCCATATGTGAGGACTGACTTCCTGTTTATTTCCAGAGAATCACTGTTACATAATCAATTTAAATAAAGGGAGCTAGTCAGTAACACTTGAAGACATAGTGGCTTTTATCTGTTTTACAATAGTACCAATCACAGAATTAGTTATGAAGCTGCTCCTGAAAGAACAGGAATGCAGGTAAATTTGTAGCACTGCACTATACAATTCACCTGTGCAACTTAAGGAAAGAAGTTTGAATACAATGCAAATAGATGATAAAATTCAAAGTTAAAAAATTCAATTATTTTTCAAGTTAGTTCAATAAAAAGGTATCGCCTTATGTTTTATTTTTTTTTAACCATTAATACAGCAGACAATGCTGTCTCAAAACAAGTAACTTTCACTAAAGGGAGGAGTGGCTCAGTGATTGGGACAGGTTACCTCAGGCCGGAAAGCCGGGGGTTCAATTCCCGCATGGGGACAAGCAACCTCAGGCTGGAGGGACTGGGGTCTCTAGTCCCATGGCCACTCCTTGTGGCCTTGGGCAAGCCACTTAACCCTCCAATGCCTCAGGTACACTTAGATTGTGAGCCCAAGGGAATAAAAAGTACCTGTTAGTATACATGTAAACTGCACTGATTCTAAAGAGCGCAGTATAAAAAAGAAATAAACACAAAATAAAATACAAATAAATAAATGTAGCAAAGGGCGCTTTTTTCCCATTTATATTTTTATTAGAATTTTCAAATTACACATCCAAGTATTAACATGAATGAAAAGATAATGGCTGATAAACTGAAGGTAATTATTAAACAACCAACCATATAACCTAGTTCCCAAAAATAGTTAATATAAGGGGGTACCAAGAAATAAACCAGCAATAGCTGGACGACCCAGCCAAAAGCTTACAATAAGAAAAACTAAATTAAACAGGCGGAGATAAACATCAGCCATATGAGAAGGAACTGCAACTTGAACTAAAGGTTCTTTAGCATAAGAGCTCCAAGAGTTGCCTAGACTCAAAGGAAAAATAAACGTTGTGTTTCTTATAAAGTGTAACAGGAAATTTTTAACTGAAAGGTGGGGTGCTAATGGCCAGAACCCTAGGCAGAAGGCCCAGGAACTCCCGCCTCCTCATCTGAGAACCCCGAGACAAATCTGGAATCATAATCTGACAGCCTAGGAATAACACTTTAAATTTCCTAAAGTAAGAGCGGAAAATTAAAGCTTTATCCGACTCCAAAGCCAGGGTAACAAGGGTGGATCTATTTGTAATTAGCTCCAAGGAGTTTACCAAAAACTCAGTTAGGTCTCCATCCCCCACTGTAACTGTTCCAGGGATGGCACCTCAGTCTCCGGCCCCCAGAGACAAGTACTGTATACGTATGAGTCAATGATGGGAAGTGCTCAGAGGGAAGTTTTAACACCTCTCCAAAGTATTTCCTCAGCATCTCCACTGATGACAAAATTGGAGATCGAGGAAAGTTCAACAGTCTGATGTTATTCTGATGAACTTTATTTTCTAGATATTCAGTTTTCCATGCAAATACAGACTTGTCTAATCTGGGCCACCACAAGCTCCCGAAGCTGATCCAGTTCTTGCTACAATAGGATTTTCCCCGCTTGTTGATCCTGAGTATTGGTAATAGTTGAGCAATTATTTTTAACCTCCATTAACTCAGTACTTATAGAAACCACAAGAAGATTTAGAGAAGAGTTCACCTTTGCTATAGCATCTCACAGCGCATCCATTGTAATCACAGTTGGCTTAACCAAAACCTTTAACTCCGAAAGCTGGCAATTCTCTAGTCTGCCCTGTTACCTCAACAGCGATCTTCCAGTTCCGTTTTATCACTTCCTGAAGCCTTTACTCTCTTCACCCATCATCCAACGGTGCTCCTATCTAGCACAGAACTTCCATACACAGCACACAACCGTTTGTGAATGTTTCTCACACTTTCTCCACCACCAAGAATTCAATTACAGCTCGTTATTTGTACCGTGTGTCACTCAGACGCCATTTGAAGAATCACTACTGCCTCGCTATTTGTCGGACTGTAAAATTACACACTTGTCCTTTGAAGTTCCAAGTTACTACCCTTTCAATTTCACACCTCTATCTTCATTCTGGACTGAGAAAAAACATGTGGGGCATTACTTTGAGCAACCCTCGTATATCATAATGATAGAGTTGATCAAATTGGTGGAGGGGTTGCGCTCTATGTTAGAGAGGGCATTGAGTCAGAAAGGATTAAAGTTTTTCAGGAAACAAAATTTGCTGTAGAATCTCTATGGATTGAAATTCCATGTAAAAATGGGAAGGCGATGGCAGTGGGGGTGTACTATCGACCACCGGGCCAGAATGAACAAATAAATGATGAAATGCTCAAAGAAATCAAGGAAGCTAACAAACATTACAGTGCAGTAATAATGGGTGATTTCAATGACCCCGGAATCGACTGGGTCAGTGTCATGGCAGGACATGCTAGGGAGATAAAGTTCCTAGATGAAATAAATGACTTTCTTGGAACAGCTGGTTCATGAACCGACCAGAGGGGAAGCCATTTTGGACTTAGTCCTTAGTGGAACACCGGATCTGGAGCAAGAGATAAGGGTGTTGGGGTCACTTGGCAACAGTGATCATAGCATGATTGCGTTTGATTTAATTAGTGGAGGAGGAATGATAAGGAAATCCACAGTACTACCTTTTAACTTTCGAAAGGGAGACTACGATAAAATGAGGAAAACAGTTAAGAAAAAAAAACTAAAAGGAGCAGTTGCAAAGGTTAAAGACTTACATCAAGCTTGAGTGTTGCTGAAAAATACTATCTTGGAAGCGCAGACCAGCTCTATTCCATGCTTTAAGAAAAGTAGAAGGAAGTCCAAAAAACTGCCAGCATGGTTTAAAGGTGAGGTCAAAGAGACTGTTGCCAAAAAAGCTTTTTTCAGGAAATGGAAAAAAGAGCCAAACAATGAAAACTGGAAACACGAGCACTGGCAAGTTAAATGCAAGGCATTGATAAGTCAGGCAAAGGGCGAATTTGAGAAGCTTGCTGCGGAAGCAAAAACGCGTAACAGACTTTTTCAAGTATATTCATAGCAAAAAACCTGTGAGAGTCAGTTGGTCCATTAGATGATAGAGGGGTTAAAGGGGCACTAAGAGGCAACAAGGTAATACTGGAGGGACTGAATGAATTTTTTGCTTCGGTCTTTACTGAGGAAGATGTAGGGATGTTACTCATTAATGAACTGGTATTTAAAGGTGCGGAAGAATTGAAGGAAATATCGATACATCGGGAAGATGTATTACAACTATTTGATAAACTAAAGAATAGCAAATCACCTGGACTGGATGATATACATCCAAGGGTGTTGAAAGAACTGACATGAGATTGCAGACCTGCTATTAGTAATCTGTGAACTATCATTAAAATCATCTGTAATACCTAAAGATTGGAGGATGGCGAACATAACACCAATTTTTAAAAAGGGTTCCAGGGGTGATCCAGGAAACTACAGACCAGTGAGCCTAACGTCAGTACCCGAAAAATGGTAGAAACCATCATAAAGAACATGTAGATAGTCATGGCTTAATGGGAGACAGCCAACATGGCTTTAGACAAGGAAGATCTTGTCTTGCTAATCTGTTATGTTTTTTTGAAGATGTGAACAAACAGGTAGACAAAGGCGAGTCAGTTGATATAGTGTATTTGGACTTTCAGAGAGCCTTTGACAAGGTCCACCATCAGAGACTTTTGGCAAAACTAAAAAGAGTCATGGGATAGGAACTGGTTAAAAGATAGAAAGCAGAGAGTAGGGCTAAATGGCCTATTTTCCAAATGGGGAAAGGTGAATAGTGGTGTACCCCAGGGATCTGTGCTGGGTCCGCTGCTTTTTGACATTCATAAATGACCTGGAAAAGGGAATAACGAGTGAAGTTATCAGATTTGCAGATGACACAAAACTACTTAAAGTTGATAAAACCCATGAGGATTGTGGAAACTTGCAAGAGGTTCTTGATAAATTGGAAGACTGGGCATCAAAATGGCAGATGAAATTTAATGTGGACAAGTGCAAAGTTATGCACCTAGGGAAGAACCACCCAAACTATGGTTACACGATGCAAGGTTCCACATTAGGAACCACCACCCAGGAAAATGATTTAAGCGTCATTGTGGACATAAAACCCTCCGCCCAGTGTGCAGCGGCCACCAAGAGAGCAAATAGAATGCTAGGTATCATAAGGAAAGGAATAGAAAATAAAACAAAGGATATTATAATGCCTCTGTATCGTTCCATGGTGCAACCGCACCTTGGATATTGTGTGCAAGTCTGGTCGCCCTATCTTAAAAAAGATATAGCGTTATTAGAAAAGGTTCAGAGAAGAGCCACCAAAATGGTAAAGGGGATGAAAGGATACCCCTATGAAGAAAGGCTAAAAAGGTTAGGGCTCTTCAACCTGGAAAAGAGATGGCTGAGGAGAGATATGATAGAAGTCTATAAATTAATGAACGGAGTGGAACAGTTAAACGTAGATCGATTGTTTGTGTTATCAGAATATAGATAGATTAGGGGACATGCAATGAAGCTACAGGGTAAACTATTTAAGACAAATAAGAGAAAATATTTTTTCACTCAACGTGTAATCAAACTCTGGAATTTGTTACCAGAGGATGTAGTAAAGGCTGTTAGTGTAGCTGGGTTTAAAAAAGGTTTGGACAAGTTCCTGGAGGAAAAGTCCATAAACCATTATTAAAAAGGGACCCAGGATATCAATGCTTGACCCAGTACAAGCATTGTGGAACCTGTGTCTTTTGGGGAAACTGCTAGGTATGTATGACCTAGATTGGCCACTGTTGGAAACAGGATACTGGGCTTGATGGACCTTGGTCTGAACCATATGGCATCTCTTATGTTCTTACCAGTGAGAAACAGCCATTGCACACCAGCTCATATAACAGTAACATGTGATAACCTATGTGGAAAAGCTTAAGGTATTGTCTCTCACTCAAGGGTGTTCCTTGATAGGCTAAAACTGAAAGCAAAGATATCCAGCCTGAGAAGCCACATGCTCTACAATAAGCAGGATTTATTGTTGCTTTCTTGCTTATGACATTTTCAGTTAAGCCAGCGTACTATAATACAAGTTAGCTAACATGTATGTTCATTTAGAACATTGGCAGGTGTCTATGTTTAACTCCATATACTGTACTATAAAGCAAAGTTCCTTATATCTGAAGGGTAGGCTCTGAAGATATTCATTAGTCATACAACATGCATAGTGAAAGCAATACATTCTAGAACAGTAGCCGACATTCAGGAGCAACATGCTACTTTCAGATGTTAACAGAAGCTCTTGAGAACTGCAGAAACCTGGCACAAGCCCCTCCACCAACTCCTTAATGCATGCTAGTCTGCTGTCTGCCACCCAGCAATCCTCCATTTCTGAAGGGCCAGCACAGTAACTTACAACCATTGCAGATCATTCAAAGAAGAATATTGCCACAAGTGTAGGCTGCCCACCACCACCACACCTGAATGCTACTGGTTCCTGCAGACCAGTTCTCCAGTGTCTCCTACTATTACCATACTAAGGAGGTCCGCGGGCATGATGTGCAGAGGTTGGGGGAAGGGGGAGGGGAGATGAGTGTAGGAGTGGATGGCAAGGGGGAGAGAGAGATGATGTTCGGCATACGCACTGAAGTTAATTTCTTTGTTATGGTACATCACCTTCCATTGGCATCAGCATCATCCTTTCCCTTCCTCTTCTCCCTAATGTCATTACCTTTCCTTATGTCCCATCCACTGCAGCATCAGCACCTCTCCCTTCCTCTCTCAGGATGCTTCCAGAAAGAGGAATCAGGCTAGCAGCACTTACCTCCAGCTTCCTCTTCTGCTGGCTTCCTTCTGATGTTGAAACTGCTTGGAGTTCCTAGTCTCAAGATCCACCAACTCCACACAGGTCCAAATTCAAGGGGAAATCAGTGGAAGAACTGGCAACAGCAGTAATAAGATGTGCTGCTAGCAGATTCCTCATGCTGAGGAGAGGATTGTAGAGGTGCCAGAGTGAGGAAGAGGGAGAGATCTCAAGGATTTGCCACTTGTAACAAGAGCTGTGACCTGTCCCAGCTTTCCCTTTGAAAGTGTTGAATTTACAGCACAGTTGAGGTTCCTGGGAGATTAGAGAGATAGAGACACTGGTGTGGAGAAGCAGGAGAGGTTGAGAAAACTTGTACTATTGGCCCTGCCCCCAAACTAATTTTATCCATGGATTTTTTTTTTTAGTTTTCATTCTGAAAATTGGCAGAGGAAACGGTAGTCACAGACAACTGTAGCTTTTTTTTTTTTTTTTTTTAAGATACTTTTACTCAGAGTGGGCATCAGAAGTTATGCTGCACCCCCTCTCCCCCCCCCCCCAAAAGAAAGACTCCTTAGAATGGGAAATTGAATACCATCCGGATCTGCCTGGATCATGCCAAAATCCCAAGTTTTGATTGGAGAACTAGCTGTGGTTTTTGGACTTCCTGTTGTGTGAAATGAGGGCTAAATCTCAGATTTTGCTGCCAGAGACCATGAAGCAGAGGGTAATACCTATCTGAAGCTTAACTCAAGTACCTCCTCTAAGAAAACAATAGGCGGGCCAGACTGAAATGGCAACAAAAGAAAGGGACTTAAGTATAGTACAGCAATCTTTAAATCTGATTCACTGCATATTTCATCTTCTCTGGCAATATTATCAGAGAAGGACAAGGGCATGTTAGCAAGTTTTGCTTGTATATCACACCTCAAGGTCTGATGCCTCTGAAGGTAATACGTATGAGCAATACTTCTCAATAATATCTCAAACACATCGTAAATCATTCTGTTTTTTCTGTACTCCTTTTACTTATCCACTAGTGTCCTAAGGTTGTCATGTTTCTGAGGGAGAAATTCTGACATTTCCTTTACCTTTCACAGCATCTCTTGCATATACTAGCATATAAACTAAGGGCTCTCAATCCATTCCTCAGGATACACAAGCCAGTCAGGTTTTCAGGATAACCACAATGAATATACATCAGATTTTCATGCATTGACTCCACTGAATGTAAATCTCTCATATGCATATTCATTATGGTTATCCTGAAAGCCTGACTGGTTGGGTGTTTTCAGAGAACTGGGTTGAGAACCCCTGCTACAAACAGTTGATATTATGCTATGTGGGAAGTAAGCATGGCATTCTGATAAACCTCCCACCCAAGAATGTCCAAGGTACATATATCCCTCCCAAGAAACACCTAAGAGCAAGTCCTTGTCCTCTTGGCTTTCTTAACAGGTGATTTGACTACTAACCAGTGCAATAGTTTCTGCCTCTCAAATTTGGGAAACTTTAAGACTCAGTACATAGGATATGCCTGCTTGTTCACAGACAGAAAAAAAGAAAAAGAAAAAAAAAGTTTCCATAGTTTTATCAGTGCCCCCTTAAGGATGTCATGTATGGGTAAATAGAAATTACACTTACCTGGCAATTGTCGTTCCTTGAGTGACGACAGTTTAGTCCTCTACCTGCTGGTATCTCCCATCAGCCTCTAGTGTACTATTGACAAACTCAAACGAACAACAAATAAGTAATTATACCATAACTTTAAATAACTCCTCATTCCTCAACCGGAGGAGCCTTTTTAACCGTATCCGTCTTATATTTTCTTTTCTCTCTTTTTTTTTTTTAGCTTTACATTTATGTCCCCCCTATGCAAACACGTTTCCTATACCATCACCTCGTTTAAATAAGAGAAAAGGAAGAAAGAACAGAGGGATACTCACTGCGATCTAGAAACTGAAAGGATCTGTCTACTCCTTGAGATTGATGCTCCACTCCGCCTGAAAATAAACTCTGAAGAAATCACACCCCTGAGCGGGAATGAGGACTAAACTGTCGTCACTCAAGGAAAGACAATTACCAGGTAAGTGTAATTTCTATTTCCTTATCGTTCCTCCAGTTTAGTCTTCTACCTCTGGGATGTAACAGAGCAGTAATCATTGAGTAATCAGTAATCATTTAGGCAGTAGTGGTTACTGAGGAAATGAAGACACGACCTGGAAGCTGCTCTACCAATCCCCCCTGGTGGAATGACACAGTGATTCACCCATGAAGCTGCTTGTGCCCTGGTAGCAAGAGTCAGAAAGCCCCCCGGAATCATACAACCTCGCCACAAGAAAGCTGAGGCAACCACCACCTTAACCCAGTGCGAAATGGCCGCCTTCGCTGCTGCTTCCCCTTTGTGGGGACCTCCAACCAGCACACAAAAACAAAGAAACGAACGCCGCACCCTGCATTTAAGGTTTTCTATCGGCGTAAGCTACGAATATAAACCTCCCCTTCCAGAAAAACCGAGAACTGGAAGAGAAACCAATAGACTCAGGAGAAAAATCAGATACCACCATTTGGAAGGATGACAGGACTGCTTGCAAACACCACCCTCTATCCAGAAAGGGTGAAAACGGCTCATTACATGACAACGCCTAAAACTCCGAAACTCGTCACGCCAAACAACGAGCTATCAAAGCCACTGTCTATAACAGCAAATCCTTTACCAACGCCTGGAGTAAAGAATCAAAGGGCTCTTTAGCTAATGCCTCTAAGGCCCAATCGGGATCCCCCGGCGACACCCGAACTCTCCTTGAGGAGCGCAGTCGGATCCCAACTTAAGGAAATGCTACACATCGATCCGAACACCTAGCGTTATTCTCTACAGCCGGAAACAGTCGCCCGCTGGATCCTTTAAGGAACTGGCCGCTAGTTCCTTCAGACACTGTCCTGCAGAGAACTCAGACCAAGGATACAGACACCTCTGTCGCCCGGACTTGCCGCCGTGAACAGCAGCCTTCCAAAAGGTGCTAAGCACGGACCTATGTAGCAGAAGCAGCCTGCCTCCTTGCTCTCAACAAGGTGGCGAAGACTGCCGCAGAATAACCCTTCTTCAGCCCCGCCCATTCAAAGGCCAAACCGCCGATCCACCTGAGACATTCGTTGCAGACCTAGCCACAGCAGAACGTCTGCTACTGACAACTTCTAGGAAAAGCCTGTCGAGTAGGCGAATGAGAAAAGCCTAGTATGGCCGTCTCGTCCAACCGGGCGCTACCACGAGTACCTTTCTCCAAAAGTCTCGATACGCCAACTGGTTGCCCTATGAGAGCCCACGGGGAAAGGACAAGACAGACTTAATTGGGAGCTTACTGACCCTCGACTTGGACGAACCATCAGTTGCCCCCTTCCTCCACCAGAGAGACCTCCGTGTGAACCCCAAGGAAGCCAATATTAGCTAGCGCTTGAATTAAGCCATAATGCACATTTGCCCCATAAAGCAAATCAGGCTCTACTCGATTCAACTCCCTGATCCTTTCCTGTTCCAGGCAAGTAGACTGCTGTAAACACTGCGACCACCTGAAGCATGCTCTCGCCTCCCCAGGCTCCACAAATGGGAGCTTGTAAGGCCAGAGCATTGCCCCCAACAATCGCTTCAGTGAACCATCTACTTTCCTATCTTGCGATAAAGAAGATTGCTAGGGCTCTCTTCCATACAGTGAGTCCACACCCCCTGGTAGTGCAAGGTGTGCACCCACCCACGTAGTACCCAGGCCTGCCCCTGCTTAGCCTCAAAATGTCAATCAAGAACAGGCGAATTCAGGACAACTGATTAAAAAAAAAAAAAAAAAACCACCACACACCTCTTAACCAAAAATTCCTTCAGCATATGTTAAGAGATGGTCTTTCCGTGCCAACAATATGAAGTAGAAAGAACTCCCAAACACAGGCATACTAATCCACGGACTTCCTGCTAGAGTAACACCCCATTCCGTCTGACTGCACAAAGATGGACTTTATATTTTAAGTTCAACTAACACCTGGAGATATGAAATACAGCTCTCATTCCACAGTGGCAATTGAGTCAGCAATGAAGAAGCCGAGAAACTGCAGACAAGTTAGAGTAGTTACTCACCTGTAACAGGTGTTCTCCAGGAGCAGCAGGAATCAGTCCTCACATATGGGTGACGTCGGCGCCGACGGAGCCCTCGCGGAGCAATTTTCCCCAGCTTTCAAAGAAAGCCTTTGGGAATTGCAGCGCGCATGCACGGTCCCCTTCCCGCCCAAGGGTGCCATCTTGCTCAGTCTGATGACATAGCTAAAAGACAGCAAAAAATTAGCAAAAACAAAATCATAGGACTGCAACTCCAAGGGGAGGAGGGAGGGTTGTGAGGACTGATTCCTGCTGCTCCTGGAGAACACCTGTTACAGGTGAGTAACTACTCTTTCTCCAGGACCAAGCAGGAAGTCAGTCCTCACATATGGGACTCCCAAGCTTAAGGCTACCGGAGACCCTAAGCACAAAAAAGAAGCTCCCTCAAGCTCAGTAGCACAGAAGGAAGGAATCTTCTCTGAATATGCCTCCAACCGGTAGACCAACATCCAGGACGGAGGGTAGGAGTTGCCTAGACCTCAAAGAGATTACGGAGGACTGCCTGTCCGAAAGCACTGTCCCTGCGGGACTCCCTCTCCAGGCAGTAATGGGCCGCAAAAGTCTGGCTTGAAGACCAAGTAGCGGCCCGGCAGATGTCTGCCAACGGAACAGAGCGGAGGTGAGCCACTGACGCAGCCTTCGCCCTAACACGATGAGCCGTGACTCGACTCTCCAACGAGAGGCCGGCTGCCCCATAAGCCCAAGCGATACAGTCAGCAACCCAGATGGACAGAGTACGCTTGGAGACAGGGAGCCCCAACTTATTGGGGTCATAAGACACGAAGAGCTGAACAGCCTTTCGGTGCTCCCGCGTACGGTCAAGATAGAAGGATAACGCCCTCCTACAGTCCAGGGTATGCAGGACCATTTCAGCTTGGCTGGAGTGTGGCCTGGGAAAGAAGGTCGGAAGCACCACTTCCTGGTTGATGTGAAAAGGGGAAACCACTTTAGGAAGAAACTTAGGGTGAGTCCGTATGACTACCCTATTGCTGTAGAACCTAGTGTAAGGAGGATCAGACACTAGGGCCTGCAGTTCACTAACGCGTCTAGCAGAAGTGAGGGCTACCAAGAATAAGGTTTTCCAAGAAAGAAAACGAAGAGGGCAGGTAGCCATAGGTTCAAAAGGCGGACAGGTAATCCGCTGTAAGACCACATTCAGATCCCAGTCAGGGGCTGGTGGGCGCAAAGGGGGCTTAAGGAAAAGGAGGCCTCTGAGAAAACAAGCCACTAGAGGGTGGTTGGAAAGAGATCTGCCATCCACCGGTATGTGATGCGCAGAGAGAGCACTGAGGTGGACTCTGACAGAGTTGGACTTAAGTCCAAGATTGGAGAGGTAAAGCAAGTATTGCAAGACCACTGCCACCAAACAGGAGAAGGGATCCTCAGACTGCTGAGCACACCAGACGGAGAACCGACGCCACTTAAGAGCGTAGGACTTCCGGGTGGAGGGTCGCCTGGAGGCCAAGACGACTTCTTCCACCTCCCGAGGCAGCAGGAGGGGAGCAAGGACTACCCTTTCAGCAGCCAGGCCATCAGATGAAGGGACCGGAGGTTGGGGTGTAGGAGAGTCCCCTGATCCTGTGTCAGGAGATCGGGTTGAAACCCCATAGGAAGAGGAGTGTCCACCGCCAGCTGCATCAGAAGCGGGAACCATGGCTGTCTCGGCCACCGGGGAGCCACGAGGATCATCGAGGCTTTGTCCCGGAGAACCTTGAAGAGCGTCCGAGACACCAGTGGCATGGGAGGAAAGGCATACAAGAGGCCTGTGGACCATGAAAGTAGAAAAGCATCCGCCACTACTCTGAGAGGATGCGGTTCTCGAGCGCAGAATCGGGGAAGTTGTCGGTTTAGAGGACTGGGATTATAGGATACAAAAGGCTGAGATGCTTCGTGGTGGCCCTAAGTCCGTTGCAGATAGGACAGGGCCCTTTTACAATCCAGAGTATGGAGAACGGTCTCCATCCTACTGGCATCAGGCCTCAAAAAGAAGGTGGGGAGCATCACCTCCTGAGTGAAGTGGAATGGGGACACCACCGTCAGCAGAAACTTGGGGTCTGTGCAGAGCACCACCCTGTTCTTGCAGAACCTTGTATAAGGGGGCTCTGCCATCAGAGCATAGAGTTTGCTGACTGCGAGCTGATGTGAGTGCTATAAGACGACCACCTTCCAGGAGAGGTACCGCAGGTGACTGGTAGCCAGAGGCTCAAACGAAGGCTTAGAGAGCTGCAAAAGCACCACACTCAGATCCCACTCCGCTGCTGGAGGGCGGATGAGGGGGGGGGGGTGGATAACAAGAGGCCCCATAGGAACCGAGACACAAGGAGCTGAGCCAAGGGACTTTCTCTCAATGGGATGGTGATGGGCTGTGATGGCGCTCATGTGTACTCTGACCTAATTGAACTTTAGCCCCACCTGTAACAGATGGAGTAGATACTGAAATACCCCTTGTACTAAGCAAAACAGGTTTGCCCGTCTTTCTGTGCACCACAGAGAATCGGCGCCACTTGAAGGCATAAGCCCTTCTTGTGGATGCCCAATGAGATGCCAGAACCTCTTCCATGTCCTGTGGGAGGTTGAAGGGAGGTAACACTACCCTTTCAGCAGTCAATTCGTGAGTGAGAACCACCCCAGAATGGGGTGTAGGAGAGAGCCCTGCTCCTGTGAAAGTAGCCCCAGGGCTTTGCCTAGGGGAATATGTGACACCGCCGATAGGGAGAGGAGCAGGGGAAACCAGGGCTGCCAGGGACACCACAGAGCTATCAGTATTAGTGATGATCTGTCACGCTGGACATTGAATAGGGTCTTGGCAAACAGCGGTGTCAGTGGGAAGGCGTACAGAAGGCCTTCTATCCATGGGATGAGGAACGCATCCACTGCCACCTGGGACAGAATTGGCCGGCAGGAGCAGAATCAAGGCAACTGCATGTTATCCGGACTGGCCAACAGGTCCATCAAGGGGATGCCCCAGAGATGAAACAGCTGTGAGGCTACTAATGGATCCAGGCACCACTAGTGAGGCTGGAGGACTCTGCTCAGTTTGTCCGCCAGGAAGGTAAACCGCCCTTAGGAGCACCATCTGAGTGCCGCATAAGAGCAGAGGGCTACTGCCTCCTCACAGAGGGGGTATGACCCTGTTCCCCTTTGTTCATGTAGAACTTTGCAACCTGGCTGTCGGTATGGATCAGCACAGAGTGGTGCTGCAGCTGGTGGCAGAAGGCTGGGAGAGCCAGGAATATTGCCCACAACTCTCACAGGTTGATTTGCATCTGGGATTCCTTCTGGGATCAGCTACCTTGCATCTGGAGGCCCTCGCAATGTGCTCCCCAGCCCAGTAGGGAGGTGTCTGTAGTGAGAACCTTCTGAGAGGTAGGTGCCTGGAAGGGCATCCCAGCCTGAAGGTGACGTGGAATCTGCCACCATTCGAGGGAGTCCACCTGCTGACAGGTCACTGTCCCTGAGCCAGCCTATGGCTTGATTCCACTGAGAGCGGAGGCACCACTGGGCTACCCTCATCTGCCGATGGGCATAAGGTGTCACGCAAACTGTGGAGGCCATGTGTACCAACAGGCGGAGTAGAAGCCGGGTGGGTAGTCTCCGGCATCGATGGACCTCTGCAGTTAACTCCCTAGGGCAGTTTCCCCTGAAGGAAGGAAGGCTTTCACCTGGAGGGTATCTAATCGAGCTCCTATGAACTCTAGGTGGTGGGCCGGAGTGAGGTGGGACTTGGGGAAGTTTATGATGAACCCCAGGTGCTGCAGGGCATTTATGGTGTGCCCTGTGGCGCATTGTGCCTCTGTAGATGTATCCTCCTTTATGAGCCAATTGTGCAGATAAAGGAAGGTGAAGGCCCAGTGAAGTCAGAGGTGGGCTGTGACCATCACGAGGCACTTTGTGAAGACCCTTGGAGAGGAAACCAGACCAAAGGGCAGCACCCTGTATTGGTAGTGCCCTCCTTCCACCATGAACTGGGAGGTATTTTCTGTGGCTGGGATGAATTAGGATGTGCGTGTAAGCATCCTTTAAATCTAAGGAGCATAGCTAATCTCCCTGCTGGAGGAATGGCAGCAGTGTCCCAATGGAGAGCATCTTGAACTTCTCACTGATCAGAAACCTGTTGAGCTCTTGCAGGTCCAGGATGGGCCTGAGGCGCCCTGTCTTCTTGGGGATGAGGAAATACGTGGAGTAAAAGCCTATGCCCTAGAGATGTTTCGGCACTGGCTCTACTGCCTCGTCCTGAATTACGCCTGCTAGCTTGGTGAGAAGCAGGATCTGGTGAAGGAGAGGTCTGGTGGGCTCTCCTGGGAAGTACGAGGGTGATGTCCGCTGTAGCACCCAGGTATCAGTGGTGATGGCTGTCCACCTGTGGGCAACATGGCTAGGCATCCCCCTGTGGGCTGCAGAGGACCCCCTGTGAGAGTGGGAGGGAGAGGTTGCACCCAGGCAGTCAAAAGCTCCCACCCAGGCAGGGTTTTTTGCTTTTGGGGACCATGCCCCTGGGCATTTTGCTGCTGGTCCTGTTGAGGGGCCAAGGCGGCCTGGAAATGTGGGGTACCGCCAAAGCCCCCCCCCCCCCCTTCTTCCCCAGGACTTACTTCCGGGTTGCACCAAGGTCTTCTTCGACAGCCTGGTTCTCATCAAGAAATCTGTTTCTATCTCTGCAGGGGACATCAATTAGTTTGTCTTGCACCCATTGCTCTAGGTCAGACGACTGCAGCTGTGCTTGGCGTTGTGTCCCAATGCCAGCAGCGACCATACTGGCCAAAGACTCAAAGCCATCATAGGCTGCTCGAGACAAAAACTTTGAGCACTCTTTTACTACCGGAGTCAGGAACTTAAACCTCTGTTAGGGTTCCCAATAGGGGGTGCCTCTTATTGAATTATCTCCAATTCCTCGGTGTGCGGGTCCCTCCTTGACCTTGGCCTTGATAGTGAGAGTCCAGGCCATATCCTGCACAAAATCAAAGAAAGCAACATCCTCTGGCGGGAATGGCTCCAGGCAGAGGAGACATCTGAAGGCACATTTCAGTATCGCCTTGTGTCCTTGGACTACCATTTGGACTCTAAGTCAGAGTATGAGTCCGATGCCATATGATCACCTCTATTGAGGTCCACTACAGGCATTCTGCAAACTCCGGAGGATCTGCGGTCCAAGCTGTGGATACTCACTGGGGAGGACCAGTGCCCTGAGGAACAGGACTGGGACCCCGTCCGGTGCCTGGGACTCTTGAAGGCGGTGGCACTTGAGGACCAGCTCTATGTCCGGGGAAGCCCTCAATGTCGAGGGTCCCATCATAGAGGTGGATGAACCGGATGAGCCAGACAAACGCCCACTACATGGCCACAAAAACAGATACTGCTTTCTAAGGTCACCATCCTGGTGTCCACACCAGTTGGCTTCGGAGCTTTCAATGCAAGCAGAGGGCTTCGGACCTGGCATCAGTACTGTCAAGGGGGAGTCCTCTATGAGGATGGCCTCGGAGGTCTGAAGCTGGTCGGCGGGTGCCAACTCCTCCTTGCAGGGCAGCTTGGGAGGCTGCGCCTGCTCTGACTCACGCCTGGGACTGCGAGGCTTGGAGTGGGAATTCCCCTTCTTCCCAAACCTGGTCTTCAAGGGCTTTGTTTTCTTATGTTCCACTTCCGGAAATTTATGCTTGAACGGACCGTGACTGTGGGACTCCTAAGAGGCTCGAACTTCGTGGGGCACCAAGGTATTGAAGTGGGCCCTGGAGCATGATGTCGCCAAAGAATCCGGTGCAGAGTGACTTCTGGAAAACATTTTCCTGCTGCTGCTGATGGCTCTTTAGGGCCTTTGAGGTCATAGTTCTGCAGAGTTCACAGTTGGAGTCGTTATGTTCCAGGCCAAGGCATCGGAGGCTGCAGTCATGCAGGTCAGTGAGAAACATTTTGCTACACCGATCGCACTTCTTGAAGCCATTAGAGGCCACTGGAAAAAGGGGTCCCCACCGAATGGCAGGGGTCCAAGGCCTTCAGCTGATAAAAGGCATGAATGCCGGTTGAGGGACACCTCAATTAAAAACAAGAGAAAAATGATTGAACGAATACGAGGAGTAACGTCGAGGTGAGCTGGCTTGGGGGCAGGAAGGAACCAGTAACCAAACCGGACAAAACAAAAATCACTTTTTTTCCTGGGGAACCTAGACAACGTCCAGAGGGCTCCTTGGAAAAAAGGAGACTGAGGTAAGATGGCACCCTTGGGTGGGGAAGGGGATCACACATGTGTAGTGTATCTCCCAAAGGCTTTCTCTGAAAGCTGGGGAGATGCTTCCACACGGGCTCCATCAGCACAGACGTCACCCATATGTGAGGGCTGACTTCCTGCTTGTTCCTGGAGAACATTATGAATTCAGAGCCAGAAAAGTACTCTAAAGGAGAAGCCTTGTTCTGTGCATAGCTAACAGTTAAGGCCTCAAATAAGGGTAACTAAACTATAAAGTGTCTAGACCTCCAACTGATTTTCTCTCCTGGTGTCCTCAAGATTGATATTGAGATGGCTAACTGACTCCAAGGTCCTTTGAGGCCCTGGCATTGATGAAAAGAAAAAAAAAAAGACAATCCTTGGGTATCTAGGACTGAATGCATGACCACCTAACTCAATATTGATGGAACTAGCAGGCAAGCCCTCTCTCCTTGAGCCTCCCAGCCAGCTCCTCCCTCAAAGACTGTCAAATTCAAGCTTGACAAGGGTAGAGCAGGTGAGGCCACATTTTCCTGGGTCACAGGTGGTGTATCGGTAGCCTAGGCTTGGATCCACAGAGGCTGGAGCATCCCCTCCAACAGAGGAGGAAGAACAGTTCAGTTATAAGCGCTAAGAAGATATGCCAGTTGCCAGCGTTTGGGTACTTCATAATTTCTGACATCGGCACTGGTAATTTTTGATGTTGAAGAAGCCATTCAGTCTGCCTCCTCCTTTGTGCAGACTTTTACTGAGCCATATTGTTGAATACAATAATTACAGTGAAATAAAATGATTTAATTTTAAACAAAAGTCCGGCTGAATCATCAAGCACCAAAAAAGGGTGACAAAAGAAAAACAAACTTGAAAATGTCAGAAAACCTAAGAATATCAAGGAAAGGAGGCTCACATGACAAAAATCCACAAGTAAAATTACATGTTTTAATTTTAACAAAACCCCCACAAGGAGGATGTCTTACCAGCTGAATGGAAAAATGAGGACTGAGGCAGTCCCACATGCATGGTGCATCACAAAAAGCTTTTAAAAATTGATCTAAGATTTTGAAGGGTTTTTTGTATGTCACCTACACCTGAGAACCCTCACTTGGTTTGCAGCTTGCCATGCTGTGAGGGCTTGTGTGCATCAGTGATACGGAGAGCTTAGCTACTGACAGGGTCTCCCAAGATAGACAGGTCTCAGCTGAGATGCCAGACTAAGACACTACCCATCTAGGCAGCAGCAGAATGGGATGGTGTTATAAGTGAAAGATCACATTCCAGCGGTGAGTACGGGCACGGTGGAGGCAGAAGCTGACATCAGGGCTGTGCGAGGGAGCTCCGCCTCATCCCCTGCACCTGCCAATCACATCGAGGCAGCAACGGCCACAAAAACCACCATTCCAGAGGCGCGCTCGTGCCTTGTGGGCCCTCGCCTGAGGGCCTCACCAGAGGGCCTCACCAGAGGGCCTCACCAGAGGGCCTCACCAGAGGGCCTCACCAGAGGGCCCTTTGGTGTGGCCCTTAGGCATAGGACCGTGTGGGACCAAGGAAAGAGTAGTTACTCACCTGTAACAGGTGTTCTCCAGGAGCAGCAGGAATCAGTCCTCACATATGGGTGTCATCGGCGCCGATGAAGCCCCAGTGGAGCATTTCCCCAGCTTTCCATGAAAGCCTTTGGGAATGCTGGCACGCATGCACGGTTCCCTTCCCGCCTAAAGGTGCCATCTTACCTCAGTCAAATGACATAGCTAAAAACAGCACACAAAAATAAAAAAATTAAACTATGTACAACTGCAACTCAAGGGGAGGAGGGAGGGTTGTGAGGACTGATTCCTGCTGCTCCTGGAGAACACCTGTTACAGGTGAGTAACTACTCTTTCTCCAGGACCAAGCAGGAAGTCAGTCCTCACATATGGGTGACTCCCTAGCTCTGGGCTACCAGGAACCCAGGCTGAACAAGTTGAACTCCCTCTAGTCACAGCAGCAAAGAAAGGCTTTTCAAGGACACAACCTCCACCGGTAGCCCAACAGAAGGCAGGAGTTGCCTAAACCTCAAAGAGATTCCAGAGTACTGCTTGGCCAAAAGCACTGTCCCTATGGGACTCCCTCTCCAGACAGTAATGGGTCGCAAACGTCTGGCTTGAAGACCAAGTTGCAGCCCTGCAGATGTCTACCAAGGGCACAGAGCGGAGATGAGCAACTGAGACAGCCATTGCCCTGAAACGATGGGCCGTGACCCTACCCTGCAAAGGAAGGTCAGCTGCCTTGTAAGCCCAGGTGATACAGTCAGCCACCCAGATGGACAAGGTACGCTTGGACACAGCCAACCCCAACTTATTGGGGTCAAAGGAGACGAAGAGCTGAGTAGCCCTTCTATGCCCCTGCGTGCCGTCAAGGTAGAAGGATAAAGCCCTCCTACAGTCCAGGGTATGCAGGACTGCTTCAGCCTGGCTTGCATGAGGCCTAGGGAAGAATGTTGGAAGAACCACCTCCTGATTGAGGTGGAAAGAGGAGACAACCTTTGGGAGGAACTTTGGATGAGTCCTGAGAACTACCCTGTTCCTATAAATCCTGGTATAAGGCCTATCACAGACCAGGGCCTGAAGCTCACTCACTCGCCGAGCCGAGGTGAGGGCTATCAGGAAGAGAGTCTTCCAGGAAAGGAAGCGTAGAGGGCAAGTAGCCATCGGCTCAAAGGGTGGGCGAGTCAGTTGCTGCAAGACCACATTCAGCTCCCACTCAGGAGCAGGACGACGGATGGGAGGCTTGAGCAAGAGCAAGCCTCTGAGAAACCTGGACACTAAGGGGTGGCCCGATAGGGAATGTCCTTCCACCAGTGAGTGGTGAGCTGCTAGAGCTGAGAGGTGGACCCGAACAGAATTGGACTTAAGTCCCTGATTGGATAAGTGCAGTAGATACTGAAGCACTACTGGTACAGTACAGGAGAAAGGATCTTCTGTACGCAGCTGACACCACACAGAAAACCTCTTCCACTTCAGAGCATAGGTTTTCCTAGTGGACTGTTTCCGAGAGGCTAGGACAACCTCCTCAACTTCCTGAGGTAGGCCCCAGGGAGCCACAACTACCCTTGCAGCCTCCAGGCCATCAAATTGAGAGCTTTGAGATTGGGGTGCAGAAGGGAACCCTGCTCCTGTGAGAGAAGGTCGGGTTGCAACCCAAGAGATAGTGGGGAATCCACTGCCAGCTGAAGCAGAAGTGGAAACCAAGGCTGCCTCGGCCACCTGGGAGCTACCAGCAGAACCGAGGCCTTGTCCTGAAGAGTCTTGAAAAGAGTTCGGGCCACCAAGGGCATGGGAGGAAACCCATACAGGAGGCTCTGAGACCAGGACATCAGAAAAGCATCTAGTGCTATCCTCAAAGGATGCGGTTGCCTGGAGCAGAACTTGGGCAGTTGCTTGTTCAGCGGACTGGCAAAGAGATCTATCCAAGGGAGACCCCACTTCAGGAAGATCTTCTGAACCACCAAGGGATGCAACTGCCACTCGTGGGGCTGCAGAATTCTGCTCAACCGGTCAGCCAGGCAGTTCTCCTGGCCTGGAAGGTACACCGTCCTGAGAAGCATGTTGTGCTTTAGGGCAAAGGAACAAAGGTCTTGAGTCTCCCAACAAAGGAGCTTTGACCCAGTCCCGCCCTGTTTGTTCACATAAACATAGCTACCTGGTTGTCTGTTTGAATCAAGACTGAGCGGTGAGCCAGGGCCGGAGAGAAAGCCTTGAGAGCTAAGCGGATAGCTCGAAGTTCCAGGAGATTGATCTGTTGGGCTGCCTCCCTGGGAGACCAGAGGCCTTGGGTGCACTTGTCCAGACAATGAGCAACCCAGCCCCGCTGAGAGGCGTCGGTGGTGAGGACAGAGTATTCTGGCATTTGGAAGGGCATCCCCTTCAGCAGATTGGGTGGATGTAGCCACCAGCTGAGGGAGGCCAAAAGGGGTCTGGACACCCTTATCCTGTCTCTTAGGTGGCCTGTGGCCTGAGACCACTGAGTCCGAAGGCACCACTGTGCAGGCCTCATATAGAGCCTGGCATTGGGAGTCACATGCACTGTCGAAGCCATGTGGCCCAGAAGTCTGAGGCAGAGTCTGGCGGAGACCAGGGGCTTGTTTAGGAACTGTTTGGCCACGTCCATAAGTCTTTGGGCCCTGTCTTCTGGCAAGAATGCCTTTCCCAGTTGAGAATCTAACCTTGCCCCTATGAACGCCAAGTTCTGGGAGGGGAGCAAAGTGGACTTTGCGAAATTTATGACAAAGCCCACGTTTTGAAGCAGAGCAATGGTTCTGAGGGTGGCTTGTCTGGCCTCCAGGCACGTCTGACCCCTGATGAGCCAGTCGTCCAGATAGGGAAAAACAAAGATGCCTTGATTTCTCAGGTAGGCCGCAACTACTGCCAGGCACTTGGTAAAGACCCTGGGAGCGGAGGTCAGGCCAAAAGGTAGTACTCTGTACTGATAATGGTTTCCTCCCACAATGAACCTGAGGTACTTTCTGTGGTCTGGATGAATGAGGATGTGAGTGTACGCATCCTTTAGATCTAAGAAGCATAGCCAATCTCCCTGCTGGAGGTAGGGCAGAAGTGTTCCAAGAGTAAGCATCTTCAACTTTTTTCTCTAGGAACTTGTTGAGGTTCCTGAGGTCCAGAATGGGTCGAAGGCCACTGGTCCTTTTGGGTACCAGGAAATACCTGGAGTAGAATCCATGATCTTGCAAGTGGGGAGGCACAGGCTCCACCGCCCTGTCCACCAACAGACCTTGGAGCTCTTGAAGAAGGTCTGTGTGCAGGGGAGGCCTCAAGGGCTCCCCTGGGAAGTAAGGAGGAGGCAGTTGATGAAAATGCAGGGCATAGCCCTTTTGGACTATGTCCAGCACCCAACTGTCGGTGGTAATGAGAGGCCACTGGTGGGCAAAGAGTACAAGGCGACCGCTTGTGCAGGGCTGGGGGAGCAGGGACGGAGTGGCTATGCTCAAGGAGTCAAAAAACCCCACCCTGCTGAGTGGAAGCAGGGGCAGAAGGCTTGGGGGTCCTCTGCCTAAGGGGCCCACTACCCTGGCCCTTGGCTTGCTGACCCTGGGGGGCAGCTTGGGCAGCCTGATACTGAGGGTACTGTTTGTAGGCAGTGCCCTTCCTCGGGTAAAAGGACTTTTTACCCGAGCCCTTCTTATGTGAAGGGGCAGAGGTCTTCCTCGACAGCCTTGTCCGGTTAAGGTGCTCGGTCTCGAGCTGAGCGGCCTTCTCGCTCACGGGTTTGCCAAAAAGGTTCTCACCTCGGCAGGGGACATCGACCAACTTGTCCTGAACCCATGGCTCGAAGTCTGATGACTGCAGCCACGCCTGGCGTCGAGCCGCAATGCCGGCAGCCGCAACTCGGGCCGAAGCCTCGAAGCCATCGTAGGCGGCAAGGGACATGAACTTTGAGCATTCCCGAATCCCCGAGGACAAGGACTTAAATCTCTGCAAGGGTTCCCCGGAGAGACCAGCAGAGAATCCGGCCAATTCCTTGGCCAGGTCTCGCAAGTACATGCCCATGTACAGCTGGTAAGACTGGACACGGCAAGCAAGCATAGACCCCTGGAAGCACTTCCTACCGACGCCATCGAGGTTGCGGGCCTCCCTGCTGGGGGGGCACCGCAGAGTGCATCTTCTGGCTCTTCAGACGATGCATGGCCGATTCCACAACCATGGAATGGTGTGGTAGCTGTGCTTTCTGGAAACCAGGGCTTTTGCGGAGTCGATAAATGGAATCGACTCGCTTGCTGAGAACCGGCGCCGAGGCCGGTGCCTCCCACATCCGGAAGAGGAGCTGTTCCAGCATCGGAGGAACTGGGACAGTAAAGGCCTCCTTCGGAGGAGAGTCGTACTGTAGAGTATCGAGCTCCTCGGCTCGAGGCTCTTCCTCGGGATCGGCAGGGATAGCGAACGCAGCGGCCATATCCCGGACGAACTCCGAGAACCTAGTGTCCTCCGGAGGGGATCTACTCCGGGGTTCAGACTGCAGTGAGTCCAACGGGACGCACCGAGTCTTAAAAGTATTGGGAGACTCCTCGTCCTCCGTCTCCCAGGCGGACTCATCTGAGGAGGAGTCAGGGTCTGACCCCGCGGGGCCCCGAGGCACCCGCCCTGACCCCGGGGGCACCGGCATCGACACCCTCGGTCCCGAATGGGAGGTCGAGAGAGACCTCGACTGAGGACGACTTCGAGCCACGAGGGTCTCGAGTATCAGCTCGGTCTCCGGGGTTGACTTTGAAGTCGACGTCCCGGTGGTCAGGGCAGATGCACCAGACAGGCTGGCCATCAGTGCCCGCTGCTGCTCCATGAAGGCAGACAATCTGCTCTCCAAGGCTGTCATCCTGAGACTCAGCTCGGGAGATGCAGCAGCCACCGACTCGGGCACCGGCGGCGCCAGGCCCGATGTCGGCTCTCTGGGAGGAGAGTCCGAGGACTACGGGGCTTACGTGTCCAGCAGACTCCGGCTCCACGTGAGGAACTTTGGCAGGCTTCTCTTGGTCCACGGGCCCGGGACGGCGGTCGGGGGTCTTAGACCTGGCCCTCGAGGGACCAGGGACCTCCTCCGACGCCGCCCTCACGAGCCGCTTCTTCCTCTTGCGTTCCCGGTCGGGGGACCCCCTGTCCGAGGAGCTTCGATGGCGCTCGGGATTGGAATCCCGAGATGTCAAGACCTCAAACGAGGTCCGGGCCCGGCTGGAGGCAGAATCCAAGAAAAACCTTTCCTTTTGATGCTGTCGACTCTTTAGTGCCTTGAAAGACATCTTCCCACATGGCCCACACGACTTTGGGTCGTGGTCAGGGCCGAGGCACCGAAGGCAGCAGTCGTGTGTGTCGGTGAGAGACAAGTTTTACACCGATCACACTTTTTGAAACCACTGGAAGCCATCGGGGAAAAAAGAGCCCCTGCGAGGTCAAAAGACCGGCCTTCCAGGGAAAAACGAAAAAAAGGGCGCGAACGCCAGCCACGAAGGGCAAAAACCCAAAAATAAAATAAACGGGCTCGATACCGGTGTACCGAACCCGGCGGGAGGGGAACCGGCGTCGAACCGTAGAAAAATAGCGAAAAATCGCCGAAGAAAAAAATCACTTTTATCCGGGAGAACAGGACACACGTCCGGTGGGCTTCTCGGAAAAAAAGAGACTGAGGTAAGATGGCACCTTTAGGCGGGAAGGGAACCGCGTGCCAGCATTCCCAAAGGCTTTCATGGAAAGCTGGGGAAATGCTCCGCTGGGGCTTCATCGGCGCCGATGACACCCATATGTGAGGGCTGACTTCCTGCTTGGTCCTGGAGAAACAGCCGATCTATGTTGGTTCGATTTGATGGTATGTTTTGTGTAGTTAAATGTAATGTAAGGTATGTACTGTATTTCCCTGTGTTTGCTTTGATGTATTGATAATGTGCTGTATGTTTCCCTTACCTTTGTATAACTTGTGCTGTATTGACCGCTTTGATTGAAGGAAAAAGCAGGATACAAAACTTAATAAATGAATGAATGCAACACTGGAATTAACTGTACAGAAGGAAGGATTGGCAAATCTACTTCTGTATTTTGCCACAAAAACCTAATACATAGTTACAAAACAAATTGCACTATAGTGCTGAAAGATGAGACCCCCAGGTTGGAAGACTCTCAAATGGTTACTGGGGATGAGCTGAAGACTTCTCAGAGTAAAGCCAGCATTTATGATGTGGTTAGATCTGCTGATATAGCTGCGCATGAAAAGTGAGTCAGAAGTTGCAAAGACATCTTACATATTGGGACATGGAACTTACGAAGTATGAACCAAGGGAAGTTGGAGGTGGTCAAGAATGAAATGGAACGTGTACAACTCGATCTGTTGGGTGTCAGTAAACTGAAATGGACTGGTTTGGGCACTTTGCATCTGATGATCACATGGTCTATTTGGAAATGAAAGATAAAGAAGAAAGCGTAGTTACTTGTAACAGGTGTTCTCCAGGACAGAAGGAATCAGTCCTCACATATGGATGACATTGGCGCTGACGGAGCCCTCATGGAAGCACACACCCCCCCCCCCCCCCAGCTTTCAAAGAAAGCGTTTGGGAGATGTCACCACGCATGTGTGGTCCCCTTCCCGCCCAAGGGTGCCATCTTGCTCAGTCAGATGACATAGCTAAAATATGGCAAAAATAAAAGATGGTAAAGAAGCAACTCCAAGGGGAGGAGAGCACTCTAAGAAGCATTGCTGCCATACCTCCAGCAGGGAGACTGGCTATGTTCCAAGGGAGAGCATCTTGAGCATTTCCCTCACCAGGTATTTGTTGAGGTTGCGCAGGTTGAGGATGGGCCTTAGGCCCCCTGTTCTATTTGGCACAAGAAAGTACCTGGAGTACAACCCCTTGCCCTTGAGATGGTGGGACACCGGTTCCATCTTGAGAAGACCTACCAACTCCTTCAAAAGAAGATCCCAGTGGAGGGGAGACCTGAGAGACTCTCCTGGGAAATAAGGGGGAGGTGTCTGAGTCAGGTGGAGAAGCTAACCCTTCCTGACTACCCACTGTGCCCAGGAATCCGTGGTGATGGTCACCCAACTCTGGGCATAGAGGGCCAGATGTCCCCCTGTGGGCTGCTGATCTCCTTGGGGTAGAGAGGCTATGCTCAAGGAGTCAAAAATTCCCCCCTGGCTGGGCTAGAGCCTGTGCCTGGGGTTTTGGAGCCTTCTGCTTACGTGGGCCATGCCCATGTCCCTTGGCCTGCTGACCCTGTTGGGGAGCTGAAGAGGCCTGATAAGGTGGGTAGTTTTGTAAGCAGCTCCCTTCCTCGGGTAGAAGGAATTTTTGCCTGAGCCATTCCATCGTGCAGGGGCAGCGGTCTTTTGAGAGAGCCTGGTCCTCTTCATGAACTCGGTCTCCAGCTCGGCAGCCTTGTCAGTCATGGGTGTGCCGAAGAAGTTTTCTCCTTGGCAGGGGACATTGACCAATTTGTCCTGAACCCACTGCTCGAGGACGGACAACTGTAGCCAAGCTTGGCAGTGTGCACCAATGCCAGCCGCCGCTACTCAAACTGCCAACTCGAACCCGTCATAGGCCACTCGAGACATGAATTAGCATTCACAGACTGCCTTGGCCAGGTTCTTGAACCGCTGCAAAGGTTCCTCGGAGAGACCAACCAAGAATCCGGCAAGTTCCTTCACCAGGTCCCTCAAGTACATGTCCATTACAGCTGGTAGGCCTGGATGCGGCCAATAAGCATTGAGCCTTGGTAGCACTTTCTGCCAAGTGTATGGGCCTCCCTGCCAGGGGGCACAGAGGAGTGCCTCTTCTGGATTTTCAGCCGACACATGGCCGATTCCACCACCAAGGAGTTATGCGGCAGCTGTGACTTTTGAAAGCCTGGGCTCCGGTGAACTCAGTACACGAGTCGAGCAGTTTGCTCACCACCAGCACCGATGCCGGTGTCTCCCACATTCAGAGCATCAGCCTTTCCAGGAAGGGAGCGATGGGCACCATGAGATTTACCTGTGGAGGTGCCTCATATTTGAGGATTTCCAATTCATCTACCCAAGGGTCCTCTTCCGACTCGGTCAGGAATGCCAGGGGCTTAGACATGTCCTTGACAAAATCAAGGAAGCCCATATCTTTGATCGGGGACCACCGTTGAGGCTCCAAAACAGGAGAGTCAGAAAGGACATCGCGGTGGCGAAGGGTATCAGGGGACTCCTCATCCTCCGTCTCCCATTCAGAGTAGTCTGTCGAGGACTCGTAATTGGGCTGCTCTGCAGGATTTGGGACCCCTGATGCCTTGCGAACGGTGCCTGGCAAACTTGCAGTGGATGACCGCAGTCCTGTCCAGCAGGACTCCGATTGCAACCTTCGCCGAGGATAGACTCGAGGCCTAAGGACCGAGGATCGGTTTGGCCTCTGGGGACGTCTTGGACGTTGAGTGCCCGGTGGTTGGAATGGATGAACCGGTCGTGCTGGACAACAGCGCCTGCTGCTGGTCCACGAAGACAAACAAATTAAACTTCAGGATTACAATTCTAGACTCCAGACCAGAAGGCTCTGCAGCCTTTGGCACGGAAACCATGGGACTTGGACTCGATGCCGGCTCCCCCAAAGGGGAATCCTCAATGAGGATAGTGTCTGGGGACAGAGGCCAGTCCGCGGCCGGATCTTTCCAGGGAACCTTTGCAGGCCGCTCCTTCTCCGATGTCTTGGACGAATGCCTCAGACTGCAGGACTGGGCCCAGGGAGAACCTGGCCAGTCAGAACCATCCAAGGACGCTGCCTTAGAGTGTTTCTTCTTCCTGGGTTCCCTCGAGGAAGACCCCTTTCTGAAGACCCACGATGAGACTCGTGTTCGGAAGACTCTGCCCAAGATGTCAGGGCCTCAGACGAGGACCTGACTTTCGGAGGCACCAGGAACTCATGGGGGGGGGGGGATGACTTATGCTGCTGCTGGTGACTCTTGAGGGCCTTACTGGACATCCTCTTGCAGAGACTGCAGGCTGCCGGGTCGTGGTCTGGCCCAAGGCAGCGGAGACAGCAGTCGTGCGTGTCGTTTAAAGACAATTTTGGCGCACCGATCAGACTTCTTAAAGCCACTGGTAGCCATGGGGGGAAAAAAATTACCTGCGAGGTCGAAGACTCTCCGGGCTGCCAGTGGGAGAAAAAAAAGGTGTGAAGACGCCAGGAAAGGAAAGAAAGAAAAACTACAAAAATAAGCTGAACTGGACGCCGTTAGGTGGGAAGAGTACCGGAGAAGAATATGAAACAGAGAAAAATCAATTTTTTCCTGGGATAAGCCAGACTAATGTCTGAAGGGCTCCGCGGAAAAAAGGATATTGAGCAAGATGGCACCCTTGGGCAAGAAGGGAGCCACGCATGTGTGGTGGCATCTCCCAAAGGCTTTCTGTCAGTGCCAATGTCACCCATATGTGAGGACTGACTTCCTGCTTGTTCCCGGAGAAATGCCCATGTACAGCTGGTAGGCCTGGATCCGGCCGATGAGCATTGAGCCTTGGTAGCACTTTCTAACGAGGGCATCCAAGGTGCAGGCCTCCCTACCGGGGAGCAAAAAGCAGTGTGTCTTTTGACTCTTCAGTCAATGCATGGCCCGACTCCACTACCATGGAGTTGTGTGGCAGTTGTGCTTTCTTGAAACCCGGGCTCTGGTGGACTCGGTACATCAAGTCAAGCCACTTGCTCACCACTGGCACTGATGCCGGTGTTTGGCACATACAGAGCATTAGCCATTCCAGGATCTGTGGGATGGGCACCATAAGAGATTCCCTCGGAAGGGCCTTGTATTGGAGAACATCTAGCTCCTCCAACTCCATAGGGAATGCCAGGGCCTTGGAGACGTCTGTCACAAAGTCGAGGAAAGCCATGTCCTCAGATGGGGACAAATGCCATGGCTCTGAAGAAAGAGTCCAAGGGGATGTCGTGGTGGCAATGGGTGTCTGGCGACTCCTCATCCTCTGTCTTCCACTCAGAGTAATCCAAAACTCAAGGGAAGGATGGCTTATAAGTTCTGGGCCTGAGCCTCGACCGCGTTCCTCGGAGGCTCCACGGCCGGCACCGGGTGCACTAGCCAGGGAGGATCTCTGACCTGTGGAACGTGAACTGAAACAAAACCTTGGTTGAGTATAGACTCAGGGTTGAATGGCCTCAAGGTTCAGCTCGGCCTCCGGGTACGTCCTCGACACCAATGGCCCGGTGGTCTGAGCGGAGGAACCAGTAGTACCGGACAACAGCACCCACTCCTGGTCCATGAACATATAATGGCAACCCTGAAGCACATTCTTTCTAGATTTGAGTCCAGAAGACTCCGCAGCTATTGGCACAGGCCCAACTCCTCCTTGAGGGGGAATCCTTGATAAGGATAGGTTCTGGCGACCGAGGACAGTGCAAAGTCACGTCCTTGCAGAGGACCTTGATAGGCTGCTCCCTCTCCGATCACTCGGATGAGTGTCCAGGACTGCTGGACCTGGCTCAGAGCTTACCCAGCCTGTTGAAGCCATCCAGGGATGCCGCCTTCGAGATTTTCTTCTTCTTTTTGCATTTCCTCGAGGGAGATCTTTCAGAAAAGCTGCAGTGTCATTCGGGGTCCGTAAAGCTGCCCCAGGGTTCCACTTTTCCAGAGGGGGTGTTAACCTTCAGAGGTATCGGGGACTCCGGGAAAAACCTATCATGCTGGTACTGGTGGCTCTTGAGGGCCTTAGTGTACATCTTTTTGCAGAGACCGCATGCTGTGGGGTCGTGGTCTGGTCCCAGGCAATAAAGGAAGTAGTCATGCGTGTCGGTAAGGGACATGATTTTAAAACACCGATAACACTTTAACCCACTAGGAGCCATTGGGGAAAATATAACCTAGGCAAGGTCGAAGACCAGCGGTGCTGCCAGTTAGGATAAAAGGGGCACAAAGGCGCCAAAAGGGGAAAAAGGGGACCTGAGGTTCAATGCCGAAGCAAGAAGCTTGGATAGCAGGACGAGTACCAGTGCACAAATGGAGGGAGTAAAAGAACTCAGGCAAGAAAAAAAAAATCTATTTTTTTCTGGGGGAAATCTGATAGACGTATAAAGGGCTCTACGGAAAAAAGGAGACTAAGCAAGATGGCACCCTTGGGTGGGAAAGGGACCACGCATGCGTGGTGCATCTCCCAAAGGCTTTCTTTGAAAGCTGAGAGGGATGCTTCCATGAGGGCTCCAACGTTCTCCATATGTGAGGATTGACTTCCTGCTTGCTCCTGGAGAAATGGTGTTGCATTTATAATTAAGAAACTTGCAAGAACTGTAATGAAATACAATGTAATCAGTGAATGCTTAATTTCTATTCATTTACGAGGAAAGCCCATCAACACAACTATAATTCAGGTATATGCCCCAACAGCAGCAAAAGAGGAAGACATTAATGAGTTCTATGAAGTACAAGCTGAAATTGACACAACATGCGAAAGGATATCCTGATAGTCACGGGTGACTGGAACGCTAAAGTTGGCAACAAAGGCGGCGGCAAAATAGTTGGAAAATATGAACTTGGCAACAGAAAAAGCTGGAGAAAGACTGATAGAATTCTGCAAGACCAATGATCAATTCATCTCAAACTCCTTCTTCCAGTGACACAAGCGCTGAGTGTACACGTGGACTTCACCCAATAGATTGTACAGAAATCAAATAGACTACATCTGTGGAAGACAATGATGGAAAAACTCAGTAATATCAACAAAGACAAAACCTGGAGCTAACTGTGGTACAGATCACCAACTATTAGTATGCAAACTCAAGCTAAAGTTGAAAATTCAATGTAGCAAAATATATCCTTGAGAATAAACCACTGGAATTTAAAGACTGCCTGAAAAATCAATTTGCTGCTTTAGATACAAATAACAGAGTTCCAGAAGAGTTATGGAATGACATTGAGAAGGTTGTGTTGGAAGAAAGCGAGAAAACTCTACATAAGGTGAAAAAGCAAAAAGAAAAGCCAAAATGGATGACAAACTCTGAAAATAGTGCAGAAACGCAGAGAAGCTAAAGTTAGAGGGAGAAAGACGATCGCAGAACTCAGATTTTCAACGTGCAGCAAGACAAGGAAAAGTACTAACACATGCAAGGAAATAGAATCAGAAGCTATTAGAATTAGAACAAGATGGAGGAACTGTGGCGGAGACAACAGGGCTTGGCAGCCAGCTTTTCTTTCAACATCATTGGATGCAAGTGAAGCCCCTCCCAGCTGACATTGAGGCTCCTGCACGCTTAAATGCCGGCTGCCTTCGCAGCCGTGGTCGCGTGCCCGAAGGGGCGTGACCAAAGGGGGAATGCCCCTTCGGTGCCATTTCGGGGCCTAGTGCCCAAGTCACTGAAGGAATGCCCAGGGGACATTGCAAACGGAAAAGTAAGTCTTTGAAGCAATCTTCTGATAGTACTTTGACGTCTGGTGTGGTTACTAGCCCAATGGATCAACATGTGGTTACTGAACCTAAGACTGCTTGTGCTGTTTTGATTTCCTCTTCTCCTGCCTCTGGAGCATCCTTGAGTTCCATCGAAAGGACTCCTCCCCCAAACCCTGGTCTGGCTCAAACGTTGGCTTTGGATACCTTCTCCTCTGAGGCTTCGTCTGCCTCCAGGGAGGAGGAGGGCACTCAAGTTGGTCTTGTAGAATCGTGTAAAGTTCCCTTTAGTCCCCTCTTGGCTATTGATATTGAGGGTACTTCTCTCCCTGTTTTAGAACCTGAAAATGTTACTTTATCTGATGTTTGGAAACAAGTTTCCGCTACTAATTCTTTGTTAAAAAATTTTATGGCTCAGACAGCTGGCTTCTCTCAGCAAGTTACAAAACGGGTACAAGATTTGGATTCCACCTTTGGGAGATTGTCCCAACGTGTGGATAAATTAGAAGTTCAAGCCGGTGTTTTTCAATCGGCTAGTTCTACTTCTTTAAAAGATACCCTTACTCTGTATAAGCAGCTGTAATCACTTGAGAATATGACTCGTGCCAATAATTTGCGTATATTGAATTTTCCTAACTCGTTTCATGTCACCTATTTCTTTGTTCCAACAGTACTGTAAAGAAATATTGTTAATTTCTGATCCTGAATCAATTTTGCTTGCCCGTTCTTTTTATTTGGCTTCTCGGGAATTATCAGGGGACACCAATGTTGCTCTGTCGGAGTACCATAGTGATTTGGATTTAACAGATTTTCTTGAAAATTCTCAGGCTTTGATCCCCTCATAGGCAACGTTGGTGCTCACTTTGGTTAACTTTTCAGATAAGGCTCGAATTATGAAAGCTTTTTTTCCCAAAAAAGGTTGTTTCTTTTCATGGTCACAAGATGTCTATTTTTCCTGATTTCTCCCAGTTAACTCAGGAGGTCCTTTCTCCAGCTTAAACCACAAGTTTTGGCTGTGGGAGGAACCTTCTTTCTGCGGTACCCATGCAAATGTCTTGTTATTTTTACAGGGAATTAATTATGTTTTTGCTGATCCATTACAACTCGAGACACTCTTGGCGTCCTCTTAATTTTGGAATTTCCATCTATTAGTTTCTGTTGGTTGGGGGTATAGAACCTTTACTAAGTATTACCCTTGTTTGTTCTTTGGCTAATGTTCCTCCATGATGTGGGCTATATAACGGTCTTGGTGATGTTATATTGTTATTGTTTCTCTTTTTATTTGTAATATGTTTTGGCCCTAGACCGCTATTTTCTTTAGTTCTGTATTTGTATGCCATAAAATAAAACTTAAAAAAAAAAAAAAAAGAGTTAGAACAAGATAGACTTCTAAAGTTACGAGAGAAATAAAAAATTCCGGCCTCGAATTCAAATGCTGCAAGATGCTCAAGGATCCATGTTGAATGATGCCAAGACGATCAAGAAAAGGTGGAAAGAATATACAGAGTTTTTATATGATAAAGATCATGGTACCTTATGATCAGGAATCATTGGTGATTAAAGAAGTTGAAGCAGCATTGAAAGTCTTGTCAAAGAACAAAGCACTGGGCATTGATGGCATTTCCATTGAAGTATTACAGCAATCGGATGCAGCTGTTAGCATACTTACAAGGCTCTGACAGGAAATTTAGAAAGCAAATTCATGGCCAATTGACTGGAAAAGATCTGTGTTTATACCAGTATCGAAGAACGGTGACCAGAATAACTGTGGAAATTATCACACAATCGCTCTGATCCCACATTCCAGCAAGAGTCTACTCAAGATCATTCAGTAGAGACTACAACCATACCTGGAACGAGAACTGCCTGAAGTGCAAGCAAGGTTCAGGAAAGGGTGAGGAACAAGAGACATTATTGCAGATGTGACATGGATCCTTGAAAAGCCAAAAGAATACCAAAAGGATATTGATGTGTTTTGTTTTGTTTGGTTTTTTTTTACTACAGTAAGGCTTTTGACTCTGTAAACCATATGAAACTCTGAGCCACATTAAGCAGCATGAGTATACCAGAACACCTGATCGTTCTCTTGCACAACATTTACATTGATCAAGAAGCAACAGTTCGAACTAACTAGGAGAAACAGAATGGTTTAAAATCAGCAAAGGTGTATGACAAGACTCCATACTTTTCCCCTACCTCTAATTTATATGCAAAGCAAATCAGAGAAGCAGGACCGTATGAAGACAAAGGTGTGAATATTGGTGGAAGATTCATTAACAACCTTCGCTATGCTGATACCACATTACTGGCTGAAAGTGAAGATGATTTGAAACATTTGCTTCTCAAGATCAAGGAACAGTCTTAAAATGGGCCTGCACCTTAATGTAAAAACAAAGATTATGATAACCTGCAAAATTGATAAGTTCATCACTGATGGAGAAGAAATTGAAATAGTTGAGAGCTTTAAATTACTTGGACCAACAATCAATAAAGAAAGGACTAGTAGTCAAGAAATCAGACATATTGCTCTTGGTAGAATGGTTCTGAAGGACCTAAACAAGATCCTCAAGAGCAGAGCTGTTTCTCTCTGTACAAAGATTCAACTTTTCCAGGCCATAGTATTTTCAATATCATATGGATGCGAAAGTTGGACAGTGAAAAAGATAGACAGGAAAGCGTAGTTACTCACCTGTAACTGGTATTCTTCAGTGACAGCAGAACTCAGTCCTCGCATATGGACGACATCGGCGCAGAAGGAGCCCCTCAGCTTTCAAAGAAAGCCTTTGGGAGATACCACCAAGCATGTGTGATCACCTTTCAGCCCAAGGATGCCATCTTGCTCAGTCAAATAACATAACAAAGAGACGACAAAAATAAAAGATGGTAAAGGAGCAACGCCAAGGGGAGAATGGAGGGTTGTGAGGACAAATTCCTGCTCTCCCTGAAGAACACCTGTTACAGGTGAGTAACTACACTTTCTCCAGGATCAAGCAGGAAGTACATCCTCACATATGGGACTCCCCAGGTACAGGCTACCGAACGCCCATAGCAAGAACAGGAGCTCCCTCACAGGGAGCTGCAAGCAGCAGCAATTGAGTTTGTGTCCACAGACCAAAGCAGGACCCCTGTGTCTGATGAAACTAGCATTCCGGAAGCCTGAACACAGGGGTGCTCGGAGGTTAGCAGTTGACTAAACCCCAAAAAGGTTATGGAGCACAGCCTGACTTAAGGCATTGTCCCGTCGGGTCTCTTTCCAGACAGAAATGGGCTGCGAAGGTATGGACTGAAGAACAGGTGGCAGCCCGGCAGATGTCCACCATCGGGACAGAGTGCAAATTTGCCACTGAGGCCGCCAAGGCCCTGACATGATGCGCTATGATGCGGCATTCCAGCGGGAGTCCTGCCTGCTCATAGGTAAGGGCGATACTGTTCGCCACCCAGAAGGACAGCATACGCTTGGTCACCGCCGCCCCCAGCCTACTGGGGTCGTAGGAGATGAAAGGTTAAGAAGCCTTGCAGTGGCCCTGAGTGCACTGGATATAGTAGGACAAAGCCCTCTTACAGTTCAAGGTGTGAAGGACCGTTTCCGCCCACCACTTCCTGGTTGAGATGAAAGGGCGATACTACCTTTGGAAGGAAATTGGGGTGCATGCAAAGCACCACACTGTTCTTGTAGAACCTGGTATAGGTGCCTCTGCCACTAGGGCCTGAAGCTCGCTAACTCTGTGAGCGGAGGTAAGCGCAACCAGGAAAGCCACCTTCCAAGAGAGGTAGCAAAGGTGACAGGTAGCCAGATGCTCAAAGGGTGGGCAAGTGAGGTGCCCCAACACTAAGCTGAGGTCCCATTCGGTTGTCGAAGGACAAACTGGGGGCTTCGATAGGAGCAGGCCCCGAAGAAAATGGGTCACCAATGGCTGGACAGAGGGGCTTGCCATCCACCAGGTGGTGGTGCGCCAACAGGGCACTGAGGTGCACCCGGACGGAGTTAGGACTTGAGCCCAGATTGTGAGAAGTGGAGAAGGTACTGTAACACCAGTCTGACCGGGCAGGAGAATGGGTCAGTCCCGTGTTTGGCACACCAAGCCAAAAACCTGTGACATTTGAGGGCATAAGCCTTCCTGGTAGAAGTCTTGCGAAAGGGCTGAAGAATCTCTTCCACCTCAACTGGGAGGTTGAAAGGAGCCAGAGTTACCTTCTCAGCAGCCACGCTATCAAAAGGGACCCCAGGTTGGGTGCAGGAGAGAGCCCGCCACCTGAGACAGGAGTCCCGGGATGGACCCCAAGGGAATGGGGGTTTCCACCGTTAACTGTAGAACCAGCAGGAGCCACGGTTGTCTGGGCCACCAAGGAGCTATCAGAATGAGCTAGGCCCTGTCACGGAGGGTCCTGAACAAGGTCTTCGCGATCAGCAGCGTAAGAGGGAAGGCTTATATGAGGCCTTCCGACCATTAAACCAGAAACACGTCCGCTGCCAACCTGGAGAGGTGGGCCTGCTGGGAGCAGAAGCAGGGCTGCTAAAAGTTCTCCGGGATGGCAAACAGGTCTATCACAGGTACCCCGCAAAGCCGACTGGCTACAATGGGGTCCAGCAGTCACATGTGCAGCGGGAGGACTCTGCTGAGCCTGTTGGCCAGCAGATTGTCCTGACCTGGCAGGTACACTGCCCACAGGAGGATACCATGTTGGACTGCATATGAGCAGAGGATCAATGCCTCCTGGCAAAGGGTACGAGACCCTGTACCTGTTTGTTCACGTAGAACATCGCCACTTGGTTGTCCGTCTGGACCAGCACCGACTGGAGATGCAGGTGGTGACAAAAAACCCTCATGGCTAGGTGTATGGCTCGGAGCTCCAGGAGGTTGATCTGCTGGGTGATCTTGTCTGGTGACCAGTTGCCCTGACTGCAGAGATTGACTGCAGAGATCTCTGCAGTGATCTCTGCAGTGAGCTCCCCATCCAAGCAGGGAGGCATCTGTGGTGAGGACTTGAGGGGCTTGGAGCCTGAAAAGGCATGCCCACCTCAAGATGCTGGGAGACTGTCAGACTAGAGAATCTGCCAGTTGGCGGGTCACAGAAACTGTCTCAGCCACGGGCCTGAGACCACTGGTTTCGGAGACACCACTGTGCTGCCCTCATGTAGAGGTGAGCGTTGGGGGGGGGGGGGGGTGACGTGGACCCTGGAGGCCATATGCCTGAGGAGGCACAGGAGAAGCAGAGTGGCCACCGAGGGGCAACACTGTATGTCCCGAGCCAAAGTCCTCAGATGATTGGCTCGGTTCCTGGGCAAGAAAGCCTTCAACTGGAGAGTGTCCATCTTCGCCCCAATGAACTCCAGACACTGTCGGGAGGAGGTGAGACTTGGGGTAGTTTATGATAAACCCCAAGTGCTGCAGAACCTGGATGGTACATGCAGTGGTCTGCTGCACCTCTAAAACCGTGCCTACCTTTATGAGACAGTCGTCCAGATAGGGAAATATGAAGACCCTCTGGAGCCGAGGAAGGTGGCCACAACTGTCAAGCATTTTGTGAAAACTCTTGGGGCAGAGGCTAGGCCGAAGGGGAGCACCCTATACTGAAAATGCCTGCCCCCGACTACGAACCACAGGAAGTGCCTGTGGTTGGTGTGGATGAGGATGTGGGTATAAGCATCCTTGAGCTCTAAGAAGCATAGCCAGTCTCCCTGCTGGAGGTATGGCAGCAATGTTCCAAGGGAGAGCATCTTGAACTTCTCCCTCACCAGGAATTTGTTGAGGTTGCGTAGGTCGAGGATGGGCCTTAGGTCAGCTGTTCTTTTTGGCATGAGGAAGGTACCTGGCATAGAACCCCTTGCCCTTGAGATGGTGGGGCACCGGTTCCACCTCTTTGTCCTCAAGACGACCTGCCAGGTCCTTAGAGGAAGGTTCCAGTGGAGTGGAGACCAGAGGAGCTCTCCTGGGAAATAAGGTGGAGGTTTCTGAGTCAGGTGGAGGAGGTAACCCTCCCTGACTACCCTTAGTGCCCAGGAATCGGTGGTGATGGTTACCCAACTCTGGACACAGAGGGCCACACGTCCCCCTGTGGACTGTTGATCTCCTTGGGGAGAATAAGCTATGCTCAGTCAAAAACTCCCCCCTGGCTGAGCTGGAGCTTGTGCCTAGGGTTTTGGAACCTTCTGCTTACGTGGGCCATGCCCATGTCCCTTGGCCTGCTGACTGAGCTGGGGAGGCCTGATAAGGTGGGTAGTTTTTGTAAGCAGCTCCTTTCCTTGGGTAGAAGGAATTTTTGCCCGAGCCCTTCCATCGTGGAGGGGCAGCGGTCTTTTTAGAGAGCTGGTCCTAGTCATGAACTCCATCTCCAACTCAGCAGCCTTGTCATGGGTTTGCCAAAGAGGTTATTTCCTTGAGAGGGGACATCAACCAAGTTGTCTTGAACCCACTGCTTGAGGTTGGATGACTAGCCAAGACTGGCAGCGTGCACAGATGCCCACCGCCACTACTCAAGCTGCCGACTCGAACCCATCATAGGCCACTTGAGACATGAAATTGGAGCATTCACAGACAGCTTTGGCCAGGGTTCTTGAACCATTGCAAGGGTTCCGCAGAGAGACCAGCCGAGAACCCGGCGAGTTCCTTCGCCAGATTCATCAAGTACATGCCCATGTACAGCTGGTAGGCCTGGAGGCAGCCAATGAGCATTGAGCCCTGGTAGCACTTTCTGCCGAGGGCGCCCAGGGTGCAAGCCTCCCTGCCTAGGGGCACCAAGGAGTGCATTTTCTGGCTTTTCAGCCGACCCATGGCAGACTCCACCACCATGGAGCTGTGCAGCAGCTGAGACCTTTGGAAGCCCGGGCTCCGGTGGACTCGATACATCGAGTCGAGTCATTTGCTCACCACCTGCACCGAAGCCGGTGTCTCTCACATTCGGAGGATCAGCCGTTCCAGGATGGGAGGGATGGGCAACGTGAGCGATTCCTGCAGAAGAGCCTCGTAATGGAGGATTTCCAACTCATCCGCCCAAGGATCCTCCTCCGATTCAGTCGGGAATGCCAGGGCCTTAGACATGTCCTTGACAAAATCAAGGAAGCCCATGTCCTTGGGCAGGGAACACCATCAAGGCTCCGAGACGGGCGAGTCCGATGGGATGTTGTGGTGGCCTCGTCCTCCGTCTCCAACTCAGATTAGGTCATCGAGGACTTGTACGAGGACTGCTCCGTGGGCCTCAGGGCCCTCAACGCCCTGTGGGCTGGTTCCCGGCAAACTTGCTAGGGATGACTGTGGTCCCGTCAAGCGGGACTCAGAGCGCAACCTCGGCCGAGGACCAACTTGAGACCGAAGGACCTCGAGGATTGACTTGACCTCCGGGGATGTCAAGGGTCGGGGTGGATGAACCGGTCGTGCCGGACAACAGCGCCCACTGCTGGTCCATGAAGAAACTGTGCTCCAGGGCCACTATTCTGGACTCGAGAGAGAAGGCTCCGCAGTCTGAGGGAATTGGGCCCGATGCCAGCTACCCTGAAGGGGAATCCTTGACAAGGATAGTGTCTGGGGACAGAAGCCGGTCCACAGTCAGATCTTTCCAGGGGGCCTTCCCAGGCAGCTCCTTCTCTGATGCCCTGGATGAATGCCTTTGACTGTAGGACTGGGATCGGGGAGCACCTGGCTGGTCGGAACCATCCAAGGACACTGCCTTCAAAGATTTCTTCTTCTTCCTGGGTTCCCTCGAGGGAGATGCCCTTTTTGAGGACCCACAACGAGGCTTGGGCTCTGAAGGTTCCGCCCGAGATGTGGGGGCCTCAGACGAGGCCCTGGTCTTCAGAGGCACCAGAGATTCGGGGAAAAACTTATCGTGCTGCTGCTGGTGGCTCTTTATGGCCTTACTGGACATCCTCTTGCAGAGACAACAGGCCGCTGGGTCATGGTCTGGCCCAAGGCAGCGGAGATGGCAGTCGTGTGTGTCAAGCAAAGACATCATTTTAGAGCACTGATCACACTTCTTAAAGCCACTGGTAGCCATGGGGGGAAAAAAAGTACCCCTGCAAGGTCGAAGACTCTCTGGGCTGCCAGTGGGGAAAAAAGGTGCGAAGATGCCAGGAGAAAAAAAAACAAACAAAAGACTACAAAAAGGGACTGAACTCTATGCAGAGGCAACAAGGTCAGCAAGTGGGAAGAGTACCTGTGCAATACTGAAGGTGAGTATGAAACTCAGAGAAAAATCAACTTTTTGCGGGGACAAGCAAGACAAATGTCTCAAGGGCTCTGCAGGAAAAAGGAGACTGAGCAAGATGGCACCATTGGGAGGAAAAGGGACCACGCATGCGTGGTGGCCTCTCCCAAAGGCTTTCTTTCAGAACTGACTCCCTGCTTGTTCCCGGAGAAAGGCCCTTGCCCAGGCCATCCTGAAGGCAGGCAAGGTCACTGTAGTAGGACCAATCTGACACCCACAGCACCATTTCTCAAAAAGGCACAAGACAAGCATGTAGACAAGACTGATAGAACTGCCTTGAGGTGCCAGGAAACCATGGCAGAAGAATAGTACTTATGCACTAAGACTGCTCTCAAGAGCCAAGCAAGAAGCCAAGTTGTCCAAAAGGATTGGCTCCTGCCAGTCCTCACGCTGGAGGAAGTCACAGAGGAGGTTCCTGCAGGAGCCGCATCAGGTCCCCAAACCACAGCCTCAGTGGCCAATCTGGCACCACCAGGACAACACAACTTGAAAGTCGCTCTATGCAGCAAAGCACAAACCCCATGAGTGGCCATGGAGGAAATACACAGCAAACACTGCTTTGGACACCATGTCAACTGACTCAATTTCCACTCCCTGGGATCAAAGGGCTGGGAACTGAGGAAGTCTGCCTCCACATTGACTCCTCCCACAATATGCTTGTGCTGAGAGAGCTAGATGGTTCCTTTCCATCCAGGAGAAAAAGAGGATCATCTCCATGGCCACTCCAGCACTCTGTGCCCCCTTGCCAGTTGCCATATGCTGCTGATGTGGCATTGCCTGAGAATACCCAAAACATGTCTGTCCCAGACTAAAGACCAGAAATGCAAAACAGACAAACAAATGTCGCCTTAAGGCGGTTGATGGGCCATGCCGCCTATTGGCTGTTCCAACAACCCTAAGCTGTTTGGTTCTCACAATGTTTCCCAGCCAAACAGGCTGACATCCGTCGAAAGGAGTCGTCACGAAGAATCATCCAATTGCATGCCTTTTCTCAGATGCTGAGGCTGCCTCCACCAATGCAGTCTGGACACTATCAATAGATGGAGGGGAAGCCAGACCTTGAAATCCTGAAAGATTGGATACCAGTGAGAAAGCAAGAACCTCTTCAGTGGCTTCATATGAGCTTTCACTCAAAAGACCATTTGGACTGATGGTGCCATCAGGCCGAGAAGCTTTAGATAATCCCAAACTCTGGGTATCTGCTGAGTCCAGAAGGCTGCCAGCTGCGCAACATCTTTTCTACCCTCTCCTTGGATAGGAAGATCCTGCCTATGTGAGTGTTGAACCACGCTCCCAGGTAGTCCAGTGATTGGGAAGACTGCAAATAACTCTCAATATGATTCATCACCCAGCCAACTCTCCAGGAACTGCACCACACAGGCCAATGCCCAAGGTGCTTTCAATTGTGACCTGGCTCGAATGAGCCAGTTGTCCAGATACAGGTGAAAACAGATCTCAGTGTGCTCCAGTGTTGTGCCATCACCATGACCTTCGAGAATGTCCTTGGGGCAGTGGAGAGACCAATGGGAAGAGTGGGAAATTGAAAATGAGATCCAAGAACAGCAACACTGAGAAAGTGCTGCTGATCTTCAAAGATAGGAAAGTAGAAAGTGGTCTTGGCAAGATCCAGAGATATAAAGAACTCCCAGCACTGCACCGCACAGATCACCGACCACAGGGTCCACATATGGAAGTGTAGAGTCCGCAGGTAGGCACTGAACCCTTTGAGGTAGAAGATGAAGGCATCTAGGATAGGCTCTCTGCCTTCCAGAACATAGAGGACATGAATGGTGTCTAGCACTCAGCGATCCTTTGTGACCCGGGAACACTACTGGTAGAAAAGGTGCAGCCTGCCGGCCACTGGAGGTACCCCAGAATGGGCCCCCAACCTGTCATTGTGCCATAGAGAAGGTGGCAATTCTGGAGATGGGGTCCGTAAGCCCCATGAAAGGCTGTTTGGGACCGAAACCAGAAGTGGAAGAGAAGATGAGCTTTCCGGGGCAATACTGATGGGAGTCATGGGAACTGCATGGTTCCAGGTATTGGGAATGAGGAAAACAGGCTGACGCAAAGGAAAAGGACATATCAGTTTGCTTCCAAGGCACCTTGGGCCTATCTTCAGGGAGGTGATGAGATTTGGACTCACCCAAATCTTTAACCAGCTTTCCAAGTCCTCTCCAAACAAAAGCTTCTCTTTAAAGGCTAACCAAGACAACTGGGAGTTGGAGGTAGAGTTTACTGCCCAGTGACAGAACGACAGCTAGCTTTGAGTCAAACGGGCAAGGTCTTTAGCCACCAAGCAAACTAGATCACACATACTGTCCAAAGTTTGCTGCTGACTCCAGGAGAGAGGTAGTATCCTCCGGAGTGAATGACTATAAATCACAGAAGGAGAGCTCAAATCATCAGGATCTCACACAGTCAACTGAAGGATAACGAAGGAAGCTGAAAACCGACTCTCCACAATAGTTTCCATCTTACGAACCAAGTAGTCCTCGGGATGGTGATCCACTTCGTGACCACCATGATATGGCACATCCAACTGAGGCATGCTGAACCACACTGTGTAATACTCCTGTGCCAGGGTGTAAAAGACCCTTCGCTCCTTCATCGGAGAGTAAGGCAAGTCCTACTCCAAGTGGACCATCCTCTTGATAACCTCCAGAAAGGTAAAGGCCCTCTGACTTCCTTACTCCCTGGAGGAGGGGGTCTATCTACTATGCCTGTTCTGCCACCAGAAGATCAGCCAAACAGAGCAGAAGATACTTGAGCTATTAAAGAAGTCACTTCTTCCTTCCTGAACAGGTGGATAATACCAGAATAGTATTGATCCTCAAAAGAGAAGACAATTTGTCCTTAAGGTTGGAATTGTCACCATAGGCATCAGAACTGGACTCCAAGCCTCTGCCAAAGAAAAGGTGATCTCAACCTCCAGACTCCAATTTCCACAGAGATTGCTTAGGCGGCGGCATCCCCTGTGGGCTTAGACTATCCTGTGCCAGTGGCCCTTCTAAGCAACAAAGTCAAAGGACCCAGAGGCCCCAGGGTCTGAGATGCCTTGCCAGAAGGGCTAAGTTTGCTGCAGAAATGAGAATTCTAAAGAAGACAGGAAACCAGGAGCTCCCTTTCAGGAATAGTCCCCCCATCTGCAGGGGCAAAGCTTACTGTCAGATCCTTAAGAGAATGGGAGTGCCCAGCAGAGCAAGAGTTCAAGTCCAAGGCCTGGAGATCATCCTCTAAATGCTGCGTCCACTCCCTCCTGCAGTAGGACAATAGGGCCAAGACAGCAGTGTCCCCTCGCTCCGAGAGGAGAGACAGGTCATCAGAAGCTTCCATGCAAGAATTGCAGAAACCAGAATCCAGCAACATAACTCTGCTTTCCATGTATCAGGCAGCACTTCTTAGAAGCAAGCATTTGTGTGTGCCAACTTATGGTCTTAGACACCACTAACAGGCCAGTTTCACAGGCTTAGGGCACACTAATAAGGCATCTGCAGCACATGATTTATTTATTTATTTATTTAGCTGCATTTATATCCCGCTTTTCACCGGGTCAAAGCGGTTGGGGGATACATTTAACACGAGGGGATATGAGACACATACACTAATACTTACAGGGAACATGGGCAATGGAGGGTTAAGTGGCTTGCCCAAGACCACAAGGAGTACCTGTGGGACTAGAAACCCCAGTCCTTCCGTCCCAAGGTTGCTGTCCTCTAGTGGGATTTGAACCTCCAACCTTCCGGCCTGCAGTACCTTGCCCCAACCACTAGGCCACTCCTCCCTCTGGCTGCACAGGCGCTATGATCTGGCTGCACAGGCGCTAATTCCACGTGCTATGGCCACAAAGTTAAAGTGCATATTTAATGTGCACAGCATAGTAAGGTGCATACCAAGCATTCAAAGCACAGCTAATGCAAGCAGGCAGCACAGCAAGGTGGGAAAACTGGCACGACACCAACAGACACCCTAAGTGGCACAAACCCAATGGATGCACAGCCCTGCAAAGTCAGGTAATTCTCATAAAACAAGTCACAAGACAGACAAACCATGCCGGACTCCGTGCTACTCCCTAGCTATCAGTTCATACAGTTATATACTTCTGAGGAGCGCCAGAGGGAACGGAGGGAGAGGGGGGTACTGAGGTTGTGCGAGGCTTGAAACTTATTTCCAAACTTATTTATAAAACTTCTGGCTGCTCAACTGGCCCTTCGCAGTATAAATGTAAGGAGCTGAACCAATTCTCCTCTTTCGTATGGCAATACTAAAAAAGAACACCGGTTTTAAGGATTACTCTAGTGGAGCCTCCAGCATTAAGCTCTAGTGAGAACATCACCTCAAGGGTAGTTGCTCATGAGCAAAATC
This sequence comes from Ichthyophis bannanicus, assembly GCA_033557465.1. Classification (NCBI taxonomy): domain Eukaryota; kingdom Metazoa; phylum Chordata; class Amphibia; order Gymnophiona; family Ichthyophiidae; genus Ichthyophis; species Ichthyophis bannanicus. The sequence continues at coordinate 774,721,928 of CM066031.1, forward strand.
AATCTTTCCAAGAGCTTTTACCAGATTCATCAGGGCTATAAAATTTGCATTCACCATCTGCTGGAAACAAATACTGAAGTATGCCCCTAGATTATAAAAGGATAAGGTCATTGTCAGCATACAGCATGACATTATGCCTAGCATAGGTTTCATGGCTTTTCCCAGACCTTGGCCTGCAGGCAGCTCTGACACCCTGGTGATGTCAGATAGGACGTCTCCAGACTTAATGAGCTTAGCATGCCTGATGAGATTAGTCTGCAGGACAACAGCCCCTCCTTGCTAATCAGGTGATAACAGACCTCAAACAGACCAAAGTATGACAAAGGGAGGTGTTGGAAAAGGAGAACTTCACTATAAATACAGAAAAGGACAAAAATACTCTCTTCCTATTCATCGGACACTTCTTACTATGAGACTGACACACCTCTCTTTACCCCCCCCCCCCCCTCTTTTCTCTCTCCCACACATCGAGTCATTGATATACACGGAAGCAGCTTGGTAACCACTATATACCTCTGCTCTGTACCCATATAAGAGGCCTATTTCTATATAAAAACCTTTTTTTTCAAACCACACTAGTTTGGTTGTCTTGTTGTGCTACAAACCCTACTGCCTCTGCGAAGTGGACCCAGGACCAACAGGAGAGTAACCGAACGTAGGAAGCGGCGAAAGGTTACATTTATGGGGTCTCATCTGGGAAAAGTCATGAAACCTATTCTAGGCATAATGTCATGCGGTAAGCTGACAGTCATAAGAAACCTCAGGAATATTTTCTCCGTCTCCACTTCTGATGGTGTGGGGGGGGGGGGGGGAGACAGCCCCGTTTGTCTGGACTGGTCCAGGATGACGATATGGAAAGTGGTCATTTGAAATTAGTATGACCAGTAGAAGTAGACTCAGGATGTAAACCTGGACAAGGTTAAGCTCGTTAGGTGAACGAAAAAAGGCTTTTGTCAAAAAAATTTGTTTACTTTTCAGATATGAAAATCTACTATTTTTATTGGCTTAAATCTTGTACAGCATCAACTCTTGTTATGGATTAGTACCTGGCATGAGGCATAATTTCTTGCCATCATGTAGACACATGTTCACCGCTTTATATAACACTGGGACCTATTGATAAAAAATGTGCCAAGCAGCTAACGTGCATTTTAGTACATAACTGCTAACGTGCACTAAAAGTAGCCTGCAAGGTAAAAATCCCATGCTAACTGCTTAACATGTGATGGAGCAGTGATTAAGTGGGGTATGGATGGAGAGTGGACATGGATCACATATTGCAGTTAGCACATGGTAACTACATTGTGCTGTCAGTTTTGCAGTTAGCACGGGGCATTTAACGCATTACATGCACCCATGCTAAATGCGAATGAGCGTAACACATAGTATGGGACTTTTGGGGGCATGGCCAGAATGCCCCTACAGTAGCTGCACAGATGCGTTATCACACATTGCTTTCTACTCCTAACACATGGAAAGCGCAAAGAAGTTACCACACTTCAACAATAGGGCCCCATTCCTTCCATTGCTATTCAATGCTTGATGTTTTACTACTCTGTTCTCTATAACTATACTTATGAAGGGAATAGGATTTAGGTTACACCTTTATCAAAGTTCAAGACAAGTTACATTCAGATACAGTAGGTATTTTTTCTATCCCCAGAGAGCTTACAGTTTAAGTTTGTACCCGAGGAAATAGAGGGTTAAGTGACTTGCCAGGATGTATATTTCCAAAACTTGAATTTTACGTGACTCATACCATTACCCAAAAGGCCAAAACAATTCTATGGGGGGTTTTTTTGAGAGAAGAAAGCGTAGTTACTCACCTGTAACAGGTGATCTCCGGGAACAGCAGGAATAAGTCTTCACATATGGGTATCGTCGTTACCGATGGAGCCTGCACAGGAACACTCCCCAGCGTCCAATAGCAAAGCTTTTGGGAGCATCCTACAGCGCCTGTGTGCTGCCTTCCTGCCTTTCCAACTCTCCCTCTTCAGTTGAGTTTATAGCTGAGGCCAAAGGAGAGAGTAGACACAGATAGAGACAACCCCTAGGGGAGGTGGGTGGGTTGTGAAGACTTATTCCTGCTGTTCCTGGAGATCACCTGTTATAGGTGAGTAACTACGCTATCTCCAAGAACAAGCAGGAATGTTGTCTTCACATATGGGGGACTCCCCAGCTGAGAGATGCCAGGGGGATGACCCCAGGTGAGATGGGTCATGCTTTCTCCCATGGATCACTGGCATCGAAACCAGGGACAGCGGCTAGAAGTTGTACTAAGTCTGAAAGAGATGCTGGAGAACAGCCTGGCCAAACGAGGCATCCCAACGGGAGTCCTTGTCTAAGCAATAGTGGGCTGTAAAAGTGTGTACCAAAGCCCAAGTGGTTTCTCTACAGATGTCATTAATGGACACGACGAAGATTAGCCCTTGAGGCTGCCATTGCTCTCACATTGTGAGCTGTGACATGGCCTTTGAGAGAAAGTCCCATACTTTCATATGCAAAGGATATGCAATTTGCAATCCACCTAGAGAGTGTTCTTTTGGAAACTGGAAGTAACAAATGACTAGAATCAAAAGCAACAAAAAGCTGAGAAGATTTTCTATGTTGCTTAGTTCTTTGAAGGTAAAAGGCTAAGGCTCTTTTTACAATCTAAGGTATGAAGATTCCTTTCTGCATTAGAGGCATGAGGCCTAGGGAAGAATACAGAAAGGTAAACCACTTTGTTTAAATGAAAAGTCGAAACCACCTTTGGCATAAAGTGAGGATGAGTCCTACGAGCTACCTTATGGTGAAATCTTGTATAAGGAGGATCCGCCACTAAAGCCTTTAACTCACTGATGCGTCTTGCATAAGTGAGGGCAACTAGGAAGATGATCTGCCAAGAAAGAAGCTTTAGAGCTGTAGTGGCTAAAGGCTCTAAGGGCAGTTTCATGAGCTGCCCGAGAACAAGATTCAGATCCCATGCCACAGGCTCTGTCGTTATGCAATGAAGCTTTGCGACTGTGGGCCCTCGCCAGAGAGCTTCAAATCCACCTTCTAGTGGTATATCTTCTGGGCATTCACAATCTTTGGGCAGACAAACTCAATCGAATACTGCTACATAGAACATGGCTACTTGATTGTCGGTCTGGACCAGAACGGTCTTATAGCTGAGATGCGCCTGAAAAATTCGGACAGCATGGAAAATGGCTCTGAGCTCTAGGAGGTTTATGTGAAGACAAACCGCCTGTGGGGTCCAGAGAACCTGAGTTGATAGATGTGCAAGTGAGCCCACAACCCAACTTGGACACATCTGTTAGGGTGGTTTGGCATAGCGGCTGCTGGAAAGGAGAACCCACGAGAAGGTTTTCCAGTGACTGCCACCATTGTAGGGACAAAATGAGACATGTGGAGTTTTTGATTTTGTCTGTTAGCTGACCCAAGGCCTGTGTCCACTGAGAGGATAGGGTCCACTGGGCTGCTCGCATATGAAGGCGAGCATAGGGAACCACATGGACTGTGGATGCCATATGCTCCAGAAGCTGAAGCATCTCCTGAGCAGTCAGGAAGACCTTCATAGCTGCTCAGGAATGCTGCTATTACTGCCATGCATTTTGTGAAGACTCTTGGGACAGAAACCAGACCGAAAGGAAGAACCCTGTATTGGAAGTGTCTTCCCTGGAAAAGGAATCTAAGGAATTTCCTGTGATCTGCATGGATGAGAATATGCATATATGCATCCTTTAGATCTAGAGAACATAGCCAGTCCTGACTCTGAAGGTATGGCAGTAGTTTTCCGAGGGAGATCATTTTGAATTTTTCCTGGAACAGATACTTGTTTAATTCGGAAGTCTAGTATAGGCCTGTGTCCCCTGTTTTCTTTGGTATGAGAAAGTAGGGGGGAGTAGAATCCCGTACCCTGTTGGGGTATGGGTACCTCTATTGCTCCTTGAGCAAGAAGTGATGCAACCTCGTGACCCAAGAGATTGGTGGCAGGGACCTGAGAATTGAACTGTCTTATCATTGTAGGAGGGGGCATGCTGTGAAAATGAAGTCTGTACCCCTCTCGTACAATGGACAGAGTCCAGTTTTCTGATGTTATTTGTTACCATCTTCTGGCAAAATGGCATAACCTGCCTGGGATGGTAAGGGGTTCTGGACCTTTCAGGGGCAGAAAGACTAAGTTCTCTAGGAAGGAGTCAAAGCCCCTGAGGAGGCCAGGTCTGTTGAGCTCTTGGAACTTGTGGCTTCCTCTGCTGTCTGTTCTGTTGTCCCCTTTGGGGAACATGAACTGGACAGTGTCCCTGATGGGTGTAAGATGGGTAAAATTTATTTTTGTTAAAAAAGGGTTTCTTGACCGACTTTCTTTGCTGGGTTGGCTGTAGACTTTTATAGTCTGTTCAAGGTAGTATTTTCAGATTCAATCTGATTAGTCTTGTCTTGGCAATCCTTGCCAAAGAGATTTTCTCCTGTGCAAGGAATATTTCCGTTTATCTTGCACCCATTGTTCTAAACCTGATGCCAGGCAATAAGACGCGCACCGATGGAAATAGCAGATGTTCTGCTAATGCATTCAAAGCAATCAAAGATTGCACGGTTTACAAATTTTGAGACATCCTGGGGATGTTTGACCAGAGTAAGGAATTCCCCCCTTTTTTCCCCTCAGGGAGAAGAGGGCTCATGAGCTCCAATTCACCTGTAACTTCTTTGAGGAACATTCCCATATAGAGAATGTAGGAGCTAATCCTGGCTGCCAACATGAATAATTGGAAACATTGACGCCCACAGGCATTGAGCGTCCTCGATTCACAATCCGGAGGATTGGAAGAATGTGTTTTAGAACTCTTAATGCTATGCATTGCTGATTCCACTACCATTGAATGGTGTGGTAACTGAGTCTTTTGAAAGACAGGACAGCTTGGAATTCGGTACAAGGTATCGAGTCGTCGAGAGTGTGTAGACACCAAAGGAGTTTCCCAGATTCTTAACATAAGATCATGCAAGATTCTGTGAATAGGCAGAGTAGCTGCCTCTAGGAGCCTTAGGGTACTGAAGAATTTCTAATTCTTCTGCTCTAGGTTCCTTCTCTGAAATCACCGTGATTGCAAGACCGAGCTAAATCATGTATAAAATCCTGGAAGGAAATGTCTTCTGGAGGAGACATTCGTTGAGGAGGAGGAGATGGATCCTCCGGAAGGATAGCTCTAGTACCGGCAGAGTCAGAGTCATCAGAATCGGATGATTCAAAGTATCTCTGCGCCAGGTGTTCTTGCAACGCACAGTACCGGTATCGCTCAAAGTCGGTATCAGGGTTTCTTGGTACGATCCGTCGATACCTGAGATAGACTCAAGGCTCGACATGGGGGGGAAGCATAACTGCCGAGGCACTTGATACCAGTACCGATGTCGGTACCAATACCTGTGGAACCATCTGTAGCAGTCTTAGCGGTACCGAAGCTAAGAAGGCCGCTAGACTGCGTTCGATAGCAAGGATTCTGTGATCCATCGCTCCTGCCGATGCCTGGATGTCTGTACCGGTGGAAGCGGCTACGACCCCAGAACATGGCACCAGTAGTTCTGCAGAGGTGGAAGCCTCAAACATTCTGGAGCCCCGTTAATGCTTTGGAGACCGAGGCCTCCCGCCTGGGCTGTTTTGCAGGTGAACTTTCCTTGAGGGCAACACCAGTGGCATCTCAATTCTTGGAAGGAGATCTACCCTTTGAGGACCAGTCAGTCTTAGAAGACTTAAGTTTAGTTACCTGAGATCCATGGGAGGAAGATGAAGCCCTGGAAGACGTCGATGCAACTGAGATCATATCTGCGGCAGAGAGGGTACTGAGTTTTGCAGCTCTATTCTGCAGGCCCCTCTTGGTCATCTTTCTGCAGGAGAGACACTCCGATGGAGAATGGTCAGGACCTAAACACTTAAGACACCATTCATGGGTATCGGTGACGGAAATGGTACCGCCACATTTAGAACATTTCTTGAAACCACTAGCTGGTTTCTCCATGTTTGAAGAAAAATGGGCCCAATGCCCAAAATGGCGCCCAGCCCTGAGAGGGGAAAGGCCCCTGAAAGAAAACTAGGGGGTTTTTTTGAAAAAGAAAAAAAAAAAAAAGAGAACCAGCGGTACCGGTAGGCATCGAAGGAAGGAAGACACGACCACAAAAAAAATAAATAAAAATAAGGATAAATTTTTCTGCAGTGACAGGGTATGTGTCCTGTCAGCTCCGCAGAAAACGAAAAACTGAAGAGGGAGAGTTGTAAAGACGGGAAGGCAGCATGCAGGTGCTGTAGGATGCTCTCAAAGGTTTTCCTATTGGATGCTGGGAAGCGCAGGCTCCGTCGGTACCGACGATATCCATATGTGAAAACAGTAGTCCTGCTTGTTCCTGGAGATTGCAATTGTTAGTCTCAAGGGAATTCATTTGATATTTTTTTCCTAACGTCCAATTGTTTTTAACCAAAAATTTTGCACATATACACATCTACTTTAATTGTTTTGCAATATATATAACGTAAGAAAAAAGTTCATGAATTTTAACCTCATATTTTAGTTGGTACTTTTCACTGCTATTTATGCTACTAATCCTTTGTATAGAATTACAAAGCATACACAGTGCTATTCAATCTAATCAATACAAACAACTGGAGAGAAGGATAACTCTAGAGAAATGGCAAGATACAGGATATGCGACAGGAGAATAAGGGGGTTAAGATCCAAAATCAGACTTCAAGAGGTAGGTTTTTAGCCTGGATTTGAATAGGGCCAGAGATGAGCATGACATACTAACTTGGGTCGTATGTTCCATGCATATAGAGCAGCAAGGTGGAATGAAGTGTGGAGTTGGCAGTGGCAGAGAAGGACACAGATAAAAGGGATCTGTCAGAGGTGCTGATTTCCGAGGAGGGATGTAAGGACTGAGAGAGAAAAGGTAGTCAGAAGCCGCTGAATGAATGCACTAAATGTCTGTAGAAGTCTGAACTTTGAAGTGAATGTGGAAATGGATGTTGAGCAGGTGAAGTGATTTGAGAAGAGGGATCAGGTGCGCTTAGTGAGACCAGCAGAAGATTAGCTGTGTGGCTGAGTTTTGAACAAATTGAAGTGGGTAGAGAGGATTCCAAGGGAGACCAGAAAACAGCAGGTTGCAATAGTCTAGATGGGAGACAACTGGAGTGTTGATAAGGCTATTAGTAATGTGCCCAGAAAGGAGCAAATTTTGCTAAGGTAATAGAGAAAGAAATGAGAAGTAGTAACTATCTGCTGGATGTGCAAAAGGTAGAGTCAAAGATTACTCCAAGGTTACAAGCCAAAGAAACAGGGAGGAGTGATATCCACAGAGACAGAAAGCATAGTTACTCACCTGTAACAGGTGATCTCCAGGAACAGCAGGAAAGCACAGTTACTTACCTGTAACAGGTGATCTCTGGGAACAGCAGGAATTAGTCCTCACATATGGAATAAGTCCTCACATATGGGTACGTCGGTACCGACGGAGCCCGTGCGGGAAAGCTCCCCAGCTTCTTAGAATAGAAGCTTTTGGGACCTCCCACTGCACATGCGCACTGCCTTCCCGCCTTCCTGAACAGCTCTCCTCAGTTTCGAGTTTATAGCTGAGTCAACAGAGAGAGGACAGGAAGATAGATAGATAAAAGATACAACTCCTAGGGGAGGTGGGTGGGTTGTGAGGACTAATTCCTGCTGTTCCCAGAGATCACCTGTTACAGGTAAGTAACTGTGCTATCTCCAGGAACAAGCAGGAATAAGTCCTCACATATGGGGACTCCCTAGCTTAGATGCATGGGATCCCCTGTAAAGGTTCGCCATCTTCGTATGGATCTCAGGCATCCATTCTGGGAAGGTGGGCAGGAGTTGTTTAGGAATGGAACAGGTGCTTGAGGACAGCCTGGCCAAACAAGGCATCCCGGCGGGAGTCCTTGTCCAAACAGTAATGGGCTGTGAAGGTATGAACCGAGGCCCAGGTAGCGGCTCGACAGATCTGATCTATGGAAACAGAGTGCAGATGAGCCATAGAAGTTGCCATGGCCCTCACATTGTGAGCAGTGACATGGCCTTCCAGAGAAATGTTTTTGCTCTGGTAAGCAAAAGAAATACACTGAGCAATCCAATTGGAAAGTGTACGCTTGGAGACTGGAAGTCCCAAATGGGAAGGATCAAAGGCCACAAAAAGTTGAGAAGACTTTCGATGTGGCTGAGTCCTATTAAGGTAAAAAGCGAGAGCTCTTTTACAATCCAGAGTATGAAGGTTCCTCTCTGCATTGGATGCATGAGGAGCTGGAAAAAAGACAGGTAGATATACCTCTTGATTAAGATGAAAAGGCGAGACCACTTTAGGCATAAAGTGGGGATTCGTCCTAAGGACCACCTTATCATGATGAAATCTTGTGTAAGGTGGATTAGCCACTAAAGCCTGCAGCTCACTGATGCGGCGAGCCGAAGTGACTGCAATGAGGAAGATGACCTTCCAGGAAAGAAATTTCAAGGAGGTGGAAAACATTGGCTCAAAAGGTGGCTTCATAAGTTGACCGAGCACTAGATTCAAATCCCATGCGACCGGGGGTGGTCTGATGGGAGGTTTAGTGAGAGTCAGGCCTCTCATGAATCTTGCAACAAGAGGATGAGAGGAGATAGGTTGTCCATTTATATGTTTCAAGGATGCTGCAATAGCGCTTAAATGGACTCTTACCGAATTCGTCTTGAGGCCTGCATTGGATAGATGCAGGAGATAATCAAGAAGAGAATTCAAAGGAAGTGCCAGAGGGTCAAGACCCTGCTGAGCACACCAAATGGAAAAACGTTTCCATTTGAAAGCATAGGAACGCCTGGTAGAGGGTTTCCTAGAGGCAGAAAGGATATCTTTCACTGGTTGGGAAAGATGAAAGTCTTGAAGGCTTAAGCCTTCAGTAACCAAGCACTGAGGTGAAGGGATTTGGGGTTTGGGTGCCACAAAGTCCCCTCCTCCTGAGACAGGAGGTCTGGCGCAGCTCCCAGATCCAAGTAGGATCCCTGGGAGAGCTGTAGAAGTAGAGGGAACCACACTTGGCGTGGCCAGCGTGGAGCTATGAGGATCATAGTTCCATGATCCCTCTGGAGTTTGAACAGAGTCTTGGGAATCAAAGGAATGGGTGGAAAGGCATATAGGAATGCCTGATTCCAATTCAGGAGAAAGGCGTCCGTAGCCTGAGCTCCCTGACACGGAGTTCTGGAACAGAACCGGGGAAGTTTGGCATTCCACGGACTTGCAAAGAGGTCTATGTCCGGGGTCCCCCATTCCTGAAAGATTCGGTTTATTTGGTCCAAATGTAGGGACCATTCGTGTGGCAGCAGAACTCGACTGAGCCTGTCTGCCCGAGAGTTTTGAACTCCTGGGAGATACACTGCTAGCAGGTGAATCTGATGCTCTCTGGCGAAGGCCCATAGTCTTAGAGCTTCGTTGCAAAGCGACAGAGAGCCCGTCCCTCCTTGTTTGTTTATGTGAAACATGGCCACCTGATTGTCCGTCTGAACTAGGACAGTGAGGTTGGCTAGGAGGGAGTGGAAGACCTTGAGGGCAAGGTAAATTGCTCGCAGTTCCAGAAGATTGATATGAAGGGTGGTCTCCTGTAGAGACCAAGTGCCCTGAGTGGAGAGAGTTTGCAGATGGGCTCCCCACCCTGTTTGGGAGGCATCTGTTGTGAGGGTTGCTTGGGGTAGCAATGGTTGAAATGGAGCCCCCAACAACAGATTCTTGGTGGAAGTCCACCAGTGGAGGGACCAAAACAGACGATCGGAGGTTTGTATTTGGTCTGAGAGCGCTCCTGACGCCTGAGTCCACTGAGTGGCCAGGGTCCATTGAGCTGCTCTCATATGAAGACGAGCATAGGGCACCACATGCACTGTGGAGGCCATATGACCCAGTAGGCGTAGCATTTCCCTGGCTGTCAAGTGAGTGCTGGACTGAGCTTGGGAGGCCAAACTCAGGAGGCGCTGGCCTCGAACCTGTGGAAGGTAGGCCCTTGCAGTGATGGTGTCCAACTGGGCCCCTATGAATTCTAGAGATTGAGTAGGGATGAGTTGGGACTTGGGAAGGTTTACTACCAGTCCCAGATACTGCAAAAGGCTCCTTGTGTGGTCCAGGGAAATCTGGGCCTGTGACTGAGTTGGAGCTCGGATGAGCCAGTCGTCCAGATATGGGAAGACAAAGATTCCCATGCCTCTTAGAAATGCGGCTACGACTGCCATGCATTTTGTGAATACTCTTGGAGCAGAGGCTAGACCGAAGGGGAGTACTCTGTATTGGAAATGTTTTCCCTGAAACAGAAAGCGAAGATACTTTCTGTGGGATGGATGGATGAGTATATGTGTATACGCATCCTGTAGGTCTAGAGAACAAAGCCAGTCCTGACCCTGGAGGTAAGGAAGGAGAATGCCGAGAGACAGCATTTTGAATTTCTCCTTGAAGAGAAATTTGTTCAATTCTCTCAGATCTAGGATTGGTCTGAATCCCCCTGTCTTCTTTGGAATGAGAAAATAAGGGGAGTAGAAACCGGACCCTTGTTGAGGAAGAGGAACCTCTTCTATGGCCCCTTGGGCAAGAAGAGAGGAAACCTCTTGACCCAACAGGGTTAGGAGAGATGGGGGAGAATTGAATGGTCTCACCATATGATGGGGAGGAAGGCTGGAGAAATGAAGTTTGTAACCCTCTCGAATGATAGAGAGGGTCCATTGTTCTGTTGTGATTTGTTCCCATCTGGGAGCAAAGTGAACCAACCTTCCGGGTATGGTGAGAAGTTCTGGTTGTGTTAGAACCAGAAGTGGCAAGTTCCCTAGGAGCAAGTCAAAACCCCTGAGGGGTTGGAGCCTGCTGAGCTACAGTAGCTGCTGCAGGCTTAGCTCGTGCTTGTTTGGATTGCTGACGCTTAGCAGTATAGCGAGGTTGAGAAGACTGCTGGCCAGTATTTGAAGCAACTCTGGCCTTCTTATAGTAAGGCCTTTTAAAAGACTTTTTCTTAGTAGGAATTGAAGTGGACTTTGAAAGTCTTTCCAAGGTGGCATTTTCAGCATCCATCTGGGTGGCTTTGATTTGCCACTCTTCCCCAAATAAGTTCTCACCTGTACAGGGCAGATTACGTAAGCCATCTAGAACCCAAGGTTCCAGATCAGAGGCCTGGAGCCAAGCAAGACGTCGGGCTGCAATAGCAATGCCCGAAGCCCTACTGGCTCCCTCAAAGGAATCATATGCTGCCCTATTAGAGAACTTAGAAACCTCTAAGAGTTGTTTCACTAGGGAAAGGAAACCCTGCTTTTTATCCTCAGGGATAAAGGGGGCAAAATGCCGCACCTTTTTGGCAAGTTCCTCCAGGAACATGCCCATATAGAGACTGTAGGAATTAATCCTGGCTATAAGCATACTAGCCTGGAAAATTTTCCTACCAAAAGAGTCCAAAGTCTTACATTCCCGTCCTGGAGGGGTGGAAGAGTGCCTTTTGGTACTCCTAATCTTCTTCATTGCAGACTTCACCACAATAGAGTGGTGGGGCAATTGAGTCTTTTGGAAACCAGGAGAAGGAGGGACCCTATACATGGTGTCCAACCTACGGGAATAAGGAGACAAAGTCAAAGGATTTTCCCAGAAATCCATCAGTTGTTCTTGAAGGATTTCATGGATAGGCAGGGTAACTGCCTCCTTAGGGGCCTTTGAGTATCCCAAAATATCCAGTTTTTTGGATCTGGGTTCCTTTTCAGAGGATGTGGTAATAGAAAGGGCTGTAGCCATATCTAAAACAAAGTCCTGGAAGGACAAATCCTCTGGAGGGGACATTCTCCTTTTAGGAGAAGAGGGCTCCTCAGGTAAGTTGAGTGAAAACTCAGCAGAATCATCAGAGGAGTGAAAATCCTCAGAGGAATCGGTGCTTTCCTCTAACGCACGATACGCGTACCGATCGGTATCGATATCGGGCGTATCGGGTATGGAACCGGTATGGAGCGAAAGCCCATACGGTACCGACTTGCGTTTAGAGGTGGACGGCCTCGATACCGGCATGGCGGACGATACCGGTATCGGGCCCGGAACCGCTGAAAGCGGAACCGATGGCGTTGCAGCTTTAATGAAAGCCATGACGGCCTGCTGCATGGACTGTACAGTATCGCCCATGGACGCCATAGCTGCCTGGATGTCGGTACCGGAGTGACCCGGTACCCCAGAGCAGGCTAACAGGTGATCTGTCGAGGCCGTAGCATCGATATCAACCTGAGACCCCTGAATTGGCGTTTTTGGAAGTTGGACTTCCCGCCGGGGTTGTTTGGCTGGGGCAGGGTCCTCAAGTTCTAAGCTAAGAGCCTCTCGATGCTTTGAAGGAGATTTGCTCTTTGAGGACTTGCCCACAGAAGGTTTGGTTACCTGAGATCCATCCGGAGAAGAAGACCTGGATGACTGTGATGCTGTATTCTCTGAAGCAAACAGCACATGGAATTTGTTGGCCCGGTTCTGCAGCCCACGTTTAGACATGTGGGAGCAAGATGGGCAGTCCGGTATGGAATGGTCAGGCCCCAAACATTTCAGACACCAGTCATGGGTGTCTGTGACTGAAATAACAGCATTACATTTGGTACACTTCTTAAATCCAGGGGCTGGCTTCTCCATGAGGAGAAATTGAGTAGGCCGAGAGGCCTCTCTGAAGTGACCAAAAAGCTAAAAAATAAGAAAAAAGAATTATAATTTTTTAAAGAAAGAAAGAAAAGACCGGCGATACCGGTATCGGTATGGGGAAGGCAGGTACGCGGTCTAAAGAAACAAATAAAATAACAATTTCTTCAGCGGTGACAGGAACACGACCTGCTGGCTCCGCGGAAAAAGAGAAACTGAGGAGAGCTGTTCAGGAAGGCGGGAAGGCAGTGCGCATGTGCAGTGGGAGGTCCCAAAAGCTTCTATTCTAAGAAGCTGGGGAGCTTTCCCGCACGGGCTCCGTCGGTACCGACGTACCCATATGTGAGGACTTATTCCATATGTGAGGACTTATTCCTGCTTGTTCCTGGAGATTTTAGTCTTCACATATGGGTGACATCAGTACCGACTGAGCCCGTGTGGGAATGCTCCCCAGCCTACAATAAGAAAGCTTTTGGGAGCATCCCACTGCACCTGGGGCGGGACCAAGTTTCCGGGGAGGTCTCTCCGTCAGACCCGAGGCGTATGCTTTCCTGATGGAGGACTTACGTGAAGCCAGCAGGATCTCCTCCACTTCATCCGAAAAGTTGACAGAGGCTAGGGTCACCCTTTCAGCAGCCATGCTGTCAGTGACAGGGACCCCAGGTTGGGGTGCAAGAAAGATCCCCCTTCCTGAGACAGGAGTCCTGGGGAACTCCCCTATGGGATGGAAGTTTCCATCAAGAGCCAGAGGAGTAACAGGGACCATGGCTACTTGGGTCATCAAGGAGCTATCAGGATCAGCTAGGCCTTGCCGTGGAGGGTCCTGAATAATGTTTTGGCAATTAGTGGTGTTGGTAGGAAGGCATACAGGAGACCTTCCAACCACGAGATGAGAAATGCATCTGCCGCCATTCGGGAAGGGTGGGCTTGCCGAGAGCAGAAGCAGGGAAACTAGTAGTTGTCTAGGCTGCAAACCATTCTATTCAAGTCCCCCCCCCCCCCCCCGAGCCAACTGGCCAGTCTGTGGTTGGTCCAGCTGCCACTCTTGCGGCTGGAGGACCCTGCTTAATCTGTCGGACAGTGCGTTCTCCTGTCCCGGCAGGTATACTGCCTGTAAGTTTTCTTACCCATAAAAAACTCAGAAAAAGATGTTTAGTTTACCTGCTCTTTTAGGGTCTGCACCTCTTGTCTCAGTTCAGAAATTAGATCATCCTGGCCATCAGCTGACAAAGAGCCCAGAGCTTGTTTGTGAATTCGCTCCAGACGAGCAATATGATCCTCTCGGAATTTGACAATCATTTTATTAGATTGAATGAATTTCTCTTTTTTGTCACAAAGATCTTCAAGTTGGGCTACTTTTCCTAATAAAGACTAAAGAAAATACAAACTGCTTTAAAAATTATGTAGTGGAAGTTCAGACAAAGCTTTCATAAGTGAAATCACAAAAACGTGTGACTAAATTATAAGAGAGTTTCAATAAGATATACATATTCAGTCCATTACACTACCTTCTTTTCACTCTCCGATTTCTCCAAAAACAACATTGCTTCAAGGAAACAGTTCTTGTAATCAGCTGGAAAATCAGGAACTATATTAAACATAACAAAAAAGTTTGGCATGATTTCTGAATATGAAACAGAACTACTTGCAAAGTTAAAAGTCTAAAATCCTATTTTACCATAGTGCACAGACTAGGAATCTTTGAAAGATAACCTAATGAAAAGATGCAGACTTAAAGACTCACACCCTTTCTTAGATATTGCATTTTAAAATAATGGTGTTATTTTTATTTACACTGGTTTGCTGATTTTCTTTCAACTGTATTTTTGTAGTCTAATAGACCATTCTGAGTAATTCCTAAATCAATGGTTTGGTATGTTGACAAATATCTGAGGCTACATCAAGCTATACCTACCACCGCTATAATTTTACATAGGCGTGAAATGCATCTTGAATGCTGTTTTAAAGTCATTTTTTGCAGGTTTGAGCATGGAATAGAAACAGCTGTTTAGCAGGTTTTTGGGGTTTTTACTACAAAGCAGAAACGCTTTAAAAAGAATTGTCACAATACAGACTGTGCTCCTCCCTGGGAAAGTTTCCTCGGACAGAAGCAGATGCTCTCTATTCCAAAGGCCTGGAGAAGGAAATCTTGGCTATACAAACTGTGGAGGAGTATATAGCATAGTTACTCACCTGTAACAGGTGATCTCCAGGAACAGCAGGAATTTAGTCTTCACATATGGGTATCGACGGAGCCTGCGCGGGAATGCTCCCCAGCGCCCAATAGGAACACTTTTGGGAGCATCCCTCAGCACATGCGCACTGCCTTCCCGCCTTTCCAACTGTCCCTCTTAAGCTTGTAGCTGAGTGAAAGGAGAGATAGAGAGAGAGAGAGCTCCTAGGGGAGGTGGGTGGGTTGTGAGGACTAAATTCCTGCTGCTCCCGGAGATCACCTGTTACAGGTGAGTAACTACGCTATCTCCAGGAACAAGCAGGAATGTAGTCCTCACATATGGGGACTCCCTAGATGAAGATGCCAGGGAGATATCCCCAGGAAGGTGCCACCGTCGAAGGTGAGAATCCTTCCTTCCCATGGATCTCTGGCATCCCACCAGGGTTGGTGGGTAGGAGTTGGTTTAGGTTTGAAAGATTTTGAACAGCAGCTTGGCCAAAGAAGGCATCCCGACGGGAGGCTTTATCTAGGCAGTAGTGGGCTGTGAAGGTGTGTACCAAAGCCCAGGTGGCTGCTCGACAAATGTCATCGATAGACACAGAGTGGAGATTAGCCATAAAAGCTGCCATGGCTCTCACATTATGAGCTGTGGCCTGGTCCTGAAGAGGAAGGCCCTTACTCTCATAAGTAAAGGATATGCATTGGACAATCCATTTAGATAAAGTTCTTTTGGAGACTGGAAGTCCCAAATGACTAGGGTCAAAAGCTGTAAAAGGTTGTGAGGACTTTCTATGTTGCTGTGTTCTTCGTATGTAAAAGGCCAAGGCCCTTTTACAATCCGAAGTCTGAAGGTTTCTTTCTGCATTAGAGGCGAGAGGCCTCGGAAAAAATACAGGAAGGTAAATTGATTGATTTAAATGAAAAGGCGAAACCACCTTTGGCATAAAATGTGGGTGAGTTCGAAGAACAACCTTATCATGATGAAACCTAGTATAAGGAGGATCAGCCACTAAAGCTTGCAATTCACTGATGCGACGGGCAAAGGTGATTGCAATTAGGAAGATGACCTTCCAGGTCAAAAACCTAAGGGCTGCAGTGGCTAAAGGTGGCTTCATGAGCTGCCCAAAAACTAGATTTAGATCCCATGCCACTGGTGGTGGCTTGATGGGAGGTTTAGTTAATAAAAGGCCTCTCATAAATCTTGATAGGAGTGGATGAGAGGAAATTGGTTGTCCATTTAGAGGCTTATAAGAAGCTGCAATTGCACTAAGATGGACTCTTACCGAATTGGTCTTTAACCCAGAATTCGATAAGTGAAGGAGATACTCTAGTATCGATTCTAAGGGTATGACCAGGGGGTTTAATTCCCTCTTGGAGCACCATATAGTAAAACGTTTCCACTTGAAGGCATAAGATCTTCTTGTGGAAAGTTTCCTAGAAGCCTGAAGGATATCTTTTACCTGCTGGGACAGGTTGAAATCCTAGAGGTCTAAGCCTTCAGCAACCAGGCCGTGAGGTGCAGGGACTGGGGATTCGGGTGCCCTAGCGTCCTGTTCTCCTGGGAAAGGAGATCTGGAGCGTGCCCTAACTCCAGAGGTGCCGCTTGAGAGAGATGCAGAAGCAGGGAATACCATGTTTGGTGTGGCCATTGTGGTGCTACAAGAATTATGCGACCCCTGTCTCTGAAGCTTGAAGAGTGTTTTGGGGATGAGGGGAATGGGTGGAAAGGCATAAAGGAAGTCCTGACCCCAGTGAAGGAGGAAAGCATCCTTTGCCTGACAGTTGTGTGCTGGAATCCTGGAACAGAACCGGGGAAGTTTGGCATTCAGTGGACTTGCAAAGAGGTCTATGTCTGGAATGCCCCAGAAATGAAATATCTTTGCCACCTGGTCTAGGTGGAGTGACCACTCGTGAGGTAGCAGTACTCAACCGAGTTTGTCTGCCCAAAGATTTTGAATGCCTGGAAGATATACCACTTGAAGGTGAATGTGATGCTCTCTGGCGAGGGCCCATAGTCGTAAAGCTTCGTTGCATGATGACAGAGTCCGTTCCGCCCTGCTTATTCACATAGAATATGGCTACCTGATTGTCTGTCTGGACTAGGACTGTCTTGTAGCTGAGCTGGGCGTGGAACACTTGAAGAGCTAAATAGATTGCTCTTAATTCCAGGAGGTTTATGTGTAAACCTACCTCCTGTGCAGTCCAGGTGCCCTGGGTAGAGAGATGATTCAGGTGTGCTCCCCAACCCACCTGTGATGCATCTGTCAAGGTGGCCTGAAAGAGGGGTTGATGGAAAGGAGACCCCACTGTCAGATTTTCTAGTGATTGCCACCATTGGAGGAACAAAATTAGTCGTTGAGAGATTGTTATTTTGTCTGACAAATGACCCGTGGTTTGTGTCCACTGTGTGGAGAGAGTCCACTGAGCTACTCGCATGTGGAGGTGAGCATATGGGACTACATGAACTGTGGCTGCCATGTGTCCCAGTAACTGCAGTAGTTCGAGTCGTGAGGGAGGGATTTGCCTGCTGCTTGGGAAGCTAGCTGCATAATGCGAAGACACCGGGCTTGTGGACGGAAAGCCCTTGCCTGTCTGGCATCCAGACAGGCTCCTATGAATTCTAGGCATTGGGAAGGAACTAGTTGAGACTTCGAGAAGTTTATTTCCAATCCCAAGTATTGGAGAATTCGCATTGTACAGGACAATGCGGTGCTGGCCTCTGCAACTGTGGAGGATCAAATGAGTCAGTCGTCTAAGTAAGGGAAGCCAAAAATCCCCAGGGTTCATAGAAATGCGGCTAATACTGCCATGCATTTCGTGAACACCCTTGGTGCTGAAGCCAGACCAAAAGGAAGAACCCTGTGCTGGAAATGTCTTCCCCTGAAAAGGAAACGTAAACATTTCCTGTGATCTGGATGGATGAGAATGTGAGTGTATGCATCCTTTTAAGTCTAGAGAGCAAAGCCAGTCCTGGCTTTGAAGGTATGGCAGAAGAGTTCCTAGAGAAATCATTTTGAATTTCTCTCGAAAGAGATATTTGTTAAATTCTCTGAGGTCTAGAATGGGTCTGTGTCCCCCTGTTTTCTTTGGAATAAGAAAATAGGGGGAGTAGAACCCTGTCCCTTGTTGAAAAATGGGTACTTCCTCTATTGCCCCTTGTGCAAGAAGTGTGGAGACCTCGTGATCTAGCAGATTGTCTGCAGAGGTTTGTGAATTGAATCGCTTTAGAATTGTAGGAGGTGGTATGCTGTGAAAATGAAGTTTGTACCCCTCTCCTACAATGGACAAAGTCCAATCTTCTGTTATCTGATGCCATCCGTTGACAAAGTGGCATAACCTACCCAGAATATTGGGGGGTTGGGAACCCTCAGAGGCAGGAAGGCAAAGCTATCTAGGAAGGAGTCAAAGCCCTTGAGGGGGCTGAACCTGGAGAGCTGGTTGGGTTCTCGGGCCTTTTGGTTGCTTTTGCTGCCTAGTTTGGCCCTTTTTGGGCAACCTGACCTGGAGTCTGACTCTGCTGGGTATAGGAAGGATACAATTTCCTCTTTTTGCTAAGAGGGTTTTTTTTTATAAGGCTTCCTTTTGGCTGGAGTGGCTGTAGACTGACAATCTAAGGTAGAATTGTCAGCATCTAACTCGTTAGCCTTTTCCTGCCAGTTCTTGCCGAAGAGATTCTCCCCCGTGTAAGGAATGTTGCCCAACTTGTCCTGTACCCAAGTCTCCAAGTGATGCCTGTAGCCAGGCAATCCGTCGTGCGCCAATGGCAATAGCAGAAGTTCTGCTGATGCATTCGAAGCAGTCAAAGGCTGCACGATTGACAAACTTGGAGACATCTTGAGCATGCTTAACTAGAGCAAGAAAATCTTGTCTCTTATCTGGGAGAAATGGGCTCATAAGTTCCAAGTCTCCTGTGACTTCCTTAAGGAACATTCCCATATATAGGATATATGAACTGATCCTAGCTGAAAGCATGGAAGCTTAAAAAGTTCTGCATCCAAAAGCATCCAAAGTCCTGCATTCACGACCTAGAGGATTGGATGCATGCCTCTTTGCACTTTTCATCCTACACATGGCTGATTCCACTACCATTGAATGGTGTGGCAGCTGAGTTTTCTGAAATCCAGGACATGGCGGAACTCGATACATAGTATCAAGTCTCCTAGAGTGAGGTGAAGTAGTCAGAGGTGTCACCCACATTCTGAGCATCAAGCTATACAGAATTTCGTGGATAGGCAGAGTAGCTTTAGGATATTTGCTCTGGGTTCCTCTTCAGGAGCTACTGTGATTGAAAGACCTTTGGCCATATGAAATCCTGAAATGAGATGTGCTCTGGAGGTGACATTCTGTGTTGGGGAGAAGAGGGATCTTCTAGGAGAAACCCTCTAGTGCCAGCAGAATTCTCAGAGTCTTCGGAATCGGAGGAATCAAAGTATTCCTGACCCTGATGCTCTTGCTAAGCATGATCCTGGTACCGATCGAAGTCGGTACCGAGGTGACCTGGTACCACTTTGTCCACTCCAGCCAGAGATGGCACCGTTGGTGTCTGTACCGGCACCGGTACCGAAGCTCAAAGAGCTGCGATACTGCGCTCGATAGCGAGGAACCTCTGGTCTACCGACGCTGCCGATGCCTGGGTGTCTGTACCGGTGAGGACGGCCGGAACCCCTGAGCATTGCACAGGTAGTTCTTGCGAGGTCGAGGCCTCGAGAACATCCTGAAGCCCCATCGATGTTTTGGAAGCCGAAGCCTCCCGCCGGGGCTGTTTTGCCGGTGTGGTTCCCTCAAGGGCAATGCCAATGGCCTCTAAATGCTTAGCAGGAGAGCTACCCTTTGAGGACCGGCTTTTATGTTTAGTTACCTGAGATCCATGGGAGGAAGAGGCCCTTGACAATGTTGATGCAATGGATCTGGCATCTGATGAAAAGAGGGTACCGAGCTTTGCGGCCCGGTTCTGTCTTCCTCTTTTGGTCAATCCCATGCAGGAGAGACATTCAGTTGGAGAATGATCAGGTCCTAAACATTTTAGACACCAATCATGGGTGTCAGTGACGGAAATGGTACCGCCACACTTAGTACATTTTTTAAAACCACTAGATGACTTTTCCATGATTTAGGAAAAATGGGGCCTAATGCCCAAAATGGCGCTTAGCACCAAAGAGGAAAGTTTCTGAAAAGAAACAGTCAAAGTTGTTTGGTTTTTTTTTTAAGAAAAAAGAATCGGCAGTCGTGCAATAGGCAAAACACAACCACAAGAAAGAAATTTAAAGATGGAATTTTCTGCGGTGACAGGGAATAGGTCCTGTCGGCTCCACGGAAAATGAAGAACTGAAGAGGGACAGTTGGAAAGGCAGGAAGGCAGCGCGCATGTGCTGAGAGATGCTCCCAAAAGTGTTCCTAGTGGATGCTGGGGAGCGTTCCCGCGCAGGCTCTGTCGGTACCGACGATACCCATATGTGAGGACTACATTCCTGCTTGTTCTTGGAGATAGAATGCTACCTGTCCTTCAAAGGGATTATCAATAGTACGCTTTAAAAGAATCTACAGCCCAGAGGCCAGGGCTAGGAGGGCATAACTCAGAGAGATTTAAGAACCCTGCAGGAGGAAGAGGCACTCATGGAGTCCTTCCAAAGCAAGCCCTGCAAAGGAGTTCGAAGGTAGGAACTTTAACTGGGGCTGGGGGAGAAGGGCCGGGAGAACAAGCTTTGTGGAGGTTTTACAAGCTGGGACAGAATAAAAAGCTGATTTTGTTATCCCTCAACTGCTGCCTGTTGCGTTTTAAATTAAAAAACTCTTTCCAGCGCACACCACGCTACCACAGTTCATATTACGGAAGAGATTTCCAGCTCTGCACTCTCTTCCTGAAGCATAAGAATAATGCTCAACTCTGCTCTCCCTGTGAGTGATAACTGCCTAACAGCAACAAGTCTTCTAATTTTGTGTTTGTAAGTGCGCATTGCTGTTAGGCATATATTTTTATTTAGCTCATGCCTTTCCAGTAATAGTTCAAGGTGAGTTACAATTAGGTACTGTAGGTATTTCCCTGTCCCCAGAGGGTTTATAATCTAAGGTGATACCTCAGGCAATGGAGGGTTAAGTGACTTGCCCAAGGCCATATGGAGAGTCAGAAGACATTGAATCCTGGGCTTTTTTGATCACCGGTTGATGCCCTAACCACTAGGCAATTCCTTCACTATATATAGCCAAAGCGTACTCTCCTGTAACAGGTGTTCTCTGGGGACAGCAGGAATCAGTCCTCACATATGGGTGACATTGGCACCAACAGAGCCCACATAGTAGCTTCTCCCCAGCTTTCAGAGAATGAATTTGGGAGATGCACCACGCGTGTGGTCCCTTTCCCGCGCAAGGGTGCCATCTTGACTCAATAGGATAAGCTCAAAGGCAAAAATGACACAAACAACTCCATGGGGAGGAGGGAGGGTTGTGAGGACTGATTCCTGCTGTCCCCAGAGAACACCTGTTACAGGTGAGTAACTACTTTCTCCAGAAACAAGCAGAAAGTCAGCCCTCACATATGGGACTCCCAAGCTACAGGCTACTGAGAAACCTATAAAACGCCACGGGTCACCAGAAAAAAGGTGAGCTGTGAGCAGCAGCAATGAGTCTTAAGACAGACTCCCGAGCAGCCCAAGTGTCCAACAAGAAACAGACACTGTGGTAGCCTGAACACCCAAGGGCAGGAGTTGCTTACACCGCAAATAGATGACAAGTACTGCCAGGCCATAGGCACCATCCTTCCGGGACTCCTTCTCCAGGGAGCAATGAGTTGCAAAGGTATGGACTGAGGACCAGGTAGTGGTACAGCAGATTTCCGAGAGAGGAACGGAATGCAGATTTGCTACAGATGCCACCATGGCCCTAATGCTGTGCACCATGACCCAGCGCTCCAGTGAGAGCCCAGCCTGCTCAACGATGAGGGCAATGCACTATGCCACCCAGCTGGACAGAGTATGCTTGGTCACTACTGACTAGGGTTAGAGGAGACGAAAAGCTGTGAGGCTTTGCAGTGGCCCTGGTACGTTGGGCCCACTTTCAGTCCAGAGTATGAAGGACAGTCTCCACCCTGCAGGCATGAGGCAGCAGAAAAAAGGTGGGGAGCACCACCTCCTGATTGAGGTGGAAAGGAGACACCACCTTGGGAAGGGAACTTGGGGTGTGAAAGAGCACGGCCCTGTTCTTATAGGACCTCATGTAGGGTGGATCTGCCACCAACGCCTGGACTCGCTGACCCTGCAAGTCAACATGAGTGCCACCAAGAACATGACCTTCCAGGGAATATACAGCAGGTAGCAGATAGGCAAGGGCTCAAACGGTGGGCCAGTGAGCTGCAACAGCACCACATTGAGGTCCCACTCTGCCATACGCAAGCAGACAGACATTTTCATTGCAAGGAGATCCAAGTAAGACAGACAGACAGAAAGAGACCCCATAGAAAGTGGGTCATGAGAGGTTGGATGGAGAGGGACTTGCCCTCGGATAAGGTGGTGGTGCGCTGCAAGTGCACTCAGATGGATCCTGAAAAGTTGGACTTCAGTCCTGCCTGGGACAGGTGAAGCAAATATTGCAGCACAAGCTGCACAGGGCAGAAAAATGGGTTGACCTGTCGCTCTGCGCACCACACTGAGAATCTGTGCAATTTGAAGGTGCAATCCTTTTTTATGGAGGTCTTACAGGAGGCCAAGAGGATCTCCTCCATCTCCCCCTAAAGGGACCAAGGCTATCCTTTCAGCAGCCAGGCCGTTAGCGTTAGAGACCCCAAGTTGGTGTGTAGGAGGGAGACCGCTTCCTGTGACAGCAGAGGGCTACTGCCTCTTGGCAGAGGGTGTACAATCCCATGCCCCTCCTGCTTGTTGATGCAGAAGATCGCCATTTGATTGTCCATCTGGACCAGCACAGAATGCTGTTGCAGCTGGTGACTAAAGACTGAGGACCAGGAATATGGCTCGAAGCTCCAAGAGGTTGATCTGCTGCAGACTGTCTGCAACCAATTGCCCTGAGTGCAGAGGCCATTGCAGTGGGCTCCCTAGCCTAAGAGGAAGGCGTCCGTGGTTAGGACACTCGGGGGGGGGGGGGGGGGAGACAGGAGCCTGGAAGGGCATCCCAGCCAGAAGATGCTGGAGAGCTTGCCACCAGGTGAGGGAGTCTGCCAGTTGGTGGGTCACCACCACCTTGTTCTGCAGACAGCCTGTGGCCTGGATCCACTGGGAGCAAAGACCCCATTGAGCTGCCCCCATATAAAGGCAGGCATCTGGGGTGACTCATTGTGGACCCCATGTGACCCAGCAGGAGGAGCAAAAGGCGGGCAGACACCTAGTGTCGGAGCTGCATGGCAGCAGCCAGCGCCCTGAAGCAATCAGCCCTGTCCTGAGGGAGAAAGGATTTTGCCTGAATGATGTCCAGCGTTGTCCCTATGAACTCCAGACACTGTGTCAGGAGAAGATGGGACTTTGGGTGGCTTATCATGAGCCCTAAGTGTTGCCGGGCACGGATGGTGCATTCCATTGCATGTTGCACATCTGCAGCTGTGTGACCTCTTATGAGCCAGTCACCCAGGTAGGGGAAAACAAAGGCCCCCTGGAGACTAAGTTAGGTCGCGACTACCGTTAGGCATTTGGTGAATATCCTCAGTGCAGAGGCCAGTCCGAAGAGTAGCACCCTGTACTGGTAGTGGCCGCCTCCCACCACAAACCAGAGTTATTTGTTGTGGTTGGGATGGATGAGGATCTGAGTGCATGCATCCTTTAAGTCCAAGAAGCATAGCTAGTCTCCCGGCTGGAGGTATGGCATCAGTGTTCCAAGGGAGTGCATTTTGAACTTTTCACCAGGAGATCCCTCAGGTCCATAATGGGCTGGAAGCCTCCATTCCTCTTGGGTACAAGGAAGTACCAGGAGCAGAACACCCCTTACCCCTGAGGTGAGTAGGCACTGGTTCCACTGCCCTGTCCTCGAGAAGGTCTGCGAGCTCCTGCAGAAGCAAGGTCTGATGGAGAGGAGTCTTGACGGGCTCTCCCAGGAAGCATGAAGGGGGTATCTACGTCTCAGGTGGAGGAGGTAACCCTCCCTAACCACCTGCAGTGGCCAGGAGTTGGTGATGGATGGCCACTGGTGAGCACAGAGAACCAGACGCCCCCCTGTGGGCTGCTGGGCTAGGCCACCTGGGGGAGGCGAGGAGAGGCTATGCCTAAGGAGTCCAAAACCCCTGCCAGACTAGGCCAGAAACTGTGCATGTAGTTTGGGAGCCTCAGGCTTAGAAGGGCTATGCTCTTGTCCCTTGGCTTGCTCTCCCCTGTTGGGAAATTGGGAAGGCCTGGTACTGAAGGTAGTTTCCATAAACCTTCCTCTTCTTTTAGTTAGAAGGACTTTTTACCTGAAGGCTTCCACCAGGAATGGTCAGTGATCTTCTTGGAGAGCCTGGTCCTCGATTAGGAACTTGGACACCAACTCTGCAGCCTTATCAGTCATAGGTTTCCCGAAGAGATTCTCTCCTCAGCAAGGAAAATTGACCAGCTTGTCCTGAACCCACTGCTCCAGGTCGGAAGACTGTAGCCAAGCCTGGCATCAGGCACCAATGCCCACAGCAGCTACTCTAACCACCGACTCACAGCCATCATAGGCTGCCCAAGTCAAACTAGGAGCATTCTCTGACACCCAAGACCAAGGTAAGGAACCGCTGCAGGGGTTCCTTAGAGAGACCAGTCAAGAACTCAGGGAGTTCCTTCACCAAGTCCCTCTAGTACATACCCATGTACAGCTGGTATGCCTGGATCTGGCCAATGAGCAATGAGATCTGGAAGCACTTCCTGCCCAGGGCGATCAAGGCACAGGCCTCCCTACCTGGGTGCACCAAGGAGCGTATCTTCTGGCTTTTAAGGCAATGCATGGCAGATTCCACCACCATGGAGTTGAGTGGCAGCTGTGTTTTTAGGAAGCCAGGGCTCCAGCGGACCTGGTACATAGAGTCCAGCTGTCTGCTCATTATGGGCACTGACGCGGGAGTCTCCCACATGCAGAGGAGCAGCTGTTCCAGGATCGAGGGAATGGCCACTTTGAGTACCTCCTCAGAGGGGCCTCATACTGGAGGATCTAAAGTTCCTCGGTTTGAGGGTCCTCCTCCAACTCTACCTCAAAGGTCAGTGCCTTGGCCATGTCCCACACGAAGTTGAGGAAAGCTGTGTCCTCGGGCAAGGACCGATGCCAAGTCTCGGTGGGAAACAGGTCAGAAAGCACATCCCAGTGAGAATGGGTATGGTCTCCCAGTCTGACCTCAGTCTGATGAGGTGTCGAGGGCAGTTTGGATTCTGGGGTCAGGCCCCAAGCCCAACAGCCCCAGACCCCGGAGGCCCTACAGCCAGAGCCATGTGCCCTCATCAGGGAGGGCCTCTGTACCGAGGACCTGACCAGTGTTGAGGGATCTCTCGTGACTGGTGGTGCTTGAGGATCGGCTCAACATCTGAGGAATTTCTCAAGGCCGAGAGTCTGGTAGTTGGGATTGATGATCCGGTAGAGCCAGGCATCACAGCCCGCTGCTGGGCCATAAAGGCAGACAAACTGCGCTCCAAGGTCCCCATCCTGCTTTCAAGGCCAGATGACTCCACGATATGGTGTGGGTGCATCGATCACAGTGCTTAAAGCCACTGGCTGAGGCCATGAAGGGGAAGACGGCTCTCGTGAGGTCGAAAGCTCAGGCCCAGCCAGGGAAAAAGGGCGCAAAGCCTGTCAAGAAACTCTTGACAAAAAAAAGAGAAGAAAAACAGACCCGAGACGCAATGCCGAGGCAAGCGAGCTCGGCTGGGAAAGGGAATCTTCTGCAACCAGAGAAAAAATTCAAGAAAAAACACTTTTTCCAGGGAAAACAAACATGTCCGATGGGCTCAGTGGAAAAAAGGAGACTGAGGCAAGCTGGTACCTTTGGACGGGAAAAGGACCACGCATGCATGGTGCATCTCCCAAAGGCTTTCATTGAAAGCTGGGGAGAAGCTAACACATGGGCTCAGTCGGCACCGATGTCACCATATGTGAGGACCGACTT
The DNA here is from genome assembly GCA_033557465.1 of Ichthyophis bannanicus. Taxonomy (NCBI): domain Eukaryota; kingdom Metazoa; phylum Chordata; class Amphibia; order Gymnophiona; family Ichthyophiidae; genus Ichthyophis; species Ichthyophis bannanicus. The sequence goes on from CM066031.1 coordinate 774,747,778, forward strand.
CCTGGTTGTTCCCAGAGAACCACTCACTTAAGACTCTGGCAGGGCAACAGAGGAGGTCCTACATAAAAGAAAGGATGACACAGCTATTCTGAAACAATAGGGGAAAAGACTGGAAGTGATACCAGTGCAACAATAAGTAAAGGATGGCCAGAGAGGTAAATGTTCAGTGCCAAAGCTGAAGTGAATGCAAAAAGGCAAAATTCCAAAGATGTATGCCAAAGATGAAATCAGTGCTGGCCATTGTTTCATGAAAGCTTCCTTAGGACTCAATCGCTGGCGACTAATTTTACTTCTCTCACTAGTGAGCATCTGTCATTAAACCTACATGTTCAACATGTATGAGGAATTCTGTTATGTAGTTTTAATGAACAAAATAAAAACAATTTGGATAATGAATCAATATATAAATGGAAGTAATCACTTCCACAGCTTTTAAAAGCTTAAAAATGAGGCATTTTGACCAATGATTAAAGAGAACTAGCTACAAAGATTATAGGTACTGAAAGGGGATATTTTAAGGGCAATCAACCTTTTTGTTAAAATGGTAAATAAAGGTAAAACGAAAAGGAGACCGCTATGGGATTTTGAAAAAAGTAGCTGAAAAGGTGAAGAAAAAGAGGGAGGTCTTCATGAAATACAAGAGATCACAGAGAGAAAGACAGGCATCTATATTTGGAAAAACTTATAGAAGCTAGAAAAGTAGTCAGGAAAACAAAGATTCAAAAAGAGGAGGAAATAGCCAATGAAATAAAATGGGGAGATAAGACATTTTTCAGATATGTTAGTGAGAAGAGGAAGGGTAAAAGGGGTTTTGTCAGACTCAAGGGTGAAGGCGAGGAATATGTAGAAGCTGATGAGGATAAAGCAAAAAAAATACTTCTGTTCTATGTTCACAGAAGTAAAACCAGGAGCAGGACCTCAGAAAACACCCACAAACAGGAACAGAAGCGAGGGGCATCTTGAACAAATTTCAGAAGACTGTTCATGAGAAACTAGCTAAAGTAAACAAAGCGATGGGACCAGATAGGATACACCCTAGAATACTGAGGGAACTTGGCAACTTATAAACAAACTGAGCATCCTAGGGATGGACCCTAAAGTTACTGCTTGGTTGGAAATTGGTTGAGTGGGAGGCAACAAATGGTACAGGTAAATGGAGCTCACTCTGAGGAGGTGGTGGTTACCTGTGGTGCCCCCCAGGGATCTGTCCTTGGTCCGATTATTTTTAACATCTTTGTTAGTGATATAGCGGAAGGGCTATCGGGTAAGGTTTGCCTCTTTGCAGATGATACCAAAATCTGCAATAGAGTAGACACCCAGGAAAGTGTAGATAACATGAGGGGGGATCTAGCTAAGCTTGAAGAATGGTCTAGAATTTGGCAGCTGAGATTTAATGTTAAAAAAAGCAAGGTCATGCATTTGGGCTGGAACAATCCAAGGGAGCGAATATAGTATAGGGGGTGAAGTACTTTTGTCCACTAAAGAAGAGCAGGACCTAGGCGTGATCGTGCCTGATGATCTTAAAGTAGCTAAACGGGTAGAAAAGGCGACAGCAAAAGCTAGAAGGATGCTTGGGTGCATAGGGAGAGGAATGGCCAGCAGACGAAAGGAGGTGATAGTACCTCTGTATAAGTCTTTGGTGTGACCTCATTTGGAGTATTCTGTGCAATTCTGGAGACCGCACCTTCAAAAGGACATAAACAGGTTGGAGTCAGTATAAAGGGTGGCTACTAAAATGGTTAGTGATCTTCATTATAAAGCATATGAGGATAGACTTAAGGATCTTAATATGTACACCTTAGAGGAAAGGCAGGATAGAGGTTATATGATTGAGATGTTTAAATACCTCCATGGCATAAATGCACAGGAGAAGAACCTCTCAATTGAAAGCAAGCTCTGCTACGAGGGGACATGGGATGAGGGTGAAAGGGAATAGATTCAGGAGTGATGTGCAGAAATATTTCTTTACGGAAAGAGTGGTGGATCCATGGAATAGTCACTCAGTGGAGGTGGTAGAGATGAGGACAGTGTCTGAATTCAAAGAAGCAAGGGACAAAGAGGATCTCTAAAGGAAAAAAGGGGACTGTTGTAGTGGTTGATATGGAAGGACAGACTAAACAGGCCATGTGGTCTTTTTCTGTCGTCATGTTTCTATGTTTAAGAAACAGTTTGTGAAGCTGCATTTATGAGGTCTTCTTCCTCTAACAGTTACCAATTATATGAATTATTTTAAACTATTAACAACGTGGAAGTAAAGGATCATTATTTTGGAAGTGTCATGCCAAAGTGTCACAACTATTACTTCTGTCTCTACCCAAATGGACATCATGAGCCACAATGAGGATTTAGTTTAATGTGAGAGATGACTGCAGGTCAACTCGCTCAGGAAATAAGTGGTGGAAGAGTGTGAGGTTGAGAAGAATCTATGACAATAACTAGATTGATGAAATGCTGATGTGGCATGTAAGAGAAAACTCCAGGAAAGGGAAAGTAGGGCCAGCCCAACCACTGGGTAAACTAGGTGGTCACCTAGAGCAGCAGCTCCTGGGAGCGGCAAAGAGCAGGGCATTCAAAGCTAAACAATAGATTCTGACAGTCAAAGGGAGCAAGGCTTAAGGTTTGCCTACAGCACCAACACCTTGACCAGCTCTGGGGCTGGCCCTGAGGGGAAGTTAACAATGGACTATAAAAGACAAGCTGTACAGAAATCAGAAAAAATAGAACTTAATATCCCAGCTCCTAGCTGATAATTCATATACATTCCTGAAAATGGGAGATGAACTACTGCAGGCAGGAGAAACTGGAACTGAAATCTAAAAGCTGCAGTATCAGCTACCATAGTATCTAGAAACTGAAGAGCAGTGGTGACTGGCGACTCCCTTCCAACATGCAGAGACCTCCATCTGACGACAAGATAATGTCCCATCTGCTGGGTGCCAAGATCCAAGACATTGTGTTAAGATTGCTAAGGTTCATGGATTAGATGAAACTTTGATGATGGCATGTCTCGATGGCCTCTAACGATGCTTGATGACAAAGGGGACCAATGACATAGATGCCAATGCACCTGATTCAGACTTTGCTGTCCTCTAGTGGGGTTCAAATCCCACTAGAGGACAGCAACCTTGGGCCGGAAGGACTGGGGTTTCTAGTCCCACAGGTGCTCCTTGTGGTCTTGGGCAAGCCACTTAACCCTCCATAGCCCATGTTCCCTGTAAAATAGTTATCTCCAAGTTATAATGCCCTGTTCAATGTAATTTCAGTTTGTTCAATGTAAACCGCACTGATGCAGAATAGCGCGGTATATAAGAGAATGTAAATAAATAAATAAATAAGATAAGCCAAGAGCTTTTTCTTCTGCTCTTGATGGCCACGAAGACTTCCACATGTCATCTTTTAACAGAAGGTAGAACTAGGGATATGATGTTAGAGCCCAATGCAAGCACAAGTCATGGGGCTCCACATCTGGCATCATCCTACCACCCTGCCCACACTTCTTGAAGCCACTGGGAGTCTCCTGCTTTTTCGGACATTTTGAATGAGTTATTTTTCTTCCAAATAGCTCAATGTTAAATTTCCATTCAATGTCACTCAATGCAGGTTGCAGCCACACAAAAAAATCTTAAACATTCAAAATATCTCAAAGCCCTAACACGAGATTGCTAAGAGGAGGAATTGAGAAAATGAGGCGACCCAATGCAAAAAAAAAAAGTTAAACCAATTCACTCTCCAAAAGGATAAGAATCACATTTATTGGGCTCCATAGAAAATAATGTAACTAAGATGGCCCCAAGCAATCTTGCTAGCAGAGAAGTCCTGCACAAGTTCAGTTCAGTGCTTTAGAAAGCTCTAAAACTTTTACATTTTGCCAGTCCCAGCTTTATTACAGATGCACCCACTTGAGGACTACAGATCCTGTCAGTCCTTGAAGAAATAAGACGTAAGCAAATTAACAAAATATTTCTTACCTCGGACAATGGAAGTATCTTGCAGCATCTGCCCTGAAATAAGCTGAGAAAGTTGTTCTTTCAACCTCTTCACCTCAGCTTGGAGCTGGCTCACATTACCCTGGGTGTCCTCATTAACCACAGCCTGGTTTAAAAAATAAATACATAAATAAAAAGTCAAGGCGTAAACCATTAGATTTAGCTGAAAGGAATAATTTCTAAAAAGGCTATGATACAAAAAAATCCTAAGAAGAAATTACCAGGCTAAGCTTTATGGGTGATAAATGCTCTGCACTGGGCAGAGAAAACCAGGAAAGCGTAGTTACTCACCTGTAACAGGTAATATCCGGGAACAGCAGGAATTTAGTCCTCACATATGGGTATCGTCAGTACCGACGGAGCCTGCACGGGAACGCTCCCCAGCGTCCAAAAGGAACGCTTTTGGGCGCATCCCTCAGCACATGCACGCTGCCTTCCCGCCTTTCCAAATGTCCCTCTTCAGTTAGGTTTGTAGTTGAGTGAAAGGATAGAATGAGAGAGGAAAGAGAAAGAGACAACTCCTAGGGGAGGTGGGTGGGTTGTGAGGACTAAATTCCTGCTGTTCCCGGAGATCACCCGTTACAGGTGAGTAACTATGCTATCTCCAGGAACAAGCAGAAATGTAGTCCTCACATATGGGGACTCCCTAGCTGAAGATGCCAGGGAGATAGCCCCAGGAAGGTGCCACCGTCGAAGGTGAGAATCCTTCCTTCCCATGGATCTCTGGCATCCCACCAGGGTTGGTGGGTAGGAGTTGGTTTAAGTTTGAAAGACATTTTTGAAGAACAGCTTGGCCAAAGAAGGCATCCTGACGGGAGGCTTTATCTAGGCAGTAGTGGGCTGTGAAGGTGTGTACCAAAGCCCAGGTGGCTGCTCGACAAATGTCATCGATAGACACAGAGTGGAGATTAGCCATAGAAGCTGCCATAGCTCTCACACTATGAGCTGTGACATGGTCCTGAAGAGGAGGCCCTTACTCTCATAAGTAAAGGATATGCATTGGGCAATCCATTTAGATAAAGTTTTTAGAGACTGGAAGCCCCAAATGACTAGGGTCAAAAGCTACAAAAAGTTGTGAGGACTTTCTATGTTGCTGTGTTCTTTGTATGTAAAAGGCTAAGGCCCTTTTACAATCCAAAGTATGAAGGTTTCTTTCTGCATTAGATGCGTGAGGCCTCGGAAAAAATACAGGAAGATAAATTGATTGGTTTAAATGAAAAGGTGAAACCACCTTTGGCATAAAGTGTGGGTGAGTTCAAAGAACAATCTTATGATGAAATCTAGTATAAGGAGGATGAGCCACTAGAGCCTGCAATTCACTAATGCGACGGGCAGAGGTGATTGCAATTAGGAAGATGACCTTCCAAGTCAAAACCTAAGGGCTGTAGTGGCCAAAGCCTGTCCCACCCTGCTTGTTCATATAGAACATGGCTATTTGATGTCTGTCTGGACTAGGACTGTCTTGTAGTTGAGCTGGGCGTGGAACACTCAAAGAGCTAAATACATTGCTCTTAATTCCAGGAGGTTTATGTGTAAACCAACCTCCTGCAGAGTCCAGGTGCCCTGAGTAGAGAGATGATTCAGGTGTGCTCCCCAACCCACCTGTGATGCATCTGTTAGGGTGGCTTGAAAGAGGGGTTGATGGAAAGGAGACCCCACTGTCAGATTTTCTAGTGACTGCCACCATTGGAGAGACAAAATTAGTTGTTGAGAGATTGTTATTTTGTCTGACAAATGACCCGTGGCATGTGTCCACTGTGTGGAGAGGGTCCACTGAGCTGCTCGCATGTGGAGGTGAGCATATGGGACTACATGAACTGTGGATGCCATGTGTCCCAGTAACTGCAGTAGTTCCCAAGCAGTGAGGGAGGATTTGCCTGCTGCTTGGGAAGCTAGCTGCATTATGCGAAGACACCGGGCTTGTGGAAGGAAAGCCCTTGCCTGTCTGGTATCCAGACAGGCTCCTATGAATTCTAGGCATTGGGAAGGAACTAATTGAGATTTCGGGAAGCTTATTACCAATCCTAAGTATTGGAGGATTCGCATTGTACGGGACAGTGCGGTGCTGGCCTCTGCCATTGTGGAGGCTCGAATGAGCCAGTCTAAGTAAGGGAAGACGAAAATCCCGGGGGTTCGTAGAAATGCAGCTACTATTGCCATGCATTTCGTGAATACCCTTGGTGCTGAGGCCAGACCAAAAGGAAGAACCCTGTACTGGAAATGTCTTCCCTTGAAAAGGAAACGTAAAAATGTCCTGTGATCTGGATGGATGAGAATGTGAATGCGTGCATCCTTTAAGCCTAGAGGGCAAAGCCAGTCCTGGCTTTGAAGGTATGGCAGAAGAGTTCGCAGAGAAATCATTTTGAATTTCTTTCGAAACAGATATTTGTTCAATTCTCTGAGGTCTAGAATGGGTCTGTATCCCCCTGTTTTCTTTGGAATAAGGAAATAGGGGGAGTAGAACCCTGTCCCTTGTTGAAAAATGGGTACGTCCTCTATTGCCCCTTGGGCAAGAAGTGTGGAGACCTTGTGATCTAGAAGATTGTCTGCAGAGGTTTGTGAATTGAATTGCTTTAGAATTGTAGGACGGGGTAAGCTGTGAAAATGAAGTTCGTACCCCTCTCCTACAATGGACAAAGTCCAATCTTCTGCTGTTATCTGATGCCATCTGTTGAAAAAGTGGCATAACCTGCCCGGAATACTGGGAGGTTGAGGACCCCTCAGAGGCAGGAAGGCAAAGCTCTCTAGGAAGGAGTCAAAGCCCTTGAGGGGGCTGAACCTGGAGAGCTGGTTGGGCTCTCGGGCCTTTTGGTTTCTTTTGTTGTCTAGTTTGGCCCTTTTGGGCAACCTGAACTGGAGTCTGAGTCTGCTGGGTATAGGAACGATAAAACTTCCTCTTTTTGCTAAAAGAGGGTTTTGTTTTTTTTTAATAAGACTTCCTTTTGGCTGGAGTGGCTGTAGACTTTGACAATCTATCTAAGGTAGAATTGTCAGCATCTAACTCGTTAGCCTTCTCCTGCCAGTTCTTGCCGAAGAGATTCTCTCCCGTGCAAGGAATGTTGCCTAACTTGTCCTGTACCCAAGTCTCCAAGTCTGATGCCTGTAGCCAGGCAATCCATCGTGCACCAATGGCAATAGCAGAAGTTCTGCTGATGCATTCGAAGCAGTCAAAGGCTGCACAATTGACAAACTTGGAGACATCCTGAGCATGCTTAAGTAGAGTAAGAAAATCTTGTCTCTTATCTGGGAGAAATGGGCTCATAAGTTCCAAGTCTCCTGTGACATCTTTGAGGAACATTCCCATATATAGAATATATGAACTGATCCTAGCTGAAAGCATGGAATCTTGAAAAGGTCTGTGTCCAAAAGCATCCAGAGTCCTGCATTCACGACCTGGAGGATTGGATGCATGCCTCTCTGCACTTTTCATTCTACGCATGGCTGATTCCACTACCATTGAATGGTGTAGTAGCTGAGTTTTCTGAAATCCAGGACATGGTGGAACTCGATATATAGTATCAAGTCTCTTAGAATGAGGAGAAGTAGTCAGAGGTGTCTCCCACATTCTGAGCATCAAGCTATGCAGAATTTCATGGATAGAGTAGCTGCCTCCTTAGGAGCTTTAGGATATTGGAGGATTTCCAAGTCTTCAGTTGTGCTGTGAATCAGCCCAAGGCTGATTCCGTTCCAGCACAGGATGGATCTCCTCTGGCAACGCCCTCACAGTGGATGGACCAATTGCCAGGCCTGAGGAACTGGGCATCACTACTACTACTACTACTACGCATTTATAAAGTGCTACTAGGAGCACGCAGCGCTGTACAATGAAAACACAAAGACAGTCCCTGCTCAAGAGCTTACAATCTAAAAAGACAAAGCAAGAAAAGGAGTAGAAAAAGATAACAAGGGCAAAGAGACAAGAGCAGGAGAGACAGGAAGAGGAAGAGAGACAGTGTAAGAGGAAGAAAGGTGAAATAAAAGCGGAAAGAAGAACAGCAAAATCAAGAGCCAAAGGCAGAGGCAAAAAGATGAGCTTTTAACTTGCGTTTGAAGAGGGGCAAAGAAGATACCTGACGTATAGACAAAGGAAGTTTATTCCAAGCATAAGGAGCAGCAAGGTGAAAAGAGCGGAATCTGGAGTTGGCAATAGAGAAGGGCACAGCAAGAAGCAACTGGGAAGAAGAACGGAGTACACGAGGGAGGAAATAGGGAGAACAGAGAAGAAAGGTACTGAGGAGCCACAGAGTGAATGCACTTATAGGTCAGAAGGAGAAGCTTAAAGTGAATACGGAAACGGATAGCAAGCCAGTGAAGAGATCTGAGGAGAGGAGTAATGTGGGCAAAACGAGGCTGACGGAAAATCAAACGGGCAGCCGAGTGCTGAATAGACTGAAGAGGGAAGAAATGAGACTGAGGGAGACCAGCAAGAAGGAGGTTACAATAATCAAGGCGGGAGGTGATTAGGGAATGGATGAGGGTTTTAGTAGTGAGCTCAGAGAGAAAGGGGCAGATTTTGCCAATGTTGAAGAGAACGAAGCAACAGGTCTTAGCGATGAGTTGGATATGAGAGGAGAAAGAGAGCGAAGAGTCAAAAACACCCAAATTGCGAGCAGATGAAACAGGTTGGAGAACAGAGCCATCAACAGAGACTGAAAAAGAAGGAGAAAAGGAAATTTTAGGAGAAAAAACGAGAAGTTCAGTCTTGGCCATGTTCAATTTCAGGCGACGATGGAACATCCAGGCAGCAATGGCAGAGAGACAGCAAGAGATCCGAGACTGGAAAGCAGAAGAAAGATCAGGAGTAGAGAGATAAATTTGGGAGTCATTAGCAGAGAGATGGTACTGAAAACCATGAGAGGAAATAAATGCACCAAGGGATTGGGTAGAGAGAAAAAGAAGGGGACCCAAAACAGAACCCTAGGGGACACCAACCGAGAGCAGGGTAACAGAGGAGGAGGAGCCACCAGAACATACACTAAAGGAGCGATGGGAGAGATATGAGGAGAACCAGGAGAGAACAGAGTCCCTAAAGTCAAGCGAGGACAAAGTGTCAAGGAGAAGATCATGGTCAACAGTGTCAAAGGCAGCAGAAAGGTCAAGGAGGACCAGGACAGAGTAAAGGAATTTAGATTTAGCCAGGAACAAGTCACTGGAGACTTTGACAAGAGCAGTTTCAGTAGAGTGCAAAAGATGAAAACCGGATTGTAAGGGATCGAGAAGAGCATGGGAAGAGAGGAAGTCAAGACAACGGCGGTAAACCACACGTTTGAGCAGTTTAGAAATGAAAGGATGGAGAGAGATGGGGAGATAATTAGAAGGACAAGAGGGATCAAGTGAGGGTTTCTTAAGGAGAGGCATGACCACAGCATTTTAAAGTCAGCAGGGACAGTAGCAGCGGAGAGCAAAAGGTTGAGAATATGAGAAATGGAGGGGACAACAGTAGAGGAAATAGAGGAGAGGAGATTTATTTATTTATTTATTTGTGTGTTATTTTTATACCGCCCCTTCCAGAGGTCAGGAGCGGTTTACAGAGAACATGTCAATACTTAACAATTAACACTACATGGAACATTACATGGAACAGTGTGCAAAAAACCAACTATATACAAGTTTATAACATCTTAGAACTATGTACATCATTCAGCAAATTTTACATATATACATCTTTAAGGGTACATCATCATTTGAGTTATCATGGTTTGTATTGAATTGACTTAAGTGAGTTTGTATATTCCAATTTATGGAGGTTGGGAGGTTATGGTTATGTTATTAACTGAGTTGGAGAAGTACTGAGTGAACAAATATGTTTTTCGGAATTTTTGCATATCTTTCATCTCTCTTAATTGATCTGGGAGTTTATTCCACAGGATTGGTGCTACAAAGGAGAAGGCACTGTTGCTTGTTGTATGTTTAGTCTTCTTTATAATGTCAGGTACTAAGATGGTATTAAGATTCCTTCTGCGTCTTATTCTATTTTCAGGGGGGCTATGGATAAGAGTAGTTAGATAGGAAGGGGCAATATTATTAATTAGTTTGAAGGTAGTTAACAGTATTTTATATTGGATCCTGCTGGCGATGGGAAGCCAATGAAGGGAGTAGAGAATCGGGGTAATGTGGTCAGAGAGCTTGGCTTTAATAATTATTCTTGCGGTAACATTTTGGGCCATTTGGAGAATTTTTAGATTCCTCTTTGTTATACCTTGAAGTATTCCGTTACAGAAATCGAAGTGTGGGGTTATTAAGGCTTGGGTGATAGTTCTAAAGTCATCGTATTCCAAGAAAGGCCTCAACTGTTGAATGGAACGAAGTTTGTAATATATTGTTTTTGTTATTTTTCTAATGTGAGTTGTAAAGCTAAGAGTCTTGTCAAGGGTGACTCCTAAGTATTTAATTTCGTCTTTAACTGGAAGGGTAAAATTTAGGAGTTTGATATTAGTTGGTGGGGAAAATTTTGTATTTCTTGTTGTAAAGAGAACTTCTGTTTTTTAAAATTGATTGTCAGATTGTTTGATCTAAGCCATTCATCAGTTTCTATGAGGCAGTTTGTTATTTTATCATAGTTAGGATCGTTTAAGTTGATTGCAGAGAACATCATAATGTCATCCGCATATATGTGGAAATTTATCTTATGTTTTCGGAATATGGTGCATATTGGTTGTAGATAAATGTTAAAAGGGCTGATATAGCAGAGCCCTGGGGTATTCCTTATTCTTGAGGAAATGGAGGTGATGCAGTTTGATTTAATTGTACATATTGTGACCGATCAGATATGTATGATTTAAACCAATCTAGTGTTTTCTGTAGACCTATCTGGTTGAGTCTTGATATGAGTATGTTATGGTTCACACTGTCAAAAGCAGCGGATATATCAAGGAATACAAGAATGAATGCTTGTTTTGTGTTGTCTAGGCCTTTAATGAGATAGGATAGGATAGGATCAGAGGAGCAAGTGGTGAGCTTGGAGGAGGAGAGAAGAGCAGTTTCATCAATAGAAATCGTGGGGAGGGAAGAGAGGGTAGGATGAGAAGGGGGGAGAGAATGAAAGCAGGAAAGGGAAATCGAGGATTTAGAGGGAAACTGGAGAGTGATCTTATGGATTTTATCATAGAAGTAATCAGCCAGAGCCTGGGCAGAAAGGGAAGGAGGGATCAGAGGCGGAGAATTAGTCAGGCGAACAAAGTAACCTTGCTTGGCAAGAGCTAAAGCAGATTTGAAAGAGCAGAGCATGAATTTGAAATGAAGGAAATCTTCAGAGGAGAGGGATTTGAGCCAGGTACGCTCAGCAGAGCGGGCACAGGAACAAAAATAGCGAATAGTGGACGAGAGAGCCAGGGCTGAGGTAAGAAACGCCTTACAGGACGAGGGACGAGAGGAGTGAAAACATCCAGAGTTGAGAAGAGTGCAGCATTATAGGACATCACTGCCATATCAGACTTGGAGGACAAAACAGAGGAGAGAGAAGGAGAAAAAGTAGAGGCGAGAACCAGGGGATCAATGGCAAGAAGGCTCTTAAAAAGAGTATAGGAGACAGGACGAGGCAGGGGGGGAGGGAGGTGAAGATTAAAGGAGAGGATGTGATGATCAGATAAAGAACAGTATTACTGAAGTTGGAGGGAGAGGAGCAAGAAAAAAAAAAACAGATCCAATGGCCATGAAGGTGAGTGGGGACAGAGGAACAAAGTTGAAGGCCAAATGAGGAGGTAAGAGGAGCTTCAGAGTAAGAGGATCAGAAGGGTTAGCAACATGGATGTTAAAATCACCAAGAATAAGAGTAGGGGAGGTAGGGATAAGAAAGAGGGAAAGCCAGGAGTCAAAGTCAGAGAGAAAAGAAGAAAAAGCCTTGTCAGGACGACGATAGATAACAGCAATCTGGAGAGGAAGTGGGGCAAAGAGGCGAATAGACTGGACCTCAAAAGAGGAAGGAATGAGATTGAGGCAGAGGAAGAGGTTGGAAATGACAGGAGGGGGAGAGAAGGCGGCCAACCCCACCACCACGTCCTGTAGGACGAAGAGTATGGGGGGACTGGAGACCACCAAAGCAGAGGGCAGCAGCAGAGGCGGTATCGTCAGGGAGGAGCCAGGTCTCAGTTAAAGCAAGATGATGAAAAGCGGAGAGAAAAAGATCTGTAAAAGTTTATTAGAGACAGAATGTGCGTTCCGAAGGGCACAAGAGAAAGGGAGAGAGGAAGGGGAAAGTAGGGGAATATGAATAAGATTGGACAAGTTGTGAGAGGAACTCAGTACAGAATGAGACAAACGTCTAGGAGGGGAAGGAATAGGGGTGAAATCACCAGAAGAGGGAGGGAGGATCAGAGAGGAGGATCATAGGGAGGAGAGGGAGAAGGAGAAGCTAGAGGGATATGGATGAGAGATTAGCCAGATTGTGCATCACAAAGGAAGGCAGATGTCAAGGGAGCAGCAAAAGGGAAGGAGGAAGAGACAACTAAAGTAGAGCCAAAGTAAGGACAAGAAAGGAGGAGAGAATGAAAGCAATGGGGTAGAGGAAGAGAGTAGGTTAATAAAACAGAGGAATCAAAGTATACAATAAGTACAACAGGCAGTGAAATATCAAACAATCAGGAGGCAAAGGGAGCAGTCAATGATGCAGCAGAGTATCCCAGGAGAGGATGACAATAGCAGAGGGAGCAGACATCGATGCAGCAGGAGAAGGCCAAGGTGCAGAAAGCCACAGATGCAGAGCAGAAAGACCGCCTACAGACCCCGCCAGTGGATGCAGTTCAGCAAAAAAGACTCCACAAGCACCCTGCTGTTTTTGTAGTATGTTGAAATAGCCGTATGATTTCTCCCGCTAAAGCGTCCCACGCCTAAGGACTATGCCAAAAGCATCTTTCAGGAAATGGAAAAAAGAGCCAAACGACGAAACCTGGAAACAGCACAAGCACTGGCAAGTCAAATGCAAGGCATTGATAAGGCAGGCAAAGAGAGAATTTGAGAAGAAGCTTGCTGCGGAAGCAAAAACGCGAAATAAAGACCTTTTCAAGTACATTCGTAGCAAAAAACCTGTGAGAGAGTCAGTTGGTCCATTAGATGATAAAGGAGTTAAAGGAGCACTAAGAGGCGACAAGGCGATAGCGGAGACACTGAATGAATTCTTTGCTTCGGTCTTTGAGGAAGATGTAGGGATGTTGCCCATGACTGATGTGGTATTTAAAGGTGCGGAAGAATTGAAGGAAATATCGATACATCGGGAAGATGTCTTACAACTATTAGATAAACTGAAGAGTAGCAAATCACCTGGGCTGGGTGGTATACATCCAAGGGTGTTGAAAGAACTGAAATATGAGATTGCAGAACTGCTATCAGTAATCTGTGAACTATCATTAAAATCATCTCTAATACCTGAAGATTGGAGGATCGCCAATGTAACACCAATTTTAAAAAAGGGTTCCAGGGGTGATCCGGGAAACTACAGACCGGTGAGCCTGACGTCAGCACCAGGAAAAATGGTAGAAACCATCATAAAGAATAAAATTACTCAGCATGTAGATAGTCACAACCTAATGGGAGACAGCCAACATGGCTTTAGACAAGGAAGATCTTGTCTTACTAATCTGTTATGTTTTTTTGAAGGAGTGACAAAGGTAAGTGACAAAGGTGGACAAAGGTAAGTCAGTTGATATTGTGTATCTGGACTTTCAGAAAGCCTTTGACAAGGTCCCTCATCAGAGACTTTTGGCAAAACTAAAGAGTCATGGGATAGGAGGCAGTGTACTATTGTGGATCAGGAACTGGTTAAAAGATAGAAAGCAGAGGGTAGGGCTAAATCGCCAATTTTCCCAATGGAGAAAGGTGAATAGTGGTGTACCCCAGGGATCTGTGCTGGGTCTGCTGCTTTTTGACATATTCATAAATGACCTGGAAAGTGGAACAACAAGTGAGGTTATCAAATTTGCAGATGACACAAAACTATTTAAAGTTGTTAAAACCCAAGAGGATTGTGAAAAATTGCAAGAGGATCTTGATAAATTGGAAGACTGGGCATCAAAATGGCAGATGAAATTTAATGTGGACAAGTGCAAGGTTATGCACCTAGGGAAGAACAACCCAAACTATGGTTACGCGATGCAAGGTTCCACATTAGGAACCACCACCCAGGAAAAAGATTTGGGAGTCATTGTGGATACCATGTTAAAACCCTCGGCCCAGTGTGCAGCGGCGGCCAAGAGAGCAAATAGAATGCTAGGTATGATAAGGAAAGGAATGGAAAATAAAACAAAAGATATTATAATGCCTCTATATCGTTCCATGGTGAGACCGCACCTTGAATATTGTGTGCAGTTCTGGTTGCCGTATCTTAAAAAGGATATAGCGATTTTAGAAAAGGTACAGAGAAGAGCCACCAAAATGGTAAAGGGAAGGGAAGGATACTCCTATGAAGAAAGGCTAAAAAGGTTAGGGCTCTTTAACCTGGAAAAGAGACGGCTGAGGGGAGATATGATAGAAGTCTATAAATTAATGAACGGAGTGGAACGGGTAAACGTAGATCGATTGTTTACCTTATCAGAATATAGAAAGACTAGGGGACATGCAATGAAGCTACAGGGTAAACTATTTAAGACTAATAAAAGAAAATATTTTTTCACTCAACGTGTAATCAAACTCTGGAATTTGTTACCGGAGGATGTAGTAAAGGCTGTTAGTGTAGCTGGGTTTAAAAAAGGTTTGGACAAGTTCCTGGAGGAAAGGTCCATAAACCATTATTAAGAAGTGACCGAAGATATCAATGCTTGACCCAGTACAAGCATTGTGGAACTTGTGTCTCTTGGGGAAACTGCTAGGTACATATGACCTAGATTGGCCACTGTTGGAAACAGAATACTGGGCTTGATGGACCTTGGTCTGACCCAGTATGGCATATCTTATGTTCTTATGTTCTATGCCAAAAAGCCCTCTGGCGAGGCCCGCAAGGCACGGGCACGCTTGATGGCGGCAGCTGATGAATGGTAGGAAGTCTCCTTCCCCAGCCCTGATTGGAGCAGGCAGGTCAGCCAGAGAAAGCGTAGTTACTCACCTGTAACAGGTGTTCTCCAGGAGCAGCAGGAATCAGTCCTCACATATGGGTGACGTCGGCGCCGACGGAGCAATTTTCCCCAGCTTTCAAAGAAAGCCTTTGGGAATTGCAGCGCGCATGCGTGGTCCTCTTCCCGCCCAAGGGTGCCATCTTGCTCAGTCAGATGACATAGCTAAAAGACAGCAAAAAATTAGCAAAAAAGAAAGCATAGAACTGCAACTCCAAGGGGAGGAGGGAGGGTTGTGAGGACTGATTCCTGCTGCTCCTGGAGAACACCTGTTACAGGTGAGTAACTATGCTTTCTCCAGGACCAAGCAGGAAGTCAGTCCTCACATATGGGACTCCCAAGCTTAAGGCTACCGGAGACCCTAAGCACAAAAAGGAGCTCCCTCAAGCTCAGAAGCCCAGAAGGAAGGAATCTTCTCTGAATACATCTCCAACCGGTAGCCCAACATCCGGGATGGAGGGTAGGAGTTGCCTATACCTCGAAGAGGTTACGGAGAACTGCCTGTCCAAAAGCACTGTCCCTGCGGGACTCCCTCTCCAGGCAGTAATGGGCCGCAAAAGTCTGGCTTGAAGCCCAAGTAGCGACCCGGCAGATGTCTGCCAATGGAACAGAGCGGAGGTAAGCCACTGACGTAGCCTTCGCCCGAACACGATGGGCCGTGACTCGACTTTCCAACAAGAGGCCGGCTGCCTCGTAAGCCCAAGCGATACAGTCAGCAATCCAGATGGACAGAGTACGCTTGGAGACAGGGAGCCCCAACTTATTGGGGTCATAAGAGACGAAGAGCTGAACAGCCCTTCTGTGCTCCCGTGTACGGTCAAGGTAGAAGGTTAACGCCCTTCTACAGTCCAGGGTATGCAGGACCATTTCAGCTCGGCTGGAGTGTGGCCTGGGAAAGGAGGTCGGAAGCACCACCTCCTGGTTGATGTGAAAAGGGGAAACCACTTTGGGAAGAAACTTAGGGTGAGTCCGCAGGACTACCCAGTTCTTGTAGAACCTAGTGTACGGAGGATCAGACACCAGGGCCTGCAGCTCACTAACGCGTCTAGCAGAAGTGAGGGCCACCAAAAACAAGGTTTTCCAAGAAAGAAAACGAAGAGGACAGGTAGCTATAGGTTCAAAAGGCGGACAGGTAATCCGCTGTAAAACCACATTGAGATCCCAGTCCGGGGCTGGTGGGCGCAAAGGAGGTTTAAGGAGAAGGAGGCCTCTGAGAAAACGAGCCACCAGAGGGTGGCTAGAAAGAGGTCTGCCATCCACCGGCATGTGATGCGCAGAAAGAGCACTGAGGTGGACCTTGACCGAGTTGGACTTAAGTCCAAGATTGGAGAGGGAAAGCAAGTACTGCAAGACCACTGATGCTGAACAGGAGAAGGGATCTTGAGACTGCTGAGCACACCAGGCGGAGAACCGACGCCACTTAAGAGCGTAGGACTTCCGGGTGGAGGGCCGCCTGGAGGCCAAGACAACCTCCTCCACATCTGGGGGCAGGCAGAGGGGAGCAAGGACTACCCTTTCAGCAGCCAGGCCATCAGATGAAGGGACCGGAGGTTGGGGTGCAGGAGAGTCCCCTGATCCTGTGACAGGAGGTCGGGCTGAAACCCCAGAGGAAGAGGGGTGTCCACCGCCAGCTGCATTAGAAGCGGGAACCAAGGTTGTCTCGGCCACCGGGGAGCCACTAGGATCATCGAGGCTTTGTCTCTGAGAACCTTGAAGAGTGTCCGAGACACCAGCAGCATGGGAGGAAAGGCATATAAGAGGCCTGTGGACCATGGAATCAGAAAAGCATCCGCCGCTACTCGGAGAGGATGCGGTTGTCGAGAGCAGAATCTGGGAAGTTGTCGGTTCAGAGGACTGGCAAACAGATCCATGGTGCGGAGGCCCCACTTGAGAAAAATCCGTTGAACCACCATGGGATCCAATCTCCACTCGTGTGGCTGGAGGATCCTGCTTAGCTTGTCGGCCAGGTAATTTTCGTGACCTGGGAGATAGACAGCTTTGAGGATGATGCCATGGTGGACGGCCCAAGAGCATAGTTTCTGTGCCTCCTGACAGAGAAGGAAGGAGCCTGTTCCGCCTTGTTTGTTCACGTAGAACATTGCAACCTGATTGTCTGTCTGTACCAGCACCGACTGGTGAGAAATCAGGTGAGGGAATGCTTTGAGCGCTAGGCGGATGGCTCTGAGCTCCAGGAAGTTTATCGGCTGAGCAGACTCCCAAGGAGTCCAAAGACCTTGAGTACATGTCCCTTGGCAGTGTGCTCCCCAACCCAGGAGAGAAGCATCGGTCATCAGGACCTGAGAATGCGGAGGGGGCTGAAAAGTCACCCCTAGTACTAGGTTTGGCAGATGAAGCCACCATTGTAGAGAGGAGACCAGCTGGTCGGATATCTGTACGGAGTCCGCTAGGCTCCCTGTGGCCTGATGCCATTGTGTGCGAAGGCACCATTGAGCAGGTCGCATGTTCAGGCGGGCATTGGGGGTCACATGGATCGTGGAAGCCATATGGCCGAGCAGTCTCAGAAATTGCCTGGCCGAGACCAGGGTATTGCTGTGAAAGTGGCTGGCGAGATCCATGAGCCGCTTGGCCCTGTCCATAGGGAGGAAGGCCCGTGCCTGAAGAGTGTCCAACCTGGCGCCGATGAATTCGAGATTTTGAGAGGGGAGCAAAGTGGACTTTGCGAAGTTTATGACAAATCCCAAGTGCTGGAGTAGAGTCACAGTGCGATGAGTGGCCTGAGTGGCCTCTTGGGAAGACTGGGCTCTGATGAGCCAGTCGTCCAGGTATGGAAACACAAAAAGGCCTTGAAGTCTTAGATAGGCCGCCACCACTGCCAGGCATTTGGTGAACACCCTGGGGGCGGAGGATAGGCCAAAGGGCAGTACTCTGTACTGGTAATGATTTCCTCCCACAACAAACCTGAGATATTGTCTGTGGTCTGGATGAATAAGGATATGAGTATACGCATCCTTTAGATCCAAGGAGCATAGCCAGTCGCCCTGCTGGAGGTAGGGCAGCAGGATTCCAAGGGTAAGCATCTTGAACTTTTCCTTTGCAAGGAACTTGTTGAGGTTTCACAAGTCCAGGATGGGTCTGAGGCCTCCTGTTCTTTTTGGTATCAGAAAGTACCTGGAGTAAAACCCTTGACCCTTCAGGTGGTGGGGCACCGGTTCCACAGCCTGTTCCTGAAGGAGACTTGCTAACTCCTGAAGGAGTAAGTCCCTGTGCAGAGGGAGTCTCGGAGGCTCCCCTGGAAAGTAGGAGGGAGGTACTTGATGAAAGTGAAGAAGATAGCCCTCCCGAACTATGTGAAGTACCCAGGTATCTGTGATGTTGGACCACCTTTGGGCAAAGTGGACCAGCCGGCCTCCTGTGCTGAGAGAAACCAGCTGAGGGGGAGAGGCTATGCTGATGAAGTCAAAAACCCCCACCCTGCTGAGCAGGGGGCCGGTGGTGTAGGCTTGGGGGCTTGCTGCCTACGGGACCCATTACCCCGTCCCTTGGCCTGCTTTCCCTGTGGGGGAGTTGCTGAGGCCTGATACTGAGGGTAGTATTTATAGGCAGCCGCCTTCCTCGGGTAAAAGGGCTTTTTCCCCCGAGCCCTTCATCAGAGAAGGGGCAGAGGTCTTCCTTGAGAGACGAGTCCTGGTGAGAGTCTCGGTCTCGATCTGTGCAGTCTTCTCATCCATGGGCTTGCCAAAGAGGTTTTCACCTCGGCAGGGGACATCGACCAACTTGTCCTGCACCCATGGCTCGAGGTCGGACGTCTGAAGCCAAGCCTGGCGGCGTCCACCGATGCCGGCTGCGGCTACTCGAGCCGATGCCTCAAAACCATCGTAGGCTGCTCGAGAGATAAACTTCGAGCACTCTCGAATACCAGTTGACAAGGTTTGGAACCTCTGCAAAGGTTCGTCGGAGAGACCAGCAGAGAACCCGGCTATTTCTTTAGCCAGGTCCCGGAGATACATGCCCATGTAGAGCTGGTAGGTCTGGACTCGACAAGCAAGCATAGAGCCCTGGAAACACTTCCTACCGAGGGCATCCAGGCTTCGGGCCTCTCTACTGGGGGGCACCGAGGAGTGCATTTTTTGACTCTTAAGTCTATGCATGGCCGATTCCACCACCATGGAATGGTGCGGTAGTTGTGCCTTTTGGAAGCCAGGGCTCTTGCGGACTCGATAAATGGAATCGACCCGCTTGCTTAATACCGGCGACGACGCCGGGCTCTCCCACAGGCGGAAGAGAAGTCATTCCAGCATCGGAAGAACCGGTACAATAAAGGCCTCCTTCGGGGGAGAGTCATATTGGAGGGCATCGAGTTCTTCGACTCGAAGCTCCTCCTCGGGATCCGCGGGAAAGGCCAAGGCCTTGGCCATATCCCGCACGAAGTCCGAGAACTGGGTATCCTCCGGGGGGGACCGTCTCCGAGGTTCGGACTCGGGGGAGTCCGATGGGACACACTGAGTCCGAAAGGAACCAGGTGACTCTTCGTCCTCGGATTCCCAGGCCGACTCCTCGGAGGAGGAGTCGAGCGGCTCCGGTCGGGCGGGCATCGATGCCATCCGCCCTGACGCCGAGGGAGTCGGCGTAGATGACCTCGGTCCCGAATGGGAGGCCGAAGGAGACCGCGACCGAGGATCGGCTCGGTCTCCGGGGTCGACTTGGAGGTCGACGTCCCGGCGGTCAGGGCAGAAGCACCGGCGAGGCCAGCGATCAATGCCCGCTGCTGGTCCATGAAGGCAGTCAGACTGCTCTCCAAGGCCGTCAACCTGAGTCCGAGCTCAGGAGACCCAGCAGCCCCCGACTCGGGCCCCGACGGCGGCTCCTTCGGAGGCGAGTCTACGAGGACAACAGTACTCACGTGACCGGGCAAGTCCATCTCGAGACGAGGATGTTTTGAAGGTCTCTCCACCTCCGAGGACCCGGGACGGGAATCGGGGCTATGCGACCTGGCCCTTGAGGAACCAGGAGCGTCCACCGATCCCGCCCTCGCGGGTTTCTTCTTCCGATGATGTTCCCTGGTAAGAGACCCCCTTTCAGAGGAACTTCGACGATGCTCAGGACCAGAGTCCCGAGACGTCGAAGCCTCTGACGAGGTCCGAGCCCGGCCGGAGTCAGAGAAGATCCGTTCCCGCTGATGCTGCCGACTCAACGCTTTTGAGGACATTTTGCCACACGGACCACAGATCATCGGGTCATGATCGGGTCCTAGGCAGCGGAGGCAGAAGTCATGTGTGTCTGTAAGAGACATGAGTTTCTTACAGAGGTCACACTTTTTAAACCCGCTGGCAGCCATCGGGGGAAAAAGGGCCCCTGCGAGGTCGAAAGACCGGGCTGCCAGTGAAAAAGTAAAAAGGCGCGAAATCTGTCACGAAGGACAAAAAACCGAAAAATAAAGAACGGACTCGCAACCGGCGTCACGAGTCCGGGCGGGAAAAGAACCGGCGTCCAAACCGAGAGAAAAAAAGAGAAATAAATCAACTTTTCTGCGGGGATTCACAAACAACGTCTGTAGGGCTCCGCGGAAAAAAGAAGAATGAGCAAGATGGCACCCTTGGGCGGGAAGAGGACCACGCATGCGCGCTGCAATTCCCAAAGGCTTTCTTTGAAAGCTTGGTAAAATAGCTCCGCGAGGGCTCCGTCGGCGCCAACGTCACCCATATGTGAGGACTGACTTCCTGCTTGGTCCTGGAGAATGCCCCGCTCACGATCGAGCAATGGGCTGCTTGATGTGATCGGAGTCAGCTGTTTGTTTCATCAGGCCGCGCTGCTGCACCAAGGCAGCAGCAAAGTTGCATTCCATCACTGCCATCCTGAACTCGAGGCCAGAAGGCTCTGTCGCTACCGGTGCAGGCACAATGGATATCAGGCACAATGCTGGCTCTGTCGAAGGGGCTTCCTCGATGATGGCTTTGGAGGTTAGATGCCAATACCCCAATACCACTGGAGTCTCCTCCCACCAAGGAAGCTTCAAAGGCTGCTTCCGGCCATCGCCCTCAGCATTGTGCCGAGGATTCCATTGTGGGTGATTGTGAGGCTTAGTCCTTTGGCCCAGCTACAAGCGAGGTCCGGTCCTTCTGGGGATGACCCTCTGGACAATCCCCAGTACGATGCTCCATGCTCGAAACCAGGGCCAAAGAGGACGTCTTAAGACCAAACAGCATCTCCTACAATCCTTGCTCAACATTTGAAGACAGAGCAGATAGAGTTGTCATGTTTGGCTCAGAGGCACCGCAAGTAGCAGTCACGGGGATCAGTGCAGGACATGGCATGCCCGCAATTGTCGCACTGCTTAAAACCACTAGGGACATAGTGGGGAAAACAGCACCTGCGAGATCAAACTCCAAGGTCCTGGTTAGGGAAGGAATGAAAAAAATCCCATGCACCAAAAGAGGTAAAGTACCCGAGAAAAACAAGATGCAGAGGCAGTGGCAGTTCCAGGAACCAAGGTGGTGACGGTATGCAACCGGAGAAAGCAGAGACGAAAAAAAAGTCAACTTTCTCCAGGGTGCAGATGAAACATCTGATGAGCACCAAAGGAAAGACCACCGAAGTAAAATGGCACACTTGGGCAGAAGGAGACTGCGCAAGTGCAGTAACTCCCAAAGGCTTTCTGTGAAAGCTGGTGGGTGTTCACCGCACGGGCTCCATCAGTGCAGACATCACCCATATGTGAGGACTGACTTCCTGCATGTTTCTGCGAAATGCAAGGTTAACATATTTGGCCCACAAAACTGGCCAAAGAGCACATATGTGCCCACTGTGGCCTGCTGTGTTTTCTCCATTTTTACAGTAGATGAAACACCCTTTTATAATGTTTGAGTTTCTCTGAAATAGATTAAATAATTTAGAAAAGCTATACTGGTAAAGTGAGTATGTCTTAGAACTCACTATTTACAACCACTGCAATAACATTTTATTAGAATATATATTCAACTGCTCAAACTAATCTCTTACTACAGTTCCTAGTCTCTGAATTCAGATTCCTATTGAGAAAGCCCATCTGATAGTATTAAGGTATCTACATAGGCAAAAACGGATGCAATTTGTTTTTAGATTTATTGCATTTTCAAACATTTCATGAAAAAGGAAATAAACTAAAGAAGCACATTCACATATGAAAAGAAAACTATGCAGTAAATTCCACTCCTATCAGAATCCACTGAGGAAATAAAGGGGAAGACCAAATAGAAAGAAAATTTAAGGAAAAGAAAAACTATATACGATTTGAAAAAGCTGGCAAATATAGCGTACTCAACTGCAACAGGTGATCTCCGGGAACAGCAGGAATAAGTCTTCACATATGGGTATCGTCGGTACCGACGGAGCCTGCACGGGAACGCTCCCCAGCGTCCAATTGGAAAGCTTTTGGAAGCATCCCTCAGTACCTGTGTGCTGCCTTCCCGCCTTTCCAACTCTCCCTCTTTAGTTGAGTTTACAGCTGAGACCAAAGGAGAGCGTAGACAAAGAGAGAGAGAGAGAGATAGAGACAGACAACTCCTAGGGGAGGTGAGTGGGTTGTGAAGACTTATTCCTGTTCTTCCCGGAGATCAGGTGAGTAATTACGCTATCTCCAGGAACAAGCAGGAATGTTGTCTTCACATATGGGGACTCCCCAGTTGAGAGATGCCAGGGGGATGACCCCAGAAAGCTGCGAACCCCAGGTGAGATGGGTCATGCTTCCTCCCATGGATCTCTGGCATCGAAACTCGGGATGGCGGGTAGGAGTTGTACTAAATCTGAAAGAGATGCTTGAGCACAGCCTAGCCAAACGAGGCATCCCGCACGGGAGTCCTTGTCTAAGAAATAGTGGCCTGTAAAGGTGTGTACCGAAGCCCAAGTGGCTGCTCTACAGATGTCAATGGACACAGAACGAAGATTAGCCATTGAGGCTGCCACTGCTCTCACATTGTGAGATGACACATGGCCTTACTCTCATATGCAAAGGATATGCAATTTTCAATCCACCTAGAGAGAGTTCTTTTGGAACTGGAAGTCCCAAATGACTAGAATCAAAAGCAACAAAAAGCTGAGAAGATTTTCTATGTTGATTAGTTCTTTGAAGGTAAAAAGTTAAGGCTCTTTTACAATCTAAGGTATGAAGATTCTTTTCTGCATTAGAGGCATGAGGCCTAGGGAAGAACACAGGAAGGTAAACCGCTTGGTTTAAATGAAAAGGCGAACCCACCTTTGGCATAAAGTGAGGATGAGTCCTAAGAACTACCTTATGGTGAAATCTTGTATAAGGAGGATCCGCCACTAAAGCCTGTAACTCACTGATGCGTCTTGCAGAAGTGAGAGCAACTAGGAAGATGACCTTCCAAGAAAGAAACTTTAGAGCTGTAGTGGCTAAAGGCTCAAAGGGAGGTTTCATGAGCTGCCCGAGAACACGATTCAGATCCCATGCCACCGGCGGTGGCTTAATGGGAGGTTTTGTTTAAGTAAACCTCACATAAGTCTTGCTACAAGAGGATGAGAGAAAATAGGTTGTCCATCCAGAGGTTCGCGAAAAGCACCAATGGCACCAAGATGGACTCTTACTGAATTGGTCTTAAGACCAGAATCTAATAGATAGAGTAGGTACTGCAGAAGCAATTTGACAGGTACTGTATGAGGGTTAAGTCCCCTTTGAGAATACCATATAGAGAATCTCTTCCACCCAAAGGCGCAGGATCACATTATGGAAGGCTTCCTGGAAGCCACAAGGATATCCTTTACCTGTTGAGATAGGTTGATATCTGGGAATCCTAGGCTTTCAGTAACCAGGCCCTGAGGTGCAGGGACCGGGGATTCGGGTGCAATAGCGTCCCGTTTTCCTGGGAAAGAAGATCTGGCGCACATCCAAACTCCAGAGGTGTGGCTTGAGAGAGACGCAGAACCAGAGGATACTACGTCTGCTGTGGCCAACGTGGAGTTATGAGTATCAAATGACCTCTGTCTCTCTGAAGTTTGAACAAAGTTTTTGGAATGAGAGGAATGGGTGGGAAGGGTTAGAGGAAGTCCCGACCCCAATGGAGGAGGAAAGCATCCCTTGCCTGACAGTTTTAAGCCGGAATTCTGGAAAAGAATAGGGAAAGTTTGGCATTCTGTGGACTCGCAAAGAGGTCTATATGTGGCGTTCCCCAGATTCGAAACACTCGAGCAAGCTGGTCTGAGTGCAGAGACCATTTGTGTGGCAGCAGTATTCGACAGAGTTTGTCTGCCCAAAGATTTTGAACGCCCGGAAGATATACGACGAGACGGTGGATTTGAAGCTCTCTGGCGAGGGCCCATAGTTGAAAAGCTTTATTGCATAACGACAGAGAGCCTGTTCCACCCTGCTTGATCACATAGAACATGGATACTTGATTGTTGGTCTGGACCAGAACTGTCTTGTAGCTGAGATGGGCCTGAAAATCTCAGACAGCATGGAAAATGGCTCTGAGTTCTAGGAGGTTTATGTGAAGACAAGCCTCCTGTAGGGTCCAGAGACCCTGAGTTGATAGATCGTGCAAGTGAGCCCCACTACCCAACTTGGACGCATCTGTTAGAGTGGTTTGGCATAGAGGCTGCTGGAAAGGAGAACCCACGAGGTGGTTTTCCAGTGACTGCCACCACTGGCAGAGGGAGGAGTGGCTCAGTAGTTGGGACAGGTTACCTCAGGCCGGAGGTTCAATTCCCACATGGGGACAAGCAACTTCAGGCCGGAGGGACTGAGGTCTCTAGTCCCATGGCCACTCCTTGTGGTCTTGGGCAAGCCACTTAACCCTCCATTGCCTCAGGTACACTTAGATTGTGAGCCCTTCAGGGACAAGGGAATAAAAAGTACCTGATAGTATACATGTAAACTGCACTGATTCTAAAGAGAGCGGTATAAAAAAAATAAAAAAAATAAAAAATAAATAAATTGTAGGGACAAAATGAGACGTGTGGAGTTTGATTTTGTCTGTTAGCTGACCCGAGGCCTGTGTCCACTGAGAGGATAGGGTCCACTGGTCTG
This sequence comes from Ichthyophis bannanicus, assembly GCA_033557465.1. Taxonomy (NCBI): domain Eukaryota; kingdom Metazoa; phylum Chordata; class Amphibia; order Gymnophiona; family Ichthyophiidae; genus Ichthyophis; species Ichthyophis bannanicus. Next base: position 774,772,782 of record CM066031.1, read on the forward strand.
CTTGCATATGAAGGCGAGCATAGGGAACCACATGGACCGTGGATGCCATATGCCCCAGAAGCTGAAGCATCTCCCGAGCACTCAGGAAGACCTTCATAGCTGCTTGGGAGGTCAACTGTACTATACGAAGACACCGTGGCTGTGGCAGGAAAGCCCTTGACTGCCTTGTGTCTAGACGAGCACCTATGAATTCTACAGACTGAGAAGGGGTGAGATGAGATTTTGTGAGTTTTATGACCAATCCCAAGTATCGAAGGATTCGCATGGTGCAAGAAAGAGTAAAATTGACTTCTGGAGCTGTTGATGCTCGAATGAGCCAGTCGTCTAAGTAGGGGAAGACAAATATTCCTAGAGTTCTCAGGAATGCTGCTATTACTGCCATGCATTTTGTAAAGACTCTTGGGGCAGAAGCCAGACCAAAGGGAAGAACCCTGCATTGGAAGTGTCTTCCCTGGAAAAGGAATCAAAGGAATTTCCTGTGATCTGCATGGGACGAGAATATGCATATATGCATCCTTTAGATCTAGAGAACATAGCCAGTTCTGACTCTGAAGGTATGGCAGGAGTGTTTCGAGGGAGATCATTTTGAATTTTTCCTGGAACAGATACTTGTTTAATTCTCTGAGGTCTAGTATAGGCTTGTGTCCCCCTGTTTTCTTTGGTATGAGAAAGTAGGGGGGGGGGTAGAATCCCGTACCCTGTTGGAGTATGGGTACCTCTTCTATTGCTCCTTGAGCAAGAAGTGATGCAACCTTGTGACACAAGAGATTGGTGGCAGGGATCTGAGAATTGAACTGTCTTATCATTGTAGGAGGGGGCATGCTGTGAAAATGAAGTCTGTACCCCTCTCGAACACAATGGACAGAGTCCAGTTTTCTGATGTTATTTGTTACCATCTTCTGGCAAAATGGCATAACCTGCCCGGGATGGTAAGGGGTTCTGGACCTTTCAGGGGCAAAAAGACTAAGTTCTCTAGGAAGGAGTCAAAGCCTCTGAGGAGGCCGAGTCTGTTGAGCTCTTGGAACTTGTGGCTTCCTCTGCTGTTCTGCTGTCCCCTTTGGGGAACATGAACTGGACAGTGTCCCTGATGGGTGTAAGATGGGTAAAATTTATTTTTCTTGTTGAAAAAGGGTTTGACTGACTTTTTCTTTGCTGGGTTGGCTGTAGACTTTTATAGTCTGTTCAAGGTAGTATGTTCAGATTCAATCTGATTAGCCTTGTCTTGCCAGTCCTTGCCAAAGAGATCTTCTTCTGTGCAAGGAATATTTCTCAGTTTATCTTACACCATTGTTCTAAGTCTGATGCCTGAAGCTAGGCAATACGACATGCACTGATGGAAATAGCAGATGTTCTGCGAATGCATTCAAAGCAATCAAAGGTTGCACAGTTTACAAATTGAGACATCCTGGGCATGTTTGACCAGAGTAAGGAATTCCCCCCTTTTTTCCTCAGGGAGAAGAGGGTTCATGAGCTCCAATTCACCTGTAACTTCTTTGAGGAACATTCCCATATAGAGAATGTAGGAGCTAATCCTGGCTGCCAACATGGAGGATTGGAAACATCGACGCCCAAAGGCATTGAGCGTCCTCTATTCACGGCCCGGAGGACTGGAAGAATGTGTTTTAGCACTCAATCCTACGCATCGCAGATTCCACTACCATTGAATGGTGTGGTAACCAATGTTCCCTCTAATTTTCTGTAGGCTGTGTGCGCATAAAATTTCAGCTGTGCGGCTTTTGAAGGAAGGTTAAATTTTTTGTGCGCTACATAACGACACTTGGAGTTATATACTTTAAAATTTGACTACACATTAGAATACAGTATGTACACCACATTGATGTTAATCAAATTAAATGAAAATAGACAATTACTAAATGAAGCGGAAAATTTCTAGTAATTACAATCACAAGTGTGGTATTATTTCAGTTAATTTTTATTGAAAGCCATTGTTATTCCATGTAAATAATTTATGTATGGAAGAAGAGTTCGGTGTCCTCCATGGAGTGGTGGGTTCACCCCTAAACAAAGACATGGGGAGAGGTGGCCTGCACAGAGCAACAGGTGCACCTACTCTTGCTGGGCAGACTAGATGGACCATGCTGGTCTTTATCTGCCGTCACTTATGTTCTCAAAATTTCTCTCTTTGATCTTTCAAATGTACCCAGTCTGAATAAATTTTATCAAGGTCTACTGATCCGCCATCTTGAAGATGACTCTTAACACGCATCAGCATTTCCAAATGTTCTAAATGTAAGCGATTCCTTATTTTGGTTTTTAAACTGTTCATCAAGCTGAAACCACGCTCACAATCTGCACTAGAAGCCAAAAATGTTCCACCAATATCGATCAGTTTCGCTAAATCTGCAAACTGAGCATTCTGAAACGCCAAAGTCACCATATCCGGAAAACTGTTTATCAGTTTGCTTTTGATTTTTTCTGCGACTAAAAACTTGAAGTCATTGTACTGCTGAACAATAATATGTTCCTCCATAAGAAATTGTTTGTACTTTAAACAGAGTGATCGGACGTTTTCAATTCCAAATTCATAATCACACTTATTGCTGTCAAATCAAAAGCAGACCATTCCTCAATTTCATTTTCAGGAAATCTTTCCCCTAAATGCAGACACAGCATATTAATGAAAGTAAGTGTGGAACCAGTATCCACTGAAGCATCTCCAGGTATCTTGTCGATTAGATTTTTAACATTATCAGTCCATTTTACTGTGTCACCCAAGTATTGCATTCGGATTTTGTTCAGCTTACCCTGTGCAAGATGATATGCTTCCAGTGGTGTTAGCCCACGTTTCTGAAATGCCATTGTTAATGAAGCTAGTTCAGATAAAACATCATTCAAAATTTGCAATGTTAGATGGAATTGATGGCTGTTTAGCTTTTTATAACAGTACTTTGCAATGGGATCATTATCCTTATCTTCTTCAAAGTATTTTAATAATGGATCATAATTTCGAATAATTGCTTGAAGAGCAAAATGTCTAGATAACCACCGCACTTCGTTCAGAGGTCTAAAAGCAATTGACTCGCATTCAGAAGCATCTGCTAATTCTTTAAATTGTGACCTTTTAGTAGAAGATCGACAAAAGGTTGTGTAAACAGTTCTCATGAAAGTTTCAACTTCTTTCATCAACTTTACTTCCTTCCATGATTCAGAGATCCCCAAATCTTCACGATGGGCAACACAATGCTGCTGCACTAAATGCGAAATATTTTGTTTGAGCTGCGCAGCAACACCATTTATTCTGCCTGACATGACAGAGGCACCATCCGAAGTAAACATGACCATTTTGTTAAGGTCAAGCTTGTATTTCCCATAGAATTCCCGGAGTGCACTGACTATTGATGCAGCATTGCATGCTTCCAACTGTAGCATCCCACCAAATGAAGTTTTATACAGACATGAATTTACAGGCCGATATTTGAAGTACAGTATTAAGTATTTGTTGACAGAAATGTCTGTGCTTTCATCAATAGTTAATGTATGATACGCTGCTGATGCAACATCTGCCATGAGCTTATCTTGGACATTCATGTTTATAATTTCAAGAAATTCAAACGAATAGTTTTTGCTTCTCCAGCTTTCAGGTATGGTTATGTACTTGGACATGTGTTCATTAATATCTTGAACAGAGCATGGAAATATTCATCCGAACAGCCAGCAAAACACTATCAATTAGAACTTTAATTTCTTCTGGTGTAGAACGCTTCCGTTCATTACTAATTTGCCTTTTCTCTTTTTCAGCGGTGCTCTCAAGCAACAAGTTAAATAATCCTCCTCTTAAATTTGGATTTTTAGCTCTAAGTTTCTTAACACTTTCAGCATGAGTCTTACTAGACAGATGTCGTTTCAAAAAGTCCAGTTTCCACACATCATCCCAAATTTTGCCATTCGAAAACTCTGATGGTTTTTGCATCTCGGCAGTATAAACAGACTACTCCGTCATCCTCTTCGTAAGTGAATATTTCACGCAGTTGAACGCACGTTTTATCCCGAGATTTTGGTGTCTCCGTTTCAATCATTTCTTCAAGCCATTCAGGCTTAAAAGCTCTGGCCGTTCTCTTACGTTTTGCACCTCTCATTGCTATTGGTTTTGACATTTTAAAAGTGGTGTGGTGGTTACAGCAGGTGCTTTATTATTCAAAAGAAGTGCCCACAGCCTACAGAAAATTAGAGGGAACATTGCAATAAGGTATGTACATGTATAAAAACAACATACACCAAGATTTTATGTAAAGCAACTAAAAAAAAAAAACATATGGCATAGTGACTTACCAAAAGGTCAAAACATTAAAATGACATTAAAATAGTTGAACACTAAAAATTGACGACTGAGGGATAAAAGCATCAATAACATGGGGGGGGGAAGGGAGATAGGAAAGGGGGGAAGGAAGGGGGGGAAGGGGAAGAAAAAGAAAGTAAGAAAAATAAACTGACATTGTATTGTAAGAGCTCTATATGTTTAAAAGAAAAGGGGGGAAAACAAATGGGACTAAAAAAGTACCACTAATAAAAAAGGTGATGGATGGCATATATAGTAAAAATAAATACTTTTCGCATTAAAAGATATCTCTGAAGATAAGTACAAAAGTATGATAAGCACATTTGGCAAAAAGAAAGATCATCTCTGGTTGAAAGAAGAGAAAAGTGGGGGCAAGTCAAGGACATTTTCCCTCTTTCACAGGGTTCCTATGCCTGTACTCGCCAGCCCTATGGGGAAACCACCTGAAATAAAAAGAAAAGGGGGCAAGAACTTAAGAAATGAGGAGTGGGATTTCTAAGTGCTTTCCTGCGACATTCTTCACCTTCTCATTAAAACACAGATGAATAGTACCATTTAGAGAGGAGCAAAACACACACTGAAACGGCATGCTGTAAGTGAAACACTCAAAAAGTATAAAAACATAATGGAACTATGAATGAGAAATATAAAAAGCATAAAAATTATATAAAGAATTACATCCATAAAAGTATAAATACATATGTAAAAACATGTAAAACAAGCACAGGGCTGAGAGAGAATACTACTCTAGAACATAAGATAATATAAAATATGATGAGCATTAAGATATGCTATGAATAGCTGTAGAATGACGTAAAACTGAAATAAACAGAATCTCGTAAGAGCAAACAATAAAAAATTATATCAAGCATCAATTCATTAGATAAAACAATAAATAATACTACTCTAAAACAGTAAATATAAAATATATTAAGCATTAAGATACGCTATAAAAAGCATATGAAATGACGAAAAACAAAATCTCACGAGAGCAAACAAATAAATAGATATCAAGCATCAGTTCATTAGGTAAAGCAATAAATAAGCACAAAGGCATGTACATTGTAAAAAAAGAGATTAAAAGAATCATATAAATAAAAAGCAAATATATGAGCAAAACATCACCTAAAGCTTAAAACAAACTGTAATGGTATATTTAAAACCAAACAATGGAGAAAAAAGGAGGAGTAAGTGCTGACATCTAGTGGACATATATTGTATAAATACAAAGTAGAATGAACGTCAATGATCAAAAATCAGCAGATGACAAACCAGTTATTATTTTATTTGTTGACCAACTTAGGGATATTTGATATTTTTAAAAAAGAATAGAATATAAATATGTCAATTATAATGAATGTGTGTGAAAACTTGGAGGACAGGAGCACAAATGTCCGAGTCAAGATAAAATTAAAGCACACACGGCATTGTAGTTTGAATGCAACTAAATTATAGTCTAAAAACTATAAATAACCACAAAAATTAATATGTGATAGAGTGAGGAAGTAACTCATAGGTCTAAAACTTTATAAGAAGGGGTGACACAAGATAAATATTATAGAACTCCGAGTAAACGGGTAACAAATGACAAAGGACTTCTGTCACGCGATGGCATTAATAAAAATATAAATTGTATGCATATAATTGTAAGGGTCTGCGCAAAAAGACAAGTTGAATTAATCTCTGGAGGAATAAAAGAAAAAGCGCGTCTACGAAAAAGTATATGCTGCCTTGCAGAACAGGGAGATACACAGACACGGACCTTCATACAAAATTTTGTTATCTCCATAAAATACCCAAATGTGAATCAAAAAAGGATAGAACATAAAATGTTATACCTACAAGGTAAAAACGCATAAATTTAGGCGTGACATCTCAAAAAAACGTATGCTTTTGAAGGTGCTAAAAAACCCACAATCGACGAAGGAATTACAGTCGTTGAACTATTGAAGATTAAGAAGTGTACCCAAGGCACCCGATAAACATAAAAAGAGATTTGCACCACCAGGGAGAATCATCATATCAAAACAGGATGAAGGGAAGGTGAAATATGTAACTTCAAAAGTGAGCGCGCTTAATGTAAAACGCAAACGATATAGCATGTAATAGTACTCAAAGACCATGAATGACAGTTTAAACTGAGGACTTGTGAACTTAAAGCGAATATTGTTGAAGACACTTACCAGAGATGCCGTATTAAACACAAAGTAGCACGTGGCACTGAAGGCTGGCTGAGGGAGGGCTCCAAGGAGGTGCGTGGCAGGCAGGCAGGCACAAGAGCAGAAAGAGGCTGGCTTGCTGGCTGCCCCTCCCTTTTATTTCCCTCTAGCCTGCCATGATTTGTCAGTTGTGGTCACATGTGAGAGGAGTGAGGGCAGGGGGAATCAGTGCAGACAGAGGAGAGATTCGGAAGTGATGAAAATTACATGGCAGTAGATCGGTGGTGCAGCCGCGGCTTTAAAAAACCCAAGGTTTGAAAACTATAATTTTTGTGCGCTCCTTTAAAAGTTGTGTGCGCTCGCTCGGCGAGGTGTGTGCGCGCGCACACGCACACAGCTTAGAGGGAACAGTGGTGGTAACCGAGTCTTTTGAAAGCCAGGACAGCTTGGAACTCGGTACATATATCGAGTCGTTGAGAATGTGGAGACACCGTCAAAGGTGTTTCCCACATTCTTAGCATAAGATCATGCAAGATTCTGTGAATAGGCAGAGTAGCTGCCTCTTTAAGAGCCTTAGGGTACTGAAGAATTTCTAATTCTTCTGCTCTAGGTTCCTTCTCTCGAGTCACCATGATTGCAAGACCGAGCTAAATAACGTATAAAATCCTGGAAGGACGTATCTTCTGGAGGAGACATTCTGCGTTGAGGAGAAGGAGATGGATCCTTTGGAAGGATAGCTCTAGTACTGGCAAAGTCATCGGAATTGGATGATTCGAAGTACCTCTGCGCCGGGTGTTCTTGCAACGCACAGTACCGGTATTGCTCGAAGTCAGTATCGGGGTGTCTCGGTACCAAATCCGTCGATATCTGAGATAGACTCAAGGCTCGGCATGGGGGGGGGGGGGGGGGAGTATACCCGCCGAGGCACTCAGTACTGGTACCGGTGTCGGTACAGATACCTGTGGAACCGTCTGTAGCAGTCTTAGCAGTACCGAAGCTAAGAGGCCGCTATACTGCGTTCGATAGCAAGAATTCTGTGATCCATTGCTCCTGCCGATGCCTGGGTGTCAGTACCGGTGGAAGCGGCTACAACCCCAGAACATGGCACCAGTAGTTCTGCAGAGGTGGAAACCTCTGGAATATTCTGGAGCGCCGTTAATGCTTTGGAGACAGAGGCCTCCCCCGCCAGGGCTGTTTTGCCGGTGAACTTTCCTCGAGGGCAACACCAGTGGCATCTCGATACTTAGGAGATCTACCCTTTGAGGACCGGCCAGTCTTAGAAGACTTAGGTTTAGTTACCTGAAATCCGTGGGAGGAAGATGAAGCCCTGGAAGACGTCAATGCAACTGACATTGTATCTGCGGCAAAAAGGATACCAAGTTTTGCAGCTCTATTCTGCAAGCCCCTCTTGGTCATCTTTCTGCAGGAGCGACACTGATGGAGAATGGTCGGGACCTAAACATTTAAGACACTATTCATGGGTGTCGGTGATGGATATGGTACCACCACATTTAGAACATTTCTTGAAACCACTAGCTGGTTTCTTCATGTTTGAAGGAAAATGGGCCTAGTGCCCAAAATGGCGCCTAGCCCGGAGAGGGGAAAGGCCCCTGAAAGAATAATTTTAGAAAGCTAGGTTTTTGGGGGTTTTTTGAAAAAGAAAAAAAGAACCGGCGGTACCGGTAGGCATCGAATTAAGGCAGACACGACCACAAAAAAACAAAAGAATAAGGATACATTTTTCTGCGGTGACAGGGTATGCGTCCTGTCAGTTCCGCGGAAAACGAAAAACTGAAGAGAGAGTTGGAAAGGTGGGAAGGCAGCATGCAGGTGCTGTGGGATGCTCCCAAAAGCTTTCCTATTGGACGCTGGTAAGCGTTCCTGCGCAGGCTCCATCGGTACCGACGATACCCATATGTGAAGACAGTCCTGCTTGTTACTGGAGATACTTTATAAGCCCTCATATAATTCCCATTCTCATACAGCAATGCTGATATCTGCAGCTTCCCCAGTGGTGGCATTTTCCTGGACGCTAATAAGCTCCTCCAATTGTTTAGAATCTAAGAAAACGTAATCTTGTCCCTTATACTTAATGAAACATTTAAAATTAAAAAAATAAAAATAAAAAACAACGCACCTTATCCCCTATGGCACCCCTTCTTTTAAGAGTGCTTTGAAGGGATTGTATTGGATAAACCTCTGAAAAACTGTTGAGGGGTGAGGTTTCGAAGTGAAGTTGATAACCCTCTCAGACAATTTGGAGTGTGCACTGCTCTGATGTAATGAGGTGCCACCTGTGGGCATAGTTACAGAACCTGCCAGCTATATGGAGGGGCTGAGGACTCTCTATTTATTTAACATGTTTTATATACCGTCATTCTACAAATCAAAACAGTTTACATAGAATAAAAGGCAGTATATTGCAACTGTTTACAAGGAACGAATAACAGGGTACAGATTAAAACATGAAAAACAAAATTATACTATACAATTAATTACAGTGAACAGCGAACAACTATTTACATATTTACATATGTATGTGCATAGCTACGGATGGCAGTATTGAACAGTTTAATGGGACAAGGGTAGGGAGGTAAAAAAGAGGGGTTTAGGTATTAGGGTGGGAGAGAAAAATGATCAAGGAAGAGATAGGTTTTTAACTTTTTCCTGAAATCAGTGTGGCTCATGCAGTTGCGCAGCTCATGTGGAAGGGTGTTCCAAAGGGATGGAGCATAGAGGGAAAAGGTCCTGTTGCATGTAGATTGTTTACAGTGTTTTTTAATTGTAGGTGTAGTCAGTAAGTTTTTAGTGATAGAACGGTGATTTCTAGTGTTGTTGGAGAAGGTAAGGAGAGGGGAGAGGCATGGAGCTGACTCCTTAGAAATAATTTTGTGTATTAGAGTGAGAACCTTGAATTTTACTCGGTGATGAATTGGGAGCCAGTGGAGATCATAGAGGATAGGTGTAATATGAGCTCGTCTAGGGTTGCTTGTTATGAGACGCGCTAATGTATTCTGGGCTAGTTGGAGGGGTTGAATAGAGTTCTTGGGAAGGCCCTGATAGATCAGATTACAGTAGTCAAGCGAAGGGGTTGTAAGGGCCTGACAGACAGTGCGAAAGGAGTCAGGGCTTAAGAGAGGTTTGAGGTTCCTGAGTGTGCGTAGCTTAGCGTAAACTGTGTTAGTAGTTTTCTTTATTTGATCTGAGAAGGATAAGCTCTGATCGAGTATGATACCAAGATATTTCACCTGGTTTTTTATGGTGAGAGTGAGATCGTCAAAGGTGAGGGTTGTAGGGGGGATGTAGGAGGAGTTAGAGAAAACTTGGAGTGCTTCAGCTTTGGATTGATTGATTATTAGGTTGTGTTGAGAAAGCCAGGATTTGAGGCTGGTTAGACATTCATTTAGCTTAGAGAAATTAGGGTTAGAGAGGTTAAATGGGGTGAAACACATCATGTCGTCTGCATATATTTGATACTGGATACCATAATTTGATACTGGATACCATAATTCTCTAGAGACAGATTGACTCCTTCCTTGAGAGCATTGCCAAACACCAGGTGCAGGTTGAGCCTGTGGAGCTAATTGAGGTTTAGGAGCATTGAGGTTTAGGAGCCTTGAGCTTTTTTACACTGGCCAGGGCCCTGTTGTCTCTGCTGAGCATTTTGAGGTTGATAGGCAGAAGTAGTTGGGTAAAAAGGATATCATCTTTCTTTAGAATAGAAAGATTTCTTGGAAAGAGCCTCCCTCTTGGATGGGTCATCTGTCTTCCTGGAAAGGTGTTTGAGGGTGAGATCATCTGTCTCAATCTTTCCTGCTTTTTCCCTCCAACCTCTGGCAAAAAGGTTTTCTCCAGTACTATTGGCAAGTTTATCTTGAACCCATTGCTCGAGAACCAATGCCTGTAACCAGGCCATTCTACAAGCCCCAGTGCAGACTGCTGAAGCTCTGCTGTTTGACTCAAAGTCATTGAAAGTGGCCCTGGTAAGAAACTTGGAAGCATTTTGTCCCTGATGAGTATCTGGAAAGCACCTCGTTTATCCTCAGGCAGCATGGGGGTGAAAGTCTCCAGATCACTGAGGACATCCTTCAGGAATATGCCCATGTACAGCATGTAAAAATTTATTCTGGAGGCAAACATGCATGCTTGGAAGCATCGGCGCCCAAAGGCATCAAATGTCCTCGAGTCTATGCCAGGTGGCATGGATGAATGGTTCTTAGAACCCTTTATACAGTACATCACCGATTCTACCACCATGGAGTGGTGGAGAAGCTGAGGTTTTTTGGAAGCCTGAGCACTCTGGTACTTGAAATATCCAACTGGCTACAATCCCAAAACCTCCGGATTCAACACAAGAAGACGGAGGTCATGTTCATTACAAGAAATCGTAACTTCACTGCGCCTACAGTACTAAAGGTGAAGGAAGCTGACCTCCAGATCAAATCCGCGATCAGATACCTTGGCGTCACACTAGACCAGAACCTAAATATGCAGGCGCATATAAGTAACACTGTAAGGGCAGTATACCATAAAATCAGATCCCTCAGATACCTACGATCGCTGCTGCAGCCTGACGATTTCAGGACCATCTTTCAAGCACTAATAATTCCGCATTTCGATTATGCGAATGCAATACTGCAAGGACTCCCCCAAACCACTCTGAACCCACTGCAAATGGCAATGAACACCGCAGCAAGAGTACTACACGGAGCATCCAGGAAAGACCATGTCACACCCATTATGAAACAGCTCCACTGGCTCCCGATTCAAGGTAGGATTACATTCAAGACCTTGCTACTCACCTTCAAAGCCACCAACGGTCTCTCGTCAACATCACTATCAGAGATAGTCCAGAAGACACCCCACAATAGGGACAGAAGGTCAGTAGCACAAAACACCTTGATAGTCCCAAGATCAATGACTCAATGCACCAAGTCAACATCCAGCAGGACATTCAAACTTTATGCACCAATGATCTGGAACAGCCTCCCGCACAACATCCGAACAATCCCAGACATATTCCAATTCAGGAAGGCTGTGAAACACTACCTCTTCCTCCTACATTACCCGGAAACCAATGAAAGCTCAGCACCAATTACCGAAACCTCACAAATCTCCTCTGTCTGAAACCATAAGAACACATGACCAGCCTGTAAATTGTATATATTGTTATTGTATATAGTTACCCTGTTATCCAAGTTGATTCTCCTGTTCATATGTAAACACAAAGTACTATTGGAAATGTGTATGTTCGTTGTTTATTGTAAACCGCACTGATGCTGAATAGCGCGGTATAAAAGAGACTTTAAATAAATAAATAAATAAATATCGAGCCTCTTGCTGACAGGCAGAACCGTGAGCAGGGTTTCCCACATGCAGAGCATAAGATCATGAAGGATATGATCCACCGGCAATGTAGCTGCCTCTTTGGGCATGGGAGGGTACTGGAGTATCTCCAATTCCTCTGCCCTCTGTTCCTTTTCAGAGGTGACATTAATGGCTACCTCTGCTGCCATGTCTCGTAACGTCCTGAAAGACCATATCTTCTAGAGGGGACAGATGTCTTTCCTGAGGCAGTGACAGGTCTAAGGGAATGTCTGGAAATTCCTGGGAATCAGGTGATTCCTCGTCAGACTCCGAAGAACTGGAATCGGAGTCTGGCAAGAACATCTGGTGCAGATGGTGATGGCCCTTGGTCTGCTCAAGATGGAAGGCCAGCACTCTCTTGCAGTCCAAGGTATGGAGAGAGACCTCAGCCCTATTAGCATGAGGCCTAGGAAAGAAGGTGGGAAGCACCACAGACTGGCTGAAGTGGAAAGGCAAGACCAACTTCGGAAGGAAATTAGGGCAAGTATGGAGAACTATTCTATTCTTGTGAAACCTGGTATACGGAGCATGCGCCACCAGTGTCTGCAGTTAATCGACTGTTGCACTGAAGTGAGTGCCACCAGGAAAATGACTTTCCAGGAAAGAAACTTGAGGGAGCAGGTGGCGTCTCAGAGGAGGGGGGGGGGGGGATGAGCTTCCCCAAGGACCACATTGAGGTCCCAAGCTGCCGTTGGTGGGAAAATTGGGGGCTGAGAGAGAAGGCGGTCCCCTCATTAAGTGGCCTATTAGGGCATGAAGGGACAGGGATCGTCCATCTATCTGATGATGGTATGCTGCCAGTGCGCTCAGGTATAATCTGAACAAATTGAACTTCAAACCAGCATGAGAGATGCAGGAGGTAGGTAAAAACTGTCTGCACAGAACAGGACAATGCGTTAAACCCTTTATCTGCACATCCGATAGAGAATCTGCGCCACTTGAAGGTGTAAGCATGTCTGGTGGAGTCCCTTCGGGAAGCAAGAACATCAACATCTCTGGGGAGATGGAATTGGGAAAAAGCTATCCTTTCAACATACAGGCCGTGAGTGCCAGAGACTTGAGGTTGGGATGCAGGAGGGTTCCTTCCTCATGCAAGATCATATCTGGGGCACAGACAAGGGGAAGCAGGGGTGCCCTCAAGAGATGGAGCCGCAGGGGGAACCATGGTTGCCTGGGCCAGCACGGGGCAATGAAGATCACCCAGGATCTGTTTGGATCTTGAAGAGGGCCTTGGCCACCAATGGAGTAGGAGGGTATGCATACAGGAGACCCTTGCTCCAACTCAGGAAAAATGCATCTGCTGCTAGTAGAGCGAGGCAGGGAATCCTGGAGCAGAACTGCGGTAGCTGGGCGTTGGAGGGACTGGCAAAAAGATCCACTGCCAGCATCCTCCACTTACAGAAGATGTTGCGTTCCACCTGAGGATTCAGGGCCCACATGTGAGGCTGCAACACTCTGCTGAGTTTATCCGCCAGAATGCTGTCTTGGCCCAGGAAGTACACTGCCCAGAGGAGCATAGCACGAGCACTGGCAAATCTCCAGAACCAAACCATTTCCCAGCAAAGGAGATATGAGCCCATACCACCCTGCTTGTTGATATAGAACATCGCAACCTAGTTATCCATCTGGATGAGGATGAACCGATTGGACGATTGTCACTGAAAGACTGAGGGCGTTGGACACCACCCGGAGTTCGAGGAAGTTGATCTGACGGAGGATCTCTGACCACAGACCTTGGATTCAGAGGTCACCGAGGACCTGCTGATGCACCAGAGCCTGAAAGGGAAGTCTGGCAAGGGAATACATCAAGGGTGCTGCCACACAGACCCTGTCTGCTAGGCGCTCTGTTGTATGCTTACACTGGGTACAGAGCATCCATTGGTCCTGCTGCATTCGGAGATGGGCACAGGGTGTGACATGAACCACTGAGGCCATGTGCCCCAGGAGATGGAGCATACATGATGGGCCAAGACAACCAAGCAGCCCTGGATTTCTCAGGCCAGTGGCGCCAGGCACCGAGCCCAGTCTGATGGAAGGAAGGCCCTGGCCTGAGACATATCCCGGAGGGCCCTGATGGACTCGAGATGGTGAGAGGGCTGCAGGTAGGACTTCGGGTAGTTGATGACGAAGCACAGCTGCTCCAGAACCTGGATGGTACATTGGACAGCCTCAAACCGCTGAGTGACTCTTCCCTGATCAGCCAGTTGTACAGATAGAGGAAGACGAAAAACCCTTGCAGGCTCAGGAAGGCAGCGACCACCACCAGGCACTTTGTGAAGATCCTGAGGGTAGATGCAAAGCTGAAAGGGAGCATTCTGTACTGGTACTGACACACTCCGATAGCAAAATGAAGATACTGCTGGTGGATCAGGACATGGGTGTAGGTGTCCGAGATTCAAGGAGCATAGTCAGTCTCCCTGCTGGAGGTAGGGCAGCAATGTCCCAAGGGACACCATCCTGAAAGTTTCTTGCACTAAGAAGCGGTTCAGATCCTGCAGGTCAAAGATGGGGCGAAAGCAGCCTGTTTTCTTAGGAACCAGAAAGTAGGAGTAACATACTTGCAGCACTCCTGTCATTGTGGGAAAACAGGGCCTTGAAGCGCTGGAGAGATTCGCTGAGCGCCCATATGAGAACCTGGCAAGTTCCCCTGCCAAGTCTCTCAGGTACATACCTATTTACAGCTGGTAAGACTTGATACGGGCCACAAGCATCGAGCCCTGTTAACACTTCCTACCAAAGTCATCCATGGTGCATGCCTCCCTACCAAGGGGCACTAAGGAGTGCATCTTCTGGCTCTTAATGGGTAGCCATGTCTTCTCAAAGCCCAGGCTCTTGTGGACTCGATACATCAAATCAAGCCACTGGCTCACTATAGGCACCCTAACCAGGGTTTCTCACATCCTGAACAAGAGGCGCTCAAGAATAGGAAACACCAGAGGGTGATAGCCTCCTTGGGAGTATTAGAAGATCTAGAGGTCCTCCACCCAAGGTTCTTCCTCTGCCTTAATGGTGAAGGACAGAGCCTTCCCCATGTTCACCACCCGGCACCTCCCTCCAGCTCCCCTGAGCGATCGGGGTGGAGCGGAGGCAATGAAAGGTTTCCCGCTGCCTGCTTCAAAGGCAGAGCGCCATCAGGCACGTCCGTGCCTGAGAGCCTCGCCAGCGGGCCCTTTGGCGTGGCCCTTAGGCGCAGACTGAGAACTATCCCCCACGGCGCAGAAGAATACCGAAGCAAATCATGCTAAGTAAAACAAAGAACTACTAACCCTATTACTACCTCATTAACTGAAAGTACATGTGCTAACTTGTTGGCAAAGCATTGCATCACATTACAAATGCTGCATATCAAATAAATCTACTTACTACTTCACTGTCTGTTTGCTACCTCATTGAATGTAAAAGCTAGCATGTACTGTAAACAAAATGTAATATAATGTAGATATATACTACATAGACTGTAGTTCCCACCACTAGTGCATTATTACACCACCACTAACCCCATTGCTTTAGGAAGACATTAACCACATAATAAATTACCCCATTACTAACCTACGCCTTTTGTACTTCTCCGGGGCTGCAAAACAACAAACTACATACATTATAGACTCCGTTACTAGAGCAGAACTAAGCAAGAAGAGGAAAGAACAGGCAAATATAGAACCACAAGAGAAGGATCATACACCTACCACCACTGGGACAACTCAATTCAATCCCAGGTCAATAAAGAATAAAATGCAATCCACTCACCACTACCTCATTGCATACCTTACAATCCTACACACAGGGCATAAGACCAAACGAACAAATCCCCTTGTTACACCTACATACTACCCAACAAGAATGAATACCAAACGCACCCCCCCCCCTCTAAAGAACACCAACATTCTAGGCCTTCAGTCCACAAATCACATAATACCACACATACTACACATACCCACCTCACAAATAGGGTACATGCTAACCCAATCACAACAACCAAAATCAAATGTGCCCTACTAAATGCCAGATCAATCAGGAACAAACCAAATACTATCCTCATCCTCATACATGACAAAAGACTAGATATAATATGTATCACAGAAACCTGGCTAGATGACTGACCAGGTAATATTAAATCAAATCCCAGAGGGTTACACAGCATTTAATTGCATCAGGACCCAAAAGAGGTGGAGGAGTGCTAATACTGACCAGAAAAGAATACAGATTCAAAACAATCTCTACTGCAAACACGATAGAAGCCAACACAATCACCATAGCCAACCAACACCTCAGCATCTCCCTCACCTACAGACCCCCTGGAACCACAACGGAATATCTCTACAGTACTTGAAGAAATATGTGCACACAGCAAAAAGTTCAAACCCCTCATTGCACTAGGAGACTACACCTAACCTCCACATCCACCAAGGAAGCTACATCATTCCTAAAAGCCATGGAATCACTAAAATACTATCAACACCCCAACACACCAACACGGTACAACTCCGGATATGGTTTTTATCCCAAAACACTTGGTGGATCAGGGCAAGACCACAACACCAACAATCACACCGGTTCCCTGGTCAGATCACCATCTAATTGAATTCACATTAACCCTAAATGACCTCATCCAACACAAGGAAAATGAGACCATAACCAGGCGATTTAGAGCCTTCAAAAAAGAAGCATTCATAGACGAAATCGAACCACAACTTCAGCAAGATTATGAAACCCTTGACCTAGGCATAGAGAAATGGAATTCCATAATATCAAATGCAGCATCAGCCCCCACAAGTACAGAAGCACAAACACACAGGAGACCCAATGCCCCCGGTACTCAACTGATATTAGAGATGCAAAACACACCCTTCGAAAATTGGAGAGAAAATGGAGAAACAAATCACAAGACTCCTTAATTCAATACAGAGACAAGCAAATGGAATACAACCTAATAAATGAACGTAAACAGCAACACCATACCAACCTAATCATGAATTCTGTCAAACCAAGAGAACTATTTAGAATTGTCCAAACACTAAGGACACCACAAAGCATGATACCTACCATCTTAACCCGCAGGAATATGCAGACTACATAAAATCGAAACACACACCCCAAACATGCTCCATCGCACCGCAAACAGATGACCATGAAACGATAGAGGAGCATCAAACCTGGGAAGACTTCAGCATACCATCAAAACTACAAATTGAGGATATAATGAGTGGCCTCAACACAACAACCTCACCATCAGACCCATGCCCAGTAGCTTGGATCAAAGCCACTAAAACCCACCTCCATCACATTCGCAAAATCGTCAAAGACTCACTCCAACAAGGCTACATGCCGCAAACATTGAAGCACGCCATGATAAGACCGATAATTAAAGGCAACAACCTCAGCCTCTCTGAACCAAAATCATACCGTCCTATCTCCAGTCTACCTTTCCTTGCAAAAATCATGGAAAAAACAGTACAACGCCAACTACAAGACCATACTGACACCAATGCCCCACTGGACATTCACCAGCACGGTTTTAAACCCCAACACGGAGTTGAAACACTACTTACTTCCCTCTGAAAATCTCTTAAAAGGCATAGACAACAAAGAATGGATTTCTGCTTTTATTCATGGACATCTCAGCAGCCTTCGACACTGTCTCACACGCCAGACTACTGCAACGCCTGCAGCAAATAGGATTATGCAAAAATACTCTAAAATGGTTTACTTCATACTTGGAAAATAGAACGCAACAAGTCAAATGAGCACAAAAGAAATCGTCACATTTCCCTGTCATGCAGGGAATACCATAAGGCTCAGCCCTATCATCAATGCTCTTTAATATTTACATCCAGCCCATATGAATCATCATCAAAATTCAAGCTCCAATATCACATTTACGCTGACATCATGGTGTATGCCCCAGTCAACCTACTAGCAAACATCACAAATATAACCAAATGCCTTGAAGATATGAACACCTGGTTCGCAGCCAATATGATGGTCAGCTACGATAAAACTGAGGCAATGTTCATCACCAGGAACACTACCTTCACCCCACCACAAACCATCAGCATTTTAGATAAGCTTATAGTAGTTAAAGACGAGGTTAAATATCTGGGCATCACAATGGACAGAACACTAAACCTGAAATCCCACATCACAAAAACTGCAAACAAGGCTTATCAACGCTTAAGGATCATCAGAAAACTCAAGCCCTTACTCCACCAGTATCACTTCCGCACAGTATGCCAAGCACTCATTACACCTCTGCTTGACTACGAAAACTCATTATCAGGGCCTCCCTCAACAAACCCTACATCCACTCCAAATGGTGCAAAACACTGCGACACGCATCATTACAGACACTCCAAGATCTGAGCACATCACCCCAGTCTTACAGCAACTACACTGGCTACCCATGATGGCCAGAGCAAAATTCAAAATAATCCTAATCTTTAAAATCATCCAGCAGCTCTCAGCAGAGGCACTCCAATACATCATAATGAAGGACACCGGCAACAGACCGAGAAGAACCAATAAAGACAACATGATCGGCACACCTGCAGGATTCCACAAGACTAAACATCAAAGAGAGCTCCCCCTCCTTACTAGCCCCCACACTCTGGGATTCCCTCCCAACGAGCCTGAGAGCATTAGATGACCTAACAGAATTCCGAAAGGAACTCAAAACTTCTCTTTATCAAAGCTTAGCAGACAGAAAACAATCTCCTCCCAAACGGTAATGCATCTACTGCCGATAACTCGATACTCAAGCATACCAAATAGGCATACAAGGTAATGTCATAACCAACCCAATACCCACTCACCCCAAACTCACCCTAAACATAATATAACGTGGTCAATTACCTCGTACTGTCTAATGTTCCTTATGATAAATGTAACCCTCCAATGGTACTGTCTAGATGTTGTTAAGTTCCCCTATGTAGAATGTAACCCTCCAGTTGTGATGTAACCACTTTGTAGGATAAGGTGGTATAAAAATCTATTTAAATAAAATAAATGTTCCATACAAAGTCGAGGAAACAAAGGTCCTTGGGAGGAGACAGTTGATGCTCTAGTGGAGGGTCCAAAGGGGCATCCTTGTGCTGCGCTATGTCCAGAGACTCATCATCCATCTCCCACTCTGAGTCAGACTCTGAGAAGTCGAAGGATCAGCAGGAATCGCACAGATGCTCAGGTGGTGAGTCGACAGGGTCCAGGGCTCCCAGCGCTCTGAGCCCAAAGCACTCAGAGAAGACACCTGGTGCCCTGATGGACAGTGAGTGACCCCTGGAATTGACCCAATGGATGTGCCGCTCAAGGATCAGCTGTACCTACGAAAAGCGAGGCCCCTGCAGTGGACGAGGCTATCACCAGCCCCAAGGAACTGGAGGTACCCAGAATCGGGGCCTTCTGCTGCGCCAGGAAGGCAGCCAGGCTGCGCTCAAGGCTAGCCATTCTGTCCTCCAGAAGAGAAGGCACCGCAAGCCTCTGGCGTTGCCACTGAAGAAATCTGGCCCAAAGCCAGTTCTCCCAGTGGAGACTCACAGATGGTGATGGGTTTGGGAGCTCGATGCCGGTCCTCCGAGGGTGTGGAAGACTCCTCCCACTGGGGCAGCTTTGAAGGTTACTCCCAGCCATCACCCTCAGCCAAGCTTCGAGGACTGCAATGCCGATGTCCATGGGACTTGTCCCTGAAACCAGCATCAACCCCCAACAATGAGGGGGATGGAGTCTAGTCCTTCTGGGGAACAGGTCTCAATGGAGAGTCACCGGTCCGAGGCTCTGAGAGCTCCCGATTGTCATGCAAGGTTGCAGCCTCCACAGCGGTCTCTGATGGCAAAGATTCTGACACCAATGCCAGAGCAGACAGGACTTGTGGCCAAACGGCGCCTCCCACTGCCTCAGTTCTGATGCCCCTTGCTCATCCATCTGGAATCAGAGCAGGCAAATAGAGGCATCATGGTCGGCCTCAAGGCATTGAAGGCAGCAGCTATGGCAGTACATGATGGACATGGTCCTACCACGATTGCTGCACTTAAAACTGCTGATCGTGGACATAGCCGGAAAAACAAGTCCAGCAAGATCAAACTTCAGTGTCCCAACAGAATGGTGCGAGAGAAAAACCTTATGCACTGAAGAAAATAAGAGGGGGGAGAGGAAAAAAGAGGATCTGAAAAAACACTGCCAAGGCACCGACTGTTCCAGGCTCACTGGAAGGCAAACGATACACAACTGAAAAAAAAAGAAAAAAAAAAGGCAAAAATACTACTGATTACCACAATACTTTTTTCTGGGGTGCAGATGAATGTTTGAAGGGCTCCATAGAAAAAACAAAGACTGAGGTAAGATGGCTCCCTTGAGCGGGAAGGTGATCACGCATGCGTGGTGTATCTCAAAGATTTTCTTCGAAAGTTGGGGAGAGTTACCACACGGGCTGTTAGTTACGTCACCCATAAGTGAGGACCGACTTCCTGCTTGGTCCCAGAAAAAGCGCTTATCCTTCCCCTGGCATTGCCTGCATTCTCTAGGGACCAGACAGGCCACCTTGGTTGATGTGGAAGGCCAGGAAGGAAGGAAGGCAGGGGCCCATAAATACACGGCCTCCTTTGAAAAGCACAGATTGGGATCTTGACACAACAAAGCCTGCAACTCTGAGATGCGTCTCGCCAAGCAGATTGTGACCAAAAAGGCAGTCTTAATGGAGAAATCCTTGAATATAGTCCTCCTCAAGGGTTCAAATGACTCAGCTACCAAGGCCCAAAGAAACAAGAAATCCCAAGGAGGAACCACCAAGCACAGGGCAGGACACAAGTGCTTAACTCCCCTCAGAAACTGGCCCAAATCTAGGTGCGAGGCTAGGGAGCGTCCTACCACTGGCCCTCTAAAACAAGCAAGGGCCACCACCTGAAACCTCAGCGAACCAAGGGATAGGCCCTTGTCAAAACCATCTTGGAGGAAGGAGAGAGGGTCGGCAGGTCTGTAGTGCTAGGATTGACTTGGCGCTACCAGCACCAGTGCACAAATAAATTTCTCACCTATGTGCACATTTGACATGTAGAACCTCTTCTGCCTTCAGAAACATGGAAATCACAGCAGGAGAGTAGTCCTCATGCGCCAAGCCATAAGCAAGAAGGGAACCAGATCATCCAGCAGAACTGTCCCCTGCCTCAGGAGCCCCTGCACTGATAGGAGCTGCAGAGGAGACCCCTGCCAGAAGCACATCAGATCCTCATACCACAATCTCAGCTAATCCAGTGCCACTAGCACCACTAGATCCTGATGGCACTCGACATGACAAAATACCCATCCTATGAGAGGCTCCCAGCACTTGATCATTTATATAGTGCTACAGGACAGCCTCCCTGGGCAATAACTTCTGGGAGCCCCTGAACCCCCAGGACTCGTGGTGGCGAGAGCAAGGAGAATGCAAAGCAGTGGAGAGGCCATGCTATCCAGGCCCTTTAGATCAATCCTCCAGAAAATGAGGTTGTTTGGAAAATCCTAGTTCCTTGATCAAATACCGTACATGCCTATGCGTAGATATTGCACCTGTCAATATGTGCTGTAACACACAGCCAGGCACCAGTAGCGTGTGCCCACGGTGCAAGCACGAGGCAGGAACCAGGATGCACCACGTGGGGGTCAGGTGCTGCCAATTTGCAAGATCGTAGTATGGGGGAGAAGCATGTAGGCAACACTGCCATCCACAACGATTAAGGTACTGGGGAGGGTTCGGAGAGTTGGGACCACTGGCGCACCAGTGATCTTATTTGTCGGGGGGAGGGGTTGGACACTGGCCCCCCAAAAAACTGTGCCAATGGCAATGGGGCCTTTCCCCAATGCCTGGATCATCTGAGATGAATTGTCAAACTTCACCTCAGATGACCTTGTTTTGTCCAGGATAGTATGCCAAACCTGCACCCACTGCTGTGCGCATGCATTTAGTTTGCTCTCCCAGTCTAAGTCTGACTTTCTGATCATTGGTTAATTTGTATATTGCATTGTGGTGCAAAAAGTCAGCGTTAAACTCACTATGAAACCCTGCGCGAGAGCTTTCAGCACGGAGCCCTAGGCAAGGGGTTTCCGCATCAGTTTGAAAGGGTGACTTATTTGCAACACCAGCTAATGGTGAATTAGTTTCATGATAGGTCTAAAGCCTGGAAGTGCTTGTATCCAGCTCAGAACATCAAAGCTTTAAAGCAGCAGCAGATCCCACGATACATACTGATATACTTATTTGTATATCACTAAGAAACGTATGCAGTGCCTTAATGACTGTTCTTTAGAGCTTACAAGAAATACAGAATAAAAACACAAGGTGGCTTAGAACAAACAGGGAAGCTAAATGAGAAAACAAACCAGATATGTTATTCCTGCAGTATTGTTCAAACCTGCTTTAAGGATGGTAGAGTCATGTAATTTTGCATCATGTTTATCTTGAGAAAATCATAGTATGTCATACAATTATTGCCAGTTTTTATGGCATATTGCCAAGTTATATGGAAATTCTAACTTCAAGTTTGCATACATCAATCAAATAGAAAAGGTCTGTCTCCAGGTCCTGTATGGTCTAGTTACCAAATCTTAAGCACCTTTATAAATACAAAAAGGTACTTGTACCTTGTTTTTGATTAGTTTTGCTCTTTGAGCAAATTGCAGCGTAGAAAGGGTTTCTCCAAAGCACCTAGAGCCAGGGTGAACATTTGCAATGATAAATGTTTTTGCATTGCCTCCCAGAGAGTCCTGTTGAGAAACAAATAGCATGTTAACAGAGCAGAAGAAATTGCTTACTAATTGTAAAGCATTCAAGTCTTGTTTAAAGAAAATACTGCAATAGTAATGTAAATTAGGCATGTTTACTAAAGGTTAACACACATTAATGAAATTAGCATACATTAAGGACACAGACCTTTAATGTCTAAGGATACAGTGTAACTTAACGTGTGTTACTTTCATCATCAACATGCGTTAAAACCTGTGGAGGCACATTCCAATCAAGCCGTCCAACCCCCTCTGTGGCCGATCCGAATCGGGACACCCAGAGGTAGACCTGGACATGCAGGCTGGGCCACGATTTTAATCAGCCTGCATAACCAGGCACTTGCCCGGTTATCTCAGTCAAGCTCCTGAATGGAGCCACAGTGCCATGGTGTCCCGTTGCCATGGCACCACAGGTCCATTCAGGAGTCATGAATGCCGACCACCACCGAAATCCTCCTTTCCATGCAGCCGGACCCTTGATCCGGCCTCCCATGGCCAGGGTCCAGCTACGGAGAACTTACTGCACACACACCCCCTACCTTTTGTTCTAGGCCCAGCAGCATCATCCCCCTGATGTCCAGGGGATCTTATTCCACCTCTGCAGTGGAATAAGTCCCCCATCTAAATTCACAGCCCCAGACGTACAGGGCTGACCTCTGGAATCGGACCCTGTATGTCTGGGATTGCAGCCCGCCCTCGTTCCGCCTCCAGAACACTCCTCCTACCCCCGTCTAGGCCTCCCCATACAAGCATGCCGTTCATATGGGGAGGCTTTAGCTGGGGCCGGCAGGGGAGCGAATAGCAGGGGTGGATGTCTATTCAGTGTTCAGAATGACCCCATTCGTAAACAGGTCCCAATAGTGTGTTTAGTCTTATGCATGGAAAAGAATAGAAGCAAGAAAAAGCCACTGCCAATTTCAAATGCAGTTATGTAGTCATCAGAAACTACCACGTTATACTCTGTTATACTCAGAAAATCATAGAACGAATCATGTAAAAATGGAAAATAAAGTGCTGAAGCAGTTCACAAAATATTGACAAATTGCTTTGATAACTGATGAAAACCTAGCAGCAATTTCTATTAAAGTTCTGCAACCCAAATAAGCCCAGGCTTTCAGGAATAGCACAGTTACTTACCTGTAACAGGTGATCTCTGGGAACAGCAGGAATAAGTCTTCACATATGGGTACGTCAGTACCGATGGAGTCTGCGCGGGAACGCTCCCCAGCGTCCAATCAGACCGCTTTTGGAAGCATCCCAACACGCCTGCGTGCTGCCTTCGCCTTTCCCAACTGCCTCTCCTCAGTTAAGTTTTAAAGCTGAGACAAAGAGATAGAAAGGGAAAGATCTAGAAATGCAACTCCTAGGGGAGGTGGGTGGGTTGTGAAGACTTATTCCTGCTGTTCCCAGAGATCACCTGTTACAGGTAACTGTGCTATCTCCAGGAACAAGCAGGAATGAGTCTTCACATATGGGGACTCCCAAGCTAAGATGCCTGGAGGAGACCCAACATGTTGCGAATCAGAGCCATGCTATTTTGCCGAAACCCCAGGCATCCTAGGGATGGAAGGTAAGAGTTGAACTAAAATGATGTGCTGTGGAACAGCAGGACCAAACAGGATGCCTAGATAGGAGTCTCTGTGCAGGTGATATTTAGTGGTAATATTGAGAGCAATAAACCAACATGGACCTCACCTGGTGATATTGTAAAGGGGTATATGGAGGTTCATGTGGATTTGTGGATATGAACCAATAGAATATCCCCAGGGAGTACCTCAATGTAAGGAGAGGTAAATAACTGCACAAAAAACAGGCTGAGGTTAGAACCCTTAGGGTGAGAAGAAACAATCCCAGTGGAACTGGGGTAGTTGAATGAGGCAGAACTTTGCGGAAAACGCGGAAGTCCCTATTAGATAAAAACTGAAGCTCTTTTGACTTTAAACAGACATAGTTCTTATAGGAGAAGGGAGCTTCAAAGATCCCTATATCCGATAAAGGAGGATAGGAGTAATGAGGCATTGTAGCCTCATCTTCTGAAGAGTCAGAAAGTCCCTCCTAATTGGAAAGGAAAGTATATGGAGGGCTTTAGGTGTACCTAACTGAAAGTCATGGTACAAAAAACCCCTCAACTACTAAAGGAAGTGGTTGATTATGGAGAACCTTAAGTATGCTGGGACAGCATGGAAAGGGATAGAGAGTATCTGTCGAGTCCATAGGGGAATATATATATGTATAAGTATATATATATCTAGGCAGACAAATAGAAATAGTATATAGACATATCTACCCACTATCATATATTGTGAAGCATATATATAGATAGGTAAATACAGATATATCCCTCATATACACACACACACACACGTGTGTGTGTGTGTGTGTGTATATACATACCCATGCCCGCACATAGGGTATGTGGAGAGAGAAAGATTCATCTAACCACAAGGGAGGTACCTGCTTGAGGAGATAGTTAGAGAATCTGTACTTCCTGGGTATGGATAGGAAGCCCAGGGAGTTCTCTCACTGGCAAGAGAAGTCTAGAGTCCTCTAAGAACTCTAGTGCAGGTGTAACCAGGAATGGAGACCTACCTGGAAAATGCAGAGGATGTTGTAAATCTGCAGATAGTAAGTCTGAATCCTTCCATAACTCCAGCAGGTAGCTGGAGAAAAGATGCAATAAAAATACCATATGTACCCCTAATGAGGGTAAAAAGGGTATGGTGCATTCTTGTACTCAACATGGATTACGCCATGAAGAGTTGAGGATGGAAGGAAGAGACAAGACAAGGATTGTCTATACTGATAGAAAAACCCATCCCTGGTGAAGGGGTCCCCTGGAGATGTGAAGCAACCCAGGGAATTGGATAATTCTTTAGGTATTCTCTTAATTAAAGGCCTGTGTCCTTTATTTCAGAAGCCTTTAATGGAAAATGGTAAGGGTAGGGAGAAACCAGCAGGCATGACTAGGTAAAGCCCTTCCTAACCATCTAACATCATGTGCTCTCTAACAAGGCCCCATAGTGTAGAGCTGCTCTGTAGAGATGCAGAGAGCATGTTGCAGGTTAATTAGAAGAAAAACTGGTGTTTAAGAGCCAGTAGTTATCATGAACTACTCTGCCAAGCCCAAGGATTGGGGAAGGCTAAGGATAGAAGATAAGATGTGTCTGCAACAATATCCAGAAAAGGTTTTAAAACCTTCTGGGACTTAGAGGTAAGGCCAGAACCATTGAAATTGGAGAACAAGCCCTGGTGGCTTGGTCAGCAAGTCAGTGGTCTAACCAGTAAGAGCCCCTGCAGTTCTAACTATTGATAGGGCAGCAGTGGAAATCTTATGTTCCAAGACTGGGAAAGGAATACAGACATAAGTAGGAGTGGTAAGACTCCACTATTGTCTGAGAGCTGCCAGAAAAACTAAGAATTGCAAGGGGGAAAACTCCTCTGAAAGAAAACCTAGGGGCTTAAGAAGCCCTCAGTAAAGTGGTATCACTCTTACAGACGAAATGTCTTAGTAAGAGTGGCAGAGTAGAAAAGACGACTTACGGTGGAGTAAATCTTTGAAGTAATATGAGAGATGCTGATACAGGAGAAAAGGTCAAAGGTAAAGGCATGGCAACCTTATTGACAGTTGTTACTCCTCTGTGTAGTTCAGAGGATGAGGAGTAACTGTATAACCTGTAAAGCATAATCAACTTAAGAAGCCCTTGGAGCTGATAGTCAGGATGTCTCCTTAAGAGGGACATATGTAAAGTTTAGGATGGAATTGATGTAGATGCTTGTAGTGGTAGGAAGCAAACTACAGGATCCAAACCTCAAACAGGAAAAGGATTCAGGGAAGAGTCTATCAGCAACCCTGCGGCTGCTGGGTTTGCTGAACCCGTTGAGGTTGTGATTTCCTGAGCCTGGTTGATTGTTTCCCTTGCCTGGGAGCATCTGTATGATGGGTAGAAGATGGATAAAACCTTCTCCCATTAAGGGAACAAAGCTTATTAGTAGATTTTCTACAAACTGGGATAGAGGAAGGCATAGACAAGCCTCTGAAAGCAATAGTGTCAGTGGTTAACTGAGTAGCCTGGAGTAAAGTCTCTTTATTAAAGAGATTCTCTCCAGTGCAAGGAGCATTTCCCAGTTTATCTTGTACGCATTTGTCCAAGCCTGAAGCCTGGAGCCAGGCTCTACGTCGTGCCCCTATGGCTATAGCAGACGTTCTGCTAACACTCGAAAGAGTGCAGGGAAGCACGAGTAAGGAACTTAGAAATATTTTGAGCATGATTGACTAGCATAGAAAAATCTGCCCTTTTAGGCTCTTTGAGGAAAGGGGTCAAAAGTAGTAGATCTTGTGACCTTCTCCAGAGATAATCCCATATAGAAAATATATGAAAAGATTCTTGCTGACAACATGGATGCCTGGAAAGTTTGACATCCAAAGGCATCTAAAGTCCTAGCCTCACGACCTGGCGGATAAGAAGAGTGCTTCTTAGTACTCTTAACACGCCTCATTGCTGATTCAACAACAAGAGAATGAGGGAGTTGAGGCTTTTGAAAACCTGGAGAAGGGGCACCTTGTATAGAAGATGAGTTGCCCTAGAAGGTGGGGATACCATTAGAGGAGCTTCCCACGTTCTAAATAAAAGATCCTGCAAGGTTTGATGCAAAGGAAACAATGACTTCCTGTGGATTACAGGGGATCTGTATAGGTTGTGGATCCCCTGGTGCAGGGTCTTGACCAGGTATGGAAATGGCAAGTGACTTGGCCATATCAAGCAGGAAAGCTTGAAAAGAAATCTCCCCAGAGGGGAGTCCTCGAGGAAGAGGAGGAAGAACTACATCTGTTGAACTAGTTCTAGCATCCACCGGTTCATTCAGATTCTGTAGAATAGAAGATCTGGAGGGGTGGCGCATCGAATTATCTTTGAAAGATAGTTGTCGGTACCGCTGAAAAGCAGTACCGCAACTGGTCGGTAGCAAATCGTCCATGCTAGGGATCGATTCCAAACTCAGTATGGAAGGAAGCGAACCGGCTGAAAGCATGGGAGGTATCGACACCGATGTTGATGTCGATACCGATATCGGGACCAGTACCATCGGTGACACCAATATATGAAGATCAGTCTGTGACGGCACTATCGGTACTGAGGCAACCGAATGTGGCAGACCTTGATCGGTAGAACGTCTTCGGTACCGTCTGAAATCGGTACAGAGACGAGTCAGTATCCAGTCATCCAGACTACAGATCGATTCTAGACTCGGCATCGAAAGAAGCGAGTCCATCGATGCATATCTGGAGGGCACCGACGTGGATACCAGCATCGGTACCGGGGCCGATGTGGGAAGATCGGTCGGTAGCGGCTATAGCAGCACCGGAGATACCGAGAGCACTTGACTGCGATCGGTGTGGAATGTTTCATCCAGCACCATTGCCAATGCCGGGGTACCGGCACCGCTCAAAGCGGATACCACCACTGGACATGGCTCAGGTATGTTCACCGAGGTAAAGAGCCCGGGAACAACCTGAAACCCCGTTAATGCTTTGGAGACAGAAGCCTCCCGCCGGGGTTTTAAAGCCAAAACGTCCTCGGGGGCAAGCCCAAAGGCATCTCTATGATGTACATGAGATCTACCACCCGAGGACTGGCTAGTCTTTACAGACTTTTGTTTGGTTACCTGATCCTGGAAAAAAGATGTAGCTGGTACCCTCAGGTCTGAGGGGAACGGCGTATCGAGTTGAGCTTGATGCTGAAAAGTTCTTGCAGAAATAGTAGTGCAGGAGGGACACTCCAGCAGATGGTATTCAGGTCTCAAACATTGAAGGCACCAATTATGGGTGTCTAAAACTAATTTGTAAGCGCCACAGTTAAAACACATTCTAGTGGCTAGCATTTCCCTGAGGGAAAGTGAAGAGGCCTAGCAGGCCGAAACCTGTCAGGCACTAAAGAGGGAAAAAAAAAATTCCCACAAAAGGAAATATTTGTAGAAGAAAAGAAAAAGAAAACACCGGCGGTACCGGTACGTTGAGGGAAGGTAGACGCGACCACAAGAAAAAACAAAAATAAAGGAAGAATTTTCTGCAGTGACAGGAGGATGTCCTGCTGGCTCCGCAGAAAAACGAAAACTGAGGAGAGGCAGTTGGGAAAGGCGGGAAGGCAGCACGCAGGCATGTTGGGATGCTTCCAAAAGCGTTCTGATTGGACGCTGGGGAGCGTTCCCGCGCAGACTCAGTCGGTACCGACGTACCCATATGTGAGGACTCATTCCTGCTTGTTCCTGGAGATTCACTAAATGCTATTTCTATTATGATTTTTCCTAAAGCAAACATCTTTGGTATACAAAGAGTTCCTACTGTGCTTGAATGCGGAGCAGCTCATAAATTGGAAATAATCCATGTTGCTGTTAAGTGCCATCGAGTCAGAGTCGACTCATGGCGACCCTCTGGATAGCTATCCTAAATTGTGTACGATCTTGAGTCAGGCGGCTCATTGTTAACAGACTAGCACCCATAGCTGCTGTTATTGTATCGATCCATCTCATTGCTGGCCTTCCTCTTTTGCGTTGACCTATCTTGCCAAGCATGATATCTTTCTCTAATGATCTCTCTTCGCATGATGTGTCCAAAGTATGAAAGTCGAAGTCTTGTCATCTAAGCTTCTAAAGAAAGCTTAGGTTTGATCTCCTCTAGTACTGACTGGTTTGTTCTTCGGGCAGTCCATGATATACACAGTATTCGCCGCCAGCACCATAATTCAAAGGCATCAATTTTCTTCCTGTATCTTTTTCACTGTCCAGCTTTCACATCCATATGATGTTATTGAAAATACCATGGCTTGAACAAGTCAAATCTTTGTATGGAGACAGACATCTCTGCTCTTGAGAATCTTATCTAGGTCTTTCATAGCCATTCTGCCAAGAGCAATGCGTCATCTGATTTATTGACTGCTTGTTGCTTCTTTATTGATAGTTGATCCAAGTAGGTTAAAGTTGTTCATGATTTCAATTTCTTCTCCTTCAACGATGAACCTGTTGATTATGCCAGTTGTCACGATCTTTGTCTTCTTTACATTAAGGTGCAGGCCCATGTATGGCCCTTAAAGTATTGTCACTGAAATGACAAGTTGAGTTCCTGACAAGACCTCAGTGATGATTACAAGTGAACTAGAAACCTTATGGAGGTAAAAGCCAGAGCAAGGGTATTAGGTTCCCTGGGCAAGCTTTCAACCTTGTAACACCCCCTCCCCCCATCCCACCCCACCCTAGAGTAATTTCACAAAGGCAGTAGTAGAGCCTTCAGGTACACAGCACCTACTCTATGTAACTCCCTCCCTGACCACATAAGATCTTCCAAAGACCTCCAGACATTCTGTAAGGATCTAAAAACATTTCTATTCACCGAACACTTCCACCCTCTCATGGCCAACAGTATTTACTCACACACATCCCAATCAATGTTCCCTCTAATTTTCTATAGGCTGTGTGCACATAAAATATCAGCTGTGCAGCTTTTGAAGGAAGGTTAAATTTTTGTGCGCCACATAACGACACTCGGAGTTATATACTTTAAAATTTGACTACACGTCAGAATACAGTATGTACACCACATTGATTGCACTAGAAAATATTGTAGAACTTGTGAAAACCATAAATACACAACAACTTTTAAATTTTAAGATGTCTGTTTTCTATCAGAATCAGAACCGTAATTTTTGTGCGCTCTGTTGTAAGGTATGTGCGCTCGCTCAGCGAGGTGTGCGCGTGCGCACACCTTAGAGGGAACAGTGATCCCAATACTACCCCCCCAACTAATACATCTTCTCTCCAGCCTTCCCTCCCCTGCTAACTCCAATTTCTGTCCAGCTACCATGTATATAGTCTAAGACATCCAGCTACCCCTATATGACCTTATTTGTGGTTAACTGGTATGCATATAGTTAATTGTACTATAGTTCAAATATGTTCTCTCTAACTGATTGTTGTTTGTTGTAAACCACCCCTGATTGATGGAAGGGGCGGTATAGAAAAATGTTCAAATAAAATAAATGTCTATTTGTCCCTGTAGGCTATCTGAAAAATGCACCCCCTCCTACAGAGAACTACATGAAAATGTTTGAGTGTATGTGACCATCAGGAATATTTGTTTTGCTTAGCTTTCGCTGCAGCTGCTCATTACTGCTCCCCCAGAAGCCATTGCCCTAGGAACCACCTAATTAAATTTATTTAAAAGTCCTTATATATCTGCCTTATCAACATAGGTCATCCAAAACGGTTTACATAAAAATTCACACTATACTCATTATAAAGACATAAAATACAATATCAAACAATATACTACAAATACAAAACATAAAAATAAAAGTTTAAGTTCCACCTAATAGTTGAGCCTGTTCCCCCCTCAAGGTACTTAAGCAATTTAAAATGTCCCTCAGGAATACAATGAAAGTAACACGCACACGGATCTTTAGGAATGAAACAGAAAATAAAAGTCTACTCGTCTTAATCTCTGAGCAACACAGCATGGTCTGCATACAACACAGAAGTGCGCCATTGTGGATTGGGGGAATGAGGAGGTAAAGACTGGGTGATGGACTCAGAGGAATTACAGGGGGGGAAGGTAGGAGAATGGATATAGCTACCGCTCAAGAAAAAGGGGGGGAAACTGTTTCAAAACCCCTATATGCAGAGGGTGTGGAGTTTGTGGAAGAAATGGAAATCTATATGGTTGGGAATAAAAGGGGCTTCCAAACTGATTCCAATATGTGGGAATCCAAACTTTCCTCCTTCGATGGGGAAGAGTGTGTTTGAAGAGTGGCGTAGGAAGGGACTGACTCATGTAGGGCAGATTTTGGAGGGGAGGAAGACTGTAGATTTTCAAAGGGTTCAGAAATATGGCCTAGTGGAGGCGGATAGGTACCACTACACACAGATTTGACACTATTTAAGACACAAGATAATACCAGAGTTATGAGGGGACCTGACAGAACTTGGACAAAATGATATTAATGGGGCAAAGGAAGAAAATTGTGACTAAATTTTACAATATGATGGAGAGAGAGGGCTATAAGGGTGGTTTTCAGGTCAATTGGAAACAAGATGTTGGGGAATGTTGGGATGTGGCTCAGTGGGGACATATTTTCCACAACAGATATAAGGGACTGCTAAGCAGCCAATCTCATTGAAAATAACTATAAAGTAATGTATAGGTGGCACTTGCCACCGGACAAAATATACCAACATGTACAACCTGGGGGATGATAAATGTTGGCAGGAATGTGGGGTGAAGGGAGACTATCACCATATATGGTGGCAGTGTGGGATGGTGAATAAAAATATGGGAGGAGGTGTTTCAGCTGTTGAGTACGATTTTGGAGAAGGTCCCGCTGCAACTGGCGGTGGCAATGCTGGGATTACAACCAGGGAACTTGAATAAAGAAGGGATGTTTTAGTTTGGGGTGTTACATTCCAAATGTTGATTGCCCAAAGATGGAAACAGAACACGGTTCCCCAAATGGGGGAATATAGGGCATACTTAGCTCAGGTGCAGCTGTTAAGTAAATTAACAGCGAAGAAGAAGAATCGGTTACCAACGTTTCAAAAGGTGGGGGGGGGGGTGAAATATAAGGTGGGCAGAGAATAACTAAGCAGAGTTAAGGGAGGTATCTGGCAAAGAAGGGGGGGGAAGGGGGAGGGAGTAAGAGGGGGTTATTGAGGGGCAAAAATGATAAATGTAACCAGGTTAATGATGTGGATATGGACAGGTTTCGGAGATGTGGCGGGGGATGGAGTGTTAAAATTGTCTTTTGATGTGTACTGTTTGTAATGGCTGATAAATTCCAAATTTAAAAAAAAAAAATTAACACAAAGATTTAACCTGTCCCATAAGGAGGTTTATGCATATTGGAAATAAGTTATATAGGAAAGCTAAATAAAAACAAAGCTTTAAACACACATGAACTTGAGATTTTCATGCATGCATCAGAAGAGTATGGATCAGACATGGTCTACCACAACACAGCAACCAGATGGCAGCAGAACCCTTAGATAAACGTTACAGCTCAGTTGCAGAACAATTTTAATGTCTTAAAGACAATCACAGAACATGTAGGGTGCTATGAAATGCAATATAAATCCTTACGGCAATCTATATCTATAATGGTGATCATTTAAGGCCCATTCAACAACTACAGATATATAGCAAATATAAACAAGCTAGTGGGCCCTTTTTCCAGAGTTTCTTTGCCCCCCCCCTCCCCCCATCTTGCCCAATCTGACAACTGTGAGCCATAGTCAATACAAAAGTGTAGTGGTAATCTCAGAATTTTGGAGGTTTCTTGCTGACCAGTCCTATTAGACTACATAAACAACTGTTAAGAAAAGCCTTTCCAACAATGACACAGAATTTTATCTACAGCAGATTAAACTGTTTCCTAGATTTATGGGCCAATATGTGGAATCTCTCCCCCTTCTAGGTCACATTATACTAATGTCTGAGGACCACATGGGGAGGTCAATCAATCCCACTCTAGTAAAATACCAGCCTGCCAATACTGTGAAGCTGTGGTAGGCGAAGGCCTATGATCCATGGTGTCTGAAATAAGCAGACAGGCCTAACTAGCTTGACCTGTAAATGAAGCCTGTGGAGAGGCCCATAGGAATTGCACATCCCCCAATATGCTGCTATTGTAGAACTGAAACTTAGCAAAGCATAATCAGCTTAGCTGAGCAGAATCGAAACTCAGAAAAATATAGAAAAATAAGTTTAATTGCTACTGATAAGAGTACAGCTGCTATGAAATTAATTAAATATGCTGAAAGGTTACAGTGCCCCGCTTTCCCACATGTGCTAACTAGTTAAATGGCCTTGGAAGAGGAAAAGTATCTAAGTTGGTGAACTCACCATTGTAATTGGGACTAGAAGGGGGGTAAGCAGGTGCTAAGCCCAGTGAAAGGACATCATTGGATAGCCATATCGGTACCGGAACCAATAGAAGGTGTACGGGAGGGTACCGGGACCAATGAAATGTTTTCCTATGTCTAGAATGGAGAAGAAGTCTATAAAAGTTGTCTTGCTAGAAATCTTTGCTCAGCCATTTTGAATTTGATTCTGCTTGAGACTTGTGCACAAATAAATGATTTGGACCTTCTGAACAGACTCCTGGTATCATTGGTTTGTCTGCGCTCTGCTGCTACATATTCTTGGTGCGTTGGCCGGGAAGGTGTGGTAATAGAGGGTATATAGGGCAATATACCACGACTTTCCGCCTCTACAGGTTTGGTCCTGCCGGGATCGCGCCCTTCCGACAGGGGCTCGCTTCCTGGCGCCACCGGTCCCTTGCATCGGAGGGAGCTGGCCGGACCTCGGCGGGTGCCAGGCCCGGCTGGAGCCAACACCTCGAACCCGAGTGAGGGGAGTCCGAGGTCCAACTCATGCGCTTGCTTGGGAACTTTGAGGACCGGATCCGGTGAGTAGAGTTTTGATTTGGTATGTCTAGACAGACGAGTCAGAGCAGTACTGCCACTTGAATCTTGAATTTTGAATCTTGAACTTGGAACTTGGTAAGAGAGCTTGATCACCTCTCAAGACGGTCCGACTACCCCTGCATGAGTATTCGCGGGGCGAAACTACCGTCTTCTTGTATTTTGGAACTTGAACAAGGCCTAGTCAGAATAGACAGGATTGGGCTGTGTTTTTTGAGATACGTTGCTAGTATGATTGTGTGAATGAAGTGTGAATGAGAGGTCTGGCAGCACGGACCAAGCGAAGGCGGACTCCTGAGTAACGCATTTCCTGGCCGGGCGAC
The DNA here is from genome assembly GCA_033557465.1 of Ichthyophis bannanicus. Taxonomy (NCBI): domain Eukaryota; kingdom Metazoa; phylum Chordata; class Amphibia; order Gymnophiona; family Ichthyophiidae; genus Ichthyophis; species Ichthyophis bannanicus. Next base: position 774,807,137 of record CM066031.1, read on the forward strand.
CGCGTCCAGGTCGTAAAAAGGAGGAAGCGACCATCGTCTTGTCTTGTTTCCCTTATATGTTTCTAGGGCCGTGAGGACCCCTTACCCACGGTCCGCCCTCCTTTTCCCTTCTGTTTGTTGTTGCGCGCACACATCGATATGGGAGGGGCGGGGTCTACTAGGAACACTCCATTAGAATGTATGATCACACATTTTAAGGAAGGGTATTCAGGAGATTATGGAATTAAGATGACTGCGACACGATTACAGATTTTGTGTACTAGGGAGTGGCCCGACTTAGACCCTACATGGCCTCGAGAGGGAACTTTTACCATAGGAATTATTCAGTCAGTTCACCAGAAAGTGCGAGTAGCGCACCCCGATCAGTACCCCTATATAGATTCCTGGTTGAGTATTTGTGAGAGCCCGCCCCCTTGGGCGAAGCGCTGTTATGAACAGTGCAGAATAATGTTAGCGCGAACAGATCAAACACAGAAAGTAGATCAGACTAAAAAGACAGGGACAGGTGAGAAATCCAGACGGAAACCCGTCCTTGCAGATCCTGAGTCCCCAGAAGTGATAACTCGACAGCCCCGAGCCCAGCGTCCAGTAAGGGTGCTACCGCGTCCCGCCCCAGAGCCACAGAGACAGCGAGAGCGGGACCCAACCCCAGAACCATCTCCTGAAAAGCAGGCAGATAAGCTTACTTCAGATGAGGAGGATGAATCAACTGAGACTGAGGAGAAAGTTGAGTCAGAGGCAGAAGAGCAAGAGGAAGGGTCTTCCCAGAGTGATACTGACAGTATAAAGACGACCATCAGTGTGAGCTCAGTTAAAAGTAAAGCGTCCCAGACTAAGCGCACGGACAGCAAGAAGAAAGCCCCTGCTAGGAGAGTTTCTAAAATCCCCCTCAGATCCAGAAAGACTACTACAGCAAAAATGATGCCTTTACGGCAAGTCCCGGGAGTGCCCGTGAGAGATGAAGATAATCAGGTGGTGGCAGGACCCCTAAGTTTAGTATATGTGCCCTTCTCCACTACTGATTTGCTAAACTGGAAGTCCCATTACGCTTCCTATACCAACAAGCCCCAGGAACTAACAGAATTAATGCATACTATTATGGAAACCCACCAACCCACTTGGGCAGATTGCCGTCAGCTCCTGTCTACCTTATTCACTACTGAGGAGCGGACACGAATAAAGCGAGCAGCTGTCGACTGGCTGACAGATAACCCGTTAGCACCGGGAGATGCACAAGGGATAGACAATCGAGAAGTAGCCCAAAGAGAATTCCCAAATGAAGACCCCCAGTGGGATCCGAATACAGAGAGGATCCAAATCTTTATCCCGGTTTCGCCAAGGCCTTATGCAAGGTCTGAAAAGGGGGGGCCAGAAAGCTATGAATCTTTCTAAAGTGACCGAAGTTAACCAGGGCATAGATGAAAGCCCAGCAGTGTTTTATGAAAGATTGACTGAAGCGTATAGAATGTATACTCCCTATGATCCAGATTCACCAGGAAGCTTATGCATGGTGAATTCTGCTTTTGTAAATCAGTCTCAACCAGACATTAGACGTAAGCTACAGAAACTAGAAGGGTTTGCGGGCATGAATGCAACTCAGTTACTGGAAGTCGCTCATAAAGTATGTGAATCGTGATAATGAAAGACAGAAAGAATGTGATCGAAAGATGAAGAAAGCTGATTTTTTGGCTGCGGCCATAGTTGAACAGAAAAGGGGAGGTTTCCCTAGTCGAAGGAGCAGAGGAAGAGGGCGGGGCCGAGGAGATAGCCGGCCCCAACTAGGCGTGAACCAATGCGCTTATTGCAAAGAGGAAGGACATTGGAGAGATACATGCCCGGAACTCGAAAACGCCCCTCAGGATGATGAAAATAATGCTCAGTGGAGAAAAAGAGGAAGAGGCCGACCCCGGAACCGCGGAGGGGCCAATCGAGAACAGTTTCAACGAGAAAGAGGAGAGGCCATACAGGCAGTGGCCACAGCAACCTACGACGTAGATGAAGCAGATTAGGACAGACCGGGCTCTGAATTCGCTTTAGGTCTCCAGGAGCCTATGGTCAGCATACAAATAGGAGACCAAGTTATGGACTTTATGGTTGATACTGGAGCAGAACATTCTGTAGTAGACAAACAGATTGCCCCATTTTCCGCAAGAGCAGTCACCATTGTGGGAGCAACTGGTGCCAAAGCCACAAAGCCTTTTCTTCAGAACCGTATATGCACCTTAGGAGGACAGCAAATAACACATCAATTTCTCTCTGCCCGAGTGCCCAGTGCCATTACTGGGACGAGATATGTTAGCCAAATTGCAGGCCCAAATATCCTTTACTGAGAAAGGAGAGATGCAAATGACAGTGAATTCCCAGACGAAACCTGCTGGATTAATGCTGCTTACTGTTCCTCGAGAAGAAGAATGGAGATATTATAGTAATGAATCTGCCAAGGACACCTATTTTGAACATACTCTGAAAAGCATTGATGCCCCGACTGGAGTATGGGCAGAAGGCAATCCCCCAAGCCTAGCCAAACATATAGCTCCAATAATTGTGAATCTCAAGCCTAGTGCTGTACCAGTACATGTCAAGCAATACCCCCTCCCAAGAGCAGCAATTGAAGGCATCCACCGCCACTTGTTAAGACAACTAGAGTATGGCCTACTAAAAGTATGTCAATCACCATGGAACACTCCACTCCTGCCAGTAAAGAAGCCTGGAACAGGTGACTACCGACCAGTGCAGGACCTAAGGAGAGTGAATGAAGCAGTTGAGACCATACATCCAGTTGTGCCAAATCCTTATACACTCTTAGGATTGATTCCTGCTGAAGCTACCCACTTTACTGTTTTGGATTTAAAAGATGCGTTCTTCTGCATAAGATTAGCCCCAATTAGTCAATTGCTGTTTGCCTTTGAATGGCAGGATCCTGTCTCTGGAAGACGGGGCCAACTCACTTGGACACGATTACCCCAAGGATTCGAGAATTCACCTATCATCTTCAGTGCTGCACTGAACCAAGACCTTTCAAGCTATCCAGTGGCCCCGGGGAAGAGAGTACTTCTCCAATATGTGGACGATCTGCTGATAGCTGCTGTATCAGAAAGTGAATGTATACAAGCCACCAAAGACCTCTTGCAGCTACTGGATGAAGCTGGATACAAAGTTTCCAGAGCAAAAGCACAGCTATGCTAGAAAGAAGTGAAATACTTAGGCTTTCGCTTGACTAAAGGAAGCCGACAATTAGGGAGAGAAAGAAAAGAAGCTGTGTGCAGAATCCCAACCCCAACTACCAGAAAGCAAGTCAGAGCCTTTCTGGGAGCAGCAGGATGTTGCCGAATCTGGATTCCCAACTTTGCTCAAATTGCCAAACCACTATATGAAGCCACCAAAGGAGAAGAAAAGTCGCCATTAGATTGGGGACCTGAGCAGGATGCAGCCTTCAAGACGTTAAAGGAAGAATTGATGTCATCACCAGCACTTGGATTACCAGATGTTCACAAGCCTTTTCATCTATTCGTGCATGAGGTGCAAGGGAACGCCTTAGGCATGTTGACTCAGAAATCAGGACATTGGGAGCGACCTGTAGCATATCTATCAAAACAATTGGACACTGTGGCCAAAGGATGGCCACCTTGCTTGAGAGCAGTTGCAGCTACAGCATTGTTAGTGAGTGAAGCAGATAAACTCACCTTAGGACAGAATCTACGAGTCACTGTGCCACATGCAGTACTTGCCCTCATGGAACAGAAAGCGAATCATTGGCTCACCAATTCCCGAATGTTGAAATATCAGAGTATGCTATGTGAAAACCCACAGATACAATTGGAAGTGAGCCATGCCTTGAACCCAGCCACATTGATACCTGTCAGCGAAGAACCCCCAGAGCATGACTGTATAGAAGTCATGGAGACTGTATTCTCAAGTCGACCTGATTTGACAGATGTGCCCCTAGAGAATCCTGATCAGACCTATTTCGTAGATGGCAGCAGTCTCATCCTTGATGGACGACGTTGTGCGGGGTATGCAGTAGTCACCCGGGATGAAGTAATTGAATCATCAGCCTTGGCATCAGGCACATCAGCCCAGAAGGCAGAATTGCACTCACCCGAGCATTAGTATTAGGTGAAAAACTCTTGTTAAATGTGTACATGGACTCTAAATATGCCTTCACCACTTTGCATGCACATGGAGCTCTATACAAAGAACGAGGGCTCATCATGTCAGGAGGAAAATCGATCAAATATGGCCCAGAAATATTGATATTACTAGATGCAGTATGGGCCCCAACACGTGTAGCCGTCATGCACTGCCAAGGACACCAAGCAGGTAAAGGAGATGTTGCCCAAGGAAACAGATTCGTTGATGCCTCAGCGTGAAAAGCAGCCATGACAGGCCAAATTTCATCGCAAGCTATGCCTATGCAGGCAGCATTATTTCCAGTACCCCTTAATTCATGGACACCACGATATACCACCAACGAATTGGATTACTACTGTAATAAGGAAGAGGGAGTGCTGAAAGATGGGTGGATTGAGCTGCCGCCTGCCGAGGGCAGCCAACCCCCAGGACGAATAGTAATTCCTGAACTATTGGGACCAGCCTTTGTCAAGGCTTTCCACCAAGCCACACATTATGGAAAAAGTGCTATGGAAAAAGCACTCAAGCCACATTTTTGCATCGCCTTGTTGGGAGCCATATCAGCCTCAGTAGCACGCCAGTGTCTAATTTGTGCCAAGAACAATGCCAAACAGGGTCCCACGCCACCACCCCAAGTTCAGTCAAGAGGTGTAACCCCCATGCACCACTTGCAAATTGACTTTACTGAGATGCCAAAAGTCAGTGGATACCGATACTTGTTAGTGTTAGTTTGTACCTTCTCTGGGTGGGTAGAGGCTTACCCCACCAGGACTGAAAAAGCCAGAGAAGTTACCTAAGTTTTGCTGAGAGAAATTACCACCAGATTTGGAATTCCAGCAGTAATAGGGTCAGACAATGGGCCCTCATTTGTTTCTCAGATTACTCAGCAGTTAGCAAATGCTCTGCAGATACAATGGAAGCTACACACTGCATATAGACCTCAGAGTTCAGGGAAAGTTGAGCGAATGAATCGTACCTTGAAAGCCCAAATGTCCAAGCTTTGTCAGGAGACTCGCCTAAAGTGGCCCCAAGTGCTCCCAATAGCTTTGCTCAGAATACGCTCAGCTCCTGTGAAATCAACAGGATTTTCCCCTTTTGAGGTAGTGTATGGCAGACCCCCACCAATAGTGCAGGGAATTAAAGGAAGTTTAGCCCAGATTGGTTCAGAAATAACCAGACAAGAACTTCTAGCTCTTAGTTTGTTCTACAGACTCTTCATGCGTGGATCCAAGACCAGTTGCCCATCAATCTGACGGAACCTCTACATCCCTACAAGCCTGGTACCTCGGTGTGGATCAAAGATTGGAAGAAGACACCGCTGGAACCTCATTGGAAGGGACCATACACCGTCATCCTGTCTACCCCAACTGCAGTAAAGGTAGCGGAGATCGATTCCTGGGTCCATCACAGCAGAGTCAAGCCAGCAGCCGTTACAGATTCCGAGCAGTGGACAGCAGTACAACATCCTGATGTACCTTTGCGACTCACCCTGAGACGGCAACCAGCGACCTAGATTCTTTTTGGGATCACCCCAACCACCACAGTGCTTTGAGCTAGACAAGTCTTTCGAAGAGGATTGCTGTTTCCAATACAGCAAGATTTGCTCAGACAAACCTTATGTGTGTGATCCTGTACACTGATTGATACTATATTGATTAACAATATTCAGAGCCAACTGTAGTTGATAAGTTGGTTGGCATACGACGGACATTGTGAGGATCTTCAATCAACATTCAACACCCGTTGAATTGCTTTATTAGCAAACGGGACGGTGTTGTGCCAAGAAGACGTCGAGGTCAAGATTTTCAAGTGAGGATTCAGAAGAACTCCAATCAACATGCATCTTTGTGTCTACTTTGTCCTGGCTGCTTGTCTGGGGGGCCTTGAACTGACTTATGCCTTGCCTCCATGTACTGCTTGCATTACTTCCACTCGGACTGGAATGAAAGTAACGCAGACTTTGCTTTATCATTCATACTATACCTGTACTGGTAAAGTAACCCGGTGTATTTATAACACCACTGAACTGAATGTTTGTACCAAAGGTAATACTAAAGTGTGCTTTAACCCGCATCAGAATCCATCCTATTATACTTTGGAGATACGATGGAATGATGCAGATGGAGACTTACTTAATGCTACCTCCCCACTCACCGACCCTACTAAGATTGCTGTATTATACTTTGATGCCTGTGATGCTATCAATAGGGATAGTCGTTCAAAATGTGCTGATTGGGAGAAAACGTATGCTCTTAATGATAAGTACATGTGTCCAGAAGGAACCACTGGATGGGGAGAATGTACAGGTAAACGAGTTCTAGCCAATGAATATAGTACGGCCCCGGTAGCAGACTACTATTGCCCAAAATGGGAATGTGTTTTCTATGCCACATGGAAAACTGGAAAAATGGTAGCAAATACCAGAGACAATCGAATGGCGATTTTGCAAAGGCCATATGTGAAGGATATAGAAAAGAATTGCAAGAAAGGAGCTTGTAACCCGTTAGAGTTTCTTGTAATAAAGCCTAGTGCCTGGAAACAGGGATATAAATTTGGACTCAGAATTGCGGGTTCCGGGTCAGATCCCGGAACCATTGTATATATTAGATTGAACACCCAGGCCCATAGATCATCACGATACCATATACATAACACTTTTTACGAGACTATGCATATAAACAAGTTTGATATCCCTCACCCTTCCCAGAATTTGTTTCTAGAATTAGCGGGAGCAGTAGTCTCCAGCTTACACATTTCAGATTGCTACTTTTGTGGTGGAACTAAGATGGGTGACCAGTGGCCATGGGAAGCAAAGGAATTAAATTATTCACTGACTTATAACCATACTGAATTACATAAGTGGAAGAGTGGCCTAGTGGTTGGGGCAAGGTACTTCAGGCCGGAAGGTCGGGGGTTCAAATCCCACTAGAGGACAGCAACCTTGGGCCGGAAGGACTGGCGTTTCTAGTCCCACAGGTGCTCCTTGTGGTCTTGGGCAAGCCACTTAACCCTCCATAGCCCATGTTCCCTGTAAAATAGTTATTTCCAAGTTATAATGCCCTGTTCAATGTAATTTCAGTTTGTTCAATGTAAACCGCACTGATGCAGAATAGCGCGGTATATAAGAGAATGTAAATAAATAAATAAATAAAATAAAATACAAGCGAATGGGTCTTAGCACACTCGATAGTTGGACGTCTATGTTATGCCCGAACTGGACCTCAGTTCACTCTGCAGGTGGGACAGCTGGTCTGTCTCAGCCAGAAGTTCTATAATGATACTACGAAACAGACGTCTTTGTGGTCAGGAGTTAATGAATCTGAACCCACCAATCCATTAGCAAAATTTCCTGAACTTGCTGATCTATGGACTAATCTTGCCCTACCCCATGCTTGGCAAGCTCCACCCAGCTTGTATTGGATTTGTGGAACTCGAGCATATGCCAGACTCCCTATACACTGGGGAGGGGCGTGTGTTCTGGAGACCATTAGACCTTCTTTCTTTTTGTTACCCACAGAATATGGAGAGCAATTAGGATACCCAGTATACACTAAGAGACAGAAGAGAGCAGCTTTACAGATAGGCAAATGGGAGAAATGGGAGGGTGATGATTGGCCACCTGAGCAAATCATTGCCTATTATGGACCGGCCACATGGAATGATGGTATGTGGGGCTATCGGACCCCTGTATATATGATTAATCGTATTATCCGCTTACAAGCAGTAGTTGAATTAATAACCAATGAGACTAGCCAAGCACTCACACTTTTAGCTAGACAGAGCACACAAATGCGCACTGCCATATATCAGAATCGCTTAGCACTAGACTACTTGTTGGCAGCTGAAGGAGGAGTATGTGGTAAACTGAATTTAACCAATTGTTTGAAGATAGATGATAAAGGTCAAGTAGTTGAAGAGATTGCTGAAAATATGCGAAAACAAGCTTACGTGCCAGTACAGACTTGGCATGGTCTTAAGATTCCTAATTGGTTCGCCTCTATTTTCTCAGGTTTAGGAGGACTTACTTTCCTTATGCTTATATTAATAATTGCTGTGTTTTTACTATTACCATGTATAATCCCATGTTGTATGCGTTCTGTAAACAGTATTATTGAAAACACTGTACAGCGGAAAACCGCAACTAAGATTATGGCCTTATGGCATCCTCGGCCTACTATATATGATCGTAACCCGACCCCAGTATAATCAAATTGAGTGATTTAACTCACACCTTATTAAGTAATAGGGTGAGATTAATCAAAGGGGGGAATGTGGTAGGCGAAGGCCTATGATCCATGGTGTCTGAAATAAGCAGACAGGCCTAACTAGCTTGACCTGTAAATGAAGCCTGTGGAGAGGCCCATAGGAATTGCACATCCCCCAATATGCTGCTATTGTAGAACTGAAACTTAGCAAAGCATAATCAGCTTAGCTGAGCAGAATCGAAACTCAGAAAAATATAGAAAAATAAGTTTAATTGCTGCTGATAAGAGTACAGCTGCTATGAAATTAATTAAATCTGCTGAAAGAAAGGTTACAGTGCACCGCTTTCCCACATGTGCTAACTAGTTAAATGGCCTTGGAAGAGGAAAAGTATCTAAGTTGGTGAACTGACCATTGTAATTGGGACTAGAAGGGGGGTAAAGCAGGTGCTAAGCCCAGTCAAAGGACATCATTGGATAGCCATATCGGTACCGGAACCAATAGAAGGTGTACGGGAGGGTACCGGGACCAATGAAATGTTTTCCTATGTCTAGAATGGAGAAGAAGTCTATAAAAGTTGTTGTCTTGCTAGAAATCTTTGCTCAGCCATTTTGAATTTGATTCTGCTTGAGACTTGTGCACAAATAAATGATTTGGACCTTCTGAACAGACTCCTGGTATCATTGGTTTGTCTGCGCTCTGCTGCTACAAAGCAACTGGGGATTTGAGGGAGGTGGAACAAATCGGGTAAAAGAAAACCATATGGGATGTGAACCTCTGTTTATCGTAAAACTGCATGATCGATATTTTTGATGTAAATAGAAGTACAATAAAGAAATTTGAAATAAATCTAGGGAGCATAGCCAGTTCCCTTTTGTTGCAAGGTGAAATTTAACTTACCGGATAAGGGAACTGGGAAAGAGAACTGGATTTAGCTAATGCCTTTCTAAGGGCACAAGGTGAGTTACATTCAGGAACAGCAGCTATTTTCCTGTCCCCAGGGGGCTTACAATCTAAGGGGCCAATGCAAAATATCTTGTCTTGAAGGACTAGAAAAGGGGACTGTTACTTCTGGAGAGAGATCTGCAATTGTGAGTATATACTTCTGGGAATTTTCTGAAAATAATTCTTTGTATTAAAGCTAATTAATCTGTGAACCCACTGTTTTTTGTTAATTAAGTCAGGGCCTAGTAGCAGCAGTTTAAGTTTAAATTTAACACACAGAAGAGAGCTTTTTGGTTACATTTCATACCCAGCAGAGAGCTTGTAGTTTAAATTTCATAATAAGTTAGAGCCTAGCAGCAGTAAAGAGCTATAATTTAAATCAAATCAGAATATAGCTTACCTCAGCAGCACAAGACAGGGTACTGTGTAGCAGCCCTCTTAAGACATGTTATTTCCCTCCCTCCCTCCCCAACACCCACCCACACCTAGGATAATCGTAGCTTTATAGGTACTTACACATCTTAAAAGACAGGAGGTGCTCTCAGGTGAAGCTCGTTACCCAAATCAGTCATACACTAAGGACCTGAGATTAATTAAGCTTCAGGTGAACAAGGTATAGTAAACATATTAGGTACAGTTTTATTAGTATAAATATCCATAGCAACCCTTAGTAAGTAAAGAACTTAAAGATCTAAACAAAAAAACTTAAGATGCAGACAGCAGTCCAGCAGCGAGATGGGGGCTTTCCCGTCTTTTGCATTGAGTGTCACATGTATGATTTTCTCCCAGTTGGTGAGAGGTCTTACGTGTGCACTAGGTGCAAGGAGCTCTTTGCTCTCAGGGAACAAGTCCGTTCTCTAGAAGCTAGAGTAGCAGACTTGGAAAACATAAGACAGACAGAGGTACATAGACGAGACCTACAGGGATATAGTCCTGAAGTCCCACCTCCAGTCTGGCAGCATCCCTGTTGCCATGGAGGAGAGAGGTCACGTGACAGGAGAGCATCACACTGGTGTGGCAGGAAGTGATCCGGTAACTAGGACCTGTACTCCAGGTGATGTAAAACCCTCTCGCACCAAGGAAGTTTCTCCAGGGCCGTGTGCCCATGAGGGAAGGGTTAGGACAGCCGTTATAGTTGCTGCTTCAATCGTTAGGCATGTAGATAGCTGGATGGCTGGTGGGCGTGAGGATTGCCTGGTAACATAAATGACTTGGAAAGTGGGACGAGTGAGGTTATCAAATTTGCAGACGACATAAAACTATTTAAAGTTGTTAAAACCCAAGAGGATTGTGGAAAATTGCAAGAGGATCTTGATAAATTAGAAGACTGGGCATCAAAATGGCAGATGAAATTTAATGTGGACAAGTGCAAGGTTATGCACCTAGGGAAGAACAACCCAAACTATGGTTACACGATGCAAGGTTCCACATTAGGAACCACCACCCAGGAAAAAGATTTAGGCATCATTGTGGATACCATGTTAAAACCCTCGGCACAGTGTGCAGCGGCGGCCAAGAGAGCAAATAGAATGCTAGGTATAAGGAAAGGAATGGAAAATAAAACAAAAGATATTATAATGCCTCTATATCGTTCCATGGTGAGACCGCACCTTGAATATTGTGTGCAATTCTGGTCGCCGTATCTTAAAAAGGATATAGCGATTTTAGAAAAGGTTCAGAGAAGAGCCACCAAAATGGTAAAGGGGATGGAAGGATACTCCTATGAAGAAAGGCTAAAAAGGTTAGAGCTCTTTAACCTGGAAAAGAGACGGCTGAGGGGAGATATGATAGAAGTCTATAAATTAATGAATGGAGTGGAACAGGTAAACGTAGATCGATTGTTTACCTTATCAGAATATAGAAAGACTAGGGGACATGCAATGAAGCTACAGGGTAAACTATTTAAGACTAATAAAAGAAAATATTTTTTCACTCAACGTGTAATCAAACTCTGGAATTTGTTACCGGAGGATGTAGTAAAGGCTGTTAGTGTAGCTGGGTTTAAAAAAGGTTTGGACAAGTTCCTGGAGGAAAGGTCCATAAACCATTATTAAGACGACCCAGGATATCAATGCTTGACCCAGTACAAGCATTGTGGAACCTGTCTCTTTTGGGGAAACTGCTAGGTACTTGTGACCTAGATTGGCCACTGTTGGAAACAGGATACTGGGCTTGATGGACCTTGGTCTGACCCAGTATGGCATATCTTATGCCTGCCTGGTGCGAAGGTAGCGGACCTCACGCGCCACCTAAATAAGGTCTTAGATAGTGCTGGGGAGGAGTCTGCTGTCTTGGTACATGTTGGTACCAATGACAGGAAAATGTGGTAGGGAGGTTCTGGAGGCTAAATTGAGGCTTTTAGGTAGGAAGTTGAAATCCAGAACTTCCAGGGTAGCCTTTTCTGAAATGCTTCCCTTTCCACACACAGGACCCAAAAGGCAGGCAGAGCTCCGGAGTCTCAATGCGTGGATGAGACAATGGTGCAGAGATGAGGGTTTTGGATTTGTTAGGAACTGGGGAACATTCTGGGGAACAGAGGGGCTCTTCTGAAGGGATGGGCTTCACCTTAACCAGGATGGAACCAGCCTGCTGGCATTAACCTTTAAAAAAGAAGGAGATAGAGCAGCTTTTAAACTAGATAATAGGAGAAAGCCGACAGTCACCAAAGAGCGGATGGTTCGGAAGAATGTATCCTTGCAGGATACTACAAAAAACAGAGGTTCCAAAAAAGAGTAAAGTAGCCCAAATGCCCTCGAGTATGGATCAGACAGAGCTTAAAGATCCCAAATTACCCATGTCTACCAATAGTCAAATTAATATGAATAAAATACAGTCTCTAAAATGCTTGTATGCAAATGCTAGAAGTCTAAAAAATAAGATGGGAGAGTTAGAATATATAGCACTAAATGAGGTTAGATATGATTGGAATATCAGAGATATGGTGGAAGGAGGACAACCAGTGGGACACTAATACCTGGGTAAGAGTAGTTACTCACCTGTAACAGGTGTTCTCCAGAAGCAGCAGGAATCAGTCCTCACATATGGGTGACGTCAGCGCTGACGGAGCCCTCGTGCGGAGCATTTCCCCAGCTTTCAAAGAAAGCCTTTGGGAATTGCAGCGCGCATGCGCGGTCCCCTTCCCGCCCAAGGGTGCCATCTTGCTCAGTCTGATGACATAGCTAAAAGACAGCAAAAAATTAGCAAAAATAAATCATATGACTGCAACTCCAAGGGGAGGAGGGAGGGTTGTGAGGACTGATTCCTGCTGCTCCTGGAGAACACCTGATACAGGTGAGTAACTACTCATTCTCCAGGACCAAGCAGGATGTCAGTCCTCACATTGGGACTCCCCAGCTTAAGGCTACCGGAGACCCCAAGCGGAAAAATGAGCTCCCTCTAGCTCATCAGCACAGAAGGAAGGAATCTTCTCTGAGAACGCCCCCGACCGGTAGCCCAACACCAGGGCCGGAGGGTAGGAGTTGCCTAAACCCCAAAGAGATTATGGAGTACTGCCTGTCCGAAAGCACTGTTCCTGCGGGACTCCCTCAAGGCAGTAATGGGCCGCAAAAGTCTGGCTTGAAGACCAAGTAGCGGCCCGGCAGATGTCTGCCAACGGAACAGAGCGGAGATGAGCCACTGACGCAGCCTTCACCCTGACACGATGAGCAGTGACTCGACCCTCCGAGAGGCCGGCTGCCCCATAAGCCCAGGCGATACAGTCAGCGACCCATATGGACAACGTACGCTTGGAGACAGGGAGCCCCAACTTATTGTGGTCAAAAGAAACGAAAAGCTGAACAGCCTTCCGATGCTCCCGCGTACTGTCAAGGTAGAAGGATAACGCCCTCCTACAGTCCAGGGTATGCAAGACCATCTCAACCCAGTTGGCATGCGGCCTGGGAAATAAGGTCGGAAGAACCACCTCCTGATTGAGATGAAAAGGTGAGACAACTTTAGGAAGAAACTTAGGGTGAGTCCGTAAGACTACCCTATTCCTGTAGAACCTAGTGTAAGGAGGATCAGACACTAGTGCCTGCAGTTCACTCACTCGCCTAGCGGAGGTGAGAGCTACCAGAAATAAAGTTTTCCAGGAAAGAAAACGGAGAGGGCAGGTAGCCATAGGTTCAAAAGGCGGACAAGTAAGCCGCTGTAAGACCACATTCAGATCCCACTCAGGGGCCGGTGGACGCAAAGGAGGCTTAAGCAGAAGGAGGCCCCTGAGGAAACGAGCCACCAAAGGGTGGTTGGAAAGAGGCCTGCCATCCACCGGCGAGTGGTGTGCTGAGAGAGCACTAAAGTGAACTCTGACAGAGTTAGACTTAAGGCCCAGATTGGAGAGGTAAAGCAAATATTGCAATACTACCGCTACCTATTGTGGTATGGGTGGTATATCAAATTTTAATAAAACATAAACATAAAACATACCAAGCACGAGAAGGGATTCTCGCTGTGCTGAGCACACCATACGGAGAATCTACGCCACTTAAGAGCGTAGGATTTCCTGGTGGATTGACACCGAGAGGCCAAGACTACATCTTCGACCTCTCGAGGTAGTAGTAGGGGAGCTAGGACTACCCTTTCAGCAGCCAGGCCATCAGATGAAGGGACTGGAGCTTGGGGTGCAAGAGAGTCCCCTGATCCTGAGACAGGAGATTGTGTTGAAACCCCAGAGGAATAATTATAAATAAAAATATCATGAAAATTAGAGCACTCTGACATACATCGCTTGTAGCCAAAACCAGATCGGGAGGCTATACACTAAAAATAATCGGAGACACCGAGCCGATGGAACTATTAACAAAGACCAGTGAGATATGTGTTGCTATAGCTCCTAGAGCCGAGAGGAATTTGAGTTTTTAATAATTACGCCGTGCTAAGTAGGTATGTAATAATACAAGTTAAATATCCACAGATGGTCTTTGTTAATAGTTCCAATTTTCATGATAATTTTTAAGCTTGGCCACATACGAGATTGGTGATACAGAGCTATTTAGTTTATATTCTGTTTTAGGAGAACGGCGGCACTGTTTTGCAACACCGGTTATACAAAACTGAGTCTGCCGACGCAGATACGGCCATCTCCTTGCCTCAGTATGACCATTTTACTTTGATCACAGGCGAATTATGTTTTAGTGCTCCATTTTTTATGGTGATTTTAAGTTCAGTTCTATACAAGATTACCAATACAGAGCTACTTATTTTAGAATACATTTTGGACCGCAATAACATTGTTCTTTTAAACACCGGATACACAAGATAATGAGCCTGTCATCGCCAATACGGTCATCCCCCTTCTTCAGCAATTGATATTACGATGTTTTGGTGCTCCGTTTTTTGTGATTCCTTTATGATATCTTCAAGCTCGGTTTTACATGACACTGCAAGTATAGAGCTACTTTTTAATATATTTTAGACCACAATAGCATTGTGTTTTCTATCACCGGTTGTACAAGTCCAAGAGCCCGTTATCGTTGACATTGTCATCCCTTTACTCCAACAAAATAATACTGTGACTGGCTTTTAGAAGATAACTAAGATGCCATCGAGAGGAACAACCGTTGTACATTTTCGCTCCTGCTGCGTTCTGTTCTCTCCAACCCCTATATCTCCTAGTTTTATTATTTGTAACAATGTTATTTACTATTTATTTTTTTAAAGACAATGCTACTTTTAACCATTTATTCTTTCAAATGTTATTTCATGTTTATTGGTTGCTCCTGTTCTTTTTTGTTTCATTTTGTCCCTAGTTATACTCATCTGTTTAAGATTTTATTGTCTTATATAGAAGTTTTATAGGTAATCGTTATTTATAGCTATTTGTTTGTGCCTTATTTCATTTTAGCTTGACAAGTACAGTTTCCTTTGAAGGCCATCATTTGCTGGGTCTTCCTGTAGAGGTATCTTTGTCACATTTCTGTTCTGGTTCTGAATCACTTTTTATAGCTTCACACTTATCTGTATCAGTTATATGTGTATATTTAGATTTTATTTACTTATTCATAATTGCGTATCCACGCTTTCCCTTCCTTTTATCGGTTTTATATTATATTTATTGTGTTTTTAACTATTTATTTATCTATTATTCATGTGTATGTGTATATTCTAATGACTATAACCATTGTTCTGTTCTATTCACATTATTTTAACTATGTCTTAATACTAAACGTCTGCGATTTCTATGTCTGTAGGATTCTACCTAATCAACCCCTGACGAAGGTTTGCGAAACACGGCCTGTGTCGGGTTGACAAGAGCGTTGTGAAATAAAACTGTTTTTCCACTCTAATCACGTTTTTGGACTGTGTCCCTGGTGGGATACCCTCTCCAGGCAGTAGTGGATGGCAAAGGCATTCGTAGAAGACCAGGTTGCTGCCCGGCAGATGATCATGGGCATGGAGTGCAGCAAGGCCACCGAGGTCGCTTTGGCTCGGACCCCATGTGCATTGACTCAATGCTCCAGAGAGGCACACCTTTGCATGGGTGAACGTGATGCAGTCTGCCACCCAAACAGCTTGTCCCTGCCTATTGGGATCATAGGTCACGAAGAGCCGGTCAGACTTGCAATGAGTCTGGGTACCCTGCAAGTAGAAGGCAAGGACCCGCTTGCAGCCGAGGGTGTGGAGAGTTGCCGACACCTGATTGGCGTGGGGCCTCTGGAAGGTGGTCGGGGAGCACCATCTCCTGAATGAGATGAAAAGCCGACACAACCTTAGGCAAAAATTTAAGATGGGTCCAGAGGAAAACCCTGTTCCGATAAAACCTGGTGTAAAGGGCCCAGCCATGTGCGCCTGAAGCTCACTGACTCGGCGAGCTGAGGTCAGCGCCGCCAGGAAGGCCACCTTCCAGGACAAATGCTGGAGCGAACATGTTGCCATTGGCTCAAAAGGCGGATGAGTGAGCTGCGTGAGCACCACGTTCAAGTCCCATTCCGCCAGAAGGGGACAGATGGCCCTGCATGAAGCGGGAGACTAGTGGTTGCCCTGAGAGAGGCTTTCCCTCGATAGGGAGAGGATTAGCCAATATGGCGCTCAGATGAGCTCTAACAGAGTTTGACTTCAGCCCATCCCTCGAGAGGTGGAGAAGGTACTGGAGAACCCACCGAACTGGGCACGAGAAAGGTGGATCTGGTGCTCTGAGCACCAGATGGAGAAGCGTTTCCGCTTAAAGGCGTAAGCTCGCCTAGTGGAGTCCTTCGAGGCAAGGTGGTTTTCCTCGACCTCCTCTGGGAGGGCCAGAGAGGCTACAGAGACTCGTTCAGCCACCAGGCCGTGAGGGATAGGGAGGGTAGATTCAGGTGTAGTACCCGACCTTTCTCCTGCGTCAGCAGGTCCCTGGCAGAGCCCAGGGGGATCGGAGGCTCCGACAACAGCCGGAGCAGGAGTGGAAACCAAGGCTGCCAAGGCCACGAGGGGGCCACGAGAATCAGCGATGCCCTGTCCCGTTGAGCCTTGAACAGAGTCCTTGCAATGAGGGGGAAAGGAGAGAATGCATGAAAAAGACTGGAGGACCAATCCAGGAGAAATGCATCAGGGCCCTCCCTGCTCTGGTGCAGCACCAGGCCGCAGAAGCGAGGGAGTTGAGCGTTCTGAGGGCTGGCAAAGAGGTCCATCGCTGGAGTGCCCCAGCATAGAAACAACCAGCCTGCCACTCTGGGATTGAGGTGCCACTCGTGGGGGCAAAGGATTCTGCTGAGCCTGACTGCCAAACCATTCTCCTGACCTGGGAAGTACGTTGCCTTGAGAGACACCCTCCTCCGGGCGGCAAAATAGCAAATGAGGACTGCTTCCCTGCAAGGGAGCGTGACCCCCTCTTTGTTGATATAGAACATTGCTACCCGGTTGTCGGTCTACACCAGAACAGACTTCCGGCTGAGGATGTTTTTGAAGGCCTTCAGAGCCCACGAGATGGCCCGGAGCTCGAGCAGATTTATCTGCTGTTGAGCCTCCACCGGCGACCACTGCCCCTATGTGCAGAGGGACCCGCAATGGGCTCCCCACCCTAACAGGGAAGCATCCGTGGTCAGTACCACATTGTGCTGAGGGGCCTGGAAGGGCAATCCCCGCAGGAGGTTGCGGTGGTTTTGTCACCAGTTCAGGGACAAACGAAAGCTGGGAAGAATCCTGACGGGGTCCCTTGAGGTGCCCAAGGGATTGGCTCCATTGGGAGCTGAAGCACCACTGGGTCGTCCATATGTGCAGGCAGGAGTGAGGAATCACATGCACGGTCGAAGCCATGTGGCCCGAGACACGTAGAATGGACCAAGCAGTGACCTGGTGGGTGCTCTGGATGTGCGCCGACAGAGCCCAGAGGTGGGTGGACCAATTCCACCAGCAAGAAGGCCATGGCCTGCCGAGTATGGAGGCGCACCCCAAAGAATTTGAGCACCTGTGCCAGCTCGAGGTGAGATTTTGGGTAGTTGACCATGAACCCCAAACTCTCCAAAAGGAGGACAGTGTGTGACATCGCTTCCTGGGCCTCTGACGGAGGAGCCCGTAACGAGCCAGTCGTCAAGGTAGGGAAACGACATGCCCCGGCACTGAAGATGCACCCTGTACTGAAAGTGCTCTCCATGCACCCTGAAATGCAGCTACTGCCTATGTTGGGCATGGATCAGGATATGGGCGTAAGCATCCTTTAGATCCAAGCAGCATAGCCAGTTGTCCTGCCGGAGGAAGGGCAGCAGCACGCCAAGAGATAACATCTTGAATTTCTGCTGCACCAGGAACTTGTTCAGCTTGCGGAGGTCGAGGAGTGGCCCACAGACCCCCCCTCCCCTGTGTTTTTGTGAACAAGGAAGTACCAGGAATAAAACCCCTGACCTTGAAGGTAGGAAAGGTCCTTCGACTGCCTATTGGGCGAGGAGGGACTATAATTCCCGCTTCAACAAGAGCAGGTATGCGGGAAGTCGAGGAGGCTCCGCCGGGGAGAAAGGGGGTGGGAGCATGTCGAAGTGAAGGCGATAGCCCACCTGGATGACAAGGAGGACCCAGGTGTCCAAGGTGAAAAGCACTCATGCTGGGGTGAAGCGGGACAGGCGTTCCCCCCCACTGGCTGCTGCACCAGAGGGCGAGGGGCCATGCCACTGGAGTCAAAACCTGAGGGGGCTGTGGGGGAACTGGCGTCTGGGCCTTCGGGCCAGACTTCCCCTGCGCTGGAGTGGTCGGCATGGGGGTAGCTGGGTATGGCGGGTAGCTGCAGTACTGGAAGCCTTTCCTGGGGAAAAAAGGGCTTCTTAGCGGCCTGGAGCCAGAGTCCCTGGAAGATCTTGCCCCCAAAGAACGGGAAGGCGAGTGAGATCGATGCAGAGGACCCTCACGAGGCCCGGGGCTCTCAGGGTTTCCTGGACGGATTTGGTTGTCCCACGCAAGGGACCTGCAGTCTCCAGGCGCAAGTCAGCGAAGCTGGCTGTGAGTGCCTGCTGGGAAGCAATGAACACAGAAACGCTGCGTTCTAGCGCCAGCATAAAGGACTCCCATGCAGGCATGGGGCCCTGGAATGCTGATACCGAGGTCACCGGATCAGGCATCGAGGAGGAGAGGGGGTCCTCAATGGGACGGCCCTCAGGAGAATGGGCGCCTTCGCCGGAGGCCTCTATTTCTCTGCGAGGTACCTTGCAGGACCGCTCCTTGTCTCTCTGGAATGCCGAATAGGGCTAAGCGACCGGGCATGGGAGCACTCTCACTTGTCATGGGCCCCAGACAGCGACTTTGAGGCCTTCTTTTTTGCACCATTCCACTTCAGGGGACCCCTGGTCCGAATGGCATCTGGAACGTGGTGCCACAGGGGTAGAACCCACCGGAGGGGAGATGACCAAGGGTGCCACTAGGGATTCCGAGGCAGCCTTTTGCAAAATGTCTTCGGACTTCTGCTTACAGCTGAGCAGGGCTTTAGAGGGCATTTTCTTGCAGAACAGAGCTCTGGGTCATGGCCGGCTCCCAGACACCTTAGACAGCAGTCAAGAGTGTCCGTAAGTGACATGTTCCTAGAGCATCTATTTGCATTTTTTAAACCCGGTGGCCATGGGGGCAAAAAGGTGAAATTAGTCTTACCTGCTAATTGTTGTTCCTGGAGTAGACCCAAGTCTGGTCCCGGACCTCTGAGTTGTCAACCTTAATCAGCAGCTTGGAGACTGAGGAACCACCTTCTTTTCATGTCACTCCTATATAACTCTGGCATCCGCCCCCTCCATCAGTACCCTAATGACAAAGCAGACTCACCAGAGCAACAAATAAGTTAAGACCGCACTTACAAACCGCAAGTTCCAACCCCCTAACTCGGAAACATGAAAAGCAAGTAACTCACGAACTGTGAACACTGAGGGTGCCCCGACTACTCTCTCACCTGTCCGACCACCCTCCAGAAAGATGACATCGAAAGGTTTCTTCTTACCTGTCATCAGAGAATGCACAGAAGATCGTGCTGCAAGCCGCACTGCCACACCGGGTGGGATGCGGGACCAGACTGGGTCTACTCCAGGAACAACAATTAGCAGGTAAGACTAATTTCACCTTCCTGTTCGTAGCCCCAGTCTGGTCCCGGACCTCTGAGTAAGTACCAGAGCAGTAGATCTAACGGGAGGGTCCAGCCGCAACCGCTTGCAGCACCGCCGCCCCGAAACTGGCATCTTGCGCGGACTGAACGTCCAGTCTATAATGTCTAATAAAGGGAGACAAAGACGACCACGTAGCCGCCCTGCAAATCTCCGCTGGCGGTACAGCTTGGAGCTCCGCCCACGATGTAGCCTGGGCCCTGGTAGAATGGGCCCTCAGGCCCTCCGGCACCGAGCTCCCTTTCAGCAAGTAGGCCGACGAAATCGCCTCCCGTATCCACCGGGCGATGGAGGCCTTGGAAGCTGCCTCTCCTTGGCGGGACCCCGCGAACAGGATAAACAATCTCTCCGAGCGGCGGAACTCCGCCGTACGCCGAAGATACCGTTTCAAGGCCCGACGGACATCCAACGTCCTAGAAGCGGAACCCGATGCGTCCGTCCGGAACACCGGCAGGGAGATCTCCTGATTCAAATGGAACGCCGACACTACCTTGGGCAAGAAAGCCGGAACAGGCCGCAAGACCACCTTGGAATCGAAAAAAAGACAAGAACGGCTCCTTACAGGACAGCGCCTGCAACTCCGAAATGCGCCTGGCTGAGCAAATAGCCACCAGAAACACTACCTTCAATGTGAGATCCTTCAAGGAAGCCGAGCTCAAGGGCTCGAAAGGCTCCCGCTCCAGTGCCGACAGCACCAGCGGAAGATGCCACTGCGGCACCGGCTGCCTTCTGGGTGGCCGGATTAACATCACCGCGCGCAAAAACCGCTTGACGTCCCGATGTTCTCCAAGCGGCCTACCGGCCACCCGGCCGCGATAGCATGCCAGAGCGGCGACCTGCACTCGAAGTGAAGCCGCCGCCAGACCCTTATCGAAGCCGCACTGCAGAAAGTCCAAGACCTGAGAGAGAGACGCCTTGAGCGCCACCAAGTGCCGCTCGCTGCACCACGCCTCAAACACTCTCCAGACTCGAACATACGCCAACGAAGTGGACCTCTTACGAGCTTTCAACAGGGTGGAAACCACCGCCGGGGAATAGCCCCTGGTTCTCAGCCGAGCCCTTTCAATAGCCAAGCCGTAAGCGAGAACCGATCCACATGGGGCATGAATAGAGGCCCCTGCGACAGCAGGTCCGGGCGCACCGGAAGTCGCCACGGCCGCGCGACCAGAAGCCTCCGCAGGTCTGCATACCAAGGACGACGCGGCCAGTCCGGGGCGATCAGTATCACCATCCCCCGAAGCTCTCCACCCGCTGGAGCACCCGTCCAATGAGCACCCACGGCGGAAAGACGTACAACAGCTGGCCCTCCGGCCAGGGCTGAATCAGCGCATCAAGACCCTCGGACATCCGCTCCCTTCGCCTGCTGAAGAAGCGGCTGGCTTTCGCCGAGCTGCAAGTGGCCATCAGGTCCATCACCGGGGAGCCCCACCGCCGCGTGATCATCGCGAAGACCTCCGGATGGAGAACCCACTCTCCTGGATCCACCCGCACTCGACTGAGGAAGTCTGCTTCCACGTTGTCCACTCCTGCCACGTGCACCGCCGAAAGTGACAGAAGATGCCGCTCGGCCCACGCGAATAGAGTCTCGGCCTCTGCCTCGAGAGCCGCGCTGCTGGTCCCGCCTTGGCGGTTGACATAAGCCACGGCCGTGGCGTTGTCCGAGAATACTCTGACCGCCGACCCCTCGAGGCTCGGCTGGAAGCATTCCAACGCCAGGGACACCGCCCGCAACTCCAGGCGATTGATCGACCATGAGCGCTCCTGAGGGTCCCACAGACCCTGTGCGAATTGGCCCTGACAGTGACCCCCCCAACCTTGGAGGCTGGCATCTGTCGTCAACGCTATCCACTCGGGCACCGCCAGGGGCCTCCCCCTCAGCAAGGAGCGGGGATCTAGCCACCAGCGCAGCCCCGCCCGCGTCTCGTCCGGACAGACGAGACGCTGAGACAGGGGATCCCGCTGGTGCGACCAGCGTCGGAGCAGCGCCCTCTGTAAGGGTCGCATGTGGGCCCTCGCCCAAGGCACCAACTCGAGGGTTGCCGCCATGGTGCCCAGCAGCTGGAGATACTGCCACGCCGTGGACTCCCATCTCTTCAAGAACTTCCGTACCAACAACCTCAACTTCTGCGCTCTCTGTCGAGGAAGGAACACCTGCCCAGTTCCCGTGTCGAAGCGCGCTCCTAGGTATTCCATGTCTTGGGAAGGCACCAACTGGCTCTTCGCCCTGTTGACCACCCAGCCGAGGCTTTCCAGGAACCCGACCACCCGGGAGGTGGCCCGCACACTCTCGTCCTTCGACTTCGCCCTGATCAACCAGTCGTCCAGATACGGGTGCACCAGGACGCCTTCCTTGCGTAGAGCCGCCGCCACCACTACCATCACCTTCGTGAAGGTGCGCGGCGCCGTCGCCAGTCCGAACGGCAGCGCTCGGAATTGGAAATGACCGAAGGGCACCGCAAAGCGGAGAAACTGGTGATGCTCTTGCCGAATGGGAATGTGCAGATAGGCCTCGGACAGATCCAGAGCGGTGAGAAATTCGCCCGGCCGGACCGCTGCTATCACGGACCGGAGGGTTTCCATGCGGAAGTGGGTCACCCGAAGGCACCGATTTACCCCTTTGAGGTCCAGGATAGGCCGGAACCCTCCGCCCTTCTTTGGGACCACGAAATAGATGGAGTATCGACTGCAACCGTGCTGGTCTGGCGGCACCGGCTCGATCGCCCGGAGGTCCAGCAGCCTTTGCACGGTCTCCTGCACCGCCGCGAACTTGCCGAGCGTCTTGCAGGGGGACCGCATGAAGGCCTCGCGCACTGGACGCTGTAGCTCCAGCGCGTATCCGTCCCTGATGACCTCCAGGACCCACCGGTCTGAAGTCACGTGGACTCAGGCGCCGTAGAACTCCCGCAGCCTGCCTCCTACGGGAATCAGCGGCTCCTGGGTCCGCCGTATCTCATTGCGGCTTGCGCAGGGCCGAGGCGGCGGAAGAGGAGGCCGAGGCGGCGGAAGAGGAGGCCGAGGCCCCCCCCCCCCCGAAACCTCTGCCCGCTCCCCTGAAACCCTGAAACCCCTGGGTTCGGGCGGGAAACCTGCCACGCTGCCCGGTAGAGAACCGTGGGAAGCGAGAACGGCGAAAATCCCGCTGTTGGGATCTGCTGGGCCCTGCGCCACGGGCTTGTTTGGGTTTGTCCTCCGGCAGTTTACCACCCTTAGACTCGCCCAGGTCCTTGACCAACTTCTCCAGATCCTCTCCAAACAGAAGGCGTCCCTTGAACGGGAGCTTACTCAACCTGGCCTTCGAAGAAGAATCCGCCGCCCAGGAACGAAGCCACAGGTACCGGCGGGCAGCTACCGCCGACGCCATACTGCTGGAGAGACCCCGCATGAGGTCATAGTGAAGATCAGATAAATAGGCCGCCCCCGACTCCAGACGGGCCGCCTCCACGGATTGGCCCTCCGCCTGCCCTGGGCGGACCTGTTGAGACCAGCGAAGACAGGCACTGGCCACCCAGGCCCCACAAATAGCAGCCTGGAGAGACAGGGCAGAGGTGTCAAACACCTGACGCAGGAGGGCATCCAGCTTCCTGTCCTGGGCATCCTTGAGGGCCGCGCCGCCTTCCACGGGAATAGTGGTCTTCTTTATCACTGCCGCCACTGCCGCATCCACCTTGGGGGACGCGAAGACCTCTCGATCCCGATCCACCAGAGGATATAACCGTCCCAATACCCGCGAGCCCCTCAGGGCCGCCCCCGGGACATTCCACTCTTCCTGAATCAGTTCTTGGAAGACCCGGTGGACCGGGAAGGCTCGTTGGGACTTACGGAAGACTTGCAACAAAGGGTCCTCCAGAGAATCGTCCTCCGATGGTCCCTGCGCTGGCATATTCAAGGCGCTCAGTGTCTGGGTGATTAGGGCTGGTAGTTCCTCCCTCCGGAAGACCCTGACCACCCGAGCCTGTTCCTCCTTGTCGTCGAGCTCCCCTTCTTCCAAGTCTTCCTCAGGGAGCCCAGCATCGCCTTCGTCCTCCGACAGGCGCCCCTCCGAGGCCAGGGAGGGCTCCACCGAGTCCGTATCCAACCGCAGCCTCTTGCAGCCGGGCTGGTCCTCCTGGGGAGGAGGCATAGAGCCACGCTTGGTGCGAAGCCCTCCCGAAGCCTCCGAAAGCAGACGAGGCAGGCCACTCACTGCGTGCCGCAGCAGGGCCACAAACTCAGGGGAAAAGACGGACTCCAGTCCGCTCGCCCAGGCTACCTGGGACCCCTGTCCCATCCTGGCGGTCGATGGCCCCGCCACCGGCTCCGCCCGGGAGGGGCCTGGGGGAGAGGCATCCGAAGGCCCTATCTCCGACCCCGGAAGCTCCCCCACGCTCACCCCGGGAGGATCCAGAGTTGCTGCCTCCTTAGCGCAACCTTTACAAACGCCGGAGTCTGACAAAGAGGATCTCTTAGCCCCACAAATTAAGCAATGGGACTTGGGCGACATATCGCTATAGAGCTTTGCTGACCCGGAGCAGGACACTGCCCCTGCAAGGTCCTCCCAATCCCCAAGGGGACCAGGCCCTCAGAGGGGTGAGCCCGCTACCTAGCTGTGTGGTGAGAGCAAGGCACAGGCAGGCCTCCGCTGCCGAAAGGAGACTGAAGATGTCTTAATTTATTCTTTTTTTTTTTTTTTTTTGTGTTTGGACACACCCCTCGATAAATTCAAAACGGCCCAGCCGGCTCCCCGGGGCCACCCGCACAACCGTGCTGAGACTTAGCCGCCCGGAAGGCCCGGGAAATAAACGAGGGATCCAAAGAAGCACTCCCGCGCGAGTGCCACATGGCCGGGCCTGCACGGCCGCAAGGCGCACTCGCGCCGCGGCAAGGAGAAGAGGCGGCCGCAGAGATCGTGCACCCCCCTCCCGTCGGCCTTACCTGAGCTGCCCTCGCAGCGAAGAAGAATCGGGGAGCGTCAATCAGGCCCTTGCTGCTACTTATGAGCGGCAGACCGGCTTCAGCTGCCCCCCCTTCCGTCCAGCCAGAGGCGCGCTCACAGGCAGGTCCTCTGTTTGGCGCGTGGCTGGACCCAGATCATACTCTGCCGGCTCAGCTCCCCTGCCCTACACTGGGGGCGA
Source organism: Ichthyophis bannanicus (assembly GCA_033557465.1). Lineage (NCBI taxonomy): Eukaryota > Metazoa > Chordata > Amphibia > Gymnophiona > Ichthyophiidae > Ichthyophis > Ichthyophis bannanicus. The sequence continues at coordinate 774,832,074 of CM066031.1, forward strand.
GCCGACCCCCCCGACTCCGCCGAGCCCCGGAAGACTGACAGAGGGAGAGAAGAGTAAGGCACCGGCAGGCACAGGGCCTATACCTTAAAGGTACAGAGCACTTGAAGTCTTTTTTTTTTTTTTTTATGGATTAAAGAACTGTAAAGCTACTGAATCAAAATCAGACTAATTCCTACACTGAACTAAGACTTAGTTGTTCCTCCAGTGAGCCCGGACCCCCGGGCTCAACCTAGTCAGCTGCTTGGAGACTGAGGTAACTGATGGAGGGGGCGGATGCCAGAGTTATATAGGAGTGACATCATGAAAAGAAGGTGGTTCCTCAGTCTCCAAGCTGCTGATTAAGGTTGACAACTCAGAGGTCCGGGACCAGACTGGGGCTACGAACAGGAATGGCCCCTGCGAGGTCGAAGACCCACGTGGCCAGCAGTTGGAGAGAAAAAAGGGTGTGAAGCCCAGGAAGAAAAAAAATTTAGAAAGGGTATCCCCGCAAGCTCCAAAAGAGAGCAAGGGGAGGACGGGTAGAGGACCAGTACAACCGGAAAAAAAGAGAAATAGCCTGTTAAGGCGAGGAAAACAAACTTTGAGGGACAAGGACATACATCCGAAGGGCTCCATGGAAAAAGGGAGACTGAGCAAGATGGCACCCTTGGGCAGGAAGAGGACCATGCATGTGTGGCAGTAATCCCAAAGGTTTTCTTTGAAAGCTGGGAAATTGCTCCACGCTGGCTCCATCAGTGCCGACGTAACCCATAAGGAGAAGTGACTTCCTGCTTGTTCCTGGAGAATCCAATTACCCTTGCAGCTTTTTGAAATCTCCCTCACTAAGTATATATTTACAATACAGAGTTTAATATTTAAAAGTTTGATGTCCAAATACAAATTTTTATAGGCTTGTTCTGGGAAGGATTATATTGAGATTATTATAATTCACTTTAATAATCAAATTCATGGGGGGAGGGTCAGGGAGTCCAAGCTAATTGCAAGGGGTGCAAGGCTGACATTTCACTTAGCGCACCTAATATTCTTGCACAGGTCCTGCCTGTTAGGACATCAGATACTGTACTGATTCAGACCGTAATACGCGACGGTGGCAACGCGGGTGCTCTTAACGGCACCCACTGAAGTGGCGTTAAGTGCATCCAAACAGTGAATTTGTGTAGTCTATTCCTATACTAACCACAATGTGCAGACACGCCCACACTCTGCCCCTATACCCACCCATTTCCCTCCCTATCACATGTTAAGCAGAAAGTGTGGATAGTGTGGTCACCTGTCCACTGGAAGCTGGAGCAAGACCAGACTCATTTCACATAGACCAAACAACTTTCAGAACTAGGCACTTAGAAGAGAAAGGTGCTATAACCCTGTGCTAATGCCTTCACTGTTTTATATACAAAAGAATTTTACAGGAAAAAACATATTGCTGTAGTGAAAATCTGAAGATCAAGACATGCTCAAGGTTTTAACCAGCCAATAAGGTAATTTATAAAAGAAAATTTAGCATGCATATTCGAGCCACTGAATCAGCACTTGCTGTCTCCTTGATTAGATGCATGCCCCAAAAGCAGTGAGCCTCAATACAGAACACCCAGATGAATATGATGGCAAACATGACCATATGTACAAATGCTTGGAAAAGGATTTCACATTACCCGCAACAGGAAAGTGAGTCTGGAGTCCCGATAACAAACATGTCTCTGCTTTCCATTAGACACATCAACAAGTGCTGTAATAACCTGTCCAAGGCAGCTCAATGAACGATTTATGCTTCCTGCCTCCTGAAACACAAAGAATCAAGAAAATGTAAAATTTAAGTCTTAGTATGTTAACTTATTTGAAATCAAAAAAGGTCAGCATACCATGCAATCAGTAATTATGCCACTATATTTACACGCACTCCACTCAATAGCAGCAAATAAAGTACCACATAGCTAAAATCAATTTGGCACTAAGCTTACACAATACGATACCTAGTATTAAGATCTAAATAATGACTGAGTTATATTGCCATGGAACAAGCACCACTCACATTCAAATAAGGGTCTGCATCTCTCAGTAGTATGAATGCAAACTAGTGGGAGGAAAATTATACGTTTAATAAGCAGACAGATCATGACAATAAAGTCACATAGCTACTGTTTTGAGCATTTCTCTTTATGATCAGATACAGAGCATTTCAGGATAGCATAGTTCTGTAACAAGTATTCAATCTTCTCAAACTACTGCTTTTTGACATATTCATAAATGAACTGGAACAGGGAACAACAAGTGAGGTTATCAAATTTGCAGATGACACAAAACTATTTAAAGTTGTTAAAACCCAAGAGGATTGTGGAAAATTGCAAGAGGATCTTGATAAATTGGAGGACTGGGCATCAAAATAGCAGATGAAATTTAATGTGGACAAGTGCAAAGTTATGCACCTAGGAAAGAACAACCCAAACTCTGGTTACACGATGCAAGGTTCCACATTAGGAACCACCACCCAGGAAAGAGATTTAGGCGTCATCATGGATAACATGTTAAAACCCTCCACCCAGTGTGCAGCGTTGGCCAAGAGAGCAAATAGAATGCTAGGTATCACAAGGAAAGGAATGGAAAATAAAACAAAGGATATTATAATGCCTCTGGTATCGTTCCATGTTGCGACCGCACCTTGAATATTGTGTGCAATTCTGGTCGCCGTATCTTAAAAATAAGATATAGCATTATTAGAAAAGGTACAAAGAGCCACCAAAATGGTAATGAGGATGGAAGGATACTCCTATGAAGAGAGGCTAAAAAGGTTAGGGCTCTTCAACCTGGAAAAGAGACGGCCGAGGGGAGATATGATAGAGGTCTATAAATTAATGAATGGAGTGGAACGGGAAAACGTAGATCGATTGTTTACATCAGAATATAAAGAGACTAGGCTTCCGGTGACATCGAAATAGATGGCGGCTTAGCAATCAAGCTCTGCCGTCTAAGCCTGCAAAAAGGTGGAAAATCTACCCCGAAATGTAGCTTAAGAGGGGAAGAAGCGGAGTGTAGTTCCGATAGCAGGAGCAGCGGAAAAGAGCAAATGGACCCCCGATCAAGTGCCGAAGAGAAACATTGACAGAAGCCAGACCGGCAGACCGCGTGGTGTGCTGGCGCTGAAAGCCGGAGTGTGGTGGCAGCAAGCGGATGGCCATAGGACTGGCGAGTCAGCGCAGGAGATACTGAGTGCAGGGAAGACAGAAGAGGCTGTGTTCGGCAGCGCAGGAGGGATCGTGCAGACACACCACTTGCAGGTACAGCAGAGATCTTCCAGCAGATAAGCTGCGGGGTAGTGTGGAGCAGCGGAGGAGAAACATCGTGCCTGCAAGAGTGCTGGCTGTGGCAAAAAGTGAAGACAAGAAAGAACGGGGGCAAAAGGAACATCAAAACTGCAATCCCTGTAAGACAGCTGAGGAGGAATAGCTCAGAGAGTACCCAGTGCAGAGCTGCTAAAGAGGCACAGACAACCCTAAAACAAAGCACAGCCAGGTACAGGGGACCTAGGGAGCTGACCCTAAACCGCCCCAGCTGCAGCCTCACTGGACAAGCAAGGTGCCCTGTGCAGAACTGGCCAGGGGGAAAAAATAAGATTAGGGGCAAGACAAACCCCAGGAGCAATAGCAGGAGGGTGGGGTCAATTCAAAACCTACTACAGCCTGGGCGCAACGAGAGGGAGTATGTAAAAAAATAAAGGTGGTCAGACAGCTAGGAGAAAACTGGCTGAATTCCTAACATATGTGACACATAAAGGAGGAAAAGTGGGGGGGGGGGGGGGGGGGGGAGACCGAACACAGCCTGCAGAACCAAATGAATCGGAGGAAGAACCGAAGCGGGGGTGCAGCCCAGGAGTGGCAGCTATGCTAAAGGAATGGCTAACTGAGTTGAAAGAAGAGATCAAGATGGAAATTAGTGGGGTAAAAAATGAGCTAAAAGACAATACAATCTCAGAGACAAGACATTGTGGATATGGGTAACCGTGTGGAAGAAACAGAGCTGCAGATGGAGCAAGAAGCGCAACAGATGAAAGTGGAAGATCTGGAGGATAGATCACGGAGATGCAATATAAGAGTACAAGGCCTCCCGGAAGAATCGAAATATAAAAATTGTGAAGAGATGACTACTAAAATATTCAGGTCTTTGCTAGCAACAGCAGACAAGGAGGAAGGAGGTAGCATAGAGCCTCTGCTAATACAGCGCGCACACAGAGGCTTGGGTCCTGCAAGAGACAAACCACGAGATATCGGGGTATATCTAAGTTCATTTAAACTCAAAGAAAGACTCTTACAGGAGGTGAGGAAACAGACAGTTTACCTGGGATAAACAAAAGCTGGAACTTTTTCAGGATCTCTCCTTCGGTACACGTTGCAGCGCAGAAGAAACCTCAAGGAGGTGACGGCGTATTTGAGAAGGGAGGACCTGAGATAAAAATGGTTGTTTCCCTTTGGTTTGCTGATAACAGCAAAGGTAAGGTCGAGACGAGTGCAGACAAGTGAAGCCCGGAAAGCACTCAAAGAACTGGGACTAAGTAATCTCCCAGGGGTGGAGAGACAGCCTGCGGGAGCAACATCAATTTCAGCAATGAACATCGCCAAGAGGACCAACCAGCGATGGGCACAGGGCACCAGTGACCGGCAGAAGACAGGCGAGGCTGAATCGAGAGCCCCAGAGCACAAGAGGTGGAGAACAGCGCTGGCTGAAAAAGCGGACTTAGTATACTACTGTTAATGATGTAAAAATTTGATGAGGGGGGTTAGAAATAAGCTAGGAGTAAGGGGGGGCGAGGGGGGAGGAACGGAGGTGGATATACCTCAAGGGATTCAGGGGGGACAATGGGGGAGAGAAGAAGGGGGCAGAAGTAGAGTGTAGGAGTAAGGGGAAGGAGAGAGGGGATTGGTATGATGGGGATCTCGGGGGGGGGGGAATAGGGATATGGGGGGGGGAGTGGAATGGAGGGGTAGGGGCAGGCGAAGGCCCGAAACCGGGACACCACAATGGAAGATGAACCTCTTTAGGAGAGGGGGGGGAAGGGAACACCTGGTTGGGCTAGGAGAATGAGGTGGGGAAGGGGAAGGGGAAGAGGGGGGGGTGGGGAAGCAATGGATAGAAGGGGAGGAAGCGGGGGGGGGGGGGAATAGCACAGGTGAACTGAAAACTGTTACCTTAAATGTGAAAGGTTTAAATTCACCCATCAAGAGGCAGAAATTGTATAAGGAATTAACAAGGCAGAAAGCCTCACTTGTTTTATTGCAGGAGACACATTTGCTACGGAGACATGAGTCTGTAGTGAAACCTAAGGGATATACTGAATTATTGTTTGCATCTAATATGAGGGAACGGAAGAAAGGTGGGGTGGCTTTGTTGGTAAGTGGGACACAAAGTAGAGCTGGATACAATAATTCGAGACAGAGGGGGGAGATACTTAATGGTACGAATGAGGATTGGAGACAAATGGTTCTATGCGATAAATGTGTATGCTCCCACCGGGACAAAAAGAATTTTAGGAAGAAGTGGATATGAAAGTGAGTCTATTGGGGGAGGGAGCGCAGATTTGTGGAGGGGACTTTAACATGACTTGGGAGGTGGGGAGGGATTCTACAGGGAGGGGGGGAGGGGAGAGGAGCAGATAGGAGGCGTTATCAGAAGTTTATGAAGGATAATGATTTGATTGATGCGAGGTGGTTGATTAATCCTAGCAGGCATCAGTATTCATTCTACTCAGCGGTGCACGGCACTTAAAGTCTGGACACCATCTGGGTAGGGAAAGAAATAGCGGGTAGGATTAGGGGGGGGGGATAAATAGAGCCGATCACGTGGTCTGACCATGCATTGGTGATTGTGAGTCTGAGGTGCAGGGGAGAGAATAAGGGGGTGCAATATTGGAAATTGAATGAGGCATTGTTGGGAGATAGTAGGGTAGTTCAGGAGCTTGAGGAGTTGATACCAGAATATTTTGCAAATAATGGAGAGTTGAAGGCGGGGGTGGTCTGGGATGCATTTAAGGCGGTGGTGAGAGGCACCCTGATCAAATGGGGGACAAAGATAAAGAGGGAAAGGAAATTCAATTGTGACAGAAGTTGGTTAGGTTGGAAGAAGCGGATGCCCAAGATATAAGTGGGAAATATAGGGGGGAGGTTTTGGAGACCAGGGCTAAGCCCAATGCGTTGGCGGCTGAAGGGATCCAATATCAGATGAAATTATTAAGGCAAGAATTTTTTGAACGGGGAAATAGAGCGGGAAAGTACATGGTGAGGAGATTGAAGCAGAAGCAGAATATGTCACTGATAACACAGATCAGGGGTAGGGGAGGGGTAGAGAGGGATGAGCAGAAGATTAGAGAAGAGTTTGTGGAATATTATCGAAAGCTGTACGAGGCAAAACCAGTTAGGTTGGAGGGGGAGATGGAGTATTTGGAGACCGCAGGCCTCCAACAATTGGATAAAGGGGAGAGGGGTGATTTGGATAGAGAAATACAGGTCAGGGAAGTGGAGCTGGCAATTAAGGGCTTGAAACTAGGGAAGGCCTCAGGGCTGGACGGGTTGACGGCTAGCTTCTATAGAAAAATTTAAAGGAGTGCTGGTGAAGCCGCTGGCGAGATTGTTCAATCTTCCTAGGGAGGGGGAAAGGTTAGCGGAGACGATGGGGTGGGCAGGGGTCACACTAATACACAAAGAGGAGAAAGACCCACAAGAGTGTGCTTTGTATCGGCCTATCTCGCTGATAAATTTAGACGCAAAGTTGCTGGCCAAAGTTTTAGCAGGGAGACTCAATAGAATACTGGGGAAGTTAGTTCATGAGGATAAAGCATGTTTTATACCAGGGAGGCAGGTGTCTGATAATAAACGGAAAAACTTGAATGTAGTTTGGTCAGCGAAATGCGCAACAGACCCGGCGCTTCTCCTCTCGCTTGATGCAGAGAAAGCGTTCAACCAAGTGTCGTGGAAATTTTTGTTTTCAGTGATGGAGTACATGGGCTTTGGAAAAGGCTTTGTAGACTGGATAAAAGCGTTATATTCAGGACCCAAAGCGAGCGTGAGTTAATGGGGGGATACTCAAGGTTTTTCCCACTGGGGAGGGGAACCAGGCAGGGATGTCCCCTCTTGCCACTGCTTTTCGCATTATCCTTGAAACCGCTAGCGGGGAAGACGAGGGGACTAGGTATAAGGGGGTGAAAGTGCGGCAGAGGGAATACAAAATGGCAATGTTTGCGGACGACATCCTACTTATGATTACTAGGCCCAGTGAGACATTGCCCGCAGTAATGAGAGAGCTGCGGGCGTATGGGGAATTGGTGGGGTTTAGGATTAATTGGAGTAAATCCGAAATCTTAAATTTGACAGTAGGGGAAGAACTGCAAAGGAGCATTCAACAGAATTTCCAATTTAGGTGGGCAAAATGATCAATTAGATACTTGGGAGTTCATTTGAGGCGGGACTTGGAGGAACTTTATGATTTGAATTACAAGAAGCTTTTTGGGCAAGTAAAAATACAACTGGGGGCATGGAGCAGGGGGTACATATCCTGGCTGGGGAGAATGGCAGTGATGAAAATGTTGTTGCTCCCCTAGTTCCTTTATTTTCAAGTGTTGCCAGTAGAGATACCAGCAAAGGCGCTAAAACGACTGCAAAAGCAAATTGAGGTATATATATGGGGAAACAAGTGGCCCAGGGTGGCTGCTCGGACCTTGCAGGTGTCAACGTTGGAGGGAGGTATGGGGGTCCCTAATTTTAGAAAGTACTATCAAGCGGCGCAGTTGAAGGCAATGTACTCATGGCTGAGGGAACAGCACAAACACTGGGTAATGATGGAAGAAACGGGATTAAGACCAGGTGAGTTGGAGAGAATGGTATGGGGAGGGAAGGGTTGTAAGGGGGAGAATCCAATGGTAGGCCACACGCTGTATATGTGGAATCAGCACAGGAAGGGGATGATAGGGAAGAAGAGATGCTCACGTACGATGTCATTGTTGGCATGCTGCGAAGATGGGGTGGGCCCCGAGGTAGCGGTGTTGCAAAGGTGGGCACAGCAGGTGTTAACTCAAGTGTCTCAGATAATTTTCGGGGAAGGAGTAAGAGATTTTGAAGGTATCCGGGAGCTGTACCATTTGCGGGACAATGATAGATTTCACTACCTCCAGATTGGATCATATGTCAGACAGAGAAAGCAATGGCAGGATATTGTAAAGGACCTGGGATGGTTTGAAGGCAGCTGCCTAGGTTCGCTGGGGAGGAAGGGGCTTATTTCTCAAATATATAAAGGATTAATGCAGAGAGGAGAGAAGAAATTAAGCTATATGCAGGCATGGGAGAAGGTACCACCTTTTAACTTTCGAAAGGGAGACTATGATAAAATGAGGAAAATAGTTAAGAAAAAACTAAAAGGAGCAGTTGCAAAGGTTAAAGGACTTACATCAAGCTTGGGTGTTGAAAAATAAATACTATCTTGGAAACCCAGACCAGCTGTACTCCACGCTTTAAGAAAAGTGGAAGGAAGTCCAAAAAACTGCCAGCATGGTTTAAAGGTGAGGTCAGAGAGGCTGTTGCCAAAAAAGCATCTTTCAGGAAATGGAAAAAAAAGCCAAACAACGAAACCTGGAAACAGCACAAGCACTGGCAGGTCAAATGAAAGGCACTGATAAAGGCAAAGGGAGAATTTGAGAAGAAGCTTGCTGCTGAAGCAAAAACATGAAATAAAGATTTTTTCAAGTACCTTCATAGCAAAAAACCTGTGAGAGAGTCAGTTGGACCATTAGATGATAGAGGAGTTAAAGGGGCACTAAGAGGCGACAAGGCGATAGTGGAGAGATTGAATGAATTCTTTGCTTCGGTCTTTACTGAGGAAGATGTAGGGATGTTACCCATGACTGAAGTGGTATTTAAAGGTGCGGAAGAATTGAAGGAAATATCGATACATCGGGAAGATGTATTACAACTATTAGATAAACTGAAGAGTAGCAAATCACCTAGGCTGGATGGTATACATCCAAGGGTGTTGAAAGAACTGAAATATGAGATTGCAGACCTGCTATTAGTAATCTGTGAACTATCATTAAAAACATCTCTAATACCTGAAGATTGGAGGATCGCCACTGTAACACCAAATTTTTAAAAAGGGGTCCAGGGGTGATCCGGGAAACTACAGACTAGTGAGCCTCACGTCAGTACTGGGAAAAATGGTAGAAACCATCATAAAGAATATAATTACTCAGCATGTAGATAGTCATGGCCTAATGGGAGACAGCCAACATGGCTTTAGACAAGGAAGATCTTGTCTTACTAATCTGTTACGTTTTTTTGAAAGTGTGAATAAACAGGTGGACAAAGGTGAGTCGGTTGATATAGTGTATCTGGACTTTCAGAAAGCCTTTGACAAGGTCCCTCATCAGAGACTTTTGGCAAAACTAAAGAGTCATGGGATAGGAGGCAGTGTACTACTGTGGATCAGGAACTGGTTAAGAGATAGAAAGCAGAGGGTTGGGCTAAATGGCCAATTTTCCCAATGGAGAAAGGTGAATAGTGGTGTACCCCAGGGATCTGTGCTGGGTCTGCTGCTTTTTGACATTCATAAATGACCTGGAAAGTGGAACGACGAGTGAGGTTATCAAATTTGCAGATGAGACAAAACTATTTAAAGTTGTTAAAACCCAAGAGGATTGTGGAAAATTGCAAGAGGATCTTGATAAATTGGAAGACTGGGCATCAAAATGGCAGATGAAATTTAATGTGGACAAGTGCAAAGTTATGCACCTAGGAAAGAACAACCCAAACTATGGTTACACGATGCAAGGTTCCACATTAGGAACCACCACCCAGGAAAAAGATTTAGGCGTCATTGTGGATAACATGTTAAAACCCTCGGCCCAGTGTGCAGCTGCAGCCAAGAGAGCAAATAGAATGCTAGGTATCATAAGGAAAGGAATGGAAAATAAAACAAGATATAATGCCTCTATATTGTTCCATGGTGAGACCGCACCTTGAATATTGTGTGCAATTCTGGTCGCCGTATCTTAAAAAGGATATAGCGTTATTAGAAAAAGGTTCAGAGAAGAGCCACCAAAAATGGTAAAGGGAATGGAAGGATACTCCTATGAAGAAAGGCTAAAAAGGTTAGGGCTCTTTAACCTGGAAAAGAGACGGCTGAGGGGAGATATGATAGAAGTCTATAAATTAATGAACGGAGTGGAACGGGTAAACGTAGATCGATTGTTTACATTATCAGAATATAGAAAGACTAGGGGACATGCAATGAAGCTACAGGGTAAGCTATTTAAGACTAATAAAAGAAAATATTTTTTCACTCAACGTGTAATCAAACTCTGGAATTTGTTACCTGAGGATGTAGTAAAGGCTGTTAGTGTAGCTGGGTTTAAAAAAAGGTTTGGACAAGTTCCTGGAGGAAAGGTCCATAAACCATTATTAAGAAGGGACCCAGGATATCAATCATTGTCCCAGTACAAGCACTGTGGAACCTGTGTCTTTTGGGGAAACTGCTAGGTACGTATGACCTAGATTGGCCACTGTTGGAAACAGGATACTGGGCTTGATGGACCTTGGTCTGACCCAGTATGGCATATCTTATGTTCTTATGGAGTTGCGGGTGTCTTTGGAGATAGAGTGGGAGTAGATTGCTCTGGATATAGCAAAATCATCCATAGCCACATCCCTTCGAGAGAATGGGTGGAAAGTGCTGTCTAGATGGCATCTGACACCGGAGCGTCTGTATAAAGCGGGGGTCTGTAGGTCGGATGAATGTTGGAGGATGTGTGGAGAGAAAGGAACCTGGCTGCATTTGTGGTGGACATGCCTGGTAGTACTCCAGTATTGGGAGAAAATTGGGGACATTAAGGAAAATTATTGGTTCAAGTTTAACACTGACGCCAGAGTTGTGTCTTAAAGAGTGAAGAGGGGGAAGGAAAGTGGAGCATAGTGTGGCAATCTATAATAGCGGCAAGATGTGAAATTTGTCAGACGGCTGCCTGGGTGAGAATGTTCACAGTCTTGGCAAGTGCATATATCAATATGATTTGCAAGGGATTGTGGGAAATGCATGTCCATTCACACCAGACACAGCTGCTCACAATAATTAGTTGTGCTTGAGTGTAAAGCCAATAAGATATTTATTTATGGGGTTATTTCTCCCAACACAGATATGCTTGGTAGCACATAAAACAGGATACTTGCTTTCAGTGTTAAACTTAGAAAAACAAAATCAGGAACACAGTTGAACTTGTCAGGCAATCAAAGCAAAAGAATAAAGACCTGGTTGGTAACAAACTGGTCTTTTCTGTAGGCTTTAGCTAATATTTTCTTAGCAGTGTTTCAAACAAGCAAAACCCACAAAGAAGGGAAAAACTGTTCTTTCCAGGTTAACTTCTCATATCTTCCCACATAGACTCAGAAGTGATTCCCTCAGAGCTCACAAGCAATTAGGTAAGGCTCAATTGCTAGCAGTTACCCAGCTGAAACCCCTTAGCTGGCTTGCTTTCTACTGCGTGGCTCAAATTCTACTTCAGGAGCTTTTCTGAGTAGATTAAAGAACAAGTTAGTATTTCTTTGTGATGGTTGCTGTACTTTGTAACAGAAAATTACCAAAGGAGTTTAGACAGAGAGCAATCCATATTCACAGCCTGTATCTAAGACCGCTCCTTCCCCTTCTTCAACAATCATGGGTTCAATATCAGGGATTGGCACAGAGGAATTTCTCAATGGAGCACTTTCAGGAGAATACTTGTTTCCCTGCTGTCTTTCAAGGTTATAGCTAGGGCATAGATCAGTGTTCATACCTGAGCTTCCATGGCTGTTAGAGTTCCTCTCTAAATAGCCTGGCCAGTATGTAGTCCAGTTCTTATGTCCAGCCTTCCAATCCAGATCCCTGGACACTGGATCTCTTCACATACCTTCTGGCACGGGTCCTAGGGTCCCTTCCACGTGCAGCCGTCTCCCTCACAGGTACCGTCTGGAGATTCCTAGCTCTGCAGCACCATTCCTCTGGCTTTCCCCAGTCCAATGGTGTATGCTGGCCTTTTGAATGTCTCCCAGTATATGTACTGCTCTGGACTCCTCTAGACCTCCCAAATGCTTTTCTCTTCTTTCTTCCAAAGGGTTTCTTGCCCTCTCTGTCCGTCCGCTCTGGCTTCTGCTTCTGATGATCCTCCAGATGATGAAGATGTCCAAGCTGAGGATCTCCCAGATGAAACCTGAGGATGAGGATCATTCTCTGTAGAATAAACTCTACCTTTATTCTGCTTTGATGAGTGCTCCACCTTAGCACAGCGCAGCTATGCTGAATCAGGCCCTGCCCTTTGAGATGAGTGCTTAGGGATTACCTCATAGCCCTCTTGATTGAACACACGTTTCCCCACTTCAGCTCCTCTAATGGCTGTTGGAAACCTGGTGCATTCTGGGACTGGTAGTCTTTTATGGGAAAATTCTGTTTTCTTATTTCTACCAGAACTGACAGGTTGCTTGTTCAGAGTCACTTCACCTTTTCTATAGCTCCTTCCTGAGCTATGATAAGCTTCCTTATCACAAATTGCATTACATTGGAAGAATAGTGTCTTGCCGCCCTTAGAAAATTATGCTCGGCGATTGTCGGAATTGTATCAAATGCATCGGTTAAAAGGGATGAAGAAAGGTAAGGTAGAGAAGGTGGAGAGACAGTGGGTGGGGGTATGGACATGGTTATAGGGGGAAGTGGAAGATGGGGGTCAGGGGAGGGTATGGGTGGAGGTACAGTAGAAGGGGGGAGTAAAGGTTAATTATATGACTTATGTTTAACAGTTCTGATCTTCCAATGTATAATGGGGCAGTAGGGGGGTGGTATAAGGGGATGATATTGATATAAGTTTGGTTTAATGCATAGTGGTGGGAGGAGATATAGTCTGTGCATAGTTTGTTGTGAGTGAACTGTAAGGAATACTAGATAGTATGCTGGTTGAGATAAAGTGATGTAAGATTGTATTTTGGATTGATTATGGTGTACATGCCAAATTAAATTTAAGTTTAAAAAAAATGAATATAAAGAGACTAGGGGGACATGCAATGAAGCTACAGGGTAACCTATTTAAGGCTAATAAGAGAAAGTGTAGTTACTCATCTGTAACAGGTGTTCTCCAGGGACAGCAGGAATCAGTCCTCACATATGGGTGATATCGTTGCGATGGAGCCCTCATGCAGAGCAATCCCCAGCTTTCAAAGAAAGCCTGTGGGATTGCATCATGCATGTGCGGTCCCCTTCACGCCCAAGGGTGTCATTTTGCTCAGTCAAATGACATAGCTAAAAAGACGGCAAAAGAATAAAAATTAATGATAGGACTGCAACTCCAGGGGAGGAGGGAGGGTTGTGAGAACTGATTCCTGCTATCCCTGGAGAACACCTGTTACAGGTGAGTAATTAAGCTTTCTCCAAGAACAAGCAGGTAGTCAGTCCTCACATAAGGGACTCCCTAACTATACACTACCGAGAACCCATAAATAAAAAATAGGCTCCCTTTAGAAGAGCCACAGCAGCCATGATAGAAGTTCAACCAAAAATGTAACACTCTGGTAGCCTGACAGAGTCGGAGGGTAGGAGTTGCCCAAACCTCAAACAGGTTACAGAGTACAGCCTGGCCGAAAGCACTGTCCCATTGGGACTCCCTAGCCAAGCAGTAATGGGCCGCAAAAGTCTGCCTTTAAGACCAGGTGGCAGCCTGGCAGATGTCTGCCAGCGGAACAGAGCGGAAGTGAGCCACTGATGCCGCCTTAGCCCTGACCTGGTGGGCCGTGACTCGACCCCGCAACGTGAGATCAACCGCCCTGTATGCCCAAGCGATACAATCCGCCACCCAAGTGGACAAGGTACGCTTGGAGACAGGCAGCCCAGCTTACTGGGGTCATAAGAGAAAAAGAGTTGAGAAACTCTTCCATGTCCCTGCATAAACTGCATGTAGAAGGCAAAAGCCCTCTTCCAGTCCAGGGTGTGCAGGATGGCTTCTGCCCGACTGGCATGCGGCCTGGGAAAGAAGGTCAGAACTACCACCTCCTGGTTGAGGTGGAACGAGGAGACTTTCGGAAGGAATATGGGGTGAGTGCAAAGCACCACCCTGTTCCTATAGAACCGTGTGTACAGTCTATCAGACACCAGAGCCTGCAGCTCACTCACTCATCTGGCCGACATGAGAGCCACCAAGCAAGCATAGTTACTCACCTGTAACTGGTGATCTGCGGGAACAGCAGGAATTTAGTCCTCACATATGGGTATCGTCGGTACCGACGGAGCCTGCGCGGGAACGCTCCCCAGCGTCCAATTAGAATGCTTTTGGGAGCATCCCACAGTGCCTTCGTGCTGCCTTCCCGCCTTTCCCAACTGCCTCTCTCCAGTTGAGTTTTAGAGCTGAGACAAAGAGAGAGATGGAAAGGAAAAGAGATAGAGAGATACAGCTCCTAGGGGAGGTGGGTGGGTTGTGAGGACTAAATTCCTGCTGTTCCCTGAGATCACCTCTTACAGGTGAGTAACTATGCTATCTCCAGAACAAGCAGGAATGTAGTCATCACATATGGGGACTCCCTAGCTTTAGATGCCAGGGAGAGACCCCAGAAGTTGTGTGTCCCTGAGAAGGGCTCCACTTCCCCCCATGGATCTCTGGCATCCTACCAGGGATGGTGGGTAGGAGTTGATTATATATGGAACAGGTGTTGAAGAACAGCCTGACCAAACAAGGCATCCCGGCGGGCGTCCTTGTCCAAGCAGTAATGGGCTGTGTAGGTATGAACCGAGGCCCAGGTGGCTGCTCGACAGATGTCGTCGATAGATACAGAGTGCAGATGAGCCATTGAGGCTGCCATGGCTCACATTGTGAGCAGTGACATGGCCTTCCAGAGAAAGGTTCTTACTCTGATAGGTGAAGGAAATACACTGAGAAATCCAGTTAGATAGAGTTCTCTTGGAGACTGGAAGTTCCAAATGCGAAGTATCAAAAGCAACAGAGTTGAGAGGACTTTCTATGCTGCTGTGTTCTTTGTAAGTAAAAGGCTAAAGCTCTTTTACAATCCAAGGTATGAAGATTCCTCTCTGCATTTGATGCATGAGGCCTTGGAAAAAACACAGGTAGGTAGACCGCTTGGTTCATATGAAAAGGCGAGACCACCTTTGGCATAAAGTGTGGATGAGTTCTAAGGACTACCTTGTCATGATGGAACCTTGTATAAGGTGGATTAGCTACCAGCGCTTGCAACTCACTAATGCGACGTGCTGATTGGATTGCAATAAGAAAGATAACCTTCCAAGAAAGGAATTTTAAGGAGGTGGTAGCTAAAGGTTCGAAGGGTGGTTTCATGAGCTGCCCAAGAACCAGGTTTAAGTCCCATGCCACCGGTGGTGGTCTAATGGGAGGCTTAGTTAGAAGAAGGCCTCTCATAAATCTTGCTATAAGAGGATGCAAGGAAATAGGCTGTCCATTTAGAGGCTTAAAGGAAAGCACAGTTACTTACCTGTAACAGGTGATCTCCGGAACAGCAGGAATTAGTCTTCACATATGGGGTTCGTCGGTGATGACGGAGCCCGCACGGGAATGCTCCCCAGCATCCAATCAGAAGGCTTTTGGGAGCATCCCTCGCGCCTGCGCGGTAGCTTCCCGCCCTTCCCACTGCCTCTCCCCAGGTGCATTTAATAGCTGAGACAGAAGGAGAGGAGAGGAAGGAAGAGAAAGAGAGAGTTACAACTCCTAGGGGAGGTGGGTGGGTTGTGAAGACTAATTCCTGCTGTTCCGGAGATCACCTGTTACAGGTAAGTAACTGTGCTATCTCCAGGAACAAGCAGGAATGAGTCTTCACATATGGGGACTCCCTAGCTGAGGGTGCCAGAGGAGATCCCAGAATGCGCGCCCCTGGACAGGGCGGCATCGCCCAACCTGGATCCCCGGCATCCCCGGAGGGATGGAGGGTAGGAGTTGAGAAGAGTTGCCAAGGCACAGCAACCGAAGACTACAGGGGAGTCTTCAAACCACGTCAATTATCATTAAACCGTTAATGATCTAGCACAATCTAGAGCTTACCTACTGGATTGTAGAAGGCAGAGCTGCGACGGGTACTGTAGATGCAGTAGCGAAGTCTTCAAGGGAACTTCACCGCAGAGAGGACGAAGTTCCCAGTCCGGGCGGCTGGAGACGCAGGTGTCAACTGGCACGGAAAGACTGCAGGTCTTCACGAGGAGCTCTAAGAAGCTGAGAACTCCAGTAGGAGCAGAGTCCCCAATCCGGAGGACTAATCAGAAGACTGACCGATCTGGGAGAACCCAGCCCGGAGAAGAACAGAAGTGTACCCCGGGATACCAAGGGGTACACTGTCTACCCGAGCCGGCAAGGGATAGGAAGACAATGGGTTTGAAAACCTCCAGACAAAGAGGCGTAAACCAAGGGGCTGTTGACATCACAGCAAGTTTAAGCATAACCGGTCCGAGCACCCGAGCCGCAGAACGCAGGCAAGCGGGCCGGCCGGACCCCGTAAGAAATAACAAAACGTCAGTACCGACAATTGGGAAATAGTCGGTAAGACACAGGGTGCTATAACATTTCCCAAAAAGCACCCACCTGTACTGATATATATCCAATAACAGGTATAGATGTATATCGGGCTATAGGTGGGCCCGGGAGCGCCCACCCAGGTTACTCAACCGGTATGAACACGTGAGAACGATACTGCCAACTCGGACCGGCCCTTGATCCACAGGAGGGCGCCTACCTGGAAGTGGCGGGAGGAAGGGCCATCCAAAGTGATGGGCCTATGTGCGTGGAGCAGGGCAGATCGGCGAGAGTAGCAGTATGGTTGTGTGACCGCCAGATCAGTTGGGGAGGAGCACATCAGGAGTACATAGACCCCCGAGGCGTCCACCTGGCAGTCACCCAAAATGTGTCCTCCGTGCCACAGGGAAGGCAGGAGGATAGAAAACCCTATAGCCATGGCGTGACCGTGGGGCCATCTCCGGCCTATATAAAAAAAAACCTCGGGGTTAGGGCCAATGCCCTCCGCCGCTCCGAAGAGTGCAGGGAGCGGAGCCGGGGATCGGCATGGGTCAGTGGGACCCCTGTCCACCGTAACCTGACGAACCCAGGGATTTCTCTGCGAGAGCAGAGACACAGACCAGGGGGGGGGGGGTGGTCCGGCCCAGTCGAGGAATGGTTCGGCCACGCTCGGAGAGTAGCGGCCAAGGCCTACACAGAGAAGGAGATTCGGTGCACGATCCCCTCAATCCGGGGGAACCAGGCAGAGGGGAATCCGAGGGATGTACCCGAGGGTAAGTCCGAAGAAGATTAGCATGGCCCTGAGGAGCCAGGTTAACCTAGCGTGGGAAGGTTCCCCCCCCCCCGGGGGAGGGGGCTCCATACCTCCAATCAAGCAGCCGAACCGCTTGTCACACTGAAAGAACCCCAGTGTAGAACTGGACAGTAACTTCATGTAAGAGGAGTTAAGCGCAAACTGCCGCATACCGTAGCCTAAGGCTGCCTGGCATGGGCAGCCTGGCGCGAGCCCTGGCACTGCCGACCGGTGTGAGACGTCCCTGGCATGGGTGCACCCAGCAGGCGGGCAGAGGGATGAAACCTCCTCCTCTTCAGACAGGAGGGTCGGGAAGGACATTTCCTACCCCCGGGAGAGGGGGAGGGCCGCGGGCGGCCAGTGCCAAACAGGTCGGCGGAGCACTGAGCAACCTGACGCAAAGCCTCGCCATTGAAGAGGTTCTCTCCGGTGCACGGGGAAGTACCCAGGTTATGTTGTGCCCAGCTGCACAAGTCGGAAGCCTGCAACCAGGCTGTACGACGCGCCCCTATGGCTACCGCAGAGGACCTGCTAACTGACTCGAAAGAGTCCACGGCAGCCCGAGAAAGAAACCAAGAGATATTCCTGCAATGGTAAAGAAGCAAGGAATAGTCAGGGGCCCGAGGGGCCGACACAAAGGGAGACAAAAGAGATAACCTCTCGGTGACCTCCCAAAGCGCCAGGCTCATATAGAAAATATGAGAGAATCCTGGAAGCCAACATGGACGCTTGGAAGGTTCGCCGCCCAAAGTTGTCCAGAGTTTTAGACGCACGATTCGGGGGGCAGGAAGAGTGCTTCTTCTTGCTTCCGACCTTCCTCAGGGCCGATTCCACCACAATGGAATGATGGGGAAGCTGGTGCGTCTGGAAACCCAGAGAGGGGGGCACCCGATACCGGGCATGCATGGCTGCAGGCGGCGCCGGTACCTGTAAGGGTGAGCACCAAATCCCGAGCAGGAGATCCCGCAGGGAGGGAGGTAAAGGAAGCATTACAGCTGCCTGTTCCGCAGTACCCGGACTTAGCGAAAGGCCCGGGATAGGAATGGCGAGCAAGTCCGCCATGTCAAGGAGGAAGTCCTGAAAAGACGACTCTCCCAGAGGGGCTATCCCGGGGGAGGCCGAGGTGGAGGGGCCCAATTTAACACCAGGGGACCCACCGTGCTGGTGCACGGGAGGAATCGCTCTAAACAGAGGAGGGTACTGACAGTCCCAATTCGAGGCAGTCGGTACTGCATCGTCAGAGCCCGGGCTTGACTCCAAGCGGGGCATCGAAGGGAGCGACGTCCGACGGGCCCGCGGGACTCGGCCTCGGCCGCCCCCGGGGCAATCCGCAAGGGCGGCTGGAGTGGTGCCGAGGCCGCTGGAGAGCAGGCGAGCACAGCACTGCGCCGTCGGAAGAGACCGGGGTCGGATCCGAAATGCGCCGAAGCCACGCTTTCCAGACTGGAGATCGATTCGAGGCTGGGCATCGAACCGAGCGATGCCTCTCTTAGGGGGCCCAGGTGTTGGCGGCCGCGCCGGTGCTGCCACTCCCGCGAATGGAGTCGGGGTCACGACGATCGGTGCCGAGGGCAACGAGGGCTTCCCAGGCCGAAACTTGGCGAAGAGGGAAACACCCGAAGTCGGCTCCGACGCTGGGAGAGAGGCCCTCCTAGGCGCCGGGGTTCTGCCCACGCCTTTTTTGAGCGGGAAACCCTTACGGGGCGTACTACACGGCCTCGAGGGTACCCAGGTAACCCGCCGACGAGCCCCGGCGGGGAGCGAGACGCCCAGCCCCGGCTCCGCGGCTGCGGCGCTTCTTTGGGTCGACTCGACCGAAGGACCCGGGTCCCGCGGGCAGACTCCAGTGACGAGTGGAGCACTCGACGCCTGCGTAGATGCCGGTGGCGTCCGGGGGAGGTCGGTGGCGTCCGGGGGAGGCCCCGGCCCCGCGCAAGGTGGGGGTGCCGACCCGCCCGACCGGGATAGATCGATCGGCTCCGCAGGTGGAGCCCGGAGGCGACCCCTGGCGAAGAACGGGGCCCTTGTTCCCGAGACCGCCGCGGGAGGGGCGGAGCCGCTCAAGGCCAGTACCGCCCCCGCGGAAGCCGGGGACGAGTCGATCGGCCCTGGCGGAGCTGAGGGCACCCGGTGCCGATCCCCGGCGGGGAGTGGGGCCACCAACTCAGATGCCAAGGACTTGGTCCCACTCGAAGCGGTCACCACCTCCGCGCATGGCAGGGTTGTGGGCACGCCATACTGGGTCAGGTTGGTCCGACGATCCCCGGTGACGAGTGGAACACTCGACACCGACGCCGGGGAATCGGCACCGCCGAAAGCAGGTACCACCCCCGCGCAGGGCCGGGATGCTGTAGAGCCAGATTGGGTTGAGTCGATCGGCCCCAAAGGCACCGAGGACACCAGTCGACAGTCCCTGGCAAAGAGTGGAACACTCGATGCCGGCGCCGATGCATCTGCACCGCTCGAAGCGGGTGCCACCCTCGGGCATGGCTCGGGAATGTTCTGTGAGGAGCGAACCTCAGGAACAACCCGAAACCCCGTGGAGGCTCTGGAGCCCGAAGACTCCCTCCGGGGTGTAAGAGACTGGAGGGGAAGGCCGGAGCCGTCGTCATGCGGCGCATGAGACGCACCCCTCAAGGCTCGGTTAGTCTTAACAGACTGTTGTTGGGTTACCTGATCCTGGTGAGGAGAGAAAGCCGACGACCGCACCTCAGAGGGAAAGACATCATCGAGGGACACTCGAAACAGGGAGGTCTTCTCCCGACGCTGAAGCCCGGGGAACCGGGGGAGAAGGGGTCAGGGCCCCAACAGGAGAGACACCAGGCGTTGGAGTCGGAGCAGAAGACAACGTCTCCACAGTGGGGGCACTTCTTAGGGGAAGAAGGCTCCATGCTGGAAAGCCCAGTAGGCCTCAGAACAACATGAGGATGCTCCTCGAAGGAAATAAAGGAAAACAAAAAAATAAGGAAAAAAGGGGGCACCAGCGGTGCCAGAGTCAGCGGGGAAAAAACCGCGACCACAGGAAACAAGAAAAGAAGAAAAGAAAAAGTTTCTGCGGTGACAGGAGGTACGTCCTGTCGGCTCCGCGGAAAAACGAAAACTGGGGAGAGGCAGTGGGAAGGGCGGGAAGCTACCGCGCAGGCGCGAGGGATGCTCCCAAAAGCCTTCTGAATGGATGCTGGGGAGCATTCCCGTGCGGGCTCCATCGGCGCCGACGAACCCCATATGTGAAGACTCATTCCTGCTTGTTCCTGGAGATGCTGTAATAGCACTCAAATGGACCCTTACTGAGTTAGTCTTAAGTCCTGCATTGGATAAATGAAGGAGATAGTCCAGCAAGGATTCCAGAGGTATCGCAAGGGGGTTAAGACCCTTTTACGAACACCATATGGTAAACCTTTTCCACTAGAAAGCATAAGAGCGTCTCGTGGAAGTTTTCCTGGAAGCAAAAAGAATATTTTACTTGCTGAGGGAGACTGATATCATGGAGATCTAGGCCTTCATCAACCAAGCCCTGAGATGCAAAGGCTGGGGATTGGGATGCCATAACATGCCGTCCTCCTGAGATAAGAGATCTGGAACAGACCCTAACTCCAGGGAGGGAGCTTGAGAGAGATGTAGAAGCAGAGGGTACCACACTTGCCGTGGCCAATGTGGAGCTATGAGAATCATGTGGCCTCTGTCTCTCTGAAGCTTGAACAGGGTTTTGGAAATTAGGGGAATGGGTGGAAAGGCATACAGGAAGTCTTGACCCCAGTGGAGGAGGAAAGCATCCCTGGCCTGAGCCCCCTGAGCCGGAATTATGGAACACAACCGGGGAAGTTTGGCATTCCACGGACTTGCAAAGAGGTCTATGTCCGGGGTTCCCCAAATTTGAAAAATCTTGTCCATCTGGTCTGCATGCAGAGACCACTCATGTGGAAGCAGAACTCAACTGAGTCTGTCTGCCCAAGAGTTTTGTATGCCTGGAAGATACACTGCCAGGAGATGAATCTGATGCTCTCTGGCGAGGGCCCATAGTCGCAAAGCTTTGTTGCAAAGCGACAGAGAGCCTGTTCCCCCCTGCTTGTTCACATAGAACATGGCTACTTGATTGTCCGTATGGATTAGGACTGTCTTGTAGCTGAGCAGGGTATGGAACACTCGAAGAGCAAGGAAGATTGCTCTGAGTTCCAGAAGATTGATATGTAGATGAGTCTCCTGCGGAGACCAGGTGCCTTGGGTGGAGAGGTCTTGCAGATGAGCATCCCAACCCATTGGAGAAGCATCTGTTGAGAGTTGCCTGGGGTAGAGGTTGTTAAAAAGGGGACCCCAGCAACAGGTTTTGAGTGGACGTCCACCACTGGAGGGACAAAATAAGGCGACTTGTGTTTGCTATTTTGTCTGACAGGCATCCTGATGCCTGGGTCCATTGGGTGGATAAAGTCCACTGAGCTGCCCTCATATGGAGGCGAGCATAGGGAACCACATGCACCGTAGATGCCATGTGGCCTAGTAGTTGTAACATTTCTCGAGCAGTTAAATGAGACTTTAGCACTGCTTGAGAAACTAACTGCACCATGTGAAGGCAACGAGCCTGGGGGAGATAGGCCCTTGCCCTTGTGGTATCCAGCAAAGCTCCTATGAACTCCAGAGACTGAGTAGGAGTTAGACTGGATTTGGGGATGTTTATTACCAGCCCTAAATACTGAAGGATAAGCATCGTGCAGGATAGAGAAGTCCTGGCCTATGACTCTGTTGGTGCTCGAATGAGCCAATCGTCTAAGTAAGGGAAGACAAATATTCCTAGAGTGCGGAGAAATACTGCTACTACAGCCATGCATTTCGTGAACAACCTTGGTGCTGAGGCCAGGCCAAAAGGAAGCACCCTGTATTGCTAGTTCTTTTGCTGAAAAAGGAACCGAAGGAACCTTCTGTGGGTTGGATGGATGAGGACATGAGTGTACACATCCTTGAGATCTAGAGAACAAAGCCAATCCTGACTCTGAAGGTATGGCAGCAGAGATCGGAGAGAAATCTTGAATTTCTCCTTGACAAGGAATTTGTTCAATTCTCTGAGGTCTAGGATAGGCCTGTAACCCCCTGTTTTCTTTGGGATAAGAAAATAAGGGGAATAGAACCCTGTACCCTGCTGATGAATGGGTACTTCTATTGCCCCTTGGGCAAGAAGAATAGCGACCTCCTGACCTAACAGGTTGATGAGAGGTCAGAGAATTGAACTGCTTTACTATTGTGTGAGGGGGCATGCTTGAAAAATGAAGCTTGTACCCCTCCTTTATGATGGAGTGTCCAATGCTCTGCTGTTATTTGCCCCCATCTGGGGGCAAAATGACATAACCTTCCTGGAATGGTGGAAGGCTCTGGTCCCTCGAGAGCCAGGAAGGCTAAGTTCTCTAGTTGAGAGTCAAAGGCCCTGTGGAGGCTGAGCCTGCTGAGGCCTAGCAGTCTTTGCTTTCTTCTGTTTGGGTGGTTGCTGACCTTTCTTGGCAAGCTGACCTTCAGAACGTCCCTGATGAACATAAAGCAGGATAAAATCTTTTCTTTTTAGAAAATAATGGTTTCTTGAACAA
The DNA here is from genome assembly GCA_033557465.1 of Ichthyophis bannanicus. Taxonomy (NCBI): domain Eukaryota; kingdom Metazoa; phylum Chordata; class Amphibia; order Gymnophiona; family Ichthyophiidae; genus Ichthyophis; species Ichthyophis bannanicus. The sequence goes on from CM066031.1 coordinate 774,854,950, forward strand.
TTTCCTTCTAGCAGGATCAGCAGTGGACTTTGATAATCTAGCCAAGGTGGAATTTTCAGCATCCATTTCATTGGCCTTTTCTTGCCAATCTTTACCAAACAGGTTCTCACCAGTACAAGGGATATTTCCCAATTTCTCTTGTACCCAGAGCTCTAGATCAGATGCCTGGAGGCAAGCAATTCTACGTGCACCTATGGCAATAGCCGAGGTTCTGCTTATGCACTCAAAGCAGTCAAAGGCTGCACGGTTGGAAAATTTAGAAACATCTTTTGCATGTTTGACCAAAGTGAGAAAGTCTTGCCTTTTATCCTCAGAAAGAAAAGGACTTAAAGCTTCTACAATCTGTGTCCTCCTTCAGGAACATTCCCATGTACAGACTATAGGAACTGATCCTGGCAGAAAGCATGGAAGCTTGGAAGACCCGACATCCAAAAGCATCCAGGGTTCTGCACTCACGTCCTGGAGGATTAGAGGCATGCCTCTTTGCACTCTTGATCCTTCTCATAGCTGATTCCTCTACAATAGAGTGGTGAGGAAGCTGAGTCTTATGAAACCCAGGACAAGGAGGGAGAATGAGGAGAGGTGGTAAGAGGGGTCTCCCACATTCTTAACATGAGATCATATAAAATCTCATGAATGGGCAAGGTCCATACTGGACCTAGTCCTTAGTGGAACGCCAGATCTGGTGCAAGAAATAAGGGTGTTGGGACCACTTGGCAATAGTGATCATAGTATGATCATGTTTGATTTAATCAGTGGAGGACAGATAGTAAAGGAATCCACAGTACTACCTTTTAACTTTCAAAAGGGAGACTATGATAGAATGAGGAATATAGTTCGGAAAAAACTAAAAGGAGCGGTTCCAAAGGTTAAAGACTTACAGCAAGCTTGGGTGTTATTTAAAAATACTATCCTCGAAGCCCAGACCAGCTGTATTCCACGCATTAAGAAAAGTGGAAGAAAGTCCAAAAAACTGCCAGCATGGTTTAAAGGTGAGGTCAGAGAGGCTGTTGCTGCCAAAAGAGCAACCTTCAGGACATGGAAAAAAGAGCCAAATGATGAAAACTGGAAACACCACAAGCACTGGCAAGTTAAATGCAAAGCATTGATAAGGCAGGCAAAGCGGGAATTTGAGAAGAAACTTGCTACGGAAGCAAAAACAAGAAATAAAGACTTTTTCAAGTACATTCGTAGCATAAGGCCTGTGAGAGAGTCAATTGGACCATTAGATGATAGAGGGGTAAAAGGGGCAGTAAGAGGGGACAAGGCTATAGCAGAGAGACTGAATGAATTCTTTGCTTCGGTCTTTACTGAGGAAGATGTAGGGATGTTACCCAAGACTGAAGTGGTATTTAAAGGTGATACTGCAGAGGAATTGAGAGAAATATCGCTACACCGGGAAGATATATTACAACTATTTGATAAACTGAATAGTAACAAATCACCTGGACCGGATGGTATACATCCCAGAGTGTTGAAAGAACTGAAATATGAGATTGCAGACCTGCTATTGGTAATCTGTGAACTTTCATTAAAATCATCTGTAATACCTGAAGATTGGAGGGTCGCCAACGTAACACCAATTTTTAAAAAGGGTTCCAGGGGTGACCCGGGAAATTACAGACCGGTGAGCCTGACGTCAGTACCAGGGAAAATGGTAGAAACCATCATAAAGAACAAAATTACACAGCATGTAGATAGCCATGGCCTAATGGGAGACAGCTAACATGGCTTTAGACAAGGAAGATCTTGTCTTACTAATCTGATCTGTTTTTTTGAAGGTGTGCATAAACAGGTAGACAAAGGTGAGTCGGTTGATATAGTGTATCTGGACTTTCAGAAAGCTTTTGACAAGGTCCCCCATCAGAGACTTTTGGCAAAGCTAAAAAGTCATGGGATAGGAGGCAGTGTACTATTGTGGATCGGGAACTGGTTAAAAGATAGAAAGCAGAGGGTAGGGCTAAATGGCCAATATTCCCAATGGAAAAAGGTGAATAGTGGAGTACCCCAGGGATCTGTACTGGGTCCCCTACTTTTTGACATATTCATAAATGACCTGGAAAAAGGAATAACTAGTGAGGTTATCAAATTTGCAGATGACACAAAACTGTTTAAAGTTGTTAAAACCCAAGAGGATTGTGGAAAACTGCAGGAGGATCTGGATAAATTGGAAGACTGGGCATCCAAATGGCAGATGAAATTTAATGTGGACAAGTGCAAAGTTATGCACCTAGGAAAGAACAACCCACACTATAGTTACACGATGCAAGGCTCCACATTAGAAACCACCACCCAGGAAAAAGATTTAGGAGTCATCGTGGATAACATGTTAAAACCCTCCGCCCAGTGTGCAGCGGCGGCCAAGAAAGCAAATAGAATGCTAGGTATCATAAGGAAAGGGATGGAGAATAAAACAAAGGATATTATAATGCCTCTGTATCGCTCCATGGTACGACCGCACCTTGAATATTGTGTGCAATTCTGGTCACCGTATCTTAAAAAGGACATAGAGTTATTAGAAAAAGTACAGAGAAGAGCCACCAAATTGGTGAAGGGGATGGAAGGCTACTCCTATGAAGAGAGGCTAAAAAGGTTAGGGCTCTTTAACCTGGAAAAGAGACGGCTGAGGGGAGATATGATAGAGGTCTATAAATTAATGAATGGAGTGGAACAGATAAACGTGGATCAATTGTTTACGCTATCAGAATATAGAAGGACTAGGGGACATGTAATGAAGCTACAGGGTAAACTATTTAAGACAAATAAGAGAAAATATTTCTTCACTCAACGTGTAATCAAACTCTGGAATCTGTTACCGGAGGATGTAGTAAGGGCTGTTAGTATAGCTGGGTTTAAAAAAGGTTTGGACAAGTTCCTGGAGGAAAGGTCCATAAACCACTATTAAAAAGGGACCCAGGATATCAATGCTTGACCTAGTACAAGCACTGCAGAACCTGTGTCTTTTGGGGAAACTGCTAGGTACGTATGACCTAGATTGGCCACTGTTGGAAACAGGATACTGGGCTTGATGGACCTCGGTCTGACCCAGTATGGCATTTCTTATGTTCTTATGTTCTTAAGGTAGCTGCCTCCTTAGGAGTTTTGGGATATTGTAGAATTTCCAACTCCTTGGCCCTTGGCTCCGTTTCAGGGGCCACAGTAATGGAGAGGCCCTGAGCCACTTCCCTGATAAAATCCGGGAAGGAAATATCCTCTGGAGGAGACATCCTGCGTTTAGGGGAGGAGGGCTCCTCTGGGAGAAGCATCGGTGCATTGGCAGAACTGTCAGAATCCTCAGATTCTTCTGAGGACTCGAAGTACCGTCTGTCCGGATGCTCTTGAAGAGCCCGATACCCGTACCGGCCAAAGTCGGTACCGGGAGTAACCAGTACTGGGGTATCAGTACCGGAGGTCATCGGATGACTGGGTACCGGCAAAGCAGACACCGATGCCGATGCTATCGGTACCAGTACCGATACAGATACCAATGCCGGTACCTGTGGAATTGTCTGTCGCGGTTCTGAGGGCGTCGATGCCGCAAGGAAAGCCACCAGACTGCGCTCCATAGCCAGAACTCTGGTCTATCGACACCAATGCCTGGATGTTGGTACAGGAGGAGACCGCCAGTACCCCAGAGCATGGCACCAGTAGTTCTGCTGAGGTCGAGGCCTCGAGAACATCCTGGAACCCCGATAATGCTTTGGAAGCCGAAGCCTCCCGCCGGGGTAATTTTGCCGGGGTAATTTTGCCGGTGCAGAATCCGAGGGCAACGCCAGAGGCATCTCAATGCTTAGAAGGAGATCTACCCTTCGAGGACCGGCTGGACTTATGTTTAGTTACCTGAGATCCACAGAAGGAAGAAGCAGACCTGGAATATGTCGATGCCACCAAAGCTGCATCAGAGGGAAACAGGGTACTGAGCTTAGCAGCTTGGTTCTGCCGACCTCTTTTAGACAGCATGGCGCAGGACATACAATCCGTGATGGAGTGGTCAGGCCCTAAACATTTTAGACACCATTCATGGGTGTCTGTGATGGAAATGGTACTGCCACACTTGGTGCACTTTTTGAAACCTGAGGCAGGTTTCTCCATGGTAAGAAAATGTTTTTGGGCCTAAGGCCCAAAAAAGGCACGTGCACCTGTAGAAAAAGATTTTTTTTTTTTTTTTTAAAAGCAGGAATAAGAGAAAAACCGGCGGTACCGGTAGAGCGTCGAGGAAGGCAGACGCGACCATAAAAAAGAAAAAGAAAAAAATAATTCTTCTGTGGTGACAGGAACATGACCTGCTGGCTCTGCGGAAAAAGAAGAACTGGAGAGAGGCAGTTAGGAAAGGCAGGAAGGCAGCACGCAGGTGCTGTGGGATGCTCCCAAAAGCGTTCTAATTGGATGCTGGGGAGCGTTCCCGCGCAGGCTCCGTCGGTACCGATACCCATATGTGATGACTACATTCCTGCTTGTTCCTGGAGATAAGCACTTTCCAAGAGAGGAAGCAGAGATGGCAGGTAGCCATCGGCTCAAAAGGTGGGCGAGTAAAAGGCTCTAAGACCACATTCAAATCCCATTCGGTCGCCAGAGGGCAAATCAGGGGTTTCAGCAGAAGTAAACCTCTCAGGAACCTGGACATCAAAGGGTGTACAAACAGAGGTTTGTCCTTCCACTGGAGAATGGTGTGCTGATAAGGCACTAAGGAGAACTCGGACAGAGTTTGACTTGAGGCCTAAATCTGAGAGGTGGAGCAGATACTGCAATAACACCGACACTTGGCAGGAGAAAGGTTTTTCTAGTCGATTGGCTTCTTGAGGCTATGTGTTTAAGTGGCATAGGTTTGAGGTGTGGTGTAATAAAACAAGCAGAAAACCTAACAGTACATCCTCTACATTTCTAGGGAGAAGTGGTGCAAGAACTACCCTTTCAGCAGCCATGCCATCAGGTTGAGAGACCTGAGGTTGGGATGTAAGAGAATGCCCCCCTCCTGCAATAGGAGGTTGGGGTGTAATCCCATAGGAATTGGGCCTCTGTCGCGAGCTGAAGCAGCAGAGGAAACCATGGCTGCCTAGGCCACATGGGAGCTATCAGGATGACCAAGGCCTTATTTATTTATTTACATTCTCTTATATACCGCGATATTCTGCATCAGTGCGGTTTACATTGAACGAACTGAAATTACATTGAACAGGGCATCATAACTTGGAGATAACTATTTTACAGGGAACATGGGCTATGGAGGGTTAAGTGGCTTGCCCAAGACCACAAGGAGCACCTGTGGGACTGGAAACCCCAGTCCTTCCAGCCCAAGTTTGCCGTCCTCTAGTGGGATTTGAACCTCCGACCTTCCGGCCTGAAGTACCTTGCCCCAACCACTAGGCAACTCCTCCACTCCACTCCTGAAGGACCTTAAATAAAGTACGAGCCACTAAGGGAGTGTGAGGAAACGCATACAGGAAACAGAAATATGACAGAAAAGGACCACATGGCCTATTTAGTCTGTCCTTCCATATCAACTACAAGAGTCACCTTTTTTCCTTTAGAGATCCTCTGTTTGTACCATGTTTTTTGAATTCAATTACTGTCCTTCTCTACCACCTCCACTGGGAGACTATTCCACAGATCCACCACTCTTTCCGTAAAGAAATATCTCTGCATATCACTCCAGAATCTATCCCCCCTTCACCCTCATACCACGTCCCCTAATAGCAGAACTTGCTTTCAATTGAAAGGCTCTTCCCCTGAACATTTATGCCACGGAGGTATTTAAACATCTCAATCATATCACCTCTATCCCGCCTTTCCTCTAAGGTGTACATATTAAGATCCTTAAGTCTGTCCACATATGCTTTATAATGAAGACCACTAACCATTTTAGTAGCAACCCTCTGCACCGACTCCATCCTGTTCACATCCTTTTGAAGGTGCGGTCTCCAGAATTGCACACTATACTCCAAATGAGGTCGCACGAAAGACTTACATAGAGGCATTACCACCTCCTTTTTTCTGCTAGCCATGCCTCTATATGCACCCAAGCATCCTTCTAGCTTTTGCCATCGCCTTTTCTACCTGTTTAGCTACTTTAAGATCAGACAACCACACCTAGGTCTCGCTCTTCTTTAGTGGACAAAAGTACTTCACCCCCTATACTATATTGCTCCCTTGGATTGCTGCAGCCCAAATGCATGACCTTACATTTTTTAACATGAAATCTCAGCTGCCAAATTCTAAACCATTCTTCAAGCTTAGCTAGATCCCTCCTGTTATCTACACCTTCCTGGGTGTCTACTCTACTGCAGATTTTGGTATCATCTGCAAAAAAGCAAACCTTACCCAACAGCCCTTCCGCTATATCACTAACAAAAATGTTAAGAATCGGACCAAGGACAGATCCCTGGGGCACACCACTGGTAACATCCTTCTCCTCAGAGTGAGCTCCATTTACCTGTACTCTGTCACCTCCCACCCAACCTATTTTTAACCCAAGCAGTAACTTTAGGGTCCATCCCTAGGGTGCTCAGTTTGTTTATAAGTTGCCTGTGAGGAACCGTGTCAAAGGGTTTACTGAAATCTAAATACACCACATCATCTAGGGCTCTCCCTCAGTCCAACTCCCTGCTCACCCAATCAAAGAAATCAATCAGATTTGTCTGACAAGACCTGCTTCTGGTGAACCCATGCTGCCTCAGATCCTGTAACCCGCTGGACTCCAGAAACCTCACTATCTTCTCTTTCAGTAGCGTTTCCAATAATTTACTCAAAGTTATACTAACCGGCCTGCAGTTTTCAACCACATCCTTACTTCCGCTTATTTATTTAATTTAGTTTCTTATATACCGCACTATTTAGTATCAGCGCGGTTTACATGGAACAACGAACAATAATGAAACAAATGTTATGTTTTATAGAGAACAGGGAAATACAACTTGGATAACTTAGGGGAAACACATGCAAATCACATATGTAACAGTAAGCTTCTGAGAATGGATTATGATCCACCTATGGATAGATATTAAGAATAGGGACTGTGATACAAAGCTTTCTAGAGGAAGAGGTGTGGCTATGGTGGAGTATAGTTGATCTGGTAATGTTGTATAAATAAGTAGTGTTTGAGTGCCTTCCTGAATTGTGTGAGATCGGTAATGGCTCGGATTCCTGGTGGTAATGTGTTCCAACATTTGGGAGCATAAAGACTGAAAGCCCTGTTTGACGTTGTTAGTATGCATTTTGTTGATGCACTTGGGATAATTAGAGTGTTTACTGATGTGGATCTTCTGGATCTGTTAGGCAGAGTGGGCTGGACTAGATTAACTAGTGATGAAGCAGTTATGCCGTTGATGGCTTTAAAGGTAAGTATCAGAGTCTTGAATAGTATTCTTCCGTGTGTTGGGAGCCAGTGGAACTGCATTAAGATGGGCGTAATGTGGTGAAACCTCGATGCTCCAGATAGAACTCTAGCAGCGGCGTTCATGGCAAGTTGTAGAGGATTCAATGTAGACTGTGGGAGACCTTGGAGAATGGCATTGGCGAAATCAAAATGGGGAAGGATAAGAGCTTGGTATACAGTCCGGAAATCACTTGGGTCGAATAAGGATCGGAGGTGTTTGAATGTCCGGATCTTGAAATATACGGCTCTGACAATGTAGGATATGTGTAAAGGCACCACATTTTGTGTAAAGGCACCACATGAGCCTCTCTCCAGTCCTTTGGCACCACTCCCGTCTCCGAGGCATTGAAAAGGTCAGTCAGTGGAGCTGCTAGAACATCCCCAAGTTCCTTCAGTATTCCAGGGTGTATCCCATCCGGTCCCATCGCTTTGTCTACTTTAAGTTGAGCTAATTTCTCACAAACAGTCTTCTGAAAATTGTTCAAGATGTCCCTCACTTCTGTTCCTGTTTGTGGGTGTTTTCTGAGGTCCTGCTCCTGGTTCTTCATCTGAACACAGAACAGAAATATTTAAGCGATTCTGCTTTATCCTCATCAGCTTCTACATATTCCTCCCCTTCACCCTTGAGTCTAATACCACTTTTGCCCTTCCTCTTCTCACTAACATCTGAAAAATGTATTATCCCCATTTTATTGCATTGGCTATTTCCTCCTCTTTTTAAATCTTTGCTTTCCTGACTACTTTGCTAGCTTCTTTAAGTTTTTCCAAATATAGATGCCTGTCTTCCTCTCTCTGATCTCTTGTATTTCATGAAGGCCTCTTTCACCTTTACAGCTACTTCTTTCGAAAGCCATAGCAGTCTCCTTTTCCTTTTACCTTTACCATTTTAACAAAAAGGTTGGTTGCCCTTAAAATATCCCCTTTCAGTCTTGCCCACTGTTTTTCTACACCCCCCAGCTGTTCCCATCCCGCTAACAACTCCCTGAGGTATTGGCCCATCTTGGCAAAGTTAGTCTTCCTAAAGTTTAAGACCCTCACTTTTGAATGGATTCCAACAGCCCTAGTCCTAATACTGAACCACACCATCTGGTGATCACTGGATGCAAAATGATCTCCCACTATAACATCAGAAACACTTTCACCATTGGTAAGCACCAAGTCCAGTATGGCCCCTTCACGTATGGGGTCTGTTACCAATTACTTGAATACTTCTCCCCGTAGAGAATCCAGGATCTTTACTTCTAGATGATACTGCAGCAGGAATGTGCCAACCAACATCTGGCATATTGAAATCCCCTATCAGTAGCACGTCCCCTTTCCTAGCAATGCTGCGTATGTCTTCAATTAACTCTGTCCACCTCTTCCTCTTGTGAGGGAGGTCTGTATATCACGCTAATGCAGATAGATTTCCCTTTCCCTCTTTCTAGTTCAATCCACAATGCCTCCTCTCTCTCCCTTTTAAGCTCTGTAATTCCAAAGCTTTAATAGTATTTTTTACATATAGTGCCACTCCTCCTCCCCTTCTTCCTACCCTGTCCTTTCTGAATGAAGTATAGCCAGGTATAGTTACATCCCAGTCATGTTTCTCTGTGAACCATGTTTCTGTAACTGCCACTAAAGCATCTGCAGCCACCCTGCTTGGGTGTGGCTGTCTGGAGCAGAAGCAGGGCTACTGGTGATTCTGTGGGTTCGCAAACAGATCTATGGATTGACGCCCCAGCACTGGAACAGCTGCTGGACTACACCGGGATCCAGTTGCCACTCGTGCGGCTGCAGGATTCTGCTTAGCTTGTCGGCTAAGAAGTTTTCCTGACTTGGCAAAGTAAACTGCTTTGAGGTGCATATCTTGGCTGACTGTGCCCCCTTGCTTGTTCACACAGAACATTGCCACTTGATTGTCCGTCTGAATTAGGACAGGCTGATGAGCCAGGGTTTTGACAGAAGGTCCGTAAAGCTAGGCGGATAGCTCGAAGCTCTAGGAGATTGATCTGTTGTGTGCTCTCCTGTGGAGAGCACATACCCTGAATGCACAATTACTGGCAATGGGCTCCCCAGCCCAGCAAGGATGCATCTGTGGCCAGCACTCTTGTGTGCAGGGGAGGCTAGAAAGGCACTCCCTCCAATAGGTTGCATGGTTGAAGCCACCATGTCAAAGACCACAGCAATCGTTTGGACACCTTTCATGGTGTCTGAGTCAGCCTGTGGCCTGTGTCCACTGGTCCCAGAGGCACCAAGCTGTTCTCATGTTGAGGCGGGCATTGGGTGTCACATGTACCGTGAAGGCCATGTGACCGAGAAGGTGCAGTAAGTGTCTTGCTGAGATCTGGGATCTGCAACTCACTTGCTGCACTAGGGCCACCAGTCTGTGACCTGTCTTCCGGTAGATGAGCCCTTGCTTGAAGGGTGTCTAACCTCACTCCTATGAACTCCAGTCCCTGAGAGGGAACCAAAGTGGACTTTGTAATTTATCACAAACCCTAGGTGCTATAGCAACTGAATAGTGTGAGACGTGGCCTATTGGGCCTCCAGGGCTGACTGGGCTCTGATGAGCCTGTCATCCAAGTAGGGGAAAACAAATACCCCCTGATTTCTTAGGAAGACCGCCACCACCGCTAGGCACTTTGTGAACACCCGGGGTGCAGAGGCTAGGCCAAATGGAAGAACCTTGTACTGGAAGTGGTTTCCTACCACCACAAATCATAGATATTGGTCTGGATGAATGAGGATGTGTGTATAAGCTTCCTTTAGGTCTAAGGAGCAGAGCCACTCTCCCTGGCAGAGATAATGCAGCAATATTCAAAGGGAAAGCATCTAACTTTTCCCTCACCAGGAACTTGTTTAAGTTGCGCAGGTCGAGGTTGGGTCTTAGGCCTCCAGTTCTTTGGTATCAGGAAATACCTGGAGTAGAAGCCCTTCCCCTGCAGGTGGTGGGGCATTGGTTCTACCACCTGATCCTCGAGAAGACCTGCTAACTCCTTTAAGAGAAGGTCCCTGTGAAGAGGGGGTCTGAGAGGCTCCCCTGGAAAGTAAGAGGGAGGTGCCTGGGTGAGATGTAGCCAATAACCCAACTGGACTATCTGGAAAACCCAGGTATCTGTTGTGATGGCTGGCCACCTGTGGACATACAGGGTCAGCCTTCCTCCTGTGCATGACCTTGCTTCCTTGGAGAGAGGGACTATGCTCTGGGAGTCAAAAACCCCCTCCAGGCTAGGCCGGAGCCAGTGCCTGGGGCTTGGGGGCTTTTTGCTTACGTGGGACATACCCCTGTCCCTTGGCCTGCTGCCCCTTTTGGGGAGCTGGGGAGGCCTGATATGTGGGGTAGTTGTAGTAAGCAATACCTTTTCTCAGGAAAAAGGGCTTCTTACCCAAGCCCTTCTTAGAAAGGGCAGAAGACTACCTCTTAAGTCTTGTCTGGATCAGGTACTTGGACTCTCTCTCGGCAGCCTTCTCTGTCATGGGCTTGCCGAAGAGGTTTTCACCCCGGCAAGGGACATCGACCAACTTGTCCTGCACCCTTGGCTCCAGGTCGGACGACTGTAGCCATGCCTCGCAGCGTGCACTAATGCCGGCCGCAGCTACCCAGGCCGACGCCTCGAAGCCATCATAGGCTGCTCAAGTCAAAACTTCGAGCACTCCCGGATCCCAGTGGACAAGACCTTGAAGCGCTGCAAAGGTCCCTCGGAGAGACCAGCTGAGAACCCAGCAATCTCCTTTGCCAGGTCTTGTAGGTACATGCCCATGTACAGCTGGTATGTCTGGATTTGACATGACAGCATTGAACCCTGGTAGCACTTTCTGCCACGGGCATCCATGTTGCGGGCCTCCCAGCCAGGAGGCACTGAGGCGTGAGTCTTCTGGCTCTTGAGCCGGCAACATGGCCGATTCCACAACCATGGAGTTGTGCAGCAGTTGTGCTTTCTGGAAACAAGGGCTCTTGTGAACTCGATAGATGGAATCAATTCACTTGCTGATCACCGGCATCGAGGCCAGTGTCTCCCACATGCGGAGCCTCAGCCTTTTCAGAGTGGGAGGCACCGGTACAGTAAGGGCTTCCCAAGGGGGCAAGTCATACTGGAGGATCTCGAGCTCTTCGGCTTGAGGCTTCTCCTTGGCCTACATCGGGAATGACAAAGCCTTTGCCATGTCCCGAAGTCCAAGAACCGGGTGTCTTCCAGGGGGGACCTTCTCAGAGGTTCAGAACCCAGGGAATCCGAGGGAATGTATTTGGTCTGGTGACTCCTCGGCCTCTGTTTCCCAGCCAGGCCCCTCTGAGGAGGAATTGAGCAGCTCCAGCCGAGGACTGCGGTCTCAACCGCCCCAACGCCGGTGGAATCAGCATCGATGACCTTGGTCCCGAACAGGAGGTCGAGGGGAACCACAGCCGAGGATCGACTTGGGACCTTAGTGACTCGAGGATCGGTTCGGCCTCTGGGGTTGACTTCGACGTCGATGTCCCAGTGGTCGGGGCAGATGGACCGGTGAGACCAGCTATCAGTGCCCACTGCTGGTCCATGAAGGCAGCCATCCTAAGACCGAGCTCAGGAGGCTCCACAGCCCCTGGGTCGGGACCCGATGCTAGCTCTCCTGGAGGAGAGTCCACAACAAGGACAGTGCTTACCTGCCTCGGTGTCTCTGGTTCCTTACAAGGGAGTTTTGCAGGCCTCTCTGACTCCGAGGATCTGGGGCAGTGGGTCGGGCTCTGCGACCTATCCCACGAGGGACCAGGCAGCTCGGAGCCATCCGAGGATACCACCCTCATGGATATTTTCTTCCTCCGGTGTTCCCACAAGGGAGACCCCCTTTCAAAGGACACTCGACGCTGCTCAGGGTCAGAGAGGTCTCGAGACATCGAGGCCTCCGATGAGGTTTGGGCCTGGGCGGGTGCAGACTCGGAAAAAATCCTATCATATTGCTGCTGCCTGCTCCTCAAGGCCTTGGAAGACATTTTCTTACACGGGCCATGGACCTTTGGGTCGTGGTCAGGTCCGAGGCAACAGAGGCAGCAGTCATGTGTGTCGGTGAGAGACATTAGCCTCATGCACCTATCACACTTTTTAAACCCATTGGCAGCCATCGGAGGGAAGAAGGGCCCCTGCGAGGTCAAAGGAACGGACTCCCAGCTAAAAAGAAAGAGCACGAATGCTAGTCTAAGGACAAAAAACGAAAATTTGGACTGGACTCGATACCAGTGTACCGAGCCGAGGCGGGAAGGGGAACCAGAGTTGAACCGGCTAGGCAGAAAATATTTGTCTTTTTTAAACACCTTTTTCACGAGGGAACTTGGACTACGTCCATTGGGCTCTGTGGAAAAAAGGAGACTGAGCAAGATGGCACCCTTGGGCAGGAAGGGAACCGTGCATGCGTGATGCAATCCCAAAGGCTTTCTTTGAAAGCTGGGGATTGCTCCGCATGAGGGCTCCATCGGCGCCGACGTCACCCATATGTGAGGGCTGACTTCCTGCTTGTTCCTGGAGAAAATATTTTTTTCACTCAACGTGTAATCACTCTGGAATTTGTTAGTGGAGGATGTAGTAAAAGCTGTTAGTGTAGCTGAATTTAAAAAATGTTTGGACAAGTTCCTGGAGGAAAGGTCCATAAACCATTATTAAAAGGGACCCAGGATATCACTCTTTGACCCAATACAAGTATTGAGGAACCTGTGTCTTTTGGGGAAACTGCTAGGTACTTATGACCTAGATTGGCCACTGTTGGAAACACGATACTGGGCTTGATGGACCTTGGTCCGACACAGTATGGTATATCTTATGTTGTTAAATAATGTAAAGTAATATATTGTTTGAAGACTGTATAATACATGTATGAACTTAATTTCTTTAGTTAAGGGGCATGTTTAGTAAAGATTAATGCACATTAATAAAGTTACACATTTAACTATCACCGCACCCATAGAAAAGAAAGGGCTGTGACCACTTAAACACACATGTAAATCTTTAGGAAAAAGACTGCTTAGTTATCACATTTTCTGAGGACAGGAGGCTGTCAGGCCTGACATCTGACAGTATCCAGGTTAGACATATGTAAATCAATCTTATAAAGCTTTCTAGATATGTGCATCATGCATATGTGGTACTTTCTGTGCATCACATGAAGTCACATCTGTTCTTCAGAAAATTGTCAGTACTAGGCAGCAGGTTGTAGGGCTGGTAACTCTTCAGAAACTAATGCATGGACCAATAGCATGGCTTCCTGTTAGAAGATGGGGCCTGCTCTGAACCAAAGTCTGAATCATGGGGCCTGCTATGAACCAAAGACTGAATTAAGCAAGATGGATTCCTGTTTTGTTGTAACTCGGCATTAAAACTTGCAGATCAAGCAATTCTGCAGAGCTATGTACTTCACCGCAGAAGTATTTTCCAGCTGACTACATATACAGTGGAACCTCCATTTTCGTGATTAATCCGTTCGAAAAAGTCTGACTAAAACCGAATGTATGAAAACTGAAGCAATATTTCACATAAGAAATAAAGCATAGTTACTCACCTGTAACAGGTGATCTCTGGGAACAGCAGGAATTTAGTCTTCACATATGGGTATCGTCGGTACTGACTGAGCCTGCGCGGGAACGCTCCCCAGCGTCCAATTAGAAAGCTTTTGGGAGCATCCCACAGCGCCTGCGTGCTGCCTTCCTGCCTTTCCCAACTGCCTCTCTCCAGTTGAGTTTAAAGCTGAGACAAAGAGAGAGAGGGAAAGAGAAAGAGATAGAGAGATATAACTCCTAGGGGAGGTGGGTGGGTTGTGAAGACTAAATTCCTGCTGTTCCCAGAGATCATCTGTTACAGGTGAGTAATTATGCTATCTCCAGGAACACTAAAAATTAGGTCTCTCAGAGTGTAGAAGTCCAATCAATGTTTTAATACACTCAAATGTTAACCATAGGTAGCTATTATAATTCACACATCTGTGCCTTCAATTTCACACTCAGTATCTAACCATTGAAGGTCTCAGACTTATGAGCTACAAGCCACTCAAAAAAGCTTGTATGCTCTATTTGCATCAGTGACCTTCCCTTACATTGAACCTTGCATATCAAATTTTTGGATTGACTTGAGTAAACAAAAACTGATGTTTATATTAATAGCAAGGGGTGCTATCAGCAGTTTTCCCAATGATTGACAATCATACACAGATGTTCCTCTGTTGCTAGAGGAGATTGGGGGATTGCTAGGGGAGATTCTAGGGGGATAGCTAGGGGAGATTCTCAAGCAAACAGAGGAACATCTGTGTATGATAGTCCATCATTGGGAAAACTGCTGATAGCACCCCTTGCTAGTAATATAAACATCAGTTTTTGTTTACTCAAGTCAATCCAAAAATTTGATACACAAGGTTCAATGTAAGGGAAGGTCATTGATGCAAATAGAGCATACAAGCTTTTTTGAGTGGCTTGTAGCTCATAAGTCTGAGACCATCACCGGTTAGATACTAAGAGTATGAAATTGAAGGCACAGATGTGTGAATTATATCTCCAGGAACAAGCAGGAATGAAGTCTTCACATATGGGGACTCCCTAGCTTTAGATGCCAGGGAGAGACCCCAGAAGTTGTGTGTCCCTGTGAAAGGGCTCCACTTCCCCCCCATGGATCTCCAGCATCCTACCAGGGATGGTGGGTAGGAGTTGATTAGGTATGGAACAGGTGTTGGAGAACAGTCTGACCAAACAAGGCATCCCGGCGGGAGTCCTTGTCCAAGCAGTAATGGGCTGTGTAGGTATGAACCGAGGCCCAAGTGGCTGCTTGACTGATGTCGTCGATAGACAGAGTGCAGATGAGCCATTGAAGCTGCCATGACTCTCACATTGTGAGCTGTGACATGGCCCTCCAGAGGAAGATTCTTACTCTGATAGGCAAAGGAAATGGACTGAGCAATCCAGTTAGACAGTGTTCTCTTGGAGACTGGAAGTCCCAAATGAGAAGGATCAAAAGCAACAAAGAGTTGAGAGGACTTTCTATGTTGCTGTGTTTTGTAAGTCTTTTACAGTCCAGAGTATGAAGATTCCTTTCTGCATTTGATGCATGAGGCCTTGGAAAAAAAACACAGGCAGGTAGACTGCTTGGTTTAGATGAAAAGGCGAGACCACCTTTGGCATAAATTATGGATGAGTCCTAAGAATTACCTTGTCATGATGGAACCTTGTATAAAGTGGATCAGCCACTAGTGCCTGCAACTCACTGATGCGACATGCTGATGTGATTGCAATGAGAAAGATAACCTTCCAAGAAAGGAATTTCAAGGAGGTCGTAGCTAAGGGTTCGAAATATAGCTTCATGAGCTGATCAAGAACCAGGTTTAAGTCCCATGACACCAGTGGTGGCCTAATGGGAGGCTTAGTTAGAAGAAGTCCTCTCAAATCTTGCTATAAAAAGGATGGGAGGAAATGGGTTGTCCATTTAGAGGCTTGAAAGAAGCTGCAATAGCACTCAAATGGACTCTTACTGAGTTAGTCTTAAGTCCTGCATTGGATAAATGAAGGAGATACTCCAGTAATGATTCCAGAGGTATCGCAAGGGGTTAAGACTCTTCTGCGAGCACCATATGGTAAATCTTTTCCACTTGAAAGCATAAGAGTGTCTTGTGAAAGGTTTTCTAGAAGCATAAAGGATATCCTTTACTTGTTGAGGAAGGTTAAGATCTTGAAGATCTAGGCCTTCAGCAACCAAGCCCTGAGATGCAGAGACTGGGGATTGGGATGCCATAACATGCCACCCTCCTGAGACAGGAGATCTGGAGCAGAGCCTAACTCCAGAGAGGGAGCTTGAGAGAGATGTAGAAGAGGGTACCACACTTGCCGTGGCCAATGTGGAGCTATGAATTATACGGCCTCTGTCTCTCTGAAGCTTGATCAGGGTTCTTGGGATCAGGGGAATGGGTGGAAAGGCATATAGGAAGTCTTGACCCCAATGAAGGAGGAAAGCATCCTTGGCCTGAGAGCCCTGAGCCGGAATTCTGGAACAGAACCGGGGATGTTTGGCATTCCACGGACTTGCAAAGAGGTCTATGTCCGGGGTTCCCCAAATTTGAAAAATCTTGGCCACCTGGTCTGCATGTAGAGACCATTCGTGTGGAAGCAGAACTCCACTGAGTGTCTGCCCAAGAGTTTTGGATACCTGGAAGATACACTGCCAGGAGATGAATCTGATGCTCTCTGGCAAGGGCCCATAGTTGCAAAGCTTTGCTGCAAAGCGACAGAGAGCCTTTCCTCCCTGCTTCTTCACGTAGAACATGGCTACTTGATTGTCCGTATGGATGAGGACTGTCTTGTAGTTGAGAAGGGTGTGGAACACAAGAGCAAGGAAGATTGCTCTGAGCTCCAAGAGATAGATGTGTAGATGAGTCTCCTGTGGAGTCCAAGTGCCTTGGGTGGAGAGGTCTTGCAGATGAGCTCCCCAACCCATTAGTGAAGCATCTATTGTGAGAGTTGCCTGGGGTAAGGGTTGTTGAAAAGGGGACCCCACCAACAGGTTTCGAGTGGACTGCCACCACTGGAGGAACAAAATAAGGCGATTTGTGTTTGCTATTTTGTCTGACAGGCACCCTGATGCCTGGATCCATTGAGTGGATAAAGTCCACTGGGCTGCTCTCATGTGGAGGCGAGCATAAGGAACCACATGCATGGTAGATGCCATGTGGCCTAGTAGTTGTAACATTTGTCAAGCAGTGAGGTGAGGCTTTAACACTGCTTGAGAAGCTAACTACACCAAGCGAAGGCAATGGGCCTGGGGAAGATAGGCCCTTGCTTTTCTGGTATCCAGCAAAGCTCCTATGAACTCTAGAGATTGAGTGGGAGTTAGACTGGATTTTGGAATGTTTATGACCAGCCCCAAATACTGAAGGATACGCATTGTGCAAGATAGAGAAGTCCTGGCCTCTGACTCTGATGGGGCTCGAATGAGCCAGTCATCTAAGTAAGGGAAGACGAATATTCCTAGAGTGTGTAGAAATGCTGCTACCACAGCCATGCATTTCGTGAACACCCTTGGTGCTGAGGCCAGGCCAAAAGGAAGTACCCTGCATTGGTAGTGCTCTCCTTGAAAAAGGAACCGAAGGAACTTTCTGTGAGTTGGATGGATGAGAACATGAGTGTAAGCATCCTTGAGATCTAGAGAACAAAGCCAATCCTGACTCTGAAGGTATGGCTTCAGAAGTACCTCAAAAGCCCAGCATAGAACAAACCACAAAACTTTTTTTGTCAGGGCTGATGCTTCTACTTCAATTCGGAGGTCTGACCTGAAGCAGGGGGTGGATGAGTGTACCCCCGAAACGTGGCACGTCGTAGCGACATGACCTACTGAATCAGGCACTGAATTTTCATTGCCCACCTGTTTTCACAGCCTAATTTCACAAAGCTAAGTACCAGCTTTTACTAATGGGAGCTGTTTTAAAATTGTCTTATAAATGATTAAAAAGGAAGGGCCGCTGTGGTAACGGGCATTGATCCTGTTTACTGTGTTGGTCAATCCGACAAAAAAGGTTTTATGTGGTTTGTTCTATGCTGGGCTTTTGAGGTACTTCTGAATTCATTTTGACCCAGTTTCGAAGTATTTTGGAGTTCACTCTGAAGGTATGGCAGCAGAGATCCCAGAGAGATCTTGAACTTCTTTGAACAGCTGAAGACAACCCTGTTCGATTACTATGGACATACCCCCTGAACCAGCATACAAGTCGGATCATCAACCCCCCCCCCCCCCCACACACACACACACACCATCCCAAGACTGTATAATAGCTCATGATGTATAATAGCGCACTATGTAGATAAACCAAATCTAATCACATCCCCGCCAACACATACACACCACTCTGTACACTGCATGAAAGCATTTACCCCCTTGATTGTTTGCCATGTAAACCGCTTTGATTGAATAAGGCGGTATATAAATACCATTAAACAAACAGGAATTTGTTCAATTCTCTGAGGTCCAAAATAGGTCTGTCCCCCTGTTTTCTTTGGGATAAGGAAATAGGGGGAGTAAAACCCTGTTGATGAATGGGTATTTCTATTGCCCCCTGGGCAAGAAGCATACTGACCTCTTGATCTAACAGGTTGATGAGAGAGGTCTGAGAATTGAACTGTTTTACCACTGTGGGAGGGGGCATGCACAGAAAGTGGAGCTTGTACCCCTCTTTTATAATGGAGCGTTTCCAATGTTCTGCTTTTATCTGCCCCCATCTGGGGGCAAAGTGACACAACCTTCCTGGAATGGTAGAAGGCTCTGGTCCATTGCGGGCCAGGAAGGCTAGGTTCTCTAGATGAAAGTCAAAGGCCTTGTGGAGGCTGAGACTGCTGAGACGGTTGAGGCTTAGCAGCCTTTGCTTTCCTTTGTTTAGGTGGCTGCTGACTCTTCCGGCCAGGCTGACCTGCAGAACATCCCTGTTGGGAATAAGAGTGATAAAACCTTTGAGAAGAATGGTTTCTTGAAAGATCTTTCTTGCAGGATCAGCTGTGGCTTTGGACAACCTATCCAAAGTGGAGTTGTCAGCATCCAACTCATTGGCTTTCTCTTGCCAATTTTTGCCGAATAGATTCTCACCTGTTCAAGGGATATTGCCCAGTTTGTCCTGCACCCAGAGCTCCAAATCGGATGCCTGGAGCCAGGCAATTCTACATGCACCTATGGCAATGGCAGAGGTTCTGCTTATTTTTTATTTATTACAATTTTTTATATACCGCACTATTCGGCATCAGCGCGGTTTACATTATAACACAACGACCATAACAAGCTGTTTGGTTTTACATCGAACAGGGGTACAAACTTGGATAACAGGGGTCAACTATATACATACATGAGATATTTACATGGCAATGAGTAACAATATCATAAGAGTAAGGGTTGTTTCCTAAGTGGGTCATTTCTTCAGAGGGGATGTCTAGGTGCCATTGGTGGTTGGGTAGCATTGGAGGAAAAGATGGTATTTGAGTGCCTTCCTGAACTGCGATAGGTCGGTAATAGCCCTAATGTCAGGGGGTAGAGCATTCCAGCATTTAGGTACATAGAAACTGTATGCCCTGTTTGTGGTTGATATGTTGCACTTCGACGATGCCTTTGGTGTTACTAGTAGGTTTATGGCTATTGCTCTTCTGGCTCTGTTGGGGGGCACCATGTGAATAAGGTCAGTGAATGAGGAGGATGAAATACCTTTGATTGCCTTGAATGCTAGGAGTAGGGTTTTAAAGATGATCCTCCCATGGCTAGGTAACCAGTGAAGTTGTTTGAGAATGGGAGTCACGTGGTCACTTCTGGCGGCTCCGTGTAGGACCCTTGCTGCAGCATTCATGGCCAGCTGTAATGGGGCCAATGTGGATTGAGGGAGCCCTTGTAAGATGGCGTTTGCAAAGTCGAAGTGAGGCAGGATTAGCGCTTGGTATATGGTCCAGAAGTCATCTGGGTCCAGCAGGGAGTGCAGATGCCTGAGTGTGCGGATTTTAAAATATACAGTTAGTAGGTTAGGTGGTCAGCTTCCTTGACACTGACATGGGATGGAGGAGTAAAGTTGGGGTCTCTGGAGATGAAAAGCACCTCCGTCTTTTTATGTTGAATGCGTAGGTTCTGTGATTGAAGCCACGCTGAGACCGCATTGAAACAGTCTATCAGTGGTGCTAGGTCCATTTGGGCTGTGGAGAACGGCATGTATAAAAGAATGTCATCTGCACTCAAAGCAGTCAAAAGCTGCACGATTGACAAACTTAGAAATATCCTGGGCATGTTTAACCAGCGTGAGAAAATCCTGCCTCTTGTCATCAGGAAGGAGAGGGCTTAAAATCTTCAAGTCTCCTGTGACTTCAAGGAACATTCCCATATATAAAATATAGGCACTGATCCCGGCAGACAGCATGGAAGCCTGGAAAATACGACGTCCAAAGGCATCCAAAGTTCTACACTCAGGTCCTGGAGGATTAGAGGCATGCCTCTTTGCACTTCTGATCCTTCTCATAGCTGATTCCACTACAATAGAGTTGTAAGGAAGCTGAGTTTTCTGGAAACCAGGACAAGGAGGGACTCCATACATGGTATCCAGTCTGCTAGAGTGAGAAGAGGTGGTAAGAGGTGTCTCCCACATTCTCAGCATGAGATCATGTAAGATCTCATGGATAGGCAAGGTAGCTGCCTCCTTAGGAGCTTTGGGATATTGTAAAATCTCCAACTCCTTAGCTCTGGGCTCTGTTTCAGGAGTCACAGTAATGGACAGACCTCGAGCCACCTCCCTGATGAAATCCTGAAAGGGGATATCTTCTGGAGTTGACATCCTACGTTTAGGAGAGGAAGGCTCCTCCGGGAGAAGTATTTCGGTACTGACAGAGCTGTCAGAATCCTCGGACTCCTCCGAGGATTCGAAGTACCTTCTGTCCGGATGCTCTTGAAGAGCCAGATACCTGTACCGATCAAAGTCGGTACTGGGGGAATCGGTACCGGAAGGCATCGCATGATTGGGCATGGGTGCTGGCAAAGCAGACGTCGGTGCCGGTTGAATTGCCTGACGTGGTTCTGAGGGTGTCGATGCTGCAAGGAGAGCCGCCAGACTGCGTTCAATAGCCAGGAACCTCTGGTCTATCGACGCTGCCGATGCCTGGGTATCGGTACAGGAGGAAGCAACCGGTACCCCAGAGCATGGCACCAGTAGTTCTGTCAAGGTGGAGGCCTCGAGAACATCCTGGAGCCCTGATAATGCTTTGGAAGCCGAAGCCTCCCGCTGGGGCAATTTTGCCGGTACAGAACCCTCAAGGGCAACGCCAGAGGCATCTCGATGCTTGGAAGGAGATCTACCCTTTGAGGACCGGCCAGACTTATGTTTAGTTACCTGAAATCCATGGGAGGAAGATGAAGCCCTGGAAGACGTCTATGCCACAGAAGTTACATCGGAGGGAAAAAGGGGGCTGAGCTTAGCAGCTCGGTTTTGTCGACCCCTTTTGGACCTCATGGCACAAGCCATCCACTCGGAGATGGAGTGGTCAGGACCTAAACATTTAAGACACCAGTCATGGGTGTCGGTGACGGAGATGGTACCGCCACACTTGGTGCACTTTTTGAAACCCGAAGCGGGTTTTTCCATAGTGGAGGAAATTTGAGCCTAAGGCCCAAAATGGCGCGTGCACCTGGAAAAGAAAAGTTTGGAAAAAAATAGTATCTATATCTCTCGATATATCTATCTCTCGATATATCTATCTCTCGATCGATCGATAGATACATACTATTTTTTTTTTTTTAAAGAAAGAAAGAACCGGCAGTACCGGTATAGCGTCGAGGGAAGGCAGACGCGACCACAAAAAAGAAGGAATAAGGAAAAAAACTTTCTGCGGTGACAGGAACAACCTGCTGGCTCCACGGAAAACAAAGAACTGGAGAGAGGCAGTTGGGAAAGGCGGGAAGGCAGCAAGCAGGTGCTGTGGGATGCTCCCAAAAGCTTTCTAATTGGACGCTGGGGAGCGTTCCCACGCAGGCTCCATCGGTACCGACGATACCCATATTTGAAGACTACATTCCTGCTTGTTCCTGGAGATAGTCTACCACATCTCCTTTACAGCTAGATTTGCTAAGGCTGTCTAACAAAATTTTTGAATTGATTTGTTTGTGTGAAATTTTGTTTATGTAAGGCTGAAACCCACCTAGGATTTTAGATAGCGTGGGCTAGAAATGTTTTAAATTAAATACATTTTATGCTGAAAGGATAAAAATAACGTAGTAAATCACGTCCTTAATGCAGTCCTGCAAGCCAGTGATAAAACACACAGCTGGCAGTGCCTCTAACCCATCCTGTTGTCAACCAGTCTCTCAATCTCTTTCTTCCCATCATCATCTAGTCTTGCGCCTCCCACCCCCACCCCTCTCGTCACCCAATCTCACTTCTCCCTTAAAATTGACCACCCCCAGCTCCTAACACCTGAAATCCAGTCAGTTAACTCCTCCAGTCTATCCCCATCCCTGCAATCCAATCTACCTCCACAGCCACTGCAAGCCAGTCAGCCCCCCAGCTTCCCTGCCAGTCTTATAGTTATGGTAACAGGGGGCTGTATGAGGAGTTTTCAGATAAAGATATATACATAATTATAGCTTCAGATAGCAAGTGTGTGTGTGTTACAGAACTGGGTATCCTTTGTTGGTGTGAAAGTGTGAGTAGCAGAGTGAGTAGCACAGAGGTGAGGTGCCTGTGTGAGCATGTTGTGTGGAGGTGGGCTGCTTGTGCGTGTTTCGAGGGGGGAGGGTGGAATACACCTTTGGACATACACCTTGTGCCCTTTTGTCCTCACGCATGCCTATCTTCAATATCCAATACCTTGCACCTCCTCCCTCCCCCTCAGCCTCCCTCCTGCTGCCCCTCGTTCCTTCCAGATTTTCCCCTTCTACCTACCCCCTAACACTCCCACCCCCTGCCCCATCCTTTTTTTGTTTAAAAAGGCACTGCCTCACAAATTTTTGCTGTCTTATTACCCCCTTGCTCCAAAATTTATCCCATTGGTTATTCTCCAGGGTTTGACCTAGGCCTCCTGCAATTCACAATTCTCACAGCTAGCTGCATGCTTCATCAATGCACCAGTCAATTGATCCACTTTAGGTGTCATGTTTGACAGGTGGCACAAGGGATTCAGGCCCAAGTTATGCACAGATTGTGTGAGTCAGTTTCCATTGTTAAATTGGCATACCATGTTCACTTCATGAAGTTGCTAGGGATCTCTGCTCCTGAGACACTAATAGCCAATGAAAATCAAATGACTTGATTCACTACTACAGGTTACAGCCATGCCAAAAAGCGTAGTTACTCACCTGTAACAGGTGTTCTCCAGGAGCAGCAGGAATCAGTCCTCACATATGGGTGACGTCGGCGCCGACGGAGCCCTCGCGGAGCAATTTTCCCCAGCTTTCAAAGAAAGCCTTTGGGAATTGCAGCGCACATGCGCGGTCCTCTTCCCGCCCAAGGGTGCCATCTTGCTCAGTCCGATGACATAGCAAAAAGACAGCAAAAATTAGCAAAAACGAAAGCATAAAACTGCAACTCCAAGGGGAGGAGGGAGGGTTGTGAGGACTGATTCCTGCTGCTCCTGGAGAACACCTGTTACAGGTGAGTAACTACGCTTTCTCCAGGACCAAGCAGGAAGTCAGTCCTCACATATGGGACTCCCAAGCTTAAGGCTACCGGAGACCCTAAGCACAAAAATGAGCTCCCTCTAGCTCAGCAGCACAGAAGGAAGGAATCTTCTCTGAATACGTCTCCAACCGGTAGCCCAACATCCGGGATGGAGAGTAGGAGTTGCCTATACCTCGAAGAGGTTACGGAGGACTGCCTGTCCGAAAGCACTGTCCCTGCGGGACTCTCTCCAGGCAGTAATGGGCTGCAAAAGTCTGGCTTGAAGACCAAGTAGCGGCCCGGCAGATGTCTGCCAACGGAACAGAGCGGAGGTAAGCCACTGACGTAGCCTTCGCCCGAACACGATGAGCGGCGACTCTACCTTCCAGCACGAGGCCCGCAGCCTCGTAAGCACAAGCGATGCAGTCCGCAATCCAGATGGACAGAGTACGCTTGGAGACAGGGAGCCCCAACTTGTTGGGGTCATAAGACACGAAGAGCTGAACAGCCCTTTGGTGCCCCCGCGTACGGTCCAGGTAGAAGTTCAGCGCCCTTCTACAGTCCAGGGTATGCAGGACCATTTCAGCTCGGCTGGAGTGTGGCCTGGGAAAGTAGGTCGGAAGTACCACCTCCTGGTTGATGTGAAAAGGGGAAACCACTTTAGGAAGAAACTTAGGGTGAGTCCGTAGGACTACCCGGTTCTTGTAGAACCTAGTGTAAGGAGGATCAGATACCAGGGCCTGCAGCTCACTAACGCGTCTAGCAGAAGTGAGGGCCACCAAGAACAAGGTTTTCCAGGAAAGAAAACGAAGAGGACAGGTAGCCATAGGCTCAAAAGGCGGACAGGTAAGCCGCTGTAAAACCACATTGAGATCCCAGTTCGGGGCTGGCGGGCGCAAAGGTGGTTTAAGGAGTAGAAGGCCCCGGAGAAAACGGGCCACCAGAGGGTGGCTGGAAAGAGGCCTACCCTCCACCGGTAGGTGGTGCGCAGAAATAGCACTGAGGTGGACCTTGACCGAGTTGGACTTAAGTCCAAGATTGGAAAGGGAAAGCAAGTACTGCAATACCACTGATGCTGAACAGGAGAAGGGGTCTTGAGACTGCTGAGTACACCACACGGAGAACCGACGCCACTTAAGAGTGTAGGACTTCCGGGTGGAAGGCCTCCTGGAGGCCAAGACGACCTCTTCCACATCTGGAGGTAGCTGGAGAGGAGCAAGGACTACCCTTTCAGCAGCCAGGCCATCAGATGAAGGGACCGAAGGTTGGGGTGCAGGAGCGTCCCCTGATCCTGCGAGAGGAGGTCGGGCTGAAACCCCAGAGGAAGAGGTGTGTCCACCGCCAGCTGCAGCAGAAGCGGGAACCAAGGTTGTCTCGGCCACCGGGGAGCCACTAGGATCACCGACGCCTTGTCTCTGAGAACCTTGAAGAGCGTCCGAGACACCAGGGGCATGGGTGGAAAGGCATACAAGAGGCCTGTGGACCATGGAATCAGAAAAGCATCCGCCGCCACCCAGAGAGGATGCGGCTGTCGAGAGCAGAATCTGGGAAGCTGTCGGTTCAGAGGACTGGCGAACAGATCCATGGTAGGGAGGCCCCACCGGAAAAAGATGCGCTGAACCACAAGCGGATCCAACCTCCACTCATGCGGTTGGAGGACCCTGCTCAGTTTGTCTGCCAGGTAGTTTTCTTGACCTGGGAGATAGACAGCTTTGAGGACGATGTTGCGATGGACGGCCCAAGAGCAGAGCTTCTGTGCTTCCTGACAGAAGGAAGGAGCCGGTTCCGCCTTGCTTGTTCACGTAAAACATGGCAACCTGATTGTCTGTCTAGACAAGTACTGACTGGTGAGAAATCAGGTGAGAGAAGGCTTTGAGCGCTAGGCGGATGGCTCTGAGCTCCAGGAAGTTGATCTGCTGAGCGGACTCCCAAGGAGTCCAGAGACCCTGAGTACAAGTCCCTTGGCAATGTGCTCCCCAACCCTGGAGAGAAGCATCGGTCGTCAGGACCTGAGAATGTGTAGGGGGCTGAAAAGTCATCCCGAGTACTAGGTTTGGCAGGTGAAGCCACCATCGCAGAGAGGAGACCAGCTGGTCGGAGATCTGTACGGAGTCCGCTAGGCTCCCAGTGGCCTGATGCCATTGTTTGCGAAGGCACCATTGAGCAGGTCGCATGTTCAGGCGGGCATAGGGGGTTACATGGACCGTGGAAGCCATATGGCCGAGCAGTCTCAGAAATTGCCTGGCCGAGACCAGGGAATTGCTGTGAAAGCGGCTGGCGAGATCCATGAGCCTTTGGGCCCTGTCCAGAGGCAGGAAGGCCCGCGCCTGAAGAGTGTCCAACCTGGCGCCGATGAATTCTAGATCTTGAGAGGGGAGCAAAGTGGACTTTGCGAAGTTTATGACAAATCCCAAGTGTTGGAGCAGAGCCACCGTGCAATGAGTAGCCTGAGTGGCTTCTTGGGCAGACTGGGCCCTGATGAGCCAGTCGTCCAGGTATGGGAACACAAAGAGACCCTGAAGTCTCAGATAGGCCGCCACCACTGCTAGGCATTTGGTGAACACTCTGGGGGCGGAGGATAGGCCGAAAGGCAGTACTCTGTACTGGTAATGGCGTCCGTCCACCACAAACCTGAGGTATTGTCTGTGGTCTGGATGAATAAGGATATGAGTATACACATCCTTCAGATCTAAGGAGCATAGCCAGTCTCCCTGCTGGAGGTAGGGCAGCAGGATTCCAAGGGTAAGCATTTTGAACTTTTCCTTTGCAAGGAACTTGTTGAGGTTTCGCAAGTCTAGGAGGGGTCTGAGGCCTCCTGTTCTTTTCGGAATCAGGAAGTATCGGGAATAAAACCCCTGACCCTTCAGGTGGTGGGGCACCGGTTCCACGGCCTGTTCCTGAACAAGACTTGCTAACTCCTGAAGGAGTAAGTCCCTGTGCAGAGGGAGTCTGGAAGGCTCCCCTGGAAAGTAGGAGGGAGGTACCTGGTGAAAATGAAGATAGCCCTTTTGAACTATCTGAAGCACCCAGGTATCTGTGGTGATGTTGGACCACCTGTGGGCAAAGTGGACTAGCCGGCCTCCTGTGCTGAGAGAAACCAGCTGAGGGGGAGAGGCTATGCTGATGAACTCAAAAACCCCCACCGTGCTGAGCAGGGGCCGGTGGTGCAGGCTTGGGGGCTTGCTGCCTACGGGACCCATTACCCCGTCCCTTGGCCTGCTTTCCCTGTGGGGGAGCTGCTGAGGCCTGATACTGAGGGTAGTATTTATAGGCAGCACCCTTCCTCGGGTAAAAGGGCTTTTTCCCCGAGGCCTTCTTCTTTTGAGAAGGGGCAGAGGTCTTCCTTGAGAGACGAGTCCTGGTGAGAGTCTCCGTCTCGATTTGTGCAGCCTTCTCATCCATGGGCTTGCCAAAGAGGTTATCACCTCGGCAGGGGACATCGACCAACTTGTCCTGTACCCAGGGCTCGAGGTCGGACGTCTGAAGCCAAGCCTGGCGGCGTCCACCGATGCCGGCCGCGGCTACTCGAGCCGAAGCCTCAAAACCATCATAGGCTGCTCGAGAGATAAACTTGGAGCACTCCGGAATGCCAGTAGACAAGGATTGGAACCTCTGCAAAGGTTCGGAGAGACCAGCAGAGAACCCGGCTATTTCCTTAGCCAGGTCTCGGAGATACATGCCCATGTAGAGCTGGTAGGTCTGGACTCGACAAGCAAGCATAGAGCCCTGGAAGCACTTCCTACCGAGGGCATCCAGGCTTCGGGCTTCCCTACCAGGGGGCACCGAGGAGTGCATTTTTTGACTCTTCAATCTATGCATGGCCGATTCCACCACCATGGAATGGTGCGGTAGTTGTGCCTTTTGGAACCCAGGGCTCTTGTGGACTCGATAAATGGAATCGACCCGCTTGCTTAACACCGGCGACGACGCCGGGCTCTCCCACATGCGGAAGAGAAGTCGTTCCAGCATGGGAGGAACCGGTACAATAAAGGCCTCCTTCGGGGGAGAGTCATATTGGAGGGCATCGAGTTCTTCGACTCGAGGCTCCTCCTCGGGATCCGCAGGGAAGGCCAAGGCTTTGGCCATATCCCTCACAAAGTCCAAGAACCGGGTATCCTCCGGGGGGGACCGTCTCCGAGGTTCGGACTCGGGGGAGTCCGAAGGGACACACCGAGTCCGAAAGGAACCAGGTGACTCCGTCCTCAGATTCCCAGGCCGACTCCTCAGAGGAGGAGTCGACCGGCTCCGGTCGGGCGGGCACTGATGCCATCCGCCCCGATGCCGAGGGAGTTGGCGTCGATGACCTCGGTCCCGAACGGGAGGCCGAAGGAGACCTCGACCGAGGATCGACTCGAGCCCTCATGGACTCGAGGATCAGCTCGGTCTCCGGGGTCGACTTGGAGGTCGACGTCCCGGCGGTCAGGGCAGAAGCGCCAGCGAGGCCAGCGATCAATGCCCGCTGCTGGTCCAAGAAGACAGACAAACTGCACTCCAAGGCCGTCAACCTGAGTCCGAGCTCAGGAGACCCAGCAGCCCCCGACTCGGGCCCCGACAGCGTCGGGCCCGACGTCGGGTCCTTCGGAGGCAAGTCCACGAGGACAACAGTACTTACGTGAGCGGGCAAGTCCACCTCGAGTCGAGGATGTTTTGACGGCCTTTCCGACTCCAAGGACCCGGGACGGGAATCGGGGCTATGCGACCTGGTCCTCGAGGAACCAGGAGCGTCCACCGATCCCGCCCTCGCGGGTTTCTAATTCCGATGATGCTCCCGGGTAGGAGACCCCCTTTCAGAGGAACTCCGACGATGCTCAGGACCAGAGTCCCGAGAGGTCGAAGTCTCTGACGAGGTCCGAGCCCGGCCGGAGTCAGAGAAGATACGCTCCCGCTGGTGCTGCCGACTCCTCAATGCTTTTGAGGACATTTTGCCGCATGGCGTGCAGATCATGGGGTCATGATCTGCGCCGAGGCAGCGGAGGCAGAAGTCATGAGTGTCTGTAAGAGACATAAGTTTCTTACAGAGGTCACACTTTTTGAAACCACTGGCTGCCATCGGGGGAAAAAGGGCTCCTGCGAGGTCGAACGACCGGGCAGCCAGGGAAAAAGGAAAAAAAAAAAAGCGCGAAATCTGTCACGAAGGACAAAAAAACCGAAAAATAAAGGACGGACTCGCAACCGGCGTCGCGAGTCCGGGCGGGAAAAGAACCGGCGTCGAACTGAAGAAAAAACAGAGAAAAATAGAGAAAAATCAACTTTTCTGCAGGGATTCACAGGCAATGTCTGTAGGGCTCCGCGGAAAAAAGACTGAGCAAGATGGCACCCTTGGGCGGGAAGAGGACCGCGCATGCGCGCTGCAATTCCCAAAGGCTTTCTTTGAAAGCTGGGGAAAATTGCTCCGCGAGGGCTCCGTCGGCGCCGACGTCACCCATATGTGAGGACTGACTTCCTGCTTGGTCCTGGAGAAAAAACAATTATGAAAATTACACATGAAAAAAATCATATCAGTGGGTTCATGAAAAAAAATTGGACCTTCAAAAAAAACTTTTCACTCAACACATAAGCGCTGCAATTTGTTTCCACAGGATGTGGTAAAAGCAGTTAACATAATGGCATTTAAAAAGGTCTAGACCAGCGATGGCGAACCTATGGCACGCGTAGGCCTTGCAGCTGGCACGCGGGAAGGTCGCACATTAAAAAAAAAAAAAAAAGCTGCCCGCTGCCGCCGCGGCGGCATGGAGTGTCCCGCGGGGCTCCCTCTGCCCGGCGGGACTCTCCCGGCGCTGCTCAGCCCCTCTCTGCCGGCTTGCAGAGACGCGAAGGGAGAGTCTCCCTCGCGTCTCTGTTAAGCCCGCAGGAGCTGATGGGAAATTTCCCATCTGCCCCTGCGGGCTTAAGAGAGACGCGAGGGAGACTCTCTCTCCCTTCGCGTCTCTGCAAGCCGGCAGAGAGGGGCTGAGCAGCGCCGGGAGAGTCCCGCCGGGCAGAGGGAGCCCCGCGGGACACTCCATGCTGCCGCGGCGGCAGCGGGCAGCTTTTTTTTTTTTTTATTGCCATGAGCCGAGGGAGGGGGGTTAAGACTGGCAATGGGCTAGGGAGGGAGAGAGGGGGGGTTAAGACTGGCAATGGGCTAGGGAGGGAGAGAGGGGGGTAAAGACAGGCAAAGGGCTAGGGAGGGAGGGGGGTTGAGACTGGCAATGGGCTAGGGAGGGAGGGAGGGAGTTGGTTGAGACTGGCAATGGGATAGGGAGGGAGGGGGGTTGAGACTGGCAATGGGCTAGGGAGGGAGGGAGGGGGTTGAGACTGGCAATGGGCTAGGGAGGGAGGGAGGGAGGTTAAGACTGGCAATGGGCTAGGGAGGGGGGGTTAAGACTGGCAATGGGCTAGGGAGGGGGGAGGGGTGTTGAGACTGGCAATGGGCTAGGGAGGGAGGGGGGTTGAGACTGGCAATGGGCTAGGGAGGGGGGGTTAAGACTGGCAGTGGGCTGGGGAGGGGGGTTAAGACGCAGTGGGCTATGGGGGGAGTTAAGACTAGCAATGGGCTGTGGGCTGATGAGGGCTGGCAATGGGCTATGAGCTGATGAGGGCTGTCTGGAAATGGGGTGATGGGGGGGTTAAGACTGGTAGTGGGCTGATGGGGGGGGTTAAGACTGGTAGTGGGCTGATGGGGGGGTTAGGACTGGTAATGGGCTATGGGGGGGTTAAGACTGGTAGTGGGCTGATGGGGGTGTAGGACTGATAATGGGTTATGGGGGGGGCTAGGACAGGAAATGGGCTGATGGGGAGGGGTTAGGACTTGAGGTGGGCTGATGTGGTTAGGACTGGTAATGGGCTGTGGGCTGATGGGGGGGTTTAGGACTGGCAATGGGCTATGGGGGGCTGACTGGAAATGGGCTGATGGGGGGTTAGGACTGGTAAAGGGTTATAGGGGGGGGGCTTAAACTGAAAATGGGGGTTAGGACTGGAAGTTGATTGACGGGGGGCTAGGACTGGTAATGGGTTGGGGTGTTGCTAGGACTGGAAATGGGCTGAGTGGAAGGGGAGGCTTGAACTGCAAATAGCTGATGGGGAGGGGGCTTGGAATGGAAATGGGCTGTGAGGGAAGGGAGCTAGGACTGAAAATGGGCTGATGGAAAAGCTAGGATAGGACTGGAAATGGGCTGTTGGGGGGAGCTAAGATTGGAAATGGGCTGTGGTGGGGGCTTGAATTGAAATGGACTCATGGAGGGGCTAGAACTGGAAGTAGGCTCATGGGGGGCTTGGACTGGAATTGGGCTGAGTGGAGGGGAGCTATGATTTGACATGGGCTGATGGTGGGGCTAGGAAATGAGTAGAAATGGGCTGATGGGGGGGCTAGGATTGAAAATGAGCTGATGAAGGGACTTGGACTGGAAATGGGCTGATGCAGGGACTAGAAGGGAATGGATGCTGGGTGAGACTGGAACTAGAAGGGAGCTGATGTTGGGGGAGGATTAGAATGGGATGGGGCTGGGAGAGTAAAATGGAGAGGGGAAAAATATTTTGTGTAGGAGGGATGAAAAATCTACAATTGGCCAGGTATTGGGAGAGTAATTGGGGATTGAGGATGGAGGGGTAAAATTTGTGTGGATGAAATAGGAATGAGGAAAGAGCAAAAGGAGAAAGATTAGTATGTTAAAGCAGATGTAGAGAGAGAGAGAATGGAAAAAAACTAGAAGAGAGAAGAAAGGACAAATGGACAGCAGACGATGGAGAGTTAGCAGAAAACATGAAGAAACCAGAAGAAGGTGGCTGGACCAATTGCAACTGAAAAAAATGCACAAAAGGTAGAAAGATATCTCTTTATTTTGAATTTATTAACTGGAATATGTCAGCTCTGGGAAATGTGCATCATTAACATCTGCGCTTTGTTTGGTACAAGAGGAAATTCCTATTTGACGTTGCCACTTGTTCTCTTTCCCCAGTATTCTCTGAAATGTATTGGTTTAATATTTGCAGTGTTGCCTTTTGATAGGTAGGGTATGGTGCTTTGTGAGTCCTGGTAATGCTGTCAGGATACGGCGGGTTTGCTATGGGTTCTAAATGGGCAGCGTTTGTAGTAGTTCCTAATGTGCCTGGCGGTTGGCACTGGATTATAGTAATGTAGAAATCTTTTAGTCTTTCTTTATCCATACACTCATTAAGAGACATGTTTACTAAAAGTTAGTGTATGGTAACATTATGCAAATATTTATGCAAATAAGACCACTTATGCAAATGACGTGCTGGCACTTTGAGGAAATTCTTTGGTTTTGTGCGGCAGTTTGGGCACTCGGGCTCAAAAAGGTTAGCCATCACTGGTCTAGACAAATTCCTGGAAGAAATGTTCATAAACTTAACATATACTTGAGGAAAGCCACTACTCATCCCAGTGGATAAGCAGCATGGAATTCCGCTAGTTTTTAGAATCCTGCCCGGTACTTGTGACCCTGATTAGAACCACTGGAAATAAGAAAATTGGCATCATAGACCTTTGGTCTGACTTAGTATGGCAATTCTTATATTAATGCAACTCTTCCGTGGCAGCCACATATCTTGTGTACCACTCTAGAAAAAACTCTGAAAGCTTTGTTTAAATGTGTGTAACCATGGTTCAGATGGTATCATCTAACTCTGATGGCTACATGTCTTACTTGCCTTCAGAAAAAGAAAAAAAAAAAAAGCCACAGTGCCACAAAAATGAGAGCAGAAAAACTGCAGTCACAAATCCCACCTAGGAATGATTTTTACCAGAATAAAATTGCTGCTTTTCTCCTATAAATGTCTTGTAACTATTGTGACCAACAGTTAAGTTAGACTCCTAAATGCTCCAGCCAGTGAGCATGTGTTCAATGAGTTGTCCTGGGAGTATTCCCTTTAGAATCAGCACATGTCAAAAGGGCAACTAAATACAAAGTAATGCAAAAATCAAAGAAACAAAATAAAGTTATTTTGCATGAACTGTAGGTAAAGGCTTGAAGGGGTTCATGTGTGTGTGCAAACCCATAAAAGGCATAACCATTCAAAACTTTGCCTAAAAGTATTTTACCAATGAAGGAAACCTAACTCAAGAGATTGACTAAAGTAGCCCCTATTTTCTGCTTTAAAACTTACCTTTAGTCTGGCCCCCTCAGCCTGGGTATCTTTTTGTCTCTCTGATCCTGCCAAATCCACCAAGTTGAGTTGTGAGGACCTAATGTTAACAATTTGACCGTTCTTCTCCATTGACTGTATGGTGACTGTAAAAACTGCATGCGACCTTGAAGACTCTCTGTTCATCGAAGTAGATGCCACACGACGATTTCTCCACCCCATGGATAAGACCTGGACAGAAAACAATGCATCAGAGCATCAGCTGGGAAAGAGAAGCTGTGAACTTTTAACAGGTGTTTTCTGAAGACAGGAGACTAATAGGAACACACATGCGTAATGCCATCCTGATAGCATCAACTGAAACATTCAAGATTTCTAGGAATGTTTTGGTGATCTCTGCGCATCTACAGTAGTTCCAAAAGCCACAAACCATGCCTCAGAAAAAGCATGGTTACTCAACTGTAGCAGGTGTTCTCCATGAACAGCACAATTAAGTCCTCATGTATGGGGGATATCCCCAACGAAGCCCATGCAGAATTCTCCCCAGCTTCTAACAGAAGTTTTTAGAAGCTGCACTGCGCATGCACGCCTGCCTTCCTGCCTGCTGCAGCATCATCTTTTCCAGTCAAGTTTCAAAGCAGTAGCCGAGGGGGAAACAAAAAAAAAAACCCTTTGAGGAGGTGGGAGGGTTGTGTGAAGACATATTCCTGCAGTTAACAGAAAACATCTGCTACAGGTGAGTAACTATGCTTTCCCTATGAACAAGCAGGAAGTCAGTCCTCACATATGGAGATTTCCAAGCTTCAGGCTACTGAAAACAGAGGCCCAAGCTCAACAGCAGTGACAAAACTAGAGAAACATGAACAGGAAGGTAGTACCTCTAGGGACTTCACCAATTCAGCATCCTCAGTGTATAGCAGCATAGAGATTAGTCAACTTTTACAGATAACCCAAACAGATAGAAGGGCCGGAGGGCAGGAGTTGGACCCAATATCCAAAAAGGCACTGGAGCACGGCCTGGGTGAAATTGCTGTCCCATTAGGAATCCCCATACAGATAGTAGTGAGCTGTGAACGTGTGTTCCAGACACCATATCGCAGTCTTGCATATTTCCTCCATGGAGCAGAGCGCAGGTTAGTGACCAAAGCGGCCATGGCTTGAACATTATGAACCGTGACATGACCTTAGAGGCTCAGTCCCAGCCTGTGAGCATGTCAAGGTGATACAATCCACCAACCAGAGAGACAGTGTGCGCTTAGAAAACGGTCAACGTCCGAGACAAACAGTTGAATACAGCCAATGGGCCTTCATCTGGTCTATGTAAAAGGCCAAGGAACACTTACAGTCCAGAATGTACAACGCTGCTTCCCCTCAGTTAGCATGAGGCCTCAAGAAGAAAGTCTGTAGAACAAATCAACTGGTTGATGTGGAACTCAGAGACCATCTTTGGCAGAAATCAGGGGTGCATTTGTAAGACCACCCGATTCTGGTGTAACCTGGTGTAAGGTGAATGGGCCACCAGAGCCTGGCGGTCACTGACACAGCATGCAGACACGACCACCAAGAACAGGACCTTCCAGGTCAAGTACTTAAGGGGGCAGGAGTCCAGCGACTAAAAGAAGCCCGCATGAGCTGCGTGAGGACCAAATTGAGATCCCAAGCCACTGTCAGAGGCTTGAGTGGCTTGGGGGGAAGCTTTGAGAGAAGCAGACCATGCATGAATCGAGCGACCAGCAGATGAGCCGCAATGTAAAGTGCCAATCACACTGAGGCAGACCCGGACAGAACTGAACTTTAGGCTTGAGTCCAACAGATGCAGGAGGTACTCCAGCAAGCAATCCATCTCCCAGGAGAAGGTATCCAGTGCCCTACCCTCACACCAAGCTGTAAACCCCCGCCATTTGAATGTGCAAGCCTGACACGTCGCATCCCTGCGTGACGCGAGAAGGACATCCATTACCCCATTGGGCAGACTGAGCTCAGACAGTACTACGAACTCAGCATCCAAGCTGTGAGGGACAAGGAGCAGACAAGGGGGTGTGCAACAGCATCCCCCACATCACAGGAGATGAGGTCTGGAGTGGAATCCAGACAGACACTCCCTCCATGCGAGCTAGAGAAACAGGGCGAACCACGGCTGCCAGGGCCAGTATGGTACGATGAGAATCATGGTGCCCCATTTGCCTGCAGTCCCCACTCATGCGGCTAGAGAACTCTACTTAGATGTTCTAGTCTTGAAGGACTAGAACAGGGGACTGTTACTTCTGGAGAGAGATCTGCAATTGTGAGTATATACTTCTGGGAATTTTCTGAAGGGAATTCTTTCTATTAAAACTATTTAATCTGTGAACCCACTATTTTTTGTTAAATCAGTCAGGGCCTAGTAGCAGCAGTTTAAGTTTAAATTTAAAACACAGAAGAGAACTTTCTGGTTACATTTCATACCCAGCAGAGAGCTTGTAGTTTTAATTTAATAGTCACTCAGGGCCTAGTATCAGCAAAGTACTTTTAGTTTAAATTTAACACACAGAAGAGAGCTTTCTGGTTAAATTTAGAACACAGCAGAGAGCTTGTAGTTTAAATTTCATAATACGTTAGAGCCTAGCAGCAGTAAAGAGCTATAATTTAAATCAAATAAGAATATAGCTTACCTCAGCAACACAGGACAGGGTAGGGTACTGTGTAGCACCCACTTTTAATAAGTGTTTTCCCTCCCTCCCTCCCCACCCACCCACGGGATAATCGTAGCTTTATAGGTACTTACACATCTTAAAAGACAGGAGGTGCTCTCAGGTGAAGCTCGTTATCCAAATCAGTCATACACTAAGGACCTGAGATTAATTAAGCTTCAGGTGAACAAGGTATATTAAACATATTAGGTACAGTTTTATTGATATAAATATCCATAGCAACCCATAGTAAATAAAGAACTTAAAGATCTAAACAAAAACTTAAAACTAAGATGCAGACAGCAGTCCAGCAGCGAGATAGGGGCTTTCCAGTCTTTTGCATTGAGTGTCACATGTATGATTTTCTCCCAGTTGGTGAGAGGTCTTACGTGTGCACTAGGTGCAAGGAACTCTTTGCTCTCAGGGAACGAGTCCGTTCTCTAGAGGCTAGAGTAGCACACTTGGAAAACATAAGACAGAGGTACATAGATGAGACCTACAGGGATATAGTCCTGAAGTCCCACCTCCAGTCTGGCAGCATCCCTGTTGCCATGGAGGAGAGAGGTCATGTGACAGGAGAGCATCACCCTGGTATGCCAGGAAGTGATCCTGTAACTAGGACCTGTCCTCCAGGTGATGTAAAACCCTCTTGCACCGAGGAAGTTTCTCCAGGGCCATGTGCCCATGAGGGAAGGGTTAGGACAGCCTATAGTTGGTGATTCGATCATTAGGCATGTAGATAGTTGGGTGGCTGGTTGGCATGAGGATCACCTGGTAACATGCCTGTCTGGTGCAAAGGTAGCGGACCTCACGTGCCACCTAGATAAGGTCTTAGATAGTGCTGGGGAGGAGTCTGATGTATTGGTAAATGTCGGCACCAATGACATAGGAAAATGTGGTAGGGAGGTTCTGGAGGCTAAATTTAGGCTTTTAGGTAGGAAGTTGAAATCCAGAACTTCCAGGGTAGCGTTCTCCGAAATGCTTCCTGTTCCATGTGCAAGACCCAAAAGGCAGGCAGAGCTCTGGAGTCTCAATGCGTGGATGAGACAATGGTGCAGAGATGAGGGGTTTGGATTTGTTAGGAACTGGGGTACATTCTGGAGAAAGGAGGGGCTCTTCCGAAGGGATGGGCTTCACCTTAACCGGGATGGAACCAGGCTGCTGGCATTAACCTTTAAAAAGGAGATAGAGCAGCTTTTCAACTAGATAATAGGGGAAAGCAGACAGTCGCCCAAGAGCGGATGGTTCGGAAGAATGTATCCTTGAAGGATACTACCAAAAGCAGAGAGGTTCCAAAAAAGAGTAAAGTAGCCCAAATGCCCTCGAGTATGGAGAAAACAGAGCTTAAAGATCCCAAATTACCCATGTCTACCAATAGCCAAATTAGTATGAATAAAGCACAGTTACTTACCTGTAACAAGTGATCTCTGGGAACAGCAGGAATAAGTCTTCACATATGGGTACGTCGGTACCGACGGAGCCTGCGCAGGAACGCTCCCCAGCTTCCCAAAAAGGAAAGCTTTTGGGAGCATCCCACTGTGCCTGCGCGCTGCCTTCCCGCCTTTCCTGACCAGCTCTCCTCAGTTCGAGTTTAAAGCTGAGACAATAGAGAGAGAGAGAGGAAAGGAAAGACAGAAAAAAGAGGTACAACTCCTAGAGGAGGTGGGAGGGTTGTGAAGACTTATTCCTGCTGTTCCCAGAGATCACCTGTTACAGGTAAGTAACTGTGCTATCTCCAGGAACAAGCAGGAATGAGTCTTCACATATGGGGACTCCCTAGCTAAGATGCCTGGGAGATCCCCAAGGATATGAGACCCTGGGAAGGGGTCTACTTCCTCCTATGGATCTTAGGCATCCATCCAGGGAAGGAGGGTAGGAGTTGCTTAAGAGTGGAACAGGTGTTTGAGAACAGCCTGACCAAACAAGGCATCCCGGCGGGATTCCTTGTCCAAGCAGTAATGGGCTGTGAAGGTATGAACCGAGGCCCAGGTGGCTGCTTGACAGATCTGGTCGATGGACACAGAATTTAGGCGAGCCATAGAGGTGGCCATGGCCCTCACATTATGAGCGGTGACATGGCTCTCCAGAGAAAGGTTCTTACTCTGGTAGGCGAAAGAAATACACTGAGCAATCCAATTGGACAGTGTTCTCTTAGAGACTGGAAGTCCCAAATGAGAAGGATCAAAAGCAACAAAAAGCTGGGAAGACTTTCTATGTTGCTGTGTCCTTTGTAAATAAAAAGCAAGAGCTCTTTTACAATCCAGAGAATGAAGACTCTTCTCTGCACTGGATGCATGAGGAGCTGGAAAAAAGACAGGTAAATATACCTCCTGATTAAGATGGAAAGGTGAGACCACTTTAGGCATAAAGTGTGGATTTGTCCTAAGGACCACCTTGTCATGATGGAACCTTGTATAAGGTGGATTAGCCACTAAGGCCTGCAGTTCACTGATGCGGCGAGCTGAAATGACTGCAATGAGGAAAATAACCTTCCAGGAAAAAAACTTCAAGGAGGTAGTGGCTAAGGGTTCAAAAGGTGGCTTCATAAGCTGACCAAGAACCAAATTTAAGTCCCATGCCACCGGAGGAGGCCTAATGGGAGGTTTAGTTAAGTTAGGCCTCTCATGAATCTTGCAATGAGAGGATGAGAGGAAATAGGTTCTCCATTGATGGGCTTAAGGGATGCTGCAATAGCACTCAAATGGACTCTTACTGAATTTGTCTTAAGTCCTGCATCAGAAAGATGCAGGAGATAGTCTAATAGAGAACTTAAAGGTAGTGCTAGAGGGTCAAGATCCCTTTCAGCACACCAAATGGAAAATCTTTTCCATTTAAAAGCATAGGAACGCCTGGTGGAAGGTTTTCTGGAAGCAGGGAGAATATCCTTCACTTGCTGAGAAAGATTCAAGCCCTGAAGGTCTAGGTCTTCAGTAACCAAGCTCTGAGGTGAAGGGACTTGGGGTTTGGGTGCCACAAAGTCCCTTCCTCCTGGGACAGAAGGTCTGGAGCAGCTCCCAAGTCCAGGGAGGGGGCTTGGGAGAGATGCAGAAGTAGAGGGTACCACACTTGGCGTGGCCAGCGTGGAGCTACGAGGATCATAGATCCTTGATCCCTCTGGAGCTTGGACAGAGTCTTGGGAATCAAGGGAATGGGTGGAAAGGCATACAGGAAGCCCTGACCCCCAATGGAGGAAGAAGGCATCCTTGGCCTGAACTCCCTGACAGGGAATTCTGGAACAGAACTGGGGAAGTTTGGCATTCCACAGACTTGCAAAGAGATCTATGTCCGGAGTTCCCCATTCTTGTAAGATTCTGACTACCTGATCCATGTGCAGGAACCATTCGTGTGGAAGCAGAACTCGACTGAGTGTCTGTCCAAGAGTTTGGGACTCCTGGGAGGTATACTGCCAGGAGATGGATTTGATGCTCTGGCGAAGGCCCACAATCTTAGAGCTTCGTTGCAAAGCGACAGAGAGTCAGTTCCTCCTTGCTTGTTTATGTAAAACATGGCTACTTGATTGTCCGTATAAATGAGGACTGTCTTGTAGCTGAGGAGGATATGAAAGACCTTGAGAGCTAGAAAAACTGCTCGAAGCTCCAAGTGGTTGATATGAAGGGAGGTCTCTTGTGGGGACCAAGTGCCTTGAGTGGAGAGGTCTTGTAGATGGGCTCCCCAACCTGTTTGGGAGGCATCTGTTGTGAGGGTTGCTTGGGGCAACAACTGTTGGAAGGGGGACCCCAGCAACAGATTTTGAGTGGACATCCACCATTGGAGAGACCAAAAAAGACGTTTGGAGGTTGCTATTTGGTCTGAGAGAGCTCCTGAAGCTTGAGTCCACTGGGTGGACAAAATCCATTGAGCTGGAGAGGGAAGTGACGTCACTGACCGGGATGGCGGCTTAAAAGAGCAGCTCCTTCGGGACGCGATATATTGAGCGATTTTTGGTAGCATTGGGCCTCCCACAGACGTGGAAAGTGGAGTGTTGTGTGCACGACTACCCCGGGACTGGATGTTAGCTCGTGAAAAGCTGCAGAAGTACCGCTCCTCTTACGCACCTCTGATTCTTAGAGACGAGCAGGCCGCGACGGCAGATATAGAGATGGCGGACGAATTAGAGGATGTGGAGGAGCAATGTACTAAAGGGGATCTCCGGAGATGGTGTCGGGAGATTAAAGCTGAGGTCCTAGGGGTCAAATCGGATGTTAAAGAGCTGTTGACTGAGCTCCGCCAAGATATGCAGACCCTGGGACATCGAGTGGAAATTTTGGAGACGCACGTGGATGACATGGTGACTACCGCGGAGACGGTCCGGGACCTGAATAATCAATGGTAAGACACGGTGGAGGATCTGCGAGAGAAACTTGAGGATTTAGAGAATCGCTCTCGCCGGTGTAATCTTCGCATTCGTGGAGTCCCAGAGGATGACCAGTACAAACAGGCGGTCAATGTAGTCCGCGAAATTTGTGGTGCCATTTTAGCAAAAGAGAACTTCTCTGAATCGACGGCGGCAGGAGAACTTGGCATTGAGCGGGCACATCGAGCGCTTCGGTCTCCACCGGGCAATCGCCCCCGGGATATTATCGCATGTCTCACTAGCTTCCCTGTTAAGGAGAAAGTGATGCGAGCAGCGTCACGCGGAGGGGCATTGGAGTGGCATGGCTGCTCAGTCGAAATTTTTCAGGACTTGGCGCCCCAGACACTGCAGCGCCGGAAGGCCATGCGACCTGTGACTGAATACTTAAGACGGGAAAGTATCAAGTATAAATGGCTTTTCCCTTTTGCTCTGCAGTTTGAAATCGCTGGCAAGTCCCTGAGAGTTAAAACTATCACGGAGGCGTGGGATGCTTTGGAGAAGGCCAAGGCCCCGCACCTGCCTAAGAGTAATGCCTCGTCTAAGACATTATCATCGACACAGCAGCAGGCACTGGTATGGGAGAAGTTGAAGTGGCAACGCATCCCAGCGCGGGGCCGCAGACTGCAGCGCACCTCCGGGGATCACTATCAGAAGGGAGATACTGAATCTGATGGAGCAACACCTGCTACATGATGGGAGTAGTGACCTGGACAACCTATTTGGTCATTTCTTTATTCCTTATGGGCGGGCGAAAGGAGACAGCCGGTTCAGTGGCTGGTCTCTCGCCTGACTGGGCAGAGGAAGAGGTTTGCGGGGAATGTATCTTTTTCTTTTTGTTTCTCCCTTCTTCCTATATCTTTCATTTTATGGTATACTACGGTGTGCCTAGCCACTCTTCCCCCATTACTTTATGGGGGGGAGTCAGCAACGGGGGCGTTTGAGTTACGGGGGAGAAGGAGGGGGGTGGGGGGCCCATACGGCATGAGGGCGGCAAATCCCGGCGGTACGACTATTCCTCCGAGGAGGTGGCACAGGATTGAGGCCTGTGGTGAAACAGTAGGGGGGGAGAGGGGGGGGAGGGGAACGGGGGGGATAGGGGGGAGCAGGGGTGGGAAAGAGGGGGTGTAAACTATGGTTGTATTTCTGTTTGTTTACTGCATAGTACCTTGTGTCTCTCTGATGGCTGGGCTTAAAGTGGGCTCGCTTAACGTTCGAGGCCTTAACACACCTTATAAGCGTAAAGCGCTTTTTAAAGAAGCAAGGGCGCAACATTGGCAGGTAATATTCCTTCAAGAAACGCATTTGCTGCCCCGGGATGAACCCCTTTTAAGGTCAGGGGCCTATGGCGCAATCTGGTTTAATGCGGAAGGCTCACACAAACGGGCGGGGGTGGCTACCCTGGTGCATAAGGATGTCCCATTTCAAGTAGGGGGGGTGTGCAAGGGGATTAAGGGCCGGGTATTGCTTGTCTGGGGGACCTTACTGGGTTCCGAGGTAACATTTCTCAATGTTTATGGCCCTAACGATCCTTGCACCGACTTCTGGGCTGATTTGGCCCATTGGTTAGAGGATAAGATACATGGGGCCTTACTGATTGGAGGTGACTTCAATGAAGCGCTGGATCCCTTACGGGATAAATCACAGCGGGGAGGTCTGTCTGGGACCCGGGGCGGGAACAATTACAGAGTTTGATTCAACGCTTTGGGCTGTGTGATATTTGGCGTCAGATGCATCCCCATGATATTGATTATACACATTATTCGCCAGTCCATCACAGCTACAGTCGCATAGATTATTTTTTGGCGGATATGCTTTGGACCCAGAGAGTCCATAAATCTGGTATTGAACCAATTACTTGGACTGATCACGGCCCTATTTGGATAGAGTTTGGCGGTGAGCGCGATGCGATGGGGAGGACCTTCTGGCGCCTCAATGAAAGTCTTTTCCAAGATAAGGCGGTGCTAGCTAAAGTGGCGGTAGAAATCAGACAGTTTTATGCTGAGAATGATACGGGTGAGGTGGGCGAGGGGACTCTATGGGACGCCTTAAAGGCAGTCCTCCGAGGAGTTTTGATACAATGGGCATCCTGGAAAAAGAAAGAGCGTGGTGAGAGAGCAGCTCAATTGTCTCAGCAGGTTCGAGCATTAGAACATCTCCATAAACAAAGGGGAGGGGCGCAGCTTCGGAGGAGGCAGTAAAGACTGCACTTAACTCCTTGCAACTGGACTCTATTAATTTCCAGTTGCAACGTGTTAACCAGCGCTATTATGAATTTAGTAATAAAGCTGGCCGGATGTTAGCACATAAATTGCGAGCTAGGGAGCGTCGCTCTGCGATCCTAAAACTTAAAGGACCGGGCGATAAGCCTTTATTTCATCCCAAAGATATGAGGGAACTGTTTAAGCAGTATTACACTGCATTATATACTAGCGAATTGCGGGAGCCCATTTTGAGAGTGCGGGATTATCTGGAGGGGGATGGTTCGCTCCTGCTGATATCGGAGACGGACCGCGACTTTTTGAATGCTGACATTACTGTTGATGAAGTCCTACAGGTGATTCGGGGCTTAGCCCTTAACAAATCCCCTGGATTAGATGGCTTCTCGGCAGTATTTTATAAGAAGTTAGCGCTGCAATTAGCCCCGATCCTCCAAAAATTTTTTAATGGGGTGCTTAAGGGTCAGCAACTACCCCCCTCAATGCATCAAGCGGGAATCTCTGTGATAGCTAAACCGGGGAGGGACCCTATGGTGTGCGGATCGTATCGCCCCATTTCATTGTTGCACACATGGAAAAATTTTAGCAAAGATATTAGCAAATAGCTTGCGCCGCGTTTTGCCATCTCTGATACATTGTGACCAAACGGGGTTTGTTCAAGGCCGCACTACGGGAGATAACATTCGCCGGGCGATTCAACTGATCTGGACGGCTAAGCAGCAGAAGCAGGAACTTCTCGTTCTTGCAGTCGATGCTGAAAAGGCCTTTGATCGAGTGGAGTGGGGCTTTCTATTTGAAGTGTTGACGGCCGTGGGTCTAGGCCCCCACGTGGAGGCCTGGATTAAGGCTTTGTATGCTAACCCGACAGCGGCCGTTAAGGTTAATGGGAAATATTCGGACTTTTTTTCTTTAGCGAGAGGCACCAGACAGGGATGTCCCTTATCCCCCTTATTATTTGCCTTAACTATGGAACCGTTGGCACAGCGCTTATGACGTAACCCAAATGTGAGGGGGCTGGTGGTTGGCCAGCGCGAACATAAATTAGCACTATTTGCCGATGACCTCCTATTGTTTATCACGAGTCCTTTGCTGACCTTACCTATCATTATGGCCGAATTTAAGCGCTTCAGTGGAGTTGCTGGGTTCAAAATTAATTGGGATAAGACCGAGGCCTTAAATGTGAATTTATCTGATAGCCTACAGGCGCAGGTGCAGGGAAGCTTCCCATTTCGTTGGACTCGCAATAAACTTAAATATCTGGGGATTTACCTCACCCGGGATGTTGATCAGTTGTATGGATTTAACTATCCAGAGTTGTTTGATAATATTGATCGGGACTTGCGGAGATGGCATACTGAGGATATCTCTTGGTTGGGGAGGATTGCGATGATGATTCTGCCCCAATTATTGTATCTCTTTCAAGTTTTACCTCTTAAGATTACTCAGAAAGTGCTTCATAAGCTCCAACGGAAGTTGTTTCTTTTTATCTGGCGCCATCGCCCCCACGTATAGCACGGGGAGTTATGTATAGGGTGCGACAGAAGGGCGGCCTGGGGGTGCCCGTGATCGCAGATTATTACTTAGCGGCACAACTGAGGCAAGTGATGGACTGGCGAGAGCCACTTTCAATGAAGGGTTTTCTCTCCATTGAACAACAAGCCGTTCCTCAATACAAATTACAATATCTTCCATGGTTACCGGTGGGAACGCTGAAGGACGATTGGACGACTAATCCCTTTATTAGACATTTGTGGGGGGAATGGAGTAGGGGATGGCGGCGAGTGA
The DNA here is from genome assembly GCA_033557465.1 of Ichthyophis bannanicus. Lineage (NCBI taxonomy): Eukaryota > Metazoa > Chordata > Amphibia > Gymnophiona > Ichthyophiidae > Ichthyophis > Ichthyophis bannanicus. The sequence continues at coordinate 774,898,507 of CM066031.1, forward strand.
ATAAATGTGGAGGGGCGTCTGCTAGCACCCATAGTAGCCACCCCAGCTTTTGCACCGGGCAACGGAGCCATATTTTCTAAATGGGAGGCTCGAGGCTTAGCTCGCTTTGTACAGTTTTTCGAGGGTACAACTCTTAAGTCTTTTGAGGAGCTGCAGGCCGAATTTCAGTTGGATAAACATGATTTCTTTGCTTATTTGCAAGTGCGACATTATTTGCATCATCGCCTTAATAGAGAGCGTATTGTACAGGGGCTTAATGACTTGGAGGCCTTGTGGGTGGGTCATCATACCTCCCGGGGCCTCATACGTTTACACTATGCTGGCCTGCGGGCAATGAGTGAAACCGAGCCCAAGCTGAAATATATGGTGGAATGGGAGCGAGACTTGGGGGTGACTTGGGATGAAGAAAGCTGGCGGGTAATCTACAAGGGGGCAGTTAAAACATCTCTTAATACGAATATTCAGGAGAATACCTATACAATTCTGTTGCATTGGTATTATACTCCAGAGCGTTATCACCGGATGTTTCCAGAGGCTTCCGAACTCTGTTGGAGAGGGTGTGGGGAAAGAGGAACCTATTTCCATATGTGGTGGGAGTGCACCTGGGTTCAATCTTACTGGAAGCAAATTTGCCATCAGATGGAGCAGATATTTCAGATGCGCTTAGAGCTATACCCGGCATGGTTCCTACTCGGGCTATGGCCATCTGCGATATCTACTCAGTGGGCCAAGCCCATGCGATCTTGCATAGTGGCAGCAAGGTGCGAAATCGCTTAGAAATGGCGACAGGGAGGGAATATTGACCTTGCTCATTGGGTTGCGCGACTCACTAAGGTGCTTCAGATGGAGCGTTTGATTGCTATTCGGAGAGACCAAGGGCAAAAATTTGATGATCAATGGCAGCCTTTGTTGCAATATGTTGCAGATTTGGGGGGGGGGGGGGAGATTCAGTCCGGGGGTGAGGGGGAGGGAGAAATGTCTGTATAGTGCTTTTGTATAAGCATTGGGTTCTATGCATATAATCTAAACTACAGCTTGTGGCAATTGTGTATTGATTGTTTGGTACATAAGTTGTTTGTTGCGTTGACCTTTTGTAATCTGTGGTTGGACTGAAAAATAAAGATCAAGTTATTAAAAAAAAAAATCCATTGAGCTGCTCTCATGTGTAGGCGAGCATAGGGAACCACATGCACTGTGGAAGCCATGTGGCCTAGCAGTTGTAGCATCTCCCGGGCAGTTAAGTGGCTTTTTGATTGAATCTGGGAGGCTAACTGCACTAGACGTTGGCAACGGGCCTGAGGAAGGTAAGCCCTTGCTGTAGTGGTATCCAACCAGGCCCCTATGAATTCTAGGGACTGAGTAGGGGTGAGCTGAGACTTTGGGAGGTTTACCACAAGTCCCAGGTACTGCAGAATGCGCGTTGTGCGGTCCAGAGAAGTCTGGGCCTCTGACTGAGATGGGGCTCGGATGAGCCAGTCGTCCAGGTATGGGAAGACAAATATTCCCAGAGTGTGTAGAAATGCAGCAACTACTGCCATGCATTTGGTGAACACTCTTGGGTCAGAGGCCAGACCGAAAGGAAGCACTCTGTATTGGTAATCTTTTTCTTGGAAAAGAAAACGTAGGAATCTTCTGTGAGATGGATGGATGAGGACATGTGTGTACGCATCCTTGAGATCTAGAGAACAAAGCCAATCCTGACTTTGAAGGTATGGAAGGAGAGTGCCCAGAGAAAGCGTCTTGAACTTCTCCTTGCATAGAAATTTGTTCAATTCCCTGAGATCTAAGATGGGTCTGTATCCCCCTGTTTTCTTTGGAATGAGAAAATAGGGGGAGTAGAACCCTGACCCTTGTTGAAGAGGGACTTCTTCTATTGCCCCTTGGGCAAGAAGGGCAGTCACTTCCTGACCTAAAAGGTCGAGATGTGGGGGAATTGAAATGTCTCACCATGGTGTGGGGAGGAAGGTCTGAGAAATGAAGCTTGTAGCCCTCTTATGGAGAGGGTCCAGTGCTCTGATGTGATTTGCTCCCATCTGGGAGCAAAATGAGCTAGCCTTCCTGGAATGGTGAGAGGTTCTGGCGGTTTTAAAGCCAGAAAGGCTAAGTTCTCTAGCATCAAGTCAAAAACCCTGAGGAGGTTGGGACTGCTGAGTTGCAGCAGCCCCTGTAGACTTAGGCCTGGCCTGCTTAGGTTGCTAACGCTTAGCGGTAAAGCGACCTGTAGAAGATTTTGGCCAGAAGTGGAAGGAAACCTGCCCTTTTTGAAAAAACACTTTTTAAAAGTCTTTTTCTTGGCAGGAATGGAGGTAGACTTTGAAAGTCTATCCAGAAGAGAATTCTCTGCATCCATTTGAGTGGCTTTTATTTGCCACTCTTTGCCAAATAGATTTTCACCTGTACAGGGCAGATTTCCTAAGCCATCTTGAACCCAGGGTTCTAGATCAGAAGCCTGGAGCCAAGCAATTCTGCGAGCAGCTATGGCAATGCCCGAGGCTCTACTTGCACCTTCAAAGGAGTCAAAGGCTGCCCTGTTGGAAAACTTGGAGATGTCTTGAATATGCTTAAGCCACATGCGGAATTCTTCCCTTTTATCCTCTGGAATAAAAGGGAGGAAAGTGTGCAGCTTTTCTGCCACTTTTTAGAAACATACCCATGTAGAGGCTATATGAGTTGATTCTGGCAATAAGCATACTGGCCTGGAAGATTTTCCTACCAAAAGCATCCAAGGTTCTGCATTCTCTTCCTGGAGGAGCAGAAGAGTGTCTCTTTGTAATCTTTATCCTCTTCATAGCTGACTGCACCACAATGGAATGGTGAGGAAGCTGAGTTTTTTGAAATCCAGGACAGGGAGGGACACGGTACATAGTGTCCAACCTGCGGAATGAGGAGAGAGAGAGAGAGTCTCCCATAAATCAATCATGTGTTCATAAAGAATCTCATGAATTGGTAAGGTGACTGCCTCTCTAGTAGCCTTAGGGTATCCTAAAATATCCAATGTTTTTGCTCTAGGCTCTGATTCAGAGGTTACTGAGATAGAAAGTCCTTTATCTACTTCTCTTATGAAGTCTTGAAAGGAGAAGTCCTCTGGAGGAGACATTCTTCTTTTTGGAGAAGGCTCTTCAGTAAGGGCTATGGATACTTCAGGAGATTCATCTGATGAATCAGAATCACCAGAGGAATCGAAGTACCGCCTGTCAGGGTGCTCTTCCAGCGCTCAGTACGCGTATCGAGCGGTATCGACATCGGGCGTCCTCGGAACCGGATCGGTACTGAGAAATAGCCCTGGACAAGGAACCGCTGCAGTCGGTATCCTGGTCGATGTCAATGCAGTCAGTACCAGCATCGGCGCTGGTGCCGGTACCGGAGCCGATACCAACAACGGAGCTTGTAGCGGTACCGTCGGCGTCGCAGCTTGAATGAAGGCTGAAATAGCCTGCTACATGGACAGAACATTCTGATCCATCGACGCCATGAATGCCTGGAGTTCGGTACTGGGAGATTGTGCCGGTACCCCAGAGCATTCTAACAGGTGATCGGTTGAGGCCATGCCATCGATGTCAACCTGTAACCCCATAGGAGGAGCTTTGGAAGCCGGAGCTTCCCACCGGGGTTGTTTAGCTGGTGCAGGATCCTCGAGGGCAAGCCCGGAGGCATCTCGATGCTTAGAGGGAATCTACCCTTCGAGGACCTGCTAGACTTATGTTTGGTTACCTGAGATCCATCAGGAGAAGACCGGGAAGAGGTCGATGCTACCGATGCTGCATCAGCGGGAAACAGCACATGGAGCTTAGCTGCTCGGTTCTGTAAACCCCGTTTAGACATTAGAGAGCAGGACGGACAATCCGGAATGGAGTGTTCAGGACCCAAACATTTAAGGCACCATTCATGGGTATCTGTAACAGAAATAGTACCGCTACACTTAGTGCATTTCTTGAACCCGGAGGCTGGTTTTTCCATGAGGGAAATTCTCTTGGGCCCTGAGGCCTAGAAGAAAAAAAAATTACACTTAGTGGGGAAAAGTATAGATTTTTTTTTTTTTAAAGAAGAAAGAAAAGACCGGTAGTACCGGTCCGGAGTCGGGGAAGGCAGACACGCGACCAAAGAAATAAAATAAAGAACTTCTTCAGCGGTGACAGGACTCGACCTGCTCGCTCCGCGGCAAAGAAGAACTGAGGAGAGCTGGTCAGGAAAGGTGGGAAGGCAGCACGCAGGCACAGTGGGATGCTCCCAAAAGCTTTCCTTTTTGGGAAGCTGGGGAGCGTTCCCGCGCAGGCTCCGTCGGTACCGACGTACCCATATGTGAAGACTCATTCCTGCTTGTTCCTGGAGATAATACAGTCTCTAAAATGCTTGTATGCAAATGCCGGGAGTCTAAAAAATAAGATGGGAGAGTTAGAATATATAGCACTAAATGAGAGGTTAGATATTGGAATATCAGTGACACTGATACCTGGGTACAAACTATATCGTAATGATAGAGCAGATCAAATTGGTGGCGGGGTTGCGCTCTATGTTAGAGAGGGCAATGAGTCAGAAAGGATTAAAGTTTTGCAGGAAACAAAATTTGATGTAGAATCTCTATGGATTGAAATTCCTTGTAAAAAGGGGAAGGCGATGGCAGTGGGGGTGTACTATCAACTGCCTGGCCAGAATGAACAAATGGATGATGAAATGCTCAAAGAAATCAAGGAAGCTAACAAAAGTTACAGCTCGGTAATAATGGGTGATTTCAATTACCCCGGCATTGACTGGCTCAGTGTCACGGCAGGACATGCTAGGGAGATAAAGTTCCTAGATGACAAATGACTGCTTCTTGGAGCAGCTGGTTCATGAACTGACCAGAGGGAAAGCCATATTAGACCTAGTCCTTAGGTGAACACCAGATCTAGTGCAAGAGATAAGGGTGTTGGGGCCACATGGCAATAGTGATAATAGCATGATCGCCTTTGATTTAATTAGTGGAGGAGGGATAGTAAGCAAATTCACAGTACTACCTTTTAACTTTCGAAAGGGAGACTGATAAAATGAGGCAAATAGTTAAGAAAAAACTAAAAGGAGCAGTTGCAAAGGTTAAAGACTTACATCAAGCTTGGGTGTTGTTGAAAAATACTATCTTGGAAGCCCAGACCAGCTGTATTCCACGCTTTTAAAAAAGTGGAAGGAAGTCCAAAAAAATGCCAGCATGGTTTAAAGGTGAGGTCAGAGAGGCAGTTGCCAAAAAAGCATCTTTCAGGAAATGGAAAAAAGAGCCAAACGACGAAACCTGGAAACAGCACAAGCACTGGCAGGTCAAATGCAAGCCATTGATAAAGAAGGCAAAGGGAGAATTTGAGAAGAAGCTTGCTGCAGAAGCAAAAACGCGAAATAAAGATTTTTTCAAGTACATTCGTAGCAAAAAACCTGTGAGTCTCGGTTGGGCCATTAGATGATAGAGGAGTTAAAGAGGCAACAAGGCGATAGCGGAGAGACTGAATGAATTCTTTGCTTCGGTCTTTACTGAGGAAGATGTAGGGATGTTACCCATGACTGAAGTGGTATTTAAAGGTGTGGAAGAATTGAAGGAAATATCGATACATCGGGAAGATGTATTACAACTATTAGATAAACTGAAGAGTAGCAAATCACCTGGGCCGGATGGTATACATCCAAGGGTGTTGAAAGAACTGAAATATGAGATTGCAGACCTGCTATTAGTAATCTGTGAACTATCATTAAAATCATCTCTAATACCTGAAGATTGGAGGATCGCCAATGTAACACCAATTTTTAAAAAGGGGTCCAGGGGTGATCCGGGAAACTACAGACCGGTGAGCCTCACGTCAGTAACGGGAAAAATGGTAGAAACCATCATAAAGAATAAAATTACTCAGAATGTAGATAGTCATGGCCTAATGGGATATAAGACTCGAAAACTCATTCAACAATTCACTTGTGTATTATACAGTATTTCTTTCTTTGTCACAAACATAAGCCTCAGAAAATACCCATTAGCACTACAAAGTCTGGGAAGTGAGTTCCATAAACACCATATCACCTATTTGGACGTACAGATTGTAAGGGAAGAGAATGGATGGGGGACTTCTATCGTAAATCAATAGACAGAAATACTTTCCTCCATCATGACAGCGCTCATCCCCCTCATCTGAAAAATAGCCTGCCTTTATCTCAATTTGAGATATCGTCGGAATTGTTCGGACTTCCAGAAATATAAACAGTCCAAGCCACTCAAAGAGAATTTTTTGGCTAGAGGCTATTCTATTCACATAGTACAACAAGCTTATCGACGGGTGTTATATAATAATCGTGATCTGTTATTACCAAAAAAGCCAGTAGGGATTTCTGACAAGGATCACCACATCAATTTTGTCACACATTATTCTCGGGCCAGTTCGAGTACAGAAGATTCTTAGAAAATATAGTCCAATGTTACATACTACACCTGGTTTACAAGATAAATCAATACGCAGTGTGTGGAAATGCAGCCGTAACCTAAAAGAATATTTGAGTCCCACCAAACTGCGACCGGAGAAACCCGCAGATCAGAGTGTTTTCATAACTGGTCATAAAAAATGTGGACAATGTGGGATACGTGCAATAACTACACAGGTACGCTAAAAAAATTTTTTTTTTAAAACTGCCTCTAATGTTTCGATTGATTTTTACGTTTTTTGGTGCGCTGAATCCAAATCTGGTAACCAATTTGCTCCATCACGTACAGATTTTTTGCTACATTGGGTTAGCAGTTTGAGGTGAACGTTTCAGATTGAGTGCGATCGAGATAAAAGTTTCTTGGATGAATTCTTTATACTAATTCTTTAGTAGTTATTCAAATAAGAATAAAGAAAATTGTAACAAGGCAGCACATAAGAATAGAGTAATGTCAACAAAACACACTGTGATGGTAGCAAAATTGTCTGCACTTAAAACAGCCACATACATGTGCACAAACATTGAGCATATAAGAGCGAGGTTAGACAAAGCAAAGCAAAGAAATGTGCAAAAAATGTTGTACAGGTATGTAAGAATAGAAAACGCAAACCGCACCACCATTGCAATACATGAAGACAAACACCCGATGGTGTGAAAATAAAATTCTAATAAATGAGATCCGACACTGGTAATAACTAGCAAATTTTTATTTCAAAGTTTAGTAAAAACACGATATTTGTCGACACAGTTTAGATTTTAAAGTCATTCTTGGGTCAATCAATCTCCTGGTGGGCCCGTTTCTTCTTCCCCCGAATGCTTCTCTTGGTGCGCTGCTTGGCGTATTTCTCATCTGGGGTTTCCCGCAGCAGCAACCAGCAGAAATCAGCCATCATAGTGGTGTTCCATCTTCCTTGGTACCTTCTCTCTGCGTCCTTGATGTCCTGGTGAAACCTTTCACCTTGTTCTTCACTGTACGCCCCCACGTTTTCGGGAAAGTAGTTCACATGGGAGTGCAAGAAATGGACTTTCAGGCTCATGTTACAGCCTTGTTCTTTGAAGGCATTGAGCATCCTGGCAACAATATCCTTATAGTTCTCATCCCGCCTGTTCCCCAAGAATTTGAGAACATCCTTGAAGGAATCCCAGGCTTTTTTCCTTCTCAGACATCGTTTCAGCGAATGCTCCATCTGAAATGAGTTTCCTTATATCAGGGCCAACAAACACTCCTTCCTTTAGCTTTGCTTCAGAAAGTCGGGGGAACTTTGAGCAAAGGTACCGAAAGCACTCACCATCTTTTGGAAGGGACTTGATGAATTGCTTAATGAGACCCAACTTAATGTGGAGAGGTGGTAATGGAATTTTATCACGAGGTACCAAGCTCTCATGAAGAACATTTTTCTCACCGGGTCTCAAATACTCCCGAATTGGCCAGTCTTTTTTCCCCCAGTGTAGGTCGCGGGCCCGGCTATCCCACAAGCAAAGAAAGCAGGGATATTTGGTGAAACCAGATTGCTGCCCTAATAGCATGGATAGAATTTTAAAGTCTCCACAAATCATCCACTTATGCTCATCATAACGAATCTTCTGAAGAATCAGGGCCAAATTCTTGTATTTTTCTTGGAGAATAACAGAGTGAGCAATAGGAACTGAAGCGAATGTGTTGCCATTATGAAGAACACCTTTTATGCTGTCTTTTGACGAATCAATGAACAGCCGCCATTCAGCAGGATCATACTTGAGTTTAAACTTTTCCATCACTCCGTATATATCGTTGCAAAATACCATATCTTCCTCTTTGCTGAAATACTTCAAAAATTGTGTCTCGCGGTTGCGGTACCAATAAAAAGTTGTTCCTGGTGACAATAGATTTTTCTGTTTAAGCCGAGAACCTAGCAGTTGGGCAGCATCTTTTGGGAGTCCTAAATCCCGGACTAAATCATTCAATTCAGCTTGAGAGAAAAGTTCAGGTTTCGGATCTGGTTCAGTTTCAAACTCGGAAGTACTGGACTCATCGGGAAAAGCCATCTGATGAGTCTCATCATGATCAGAACCGTCCACACAAATATGATCCAAAGATTTTGGTGGTTCAGGCACAGGTACTTCGTTGCTATGAGGCATAGGCCTAATTGCTGAGGGAAGGTTGGGGTAACTTATTACATTCTTATTTTTTTAAGTTGTATCCCTTCACAATGCAAGAGCAAAAATAGCAGTCACTGCTGTGGTCTCTTTGTTCATGTCACATCATAGGTATTCCGAAACGAAATGCTTGTTTTTTACCTTTCATCCATAAGCGTAGATCTTCCTCACATGTCTTGCACACTTTGTGAGGAGCCCACGGTTTGTCTTGATTGCCTAACTTCAAACCGAAATAGGCGAAATATACTTTAATAAATGCAGAAATGTTCCTCTGCCGCTTTTTCACGGTATATTCCCCACAAATAAAACAAAAACTGTCCGGAGAGTTGACACAACCTCTGGCTCTGTGAGCCATCACAAATACACAGCACTGCAAACTACAACTGTAGTGAACCACTTCGGAATAAAGCTGGATTACGACTGAGCAAACAAAAAGGTAATAATGAACTTGCAAGAAACTGAAATTTGACAGGAACGTTCATGTCGCAACCACCGTGTTTGAGCGAGCGAACGAGGCGAGGCGAACAGGAAAGAACATGTGCCAGCGCGAGTACTGGATTTAGCCCCCCGCCTCCCAATTGTCCTGTTAATGTATAAAATGAATACAAAACACTCTAAAATATCATGAGGGAGTGTTTCTAGTTAGTTAACCATTACAACTCTATTTTGGGCCAAGAAAATAAACTGCAGTCAGCTAAAAAGAAATTATGTGAACATTCCTTATATGGGTAAGAAATCTAATTTTGCAAGAAAACGTGACGTGATGGAACATTTTGGCTATTTTTCCTGGATTCAGCACCCCAAAATCTATAGGAATCAGTTGCAAAACTGGAGGCAGTTTTTTGGTAGTGTACCTGTGCTATCGAGCGATCCAATTTTTTCCACAAAAGGTACTACTTATATGCTTAAGCAAGCTACCACTTGTGAATCCACCCATGTCATTTATGCAGTGGAGTGCCCTTGTGGCTTGTTGTATATAGGCAAGACTATTCGCCCTTTCAGGATCAGGATGAAGGAACATGAAAGCCGACTTTGTTGCATTCGGAGAGAAGCTCCACTGGTTGAACATTGCTCTGCTGAACGCCACACGTTTGCTCAGCTTCGCTGATGGATCGTTGAACAAGTGCTGAATGGTATGTGGAGATCACGCGATAAATTGTTGCTCTTTCAAGAGCAGTGGTGGATCTACACTCTAGATACTGTCCAACCAAGGGGGCTCAATTTTAACATAGATTGGTCCGTCTGTCTTTAATATGTGATCATTCAGCACCTGACTCTGTTGGCCTTTAAAAATGGCAGTTTCGTTTTTAGAGCGCATGCGTGGCGTTCTCAGCTTTCCCGAAGGAGTAATGGGAGGTTGCTGGTTCAAGACTACAAACTACGCCAGTATCAGGTTAAACCAGGGGTCTCAAACACGCGGCCCGCGAGAGAAGGTTGTGCGGCCCGCGACGGAGGGAAATAAAAAAAGCCTTGCTTCTGCCGTTGCCGCCGTGGCAGCGGCAGAATCGACTGTCAATTTTTTTTTTTAAAACGGGCTTCTGCTGCTCAAGCAGCAAAATCAGCTGTGCTGCGTTACCTTCCTCTCTGCCCGGAGATCCTTCATTGTGCTCCATCAGCGTGTGCTTTTCAAGCCGCGAAGAGAGTATTCCCCTCTCGCGAGGCTTGACAAATGAATAGGCTTAAGCCGCGCGAGAGGGAAATACTCTCTTCGCGGCTTAAGAAGCACACGCTGATGAAGCACAATGAGGGATCTCCGGGCAGAGAGGAAGGGGCCGCGGGACAGCTGATTTTCTGCTGCAGCAGCAGCAGCAGAAGCAGCCAGGTGTTTTTTTTATTTACCCGGGGGGGGGGGGGTAGGACTGGAAATGGGCTATTGGCAGGGGGGGGGTGTAGGACTGAAAATGGGATATGGGCAGGGGGGGGGGAAGGACAGAAAATGGGATATTGGCAGGGGGGGGGTGTAGGACTGGAAATGGGCTATTGGCAGGGGGGGGTAGGACTGGAAATGGGCTATTGGCAGGGGGGGTGTAGGACTGGAAATGGGCTATTGGCAGGGGGGGGGGTTATGACTGGAAATGGGCTATTGGCAGGGGGGGGGGTTATGACTGGAAATGGGCTATTGGCAGGGGGGGTTATGACTGGAAATGGGCTATTGGCGGGGGGGGGTTATTACTGGAAATGGGCGATTGGCAGGGGGGGTATGACGGGTAATGGGCTATGGTGGGGGCTAGGACTGGAAATGGGCAGGTGGGGGTTAGGAAGGACTGGAAGTGGGCTGATGGGGGGAGTTAGGACTGGTAATGAGTTATGGAGGGGCTGACTGAAATGGGGTAATGGGGGTTAGGGCTGGAAGTGGGCTATTGGCAGGGGGGGGGTTATGACTGGTAATGGGCTATGGTGGGGGCTAGGACTGGAAATGGGCAGATGGGGGTTAGGACTGGAGGTGGGCTGATTGGAAGGGGGGCTTGAACTGCAAATGGCTGATGGGGAGGGGGCTTGGAATGGAAATGGGCTGTGAGGGGAGGGAGCTAGGATTGGAAATGGGCTGATGGGGGGCTAGGATTGGAAATGGACTGATGCAGGGACTAGAAGGGAGCGTATGCTGGGTGGGGCTGGAACTAGAAGGGAGCTGATGTTGGGGGAGGATTAGAATGGGATGGAGCTGGGAAAGTGAAATGGAGAGGGGAAAAATATTTTGTCTGGGAGAGAAGACAAATCTACAATTGGCCAGGTATTGGGAGAGTAAGTGGGGATTGAGGATGGAGGGGTAAAATTTGAGTGGATGAAATAGGAATGAGGAAAGAGAAAAAGGAGAAAGATTAGTATGTTAAAGCAGATGTAGAGAGAGAATGGAAAAAAAACTAGGAGAGAAGAAAGGGCAAATGGACAGCAGACGATGGAGAGTTAGCAGAAGACATGAAGAAACCAGAAGAAAGTGGCTGGAACAATTGCAACTGAAAAAAAATGCACAAAAGGTAGAAAAATATCTCTTTATTTTGAATTTATTAACTGGAATATGTCAGCTCTGGGAAATGTGCATCATTAATGTTTGCGCTTTGTTTAGTACAAGAGGAAATTAATTTATAGTTTTATTTCTACAGTGTTGTTGTACATTCCAAGTTTGGCTTTTGGGGTTCCCAGTTTAATTATTGTCTTCCTGTTTCTAAATCTTTTAGTCTTTCTTTATCCATGCACTGATTAAAGAGGCATGTTTACTAAAAGTTAGTGCATGGTAACATTATGCAAATATTTATGCAAATGAGGCCCCTTATGCAAATGAGGCCCCGCGTCTTATGCGGCCCCCGGGTTACTTTACAAATCCTCATTCGGCCCTCAAAGCAATTTGAGTTTGAGACCCCTGGGTTAAACACTGTTCATCTTATAAGTTCTAGTAGTATTATATAGCTTGGTGGATTCTTTTGATGACGGTATTATTCAGTCATTGAGGATGTCATTTTTCTTTAGAACATGTTGAAGATCAAGTCCCTTGAGAAACCCCCAGAGGAGAAACGCACGGGCGCCTTATAAGATTGGCATTGGGACATTGCCTTTCTTTTAACAATATAGGAACGGCAAGTAGTAAAAGAGCGAACAGTAGAAAATTGAAAAAACAAGACGACCAAGATGTGTCACATCGATAAATGAGCTAAGTGGGTTTTTTTCCATTTGCTACCATTGAGACTATTAAGTGACTGTTACTTGGTTCTTCACTATTCATAAGCCGTTGATGTATTACACCCAGCACACGTCTAGGAAACTACAACATTCCCAGACTTTGTAGTGCTAATGGGTATTTTCTGAGGCTTATGTTTGTGACAAAGAAAGAAATACTCAATAATACACAAGTGAATTGTTGAATGAGTTTTCATCGAGTCTCATAGCAATCATTCACAAAGCACGGCCATTTGGTACTTTAGCACTTCTATAATATGGCCTAATGGGAGACAGCCAACATGGCTTTAGACAAGGAAGATCTTGTCTTACTAATGTGTTATTTTTTTTGAAGGTGTGAATAAACAAATGGACAAAGGTGAGTCGGTTGATATAGTGTATCTGGACTTTCAGAAAGCCTTTGACAAGGTCCCTCAGAGACTTTTGGCAAAACTAAAGAGTCATGGGATAGGAGGCAGTGTACTACTATGGATCAAGAACTGGTTAAAAGATAGAAAGCAAAGGGTTGGGCTAAATGGCCAATTTTCCCACTGGAGAAAGGTGAATAGTGGTGTACCCCAGGGATCTGTGCTGGGTCTGCTGCTTTTTGACATTCATAAATGACCTGGAAAGTGGAACGACGAGTGAGGTTATCAAATTTGCAGATGACAAAACTATTTAAAGTTGTTAAAACCCAAGAGGACTGTGGAAAATTGCAAGAGGATCTTGATAAACTGGAAGACTGGGCATCAAAATGGCAGATGAAATTTAATGTGGACAAGTGTAAAGTTATGCACCTAGGGAAGAACAATCCAAACTATGGTTACACGATGCAAGGTTCCACATTAGGAACCACCACCCAGGAAAAAGATTTAGGCGTCATTGTGGATAACATGTTAAAACCCTTGGCCCAGTGTGCAGCGGCGGCCAAGAGAGCAAATAGAATGCTAGGTATCATAAGGAAAAGAATGGAAAATAAAACAAAAGATATTATAATGCCTCTATACAGTTCCATGGTGAGACCACACCTTGAATATTGTGTGCAATTCTGCTCACTGTATCTTAAAAAGGATATAGCGTTATTAGAAAAGGTTTAGAGAAGAGCCACCAAAATGGTAAAGGGGATGGAAGGATACTCCTATGAAGAAAGGCTAAAAAGGTTAGGGCTCTTTAACCTGGAAAAGAGATGGCTGAGGGGAGATATGATAGAAGTCTAATGAACGGAGTGGAACGGGTAAACTTAGATCGATTGTTTACGTTATCAGAATATAGAAAGACTAGGGGACACGCAATGAAGCTACAGGGTAAACTATTTAAGACTAATAAAAGAAAATATGTTTTCACTCAACATGTAATCAAACTCTGGAATTTGTTACCTGAGGATGTAGTAAAGGCTGTTAGTGTAGCTGGGTTTAAAAAAGGTTTGGACAAGTTCCTGGAGGAAAGGTCCATAAACCATTATTAAGAAGGGACCCAGGATATCAATGCTTGACCCAGTACAAGCATTGCGGAGCCTGTGTCTTTTTGAGAAACTGCTAGGTACGTATGACCTAGATTGGCCACTGTTGGAAACAGGATACTGGGCTTGATGGACCTTGGTCTGACCCAGTATGGCATATCTTATGTTCTTATGATCCACTAGGATGCTGAGCTTGCCAAGCAGGTAGGTCACCTGGAGCTCCATCCCATGATGCAGCGCAAACTTACATAGCCGGACTGCTTCCCAGCAGAGGAGGTACGAGCCCATACCTCCCAGTTTGACTTAGAACACTGCTACCTGGTTGTCCGTCTGGATCAGGATGACCTGGTTCGCCAGTATGCTTGGAAGGCTGGAGAGCATTTGCTATAGTCCATAACTCGAAGAAGTTTATCTGGTGCAGGCTCTCCTTCTCAGACCAGAGGCCCTGGTTCTGCAGGCTGTCCAGGAGGGCCACTACCCAAGCTTAGACGTGTATATGTGCATTGGGTCACAAGTTCAGATCCCTGCTGGGGTTTGAGGCATTCCTAACAGGGGCTCTACATTTCAAGGAAGAGCTTGTGATTTTTTCATTACTAGCTCTCTGCCTGAGAGTTCTTAAAAGGGTTTTGGTTCCTTTTTTAAAACAAAGTTACATTATTTTTGGTGCTTTAGTTCGAAAGGGGAATTATCTTTAATTGTGTAGGTTTAAAAATCTCTCGGCTCTTTGAAGCTATTAACACTTCAAGTGTTAGTTCCCTCCCTACCCCCCCAACTCCCACCCACCCCATATGAGCAGCTGTTTATGGGGCACTTCCCCAATTAGCTACACATGGGGAACACACTTAAGAGAATTAACTGCTTTTTCTCTGAAAGTACAGCTGAGAAACTGGCTGGTACTTTGGTAGGTCTCTCTTCTGCTTCAACAGATACCTAAGCACCACCAACAGAACAATGGCTGGGAAAAAATTTTTATTGCCAAAGCTGTTCCCCCCGTTACAGTTTTTGCCTCTGTCCAGAGGTCCCAATGCTAGTTGAAGGATCGGTTCCATATAGAGGATACCTGCCTGCTGAAAGTTCTCTGGAAACAAGTTGAGGAGCTCAGTAAATAAGTGGCGAGGCTAAGGAGCATTCAAAACAATGAGAAGTACATTGATGAGATGCTTCTTGAAACATCCAAGCTCTCCAGCAGAGAAGATGGGAGCCTACAGAATGACCAGCATTTAACACGAGTCACCAGAGCCTGCAGAATCACCAATCCAACTCCTCCAGCACTTCAACTGAAGAACCATTATGCAGCCCTGGAAGTGAAGTGAAACATTCCTGGAAAGGGAAGAACCAGAGCTTGAGCACCCAAAGTTGCAGAATCAGTGACCACAAGAAAGCGAAGAGTAATAGTGGTTGGTGACTGAGGAGTACCGAGGTGTCCATCTGCTGACTTGATGTCCAGAGAAGTATGCTATTCTTTATTAGCAAGACTTGATAAACCACCCTTGCCGAAGCCAGGTGCCACAAAACCGAGATTTTACAGGAGCGTATGCCGAGACTCATCAAGCCCACTGACTATTACTCAATGTTGCTCTTCCATGTCAGCACAAATGATATACTCAGAGGGATATCTGGCAGTATCAAAAGTGACATCATGGCTCTGGGACAGAAGGTGAAGCAGATAGGGGAGCAGGTGGTGTTCCCTTCAATCCTCCCATGGAAGGCCGTGAGAAGCCAATGCCCAAAGGAGCACGAGACCTCGGATCCTTGGGGTCAAGCTCTCGGTAGCCACACAAGGGTCGGAGGTCAGGAGCTGCTTATACCCCAAACAGATTATGGAGTACAGCCTAGCTGAAGGCCGAAGGCACTGTCCCAGCGGGACTCCCTCTCCAAGCAGCAAGGTGAAGGTTCTCGCCGAAGACCAGGTTGCAGACCGGCAGATGTCCAAAGGCACTGAGCGCAGCGAAGCCACTGAGGCTGCCTTGGTTTGGACACCATTCGTGGTGACCCATCGATCCAGCAGGGCCCCAGCCTTTGCCTGGGCAAAGATGATACAGTCCACCACCCAGATGGAGAGGATGTGTGCTTCGTGACTGCTAACCCCAACGGGCAGGATCGTAGGCAACAAAGAGCCGGTCTGACTTGCAATGAGCCCTCTTGCAGTCGAGTGAGTGCAGGACTGCCAATGCCCAGTCGGCATGAGGTCTCGGAAAGAAAGTTGGCAGGACTATCTCTTGACTGAGGTGGAAGTCCGAGACAACCTTCGGTAGGAACTTGGGGTGGGGGTACGGAGAACCACCCTTTTCCCATACAATCTTTTGTAGGGGGCCTCAGCCATGAGGGCTTGGAGTTCACTGACTCGCCGAGCTGAGGTCAGGGCTACCAGGAAAACTACCTTCCAGGAGAGGTGCTGAAGCGAGTACGTTGCCATCAGCTCGAAGGGTGGCTGCATCAGCTGCATGAGCACGATGTTCAAGCCCCACTCCGCTGGCGGGGGCCAGATGGGGGGGGGCTTATGAGTAAGAAACCCCACATGAAGTGGGAGACCAAGGGTTGGCCCAAGAGGGGCTTGTCCTCGACCAGGAAGTGCTTGGCCAAAATGGCACTCAGGTGAACTCTAACAGTTAGATTTCAGTCCCACCTGCGAGAGGTGAAGGAGGTACTGGAGAACCCACCTGATAGAGTAGGAGAATGGGTCGATCTGGAGCTCTGTGCACCAGACCGAAAACTGCCACCACATAAAGGCAAAAGCCCGCCTCGTAGAGTCCTTCCTCGATGCGAGGAGGATCTCCACGACCTCCTTCGGGAGGTGCAGCGGGGCTAAGGAGACCTGTTCAGCCACCAGACAGAGAAAGCAAGGTGAGGTTTGGGTGAAGCACCTGTCCCTCTTCCTGTGTTAGGAGGTCTGAGGACACAGGCCAGAGGGATCGTAGGCTCCAAAGAGAGCAGCAGAAGCAGGAACCAGGGCTGTTGAGGCCATGAGGGAGCCACAAGGATCACCGAGGCTTGGTCCCACTGGATTGTGGCGGGTCCTTGCGATGAGCAGGGTGGGAGGGAAGGAATACAGCAGCTCAGGGATCCAGTCCAGGAGAAACACATTCGGGGCCACCCTGTGGGGGTGTGGGACTGGCCCGCAGAAGCGGGGGAGCTGTGTGTTCGAGCTGGCGAACAAGTCCAGGGACGGAGTCCCCTACCGCTAGAACAGGAGAAAAACCACCTCTGGGTTCAGGCGCCACTCATGGGGTTGAAGGAGCCTGCTGAGTCTGTGAGGATGCTGTCCTGGCCTGGGAGGTAGATCACTCTGAGGATCATACCTCGGCACACAGCGAAAGAGCAGAGGACTGCCTTCTGCCAGAGGAGGCAAGAGCCCGTTCCTCCCTCCTTGTTTATATAAAACATTGCAACCTTGTTGTTGGTCTGTACCAATATAGACTTTCCCTTCAGGTGGGGTTCGAAGGCTTTTAGGGCCCACTGGACTGCCCGGACGCGAACAGGTTGATCTGCTGCTCCGACTCCTCAAGGAACCACTGCCCCTGGGTGCATAGGTCAGCGCAGTGGGCTCCCAGCCCAACAGTGAGGCGTCTGTTGTGAGGACAAGCTTGTGCCGGTGGCCTGGAAGGGAATGCCTTGAAGACACCGGGGGCTCTACCACCAATCTAGGAAGTTGCGCAGCTTGCAAAAGACCCAGACAAGGTCCCGAAGGCGTCCTGAGGCTTGTGTCCATTACGACTTTAGGCATCACTGTGTTGTCCGCATGTGCATGTGGACATGGGGAAAGACGTGGACTGATGCCATGTGCCCTAAGAGGCACAGAATGGTCCGTGCCGGCACCTTCGCCATGCCTTGAACTTCAGCCACCAGGGTGCAGAGACAGTCTGCGCGGGCTCAAGGGAGAAAGGCGGTGACCCGTTCCGTGTCAAGAAGGGCACCAATGAACTCCAGAGTCTGTACCAGCTCAAGGTAGGACTTGGACTTGGAGTAGTTGGATCAGGAAGCTGAGGCATTCGAGGAGAAGGACCGTGCAGGACACCCCAAGGCGAGCTTCTCCTGCAGACTCCCCCGTGACGAGTCAATCATCCAAGTAGGAGAAGACAGGTACGTCCTACTTCTGGAGATGTGCTGTGACCGCGGATAGGCACTTTGTGAAGACCTGTGGAGCGGATACAAGCTCAAAGGGGCGCAGTCTGTACTAGTAGTGCTCTCTTTGCACCCTGAAGCACAGGTACTGCCTGTGCTTGGGGTGAATCAGTATGCGAGTATAAGCATCCTTGAGGTCCAAGGAGCACAGCCAATCGCCCTGCTGGAAGAAGGGTAGTAGGTCTCCAAGAGATAGCATTTGGAATTTCTCCCAAACCAGGAACTTGAGGATACGGGGGTCGAGAATGGGGTACAGGACCCCTTGTCCTCTTCGGAACGAGGAAGTATTGGGAGTAGAGCCCCCTTCCCCGGGGGTAGTTTGGTACCTTTGACTGCCTGCTGGTCGAGGAGATTGTCCAACTCTTGCTGCAGGACAACTTGGTGTGCAGAAAGCAGAGAAGGCTCGGCTGGGAAGAAGGTGGGAGGAAGCCCGGCTAGGCGAAGATGGTAACGGTCCTGGATCACCTGGAGGATCCAGGCATCTGAAATGATCTTTTCCCATTCGGGTGCGAAGAGGGACAGGCGTCCTCCAAAGGATGACGATGCCGCCGGGGGGCAAGAGGCTATGCGTTCGGCGTCAAAACCCCTGGGCTGGCTGGGGTGACACTGGTGGTTCCGTTTCCAGCCCTTTCGGTTTTCGGTGCCCCTGGGTCCCTTCCTTGCCCTGCGGGACATCTGCCAGTGCATTGGTGGGTGGGTACAGCAGGTACCCTCGGTAAGGAAGCCCCTTCCATTGGTAGAAAGCTTTTTAGTCTGCTGTTTCTTCAGCGGAGGGGAAGTCGTCTTCAGAGAGGCGCGTGCGAGTGATGAACTCAGTCTGTTTCGGCCGCCTTGTCTTCCATGGGCTTGCCGAAGAACTGTTCACCGAGGCAGGGCATGTCCAGGAGCTTCCCCTAGACCCCACTGCTCCAGGTCTGAGGACTGGAGCCATGCTTGGCGCTGGACCCCAATGCCGGCCGCTGCCACCCAGTCCGAAGAGTCGAACCAGTCATACGCAGCATAGGAGAGGTACTTTGAGCAGTCTGTGACCGACCTTAGGAGGGTCTGAAACCTGAGAAGGTGGCCGCCCCCAAGGTCTGCTGAAAACCCGCCGAGTCCTCTGGCGAGGTCGTGCAGGACCATGCCCATGCAAAGTTTGTAGACCTAAATGCGGCATGCCAGCATGGACCCCTGATAGGCCTTGCATCCAAGGGCATCAAGGGCATGGGACTTCATGCCAGGTGGGACTGAGGCATGCAACTTCGGACTCTTGTTGCCACATAGTGGACTCGACTACCATCGAGGTGTGGAGAAGCTGGGTCTTCCTGAACCCTGGAGCTCGTTGAACCCTATCATAGCGTCAAGCCTTTTGCTGACAATGGAAACCAAGGCAAGTGTCTCCCATATGCGTAGGAGCAGCCAGGCTAGAATGGGTGGCACTGGGACTGTGAGGGACTCCCAAGGTGGGGACTCGTATGGTAAGATGTCCAAATCCTCGGCTCTCGGTTCCTCTTCGGTCTGCATCTGCAGGTTGGAGGGCCTGAGACATGTCCTGTATAAACACCAAAAATGAGGTGCCCTCGGGAGGCGAACACCTCTGCGAGGTTGGGGGGGGAGGATCAGATCCCTATGGGCACGGGTTTTGGGGGAAATCTCCCCATCTGATTCCCAGTCCGAGAGGCACGAGTAAGACTCCAAGTCAGGCTGGTCACCCTGCTCCGCGGCCAAGGCCCTTCTGGAGCCATGGGCGCTTGCCTTGGACAACCTCGCCCCCGAGGAACGGGATGGAGAGTGAGATCGATGCTGAGGATCTGCATGAGGCCCACAGCTCTTGGGGGTTTCCATGGCGATTATGGATCCCTGCTTCAAGGGTCCAGCGGTCTCGGGGCATGGGCCAGACGTACTGGGTGGAAGCACCTGCTGGGCAGCTAAGGCGGCAGAAATGCTGCGCTCCAGTGCCAGCATTTGGGACTCCCACTTGGGGGTAGGTCTCTGCAACGCCAACACCAGGGTTACCAGGTCTGGCATGGAGGAAGAGAGGGGGTCCTCGCCAGGACGAATCTCAGGAGACTGGGCACCTTCACCAGAGGCCTCTGTATCGGTGTGAGGTACTCCTTGTCAGAGTCTTGGGAACGCCGGGGGGGCTAAAGAGACTGAGCACGAGAACTCTCTCGCTTGTCTGGTGCCCCTGACAGCGACTTAGAGGTCTTTCTTCTTACGCCGCTCCACTTCGGGGGACCCCTGGTTGGAGTGCCACCTTGGGCGCAAAGTCTCAACAGGGGATCCGACGAGCAGTGGGATGGCTTGGGGCGCCACTGGGGATTCCGGGGCAACCTTATGGAAAATGTCAGACTTCTGCTTATGACTTAGCAGGGCCTTGGCAGACATTTTCTTACACAATGAGCAGAGCTCTGGGTTGTGGTCAGCCCCCAGGCACCGCAGACAGCAGTCACAGGTGTCGGTGAGAGACGTTTTTGAAGCGTCTCATTTCTTGAAACCCATGGCCATTGGGGCAAAAAAGGCCCCTGCGAGGTAGAAGATCCTCGAGGCCAGCAGTTAGGAGAAAAAAGGGCACAAAAAGGGCCCGAAGAGAAAAAATGGTAAAACGGTAGAAAGAGACGTCTCCTCACCCACAGGGGCAAAGAGAACAGGTAGAGGACCGGTGCAACTGGAAAAAAAAAGGCCAGAAGCCAAGAAAAACATTTTTTCCAAGGAATGAGAATGTGAGTCTGAAGGGCTCTGCGGAAAAAGGGAGACTGAACAAGATGGCACCCTTGTGCGGGAAGAGGACCACGCATGTGTGATAGCAATCCCAAAGGCTTTCCCATAAGTGAGGACCGACTTCCTGCTTGTTCCTGGAGAAAGGGAATATTTTAAGGGCAACCAACCTTTTTGCTAAATGGTAAATAAAGGTAAAAGGAAAAGGAGACCGCTATCGTTTTCAAAAGAAGTAGTTGAAAGGGTAAAGAAAAAGAGGGAGGCCTTCATGAAATACAAGAGATCACAGAGAGAGTGGAAGACAGGCATCTGTATTTGGAAAAAACTTAGAGAAGCTAACAGTCATCAGGAAAGCAAAGATTCAAAAAGAGGAGGAAATAGCTAATGCAATAAAATGGGGGGATAAGGCATTTTTCAGATAGGTTAGCAAGAAGAGGGGCAAAAGTGGTATTGTCAGGCTCAAGGGAGGAAAATGTAGAAGCTGGTGAGGATAAAACGGAATTGGTTTACAAATATTTCTGTTTTGTGTTCACAGATGAAGAACCAGGAGCAGAAACTCAGAAAAACACCATAAACAGGAACAGAAGCATGGGGCATCTTGAACAATTTTCAGAAAACTGTGTTCGTGAAAAACTAGCTAAAAACTTAAACTGTGATGGGACCGGATGGAATATACCCGAGAATACTGAGGGAACTTGGGGACGTTGTAGCGGCTCAACTAACTGACCTTTTCAATGCCCCAGATACAAAAGTGGAAGTAAGGATGTGGTTGAAAACTACAAGCTGGTTAGTTTAACCTCGATGGTGAGTAAATTATCGGAAACGCTGCTGAAAGAGAAAATAGTGAGGTTTCTGGAGTCCAACAGATTACCGGATCAGAGGCAGCATGGATTCACCAGAGGCAGATCTTGTCAGACAAATATGATTGATTTGACTGGGTGACCAGGGAGTTGGACCAAGGGAGAGCCCTAGATGTGGTGTATTTAGATTTCAGTAAAGCCTTGGACACCATTCCACACAGGCGACTTATAAACAAACTGAGAACTTTAGGGATGGACCCTAAAGTTACTGCCTGAGTTAGGAAGTGGTCGAGTGGGAGGCAAGAAAGGGTACAGTTAAATGGAGCTCACTCTGAGGAGGTGGTGGTTACCAGTAGTGTGCCACAGGGACCTGTCATTGGTCCAATTTATTTATTTATTCTTTTTAACATCTTTGTTAGTGATATTGCGGAAGAACTGCCAGGTAAGTTTTGCCACTTTGCACATGATACTAAAAACGGCAATATAGAGAAGACATCTAGGACAGAGTAGATATGAGGAGGGATCTAGCTAAGCTTGAGGAATGGTCTAGAATTTGGAAGCTGAGATTTAAGGTTAAAAAATGCAAGGTCATGCATTTGGACTGCAGAAATCCAAGGCAGCGATATAGTATTTTATTTTATTTATTGATTTTATTTAGACAGTTTTGTATACCGCCTTATCCTTCAATCAAAGCGATCAACACAATTGGGGGATACATTTAACATGTGGGGATATGAGACACATACACTAATACTTACAGGGAACATGGGCTATGGAGGGTTAAGTGGCTTGCCCAAGACCACAAGGAGCATCTGTGGGACTAGAAACCCCAGTCCTTCCAGCCCAAGGTTGCTGTCCTCTGGTGGAATTTGAACTTCCGGCCTGAAGTACCTTGCCCTAACCACTAGGCTACTCCTCCCTACTAGTATAGGGGTGAAGTACTTCTGCCCACAAAAGAGCGGGATCTAGGCATGATTATATCTGATGATCTTAAAGTAGCTAAACAGGTAGAAAAGGCAACAGCAAAAGCTAGAAGGATTCTTGGGTGCATAGGGAGAGAAATGGCCAGCAGAAGAGAGGCGGCGATAGTGCCTCTTTAAATCTTTGGTGTGAACTCATTTGGAGTATTGTGTGCAATTCTGGAGACTGCACCTTCAAAAGGATATAAACAGGTTGGAGTCTGTACAGAGGGTGGCTACTAAAATGGTTAGTAGACTATATTTTTTTTTATACTGCGCTCTTTAGAATCAGTGCAGTTTACATGTATACTAACAGGTACTTTTTACTCCCTTGTCCCCGAAGGGCTCACAATTTAAGTGTACCTGAGGCAATGGAGGGTTAAGTGGCTTGCCCAAGGCCACAAGGAGGGGCCATGGGACTAGAGACCCCAGTCCCTCTGGCCTGAGGTTGCTTGTCCCTAGGTGGGAATTGAACCCCTGGCCCTCCGGCCTGAGGTAACCTGTCCCAACCACTGAGCCACTCCTCCCTATGTTATAAAACATATAAGGACAGACTTAAGGATCTTAATATGTATACTTTAAAGGAAAGGCGGGATAAAGGTGATATGATCAAGACGTTTAAATACCTCCATGGCATAAATGCACAGAAGAGCCTCTTTTGATTGAAAGCAAGCTCTGCTACAAGGGGACATAGGGTGAGGGTGAAAGGGGACAGACTCAGGCATAATGTGGGGAAAAAAATTTTTTTTACAGAAAGCGTGGTAGATCTGTGGAACAGTCTCCCAGTGGAGGTGGTAGAGATGAGGACAGTGTCTGAATTCAAAAAGGCATTGGACAAACAGAGGATCACTAAAGGGAAAAAGGGGACTATTGTAGTGGCTGATATGGAAAGGCTAACTAGATAGAAATATGATGGCAGACCACCACATGGCCTATGTTTCTAGTTGTCAGCGTCCGCTGGGGAGGGAGGGAGGGAGGGAGGGGGGGGGGACTCTGCCTGAACCAGAAGGCCCTGGAGTAGGTTCAGTGGGTCAAACTACCATCCAAGGGACTACATCAGCAGAACAGTAACTGCTACCCTGTCCAAAAGGCAGCCAGTGACCTGCTTCTATTGAATTTAGAGGATCCATGGAGTCTACCGCAAGAAGAGGCAGGCCGGGGGTAACGTACTATGGAGGCCATGTGGCCGAACACCTTCAGCATTCCCCTTGCTGTGGTGTGGCACCAACAGCACATGCTGCCAACCACCTCTGTCAGCCGCTGCATGCGGTCTAGCAGCAGAAACACCCTGGCTTGAGTGGTATTGAGGAGGGCCCAGATGAACTCCAGCTGCTGTGTGGGCTGGAGATAGGACTTGGGGTAGTTGATGACAAACCCCAACTGCTTGAGGACCTTATGGTGAGGTGAGCGGACTGCCAAACACAGAGGGGAACCTTCGATGAGCCCGTTGTCCAAGCAGGGGAAAGACTCCCATGGTGCACAAATAGGCAGCTACAACAAGGCACTTCCTTAAGACCAGAGGTGCTGAGGAGAGCCCAAAGGGGAGCATCCAGTACAGATAGTGCTGGTCTGAATTCTCTCTCCTTCAATCTGTTCAAAACTCAGCTGCGTGGTTAATCTTCCGTCAGCCTCGATATGCTCATATTACCCCTCTTTCAAGTCGTTTCATTGGCTCCCTATCCGTTTCCGTATCCAATTCAAACTTTTCCTACTGTCCTTCTGCTGCTCCTCACTACCTTTCCTCTTCTCTCCCTACGTCCCTCCTTGGGAACTCTGCTCTTCTGGAGATTTGTTTGTCTGTGCCCTTCTCTTCCACTAGCAACTCCAGACTTCGATCCTTTCAACTTACTGCTCCTTATGCCTGGAACTACCTGAGTCTGTAAGTCAGGCTTCATCTCTTGCCCTTTTCAAATCCAGACTGAAAACTAACCTCGAGGCTGCTTTTGGATCCTGATCCGATTAGTCTCCTATGCATTTCCTTACCATACCCCTATATGTATTCTTGTCCTCAGCTGTTGTATTCAGTCTTAACTAGATTATAAGCTCTAATGAGCAAGGAGTGTCTTTTACATGTGCCTGTACAATGCTGCATATGCCTTGTAGCACTATAAAAATGATCAGTAGCAGTAGTAATCTCCCAGCAGAAATCTGAGGTACCGTATTTTCTCTGACTTGGGTGGATGAGGATGTGTGTGTATGCACAGTCAGTCATCCTTTAAGAGGTATGGGAACAGCATCCCCAGCAAGACCATCTAGAATCACTCACACATGAGGAACCAGTTGAGGTTGCAGAAGTCCAGAATGGGTCGAAACCCCTCTGTCTTTTTGGGAACCAGGAAATACCTTCAGTAAAATCCCTTCCCAAATTGAGCCAGCAGAACTGCTTAATAGCAAGATCGGTCAACAGGGTGGTGACCCCCCCCCCCGCCCCCGTCCCCCCCCTCCGTGTCCCGCCCCGTCCCCCGTCCCATCCCCCCGTCCCGTCCCCCGTCCCATCCCCCCCGTCCCGTCCCCCCCCCGTCCCGTCCCATCCCCCCCATCCCCCGCCCCCCCCGCCCCATCCCCCCTCCCCCGCCCCCCGTCCCGTCCCATCCCCCCATCCCCCGCCCCCCCCGCCCCATCCCCCCCATCCCCCGCCCCGTCCCATCCCCCCCATCCCCCGCCCCCCCCGCCCCATCCCCCCGCCCCGCCCCCCCCCCAAAGAGAAGACTTTCTGCTAGTGCAGGACACGCCCTGTAAGCTCACAGAAAAAAAGGAGACTAGAGAAGATGCCACAGCAGGTGGGAAGGAAGGCCCATATGCGTGATGCAGCTCCCAAAAACTTTCAATGGAAGCTGGGGTGCATTCTATGTGGGCTCAGTTGGTGATGTCATCCATACATAAGGATTTACTGCCTGCTTGTTCACAGAGAATGCCAGTTAAAAAACCGAATTTTGTATTTATAGAAACTGCCTTGCCAAGATAGCACAATAATCCAAACAAAAAGTGTAGTTACTCACCTGTAACAGGTGTTCTCCGGGGACAGAAGGAATCAGTCCTCACATATGGGCGATGTCAGCACTGACTGAGCCCTCACAGAAGTATCTCCCCAGCTTTCAAAGAAAGCCTTTGGGAGATGCCAGCACACATGTGGTCCCCTTCCCACCCAAGGATGTCATAGCTAGAACAGCCAAAAGAAGATGGAAAAATACAGCAACTCCATGAGGAGGGAGAGAGTGTTGTGAGGACTGATTCCTGCTGTCCCTGAAGAACACCTGACATATGAGTAACTACGCTTTCTCCAGGAAGCAAGAAGTCAATCCTCACATATAGGACTCCCTAACTAAGGCTACTGGGAACCTGTAGAAAAACACAGCCAAGCCGTGAGCAGTCGCAAGTAAGTGAGGAGACACACTAAGGACTCAAGAATCCAGGGGGAACCATCACCCTGGTAGCCTGAACACAGAAAGGTTGGAGGATAGGAGCACGAAGACTCCGAAAAGCTTAGAGTACAGCCTGGCTGAAGGCACTGTCCCATAGGGACTCCCTCTCCAGGTAGCAGTGAGCTGCAAAGGTGTTGACAGGAAGAGGTGGCAGCCCAGCAGATGTCTGTCATAAGGACAGAGTGCAAGCTTTTAACACAGGTCGCCATTGCCCTGACGTTGTGTGCCATGACCCAGCGCTGCAATGAGAATCCAGTCTGATTGTGAGCAAAGGCAATGCAGTCCGCCACCCAGGGTCCACTTGATAACAACCTCCCCCAGGTGACTGGGGTCGTAGCAAACTAAAATCTGTGAGGCTTTGTGGTAGCCTGGGTATGTTGCAGATAGGACAGGCCCTCTTACAACCCAGAGTATGGAGAACAGCCGCTGCCTTGTCGGCGTGGAGCTGTGGGAAGAAGGTGGGGAGCACTACCTTCTGAGGTGAAACAGAAAAACACCACATTCGGGAGGAATTTAGGGTGGGTTTGAAGCACAACCCTGTTCTTGTAGAACCTGGTATTAAGGTGGCTCGGACACCAAGACCTGAAGCTCACTGATACTGCATGCAGAGGTGAGCACCACCAGGAAGACAACCTTCTATGAGAGGTATCGCATATGGCAGGTAGTCAGAGGCTCAAATGGCAGCTTGGTGAGCAGCATCAAGACTACATTGAGGTCCCATTCTGCCAGGGGTGGGCGGATGGGAGGCTGAGAGAGCAGGGGACCCCGCATGAACAGAGCAATGAGGGGCTGAGCATAGGGGTTTACCCTCCATAGAATAGTGATGCGCCAAGAGTGCACTCAAGTCCAACTCTGTCAGGGTGCACTTAAGTCCAGCTTGAAAGAGATGAACTACTGCAGCACTGTGTGCACATGGCAAAAGAACGGGTCAATCCGCTGCTCTGCATACCACACTGAGAATCTATGCCACTTGAAGGCATAGGCCCATCTCATGGAGTTCTTACGAGAGGCCAGAAAGACCTCCTCTACCTCCATTGGGAGGATGAAAGGAGCCAAGGCCATTCAGCAACATGCTGTTAATATCAGGAACCCCAGGTTGGGGTGGAGAAGGAAGCAGTCCTCCTGAGCAAGTAGCCCAGGGCGCTCCCCAGAGGGACAAGGGGCTCCATCGAAAGGCAGAGCAACAGAGGGAACCAAGACTGCCTGGGCCACCACAGGGCCACCAGCATCAGAGAAGCCTTGTCCCGCAGGACATTGAAGGAGGTCTGGGCAATTAGTGGTGTGGGAGGGAAGGCACACAGAAGGTCCTCCAACCACAAGATGAGAAAGGTGTTCACCATTACCTGGGACGGGTGTGGCTGGTGACAGCAGAAGTGGAACAGCTAAGCACTGGTCAGGCTGGCAAAAAGGTGCAGACTCAGGTGCCCCAGAGTCAGAAAAGCGGCTGTGCCACTCTGGGGCCTAGTCAGTATTCATGCAGCTGGAGAAGTCTGCTCAGCCTGTCTGCTAAGGCATCGTCTTGGCCTGGAAGGTACACCGCTCTGAAAAGCATTCCTTGGCTAATCGCATTCAAGCAGAGGGCTACTGCCTCCTGGCAGAGGTGGTAAGACCCTATGCCTATTTGTTTGTTCAGATAGAACATAAGCGACCTGGTTGTCCATTTGAACCAGCACCCAACTCCAGGCAGCAGCTGTGGTCCAAATTGATATCTGTGAACAATAAAAAGATACACTACTAAGCCACCCCAAAAGGGGCACCAACACTGCTCATGGAGTGGTTTAGACTGCAGTCCCAGGGTGGTGACGGACTGTTACTTTGCATTCCAAGTGTGCTCCTCCTACCCTTTTTCTTTTGCAAGTCTATTTATACTCTTTGTGGTATCTTAGTTCTGGGTACCAAATGTGTGCATCTGTTTGGCTTAGTCTCTGCTCTTTCCCTCCTCTGTGGACTTTAGGGCTAAATTATACACTTGGATTATGTTAGTGAATGGGAGAGGGTAGGTATGGAAAGCAAACTGAATTGGGAGTGCCTCTTGAACAGAGGGATGTTTACCCACTCTGAGGAAAGGGGGAAAGGGGGGGTCGACATATATCCTGAGCTACTATGCACAAGGGAGTGTGGATTGGCTATACAGGCTTTAGATACAGTTTAAGGGGAAGTATGGTTAAATTAGTGACAAAACGTCTGGGACTTGACCTCTCCTGTCAAGAGAAAGCGTCCTTGCAGAGTTACAGAAGTTCAGGGCTGAATTGGCCTTCTTGCAAGAAACACACTCGATTATGAAGGAACATTTGAAGTAGAAAGGTAGGGTGCAGGAAAATGTTTACACTGCACACTAAGGCACATAAGCTGGGGATAGCTATTCTGATTGCCAATAGTGTGAATTTCCAGCTGACTAAGCAAATTGCTGACAAACAGGGACATTATCTAATCATGATAGGATTGATGGGGTCTGCTAAGGGGACCCTGGCTAATGTTTATGCCCCCAATGTACAGGTGGGTGCCTTCATTCACACTTTCTTTTGCAGGCTCGCTGAGGAAATGAAGTTGTGTATTTAGCAGAGGACTTCAACTGTACTTTACTACCAGCGGATAGGTCCGAGAAAGTAGTTTACCTGTAATAGGTGATCTCTGGGAACAGCAGGAATTTAGTCTTCAAATATGGGTATCGTCGGTACCGACGGAGCCTGCCTAGGAACACTCCCCAGTGTCCAATAGGAAAGCTCTTGGGAGCATCCCACAGCACATGCGTGCTGCCTTCCAGCTTCTGTACCTCTCTCACTTCAGTTGAGTTTATAGCTGAGACCAAAGGAGAGAAGAAGAGAAAGATAGAGAACTCCTAGGGAGGTGGGTGGGTTGTGAAGACAATTCCTGCTGTTCCCAGAGATCACCTGTTACAGGTGAGTAACTATGCTATCTCCAAGAACAAGCAGGAATGCAGTCTTCACATATGGGGACTCCCCAGCTGAAAGATGCCAAACGGTGACCCCAGCTAGCTGCGAACCCAGGTGAGATGGGTCATGCATCCTCCCATGGACCTTAGGCATCCAAACTGTGGATGGTGGGTAGGAGTTGTATTAAGTATGGAAGAGATGTTGTAGAACAGCCTGGCCAAACGAGGCATCCCGACGGGAGTCCTTGTCCAAGCAATAGTGGGCTGTGAAGGTATGTACTGAAGTCCAAGTGGCTGCTTTTCAGATATCAATAGAGACAGAACGAAGGTTAGCCGTTGAGGCTGCCATAGCTCACATTGTGAGCCATGACATGGCCTTCGAGAGAAAGTCCCTTACTCTGATATGTATAGGATATGCAATCTGCAATCCAATTTGCCAGAGTTTTTAGAAACTGGAAGTCCAAAATGACTAGAGTCAAAAACCACAAAAAGCTGAGAAGATTTTCTATGTGACTTAGTTCTTTGGAGATAAAAGGCTAAGGCTCTTTTACAATCCAATGTGTGAAGATTCCTTTCTGTACTGGAGGCATGAGGCCTAGGGAAGAATATAATCAACTGGTTTAAATGAAAAGGTGAAACCACCTTTGGCAGAAAGTGAGGATGAGTCCTGAGCAATGTTCCCTCTAATTTTCTGTAGGCTGTGCGCGTATAAAATATCAGCTGTGCAGCTTTTGAAGGAAGGTTAAATTTTTGTGCGCCACATAACACTGAGTTATATACTTTAAAATTTGACTACACGTCAGAATACAGTATGTACACCACATTGATTTTAATCAAATTAAATGAAAATAGACTTACTAAATGAAGCAGAAAATTTATAATAATTACAATCACAACTTTTAAATTTTAAGATGTCTGTTTTCTATCAGAATCAAAACTGTAATTTTGGTGCGCTCTGTTGTAAAGTATGTGCACTCGCTTGGCGAGGTGTGTGCGCGCGCGCACGCACACACACACGCGCACAGCTTAGAGGGAACAGTGGTCCTGAGGACTACTTTATCATGGTGAAACCTTGTATAAGGAGAGTCAGCTACTAACACTTGTAGTTCACTAATGCGCCTTGCAGAAGTGATGGCAATTAGGAAAATTAAAAAAAAATTAAAAAAAAAACTTTCCATGAAAAAACTTTAGGTCTGAAGTGGCTAAAGGTTTAAAGGGCAGTTTCATAAGCTGACCAAGAACAAGATTTAGATCCCATGCCACCGGTGGTGGTTTAATAGGAGGTTTTGTTAAAACTAGGCCTCTCATAAATCTTGATATAAGTGGAGGAGAGGAAATAGGTTGTCCATCGAAAGGTTTATGAAAAGCAGCAGTAGCACTAAGATGGACCCTGACTGAATTGGTCTTCAGACCAGAAGTTGATAATTGTAGAAGATACTCTAGTAGCAACTCTACAGGTACTAAAAGGGGGTTAAGTCCCTTTTGTGAACACCAGATAGAGAACCTTTTCCACTTAAAAGCATAGGAACGTCTTGTGGAAGGTTTTCTGGAAGCCAGGAGGATATTTATTTATTTACATTCTCTTATATACCGCGCTATTCTGCATCAGTGCGGTTTACATTGAACAAACTGAAATTACATTGAACAGGGCATTATAACTTGGAGATAACTTTTACAGGGAACATGGGCTATGGAGGGTTAAGTGGCTTGCCCAAGACCACAAGGAGCACCTGTGGGACTAGAAACCCCAGTCCTTCCGGCCCAAGGTTGCTGTCCTCTAGTGGGATTTGAACCCCCGACCTTCTGGCCTGAAGTACCATGCCCCAACCACTAGGCCACTCCTCCACTCCTTTACTTGTTGAGAAAGGTTAACATCCTGGAATTCTAGGCTTTCAGTAACCAGGCCCTGAGATGTATGGACTGGGGATTGGGATGCAGTAAGGATCTGTCCTCCGACAGGAGATCTGGAGCATTCTTCAAACTCCAGAGGAGTGGTCTGAGAGAGACGCAGAAGAGGATACCACGTTTGCCATGGCCAACGTGGAACTATGAGTATCATATGACCTCTGTCTCTCTGAAGTTTGAATAAAGTCTTGGGAATGAGGGGAATTGGTGGGAAGGCATAGAGGAAGTCCTGTCCCCAGTGGCGTAGGAAAGCATCTCTTGCCTGCCAGTTTTGAGCCGGAATTCTGGAACAGAATCGGGGAAGTTTGTCATTCTGTGGACTTGCAAAGGTCTATATCTGGTGTTCCCCAGATTCGAAACACTCGAGCAAGCTGGTATGAGTGGAGAGACCACTCGTGTGGCAGCAGTATTCGACTGAGTTTGTCTGCCCACAAGTTTTGAATGCTGGGGAGGTATACTGCAAACAGGTGTATTTGTAACTCTGGCGAGGGCCCATACTCAAAGCTTTGTTGCATAGCAACAGAGAGCCTGTTCCGCCTTGCTTGTTCACATAGAACAGCTACCTGATTGTCAGTTTGGACCAGAACTGTCTTGTTGCTGAGATGGCCCTGAAAGACTTGAATAGCATTGAAGATGGCTCTCAGCTCTAGGAGGTTTATGTGAAGGGAAACCTCCTTTGAGGTCCAAAGACCGAGTAGAGAGATCGTGCAAGTGGGCCCCCCAACCCATCCTGGACACATCTGTCGTCAAGGTGGTTTTGTATAGAGGCTGCTAGAAAGGAGAGCCTACAAGGAGATTTTCCAGGGATTGCCACCATTGCAGGGATGAAATAAGACGTGTGGTAGTTCTGCTTTTGTCTGTCAGTCAACCCGAGGCTTGTGACCACAGAGGAAAGGGTCCACTGGGCTGCTTTGCATGTGGAGGCGAGCATAGGGAGCCACGGACAGTGAATGCCATGTATCCCAGCAGTTGAAGCATCTCCCGAGCAGTAAGGAATACCTTCATAGATGCTCGAGATGCCAGTTGTAATATATGTAGACAGTGTGGCTGTGGCAGGAAAGCCCTTGACTGCCATGCGTCTAGACGAGTCCCTATGAATTCTAGAGATTGAGAGGGGGTGAGATGAGATTTTGGGAGGTTTATGACCAGTCCCAAGTATTGAGCAATGGGATTTCTTCGAGAGAGCGCGAAGCTGGCCTCTGGAGCTGTCGATGCTCAAATGAGCCAATCGTCTAAGTAAGGGAAGACAAATATTCCTAGAGTCCTCAAATGCTGCTACCACTGCCATGCATTTTGTGAAGACTCTTGGAGCAGAGGCCAATGCGAAGGAAAGAACTCTATACTGGAAGTGTCTTCCTTGGACCAGGAATCGAAGGAACTTCCTGTGATGTGAGTGGATAAGAATGCGTGTACACGCATCTGTTAGATCTAGACTAGTCCTGACTTTGAAGGTATGGAAAAAGTGTCCCGAGGGAGATCATTTTGAATTTTTCTCGGAACAAATATTTGTTTAATTCACTGAGGTCTAATATAGGCCTGTGTCCCCCTGTCTTTTTTGGAATAAGAAAATAGGAGGAGTAGAACCCTGTCCCCCATTGGGGTATGGGCACTTCATTGATTGCTCCTTGAGCTAGAAGCGATGTGACCTCCTGCCAGAAGAGGTTGGTGGCAGGGGATTGAGAATTAAACTGTTTTACAATTGTAGGTGGGGGCAAGTTGAGAAAATGAAGCTTGTACCCCAGTCTTACAATGGACAGAGTCCACTTTTCTGATGTTATTTGTTGCCATTTTTGGCAAAACAGTCTTCCTGGAATGGTCAAGGGTTCTGGACCTTTTAGGGGCAGAATGATTAAGTTCTCCAGATGGAAGTCAAAGACCCTGAGGGGGTGGGTCTGTTGAGCTGGTTGAGCTTTTTGAGCTTGCGGCTTTCTTTGCTGTCTGCTCTGTTGTCCTTTCTGGGGAACATGAATCGGAAAGTGAGTTTGATGGGTGTAAGATTGGTAAGGCTTCTTTCTTATTGAAAAAGGGTTTCTTGAATGTTTTCTTTTTTGCTGGGTTGGCTGTAGATTTTGACAATCTGTTCAAAGTAGTATTGTCAGATTCAATCTGATTAGCCTTGTCTTGCCAGTCCTTGCCAAAGAGTTTCTCCTGTGCAAGGAATGTTTCCCAGCTTTTCTTGCACCCACTGTTCTAAATCTGATACTTGAAGCCAAGCAATACGACGTGCTCCTATGGACATAGCAGAGGTTCTGCTAATACATTCAAAGCAATCAAAGGTAGCACGGTTCATGAATTTAGAGACATTCTGGGCATGCTTGACCAGAATAAGGTAGTCTGCTCTCTTTTTCTCTGAGACACAAGGACTAATGAGATCTAAGTCTTTGGCGACTTCTTCCAGTAACATTCCCATATAAATATAGGAACTGATCCTGGTTGCTAGCATGGAGGATTGACAGTATCGACGGCCAAAGGCATCGAGTGTCCTGGATTCCCGGCCTGGAGGATTAGATGGTGTTTTTTCACTCTTGATTCTTCGCATGGCCGATTCCACTACCATTGAATGGTGTGGTAACTGAATTTTCTGAAAACCAAGACAACTTGGCACTCAGTACATACTATAAGAATGGTCACTTTTGTCAGAGTGGAAATGCTATCATTAATGTTACTCTGTACTATATCTTTAAAGCATATATTGTATCGTACTTGAACTCATGGCTAGAGAGGTCTCAGAAACTGTAGGCTGCCATTGTTTAAGTTTTTATCAATGGACTGATGCCTAAATGTACATCAATGACCTCATTCTTGAACATATAGCCAATGGTTATTTTTTATGAAAAATTTTTTATCAACTTCAATACGTTGTCTTATTTAGCAAGCTTTTATATGAATAGAATGAACCAGTGAACCAGTGCTTATCTGTGTAGTAGAATCCCGACGCTTATTCAAGCGCTGTATCACGCGTTTCACCACTTCGGTTTCATCAGGGGAGTGTTATAAATCGGCACTGTGAGAAAAGAGAGTTCTTTTAAGATACATGCTTCATTATATTTCAAATTTTAAAATGAGATCCGGAACCCTCCTAGGAGGGTTATTTAGGCATCAGTCCATTGATAAAAACTTAAACAATGGCAGCCTACAGTTTCTGAGACCTCTCTAGCCATGAGTTCAAGTACGATACAATATATGCTTTAAAGATATAGTACAGAGTAACTCAGTACATACTGACAAGGCGTCAGGAATGTGGCAATATTGTTAAAGGAGTTTCCCACATTCTCAACATTAGATCATGTAAGATCTTGTGAATGGGAATCATAGCTGCTTCCTTGGGAGCCATAGGATATTGTAGAATTCTTAATTCTTCCGCCCTAGGATCCTTTTCTGGAATCACAGTGATTGCAAGACCCTTTGGTAAATCAAGTATGAAATCCAGGAAGGACATATCCTCTGGAGGAGACATCCTGCGTTGAGGAGGAGTTGAATCTTCTAATAGATTCGCTCTGGTACCGGTAGAATTGTCAGAATCATCGGAATGGGAAGACTCAAGCACCGGGTGCTCCTGTAATGCATGGTATTGGTACCACTCTAAGTCGGTACTGAAATGTCTCGGTTCCTGATCCCTGATATCAGCATGGGGGGAAGCAGTACTGTCAAAGCAGGTACTGTCGGTACCGGTAACTGTTGAACCGTCAGTTGTCTTAGCGGTACCGAAGCTGCCAAGAGGGCTGCTAGACTGCATTCGATAGTGAGGATTCTGTGATCCATCGTTCCTGCCGATGCCTGGGTGCCAGAACTGATGGAAGCGGCTACAACCCCAGAACATGGCACCAGTAGTTCCGCAGAGGTGGAGGCCTCTGGAACATCCTGGAGCCCCGTTAATGCTTTGGAGCCCGAAGACTCCCGCCGGGGCTGTTTTGCCAGTGAAGTGTCCTCAAGGGAAACGACAGTGGCATCTTGATACTTTGGAGATTTACCCTTCGAGGACCAGCTAGTCTTAGAAGACTTCAATTTGGTTAACTGAGATCCATGGGAGGAAGATGAAGCCCTGGAAGACGGTCGATGCAACTGACATCGTGTCGGCGGCAAAAAGGGTTTCTAGTTTTGCAGCTCTATTCTGCAGGCCCCTTTTGGTCATCCTCGTGCAGGAGAGACACTCCATTGGACAATGTTCAGAACCCAAACATTTTAGACACCAATCATGGGTGTTGGAAATGGTACCGCCACATTTTGAGCATTTTTTGAAACCATTAGCTGGTTTCTACATGCTTGAAGAAAAATGGACCTAGTGCCCAAAATGGCGCCTAGCACCAGAAACAGGGAAAGATCCCTGAAGAAAAACAAGTTTTTTTTAAAGTAAACAAGAGGAGAACAGTGGTACTGGTAGGTGTCGAATGAAGGGAGACAACCACAAAACACAAGAAATACAAGTAAATTTTCTGCGGTGACAGAGTACCACATCCTGTCGGCTCCATGGAAAATGAAGAGCTGAAGTGAGGTACAGAGGCAGGAAGGCAGCACGCATGCACTGTGGGATGCTTCCAAAAAGCTTTCCTATTGGAAGCTGCAGAGCGTTCCTGCGCAGGCTCCGTCGGTACCGACGATACCCATATGTGAAGACTACATTCCTGCTTGTTCCTGGAGATTAGGATAATGGATCGGGGGGAGGGGTGTGGCAGGGAGGGTCAGAGCCTTTTGGAATTGTTCAGATCAGTAAGGGCTGGTGGATTTTTGGCAATGGTTACATCATGTCAAGCAGGACTATACTTGCTATTCAGCTTTCACAAGACATTCTCACATTGACTTTTGGCTTATCCTTCATTCAGTCCAGGTGGGAATATGGAACTGTACTATTCACAATACTATCATCTATGATCATGCCATGTTGTCTATGATGTTACAACACACAGACACGGATAGGAGCCCTTGCAGCTGGTCCATTAACAGGATGTTGTTAAAAAGACCCCGTCTTTGTAGAGCAATTGCAGGACGGCCGGGAGGAATACCTGCGTTTTAACCAGCTGCCTGCAGTTTCCCTAGGTCTTTTGTGGGAAACCACAATACCAGTACTAAGGGGCACATCATTTCCTTAATGGCTATATGCAAAAAACAAAGAATGATTAAGTATGAGACCCTGTACTCCGAGTTAGATTACAGCACTTCCATAAAACAAAGGGGGATGAGGATACCCTAACTGAAGCTGCTCATGGTCCGAAGGGAATTGAACTCTGACTTTGGAATAGACGGTTCAGACGACTAAGCGACACTTATGAACAATTAGAACATAAGAACATAAGATATGCCATACTGTGTCAGACCAAGATCCATCAAGCCCAGTATTCCTGTTTCCAACAGTGGCCAATCTAGGTCATACGTAACTAGCAGTTTCCCCAAAAGACAAGTTCCACAATGCTTGTACAGGGTCAAGCATTGATATCCTGGGTCCCTTTTAATAATGGTTTATGGACCTTTCCTTCAGGAACTTGTCCAAACCTTTTTTAAAACCTAGCTACACTAAGCTTTTACTACATCCTCTGGTAAATTCCAGAGTTTGATTACACGTCAAGTGAAAAAATATTTTTTTATTAGTCTTAAATAGTTTACCTTGTAGCTTCATTGCATGTCCCCTAGTCTTTCTATATTCTGATAACGTAAACAATCGATCTATCTTTACCCGTTCCACTCCGTTCATTAATTTATAGACTTCTATCATATCTCCCCCCTCAGCCATCTCTTTTCCAGGTTAAAGAGCCCTAACCTTTTTAGCCTCTCTTTATAGGAGTATCCTTCCATACCCTTTATCATTTTGGTGGCTCTTCTCTGAACCTTTTCTAATATCGCTATATCCTTTAAGATACAGCGACCAGACTTGCACACAATATTCAAGGTGCGGTCTCACCATGGAACGAGAGAGAGGCATTATAATATCTTGTTTTATTTTCCATTCCTTTCCTTATGATACCTTGGGGAAACTGCTAGGTACATATGACCTAGATTGGCCACTGTTGGAAACAGAATACTGGGCTTGATGGACCTTGGTCTGACCCAGTATGGCATATCTTATGTTCTTATGATACCTAGCATTCTATTTGCTCTCTTGGCCGCCACCGCACACTGGGCCGAGGGTTTTAACATGTTATCCACAATGACGCCTAAATCTTTGTCCTGGGTGGTGGTTCCTAATGTGGAACCTTGCATCGTGTAACCATAGTTTGGGTTGTTCTTCCCTAGGTGCATAACTGCACTTGTCCACATTAAATTTCATCTGCCATTTTGATGCCCAGTCTTCTAATTTATCAAGATCCTCTTGCAATTTTCCACAATCCTCTTGGGTTTTAACAACTTTAGTTTTGTGTCATCTGCAAATTTGATAACCTCACTCGTTATTCCACTTTCCAGGTCATTTATGAATACCTAAGTTGTTTCCCTCAATTCTTACATCAGGATGGCAGGCTGCTACTAATGCTAAATGGATATAGAAAGTACATTTTGATTTAATGAAATTGCTTAATTTGACAGAACAAGGTTTTGGGGTTTTGAACACAGCACTTGATGCTAACAACTTTGCAGAGCGATTAGTGTTAGATTATATCTTTTAAGCAAGAGAGGGAAGAGTGTGTACAGTTGTGGGAGGGGTTTGTTATACATACAGGGGCAGCCCAAGAGGGGTGCGGGGCCATGTGTGGAGACTTGGTGAGGGGCCTTATTTGCATAATATTAACATGCCTCTTGAGTGTATGTTTACTAAATGTTAGTGCATGGATAAAGATAGACAAAGATTTCTACATTATAATCCAGTGCCAATTGCCAGGCACATTTGGAAGTACTACAAAAACACTGCCCATTTAGAACCCATACCAAACCCACCATATCATAACAGTACTACCAGGACTCAAAGCATCATACCCTAACCTGTAGTAAAGGCTGTTAATGTTAATGTAGCTGGGTTTAAAAAAGGTTTGGACAAGTTCCTGGAGAAAAGGTCCATAAACCATTATTAAGAAGGGACCCAGGATATCAATGCTTGAACCAATACAAGCATTGTGGAACCTGTGTCCCTTGGGGAAACTGCTAGGTACATATGACCTACATTGGCCACTGTTGGAAACAGAATACTGGGCTTGGACCTTGGTCTGACCCAGTATGGCATATCTTATGTTCTTATGTCAAAAAGCAGTGGACCCAGAACAAAACCCTGGGGTATACCACTATTCACCTTTCTCCATTGGGAAAGTTGGCCATTTAGCCCTACCCTCTGCTTTCTATCTTTTAACCAGTTCCTGATCCACAGTAGTACACTGCCTCCTATCCCATGACTCTTTAGTTTTGCCAGAGGTCTCTGATGAGGGACCTTGTCAAAGGCTTTCTGAAAGTCCAGATACACTATATCAACCGACTCACCTTTGTCCACCTGTTTATTCACATCTTCAAAAAAACATAACAGATTACTAAGACAAGATCTTCCTCGTCTAAAGCCATGTTGGCCGTCTCCCATTAGGCCATGACTATCTACATGCTGAGTAATTTTATTCTTTATGATGGTTTCTACCATTTTTCCCTGTACTGACGTCAGGCTCACCGGTCTGTAGTTTCCTGGATCACCCCTGGAACCCTTTTTAAAAATTGGTGCTACATTGGCGATCCTACAATCTTCAGGTATTAGAGATGATTTTAAATGATAGTTCACAGATTACTAATAGCAGGTCTGCAATCTCATATTTCAGTTCTTTCAACACCCTTGGATGTATACCATCTGGCCCAGGTGATTTGCTACTCTTCAGTTTATCTAATAGTTGCAATACATCTTCCCGCTGTATCGATATTTCCTTCAATTCTTCTGCACCTTTAAATACCACTTCAGTCATGGGTAACATCTACATCTTCCTCAGTAAAGATTGAAGCAAAGAATTCATTCAGTCTCTCGGCTATTGCCTTGTCGCCTCTTAGTGCCCCTTTAACCCCTCTATCATCTAATGGACCAACTGACTCTCACAGGTTTTTTGCTATGAATGTACTTGAAAGTCTTTAGTTTGCGTTTTTGATTCTGCAGCAAGCTTCTTCTCAAATTCTCCCTTTGCCTGCCTTATCAATGCCTTGCATTTGACTTGCCAGTGCTTGTGCTGTTCCCAGGTTTCGTCGTTTGGCTCTTTTTTCCATTTCCTGAAAGATGCTTTTTTGGCAACAGCCTCTGACCTACCCTTTAAACCATGCTGGCAGTTTTTAGGACTTCCTTCCACTTTTCTTAAAGCATGGAATACAGCTGGTCTGGGCTTCCAAGATAGTATTTTTCAACACCACCCAAGCTTGATGTAAGTCTTTAACCTTTGCAACTGCTCCTTTTAGGGTTTTTATTTATTTATTTTTTTAACTGTTTTCCTCATTTTATCAGTCTCCCTTTCGAAAGTTAAAGGTAGTACTGTGGATTTCCTTACGATCCCTCCTCCACTAATTAAATCAAAGGCGATCATGCTATGATCACTATTGCCAAGTGGCCCCACCACCCTTATCTCTTGCACTAGATCTGGTGTTCCACTAAGGACTAGGTCTAATATGGCTTCCCCTCTGGTCCGTTCATGAACCAGCTGCTCCAAGAAGCAGTCATTTATGTCATCTAGGAACTTTATCTCCCTAGCATGTCCTGCTGTGACACTGACCCAGTCGATACCGAGGTAATTGAAATCACCCATTATTATTACTGCACAGTAACATTTGTTAGCTTCCTTGATTTCTTTGAGCATTTCATCATCCATTTTTTCATTCTGGCCAGGCGGTTGATAGTACACCCCCACTGCCATCACCTTCCCCTTCATACATGGAATTTCAATCCAGAGATTCTACAACAAATTTTGTTTCCTGCAAAACTAATCCTTTCTGACTCAATGCCCTCTCTAACAGAGTGCAACCCCTCCACCAATTTAATAAAGCTAACAAACTGTTGCTATGGCAACTGAAAAAATCTGCCTTCAGAAGTGTATTCATCAGATCAGGGATGCTAAAGAGAACCACTTTACTATCTTCTCTGATGGCAAAGTGTTTTGTGGAATTCTATAAGGTACTGTACACCTCCCAGCAGGGTAGATACCAGCCCCAGATAGAGGAATGGCTCATGCAATAGAATCTACCGAAACAGACTGAAACAATGTAGCCACACTAGATGGACTATTTAGACAGGGAGAGGTTAGTAAAGCTATATCCTCGCTTAAAAATGAACCGACTGAATTATACAAGCACTTTTTGAAGCAGTTCTCACTTATTTTAATAGTAGTGTTCAATGATGTGCTAGCGCGACAAGCCCTCCTTAAATCCTTTTAAGGCCTCTACCACAATCATCCACAAGGAGGGGACAAACTCCTTTTATGCAGCAATCTAATCTCCTTACTCAACACTGATTACAAGATTTTGGCGAAGGTCCTAAGTTTTAGGCTGAAAAGGGTTATATACAGGGTCTGGTACATCCAGATCAAACTGGTTTTATTAAGGGCAGATATGGTGCAGACAATGTGCAACACCTGGTGAATTATCATCCAGGCCTTGCAGGGATCAGGAGGGGAACTATTCAATTGTGTCACTAGACCTTGAAAAAGATTGACAAAATCAAATGGCCTTACTTGTTCTCCACCTTAAAAGCTTTGGTTTCGGGGTTAACTTTTGTAATTGGATAAAAATTTACAGCTCGCCCATGACCACTATATTAGTTAATGGTCACCTTTTGCCCTATTTTGCTTTGGGACGAGGCACAAGGCAGGGGTGTCCTATGTCTCCACTGATATTTGCCTTAGCTACTGAGCCTTTAGCCTGCTAGTTCCACGAGATGGATGATAAGGGGTGTCCGCTTGTATGCGAATGACACCTTTATTTATTGAAGACATCCTAAGACCTCTATCCATACTCTTTATGAGAGGTTGGGATGTACAGAGACCTCTGGCTATACTGTTAATTTCCAGATATCAGCCTTGTTACCCTGCTGAGCTTATCCACCGGAGGATCAGGTACTGGAAGAGTCTGTAGATTTCTAGTTCTGCTACTTAGGCATTGTTATATCAAAAAGATCCCTCAGTTATATAGCATGAATTACAAAGGCCTTTTGGGTGCTATTAGAATGGACCTGCAACAGTAGCAGGATCAGACAGTATCTTGGTTGGGAAGGATGAATGATACAAATGGTAATATTGCTTCATCTCATCTTTCTTTTCACAAGCCTCCCAATCCTGTAACCCAGGTCCTTCTTTAAGGAGGTGCGAAAAGTCAAAGCTAACTACGTCTGGCAAAGGAAGATGCCCAGGATCACATAGATAGGTCATCTGCCCCTAAGGAAATGGGAGGAGGAGAATATGTCGTCAGTTTATTACTGGAGTGCCTGCTTGAGTCACTCGTTGCTGGAGCTGCCCGTGCCTTTGGATGCCTTTCAGTATGTTTGACCCCCTTGACCTCGTTAAGGGAAACGCTCAACCTTTTTTGAGAGCGGTTCGAGGATGCAGGTACTTCCTTCTTTTAAACCCCATTTACACTCCTAACTTCTTAGTTTTGTCAGGCAGATGGGCAAGCAGTTTCTATGGGAAGCACATGAGCACCGCTGCAATATGCTTTTCAGATACATTTGAGGGAGGGATCCTAATGACAAAAGTCTTTACTCTGTTCTTATTTTTCTTGATCTCTCTGCCACTTTTGACACTGTCAATCAAGCTCTCCTCCTCGATACCTTATTGTCTCCAGGTTTCAGAGTGCTGTCTTGGTGTGCTTCCTATCTTTCTAATCGTTCCTTTAGTATTTGTTCTGGTGGCTCCTCTATCTCTATCCCTCTTTTTCAGTTGGGGTCCCCCATGTGTCTCTTCTTGGCCCTCTCCTTTTCTCTCTACACCAGTGTCTCTTGGTGCCCTCATCTCTTCCCATGGTACCATTTTTATGCTGATGACACTTAAATCTCTCTTGTCCAGACATTTCTCCTATACTTCAAACTCGCATCTCTGCTTGCTTATCTGACATTGTTGCCTGGATATCTAACCGTCATCTGAAATGGAATATAGCTAAAATTAGATTTATCATCTTACCCTCTTCTTTCCTTCATTTCTGTCAATACTACTCTTCTTCCTCTTTCCTCAACCAACAATCTTGGGGTCTTCTTTGATTTCTCTTTTTCCCCTCACATTCAGATTACTAAACATAAGAACATAAGATATGCCATACTGGGTCAGACCAAGGTCCATCAAGCCCAGTATCCTGTTTCCAAGAGTGGCCAATATATGTCATAAGTACCTAGCAGTTTCCCCAAGGGACACAGGTTCCAAATACTTGTACGGGGTCAAGCAGTGATATCCCGGGTCTCTTTTAATAATGGTTTATGGTCCTCTCCTCCAGGAACTTGTCCAATCCTTTTTTAAACCCAGCAACACTAACAGCTTTTACTACATCCTCCAATAACAAATTCC
The DNA here is from genome assembly GCA_033557465.1 of Ichthyophis bannanicus. NCBI lineage: Eukaryota > Metazoa > Chordata > Amphibia > Gymnophiona > Ichthyophiidae > Ichthyophis > Ichthyophis bannanicus. Next base: position 774,940,400 of record CM066031.1, read on the forward strand.
AGAGTTTGATTACACATTGAATGAAAAAGTATATTCTCTTATTAGTCTTAAATAGGTTACCCTGTAGCTTCATTGCGTGTCCCATAGTCTTTTTATATTCTGATAACGTAAACAATCAATCTACGTTTACCCGTTCCACTCCATTAATTTATAGACCTCTATCATATCTCCCCTCAGCTGTCTTTTCTACGTTGAAGAGCCCTAACCTTTTTAGCATCTCTTCATAGGGTGTCCTTCCATCCCCTTTACCATTTTGGTGGCTCTTCTCTGTACCTCTTCTAATCATGCTATATCCTTTTTAAGATACGGCAACCAGAATTGCATACAATATTCAAGGTGCGGTCACATCATGGAATGATACAGAGGCATTATAACATCCTTTGTTTTATTTTCCATTCCTTTCTTCATGATACCTAGCATGCTATTTGCTCTCTTGGCTGCCGCTGCACACTGAGCAGAGGGTTTTAACATGTTATCCACAATGACGCCTAAATCTTTTTCCTGGGTGGTGGTTCCTAATGTGGAACCTTGCATCGTGTAACCATAGTTTGGGTTGTTCTTCCCTAGGTGCATAACTTTGCACTTGTCCACATTAAATTTGATCTGCCATTTAGATGCCCAGTCTTCCAATTTATCAAGATCCTCTTGCAATTTTCCACAATCCTCATGGGTTTTTATCTTTAAATAGTTTTTGAGTCATCTGCAAATTTGATGTCGCTCGTTATTCCCTTTTCCAGGTCATTTATGAATGTCAAAAAGCAGCAAAACCAGCACAGATCCCTGGGGTACTCCACCTTTCTCCATTGGGAAAACTGGCCATTTAGCCCCACCCTCTGCTTTCTATCTTTTAACCAGTTTCTGATCCACAATAGCATACTGCCTCCTATTCCATGACTTTTTAGTTTTGCCAAAAGTCTCTGATGAGGGACCTTGTCAGGGCTTTCTGAAAGTCCAGATACACTATAATCAACCAACTCATCTTTGTCTACCTACTAATTCATACCTTCAAAATACAGCAAATTAGTAAGACAAGATCTTCCTTGTTGAAAGCCATGTTGGCTATCTATATGTTCAGTAATTTTGTTCTTTATGATGGTTTTACCAATTTCCCCGGTACTGACGTCGAGCTCACCGGTCTGTATTTTCCAGATCACCCCTGGAACCCTTTTTAAAAATTGGCATTACATTGGCCATCCTCCATTCTTCATGTATTACAGATGATTTTAATGATAGTAATCTGTGAACTAATAGCAGGTCTGCAATCTCATATTTTAGTTCGTTCAACACCCTTGGATGTATACCATCCGGTCCAGGTGATTTGCTACTCTTCAGTTTATCAAATAGTTGTAATACATCTTCCCAGTGTGTAGATATCTTTCAATTCTTCTGCAGTATCACCTTTAAATACCTCTTCAGTCATGGGTAATATCCCTACATCTTCCTCAGTAATTCCAAAGCAAAGAATTCATTCAGTCTCTCCGCTATAGCCTTGTCCCCTCTTACTGCCCCTTTTACCCCTCTATCATCTAATGGTCCAACTGACTCACAGGGGTTTTTTGTTACGAATGTACTTGAAGTCTTTTACACGTTTGATACCACAGCAAGCTTCTCAAATTCTTTGCCTGCCTTATCATTGTCTTGCATTTAACTTCCCAGTGCTTGTGCTGTTTCCAGTTTGTCATTTGGCTTTTTTTTTCCCATTTCCTGAAAAATTGCTTGTTTGGCAACAGCCTCTGACCTCAACTTTAAACCATGCTGGCAGATTTTTGGACTTCCTTCCACTTTTCTTAAAGCATGGAATACAGCTAGTCTGGGCTTCCAAGAGAGTGTATTTTTAAACACACAAGCTTGATGTAAATCTTTAACCTTAGCAACTGCTCCTTTTAGTTTTTTATTAACTATTTTCCTCATTTTATCATGGTCTCCCTTTTGAAAGTTGAAAGGTAGTACTGTGGATTTCCTTACCATCCCTCCTCCATTAATTAAATCAAATGCAATCATGCTATGATCACTATTGCCAAGTGGCCCCAACACCCTTATCTCTTGCACCAAACCTGGTATTCCACTAAGGAATAGGTCCAAAATGGCTTCCCCTCTGGTCAGATTATGAACCAGCTGCTCCAAGAAGCAGTCATTTATTTCATCTAGATACTTTATCTCCCTAGAATGTCCTGCTGCGACACTGACCCAGTCAATAATGGGGTAATTGAAATCACCCATTACTGTGCTGTAACTTTTGTTAGCTTTCCTGATTTCTTTGAGCATTTCATAATCCATTTGTTCATTCTGGCAAGGAGGTCGATAGTACACCCTGACTGCCACTGCCTTCCCCTTTTTACAAGGAATTTCAATCCATAGAAATTCTACTGCAAATTTTGGTTCCTGCAAAACTTTAATCCTTTGACTCAATGCCTTCTCTGAGTGCAACCCCTCCACCAATTTGATCAGCTCTATCATGACAATATAGTTTGTACCCAGATATCAGTGTCCCACTGGTTGTCCTCCTTCCACCATGTCTGAGATACCTATTATATCTAACCTCTCATTTAGTGCTATATATTCTAACTCTGCCATCTTATTTTTTTTTAGACTTCAAGCATTTGCATACAAGCATTTTAGAGACTATTTTATTCATATTAATCTGGCTATCGGTAGGCAGGGGTAATTTGGAATCTTTAAGCTCTGTCTACTCCATACTCAAGGGCATTCGGGCTACTTTTATCTTTATAGGAACCTCTCTTCTTATATTTATTTATTTAACATCTTTTATATACCGCGCTATTTGTTGTCAGTGCGGTTTACATATAACAAAGGTTGCACATTCGGAGGACAATTGTGTGCTTACATTAAAACAGGAAACTTAAACTTGGAACAGGGTAGAACTGTAACTATGTACAAAACATATTAGATTCTTTATGCTCTAACTTCATTCTTTTGGTAGTATCCTTCAAGAATACATTGTTCCAAACCATGCGCTCTTGGGCAACTGTCGGCTCTCCCCTATTATCTAGTATAAAAGCTGCTTTCTCTCCTTTTTAAAGGTTAATGCCAGCAGCCTGGTTTCATGCAGGTTAAGGTGAAGCTCATTCCATCAGAAGAGCCCCTCCTTTCCCCAGAATGTTCCCCAGTTCCTAACAAATCCAAAACCTTCATCCTTGCACCATAGTTTCATCCGTGCATTGAGACTCTGGAGCTCTGCCTGTCTTTTGGGTCCTGCGCATGGAACAGGAAGCATTTCAGAGAACGCTACTCTGGAAGTTCTGGATTTCAACTTCCTACCTAAAAGCCTAAATTTAGCCTCCAGAACCTCCCTACCATATTATCCTATGTCATTGGTACCAACATGTACCAAGACAGCAGACTCCTCCCCAGCACTATCTAAGACCTTGTCTAGGTGGCGCATGAGGTCCGTTACCTTTGCAAAAGGCAGGCATGTTACTTGGCAATCCTCACGTCTACCAGCCACCCAGCTATCTACATGCCTAATGATCGAATCACCAACTATAACAGCTGTCCTAACCCTTCCCTCATGGGCACATGACCCTGGAGAAACGTCCTCGGTGCGAAAGGGTTTTTACATTTTATTTTATTTATATTCTTATATACTGTGCTATTCTCCATCAGTGCGGTTTACATCAAACAAACTGAAATTACATTGAACAGGGCATTATAACTTGGAGATAACTATTTTACAGGGAACATGGGCTATGGAGAGTTAAGTGGCTTGCCCAAGACCACAAGGAGCACCTGTGGGATGAGAAACCACAGTCCTTCCGGCCCAAGGTTGCTGTCCTCTAGTGGGATTTGAACCCCCGACCTTCTGGCCTGAAGTACCTTGCCCCAACCACTAGGCCACTCCTCCAGTCCACATCACCTGGAGGACAGGTCCTAGCTACAGGATCACTTCCTGCCACACCAGGGTGATGCTCTCTTGTCACGTGACCTCTCTCCTCCATGGCAACAGGGATGCTGCCAGACTGAAGGTGGGACTTCAGGACTAAATCCCTGTAGGTCTCATCTATGTACCTCTGTCTTCCTTATCTCCTCCAAGTCTGCTACTCTAGCTTCCAGAGATTGGACTCATTCCCTGAGAGCAAAGAGCTGCTTGTACCTAGTACACACATAAAACCCCCTCACCAACTGGGAGAAAATCATACATGTGACACTCAATGCAAAAGATTGGAAAGCCCCCATCTTGCTGCTGACCTGCTGTCTGCATCTTAATTTTAAGGTTGTGTTTAGATATTTAAGTTCTTTACTTACTAAGGTTTGCTGGGGATACTTACACTAATAAAACTATACCTAGTATGTTTAATGTACTTTGTTCACCTGAAGCTTAATCTCAGGTCCTTAATGTATGCCTGATGAGGATAAACAGCTGTACCTGAGTGAATATGGCACCTCCTTTCCTTTAAGATGTTTAAGCACCTAAGAGGTTTAAGCACCTGCTGCTTCCTTCTCTATAACATTAGTAAAATGTGCCCTTCCCCCTCTGAAAACACTAAAATTTTGATTCATTCTCTAGTTACATCTAGTCTTGACTAATGTAACCTGCTTGCCGGTCTCCCTCAGTGTCATCTTTCTCCTCTTCAATCTATTCAAAACTCTGCTGCACGTTTAATCTTCCATCAACCCCGCTACTCACATATTACCCCTCTTCTGAAGTCACTTCACTTGCTCCCCTTCTGCTTCCATATCCATTATAAACAACTTTTTAACCTACAAACCTTTTAATGTATTCATTCTTCTTTCCTCCCACTAGCTCTCTTCTCTCCTTAAACCCCCGCCTCCCCCACCTCATGAATTTCGCTGCTCCTCCAGTCTCCTCTTTACCCTTTCCTCTTCTGCTAACTTCAGACTTCGCTCATTTCACCTTGCTGCTCCTTATGCCCGGAACAAACTTCCTTTACCCTAGCGAGTCTCTTCTCTCTCCGTTTTCAAATGTATGCTAAAGTCTTATCTTTTTGTGGCTGCTTTCAACTCCTTACCTTCCTTAATTTAAGCTTCATTGTTTATCTATTTGCTAGATTGTAAGCTTTTCAAACAGGAACTGTCTATTTCTAGGTTCGTACACCACTGCGTATGCCTAGTAGTGCTTTATAATTGTTAAATAATAAAAGAAAAGCTAGGTCAGACTTACCAAAAACTTTCAATACTTTCAATTTTGGCACTGTGTGGCTGGGGTTGCTGTGCGCAATCTGTTCTGCAGATCCCTGGTTGGGGTGGAGTGGATTTTGTATCTAGATAAGGGCTAGACACATTATTTCTAAATTGTACAAGGTGCTGGTGATTCTCAAATAAAATCATCCTCTGCATCATAAGGTTTGGGAGAATGTACGGGGATGGGGGGGGCAGAAAGAGGAAGCCTTTTGGCACATCTTCCTTTATACACATAAGACATTTACTATGTTACTATATATCACTTAACCTATTGGCTGTTCAAATGAAAACTGAGGTTTTCCACGTCTCCAGCACAAATAGCAAGATAGAATCCTCGGGTCCCATTAGTCTGTTTGCATGTGGAAGTTATGCTAACAGATTACATGTGGTGGGACTGTACACCGATTCAGACCTTTTGAGGGGAGGTTCATGGGACTATTCAGGCTGTAAAGTGGATCTCCCTCCCCTTTTGTTATGAGGTGTTAGTTCTTGGAGCGGAGAGCTCCTGGTCTGCGGCTAGAGCTACCATGCGCCTTATTAAATTTCTGCTAATTGCAGCTCACTGTGTGGTGGCTCAGCACTGGTGAGACCAGAGGCCCCCCCACGAAAGGAGTGGTTAAAAAAGTGACATTTGTTCTGGAGAAACTAACCTAACCTTTCTTTTACGAGCAGAAAGCATATTCTTTCAGGAAAATTGGGCTCCCTGTATAGATTGTTTCTAAATAGGATATTATTGCTTATACAGTCCCTGCTCCAGAGCACTACCTACTGTTGGCTTGTGATGGGTGGCTTTAGAGTTACAGTACTTCTATGATTAGACAGGCTGATTTCTATGAATTATGGTAGACTGTTCTATTTATCTTCAAAAGTAATCTACCCTTCACGTGGTTTGTATGCTCAGAGCTTCGGGGCAGGAAGTGTTTGAGGGGGAATGAGGGGTGGGGGTGTTTGTCTTTTATGATATGGCTTATTCTGTGCCTCTCAAGTGGCCTTAGTGTTATATGTTTGCTAGTACAGTGGGGGAGGGGTATATTTCAGCTCCTATTTCTTTTTTCTCTGTCCTGTGTACTGGGCTGCTGTGGTATATTATGCTTGTTTTTTATGCCATCTTGCTGTATGATTTCTCTTATGTTTTGTTCATTCACTCTGCTTGATACATAGCAAGTTTCCATTTTTCTTGTCAACTTCCGTTGTAATGTTTATGCTTTGTAGAAGCTGCACTTTCAGAACAGTTAAAAAAAGAAGATAAAATTAAATTAAAATGGTGTGATAACGGTTTTGGTTTTTATGGCACCAACTCTGAAACACAAAATAGGCAGTGGAAGCATGAAGGTGTATTTTAAAAACAAAAAAAAAAATTCCTGGGACAGATTGATTAAACCTGTCACATCAGAAATACCTCTCCAAACACCACAATGTTAATGTGTGGAGAAAGGTTCAGGTCACAGTCTTGAAGACCTTTCATGGAGACCAATCTCAGATGGGCAACCAACACTATCTGGGTATTAAGTTACAAGAGGTAGCTGATCTGTGCCAACTCATGAAGGTGGTAGACAAAAGGGCGGACAAGCATAGGGATGACATGCTGGTAAGTAAGCACACTATGGAGAAATTCGAACAAAGTGGAAGACCTGGAAAACAGTATAGGCACAATAATTAAGGATCAGAGCAGCCCCAGAAGCTTTGGACAATAGTAACTTTATGGAGCCAACCATTTCCAAAGCAGATTTAATGGCAGAAAATATCCCCATAAGAGTTTTGGATGTTAAACTGGATCATGCCCATTTAAGCCCTGCCTTTGCACCTGCCCTGGATCTGGGGTCTCAGAAATGGTCCAAGAAATATGCTTAAGCAGGTATTCACTCAGATATCCTCTTTTTGATTGCAATTTACTGCAGTTTATATTATGTCATTTCATTTCTGCCCCCACCTCATTGTTTACATGTTCTCTTACTAATCCTCCATACTGCAAAGGTAGAGTAACTCAACCATTCTAGTTTCCTTCTTGCTAAAATATCTGAACCCTACAACCAAAATAACAGTACATGAGCCGTTCATAGACCTGTACTACCCAGCTGTACCAAAACTATCTGCTTAAACAATGCTTCCGTAATGAAAAAAAGGTGGGAAAATACACCAATTGTGAAAACCCTAAATCCCTCCTATAAAATCCCAAACTTCCCATCTTATACCCCTATTCCCTTCATTATCCCAGTGGACATTAAAATCACCCATTTCCACCCTTCACAACTGACCTCTCCCTGGGTAGTCTGTATACAGTATATGATCTTTTCCATATTTACGTAAAGCACAGTTACTTACCTGTAACAGGTGATCTCTGGGAACAGCAGGAATTAGTCCTCACATATGGGTACGTCGGTACCGACGGAGCCCGTGCGGGAAAGCTCCCCAGCTTCTTAGAATAGAAGCTTTTGGGACCTCCCACTGCACATGCGCACTGCCTTCCCGCCTTCCTGAACAGCTCTCCTCAGTTTCGAGTTTATAGCTGAGTCAACAGAGAGAGGACAGGAAGATAGATAGATAAAAGATACAACTCCTAGGGGAGGTGGGTGGGTTGTGAGGACTAATTCCTGCTGTTCCCAGAGATCACCTGTTACAGGTAAGTAACTGTGCTATCTCCAGGAACAAGCAGGAATAAGTCCTCACATATGGGGACTCCCTAGCTTAGATGCATGGGATCCCCTGTAAAGGTTCGCCATCTTCGTATGGATCTCAGGCATCCATTCTGGGAAGGTGGGCAGGAGTTGTTTAGGAATGGAACAGGTGCTTGAGGACAGCCTGGCCAAACAAGGCATCCCGGCGGGAGTCCTTGTCCAAACAGTAATGGGCTGTGAAGGTATGAACCGAGGCCCAGGTAGCGGCTCGACAGATCTGATCTATGGAAACAGAGTGCAGATGAGCCATAGAAGTTGCCATGGCCCTCACATTGTGAGCAGTGACATGGCCTTCCAGAGAAATGTTTTTGCTCTGGTAAGCAAAAGAAATACACTGAGCAATCCAATTGGAAAGTGTACGCTTGGAGACTGGAAGTCCCAAATGGGAAGGATCAAAGGCCACAAAAAGTTGAGAAGACTTTCGATGTGGCTGAGTCCTATTAAGGTAAAAAGCGAGAGCTCTTTTACAATCCAGAGTATGAAGGTTCCTCTCTGCATTGGATGCATGAGGAGCTGGAAAAAAGACAGGTAGATATACCTCTTGATTAAGATGAAAAGGCGAGACCACTTTAGGCATAAAGTGGGGATTCGTCCTAAGGACCACCTTATCATGATGAAATCTTGTGTAAGGTGGATTAGCCACTAAAGCCTGCAGGTCACTGATGCGGCGAGCCGAAGTGACTGCAATGAGGAAGATGACCTTCCAGGAAAGAAATTTCAAGGAGGTGGAAAACATTGGCTCAAAAGGTGGCTTCATAAGTTGACCGAGCACTAGATTCAAATCCCATGCGACCGGGGGTGGTCTGATGGGAGGTTTAGTGAGAGTCAGGCCTCTCATGAATCTTGCAACAAGAGGATGAGAGGAGATAGGTTGTCCATTTATATGTTTCAAGGATGCTGCAATAGCACTTAAATGGACTCTTACCGAATTCGTCTTGAGGCCTGCATTGGATAGATGCAGGAGATAATCAAGAAGAGAATTCAAAGGAAGTGCCAGAGGGTCAAGACCCTGCTGAGCACACCAAATGGAAAAACGTTTCCATTTGAAAGCATAGGAACGCCTGGTAGAGGGTTTCCTAGAGGCAGAAAGGATATCTTTCACTGGTTGGGAAAGATGAAAGTCTTGAAGGCTTAAGCCTTCAGTAACCAAGCACTGAGGTGAAGGGATTTGGGGTTTGGGTGCCACAAAGTCCCCTCCTCCTGAGACAGGAGGTCTGGCGCAGCTCCCAGATCCAAGTAGGATCCCTGGGAGAGCTGTAGAAGTAGAGGGAACCACACTTGGCGTGGCCAGCGTGGAGCTATGAGGATCATAGTTCCATGATCCCTCTGGAGTTTGAACAGAGTCTTGGGAATCAAAGGAATGGGTGGAAAGGCATATAGGAATGCCTGATTCCAATTCAGGAGAAAGGCGTCCGTGGCCTGAGCTCCCTGACACGGAGTTCTGGAACAGAACCGGGGAAGTTTGGCATTCCACGGACTTGCAAAGAGGTCTATGTCCGGGGTCCCCCATTCCTGAAAGATTCGGTTTATTTGGTCCAAATGTAGGGACCATTCGTGTGGCAGCAGAACTCGACTGAGCCTGTCTGCCCGAGAGTTTTGAACTCCTGGGAGATACACTGCTAGCAGGTGAATCTGATGCTCTCTGGCGAAGGCCCATAGTCTTAGAGCTTCGTTGCAAAGCGACAGAGAGCCCGTCCCTCCTTGTTTGTTTATGTAAAACATGGCCACCTGATTGTCCGTCTGAACTAGGACAGTGAGGTTGGCTAGGAGGGAGTGGAAGACCTTGAGGGCAAGGTAAATTGCTCGCAGTTCCAGAAGATTGATATGAAGGGTGGTCTCCTGTAGAGACCAAGTGCCCTGAGTGGAGAGAGTTTGCAGATGGGCTCCCCACCCTGTTTGGGAGGCATCTGTTGTGAGGGTTGCTTGGGGTAGCAATGGTTGAAATGGAGCCCCCAACAACAGATTCTTGGTGGAAGTCCACCAGTGGAGGGACCAAAACAGACGATCGGAGGTTTGTATTTGGTCTGAGAGCGCTCCTGACGCCTGAGTCCACTGAGTGGCCAGGGTCCATTGAGCTGCTCTCATATGAAGACGAGCATAGGGCACCACATGCACTGTGGAGGCCATATGACCCAGTAGGCATAGCATTTCCCTGGCTGTCAAGTGAGTGCTGGACTGAGCTTGGGAGGCCAAACTCAGGAGGCGCTGGCCTCGAACATGTGGAAGGTAGGCCCTTGCAGTGATGGTGTCCAACTGGGCCCCTATGAATTCTAGAGATTGAGTAGGGATGAGTTGGGACTTGGGAAGGTTTACTACCAGTCCCAGATACTGCAAAAGGCTCCTTGTGTGGTCCAGGGAAATCTGGGCCTGTGACTGAGTTGGAGCTCGGATGAGCCAGTCGTCCAGATATGGGAAGACAAAGATTCCCATGCCTCTTAGAAATGCGGCTACGACTGCCATGCATTTTGTGAATACTCTTGGAGCAGAGGCTAGACCGAAGGGGAGTACTCTGTATTGGAAATGTTTTCCCTGAAACAGAAAGCGAAGATACTTTCTGTGGGATGGATGGATGAGTATATGTGTATACGCATCCTGTAGGTCTAGAGAACAAAGCCAGTCCTGACCCTGGAGGTAAGGAAGGAGAATGCCGAGAGACAGCATTTTGAATTTCTCCTTGAAGAGAAATTTGTTCAATTCTCTCAGATCTAGGATTGGTCTGAATCCCCCTGTCTTCTTTGGAATGAGAAAATAAGGGGAGTAGAAACCGGACCCTTGTTGAGGAAGAGGAACCTCTTCTATGGCCCCTTGGGCAAGAAGAGAGGAAACCTCTTGACCCAACAGGGTTAGGAGAGATGGGGGAGAATTGAATGGTCTCACCATATGATGGGGAGGAAGGCTGGAGAAATGAAGTTTGTAACCCTCTCGAATGATAGAGAGGGTCCATTGTTCTGTTGTGATTTGTTCCCATCTGGGAGCAAAGTGAACCAACCTTCCGGGTATGGTGAGAGGTTCTGGTTGTGTTAGAACCAGAAGTGGCAAGTTCCCTAGGAGCAAGTCAAAACCCCTGAGGGGTTGGAGCCTGCTGAGCTACAGTAGCTGCTGCAGGCTTAGCTCGTGCTTGTTTGGATTGCTGACGCTTAGCAGTATAGCGAGGTTGAGAAGACTGCTGGCCAGTATTTGAAGCAACTCTGGCCTTCTTATAGTAAGGCCTTTTAAAAGACTTTTTCTTAGTAGGAATTGAAGTGGACTTTGAAAGTCTTTCCAAGGTGGCATTTTCAGCATCCATTTGGGTGGCTTTGATTTGCCACTCTTCCCCAAATAAGTTCTCACCTGTACAGGGCAGATTCCGTAAGCCATCTAGAACCCAAGGTTCCAGATCAGAGGCCTGGAGCCAAGCAAGACGTCGGGCTGCAATAGCAATGCCCGAAGCCCTACTGGCTCCCTCAAAGGAATCATATGCTGCCCTATTAGAGAACTTAGAAACCTCTAAAAGTTGTTTCACTAGGGAAAGGAATCCCTGCTTTTTATCCTCAGGGATAAAGGGGGCAAAATGCCGCACCTTTTTGGCAAGTTCCTCCAGGAACATGCCCATATAGAGACTGTAGGAATTAATCCTGGCTATAAGCATACTAGCCTGGAAAATTTTCCTTCCAAAAGAGTCCAAATTCTTACATTCCCGTCCTGGAGGGGTGGAAGAGTGCCTTTTGGTACTCCTAATCTTCTTCATTGCAGACTTCACCACAATAGAGTGGTGGGGCAATTGAGTCTTTTGGAAACCAGGAGAAGGAGGGACCCTATACATGGTGTCCAACCTACGGGAATAAGGAGACAAAGTCAAAGGATTTTCCCAGAAATCCATCAGTTGTTCTTGAAGGATTTCATGGATAGGCAGGGTAACTGCCTCCTTAGGGGCCTTTGAGTATCCCAAAATATCCAGTTTTTTGGATCTGGGTTCCTTTTCAGAGGATGTGGTAATAGAAAGGGCTGTAGCCATATCTAAAACAAAGTCCTGGAAGGACAAATCCTCTGGAGGGGACATTCTCCTTTTAGGAGAAGAGGGCTCCTCAGGTAAGTTGAGTGAAAACTCAGCAGAATCATCAGAGGAGTGAAAATCCTCAGAGGAATCGGTGCTTTCCTCTAACGCACGATACGCGTACCGATCGGTATCGATATCGGGCGTATCGGGTATGGAACCGGTATGGAGCGAAAGCCCATACGGTACCGACTTGCGTTTAGAGGTGGACGGCCTCGATACCGGCATGGCGGACGATACCGGTATCGGGCCCGGAACCGCTGAAAGCGGAACCGATGGCGTTGCAGCTTTAATGAAAGCCATGACGGCTTGCTGCATGGACTGTACAGTATCGCCCATGGACGCCATAGCTGCCTGGATGTCGGTACCGGAGTGACCCGGTACCCCAGAGCAGGCTAACAGGTGATCTGTCGAGGCCGTAGCATCGATATCAACCTGAGACCCCTGAATTGGCGTTTTTGGAAGTTGGACTTCCCGCCGGGGTTGTTTGGCTGGGGCAGGGTCCTCAAGTTCTAAGCTAAGAGCCTCTCGATGCTTTGAAGGAGATTTGCTCTTTGAGGACTTGCCCACAGAAGGTTTGGTTACCTGAGATCCATCCGGAGAAGAAGACCTGGATGACTGTGATGCTGTATTCTCTGAAGCAAACAGCACATGGAATTTGTTGGCCCGGTTCTGCAGCCCACGTTTAGACATGTGGGAGCAAGATGGGCAGTCCGGTATGGAATGGTCAGGCCCCAAACATTTCAGACACCAGTCATGGGTGTCTGTGACTGAAATAACAGCATTACATTTGGTACACTTCTTAAATCCAGGGGCTGGCTTCTCCATGAGGAGAAATTGAGTAGGCCGAGAGGCCTCTCTGAAGTGACCAAAAAGCTAAAAAATAAGAAAAAAGAATTATAATTTTTTAAAGAAAGAAAGAAAAGACCGGCGATACCGGTATCGGTATGGGGAAGGCAGGTACGCGGTCTAAAGAAACAAATAAAATAACAATTTCTTCAGCGGTGACAGGAACACGACCTGCTGGCTCCGCGGAAAAAGAGAAACTGAGGAGAGCTGTTCAGGAAGGCGGGAAGGCAGTGCGCATGTGCAGTGGGAGGTCCCAAAAGCTTCTATTCTAAGAAGCTGGGGAGCTTTCCCGCACGGGCTCCGTCGGTACCGACGTACCCATATGTGAGGACTTATTCCTGCTTGTTCCTGGAGATCACTTATTTCTGCTGTGTGCATTGATGTAACTCACTCCCTCCCACTACCCCCAGAAGGTCAAATCAAACACTTACAAAGAGCTTAATACCACCTCCTTTTTATAAAATGTTGTCAGGCTATTTAGAGTAGTGCTTTACCCTCTTTTACAGATTTAATTGCTAGGGAAACCTCTATGTGAATATCTATTATGCCTTATTTTTAACATAGGAAGAGAAATCCTACAAATATCCAATAAAGCCCCCTTTGCATTCACCACACCCACCATCATAACCCCTTTGACACCCCCCCCAATACTTCATTGTACCTTGAGAGTAGCAACAGCACATAGGTTACCTGATAGGCTTCAGCAGCTGAGGTAACCACATGCTCCAACAAACCAACAACAAACACGCCCTTTTTAATGTGCTCCCGGAGAAAGAGTCCAGCTGAGGCAGAGTCCAGCAGGTCAAAGATCTGCTCATTATAGATTTCAAGGAAGGAACACTTACACAGGAAACTTTTCCCATCTCCAGTCTGTAAAGCAAAACAGTAAAGATAACAACCATTGCTGTCCTAGCCACTGGTCTCCTTTTCAGCACAGTTAAACTTTCTTCAACACTTAAACTATTAGCATTTTAAAACACTGCTTAATAAATACCCTCAGAGAGACAAATCACTATGTATTTAATTGAACTCAGAATTTAAATTCTCCACTGTACCAGTTAGGGATCTAGGAAGGTTACAAAATTTAAAAACATGAAAAAAGTCTAAAATTTACAGGCAATACATGTAACAGCTTAAAAACTAAAACAAAAAAGGCTAAATACATACAGCATAGTTACTCACCTGTAACAGGTGATCTCCGGGAACAGCAGGAATTTAGACTTCACATATGGGTATCGTCGGTACCGACGGAGCCTGCGCGGGAACGCTCCCCAGCATCCAATTAGAAAGCTTTTGGAGCATCCCACAGCGCCTGTGTGCTGCCCTCCCGCCTTTCCCAACTGCCTCTCTCCAGTTGAGTTTTAAAGCTGAGAAAGAGAGAGCGAGAAAGAAAAGAAAAGAGATACAACTCCTAGGGGAGGTGCGTGGGTTGTGAAGACTTAATTCCTGCTGTTCCCAGAGATCACCTGTTACAAGTGAGTAACTATGCTATCTCCAGGAACAAGCAGGAATGTAGTCTCCACATATGGGGACTCCCTAGCTACAGATGCCACGGTGGGACCCCAGAAGTTGTGTGCCCCTGTGAAAGGGCTCCACTTCCCCCCATGTATCTCTGGCATCCTACCGGGAATGGTGGGTAGGAGTTAAGTATGGAACAGGTGTTGTAGAACAGTCTGACCAAACAAGGCATCCCAGCGGGAGTCCTTGTCTAAGCAGTAATGGGCTGTGAAGGTATGAACCAAGGCCCAAGTAGCTGCTCGACAGATGTTGTCAATAGACACAGTATAGATGAGCCATTGAGGCTGCCATGGCTCACACTGTGAGCTGTGACATGGCCTTCCAGAGAAAGATTCTTACTCTGATAGGCAAAAGAAATACACTGTGCAATCCAATTGGACAATGTTCTCTTGGAGACTGGAAGTCCCAAATGAGAAGGATCAAAAGCAACAAAAAGTTGAGGACTTTCTATGTTGCTGTGCCCTTTGTATGTAAAAAGCAAGTGCTCTTTTACAGTCCAAAGTATGAAGATTCCTTTCTGCATTTGAAGCATGAGGCCTTGGAAAAAATACAGGCAGGTAAACTGCTTGGTTTAAATGAAAAGGTGAGACCATCTTTGGCATAAAGTGCAGATGAGTCCTAAGGACTACCTTATGATGAACCTTGTATAAGGAGGATCAGCAACTAATGCTTGCAATTCACTGATGCGATGTGCTGATGTGATTGCAATGAGAAAGATAACTTTCCAGGAAAGGAATTTCAAGGAGGTAGTAGCTAAAGGTTCAAAAGGCGGCTTCATGAGCTGCCCAAGAACCAGATTCATGTCCCATGCCACAGGTGGTGGCCTAATGGGAGGCTTAGTTAGAAGAAGGCCCCTCAATCTTGCTATGAGAGGATGAGAGGAAATAGGCTGCCCATTTAAAGGCTTTAAAGAAGCTGAAATAGCACTTTTATTTTATTACAATTTTTTATATACCGCATTATTCGGCATCAGCGCGGTTTACATTATAACACGACCATAACAAGCTGTTAGGTTTTACATCGAACAGGGGTACAAACATGGATAACAGGGGTCAACTATATACATACATGAAATAAATATATGGCAATAAGTAACGATATCATAATAGGCGTAAGGGTTATTTCCTAAGTGGGGCAATTCTTCAGAGGGGATGTCTAGGTGGCATTGGTGGTTGGGTAGCATTGGAGGAAAAGATGGAATTTGAGTGCCTTCCTGAACTGCGCTAGGTCGGTAATAGCCCTAATGTCACTTAAATGGACTCTGAGTTAGTCTTAAGTTCTGCATTAGATAAATGAAGGAGATACTCCAGTAATGATTCCAGAGATATCGCAAGGGGGTCAAGACCCTTCTGTGAACACCACATGGAAAACCTTTTCCACTTGAAAGCATAAGAGCGTCTTGTGGAAGGTTTCCTGGAAGCATAAAGGACATCCTTTACTTGAGAAAGGTTAAGACCATGAAGGTCTAGGCTCTCAGCAACCAGGCCCTGAGATGCAGAGAGTGGGGATTGGGATGCCACAACATCCCGTCCTCCTGAGACAGGAGATCTGGAGCAGATCCGAGATAGAGCTTGAGATGTAGGAGCAGAGGGTACCACACCTGCCGTGACCAATGTGGAGCTATGAGAATCATATGGCCTCCGTCTCTCTGAAGCTTGAATAGGGTTTTGGGAATTAGGGGAATGGGTGGAACGGCATATAGGAAGTCCTGACCCCAGTGGAGGAGGAAAGCATCCCTGGCCTGAACCCTGAGCCGGAATTCTGGAACAGAACCTGGGAAGTTTGGCATTCAGTGGACTTGCAAAGAGGTCTATGTCTGGGGTTCCCCAAATTTGAAAAATGTTGCTACTTGGTCTGCATGGAGAGACCATTCGTGTGGGAGCAGAACTGGAATGAGTCTGTCTGCCCAAGAGATTTGAATGCCTGGCAGATACACCGCAAGGAGATGAATCTGATTCTCTCTGGCGAGGGCCCATAGTCGCAAAGCTTTGTTGCAAAGCGACAGAGAGCCTGTTCCTCCCTGCTTGTTCAGATAGAACATAGTTACTTGATAGTCCTAATTCAGACGGACAATCTTGTAGCTTAGCTGGGTGTGGAACACTCAAAGAGCAAGGAAGATTGCTCTGAGTTCTATGAGATTGATATGTAAGTGGGTCTCCTGTGGAGTCCAGGTGCCTTGGGTAGAGAGATCTTGCAGGTGAGCTCCCCAACCCACCTGTGAGGCATCTGTTAGAGTGACCTGGGGTAGGGGCTGCTGGAAAGGGGACCCCACCAACAGGTTTTGGGTTGACTGCCACCATTGTAGGGACAAAATAAGGCGACTTGTATTTGCTATTTTGTCTGACAGGCAGCCTGATGACTGAGTCCACTGAGTGGATAGAGTCCATTGGGCTGCTCTCATATGGAGGCGAGCATAAGGAACATGATGCATGGTAGATGCCAGGTGGCCTAGTAATTGTAACATTTCCCGAGCAGTGAGATGAGTTTTTAAACACTGCTTGGGAGGCTAACTGCACAATGCGAAGGCAGCGGGGCTGTGGAAGATAGGCCCTTGCTTTGATATCCAGCAAAGCTCCTATAAACTCTACAGACTGAGTGGGAGTTAGGCTGGATTTTGGGATGTTTATGACCAGGCCCAAATACTGAAGGATATGCATTGTGCAAGATAGAGAAATCCTGGCCTCTGACTCTGATGGAGCTCGAATGAGCCAGTCTAAGTAGGGGAAGACGAATATTGCTAGAGTGCGAAGAAATGCTGCTACCACAGCCATGCATTTCGTAAACACCCTTGGTGCTGAGGCCAGGCCAAAAGGAAGCACCCTGTATTGGTAGTGCTTTCCTTGAAAAAGGAACCAAAGGAATCTTCGGTGAGTTGGATGGATGAGAACATGTGTACGCATCCTTGAGATCTACAGAACAAAGCCAATCCTGACTCTGAAGGTATGGCAGCAGAGTTCCCAGAGAAATCTTGAATTTCTCTTTGAACAGGAATTCGTTCAATTCTCCGAGGTCCAAAATGGGTCTGTGTCCCCGTGTTTTCTTTGGAATAAGGAAATAGGGGGAGTAAAACCCTGTACCCTGTTGGGAAATGGGTACGTCTTCTATTGCCCCCTGGGCAAGAAGCAAACTGACCTCTTGACCCAACTGAGTGTTGAGTGAAGTCTGAGAACTGAACTGTCTTACCATGGTAGGAGGGGGCATGTTGAGGAAATGAATCTTGTACCCCTCTCTTACAATGGAAAGAGTCCATTTTTCTGCTGTTATCTGACCCCATCTGGGGGCAAAATGACAACCTTCCTGGGATGGTGGAAGGCTCTGGCCCGTTGAGGGCCATGAAGGCCAGGTTCTCTAGGTGGGAGTCAAAGTCCCTGTGGAGGTCAAGTCTGCTGGGCCGGTTGAGGCTTAGCAGCCTGTTTTCCTTTGCTTTGGGGTCTGCTATCCCTTTCGGGCAGACTGACCTGCAGAATGCACCTGCTGGGTATAGGAGGGGTAAAAGCTCTTTTTAGAGAAGAATGGTTTCTTGTAGGATTTTCTCCTTGTAGGATCAGCTGTAGCCTTGGATAGTCTATCCAAAGTGGTGTTATCAGCATCTAGCTCATTAGCTTTCTCTTGCCAAAGAGATTCACCTGTGCAAGGGATATTCACCAGTTTGTCCTGTACCCAGAGTTCTAAGTCAGATGCCTGGAGCCAGGCAATTCTACGAGCACCTATGACAATGGCAGAGGTTCTGCTTATGCACTCAAAGCAGTCAAAAGCTGCACGATTAACAAACTTGGAAACATCCTGGGCATGTTTGACAAGTGTAAGAATCCTGCCTCTTATCAGGAAGGAGAGAGCTCATAAGCTCTAGATCTCCTGTAACCTCCTTAAGGAACATTCCCATGTATAAGATATAGGAACTAATCCTGGCAGAAAGCATAGAGGCCTGGAAGGTTCGATGCCAAAAGGCATCAAGAGTCCTACATTCACGTCCTGGAGGATTAGATGCATGTCTTTTTGCACTCTTGATCCTTCTCATAGCTGACTCCACCACTATGGAGTGGTGAGGTAACAGTTTTTTGAAATCCAGGACAAGGAGGTACTCAATACATGGTATCCAGCCTACGGGAATGAGGAGAGGTGGTAAGGGGTGTCTACCACGTTAACATGAGATCATGCAAGATCTTATGAATAGGCAAAGTAGCTGCCTCCTTAGGAGTTTTAGGATATTGTAAAATCTCCAATTCCCTTGCTCTGGGCTCTGTTTCAGGAGCCACTGTAATGGAAAGACCTCTACCAACCTCCTGGATGAAATCCTGAAAGGATATATCCTTTGGAGGAGACATCCTACGTTTAGGAGAGGAAGGCTCCTCAGAGAGAAGTACTCCAGTACCGACAGAGCTGTCAGAATCCTCAGACTCGGAGGATTCAAAATATCTCCTGTCTGGGTGCTCTTGCAAAGCACGATACCGGTACCGATTGAAGTCAGTACCGGAGGGGTCCGGTACCGGCCTGTCGATACCGGAGGAGATAGCATGACTGTGTCGGTAACACAGCCGCCAAAGTCGATGCTGGTCTGTACCAGTACCAATATCTGTGCCGGAACCGGTGTTGATACTGGTTGAACTGTCTGAAGCAGTCCAAAAGGCACCGAAGCAGCAAGGAGAGCCGCCAGACTGCATTCAATAGCCAAGAACCTCTGGTCAATTGATGCTGCCGATGCCTGGGTATCGGTATCGGACAAAGCGGCCGGTACCCCAGAGCATGGCACCAGTAGTTCTGTCGAGGTTGAGGCCTCGAGAACATCCTGGAGCCCCAATAGTGCTTTGGAAGCCGAAGCCTCCCGCCGGGGCAATTTTGCCGGTACAAGTCCCTCAAGGGCAACGCCAGAGGCATCTCGATGCTTGGAAGGAGAACTACCCTTTGAGGACCGGCCAGATTTATGTTTGGTTACCCGAGATCCATGGGAGGAAGACGAAGCCCTGGAAGACGTTGATGCCACGGATGCTGCATCGGAGGGAAAAAGGGTGCTAAGCTTAGCAGCTCGGTTTTGCCGACCCCTCTTCGACATCATCCCACAGGCAACACACACCAAACTTAAGTGGCCAGGACCTAAACATTCAAGGAACCACTTGTGAGTGTCGGTGACAGAGATGGTACTGCCACACTTGGAACACTTTAAAACCCGAAGCGGGTTTTCCCATGTTGAGAAAAATTTGGGCCTAGTGCCCAAAATGGCGCATGCCACCTGAGAGAAAAAAGGCTGGAAAATCCAGAAAAAGAGCGAGCACTTTTTTTTTTTTTTTTTTTTTTTAAAGAACCGGTGGTACCGGTATAGCGTTGAGGAAGGCAGATGCTACCACAAAAAAAAGAATGAAAAATATGGGATAATTTCTGCGATGACAGGAAAACAACCTGCTGGCTCTGCGGAAAACTAAGAACTGGAGAGAGGAAGTTGGGAAAGGCAGGAAGGCAGCAAGCAAGTGCTGTGGGATGCTCCCAAAAGTTTCCAACTGGACGCTAGGGAGCGTTCCCGCGCAGGCTCCATTGGTACCGACGATACCCATATGTGAAGACTACATTCCTGCTTGTTCCTGGAGATTTCATTTGCTTAAAATTCTAAAAATAAGATCTATAGCTTACCCCCTCTACAGCATAAACAATAAACCACCACCATAATACTGTCTCTAAATCTCTACATCACAGATCAAATGCTTATTTATTGGTATTTAGTAAATGTCTTTCCAGTACTAGTTCAAAGCAAGTTTGATTCTAAGATCTCTGGGGAATGGGAAATACTTACCGTACCTGAATGTATTTATACCCGAGGCACTTGAGGGTTCAAGGAACTTGCACGAGGCAACAAAATCTCGGTGGTCTCTCTGGTTGGATCCTGGAACAGCTCTTGTGTCCCAGAATGCAATATGGGAGGGTCACTGCCATAAGGTAATTTTTTTTGCCTTAAATGGCAGTCTGATCCTGCTCGGTGCAATCATGGAATGCACCGCATGGGGCCAGGTGCCACCATTTTTCAAGACAGTGGCAGAGGCGGGAGTGTGTGGGCAACGCTCCTGCCCAGATGAAAGGTGGGGAAGGGGTAGGAGCTGTTCAGAGGTCACCCGGCTTTTTTTTTTTTTTTTTTTTTTGATGGGGGGGGTTCAGGGCTGCTGGGCCACCAGGGATTATTTTATCGGGGGGGGGGGGAAGAAATCGGGGCCGCTGGGGTTTGGGGTTTTGTTTTTTTTTTTATTTGGTGGGTAGAGGGATTGGGGCTGCCGAACCACTGGAGGATCTGGTTTCTGCTGGGGTGGGGTGCTGTCTGTGTCCAGGGGGGCATGGACCCTCAACAGTATGCTGATGGCATTGGGGACTTTCCCCAATGCCTGGATCAACTGAGGTGAAATGGCAAACTTCACCTCAGGTGATACATTTGCTCCCAGCTGGATCTGTACACCTACCTGACGTTGGTATGAAGATCCAGCATTAGCACACAAATCAGGCACAAATACTTATGCAGTGATTTGCATGCCAAATGCGCTGCAATTTAGCACAGGGGTTTTTTTGTGTTTTTCTGGCGTTTTCTGCATCAGAGAGCAAGCCTAGTGCCAGAAAAAAATGCAGAGCTAATCCTTTCAGCATCAGCCCATTCATTTGCTATCAGAATTGTGTTTCTCCTAAATTTATTGGAACAAAGCGAGCTACCGCTTAACATAATTTAAGTATACAATAAAAAAAATCTATACAAAGTAAATCAAGGTGTATCCCTCCAACAAAGATGCCAAATGGCCGAACTACTGCAGCATGCATAACCAAAGAAAACTAGTTTCAGCTAGTATATTAAAGGCTCGGCCAATTCAGAAGTTTTTTTCTTTAATATTTCTGCAGTACAGCATGATACAGTACAATACCTTCTGCTTTTCTCGATCAATGAGGAAAAACAAATATTCCAAGCTCCGAGGAATCACACCTCTCAGGCTGTGACTGAAATTATCTGACTCAGATGGTCCTTGAGATTTAGAGAAAAAAATATATATATAAATTTAAAAAAAGTGACAGACCAAAGTATGAAAAACCATAAAACTCAATTTGACCTTAATTTCACATTTTCTGATCTGATACAGCTGTGTGTACTTAGTGGCCTATGTATTAAAAAGCATATTGTACTTAACATATTAATCACGGTTATTCATGCATTCTTTATGAAGCCTCTAACATGAAGTAGTATCATTTAGTGCATAGGCAGACATATTTTAATGTTTCTGCATATGCAAAATATTAAAGGGCCAATAAACAAAAGCTTGAACAGGTTTAGAGCACATAAGATGGAGTTTTGTATGAATGCATCTAATCAATGGAAAAAACAAATGAGCTACATCTACTAAAAGGTGATGCCACATTACTGTGTGTTAACAGATACTGATGTGCATCATTTATCACAGGTCCCATTTTATGCAAGAGGATGCATATACTGATTATGTGCAGTAATGCAATAGCACACACTAATGCAGTAGTGCACTTTAATAAACCCAGTGTCTAATTGACTGGCCAAGATAGTGCATGTACTTCTACTCTGTGCATGCACTGTTTTAAGGGGAGACTGACAATATAAGCACTTTTCTTATGTTCAGCATGTGAGGCACATTTGACTTTGCCCCACATCATACATACTTTTTACGCCATCTATTTACATGGGTAAGGAAAGGCAGTTTCTCCTTGGAGACTGGTTTAATGGTGGTTTTGATTGCTTTGGTGCCTTATCTGTGACCGAGTTTTGTTGGGCAAGTGTTACACAATGAAAGGGAGAGGAAGCCAAGGGGGTATTCTCAGGAAAGGGTCTGCAAGCCCAGAATCAAGATTTTGAATTCAACTAAAGAAGCAAATTTGTTTTGGCAAAAAAACACCATCTACCTATACAATCATTCACATCCATACACTGATCAGAATTCATCATTACAAATTCCCTTGTACCATCAGAGTTTTGTGCTGCAGGAGTGAGGCGAGATAGATGAGGGCTTGCCCCAACAGCTGTTTTGCTGTTGCCTTTTACTGCTGGCATCTTATACAGGCAGGAGTGAGGAGTACCTGCTTTGCGGGGTCCTTTCCCCTGATAAAGATCCACAGCTGCTACACACGGCCACGTATCGCAGCCCATGGGTCGCAATCTGAAGGGGTGAGTCCAATGGAGCAGGACACACCCCCCTTTGGTGTCCTGAGGTGACTGATAGAAGAGAAACACTTGCTTGTCCAGATTATGGGGAAAAGGAACAAAGCAGCATTTAAGGCAGAGTCAACTGTTTCCCGAATTGGTAGTGTTATTGGCCCCATGGACAGGCATGTGGTAACTCTCTCAGCAGGTCAGTCTTCCCCCAAAAGGAGCTTCTCTTAGCTCTGGGGGTAGAACCCTGTCCCTCCCCTTCTTTGTCTTCCACGGTAGACTCAGTAGATTTGCCTCAGCTGCATGAGGCCTCTTTAAACCCGCTGAAGTTTCTGCTGTGAGTGACCATTTTGATTTTGATAAGGATGGGTCTGAGAAAGAAATTAAAGGACATTTAGGGGGCAATTAGGCATATGGATTCCAAATTATCCAGTACAGTTAGTTCCCTGTGTGATTTTACACAGGATCTAACTACTAAATTGGTTGATTTGGATACTCGTGTATTGGTTTTAGATAAGTCTGTTTCTTTATTGAATTCTAGTCTCCTCTTGTTTGTCTTGTAATGTTGCTTATGTTAAAGATTTTACTATATTACATGCTAAGAGTGAGAAATTTGCAATTACTAAATTTTCCTTATACTCATTTATTGTCTGGATAAATTTTATTGCAGAAATATTTTAAGGTCTTGAAATTGTCTTCAGAAGTGTCTATAGCTCAAGCTTACTATTTACCTATTAGATTGCCTGTCTAGAGTGAAGGTGGTCTTCATTTTCTTGGTCCCCCAGAGAGTCAGAATTTGACTAACTTCCTAGAGGATTCTTCAAACACCATTAGTACATGAAATACTTTGTAACTTTCTTGAATGAGCCTGATAAAAAATAAAATACTTAAATTTTTTCCAACTTAAAATCAGTGAAATTTTGTGATCAGACAATTATGACATTCCCTGATGTATGTAAGCAAACACAGGCTCACAAGAAACAATTTCTTCAATTGAAACCAAGGGTGTTAGAGTTGGGGGTTACTTTCTTTTTGAAGTTTCCCTGCAAGTGTCTTGTTACCTTGCAGGGACACTCATATGTTTTTGTTGATGTATGTCACGTCAAACATTTTTTTGGTGGACAAGGGAAAGTGATGGAGGGATTTGGGGGCAGTTAGATTGTTCTCTCTATTGTGGGCATTTAGTTGCCTTTATTTCCTTCATTATGTATTTTAGACTTTGATGTAGCATAGCTCTCGTGAAATGGGCTAATCCTCAATTGCTTTGGAATCTTTATTTGTATAATATGGTGAATTATGTTGGTGTTCTTGATCTTGTTATATTGCATTGCTTATGAAAATGCAACACACTTAACATAGAAATTCCCCTGTACAATAGCTCAACAGAATTCCCAACCTTTCAACCCCACACCCTTCCCTTCATCCAAACCTTTGGTAACTAAGGAATTAAGGCCTTGGTGTTAGAAAAGACCTGTTGAAATAACCAGATCTTCACCTTCCTTCTGAACTGCTGATAAAGCAAAGTTGCTTACCTGAAAAAGATGTTTTTGCCATAGACAGCCACACAAACAGGTGCACAATTTGATGGCACCAGAATGGAGTAGCTCTTTCAGAGGCCAGAAATTAGAAAGTTTTAGCATGCATGTACCTTCACATACAGCATATCCCTGTGCTGGCACCTCAGTAAGCCCATAGCTTAAAAACAATTCTCTGGAAGGTGGGAGAAACCGAGTGGTTGAGTCACCCTGTCTAAAAAGGCCCCTCATTACAGGTAAGCAATTCTTCTCTCTTCATCAACAAAGAGGATAAAAATCAGCCACCCAAGTGGGTGCTCCACAGCTAAAGGTTGCTTTAGCACATGCCCACCCTTGTAGAAAAAAATTTCTAAAATAATTAGATGAGGATGATATTAGGACTTGCAAATTCAAAACCACCAGCGATTTTTGTAGATTTGAGAGCACTAGTGCCACTTAAGCAAAAACATTTTAACCCCGATTGCCTCACTGTATTGCCTGTTTTTGAAACTTACTCAAGCAACAATATAAAAAGGTATGCAACCAGACCACATGGCAGCCACATCTCTTGTATAGAGACTCATCTTAAATGGATCTTAAATACAGACATGCCCTGACTTCATGTGCTTTTACTGTCTTGCATGCCATCTCTCAAGCTTACTAATAGGAAAGCTGGAGAATTCAGAGTTGGTATAAAAAAAAAAAATTATCACCACTAGTATATGCTGGTACAACACTGACAGAACAATGACACTTTCCAAGCAGAAAAAAAAAAAAAAAGAAACTGAAAAAACACAGAAAAAGATCAACATTGCACAATCCTTTGGCGCTTTATTTTTTTTATTTTTTTTTTTTTTATTTGTTTTGAAACATTTTTTATAGCACAATTTCCAAGGATCAATTGCAGTTTACAAATAACACTTGGAATCATAAGTTTGTTTTTGTTTCCCTTGTGTTGGCTGCGGTTGATATTTTCTTTGGTGATAAGTATGGAAAAGTACGATGGGGAAATACAGTTGATTAATTTGAATGTTGTGACAAGAATTTTGTATTTTATACGACTTTGTATTGGTAGCCAGTGGAGTGCATGGAGTGTTGGTGTGATATGTTCAGTGGAGTTAGTGTTTGACTATTCTTGCTGCAACATTTTGAGCTAGTTGGAGGCATTTTAAGTCCTGTTTTGTGGTGCCTTGCAGGATAGTATTTGCATAATCAAGGTGTGGAGTGATCATTGCCTGTATAACTGATCTAAGATCATGAAGGTGAAGTAGAGGGCAGAGTTGTTTTAAACGTTTGAGTTTATAGAATATTTTTTTGGTTTGTGTAATGTGGGATGTAAAGTTAACGGTCAATGATTAGCCCTAGGTATTTAACTTCATTTTTAACCAAAATGTTAAAGTCATTGGTTCTAATCGGTGGGGGGGGGGGGGGGGGGGGGGGAGAAGTTCTGACTTGTTAGAAACATGGCATCAGTTTTTGTGAAACTGATGGCTAGAGAACCACAACCTTTACATTTTATGATTTCTGAGAGGCAGTCAGCAAGTAATTGTGTTGGTGGGTTTAAAGTGTCCCATGGTAGATAAACTGACTCAATACAACAACTTCACTGTCAGACCCATGCCCAGTGGCATGGCTCAAAGTTACCAGAAGCCAACTCTCTCATCACTTCCACAAAATTGTCAAGGAATCCCTCCAGGAAGGATATATGCCACAATCCCTGAAGCAAGCCATGATATGACCAATACTTAAAAGCAGTGCGCTAAGCCCCTCTGAACCAAAATCATACTGTCCCATCTCCAGCCTACCACTCCTTACGAAGATCGTTGAAAAGACAGTGCAGAGGCAACTTCAGGACCACATTGACATGAATGTCCCACTGGACATCCACCAGCATGGCTTTAAACCCCAGCACAATGTGGAAACACTACTCACCTTCCTTTGACAATCTCCTAAGATGCATAGATAGCATAAAAAATGGATTCCTGGACATCATGGCAGCCTTTGACACAGTGTCCCACACCAGGCTACTGCAACACCTGCAGCAGATAGGAGTATGCAAGAATACTGTGAAGTGGTTAACCTCCTACTTAGAAGGCCAAACACAACAAGTCAAATGCACCCAAAAAATCTCTGCAGTTCCCCGTTATGGAATACCACAGGGTTCAGCTCTGTCATCAATACTCAAATACATCCAGCCCATATGCAACATCAAACGCCACAAACTTCACTATCACATCATGGTGTATGCTCCAATCAACCTACAAGCTCCTGCCACCACAACAATAACCAGATGCATTGACGACATGAGTGCCTGGCTCGCAGCTAACTTGACGGTCAACTATAATAAAAGAGAGGCAATGTTCGTCACCAGAAACCCCACTTTCATTCCGCCACAAACTATCAGCATCCTAGACAAACCAATAGCAGTCAAAGACAAAGTTAAGTACCTGGGCATCACAATGAACCTGAAATCTCACATCA
This sequence comes from Ichthyophis bannanicus, assembly GCA_033557465.1. Lineage (NCBI taxonomy): Eukaryota > Metazoa > Chordata > Amphibia > Gymnophiona > Ichthyophiidae > Ichthyophis > Ichthyophis bannanicus. The sequence goes on from CM066031.1 coordinate 774,966,764, forward strand.
CCAAAACTGCAAACAGAGCCTATCTACGTTTGAGGACCATCAGAAAGCTCAAACCAATACTCCACCATGACCACTTCCGCACAGTGTGCCAAGCACTCATCACATCTCTGCTTGATTATGGAAACTCGCTGTATCAGGGCCTCCCCAGCAAACCTTACACCCACTCCAAATAGTGCAAAACACTGCAGCACGCATCATTACGAACACTGCAAGAACTGAGCACACCAGCCCTGTCTTACAGCAGCTGCACTGGCTCCCAATGATTGCCAGGGCAAAATACAAGTCAATCCTGATCATCTTTAAAATCTTACACCATCTCTCAGCAGATGCACTCCAAGACATCACAACAAGGGATATCAGCAATAGACCAAGAAGGACCAACAATGATATCCTGCAGGTGTGCTGATTCTGTTATCACAAGACTAAACAAGCAACCTCAAAGAGAGTTCCTTCACTACTGGCACCCACACTGTGGAACTCCCTTCCTATAGAATGGAGGGCCATGAATGATACCAAAGATTTCCGCAAGGCCCTCAAAACCCTACTCTTCACAGAAACATATGAACAGACAACCAATAGTCTCCACCTGAACAGTAATGCAATCACCTTCACGGCGAAGGAAGCTTTTATCCAGCCTACCGGACATGGATCTAGATGGGATGTGGTGGTGGTTAATTTGGAAGAGATATTTGAGTACATCTTTAGTTAGGAGGTAGAAGGTGAACCAAGGTGTGATGTGGGAAATGTACTCTTATAGTGTTATTTCAGGGAGTGTCCCTATAATAGTTAGCTAGAATCTGAGACGCTATTACGTGGTCGTTCGAGATTGTTTGCACTATTTTTTGTTACAGATTGCACAATTCCAAAGAGTTCTCTTGGGCGGTTTAATGATTTAATTAATAGGTTGGAGTAATAATTTCTTAGCTGTGTTAATACTATCTCTGTATTGTTTATTATTTAGGTAGATGGATTGGTGGTCTTTGGAGTTTGATTTTCTCCATTTACGTTTGGCTTTGCACATTTCTGCTCTTAGTTTAATTTTTGGTTGGAACCATAGTACATTATGTCATGTTTGTCTTACAGTGTGTGGGGTGAATTTGATATAGCAGCAGAGATCATGGTATTCTAGTTTGATACAGCATCAAGGTTTGAGGGGTTTTGTATTCGATTATGAATTGTTTGGCTCAGGAATTCTTCCTTGTTGAATTTTTTGAATCTGTTAAAGTGTCGCAAGGGTGTGGTTCTGAAGAGAGTGGTATCATGAAAGGGGAGTTGGAGTTTTATGAGGTGGTGATCAGACCAGGGAATCGGTTGAATTTCTAAGATGGTGGTGTCATGTGAGGCTTTGACATGAGTGGGTAGGAAAACTAGGTCTAGTGCATTCCCCTTTGCAGCGAGTACTGTTGATGATTTGGATGTAGTCCATCTGATTGATGGTGTTTAGGAAGGTCTCTGTGGATCTGAGACAAGGAGGGTAGGTTAGTTACCAAGTAGTATCAGAGGTTTAGATTCAGTTGTGTTACCGAGGAGTTCAGTTATTCTATCTAGGTTATCAGGTTTTGGTTCGGGTGGTCTGTAGATTATTCCTATGTGGTATTGCTTTATGTTAATAGTTAGGATATCCATATTGTCTGTTATCAGAGGTTGCTAGAGAGGCTTTCAGGGAGTTCTAACCATCCCTGACTCTGCATCAGACATACTGTAAATGCAGTTAAAAGGCAACAGGGCTCCTAAACCTGTAGCAGTTGCCTTCCAGGGCAGGATTCGAGGAAAGGAAATCATCAGGTGAGGCTAAACTCTTCCTTCCTTATCCTGCTAGACTAGTCCAGACAACTGGGATGGACCCAAGTTATCAGGGCCCAGGCTAGGAGGAAGACATTTTGGACAGGGCTGCTCTGTCAAAGGCACCATCCACTCCAGTTCCTACATGTAACCTGTAGTGCTTCACAAATAGTTCTCAGAGATGATCAGGTAGCCAGCCACCTTATAGATGTCTTCTGGAGACATCAAGGCAGACTCTGCCCACAAAGCAGCTTTGCTCTAGTAGAGTGAACTGACTTACTCCAGCATGCATTTCCCATACTGAAGGTAAGCCGAACTAATAGACTCCTTAATCCAGCAGGCAATCAAGGATTTGATTTGTCTGTTTTCTTCAGACCACTGAACAGGACAAAGATAGTCCAACTGATGGAAAGAATTAGTAAGCTCCAGATATTTCATTAACACTCCTCGTATCCAACAGACGCACCAAGGGATCCCTCTGAAGGTCCCCCTCTAGAAAGGAGGGCAGGATCAGACTGATTTTTATTAGTATTTAGCTCATGCCTTTCCAATGGTAGCTCATGGCAAGTTACATTCAGGTATGTAGGTATTTCCCTGTCCCCAGAGGCTTACAATCTAAGTTTGTACCTGAGGAAATGGATGGTTAAGTGACTTGCCCAAGGTCACAAGGAGCGTCAGTGGGAATCAAAGCAAGATTGCACCTTTGGGAGTAAAGGATATACCCTCCTCAGAGACGGATGCTGTTAAGATGACCAGAAAGGCTCTAATGCAGGGCTTGACAAATCCCAGGTGGCCATGGCGACTAGAAATTGTACTATGGTGCCCAGAATTTGACAAACCATAGCACACACTATGAAGCCATAGTATAACCTATTAGTGCACCCTATTGCTCAAAAGTGCACACTATTAAAAGTGAGGAAAATGCAAAAAATGACACGAAATGAAAATCTTTGCACATTAAAGTCAGAAAACAAAAAAACACAAAAACAAAAATTGTCTGCACATCCCCTATCAAGGCCTTAGTATAATTTAAGAGAAAAAGGTAAGAACCCACAATAAGGCATAATGCAAGTGTGTGATATTTTATTGACAATGAATGAGTTTGAAGAGCAGTGGACAGTCTATACTCTGTTCAAGAGACCAGATGCTCCTCCTCTGTATAACAGTAGATTTTGGTGCAGACATCCAGCAGAACTCCTTCAGGTTTATTAACAGCAGCAAACTAGCATCTTCAGGTCTCAACAAATCCTGGGCAGCAGGTTTTAATGTATACTGTTGCTGCAGCAAAGGCTGGATGTGGGGGCTATGAAAGACACAGACTGGGTGAAGGCAAGGTGCAGTGTTATGAGGAAACTGGGCAAAGACAGGGTCTAGGAGTTGCAAAAGACATTCTTAATTCACATATTACCAGGCCATGGTGATACATGAAGCAAAACAAAGATGCATCAGGGGCAGCTATCAAGGGTCATTAATAAGCTGGGGGGGTGGGAAGAACAAGAGGAGAAGGGTCCCTGTCTTCTGTTGACACTGAGCAATGGTAACTTAAAGGCCTGATTAAGCAAGCTTTCTTTTCCCATATAATATGAGAACAAACAGTAAATCAGGCCCTAAAAAGGGGCTGTGATCCAACCCTCCAAAGTGTAACACTGCAATCTAGGTCTTGGCGGCCGGCTCCTAAATTTTTATGCTGGCTACTAAATGCTGAGAAAATTTGTCAAGGCCTTCCTTACAGGACAAGGCCTGTAGCTCAGGCACCTGCCTGACAGATGCAACCACCACCAGGAATATCACCTTTAAGGTCAAATCCCTAAAAGAGGCCTTCTGAAGGGACTCAAGAGGTGGACCTCTTAGCTCATTCTACAGAGAAAGACAACTGCAGTGTGCACAGGCAAAATGAATCTGCTTTAACCCATTGAGAAAGATGGCACAGGGTGCACCACTAAAGGACACTCCCCGAACACATCCCTGGTAGCAAAAAAAGGCTGCCACCTGAACCTTGAGAGAATTCAAAACTAAATCCTGCTCCAACCTGGAAACTAAGGACAAAATGCCAATTACATCTGCCTTCCTAGCATCCAGGACTGGTAAAGGACCCTCATATGTAGGCCAAGGATTTAGAGGACCTCCAGGCCTTAGAAAGAGGGCTGACTACTGCTCCAGAATAACCTCTTAGGCAGCATATGCTTCTCAAGGCCAGGCTGTAAGCGAGAAGGGAATGGGATCCACTATGACCAAGAGAGCCTACCGCAGAAGTCCCCTCTCCTGAGGTATTAATATAGAGGGGCCCCCACCACCAGGCTCACAAGAACAAAAGTACCATAGCCTACATGAACAGTTTGGTGCTAAGAGAATGAGCAAGCTGGGGTGAGACCAAATTCTGCGCAGAGGTTAGCTCACTAAGGGTCAAGGATCCACTCCTGAAAAAAGGCATCCAAGCCCACCACCCACAAATCCTTCCTGTGGTTGACAGTTTTCCCCTTAGCATTCCCCTGGGTGGCCATCAGATCAAACACTAGCAGGTCCCCCTCCACACAATGAGGTTGAACACACAAGGGCTTAGCTCCCACTCATCAGGATCCACGACTAACCACTCATTTTTTTTGAAAGTACGAACAGGTAGGTATATAAAGGTGAGCCGATTGACATTGTGTATCACGATTCAGAAAGTCATTGACAAAGTCCCCCGTGAGAGACTTTTGGGGAAATTAAAAAGCCATAGAATAGGAGGAAATGTACTATTATGGATTAGGAACTGGTTGAAAGATAGAAAGAGAATAGGACTAAACAGCCAATTTTCTCAATGGAGAAAGGTAGAGTAGTTACTCACCTGTAACAGGAGTTCTCCAGGAGCAGCAGCAGGAATCAGTCCTCACATATGGGTGACGTCTGCGCCAACGGAGCCCCCATGCAGAGCATTTCCCCAGCTTTCTAAGAAAGCCTTTGGGAATGCAGCACGCATGCACGGTCCCCTTCCTGCCCAAGGATGCCATCTTGCTCAGTCTGATGACATAGCTAAGAGACAGCAAAAATTTAAAGCATATGACTGCAACTCCAAGGGGAGGAGGGAGGGTTGTGAGGACTGATTCCTGCTGCTCCTGGAGAACACCTGTTACAGGTGAGTAACTACTCTTTCTCCAGGACCAAGCAGGAAGTCAGTCTTCACATATGAGACTCCCCAGCTTAGGGCTACCGGAGACCCCAGCTGAACAATGAGCTCCCTCTAGAGCCTCAGCATGCAAGAACAGAATCTTCTCTGATAATGCCCCCAAACGGTAGCCCAACATCAGGGCCAGAGGGTAGGAGTTGCCTAAACCCCAAAGAGATTATGGAGTACCGCCTGCCCAAAAGCACTGTCCCTGCGGGACTCCCTCTCAAGGCAGTAGTGGGCTGCAAAAGTCTGGCTTGAAGACCAAGTAGCAGCCTGGCAGATGTTTGCCAACGGAACAGAGCGGAGATGAGCCACTGACGCAGCCTTTGCCCTCACATGAGCCGTAACTCGACCCTTCAACGGGAGACCGGCAGCCCTGTAAGCCCAGGCAATACAGTCAGCTACCCATATGGACAAAGTATGCTTGGAGACAGCCAACCCCAACTTATTGGGGTCAAAAGAGACGAAGAGCTGAACAGCCCTCCGGTGCTCCCGTGTACGGTCAAGGTAGAAAGATAACGTCCTCCTACAGTCCAGAGTATGCAAGACCATCTCAGCCCAGCTGGCATGCAACCTGGGAAAGGTTGGAAGAACCACCTCCTGATTGAGGTGGAAGGAGAAGACAACCTTTGGAAGGAACTTAGGGTGAGTCCGTAAGACTACTCTGTTGCTATAAAACCTAGTATAAGGGGCATCTGATACTAGGGCCTGAAGCTCACTCACTCGTCTAGCTGAGGTAAGGTAAACCAGGAACAACGCTTTCCATGAGAGGAAACGTAGGGGACAGGTAGCCATAGGTTCAAATGGCAGACAAGTAAGCTGTTGCAAGACCACATTTAAATCCCACTCAGGGGCAGGTGGACGCAGAGGAGGCTTAAGCAAAAGCAGGCCGCCTCTGAGGAAACGAGCCACCAGAGGATGGCTTGAGAGAGACTTGCCCTCCATTGAAGAGTGGTGTGCTGAAAGAGCACTAAGATGAACTCACAGAATTGGACTTAAGGCCTAGGTTGGACAGATAAAGCAAATACTGCAGTACCACCGGTACCAGGCATGTGAAAGGATTCTCATTGTGTTGAGCATACCAGGTAGAGAATCTACACCACTTAAGGGCATAAGACTTTCTGGTGGACTGCTTCCTAGATGCCAAGACGTCCTCCACCTCTCTAGGCAGTAGTAAGGGTGCTAGAACTACCCTTTCAGCAGCCAGGCCATCAAATGGAGGGACTGAAAATTGGGGTGTAAGATCCCTGCTCCTGAGACAGGAGATCGTGTTGCATCCCCAGAGGAATCAGAGTGTCCACCGCCAGTTGCAACAGAAGTGGGAACCATGGTTGCCTCGGCCACCTGGGGGCCACCAGAATCATTGAGGCCCTGTCCCTGAGCACTTGGAACAGTGTCCTGGGCACTAGAGGTGTGGGAGGAAATGCATACAGGAGGCCCGTTGACCACAGAATGAGAAACGCATCTGCTGCTACTCTAAGATGATGCAGTTGTCTGGAACAGAACCTTGGAAGTTGACGGTTCAGAGGACTGGCAAAAAGATCTATGGTAGGAAGGCCCCATCTCAGAAAGATCTGCTGAACCACCAATGGATTCAATCTCCATTCGTGCGGCTGCAAGATCCTGCTCAGCCTGTCCGCCAGGTAATTCTCTTGACCTGGGAGATAGCTTTGAGAAGGATGCCGTGATTGACTGCCCAAGAGCACAGTCTCTGCGCCTCTTGACATAGAAGGCGGGACCCTGTGCCCCCTTGTTTGTTCACGTAGAACATAGCAACTTGATTGTCCATCTGGACCAACAGACTGGTGAGAAATGAGATGGGAGAAAGTTCTGAGGGCTAAGAGGATAGCTCTCAATTCCAAGAGATTGATCTGTTGTGCAGCCTCCCAAGGGGTCCAGAGACCTTGAGTACATGCCCCTTGGCAATATGCACCCCAACCTTGAAGAGAAGCATCGGTTGTCAGCACTTGAGAGTGTGGAGGTGTCTGAAAAAAAACACCCCTTGCACCAGATTTGGAAGATGAAGCCACCATTGCAGAGAAGAGGCTAGTAGCGTGGACACTCACTTTGTCCGCAAGGTTTCCCATGGCTTGGTGCCACTGAGTCTAGAGGCCCCATTGAACTGGCTTCATGTGCAGACGGGCATTTGGGGTTACATGGACCGTGGAAGCCATATGGCCTAGCAGTCTCAGGAATTGCCTGGCGGAGACCAGAGAATTGCTGTGGAACTGCCTGGCGAGATCCAACCTGTGGGCCCTGTCCACAGGTAAAAAGGCCTTCGCCTGAAGGGTGTCCAGCCTTGCTCCTATGAACTCCATGTTCTGTGAAGGGTGCAAAGTAGACTTTGCGAAGTTTATAACAAACCCCAAGTGTTGAAGTAGAGCTATAGTGCGAAGGGCAGCTTGACTGGCCTCCTGTGACGACTGGCCCCTTATGAGCCAGTTGTCCAGGTATGGAAACACAAAGAGGCCTTGCAGCCTCAGGTAGGCCGCCGCCACCACCAGGCACTTTGTGAACACTCTGGGGGCGGAGGTTAGGCCAAAGGGCAGTACTCTGATAGTGGTTTCCTCCCACGACAAACCTAAGATATTGTCTGGTCTGGATGAATGAGGATGTGAGCATATGCATCCTTTAGATCTTAGGAGCATAGACAGTCTCCCTGCTGGAGGTAGGGCAGCAGAATTCCAAGGGTGAGCATCTTGAACTTTTCCCTCTCCAGGAACTTGAGGTTCTGCAAGTCTAGGATGGGTCTGAGGCCTCCTGTTCTTTTTGGTACTAGGAAGTACCTGGAATAGAAACCTTGACCTCTCAGGTGGTGGGGCACTGGTTTCACAGCCTGTTCCTGTACCAGACTTGCCAACTCCTGAAGGAGTAAGTCCCTGTGCAGAGGGGGTCTTGGAGGCTCCCCTGGAAAATAGGAGGGGGGTACCTGGTGAAAGTGGAGAAGATAGACCCTTTGGAATATATTGAGCACCCAGGTATCCCCTGTGACGGCTGACAACCTGTGGGCAAACAGGGCCAGCCGGCCTCCTGTGCTGATGTGGGCCAGCTGAGGAGAGGCTATGCCACGAGTCAAAATCCCCCTCCCTGCTGTGCAGGAGCTGGTGTTAGTGGCTTGGGGGGCTTTCTGCCTACAGGGCCCATGACCCTGCCCCTTGGCCTGCTGGGGAGCTGCAGAGGCCTGATGAGGGTATTGTTTATAGGCAGATGACTTCCTCGGGTAAAAAGCCTTTTTCCGAGCCCTTCTGAGAAGGGGCAGGCTTTTCTGGACAGCCTAGTCCGGGTCAGAGTCTCGGTCTTGGGTTCTGCAGCCTTTTCAGCCATGGGCTTGCCAAAGAGGTTCTTACCTTGACAAGGGACATCAACCAACTTGTCCTGTACCCATGGATCAAGGTCTGATGACTGTAGCCAAGCCTGTTGGCGGGCACCAATGCCAGCCACAGCTACACGGGCCAAAGCCTCGAAGCCATCATAGGCTGCTCGAGAGAAACTTCGAGCACTCGCGAATACCCGATGACAGAGCATTGAACCTCTGCAAAGGTTCCTCGGAGAGACCAGCAGAGTACCTGGCAATCTCCTTTGCCAGGTCTCGAAGGTTCATGCCCATGTACAGCTGGTAGGTCTGGACACGGCAAGCAAGCATAGAGCCCTGGAAGCACTTTCTACTGAGGGCATCCAGGTTCTGGGCCTCCCAGCCAGGAGGCACCGAGGAGTGCATCTTCTGACTCTTCAGACAATGCATGGCCAATTCCACAACCATGGAATGGTGCGGTAATTGTGCCTTCTGGAACCCGGGGCTCTTGTGGACTCGATAGATGGAATCGACCCACTTGCTCAAAACTGACATCGAGGCTGGTGCCTCCCACATGTGGAAGAGCAGCCGGTACAGTAAAGGCCTCCTTCAGGGGAGAGTCATACTGGAGGGCCTTGAGCTCTTTGGCTCGAGGCTCCTCCTCAGGATCCGCGGGGAATGCCAAGGCCTTGGCAATATCCTGCACGAAGTCTGAGAACCAGGTATCCTCCGGTGGGGACCGTCTGAGGCTCGGACTCTGAGTGATGGGACACCGAGGCCGAAAGGTGTCAGGTGACTCATCATCTTCCGTCTCCCAGCCAGACTCTTCGGAAGAGGAATCGAGCAGCTCGCTGGGCAGGCACCGATGCCATCTGCCCCGATGCCGAGGGTACCGGCGTTGACGACCTTGGTCCCGAACGGGAGGCTGAGGGAGACCTTGGCTGAGGATAGACTTGAGCATGCATGACTCGAGGATTGGCTCGGCCTCTGGGGTCGACTTGGACGTCGATGTCCTGGTGATCGGGGCAGATGCACCGGTGAGACTGGGAATCAGTGCCTGCTGCTGTCCCATGAAGGCAGCCAAACTGTTCTCCAAGGCCATCAACCTGAGTCCAAGCTCAGGAGACTCAGCAGCCCCCGACGGCGTCAGGCCCGACGTCGGCTCCCTGGAGGAGAGTCCACGAGGACTACAGTACTCAGGTGACCAGGGGACTCAATCTCAATACGAGGTTGTTTTGCAGGCCTCTCAGACTCTGAAGACCCGGGACGGCGCTCGGGGCTATGCAACTTGGCCCTCGAGGAACCAAGTGCGTCCTCAGACGCCGCCCTCGTGGGTTTCTTCTTCCTACGATGCTCCCACGGGGGAGACCCCCTCTCAGAGGAACCTCAATGCTGCTTGGGGCTGGAGTCCCGAGACGTCAAGGCCTCTGACGAAGTCCGGGCCCATCTGGACGCTGAGTCAGAGAAGATCCTTTCCTTTTGGTGCTGCAGACTCAACGCCTTCGAGGACATCTTCCCACACGGACCACAGATCGGGTTATGATCGGATCCGAGGCAGTGGAGGCAGCAGTCGTGTGCATCGGTGAGAGACATAAGCTTCTTACACCGATCACACTTCTTAAACCCGCTGGCAGCCATCGGGGGAAAGAGGGCCCCTGCAAGGTCAAAAGACAGGGCTGAGTGTGAAAAAAGAAAATGGCGCGAACGCTAGTCACTAAGGACAAAAACTGAAAAAAGAAGATCGGGCTCGATACCAATGTATCAGGCCCAGGTGGGAAAGGGATCCGGCGTTGAACCGAAGAACCGGTCAAAAACAGAATTAAATCTTTACTCGGGTGAAAACGAACCACGTCTGTCGGGCTCCGCGGAAAAAAGACTGAGCAAGATGGCACCCTTGGGCGGGAAGGGGACCATGCATGCGTGCTGCATTCCCAAAGGCTTTCTTAGAAAGCTGGGGAAATGCTCCGCATGGGGGCTCCGTCAGCGCCGACGTCACCCATATGCGAGGACTGACTTCCTGCTTGGTCCTGGAGAAATAGTGAAGTACACCCAGGGATCTGTGCTGGGCCCACTGCTTTTCAAGCATTTATAAAGGACCTGAAAATGGGAATAATGAGTGAAGTGATCAAATCTGCAGCCGATACCAAATTATTCAAAGTTAACACAAAAAAAGAGGATTGTAAAAAATTGCAGGAGGATCTTGATAAATTGGGAGAATAACCGTGCAAACAGCAGATGACATTTAATGTGGACAAGTTCAAAGTTATGCACATAAAGCACAAAACTAGTTACACAATGAAAGGTTCCACATTAGGAACCACTACCTAGGAAAGAGATTTAGGCATCCTCGTGGATAATACATTGACACCCTCTGCCCAATGTGCAATGGCAGCCAAGAAAGCAAATAGAATTCTGGGGTCACATGATGAAGCACGTCTGAGCTGACTATCTTGGGCAGAGCTCCACAGCTAACCTGTTCCTCAGCCCCTAAAACTTGCTTAAATAGCAAACAAAAACCGGAGTTACCCCAGCAAGTGTGCAAAGGAAACCTGCCAAGACTGGCCTGCCACAAGCAGAAAATAAATAGCAGGCTGGAACAGCAAGCCAGTGAAACTGGCCTGCATGCTGCATGAAAAGTCTCAAAATAGCAGAGACCCCACTGGTGCCCATGTTCACACTGCAGGAGGCGATAAAGCAGTTACTTACCTGTAACAGGTGATCTCTGGGAACAGCAGGAATAAGTCTTCACATATGGGTACGTCGGTACCGACGGAGCCTGCATGGGAATGCTCCCCAGCTTCCCAAAAAGGAAAGCTTTTGGGAGCATCCCACAGCCCCTGCGTGCTGCCTTCCCGCCTTTCCTAACCAGCTCTCCTCAGTTCGAGTTTAAAGCTGAGACAATAGAGAGAGAGGAAAGGAAAGATAGAAAAGAGGTACAACTCCTAGGGGAGGTGGGAGGGTTGTGAAGACTTATTCCTGCTGTTCCCAGAGATCACCTGTTACAGGTAAGTAACTGTGCTATCTCCAGGAACAAGCAGGAATGAGTCTTCACATATGGGGACTCACTAGCTAAGATGCCTGGGAGATCCCCAAGGATATGAGACCCTGGGAAGGGTTCTACGTCCTCCTATGGATCTCAGGCATCTATCCAGGGAAGGAGGGTAGGAGTTGTTTAAGAATGGAACAGGTGTTTGAGAACAGCCTGACCAAACAAGGCATCCCGGCGGGAGTCCTTGTCCAAGCAGTAATGGGCTGTGAAGGTATGAACCGAGGCCCAGGTGGCTGCTCGACAGATCTGGTCGATGGACACAGAATTTAGGTGAGCCATAGAGGTGGCCATGGCCCTCACATTATGAGCTGTGACATGGCTCTCCAGAGAAAGGTTCTTACTCTGCTGGTGAAATACACTGAGCAATCCAATTGGACAGTGTTCTCTTAGAGACTGGAAGTCCCAAATGAGAAGGATCAAAAGCAACAAAAAGCTGGGAAGACTTTCTATGTTGCTGTGTCCTTTGTAAGTAAAAATGGATGCATGAGGAGCTGGAAAAAAGACAGGTAAATATACCACTTGATTAAGATGAAACGGTGAGACCACTTTAGGCATAAAGTGTGGATTTGTCCTAAGGACTACCTTATGATGGAACCTTGTATAAGGTGGATTAGCCACTAAGGCCTGCAGTTCACTGATGCAGTGAGCTGAAATGACTGCAATGAGGAAAATAACCGTCCAGGAAAGAAATTTCAAGGAGGTAGTGGCTAAGGGTTCAAAAGGTGGCTTCATAAGCTGACCAAGAACCAAATTTAAGTCCCATGCCACCGGAGGAGGCCTAATGGGAGGTTTAGTTAAAGTTAGGCCTCTCATGAATCTTGCAATGAGAGGATGAGAGGAAATAGGTTGTCCATTGATGGGTTTAAGGGACGCTGCCATAGCACTCAAATGGACTCTTACTGAATTTGTCTTAAGTCCTGCATTGGAAAGATGCAGGAGATAGTCTAACAGAGAATTTAAAGGTAGTGCTAGAGGGTCAAGACCCTTTTCAGCACAACAAATGGAAAATCTTTTCCACTTAAAAGCATAGGAACGCCTGGTGGAAGGTTTTCTGGAAGCATGGAGGATATCCTTCACTTGCTGAGAAAGATTCAAGCCTTGAAGGTCTAGGCCTTCAGTAACCAAACTCTGAGGTGAAGGGACTTGGGGTTTGGGTGCCACAAAGTCCCTTCCTCCTGGAACAGAAGGTCTGGAGCAGCAAACAAGTCCAGGGAGGGGGCTTGGGAGAGATGCAGAAGTAGAGGGTACCACACTTGGCGGGGCCAGCGTGGAGCTATGAGGATCATAGATCCTTGATCCCTCTGGAGTTTGAACAGAGTCTTGGGAATCAAGGGAATGGGTGAAAAGGCATACAGGAAGCCCTGACCCCAATGAAGGAGGAAGGCATCCTTGGCCTGAACTCCCTGACATGGAATTCTGGAACAGAACCGGGGAAGTTTGGCATTTCACGGACTTGCAAAGAGGTCTATGTCCGGGGTTCCCCATTCTTGGTTGATTCTGAGTACCTGATCCATGTGCAGGGACCATTCGTGTGGAAGCAGAACTCGACTGAGTCCGTCTGCCCAAGAGTTTTGGATTCCTGGGATGTATACTGCCAGGAGATGGATTTGATGCTCTCTGGCGAAGGCCCATAATCTTAAAACTTCGTTGCAAAGCAACAGAGCCAGTTCCTCCTTACTTGTTTATGTAAAACATGGCTACTTGATTGTCCGTATGAATGAGGACTGTCTTGTAGCTAAGGAGGGTATGAAAGACCTTGAGAGCTAGAAAAACTGCTCGAAGCTCCAAGTGGTTGATATGAAGAGAGGTCTCCTGTGGGGACCAAGTACCTTGAGTGGAGAGGTCTTGTAGATGAGCTCCCCAACCTGTTTGGGAGGCATCTGTTGTGAGGGTTGCTTGGGGCAACAACCGTTGGAAGGGGGACCCCAGCAACAGATTTTGAGTGGACATCCACCATTGGAGAGACCAAAATAGACTTTTGAGGTTGCTATTTGGTCTGAGAGAGCTCCTGAAGCTTGAGTCCACTGGGTGGACAAAGTCCATTGAGCTGCTCTCATGTGTAGGCGAGCATACGGTACCACATGCACTGTGGAAGCCATGTGGCCTAGCAGTTGTAGCATCTCCCGGGCACTTAAGTGACTCTGACTGAATCTGGGAGGCTAACTGCACTAGACGTTGGCAACGGCCCTGAGGAAGGTAGGCCCTTGCAGTGGTAGTATCCAACCAGGCCCTTATGAATTCCAGGGTCTGAGTAGGGGTGAGCTGGGACTTTGGGAGGTTTACCACAAGTCCCAGATACTGCAGAATGCGCCTTGTGCGGTCCAGGGAAATCTGGGCCTCTGACTGAGATGGAGCTCGGATGAGCCAGTCGTCCAGGTATGGGAAGACAAATATTCCCAGAGTGCGTAGAAATGCAGCAACTATTGCCATGGAGCAATAGTTGGAGCAGAGGCCAGACCAAAAGGAAGCACTCTGTATTGGTAATGTTTTTCTTGGAAAAGAAAACATAGGAATCTTCTGTGAGATGGATGGATGAGGACATGTGTGTACGCATTCTTGAGATCTAGAGAACAAAGCCAATCCTGACTTTGAAGGTATGGAAGGAGAGTGCCCAGAGAAAGCATCTTGAACGTCTCCTTGCATAGAAATTTGTACAATTCTCTGAGATCTAAGATGGGTCTGTATCCCCCTGTCTTCTTTGGAATGAGAAAATAGGGGGAGTAGAACCCTGACCCTTGTTGAAGAGGAACTTCTTCTATTGCCCCTTGGGCAAGAAGGGTAGTCACTTCCTGACCTAGAAGGTCGAGAAGAGATGTGAGAGAATTGAAGTGTCTCACCATGGTGTGGGGAGGAAGGTCTGAGAAATGAAGCTTGTAGCCCTCTTATGATGGAGAGGGTCCACTGCTCTGATGTGATTTGCTCCCATCTGGGAGCAAAATGAGCTAACCTTCCTGGAATGGTGAGAGGTTCTGGCTGTTGTAGAGCCAGAAAGGCTAAGTTCTCTAGCATCAAGTCAAAAACCCTGAGGATGGGACTGCTGGGTTGCAGCAGCCCCTGTAGACTTAGGCCTGGCCTGCTTAGGTTGCTGACGCTTAGTGGCAAAGCGACCTGTAGAAGATTGTTGGCCAGAAGTAGAAGGAAATCTGCCCTTTTTGAAAAAAGACTTTTTTAAAGTCTTTCTTGGCAGGAATGGAGGTTGACTTTGAAAGTCTATCCAGAGCAGAGTTCTCTGCATCCATTTGAGTGGCTTTTATTTGCCACTCTTTGCCAAATAGATTTTCACCTGTACAAGATGGCTTAGGAAATCTGCCCTGAACCCAGGGTTCTAAATCAGAAGCCTGGAGCCAAGCAATTCTGCGAGCAGCTATGGCATTGCCCGAGGCTCTGCTGGCACCTTCAATGGAGTCAAAGGCTGCCCTGTTGTAAAACTTTGAAATGTCTTGAGTATGCTTAAGCCAAATGAGGAATTCGTCCCTTTTATCTTCTGGAAGAAAAGGGAGGAAGTTGTGCAGCTTTTCTGCAACTTTTAGAAACATGCCCATGTAAAGGCTATATGAGTTTATTCTGGCAATAAGCATACTGGCTTGGAAGATTTTCCTACCAAAAGCATCCACGGTCCTGCATTCTCTTCCTGGAGGAGCAGAAAAGTGTCTTTTTGTACTCTATCCTCTTCATAGCTGACTGCACCACAATGGAATGGTGAGGAAGCTGAGTTTTCTGAAATCCAGGACAGGGAGGGACACGATACGTAGTGTCCATTCTGCGAGAATGAGGAGTCTCCCATAAATCAATCATGTGTTCATAAAGAACCTCATGAATTGGTAAGATGACTGCCTCTCTAGGAGCCTTAGAGTATCCTAAAATATCTAATTTTTTTGCTCTAGGCTCTGATTCAGAGGTTACTGAAATAGAAAGTCCTTTAGCTACTTCTCTTATGAAGTCTTGAAAGGACAAGTCCTCTGGAGGAGACATTCTTCTTTTTGGAGAAGAAGGCTCTTCAGGAAGGGCTATGGATACTTCAGGAGACTCATCTGATGAATCAGAATCACCAGAGGAATCGAAGTATCGCCTGTCAGGGTGCTGTAACGCTCGATACGCGTATCGAGCGGTATCGACATCGGGCGTCCTCGGTACCGGATCGGTACCGAGAAGTAGCCCTGGACAAGGAACCGCTGCAGCTGGTATCCTGGTCGATGTCGATGCAGTCGGTACCGGTATTGGCGCTGGTGCAGGTACCGGTACCAGAGCCGATACCGACAACGGAGTTTGTTGTGGTACCATCGGCGTCGCAGCTTGAATGAAGGCAGTGATACCCCGCTGCATGAACAGAACATTCTGATCCATCAATGCCATGAATGCCTGGAAATCGGTACCAGGAGATTGTGCCGGTACCCCAGAGCATTCTAACAGGTGATCGGTCGAGGCCATGCCATCGATGTCAACCTGTAATCCCATAGGAGGAGATTTGGAAGCCGGAGCTTCCTGCCGGGGTTGTTTTGCTGGTGCAGGATCCTCAAGGGCAAGCCCGGAGGCATCTCGATGCTTAGAGGGAGATCTACCCTTCGAGGACCTGCTAGGTTTATGTTTGGTTACCTGAGATCCATCAGGAGAAGACCTGGAAGATGTCGATGCTACCGACGCTGCATCAGCGAGAAACAGCACATGGAGCTTAGCTGCTCGGTTCTGTAAACCCCGTTTAGACAGAGAGCAGGACGGACAATCCGGAATGGAGTGTTCAGGACCCAAACATTTAAGACACCATTCATGGGTATCTAACAGAAATAGTACCGCTACACTTAGTGCATTTCTTGAACCCTGAGGCTGGTTTTTCCATGAGGGAAATTTTCTTGTGGGCCCTGAGGCCCAAGAAGAAAAATACACTAAGTGAGGAAAAGTATAGATTTTTTTATTTTTTTTTAAAGAAAGAAAGAAGACTGGCGGAACCGGTCCAGAGTCGGAGAAGGCAGACACGCGACCAAAGAAATAAAATAAAGAACTTCTTCAGCGGTGACAGGGCTCGACCTGCTGGCTCCGTGGAAAAGAAGAACAGAGGAGAGCTGGTTAGGAAAGGCGGGAAGGCAGCGCGCAGGCGCTGTGGGATGTTCCCAAAAGCTTTCCTTTTTGGGAAGCTGGGGAGCGTTCCCGCGCAGGCTCCGTCGGTACCGACGTACCCATATGTGAAGACTCATTCCTGCTTGTTCCTGGAGAAGGAAACTTACATGATCTCACTGCTGTCCTGGACGACAAGCTTTCCAGGCTGCAGGCTTTCCTCAAAAACCTGAAGGGAGGTTTAGAGGTATAGACCAGAGAATCCAGATAATGAAAGACCATGTGGAGCAACAGGAAGGACAGACGGAGGGCACTGGAGACAGAAAACTAGACCCTCCTGGAAAGACTTGATGCTCAATAAAACAGAGGGTGCCAGAATAATATTAGACAATACAAGGCACAGATCTCTAGGATCTAATCAAGGTATGGCTGCCTCAACAAGTAGGCCTGAAACTAGTGGGGACCAAAAAAAAAAAAAAAAGATAGTGGAGCCCCACCACAAGAACTCTGATTGCCCGAGGCCAGTAATTGCCCACATACTTAACTATGCTGAAAAAACAGCCTGATGGAAAAATACAGGAAGCAATGGGTGCTAGAGCATCATGACCACAAACTGCTCCTACTTAATGACTATTCGGTTCAAGTGGCGGAGTGATGGAGGGCGATGGTGTCTTACTGCTTCACTGCTGGCTCAGCGTGGCATTGGATTTATGATGCAATACCTGGCAAAAGTGCACCTCAATGAGACAGACTTTCAAGACACCAGAGGCTCTGGAACAAACACTTTGGATGGACAAGACCCGCAACTGTAAGTGCCAAGGAGGACGAAGGCGTCTGGCTGGCAGAACAGTTTAGTTAAAGTTTTAAATGAAACAACCCTCTCGGAAGGGCAAGAGGGGGCTATGTTCTAAAGCTCTCCAACAGAACTACAAGCAATGAAGGGTATCCCTGTGCGGTATGTGTGAAGGGGGGAACCCCAGAATACTACAGTGTGGCAATGTGACAGTCCTACAAGGGGAAGGTGCAAAAAGGCAAAGTGACTTTGGTGAGGAAGCGATCACTGGGGACAAGCCTGCTACTGCACAATCAGGCCTGTAGGGGACCTCGGGATCCCAGAGGGGGGAACCACCCCCCCCCCCCCCCCACACCTCAAGTAGTGCATTGCTGGGAGGTGCTGTGGACATCACAAATGACAAGCACAATACTATACAACAAGAGGCTGCAGATTGTGACGGGGGAGATGAAGCAGAGGGCGAGCAGCAATCCCAGCAATGAACGCTTTGAGACACTAGAACAATGGGGAGGTGGGGGGAGGGTTGCTGACTTAATGGAAGGAAGTTGAGCATGAATAGAGTGTGTAAAGCATGAATAGCAGATGTGCAGGAGTGGTGGACACAATGGAGGGGAAGGGCCAAAGGGGGAGGGCAGGATAATACCTGTGGAAGGTGGGGATGGCCAAAAAGGAAGTAGGAGCCTTGCAAGGGAACTGGGATATGGGGAGGACAAGAAAGGAGATGAGGGGGAGGTAGGGGGTTGGAAGGAAGAGGTGAGGGAGAGTGGGGGAGGGGGAAGGGGAAGGGGAAGGAAAGGGAGGACTCACTGGACTGGAGGATAGCTGGGGGAGTCACAGGGAGAGGGGGCAGCCCTAAAAGGAGGAACATACATAACAGCAACAATTATCGCCGACGCAGAGACAACGGCTAAGTTAAAAATGATTATACTGAATGTGGATGGGATCCACTTCCCCAGTGAAGCAGATTAAAATCCTCAATTATTTCTGCAAAGAGGGGGATGTATGTAGTCTTCCTTCAAGAGACCCATTTGTGTGTCATAGAACACTGCAAGTTGGCATGGGGTTGGGTGGGGGGGAGATGGGTTTCTCAATGGCTGCCAGAGGGGAGTGGCCATACTGATCCATCGAAGGGTCCCTTTTCTTCTCCACAAAATAGACCCAGAGGGAGTTTCTCTTCATGGTGGGGGGGGGGGGGGGAGTGCATGGCACCAATGTGGTGTTCTGTAATGTTTACATGCGTAATGTATATGACCACAGGTTTTTCACTGTCCTGTGTGCCAAGCTACCAGACTTTGGGAAGATACCACAGTGATGGATAGAGATTTTAACTTAGCCAATGACCCACAGATTGCCAGCCCCAGTGCAGACCTATGGAATGCCCAGGGAAGCAGGGGGGTAAACTTCTTGATTAAGGGGCTCGGTTTAGTGGACACTTGGAGGATGCTGCACCCAACTGAAAGTGATTTCACATTTTACTTGCATGACAGCTATGCCTATCTTGACTATATCTTGGTTGCAAAAGACCTGTTCCAGCTTGTAGACAGGATGGAGAGAGGAAACATGGGAATCTTGGAACACGCCCCAGTGTGGCTGGTGCTTCAGCTGAGGGACGGGAAGGTGGGATGGGGGGGCCCATGGCAAATTAATCCTATGTATCGTGACCCCACTTTCCAGCTGCACCTACAGGAGGCATGGCAACAGTACTGGTGGGAGAACAATCACTGCAACATGGACCCTCAAACTCTGGGAGGCTGCAAAAAACGTAATGAGAAGAGTGATAATAGCCTACGCAGCCTGTAAGAGGAAGCGGCAAGATGAAAAACTGCAGGACCTTGCAGGCACGATGTGAATGTGCCTGAAAGGTCCTGCAGTTTCTCATCATGCCTGCAAGGTCCTGCAGTTTCTCACCATGAGCGAGGTGGTCAGGGAGAAATACATGGCACTCCAAAAAGATTAATGAGCTCCTGACCCAACATGCAGAGGGTGACATTCGCCTGTATAAGTACAACCTTCACAGATTGGGAAATCTATGCGGGAAGCTGCTGGCCCATATGGTAAGCCCGGCCAAGAGTAAGGCGATGCTAAAGGAGCCAATGTGGAGAACAGAGCTTTTTCCAGGAAACGCAGATGCCGAGTAGAGGATGTGGACCTACAGGTATTAAATGCCCCCTTGACTGTGGTGGAAGTAATGGAGACTATGTTCCCTAAAGCTGGCCAAGGCCCCCAGACCAGATGGGCTGGGAGCAGAATTTTTACAAAATCCTGGGAGAGGCAGTGCTGTGCCCCTTCCTGGCACAAAGCAAGATGTCACTCCGAGTGGGGGACCTGGGAGAAAAGCAAAAAATCAAGTAGCATTGGTGGTCCTGCCCAAGCCAGGATGAGATGCTACCCTAGTGGGATGATACCACCCCATTTTGCTTCTAAATCAGGATGTGAAAATCATGGCCTCTCTCCTGGCCAGAAACCTCAGCAAGGTGATCCCTTGTCTTGCCCACCCTGACCAAATGGCCTTTGTTCAGTGTAGGTTTGCTTCGGCAAACATGCTCAAGGTTTTGGTAGCCCTGGGTGAGGGGCAGGACATACCAGGAAACACCATAATAGCAAGTTTTGACGCTGAAAAGGCATTTGATAACCTCTCATGGGATTACCTGTTTTGGGAACCGAGGCCTTCGGCATTCAGGGACCCTTTTTAGACTGGGTCAAAGTACTATACCAGAGCCCCACAGCATGGATCTTGATCAATGCCTTCCCCCTGCAGCAGGGGACATGGTAGGGCTGCCTGCTCTCCCCACTGCTCCTTCTGCTCACACTGGAGCCACTAGCAATAAAAATCCGAACCACCTCAGAATGGGAGGGGATACAGGTGGGCAAAGTGAACTGCAAGATGAATCTTTGCAGACAATATGCTCCTCTTCATCGATCGGGTGAGCAAAAGTACAGAACATGTGATGGCCACTATCTCACTATACGGGACATTCTCGGGCCTCCATATCAACTGGAGTAAATCTGAGGCAGTGTCAGTCATGTGTATGCAGAAATGCACAGGATTTCCCTCTGGCCTGGGCGGGGGGACTACATGAAATACTTAGAGTCTACTTATGCGAAGACCCAAAGAAACTATACTGCAAAAATGTGAGGGAACACAAAGGATGAAAGAATGATGTAACAGGTGAAGGTATCTGCCGCTTTCCCTTTTGGGGAGGGTAGTGCTACTCAAGATGGCAGAGCTTCCCCAGCTGATTTATCCCTTGCAGATGCTAACTTTTCTCTTTGTCAGAACACAAAGGTATCGCAGCGTGGCAAGTTCATTTCTGTGGTGGGGCCGCCCAGCCTGGATTAGTTTTGCTAAGCTGGTTGGGGATCGCAGATGAGGGGGACTGGGGCTCCCAGATCTGTGCCTTTACAACATGGCGGCGTTAATGCAATGGCTCCATAAACTGCATACAGGAGAGGAACAGTATGCTCTAAGGGGGTTTCTGGATGGGATCAGCACCCCCTATGAGACTTTTGGACTGCTCCAAGTCAAGCAATTTTGGAGGCGGCAGACAAGAGGGAGCCAAGGTATAGTGGACCCGATGCAGAGAGTGTGGCAATGGTGGAGGACCCAGGTAGGTCAGACAAAAGGAAGATCCCCCTTTACGATGTTGATGGAAAACCCAGAGTTCTGACGGGGACTTGGGGGCAGCACCTTCCAAATTGGGTGTCATGAGGTTGTAAGTACGTGGGGCAGCTGACAGAGTTGGGGGCGAACATCTGACTTTCAACCAGTTGAAGGCCAAGTGGCAATTTGACAATAAAAGTTTCATGGCATATCTGCAATGCCAGCATTATGTTCTGACTAAACTTAAGGGACCCAAGGAGAAGAGGGGCTTTAGCACCATGGACTGGATCTTCCAGGCCACCCCCCCCCCCCCTCCAAACTCAATAAGGTATCATAATGGTACAAAGTAGGGAGAACACAGGGCTGGGAGCGGGCCCTGAGCAATTAATGGACCCGGGAATTAAAAGAGGAAGTAAGTGAGGAACTGGAAGATCTATTTGGGGCCATAACAGACCACATTCCCATGTAGCACTCCAAGAAATGCAGTATAAAATACTGCATCAGGCATACTTAATTAGGGAAAGAGGGGCCTAAATACATTTGTGGGACTTGCCAAACTGCCTTCACTGTAGAGCAAGCAAGAGTAACTGGATAAACACCATTCTGGAGTGCCCATGGCTACAAACCTATTGGGGAGAAGTACTGAAAGAAATACTGAAGGCCCTGGGTGGAACAGTGCAGTGGACCGACGTGGCCCTGCTGCTTGGGGATGGAACTCCCATGCGGGCGGAAGGATATGGAACCATGGAACAATGGTTTGTGCAGGTGACACTTATGCTAGCACACAAGGGCATGGTGACCACCTGGGTTGACACAGTGCCCCCCAGGGGAGAGAGGTGGGCCCAGGCGTTGAAGAAAATGGCTGGCTGACTGGTAAAAAAAAAAACCTACAATGTGACCAGATCTTTGCACCAGCAATAATCGGCAGCTGTGTACTACTTTCCTGTCTGGGTTATTCTTGCACTGGTTTTGGGGGGGGGGGGGGGTGCAGAGGGGGAAGGAAGAGGAAGGGAGGAGGAAAGGGGACAAAATGAAAACAGATCTTGGGAGCACCAGTCAGACACTGGGACCAGCAGGGGCATAAGGGCAGCCCCTGCATTGTAGTAATATGCAACATCTAAGCATGTAGTATATTCCTTAGTTACTGTTAGCTGTTATTCATTTGGCTGGCCAGGTGCTGAACCCCAGAGGAGGTTGGGGGTACAGCCCGGGCCAGCAATTGTTTACCAAACAGTGGTGTACTGTATGATTTTATATTCTGTTCTGGGAAACCTGGGATCTCAGATATTTTTTAAAAAAGCAAGGAATGGAGAATAAGACAAAGGATATTATAATGTTTCTCTATCGCTCCATGGTATTGTGTGCAGTTCTGGTCACCATATCTTAAAAAGGATATAGCAAAATTAGAAAAGGTATAGAAAAGAAACAAAAATGGTAAAGGGGATGGAAGGATATCCCTACAAGGAAAGGCTTAATAGTTTAGGGTTCTTCAGCTTGGAAAAGCGATGGCTGAGAGAGATACGAAAAAGGTCTATAAAATAATGAATGGAATAGAATGGAGTAAACAACATTCTAAGTTTACCCTTCATAAAGTAGAAAGACTAGGGGGCACACAATGAAGCTTTAATGTAGCACATTTAAGACTAATTGGAGAAACTATTTTTTTCACTCAACGCATAATCAAACTCAAATTCATTACCAGAGGATGTAGTAAAAGCTGTTAGTGTAGCTGGATTTAAAAGTAGTTTGGACAAGCTCCTGGAGGAAAAGTCCATAAATCACTATTAAAGAGGACTGGGAAAATCTACTGCTTACCTACTGGCCAAGCAGCATGAAATCTGCATACTGTTTGGGAACCTGCCAGGAACTTGTGAGCTGCATTGGCACTGTTGGAAACAGGATACTGGGCTTGATGGACCCTTGGTCTGACCCAACAAGGCATCTCTTATGTTCTTATAAGTGAGCCTGCACAGTCTGTCTGCTGTATGGGCTACCAACAGAGATGTGAATGCTAACTTGCTTGACGACATACACTACTGCTATGGCATTATCCAAGAATGCTCTGAAACCTCTCAAGAGCAAGGTGGATCACCCTTGCATCTAGTCAAGTAATTGACCAGGCGGCTTCCTAGGGGACCAGTGCCCCTGAATAAAACTGACCCAGACAATGTGCCCCCAGGCCAACAAGCTAGCATCCATGGTGACTATTGCCCAATCTAGCACCTCCAGAATAATCATGTGCAGAAAAAAGCGAGTTTGTAGCCACTAGACCAATTCCCCTTGATCTACTGTGGAAAGAGGTAGGTGAACTTTGAACCAATGGGAACAGGGAGACCAAGAAAAGTCAACGTGTCTTCAGTAGTAGACTGGCTAATCTACTGAAGAGGACTTTAAACTAGATTTGTTGGGGATGGGTGAAAAAAGCCCCCAGGTAAGTGACGCATTAAAAACCTTTACAGAAATGGGTAACATATGGAAAGCAGTGTGTATAAATGCCCGTAGCATGGGGAATAAGATCCCTGATGTTGAAGCTTTGGTGGGAGTGGCAGACTTGGATTTAGTGGCAGTTACAGAAACATGGTTCACAAAAAACCATGACTGGGACGTAACTATATCTGGCTATACTTTATTCAGAAAGGACAGGGTAGGAAGAAGGGGAGGAGGAGGAGTGGCACTATATGTAAAAAATATACTATTAAAGCTTTGGAATTACAGAGCTTAAAAGGGAGAGAGGAGGCATTGTGGGTTAAGCTAGAAAGAGGGAAAGAAATCTGCATTGGCATGATATACAGACCTCCCTCACAAGAGGAAGAGGTGGAAAGATTTAATTGAAGACATACACAGCATTGCTAGGAAAGGGGAAGTGCTACTGATAAGGGATTTCAATATGCCAGATGTTGATTGGCACATTCCTGCTGCAGTATCTAGAAGTAAAGAGATCCTGGATTCTCTACAGGGAGAAATAGTCAAGCAATTGGTAACAGACCCTGCACGTGAAGGGGACATACTGGACTTGGTGCTCACCAATGGTGTAAGTGTTTGATATAGGAGATCATTTTGCATCCAGTGATCACCAGATGGTGTGGTTCAGTATTAGGACTAGGGCTGTTAGAATCCATAAGTGAGGGTCTTAGACTTTAGGAAGACTAAACTTTGCCAAGATGGGCCAGTACCTCAGGGAGTCGTTAGCAGGATGGGAACAGCTGGGGGATGTAGAAAAACAGTGGGCAAAACTGAAAGGAGATATTTTAAAGGGCAACCAACCTTTTTCTTAAAAGGTAAATAAAGGAAAAAGGAAAAGGAGATCGCTAAGGCTTTCGAAAGAGGTAGCTGAAAAAAAGAAAAAGAGGGAGGCCTTCATGAAATACAAGAGATCACAGAGAGAGGAAGACAGGCATCTATATTTGGAAAAACAGAGAAGCTAGCAAAGTAGTCAGGAAAGCAAAGATTCAAAAAGAGGAGGAAATAGCCAATGCAATAAAATGGGGGGGGGGGGGGGGATAAAGCACAGTTACTTTACTTACCTGTAACAGGTGATCTCTGGGAACAGCAGGAATTAGTCCTCACATATGGGTACGTCGGTACCAACGGAGCCTGAGCGGGAAAGCTCCCCAGCTTCCCAGAAGGAAAGCTTTTGGGGCCTCCCACTGCGCATGCGCGCTGCCTTCCCGCCTTCCTGACCAACTCTCCTCAGTTCGAGTTTATAGCTGAGACAATAGAGAGGAAAGGAAGAGAGAGAGATACAACTCCTAGGGGAGGTGGGTGGGTTGTGAGGACTAATTCCTGCTGTTCCCAGAGATCACCTGTTACAGGTAAGTAACTGTGCTATCTCCAGGAACAAGCAGGAATAAGTCCTCACATATGGGAACTCCCTAGCTAAGATGCCCGGGTGATCCCCTGAAGGGTATGAGACCCTGAAAGGTTCTTCATCTTCCTATGGATCTCAGGCATCCATTCAGGGAAGGTGGGCTGGAGTTGTTCAAGAATGGAACAGGTGTCTGAGGACAGCCTGGCCAAACAAGGCATCCCGGCAGGAGTCCTTGTCCAAACAGTAATGGGCTGTAAAGGTATGAACCGAGACCCAGGTGGCTGCTCGACAGATCTGGTCAATGGACAGTTTAAATGAGCCATAGAGGTGGCCATGGCCCTCACGTTGTGAGCGGTGACATGGCCCTCCAGAGAAAGGTTCTTACTCTGGTAAGCAAAAGAGATACACTGAGCAATCCAATTGGAGAGTGTTCTTTTGGAGACTGGAAGTCCTAAATGAGAAGGATCAAAAGCAACAAAAAGCTGAGAAGACTTTCGATGTTGCTGTGTCCTGTGGAGGTAAAAGGCAAGAGCTCTTACAGTCTAGAGTATGAAGGTTCCTCTCTGCATTGGATGCATGAGGAGCTGGAAAAAAGACAGGTAAATATACCTCTTGATTAAGATGAGGTGGTGAGACCACTTTAGGCATAAAGTGAGGATTTGTCCTAAGGACTACCTTATGATGGAACCTTGTATAAGGTGGATTAGCCACTAAGGCCTGCAATTCACTGATGCGGCGAGCTGAAGTGACTGCAATGAGGAAAATAACCTTCCAGGAAAGAAATTTCAAGGAGGTTGTGGCTAAGGGTTCAAAAGGTGGCTTCATAAGCTGACCAAGAACCAAGTTTAAGTCCCACGCCACCGGAGGAGGTCGAATGGGAGGTTTAGTTAAAGTTAAGCCTCTCATGAATCTTGCAATAAGAGGATGAGAGGAAACAGGTTGTCCATTGATGGGCTTAAGTGATGCCGCAAGAGCACTCAAATGGACTTACTGAATTTGTTTTGAGTCCTGCATTGGAGAGATGCAGGAGATATTCCAAAAGAGAATTCAATGGGAGTGCCAGAGGGTTAAGACCCTTTTGAGCACACCAAATGGAAAATCTTTTCCATTTAAAAAGCATAAGAACGCCTAGTGGAAGGTTTCCTAGAGGCATGTAGGATATCCTTCACTTGCTGTGAAAGATTGAAGTGTTGAAGGTCTAGGCCTTCAGTAACCAAGCTCTGAGGTGAAGGGACTTGGGGTTTGGGTGCCACAAAGTCCCCTCCTCCTGAGACAGAAGGTCTGGAGCTGCTCCCAAGTCCAGGGAGGGGGCTTGGGAGAGATGCAGAAGTAGAGGGTACCACACTTGGCGTGGCCAGCATGGAGCTATGAGGATCATGGACCCTTGATCCCTTTGAAGTTTGAACAGAGTCTTGGGAATCAAAGGAATGGGTGGAAAGGCATACAGGAAACCCTGACCCCAATGCAGGAGGAAGGCATCCTTGTTCTGAACTCCCTGACACGGAATTCTGGAACAGAACCAGGGAAGTTTGGCATTCCACGGACTTGCAAAGAGGTCTATGTCCGGGGTTCCCCATTTCTGGAAGATTCTGAGTACCTGATCCATGTGCAGGGACCATTCGTGTGAAAGCAGAACTCGACCGAGTCTGTCTGCCCAAGAGTTTTGGATTCCTGGAAGATATACTGCCAGGAGATGGATTTGATGCTCTCTGGCGAAGGCCCATAATCTTAGAGCTTCGTTGCAAAGCGACAGAGCCAGTCCCTCCTTGTTTATGTAAAACATGGCTACTTGACTGTCCGTGTGAATAAGGACTGTCATGTTGCTGAGGAGGGTATGAAAAACTTTGAGAGCTAGAAAGATTGCTCGAAGTTCCAAGTGGTTGATATGAAGGGTGGTCTCCTGTGGAGACCAAGTGCCCTGAGTGGAGAGATCTTGGAGATGAGCCCCCCAACCTGTTTGGGAGGCATCTGTTGTGAGGGTTGCTTGGGGCAACAATTTATTTATTTATTTATTTATTTAACAGTATTTCTAAACCGCCTTATCTTAATAATCAAGGTGGTATCACAGCAAACAATCGGGTAAGGTGAGTGTGTTATACATGCAGTGAGGGTGAAATTTAGTTGGGTGAGTGTTGTATTGTGTGCTAGATTGGTATGAGCTATGTACAACGTGGGCTATATACAGTGGTTCTAAATACATTTTCTATACATACATTGTTTAGGCGGGGTTATGTGCTGTTATACATTCTCTGGGGTTATGTGATGTGTCCATAGTGTTCTATGAACAGCATGGTTTTCAACTGTTTTCTAAAGTCCTTGAGGTCTGTGGTTGCCCTCAAATCGTCTGGTAGTTTGTTCCATATTGTTGGAGCAGCCATGGAGAGTGCTCTGTCCGTTGTGTCTTTGCGTGTGTTTTTGTATTCACTTGGGGTGCTGACTCGGTTGTGTGTTTGTTTCCTTCTAGGACGAGTGCTGGTGTCTGGTTGTATGAGGGTGTGCAGGCTGTTGGCTGATGTGTGCTGTTTTATCTTAAATAGGTTTATGATGGTTTTGTATCTGATGCGTGCACCGATTGGGAGCCAGTGTAAGTCCTTTAAGGTGGGTGTGATGTGCTCCTGTCTTGCGGTTCCGGATATGATTCGTGCTGCGGTGTTTTGTGCCAGTTGGAGTGGTTTGAGGGCTTGTTTCGGTAGTCCGAGGTATATTGGATTGCAGAAGTCCAGTAGTGGTGTTATCAGGGCTTGACAAACGGTTCGGAAGTGATCTGGGGCGAGGAGTGGTTTCAGTCTCCTGATGATTCGCATCTTGTAGTAGGCCTTCTGGATTGTTTTGTCTATGTGTGGCTTGAGATTGAGTTGATTGTCCAGAGTAACTCCGAGGTATCTCACCTCTGACCTTATTGGTATTGTGGTGCTTTGTATCTTATATTTGGTGGGTGTATGAAGCTTTGGTTCCGGGTGATGATTAAAGCTTCGGTCTTGTTGTAGTTTATTGCGAGGTTGTTGTTTTGACACCAACTCGTCATCTGGGTGAGGCAGTCTGTTATCTTAGAGAAGTCCGGGTTGTCGATTGATATCGGGGTGTATATCATGATGTCGTCTGCATATATTGTGTATTGGATGTTGTTCTCTTTCATGATGTTGCATATTGGTTGGATGTATATGTTAAATAGGAGTGCTGAGAGTGCGGATCCTTGAGGTACTCCTTGTCGGACATTTATGAGTCGGGAGGTGTTGTGTCCCACCTTGACCTGCAGTTGTCTTTCCGTTAGGTACGAGTGGAACCATTTCAGTGTGATGCTGTGTATACCGGTGATCTTTAGTCTTTCCAGGAGTGTGTTGTGGTCCACTGTGTTGAAAGCAGAGGAGATGTCGATGAAGATCATTATGATTCCATTCCTGGTGTTGTCAATTATTCTCAGGATGCTGTCGAAGAGGTATATCAGTAGTGTTTCGACTCCATGGTTGGGGTGAAATCCGTGTTGGTTGTCGTCAAGTGTTTCGTGTTGGTTGAAAGGGGGCCCCAACAACAGATTTTGAGTGGATATCCACCATTGGAGAGACCAAAAGAGACGATTGGAGTTTGCTATGTGCTCTGAGAGAGCTCCTGATGCTTGAGTCCACTGGGTGGATAAAGTCCATTGAGCTGCTCTCATATGTAGGCGAGCATAAGGCACCACATGCACTGTGGAGGCCATGTGGCCTAATAGTTGTAGCATCTCTCTGGCAGTCAAGTGGCTTCTGGACTGAGTCTGAGCGGCTAAGTGCACTAGACGTTGGCAACGGGCCTGAGGTAGATAGGCCCTTGCGGTGGTGGTATCCAACCAGGCCCCTATGAATTCTAGGGATTGAGTAGGGGTGAGTTGGGACTTTGGCAGATTGATCACAAGTCCCAGATACTGTAGAATTCGCCTGGTGCGATCCAGGGAAGTCTGAGCCTCGGACTGAGACGGAGCTCGGATGAGCCAGTCGTCCAGGGATGGGAAGACAAAAATTCCCAGGGCGCGTAGAAATGCAGCTATTGCCATGCATTTGGTAAACACCCTTGGAGCAGAGGCTAGACCGAAGGGAAGTACTCTGTATTGGAAATGTTTTACCTGGAACAGAAACCGTAGGGATTTTCTGTGGGATGGATGGATGAGTATATGTGTGTACGCATCCTTGAGATCTAGAGAACAAAGCCAGTCCTGACTCTGTAGGTATGGAAGGAGAGTGCCTAGAGAAAGCATCTTGAATTTCTCCCTGTATAGAAATTTGTTCAATTCTCTGAAATCCAGAATGGGTCTGTACCCCCCTGTTTTCTTGGGAATGAGAAAATAAGGGGAGTAAAAACCTGACCCTTGAGGAAGAGGAACCTCTTCTATTGCCTTTTGGGCGAGAAGAGTGGTCACCTCCTGACCCAACAGGTCTAGGAGAGATGGGGGAGAATTGAAACTTCTCACCATGGTATGGGGAGGAAGGTTGGAGAAATGTAGTTTGTAGCCCTCTCTGATGATAGATAGGGTCCATTGCTCTGATGTGATTTGCTCCCATCTGGGAGCAAAATGAGTTAACCTTCCTGGAATGGTGAGAGGTTCTGGATGTTTTAGAGCCAGAAAGGTTAAGTTCTCTAGTTTTAAGTCAAAAAACCTGAGGGGGTTGGGACTGTTGGGCTGTAGCAGCCCCTGCAGGTTTTGCCCTGGCCTGTTTAGGCTGCTGACGCCTAGGAGCAAAGCGAGCTGCAGAAGATTGTTGGCCAGTATTTGAGGCAAATCTGGCCTTCTTGTAGAAAGGCTTTTTGAAAGATTTCTTCTTGACAGGGGTAGAGGTAGACTTAGAAAGTCTATCTAAAGCAGCATTTTCTGCATCCATTTGAGTGGCTTTGATTTGCCACTCCTTACCAAACAAATTCTCACCTGTACAGGGCAAATTTCCCAACCCATCCTGGACCCAGGGTTCAAGGTTAGAGGCCTGGAGCCAAGCAATTCTGCGAGCCGCTATGGCAATACCTGAGGCTCTGCTAGCACCCTCAAAGGAGTCAAAGGCTGCTCTGTTGGAGAACTTTGATATATCTTGGGTATGCGCTTCAGCAGAAGGAGGAACTCCTCCTTTCTATCCTCTGGGATAAAGGGGAGAAAATGGCGTATTTTTAATGCAATTTCCTTCAGAAACATGCCCATATAGAGGCTGTATGAGTTGATTCTGGCAATGAGCATACTTGCTTGGAAGATTTTTCTTCCAAAAGCATCCAGAGTCCTACATTCTCTTCCTGGGGGAGTAGAAGAGTGTCTTCTAGTACTCTTGATCCTTTTCATAGCTGACTGCACCACGATGGAGTGGTGCGGGAGCTGAGGTTTTTGAAACCCAGGAGAAGGGGGGACACGATACATGGTGTCCAGACGACGAGAATGTGGAGATAGGGTCAGAGGAGTCTCCCATAAGTCCATCATGTGATCTTGAAGAATTTCATGGATGGGCAAGGTGACTGCCTCTTTGGGAACCTTAGAGTATCCTAAAATGTCTAACTTTTTTGCTCTAGGTTCTTTTTCAGAGGATACAGAAATAGAAAGACCTTTAGCTACTTCAATGATGAAGTCCTGAAAGGATAAATCCTCTGGAGGAGACATTCTCCTCTGGAGAAGAGGGCTCCTCAGGTAGAGTAAGGGATACTTCAGCAGGGTCATCTGATGAATCAGAATCATCAGAAGACTCAAAGTATCGTCTGTTTGCTTCCAGGGATCGATAAGCGTATCGACATCGGGGGTACCCGGAACTGGATCGGTATCGGGAAAAACCCCAGAACCGGTATCCTGGTCGATGTGGAAGGCATGGGTACCGGTATCGGTTGTGGTACCGGAACTGGAGTCGGTACCGCAGGGTGCGGTACCGAGGGCGTCGCAGCCTTAATAAAAGCCAAAATGGCCTGCTGCATGGATTGAACTGTATGATCCATGGACGCCACGACTGTCTGGATGTCGGTACCGGATGATTGAGCCGGTACCCCAGAACAAACAGGTGATTGGTCGAGGCCGTGCCATCGATGTCAACCTGTAACCCCATAGGAGGAGCTTTGGAAGCCGGAGCTTCCCGCCGGGGTTGTTTGGCTGGGGCAGGGTCCTCAGGGTCAAGCCCAGGGGTATCTCGATACTTAGAGGGAGATTTGCCCTTTGAGGACCTGCCAGAGGAATGTTTGGTTACCTGAGATCCATCAGGAAAGGAAGACCTGGAAGATGTCGATGCTGGAGTATCTCTAGAAAACAGCATGTGAAACTTGGCTGCCCGGTTCTGTAAGCCACGTTTAGACATCAAAGAACAGGATGGGCAATCCGGAATAGAATGGTCAGGCCCCAAACATTTAAGACACCATTCATGGGTGTCTGTGACTGAAATAGTACCGCTGCACTTGGTGCATTTTTTAAACCCAGAGGCTTGTTTCTCCATGAGGGAGAATTAGTGAAGGCCTAAAGGCCTCACAGAACTAACACAGCAAGTGAGGAAATAAAGATTTTTTTTTTTTTTTTTTTTTTTTTTTTTAAAATAAAGGAAAAAAGACCGGCAGTACCAGTCTGGAATCGGGGAAGGCAGACACGCGGCCAAAGAAATAAATTAACACAACAACTTCTTCAGCGGTGACAGGAACACGACCTGCTGGCTCCGTGGAAAAAGAAGAACTGAGGAGAGTTGGTCAGGAAGGCGGGAAGGCAGCGCGCATGCGCAGTGGGAGGCCCCAAAAGCTTTCCTTCTGGGAAGCTGGGGAGCTTTCCCGCTCAGGCTCCGTCGGTACCAACGTACCCATATGTGAGGACTTATTCCTGCTTGTTCCTGGAGATGACATTTTTCAGATATGTTACTGAGAAGAGAAAGGGAAAACGTGGTATTGTCAGACTCAAGGGTGAGGGGGAGGAATATGTAGAAGCTGATGAGGATAAAGCGGAATTGCTTAACAAATATTTGTTCTGTGTGGAGGAGTAGCCTAGTGGTTAGAGCAATGGCTTGGTAACCAAGCAACCAGGGTTCGATTCCCACTAGCACTCCTTGTGGCCTTGGGCAAGTCACTTAACCCTCCATTGCCTCGGAAGAAAGGCCTGGCAATCTACTTCCGGTGACACTGCCAAGAAAACCCAGGAGCTTCTGGGTCGCCAGGAGTCAGGGCTGACTCGAAGGCACACATTGCATTGTGTTCAGATGAAGAACCAGGAGCAGGACCTCAGAAAAACACACCCACAAACAGGAACAGAAGCGAGGGACATCTTGAACAATTTTCAGGAGACTGTGTTCGTTAGAAACTAGCTCAACTTAAAGTAGACAAAGCAATGGGACCGGATGGGATACACCCTGGAATACTGAGGGAACTTGAGAACGTTCTAGCAGCTCCACTGGCTGACCTTTTCAATGCCTCGGAGTCAGGAGTGGTGCCAAAGGACTGGAGAGAGGCTCATGTGGTGCCTTTACACAAAAGCAAATGTAAGGATGTGGTTGAAAACTACAGGCCAGTTTAACTTTGGTGGTGAGTAAATTATTGGAAACTCTGCTGAAAGAGAAAATAGTGATGTTTCTGGAGTCCAGCGGATTACAGGATCCGAGGCAGCATGGATTCACCAGAGGCAGGTCTTGTCAGACAAATCTGATTTCTTTGACTGGGTGACCTGGGAGTTGGACCGAGGGAGAGCCCTAGATGTGGTGTATTTAGATTTCAGTAAAGCCTTTGCCACTGTTCCTCATAGGCGACTTGTAAAGTAACTGAGCACCCAAGGGATGGACCCTAAAGTTACTGCTTGGGTTAGAAATTGGTTGGGTGGGAGGCGACAGAGTACAGGTAAATGGCGCTCACTCTGAGGAGGATGTTACCAGTGGTGTGCCCCAGGGATCTGTCCTTGGTCCGATTCTTTAACATCTTTGTTAGTGATATAGCGGAAGGGCTGTTGGGTAAGGTTTGCTTTTTTGCAGATACCAAAATCTGCAATAGAGTAGACACCCAGGTAGGTGTAGATAATATGAAGAGGGATCTAGTTACGCTTGAAGAATGGTCTAGAATCTGGCAGCTGGGATTTAATGTTAAAAAATGTAAGGTCATGCATTTGGGCTGCAGCAATCCAAGGGAGCAATATAGTATAGGGGGTGAAGTACTTTTGTCCACTAAAGAAGAGCGGGACCTGGGCATGGTTGTGTCTGATGATCTTAAGGTAGCTAAACAGGTAGAAAAGGCAACTGCAAAAGCTAGAAGAATGCTTGAGTGCATACGGAGAGGAATGGCTAGCAGAAAAAAAGGAGGTGATAGTGTCTCTGTATAAGTCTTTGGTGTGACCTCATTTGGAGTATAGTGTGCAATTCTGGAGACTAAACCTTCAAAAGGATGTGAACAGGATGGAGTCGGTGCAGAGGGTGGCTACTAAAATGGTTAGTGGTCTTCATTATAAAGCATGAGGACAGACTTAAGGATCTTAATATGTACACCTTAGAGGAAAGGCGGGATAGAGGTGATATGATTGAGATATTTAAATACCTCTGTGGTATAAATTGTTCAGGGGGAAAGCCTCTTTCAATTGAAAGCAAGTTCTGCTATGAGGGGGCATGGAATGAGGGTGAAGGGGGATAGATTCAGGAGTGATTTGCAGAAATATTTTACGGAAAGAGTGGTGGACCCGTGGAATAGTCTCCCAGTGGAGGTGGTAGAGATGAGGACAGTAAATGAATTCAAAAAAGCATGGGACAAACAGAGGATCTCTAAAGGAAAAAAGGGGACTGTTATGGAAGGACAGACTAGATAGGCCATTTGGTCTTTCTGTAGTCATATTTCTGTTTCTATGTCTCTGCAGGGAGTACATGTGCGCCCTAGCCCAAGGTACCAGTTCTAAGGTTGACACCATTGACCCCAGAAAATGCAGGTAGTTACAAGTCCTCGGAGCTGCCTGAGAAAAAAAATCCTGAACTGCAGGTGCAGTTTGTCCAACCTTTCCAAGGTGAGAAACACCCTGCCCAAGTGAGTAAGTGGGCACCTAAATATTCCAAATCTTATGAAAGAACTAGGGTGGGGCTCTTGAGGAACTCGACCACCCACCCCAGCTTTTCTAAATACTGGATTTGGATGTCTGCCCTGTACTTCTCCATGGAGTCAGACCAAAACAGCCAGTCATCTGGGTATGGGTAAACTCTGATCCCTTGGTTGCAAAAAAAGGTGGCCACTGCTGTCACCACCACCATGACCTTCAAAAGAAGTTGCAAGGCTGCTATTGTCCCTATTAGCTGAAGATAATACCATGCTGTCGGGCAGCTGCATCTTGAGGAACCGGCAGACCAAATGAAACAGAGCCTATGCCCGCTGCTGTGGGAGAAAAACCTTACCACTGCCCATGTCAAAGCAGGCTCCAAGGTACTACAGATCCTGTGACGGTACCAACCGACTCTTGATAATGTTGATAACTCATCCAAGACTTTGCAGGAACTCGACAACCCTTGCAGTGGCTTGCTCGCTCTCGTCTTAATTTTGTCCGAATAAGCCAGTCATAGAGGTAAGGATGTACCAGGATCCCTTCCTTGCCAAGCGCTGCCACCATGCTCATCACCTTGGTGAAAGTCCAGGCAGGCCCCAAGAGAAATTGATGCTCAGGCCAGATGGGAATGTGTAAATATGCCTCCGTAAGGTCAAGTGATGTCAAGAATTCTCCTTCTCGCACAGCAATAATGACAGATCGGAGGGTCTCCATGTGGAACCGGGGCACCTGCAGACATTGGTTCACTCGGTTGAGATAGAGAATGGGCCAAAAAGAGTTTTCCTTCTTTGGCACCATGAAATAAATAGAGTATCGACCACAGCCGCAGCACTGGTCCTGGGGAACACGAACCACGGGCCCAAATGCAAGAGCCGCACCAGAGTATCCTGCATGGCCTTGGCCTTGCTGCGTGTTTTGCATGGAGACTGCACGAAGGAGGGAGACTGCACAAAAGAGGGAGCCAGCAGCATGGTGAACTCCATTGTGTAGTCCTCCCAGATAATCTCCAAGACCCATTGGCTGGATGTGATCTGGACCCAGGCGGGGTAAAACTCCCAGTCAACCTCCCACAGATTGCACTCCCACCTGGGCCTCTCATTTCATTGTGGAGGCCTGTTCCTCGAAATCCTCAAAACGCCTGTCCCCTAGGGGTAAAATGACCCCTCTGGTAAGGCACAAACCTCACAGCGTGGAATAGTCAGAAATACCATTATTGACCCCTTGCTGGAGCTAAGGACTGCACCTGCTTCTGCTTGGGAGGCATCCACCTTTCAACTTTAAGTCCTTCACTAACTTTTCCAACTCCTACCCGAACAAAAGCTTACCCTTAAATGGTACCTCACTTAACAGGGCCTTGGAGGAGACATCTGCTGGCCAATTCTGCAGCCATAAATAGCAGCAGGCCACCACTACCGACGCCATGCTCTTTGAAAGACCTCTGATGAGATCATATCAGGCGTCTGCCAGATATTTGGCCCCCGACTCCAGTCTTACCGCTGCTGCTGAAGGTTCCTGAGATCCTTCAGTTGCTTCCAGCACCCACCGCAGGCAGGCCCTGGCCACAATTGCACCACAAACTGACGCCTGCAAAGACGGGGCAATGATATTAAACACCTGCTTCAACAATGTATCCAACTTCCTATCCTGCACATCCCTGAGTGCTATACTATCCTCTACAGGAATGTGGTGGTCTTGGTCATGGCAGAGACCGTGGCGTCTACTGGAGCAGGAGTGGGAGATGCTACATTCTCTGAAGGTAAAGGCAGACCATGGTCCTAGTACCCCTCAGTACGGTCTCTGGGATCATTTCCTTGATCACTCGATGCAAAGGGAACACCTTCTGTGGCTTGCGGATGGCTTGAAATAGCAGGTCTTCCAGCACATCCTCTTCTGGAAGCTCCCTTGCCAGAATGCTAAGCATTTTCAATGACTCCATTATGAAGGCCGCCAATTCCTCCTGGCAGAAAACAGACTATCCAAGACTCCTCCTCCTGCGGGATCTCCTTCCAGCTTGTCTGCTTCTGTGTCCAACTGTGTCCTCCAAATCATCTGGCTCCTCTGACTGTGGGTACCAGCCCTCCTTCAACAAGTCACCTTCGAGCCTACACATACACAAGACCAGCCCCTCCAAAGTCTGTTGCTGGCCTCTTTCTGACCCATTCAGATGTGGAGGAATGGCTTCCTGTCCCCGCTGATACATGCAGAAAGCCTGAAGAGAACGAATTGAGGCGAAAACCCCATAGGGGCACCCTTCCTCCTCCTGCCCCAAGGAGGTTGAGGGCCATGGCAAGATGTGTTCCCTGCAGTAGGGTTCTAACACCAGAGGTGCAGATCCGGCTCCGCCCAGCACTCCTGCAGACGAGTGAGACACCCCCCCCCCTTGCCTTGCGAGCTGCTCCCAGCAGTCCGAGGGCCCTGTTCACCCTAGGGTGCTAGTCCCATCCTCCTGCAGCACTTTCCACTGTCCATTCCTCCGACTTGCAGCTACAGCAAATGATAATTACACTTACCTGGTAATTGTAGTTCCTTGAGTGATGACAGTTCAGTCCTCTACCTCTGGGTTGTCAATCTCCTCCTGCAGCTTGGAGACTGGTATGTCAAAACTGACATCACTGGATATAGCCTGCTGTACTCTTCCATCCCAGTGTGAACTATTAACAAAGCAGACTCAAAGGAGCAAATAAGTAGCTAAGAATAATTCAAACAGTGTAACCTAAACCTAGAACCTTTCACCCCTTGCCATAAGGCTTTTACACCCTTCCCTGTCAGAGAAAGTTATCAAACTTGAACAAACCAGACCTACCTGTAATACTCCTCATCTCGCTAGCCCTCCTGGATCCCTCTTAAGCAA
Organism: Ichthyophis bannanicus; assembly: GCA_033557465.1. Classification (NCBI taxonomy): domain Eukaryota; kingdom Metazoa; phylum Chordata; class Amphibia; order Gymnophiona; family Ichthyophiidae; genus Ichthyophis; species Ichthyophis bannanicus. The sequence continues at coordinate 775,003,105 of CM066031.1, forward strand.
CCTGGGTGGGAAGGAGGACTGAACCGTCGTCACTCAAGGAACTACAATTACCAGGTAAGTGTAATCATTTCCTTATCATTCCTCCAGTTTAGTCCTCTACCTCTGGGATGTACCAGAGCAGTAATCATTGGGAGGGACCCTTCCAGCCGGCAGACAATACCGCCGACCCAAAACAGGCATCCGCAGCCACTGCTACGTCCAGCCGGTAATGTTTACTGAACGTATGTAGCGACGACCAAGTCGCCACCCTACAAATCTCCCCTGGCGGTACCAAACTGTGCTCTGCCCAGGAAGATGAATGCGCTCTGGTGGCATACACCCGCAATCCACTGGGTACAGGTCGACCTTGAAGCAAATAGGCGGAAGCAATAGCTTCCCGAATCCATCGGGCAATGGACGCTTTAGCCGCTGCCTCTCCTTTGCGCACACCTCCAAACACCACAAACAACCGCTCCAACTTGCGAATAGGCTCCGTCACCTTCAAATACTGACTCAATGCTCTTGACATCCAGCCGACGGAGCCTGCGATCCGACCCTCCGCCCTCCAGAGCCCCTAGGACAGGTAAGCAGACCGCCTGATTCAAATGAAAGGGACACCACTTTAGGCAAAAAAGACAGAACCGGATGTAAGACCACCTTCTCTCTAGAAAAAGATAAGGGTTCTCTACACGACAACGCTTGCAACTCTGAAATGCGCCTTGCCAAACAAATCGCCACCAGGAACACCGCCTTTAAAGTCAAATCTTTCACCGATGCCCGATGCAACGGTTCGAAAGGCGGCTGAGATAATGCTGCCAAAATGAGATTGAGATCCCACGGCGGGATGCACACCCTACGCACTGGCCGCAATCTAGAAACCACCTTTAGAAAGCGACTCACATCAGGGTGAGCACCCAATGGAACTCCATTGACTCTGCCGCGATAACAAGGGCTGCCAACTGCACACGCAAGGAACTGGCTGCCAGACCTTTATCAAAGCCGTCCTGCAGAAACTCCAATACCAAAGGAATTGAAACCATGGCCACATGGACCTGACGTTGAGAACACCAATCCTCAAATATGCGCCAGACCCACACATACGCCAAAGATGTCGAATGTTTCCGTGCTCTAAGCAAGGTTGCGACGACCGCCGATGAGTAGCCTTTCTTCCTCAGCTTAGCCCTCTCAATGGCCATACCGTAAGCGAGAACCGATCCACCTGGGGCATGAAAAGCAGCCCCTGAAGTAACAGATCTGCCCTCGCTGGGAGCCGCCAGGGCTCGCCGTCCAAGAGACACACCAGGTCTGCGTACCAAGGGCACCTCAGCCAGTCAGGCGCTACTAGAAGCACCTCTCCCAAATGAGCCCCGCTCTTTTGAACCACGCGGCCTAACACCCACGGAGGAAAGACATATAGAAGACCATCGGATGGCCATGGATGTAACAGCGTGTCTATGCCCTCCGACATCCTCTCGCCTTCTGCTGAAGAACCGGCTTACCTTCGCCGACCGGAAAGTCACCATCAGATCATTGGAGTTCCCCAGCGAACTATGCGCGAAGATGTCAGGATTCAATTCCCACTCCTCTGCATCCACCTGAACCCTGCTGAGGAAGTCCGCTTTGACATTGTCCTTCCCTGCAATGTGCGCTGCTGAAGTCATGGATAACCACCTCTACCCACTTGAACAACTCGTCTGCCTCTTCTTCAATCACGGCACTCCCTGTGCCACCCTGTCAGTTGATGTAGGCAACCGTCGCAGAGTTGTCAGAGAGCACCCATACTGGGCGACCCTGCACTAAGTCTGAGTGCTCGAAGAGCCCGAGCCACAGCTCGAAGCTCCAGATGGTTGATCGACCAAGAGGCCTCCAGGGGAGACCAAAGCCCCTGTGTAAACCAGTTCCCGCAGTGGGCCCCCCAGCCTACTAAACTGGCATCTGTCAACGGGAGCCACTCTGGCTGTTCCAGCGGCATGCCCGCTGCAAGAGACGACCTGTGCAGCCACCAACGAAGCAAGTGCCTGACTTCGGCTGGACATGGAAGCCTCTTGCTCACCAGAGCAGCCTGATGCGACCAGCGGTGCAGAAGTGCTCTTTGCAGGGGCTGCATATGAACCTTGGCCCACGGCACTGCTTCCAATGTCGCTGCCATTGTTCCCAGCACCCGGAGGTAGTCCCACGCCGACGGTGCCGGCACCGACAAAAACTGGCAGATCAAAGACCTCAATGCTTCAGCCCTGTGGTCCGGCAAAAACACTTGCCCCTTCGTGTCGAAGCACACCCCAAGGTACTTGAGGTTCGGGGAAGGGTTCAAACACTTTGTCGGGTTGACTACCCAACCAAGATCTTGCAAGACCTTCACTACCCTGTCGGTCACCTGAATAGTCTCCTCCTCGGACTTGGCCCGAATCAACCAATCGTCCAGATAAGGGTGGACAAGAATGCCTTCTTTGCGCAACGCCGCCGCCACCTTGGTGAAAGTCCGCAGTGCCATTGCCAGACCAAAGGGCAATGCTTGAAACTGATAGTGGCCCCAAGGAAGGGTGAACCTTAAGAACTTCTGATGAGCTTCCCAGATAGGCATATGCAAATATGCCTCCGTAAGATCCAGCGACGTCAAATACTCCCGACGTACCACCACGATGACGGACCGCAGGGTTTCCATTCGGAAATGCGGTAACTGCAGGCAATGATTTACGACCTTCAGGTCTAAGATGGGTCGCAATGTTCCACCCTTCTTTGGCATCACAAAATAAATAGAGTACCAACCCATGCCGAATTCGGCTTCTGGTACTTCCACCACTGCCCCCAACTGAAGCAGCCTTTCCAACGTACCGTGAACCGCCGCGGTTTTCTTGGGACCCCTGCAAGGCGACATGACGAAGAAATCCCGCACAGGTAGAGCCAACTCCAGTGCATAGCCCTGCTGAATTCTCTAACACCCACTGGTCAGATGTAATGTGGGTCCAAGTGGAAAGAAACCTCCGGAGCCGCCTGTCTATGGGAGGCCCTTCTGCCGGGACCCGCCTCGCTTCATTGCGACTTACAGGTTGTGGAAGCGGGTGAGGAGAAGCAGCCTCTATTTGTCCCCCGAAACCTGCGAAACCCCTGGGTGCGTGTCAGAAACCGGCCCCTTTGGAAACTTCCAAACCTCAATCAAAATCTGCGAAAAACCCGAAACTGACCGCAAAAACCTTAGGCAGACTTCCCTTGTCTCGGCCTATCCTCTGGGAGTCTACCCGCCTTGGATTCCCCAAGGTCCTTCACTAACTTATCCAAATCTTCGCCGAATAGCAAACCACCCTTAAATGGGACTCAGGTCCGTCCGCCGGGCTATTGGCCAGCGCCCTGATGAGATCATAATGTCCGCCAAGTATGCTGCCCCGGACTCAAGACGATCCAACTCCTTTAACTCCGAGATCCATGTGTGAAGACTGATGCAGTCGCTGTACCCATCTCAAACATGCTCTGGCCAGCCAAGCCCCACAGATGGAGGCCTGCAGTGAAAGAATCTGCCTCAAACGCCTGCTTCAGCAAGCCGTCAACCTTACAGTCCTGTGCATCCTTCAGGGCCACACTACCTTCCACCAGAATAGTGGTCTTCTTTGTAACTGCCGACACCATGTCCACCCACGGTGCTCAGAATCTTTTATCCTTATCGGCCAACAGATAGAGTCTATTCATTGTCCGTATGCCTTGTAGGCCCGCTTCCGGCCTATCCCACTCTTCTTGAATCTTGTCGACCACTCTGTGCACCGGAACCACCACCTGTGTCTGCCGTACCACCTGAATGACGGGATCCTCGACTTCGTCCTCCACCGCTGTTTGCGTAGCAAGATTCAACATCTGCAAGGTTGCCGTGATCAATGCTGCAAGTTCCTCTCTGCGGAAGACCCTAATAATCTTAGCTTGATCCTCGGGCTCCGGAATCTCTCCTTCCTCCAGATCCTGCGAACCCTCCTCCTGATCCCATTCTGTATCTTGGACTTCAGGCCACTCGCCTTCCCCCGATGGCAAATCCTTTGTCTGTGCTCTTTTAGAGGCTGGTGGCCCCTCACATATGTCGACAGCTGCCTCCGACGGCTGAGCTGAACCAGGCAGCGTCCCGGAACCTGGCCACTTACCCTGGTGCTGCAGGCAAAAGGCCTGATGCATAAGTAAAATAAAATCAGGGCTAAAATCCGAAGCCAGACGCTTGCGCCACCAGTGAAGTGCCAGAGGGCCCCGCCAGCTCCTCCAACGCCAGCCCCTGCGCTGGCAACTGCGGGGAAACCGCCCTCGCCCCTGCCGGCGCTCCCTGTGGCTCTGGGGTCTCCTTGATATCCATCTGCTGCTCCACCGTGGATGAGAGGGTTGCACAGCCCCGGCACACCCCTGTCTCGGTTACTGTGCCCCTCCTAGTGCCACACACAAAAGACACTGGTCTCGCCGCCATAAATCCAACCAGCAGCTGACCCAAGGTCTTTATTCCCTTTCCCCCCCCCCCCAACACAAACCGAAAGTATGTATAACGTATTGATATAGTTTACACTCTTCCCCCCAGGCAAAAGAGCTACCCTCAGCCCCCCTTCCCCCTTGGAAAGCTGAATCGGCAAGAAACCAACCAACCAAGCCCTGAAGGCTAATAAAAAGGGAAATCAACAAAATAAGAAAACGAGCTGCAAAACCAAAGGATCTCCCCCTTGCCTTACCCAGACACGGGATTAAGAGACTTCTTGCAACATGCAGCTTCTCTGCGGCAGGGGAAATGGCTGCCGAGAACGCCAATGAGAAGAAAAGGGCACCAAACTGAGCCGCGGACGGCCGGCACCTACCGGACTAATCCCCCACTAAACAAAAATGCAGCCTTGTTCCCGGTGACTTGCTTACCGGGCAGGACTGCTGCTCCGCTGCTCGAAAAAGCAGCTCTGTGCCGAAACGGCAGCTCCTGAGCGCTGCTGAAGAGATCAGCTGCAGCCCTCGAAGCCGTTAAAGCCAGCTATTGTGGCCTGCAAAGTATCTTCCATGCAAGAAGGGCTCTCCCCCTTAAAGTCAGGGGGGAGAGAACCTCTGGGCCATCCACGGGGAAGCCAACTCGACATCCTGAGTCAGACCCCCTCCACTGAAACAAGAATATGCACAGGCAGGGAGCAAGAATGCCGGTAACTTTTTTTTTTTTTTTAAAGAAACAGAATCCAAAAATATAACACAAATTACAACTCCCAATTAGCTCACTATCCTACTAGCTCCTTATTAATTCCTCCAGAGAGCCCTTCCACAAGGCTTGCCATGTCCTCCTGCTGCATGGAGACTGGTCACACTGGGATGGAAGAGAGTACAGCAGGCTATATCCAGATGTCAGTTTTGACATACCAGTCTCCAAGCTGCAGGAGGAGATTGACAACCCAGAGGTAGAGGACTGAACTGGAGGAACGATAAGGAAATACCTGTCGCAGAGTCCCAGAAGCTCCACACTGTGGCCTGACAGGCATGATCCAGAAGATAAGGCAGGCTCTGCTCCTGCCAGTCAATTTACTACAGTAGGTTCTCTTTTTGAATAAATGGAGGCTGTTCCCAGCTCCTTAAACCCTGTAACCAGTTCCTAATCAGCTATCCAAAAATAAATCGTGAAGCACAGGACAGTCAGTGGACCCCTCCCCCCGCTCCTAACTGCATGGGCTGAAAGCTCCAAAATGTTCTCACGTGGCTGAGAAAACTATGAAGGGAGCCACACGGTAACAGGTCCAGTCTGAGCCACCTAAAGTAAATGCACTGGCCGGTGGCTACACTCACCCCATGGCATCTCCCAGAACTGCCAAGGAGCCAGCTGCTTTCGCTTCTGCCTGCCAAGTGCTCAGTCCTTCATGCTGGCTTCAGCGCTTAGGCAGAAGTCTACAGAGAACTGGTAGAACAGGTGCCAGTTTCCTCACTGCTCCTCAACCAATAGGTTCAGGAGCCACTGCAATTGCCTGACCGGGACGGAAGCCTCCTCTTCTACTGAAGGGAGATCCCCTACCCTGCTTAAACCTTGGCAGCCTTTCCACCCCCTCCTCCCCCAAACTTGGACTGAAACAAACCCCAAGATTCTAACCCTTGAGAGAAACCTTAATTGTAAATCTAAAAATAAGAAAAAACTCCTTAGATGTCTACAGCAAGTCCCGGATCCTAGGATCACCCTCCAGCAGCTAGTGGGGGTTGAATACCCAGAGGTTCGAGACTGGACTGGAGGGGCAATAAGGAATTGCTTCCAATTAATGTTAATTGAACTTTTAGAAGCTAGGGGAACCCTTAAGCAGCAGACAAGTATCCTTGCGATATGGATACAGCATTATTAGAAAAGGTTCAGAGAAGAGCCACCAAAATGGTAAAGGGGATGGAAGGATACCCCTATGAAGAAAGGCTAAAAAGGTTAGGGCTCTTTAACCTGGAAAAGAGACGGCTGAGGGGAGATATGATAGAAGTCTATAAATTAATGAACGGAGTGGAACGGGTAAACGTAGATCGATTGTTTACGTTATCAGAATATAGGAAGACTTAGGGGACATGCATTGAAGCTACAGGGTAAACTATTTAAAACTAATAAGAGAAAATATTTTTTCACTCAATGTGTAATCAAAACTCGAATTTGTTACCGGAGGATGTAGTAAAAGCTGTTAGTGTAGCTGGGTTTAAAAAAGGTTTGGACAAGTTCCTGGAGGAAAGGTCCATAAACCATTATTAAGAAGGGACCCAGGATATCTCTGCTTGACCCAATACAAGCATTGTGGAACCTGTGTCTTTTGGGGAAACTGCTAGGTACATATAACCTAGATTGGCCACTGTTAGAAACAGGATACTGGGCTTGGACCTTGGTCTGACCCTGTATGGCATATTTTATGTTCTTATGTTATGTTTATGGGGGACGTACATGATTAAATTAGGCCTTACCTGCTAATTGACATTCCTTGAGTACAGTCCAGTCCTGAGCCTGTGGATAGTATTACCCTCACCAACAGCTTGGAGACTGAGAATGTCACATTTGATGACATTGGTATATACATACCAGTGGTACCTCCCACCCAACCAGTATCCTATTAACAAAGGCTCACGAAATCAACTTTAGAAAACAATGAATCTGAACTATATAAACTGTCTGCCCTCAGACAAAAAAAGCCACCCCCCACCCGAGAGATCGTTTACCACCTGGAGGCTTCCATTGTAGGCCTCACCTGAACACTCCCAACTGTGCCAAGTGGAACTTCAAGCTGCTCCTTTGTCCAACTTCAATACTTCTGCTCCATGACTGCACCTCTGTCCCCATGTGCTAATGTTCTTCAAGACCAGAGATCTCTATGGAGACAAGAGAAAAACAGAATACCCCAGGTGGGATCAGGACTGGAATGGACTCACTCAAGGAATGTCAATTAGCAGCTAAGGCCTAATTTCACCTTACTTATTGTTCCTCCAGCCCAGTCCCGCACCTATGGAATATACCATAGCACTGCTAAACTTGGAAGGGACCCGCAAGACCGGCCTGAAGAATCGCTGCTCCAAACCGTGCACCCCCTGCCACTTGAACATTCAGCCTGTAATGCTTAACAAACGTATGCAGAGACAACCAGGTTGCCGCCCTACAAATGTCTCCTGGTGGTACCAACAGCGACTCTACCCATGGTAAGGCTTGCGTCCAAGTTGAATGAGCTCTCAAACCGACTGGTAACTGCTTGCGCTGTAGCAAATAGGCTGAAGATATGGCCTCCCTCACCCAACAGGAAATGGAAGCCTTCGAAGCCACCTCGCCTTTGCATGCTCCTCCAAACAGAAAACCTGTCCAACCTTCGAAAGGACTCAGTTTTCTTCAAATACCTCCGTAAGATACGATGCACATCCAACTGGTGAAGAAAAGGATCCAGCTCTGTTCCACGTGTTCCCAAACACACTGGGAGCATTACCGATTCATATGAAAAACCAAGAGGACCTTAAGCAAAAAGGAGGGAACCAGTCTCAGGACCGCCTTTTCCATAGTCAACACCAGGAAGGGCTCCTTGCATGACAACGCCTACAACTCCGACATACATCTTGCCAAACAGATTGTTACCAAGAACACTGTCTTCAGTGTAAGATCCTTTAAAGTACATGCAGTCCCCAACGGTTCAAATGGCAGCTCCGTCAATAACACACCAGATTGAGATCCCAAGGAGGAATTACTGTCAACAAGAAACCTGCCAACATCTGGATGTGCCATTAGGGACCTGCCTAACACTCTCCCCCCGGAGGGGTGCTACAGGAAAGCCCCTTATCGAAACCGGCTTGCAGAAAAGCCAATACTTCCGGCACCGAACCAGATAAACAGTGGGAACTGGCATACCAGTCCTCAAATACTCTCCACACTCGTATAAGCTGACGTTAACCACCACCTAGCCTTCAGCAACACGGCAATTACCTGAGACAAATAGTCCTGAAGGAGCAACTGTGCCCGTTCAATAGCCAAGCCGTGAGAATCGATCCACCTGCGGCATGCAAATGGGACCCTGAGACAACAGGTCTGGCCAAGGCAGTCACCTCCAGTGGCGGTCTCAGTCACAGCAAGTCAGCATACCACAGGCAACGAGGCCAGTCGGGCACTATCAACAGCATGTGACCCTGATATGCCTTGATTCGCTGAACGACTCTCCCTATGAACGCCCACAGTGGAAACAGAGGATCCCCTCCGTCGGCCACTGCTGAATTAGGGCATTGAGTCCTTTGGACATTTGTTCTCTGCGCCTACTGAAAAACCTTCCTGCCTTGGCTGATTTCAATGTCGCCATCAGGTCCATAATTGGCTGAACCCACCAACGAACCAGATGAGCAAACAATGTTGTGGAGGGACCAATTCTCCTGGGTCAAACTGAACCCGGCTGAGATAATCGGCTGCTACATTGTCTTTTCCAGCCACATGCGATGCCGATAAGGCCTGAAGATTTGCCTCTTTCCAGGTCTACAACAGGCCTACTTTGGCTTCCAAGTTCACACTGCTCATTCCACCCTGACTGACATATGCTACCACCATGATATTGTCAGAGAACACTCATACTACCCTGCCCAGAAGGAGAGGACCAAACTGCTTCAATGCCAAGAATACCACTCAATTTGAGACAGTTGATCAACCAAGCCTCCTCCTGCACCAACCAATGCCCCTGCGCAATGCGACCCTTGCAGTGAGCACTCCAGCCCATCAGACTGCTATAAGTCTTCAGGGGAACCCAGCAGGGACTTTCCAGAGACATGTCTGGCCGCAAGTTGTCGTCCTCTAGCCACCACTGGAGAGACCTGCAGGCACTTGCTGGGCATGTTAATGGGAGCGAAAGCGGATGACTCTGCGGACCACCTCCTCAACAGGCTCTTCTGCAGTGGCCACATGTGCACCCATGCCCAGGGCACAAGCTCAACTGTCACTGCCATTGAACGCAAAAGCTGCAGATAGTGCCAATCCATTGGAATCTGCCTGCTGCAAAATTTTCTGATCTGTGTCTGCAAAGTGAGTACCCTGAGCCTCTGGCAAGGAAACTCCATCCTATTGCCATTTGAAAATGGGCCCCCAGATACACCAAGTCCTGCGAGGGCCTTATCTGACTGCAAAGTTTATGACCATCTGAGACTGCAGATACACAATCACTCTTGCTGTGATGCACTTGCTTTTGCTCTTTGACTTTGCCCATATGAGACAATCAAGACATGGATACATGAGGATACCCTCCCTGTTTCAACCCTGCTACTACCACCATCACCTTGGTAAATGTGCGTGGTGCTATGGCTAATTCAAATGGCAGGGCCTGAAACTGGCCCATAGGCACCGTGAACCTTAGGAATGGCTGATGCTCCTCCTGAATTGGGATGTGTAAATAGGCTTCTGTGAGATCGAGGGTGATCAAGGACTTGCCTTCCTTGACTGCCACAATTACCAACTGTGTCTCCATGTGGAACTGCGGCACCCATAAGCACCGGTTGACATGTTTGAGATAGAGGATGGACCTAAATCTACCCTCTTTCTTGGTAACTATAAAATATATCGAATAATCAATCATACCCACATTGGTCACCAAGTACCTGACACCACCTGAAGGTCCAGTAATCTTTACAATGTTTCCTGGACAGCCTCTTGCTTCTGCAAGGTCTTGCATGGCAAGAGGACGAAGGCATCCACGACAGGGTCCTTCAACTCCAACTTCTCTAATAACCTCCTGTACCCACTGATCGGATGTAATCTGCACCCACACAGGATAAAGGTCCAGCGGACAACTCCGTGTTCCTGTGGGAGTGCCTCTTGGTTCATTATGGCTTTTTAGGGGCAGATGTGATAGAAGAAAAGAACCCCCTGTCTGATCCCCTAAACCCACAAAAGGACTGTCTCTGGGATGGGAATCTACCTCTGACAGGGTGCCAAGCATACTGATCGTAACAGTTGAAAACCAGACTGCTGTCCTCTGAGGAACAGTAGCCCGACTGCCTTCTGCTTGTCCTCTGGAAGGCACCCACCTCTTCATTCTCCCAACTCCTTCACCAACCTCTCCAAGTCTTCTCCGAAGAACATCTTCCTCCAAAAGGGTAAACTTGCTAAGGCGGGACTTGGAAGAGACATCTACCAACCAATTTCTCAGCCAGAGATAGCGACATGCTGCAACTGCTGTCACCATCCCCTTGGATAGCCCTCTGATCAAGTCGTAGATGTCGGCTAAATAGGCTGCCCCAGACTCCAGCTTTGCCACCTCCACCGGTAGTAGCTGGGACATCCCCAGAGATGCAATAATGCCTTGTGTCCAATGCAAATAAGTGTGCACGTGCCACATAAGCTCCACAGACTGACACTTGCAAGAAGAGTGCATTGATATCAAAGGCATGTTTTAGGAGTATCTCTACCTTCCTATCCTGAACATCCTTAAGTGTCAACTACCTTCCACTGGAACGGTCATCTTCTTAGCAACTGCAGACACCACTACATTGACCCTTGGTGAAGGTGGTCCTTGTCCTTCTCCAGGAGTAGGTACAGTCTTGCCATTGTGCGCTTACCCTTTAACAGCCTCTGGCACATCCCATTCGTCCTGGATCATCTGCCAAATCACCCGATGCATAAGGAATACCTTCTATGCCATCCAAACAGCCTGAAAGAGTGGATCCTCCAGTGGTTCCTCCTCCACCAGAGCCTCTGTCCCTATACTGCGGGCCTTCAATGACTGCGTAATCAGAGCCGAAAGTTCTTCCCTTTGAAAGGCGCATACTATTTGTGACTCTTCTGCTTGAGGAATCTCTCCTTCCTCTAACTCAAGCTCCTCGGTCTGTTCCATTTCAATTTCTTCAAAATGAAGAGAACCCCTCCTCCCAAAGGCTTTTTTTCCAGCTGCTGTCTACTAGGGCTGGGCTTGCCCAGAGCGCTATCCCCCAAGAGCGCCTCAGACGTTGCCAGTTTAGGTCCTTTGCCCTGTGATCATCCTGGCTGCTATGGCCGCAATCTCATGCGGAAAGCCTTGTGCATGAGGAAAACAAAACTTCGGGAAAAAAGGACCCTGGCAAATTGCACTGGTCCTTTCCCAGAGGGCTTTTTGAGGCCTTAAAGAACTTGCTCTGCTTCTTTTTGGTGCCCTGCATCTGCGATAGGAACCACTTCCCCCCATCTCCACCTGTCTCTTAGGAACAGGCGTCGCATGGTCATCTGTAGAGCATAGTCACTCACTTGTAACAAGTGTCCTCCGGGGACAGCAGGAATCAGTCCTCACATAGAAACATGATGGCAGAAAGACCACATGGCCTATCTAGTCAGCCCTTATGTTTATATTTTATTTGATATACCGCCTTTTGGAAAAGCAGAGCGGTTTACAATATACAAAATTAAACCTCAAGATAGGCACGAGGCCAGGAAGAAGGAAAAGAAAGTTACAATGCTGACAGGAAAGCAGGAGAAGGAAAGGATACAGGACAACATATCAACCACTACAACAGTCCCCTTCTTTCCCCCTTTAGAGATCCTGTGTTTGTCCCATGCCTTTTTGAATTCAGACACCGTCCTCATCTCTACCACCTTCACTGGGAGACTATTCCACACAACTACCACTCTTTCTGTAAAGAAATTTCTGCATATTACTCCTGCATCTATTCGCTTTCACCCTCATCCTGTGTCTCCTTGTAGCAGAGCTGCTTTCAATCAAAAGAGGCTCTCCTGTGCATTTATGCTATGAAGGTATTTAAACGTCTCAATCATAACACCTCTATCCTGCCTTTTCTCTAAAGTATACATATTAAGATCCTTAAGTCTGTCCTCATCTGCTTTATAACAAAGACCACTAACCATTTTAGTAGCCACCCTCTGTACAGGCTCCAATCTGTTTATATCCTTTTGAAGGAGCGATCTCCAGAACTGCACACAATACTCCAAAAGAAGAAGTCACACCAAAGACTTATACAGAGGCACTATCACCTCCTTTCTTCTGCTAGCCATTCCTCTCTGTATGTACCCAAGCATCCTTCTAGCTTTTGCCATCACCTCTACTGGTTTAGCTACTTTAAGATCAGACAGACAATCACTCCTAGGTCCTGCTCTTCTTTAGTGGACAGAAGTACTTCACCCCCTATACTATATTGCTCCCTTGGATTGCTGCAGCCCAAATGCATGACCTTACATTTTTTAACATTAAATCCCAGCTGCCAGATTCTAGACCATTCTTCAAGCGTAACTAGATCCCTCTTCATATTATCTACACCTACCTGGGTGTCTACTCTATTGCAGATTTTGGTATCTGCAAAAAGGCAAACCTTACATGACAGCCCTTCTGCTATATCACTAACAAAGATGTTAAAAAGAATCAGACCAAGGACAGATCCCTGGGGCACACCACTAGTAACCTTCTCCTCAGAGTGCGCTCCATTTACCTGTACCCTTTGTCACCTCCCACCCAACCAATAACTTTAGGGTTCATCCCTAGGGTGATCAGTTTGTTTATAAGTCGCCTGTGTGGAACAGTGTCAAAGGATTTACTGAAATCTAAATACACCACATCTAGGGCTCTCAGTCCAACTCCCTGGTCATCCAGTTTAAGAAAACCAATCAGATCTGTCCGACAAGCCCAGCTTCTGGTGAATCCATGCTGCCTCGGATCCGGTAATCCATTGGACTCCAGAAACCTATTTTCTCTTTCAGCGTGCTTCCAATAATTTACCCAAAGGTTAAACTAACCAGCCTATAGTTTTCAACCATATCCTTACTTCTGTTTATGTGCCTCTCTCCAGTCCTCTGGCACCACTCCCGACTCCAACAAGGCATTCAAAAGGCCAGTGGAGCTGCTAGAACACCCCCACGTTCCCTCAGTATTCTCGGGTGTATTCCATCTGGTCCCATCGCTTTGTCTAGGGTTCCATCGTCGGGACAGATGAACTGGACTTGAATGCCTGCTGCTGGGCCATGAAGGCAGATATACTGTACTCTAAGGACATCATCCTCGTCTCCAAACCAGTTGGCTCTGCAGCCTTCGATGTGGCCATCGAGGGTTTCAGTTCTGGCATCAGTTCCGTCAAGGGGGAGTCCTTGACTATGATGGTCTCAAGTGACAGCAGTTTGAGAGGCCACTCCTGCTCAGACTCCTCCAACTCATGCCGGTGACTGCGGGGCCTGGAGTGGGATTTTCCAGTCTTCCCTGATCTGGTCTCCGAGACGGTCTGAGGACTTCAACTTCTTGTGTTCCACCCTCTGGGAATTTCCTCATGGAGCAACTGCACCTGCAGGACTATGAGACCACCCAGGCTTTGTGGTGCACCAATACTGTAGGGGGCTTTGGAGCAGAGTGTCGCCAGAGATTCCAGTGCGGTTTGGACTTTTGGAAACTTTTTCCTACTGCTGGTGACAACTCTTAAGGGCCTTTGCGGTCATGGTTCTGCAGAGTTTGCAGTCTGAGTCACTGTTCTGGGCCAAGGCACTAGAGGTAGCAGTCATGCGGATCAGTGAGGAAGATCTTGCTGCACTGATCGCACATCTTGAAGCCTCTGGAGGCCAGATAAAAGGGTTCCCTGCCACCTGGCAGGAGTCAAAGGCCTTCAGCCGAAAAAAGGCAAATGCTGGTCAAGGGATATCCTGAAGCAGAAAAAAAAAAAAAGAAATAAATAAATAAAAAAAGAAATGAACCCGAGGAGAGACTCCAAGACGAGCTGGCTCAGGGGTGGGAAAGGAACCAGTATGCAAACCAGGCAGGAATGTTATCAAAACACCCCACAAACACCACTTTTTCCAGGAGAAACTGGAGACGTCCAGAGGGATAAGTGGAAAAAAAGGAGACTGAGGCAAGATGGCACCCTTGGCCGGGAAGGGAACCATGCATGTGTGGTGAATCTCAAAGGCTTTCTTTGAAAGCTGGGAGATGCTTTCATGGGGGCTCTGACAGCACCGATGTCACCCTTATGTGAGGGCTGGCTTCCTGCTTGTCCCCAGAGAAGAGCTGATAATGCATCTCCCAGGTCCCCCAGGCAACCTCCTGCACCGACCTATAGCCTCTGCCTCGAAGTGCGGCAGAATCCCCATACTGGACACTGACCACCTTCACGAACCACCCACCAAGCAAGTGGGCTTAGGAGTCATAACTCCTCTTCTTGCAATCATGCTGCTTCCCCCCCCCCTCCCCCAACTGCAAGGTTAATCAAATTCACCAAGCAGTTGCCAGCACCCAAGGCCACACTGACCTATACAGCTGGCCCCAAAAAAAACCTTAACTATTGGGTTCTGTCCCATGCAGCCCAGTAGCCCCAAACAAAATAAAAAAGAGAAATTAGACTTACCTGCTAATGTTGTATTGTTGTTCCTTGAACTCCAGTTCAGTTCCTCACCTCTGTGTAGTGCACCTCCTCCTGCAGCATGGAGACTGGGCATGTCAGAATCGTGACATCACTGGATATATCCTGCTGGTCTCTTTCCATCAGCCCCAGTGATCTATTGACCAAGCAGACTCAAAAGGAGCAACAAATAAGTAGCTATAGTATTAACTTCAAACCATCAACTCTTAATAACTGAACTCAATCCCCCTAAATTAAGAGGATAACCTCTTCTCTGCTCCTTGAAGAAAATAGCAGAGAAGAGAAAGTAAAAACACTACAGCGATCCATACATAATCTCTGGAATGCTTTCCCTACATCATGGACGTCACCGCCCCACAAAAAAACACCTGAAAGCTGACAATCCCTGGGCAGGAATCGGGACTGAACTGGAGTTCCTCCAGGAACAATTAGCAGGTAAGTCTAATTTCTCTTTCCTTATCGTCCCTCCAGTTCCGTCCCTCACCTCTGGGATGTAACAGCAGTAATTATTGGGAGGGACCTGTCCACCCGGATCGCAAAATCGTAGACCGAAATAGGCATCCTTCACTGCCTGAACATCTAGGCGATAGTGTTTACTGAAAGTATGGAGAGAAGACCAAGTGGCCGCTTTGCAAATTTCCACAGGCAGAACCAAACTATGTTCTGCCCAAGAAGCCGCTTGTGCTCTAGTAGAATGAGCCTGTAACCCTACAAGCACCTGACGACCTTGCAAAATATATGCTGACGCTATTGCTTCTCGGACCCATCTGGAAATTGAAGCTTCCCCTTTACACAGACCCCCAAAGAATGAATAAACGCTCAGACTTGCGGAAGGACTCCGAGACCTTTAAGTATTGTCGCAGGACCCTCTTTATGTCCAACCGCCACAGACTACGGTCCGACGCGTCCTCCCCTGCAACACCCAATACTGGCAAATAAACAGATTGATTCATGTGAAAAGGTGAAACCACCTTAGGCAGAAAAGACGGCACTGGGACCACCACCTTTTCCCTAGAAAAGGACAGAAACGGCTCCCGACAGGACAATGCCTGCAACTCCGAAATTTGACATGCTGAACAAATTGCCACCAAAAACAGTGTCTTTAAAGTTAAATCTTTGAGAGAAGCCAGGTACAAAGACTCAAAAGGTTCTAGTCAATGCCCCAAGAACCTAGTTGAGATCCCACGGAGGAGAAACCATTCTGTGAGAAGATCGTAACCGGGATACTGCTTTTAGAAAACTTATCACATCGCCATGTGACCCCCAAGGCCACTCCCTAGCCTTTTCCTCCATAGCAAGAAATAGCTGCCAGCTGAACTCTTAAGGAGCTGGCAGCCAAACCCTTATTGAAACCGTCCTGCAAAAAAACTTAATACCATAGGCACAAACCGTGGTTAGCTGGACTTAACGCTGAGCATGCCAGTCCTCAAAAATACACCATACTTGTACATACGCTAGGAATGTGGATCTCTTTCTGACAGAGTACCTTGAATCAGGTGGTTTGCTGTTGCAGGCATTCACCAAGGCTCCCCGTCGAGTAGCTGAACCAGATCGGCATACCACAGACGTCGCGGCCAATCCGGCACCACTAACACTACTCTCCCCTGATGAGCTTTGATGTGCTAAACCACTCGCCTTATGAGCGCCCATGGGGGAAAGACGTAAAGACCTTGCGTGGGCCATTGTTGCATCAAGGCATCGATGCCCTCCAACCTCTGTTCTCGCCTTCTGCTGTAAAAGCAATTCGCCTTGGCCAACTGAAAGGTCGCCATGAGATCCATAATTGGAGGTCCCCACCTGACTACTATCTGAGCAAACACCTCTGGATGAAGTTCCCATTCTCCGGCATCCACCCGGACTCTGCTGAGAAAATCCACCGTCATTGTCCATTCCCACAATATGCGCCGCCAAGAGCGCCTGAAGCTGATGCTCTACCCAGGCGAACAAAGCTCCTGCTTCCTCTTCCAGAGCCATGCTTCCTGTGCCGCCTTGTCGATTGAGGCAAGCCACTGTCACGGCATTGTCCGACAGCACTCGCACTGCTCGACCCCGCACCGAGGTTTCCCTCAAAGCGCTAGTGCCACTGCCCGAAGTTCTAGATGGTTGACCGACCATTTGGCCTCCTGTTCGTTCCAGCTTCCTTGTGCGAACAGATCTCTGCAATGAGCTCCCCAACCTGTGAGACAGGCATCTGTCAACAGCGGAAGCCACTGTAACTGCTCTAGAGGCATGCCTGCTGCCAGATTTCTCAGGCAAAGCCACCACTGAAGGGACTGACTGATTCGCAATGGACAGAGAAGTTGTTTGCACAGAGAATCGTTCTAGTGCAACCACCGGAGTAGCGACCTCTGTAACGGACGCATGTGCGCTCTGGCCCATGGTACTACCTCCAGGGTCACTGCCATTGTCCCTAGAAAATGAAGGTAGTTCCAGGCTGATGGAGCTGGAGTCCTTACAAACTTGCGGACCAGACGCTGAAGAGCCTGAGCCCGCAGATCCGGCAGAAAACACTGCCCCCACTCAAGTGTCGAACCATACTCCTAAGTACTCCAGAACCTGAGACAGATCCAAACTGCTCTTGGTCGCATTGACTACCCAACCAAAACTGAAGGAACTGCACCACCCTGCCTGTAACTTGAACACTCTCGGCCTTGGACTTCGCCCGTTTCAACCAATTGTCGAGATAAGGGTGAACTAATATTCCTTCTTTTCGCAAGGCTGCTGCTACCACCACCATAACCTTGGTGAAGGTGCATGGAGCTGTCGCTAGTCCAAAGGGCAATGCTTGAAACTGAAAATGCCCCCACGGAAGCGCAAATCTTAGGAACTTCTGATTACCTGGTCTGATAGGGATGTGTGAAGTAATTAGACCTTACCTGCTAATTAGTGTTCCTGAAGGATCTCCAGTCCAGTCCCTTTCTTCTGGGTTGTGCTCCTCTTCCTGCAGCTTGGAGACTGAGTACGTCATTCTTTGATCACCTCAGGATATATACCACTGGCACCACCCACCAGCCTCAGTATCCTGTTGACAAAGTAGACCTAATAGAGAGACAACTAAACTAAACCAAACCACCACCTCGCCCTCCCGGAAAGGGATATTCCAACCTTCCCCCGAGAAGGCGGCTTACCTGAAAGGCCCTTACAAATTCTGACAGCCACCTTGACTGCCCATTAGTTAGCAGGGCCATGGGACTTCGAATCCCTTCACAAGTTTTATCCTGAATCTCCTGCTCCATATTGGTTGATTCAACTGCGCAGCCCCGGAAGACCCCAGCATCTGAGACTGCGCCCCTCACACCAAACACTGTGGGCACAATGGCATTAGCGACCAAATATAAGTACCCGGCAGTGAGGAAGGACTAAAACCAACAAAATAAAGCTGTTCTACTCTTTATTTATATATATTGTGATAAGGAAGCTTATCAGGACCCAAGAGACAGGGATAAAGAGAAGGAATTTACCCTTATAAAAAGGACCCATTTTACCAGGTCAGAGAGACAAAACTCCCTTTACACCTAGAAAGCAGGTAATTCCTAGCTACAATAGGTTGCAGAATGCCCCTAGTGGAGAAAAAGAGGGAATACAGGCTCAGGGTAAGGAACCCTTACGTCACTGAATTCCCCAATTACTCAGCTGCCACGAGGCAGTTTAATCTCCCAACACCTGAGAGGAGAGGGGGTGGAGCAGGTTTAAGACTAGGTCAGTTTATTCAGAAGGGAGAGGCAGGAGAGGCAGGAGAGGAAGAAGAAAGGGGAAAGGAGAGAGAACATGAGAGCAGTAGGAGTGCCTACTGGAAGAGGAATGGAAATTGAACAGTGAGAAAAGCAGGAACCAGGAACACAAGTTGGAGAACAGGACGTGGAAGCACCAGTGAATGGTGGCCAGAGCATGAGAGAGGAGAAGCTGCTACAAGCTTTGACCCAGGTATGAGCATTAGAAGTTGGTCTAATTCTGAGCACTACAGAATTGCCAGAGACAGCCTTAGCCCTAACGGAAGGCAGTCAGCTGAGACCTGAGCCAGAGCCAGAGGATGTGCCAATGCAACTGGGTGAACCAGACATAGCTTTAGAAGAAGTCTCATACATGGATTGCTCTTTATGCCAGTCTTCCAATACAGAGGTGTTGCAAGGGAGTCAACCGTAAGGAAAACCTCTAGTGTCCGGTAGCCCTAAGAGCCTGTGGTTAACTTGTGAAGGTCCTGAGTTAAAGGCAAAATACCTTTTTTTTTTTTTTTTTTTTACACTGCAAGCCGTAGCAGCCTAATTAAGTTGGTGAATCAGCTGTGAGCCAGAGCAGTGCTCAGCCTGAAGCTGTATTAACGGTGAAAGTAAGGAAAGCTTTTGTTTGGCTGTTTATAAGAAAACCTTGCATAGAGAATTGCTTGCCTGTGAAGAGTTTAACTGCCTTGTTGAAAGTTTTTCTATGTTTAAGATGACAGTGTTCTGGACTGAGAGAAAGAAACCTGCTTTAGGAAAACCTGTTTTCTGTTTGATCAGCACTGCAAGCCATGCCTGATAGCATGGGCTGTTAAAGTATTTATGTTTATACTGCAGAACATTGCAAGCTGTTTTGTTTGGAATTCATTTATATCCTGATGTTCATTTACAAGTATCCTGGAAAAATAATCCAAAGGTTGAATTTGTGAACCTTAGCGTGTTTTTTCCAGTTAATAAAACTGTCATTACCTTACCACTCAAGGCAACTACAAAAGTGTTTTTTTTTACCTGAGGTTGAATACTTTGAACTACCTTTCCCATAATTTATTTTTATTTATTAATTTCTTATATACCGCGCTATTCGGTATCAGTGCAGTTTACATCATAACACAACCATAACAATCTGTCTGGTTTTACATCGAATGGGAGTGCAAACTTGGATAACAGGGGTTAACTATATATACATGAGATATTTACACAGAACAAGGTTAGGTAAAAATCACATAACGAGTGTAAGGGTCTTTCCAGAGTGGGTCATTTCTTCAGAGGGCTATCTAGGTTCAATTGCTGGCTGGGTAGTATTGGAGGAAAAGGTGTGATTTGAGTGCCTTCCTGAACTGATATAGGCCATAAGGCATTACAAGGCAATCAGTCAGTTAAAAACCAAAAGGTGACTGACAACCACGCCCCTCCATACTGCATGTAAGGGGCTATGGGCGTGATAATATATATATATATATATATCTTAAAGGGGACAAATATAAATATATATCTATATCTATATATTATACTTGTCCCCTTTAAGATATAAAAATCACTTCAAAAATAATAAAATTAAATTATATTAAATTAAATGAAAATATACACCACCTTTACCAAATACCGCATAAGTATAAGTTTAACAAGCTGCAGAAACTGAAAAATCAAAGCTGTCTTGCACTCTGAAAAGCACAGGAAGAAAAACAGCCCGCGATGCAGCAGAGCTTACTTTGCTGCCGAAAGACCTGCCCATGCGATCCAGGCCCGACAGCCTCCCCACTTGTCAGACGCCTGCCGGAACACTCACCTCCGCCTTGGGACTCTAAACTGCCCCGAGCTGTTTTTGCCGCTAAAAACTGTAGCCCTGCAATCTGCGGCGCTGCTCTAAGTGTGTCCCGAGCAGCTACCACTGAGAGGGTGCTCTGGCACAGGCTCAATGGAAAAAAAAATGCCGCTTCAACCCACAGCTGAAACACAGCCATTTAGTTCAACTGCACAACTCCCCTCCGTCCAAACCAGGAGGGGAGAGCAGACAGGACAACAGGGGAAAGCCTGAGGCGGGGGGGGAGAAGGAATTACCCTATGCCAGTTCAATCCCCCTGCAATCAAAGCCTTTTTTTTTTTTTAAAGAAACTTTACAGAATTGTACAGATAGCTCCCAAAAATAAAATTAAGTTATAGGGAAACAAATTAATCCTTAATCCTATTTTAGCAAATGCTCCTTATCTGTTCCTCTAGTGAGCCCAGCATCTAGGCTCACGTCCTCCTGCTGCATGGAGACTGGGCACACTGGGGCTGATGGGAGAGACCAGCAGGATGAATTAGACTTACCTGCTAATTGTTGTTCCTTAAAGAACTCTAGTCCAGTCCCGGAACCATAGAGTTTAGAATCTCCTCCAGCAGCCTTGGAGACTGAATGACATCACAGCTCTTCTCTCTGGTATAAATAGGCAAGGACCACCCCCTTCCACCAGTACCTATTGACAAAGCAACTCAGCAGAGCAACAAATAAGTAGATAAAGAACAAGATAAACTAAATAAACTTTGGCTAGAATCTAAAAACTTGTGCATATTCTAACCTTCTCTTCGACGAAGGACCTCACAGAAATGCCAAAAACAGAAACAAAGCCGCGCTTCTGCAGTGTTCCCATTGTGGCTCCACTCCGCGTCCTCTGGAACCCCACTCCTCTTCTGGAGACATCCTCTCCAATTTGACCCCTTTTACTAAGACACAACGGACAACAGCTTCAGGCTGCATACCCTGGGAGGGGTCCAGGACTGGACTAGAGTTCCTTAAGGAACAACAATTAGCAGGTAATTCTTCCTTTTCGTCCCTCTAGTCCAGTCCCGGAACCATAGAGGATGTAACAGAGCAGTGCACATCCAACGGGAGGGACCAGAAAACCCAGCCTGAAGCACCGCTGAGCCAAAACGAACGTCCTCCGCCGCCTGCACATCTAACCGATAGTGCTTCTAGAATGAATGCAACGATGAAGTCGCTGCTCTACAAATGTCCACCACCGAAACCGAACTGTACTCCGCCCACAATGCCGCTTGCGCCCTGGTTGAGTGCGCTCTGAGACCTTCTGGAACTACGCTACCTTTCAAAAGGTAAGCCGACGCAATAGCTGCCTTTAACCATCTAGAAATGGACGCTTTCGCTGCTGCTTCACCCTTCCACAGCCCCCCGAAAGCCACAAACAATCTGTCAGTCTTCCGAAACGGCTGCGTCCGAAGATACTTCCGAAGAACCCGAACATCTAGGGGATATAACCTGCCTTCCGATTTCTCCTTTTGCTGCTTAGAGAATACTGGAAGCGAGACCACCTGATTGACATGAAAGGCAGAGACCACCTTCGGCTGAAAGTCCGGCACCAAGCGTAGCACGACCTTATGGAAGACAGACAAATAAGGTGCCCTACAGGAAAAAGCCTGTAACTCCGAAATCCTCCTTGCGGAACAAATAGCTACCAGAAATACCTTCTTTAACGCAAGATCCTTCAGGGTGGCGATACTTAGCAGCTCAAACGGTAGCTCCAGCAAAGCCTCCAACACGGCACTGAACAGCGTACCAACGGACGAAGCAGCAAGACAGCTCTCAGAAAAAACCTAATGTCACTGAGATCCTGACTGAGCACTTTCCCCCTATAACAGGAAATCGCTGCCCACTGCACTCGCAAGGAACTGGCCGCCAATCCCTTCTGCACTCCATCCTGCAAAAAGGAAAGGACCTGTGAAATCGAAGCCCACAACAGCTGATTACGCTCCACACACCAAGCTGCAAAGATCCTCCAGACCCAGACATACGCCAGTGAGGTGGAACGCCTGCGTGCCTTTAGCAAGGTAGAAATGACCGCTGCCAAATAACCCTTAGCTGTCATCCTAGCCCGTTCAAGAGCCAAGCTGTAAGCAAGAACCGACTCACCTAGGGCATGTGCAACAGACCCTGCCATAGGAGCTCCTCCTGCTGCGGTAACTACCATGGATCGTCCACTAACAGCTGTACCAAATCTGCATACCACGGCCTTCAGGGCCAATCGGGTGTGATCAGAATCACCCGACTGCAATGTCCCACAATGCGCTGCACCACCCTGCCCATGAGGGCCCAAGGTGGAAAAAAAAAACAAAGAACTCTGGCCACCTTTTGCGCTAATGCATCTAGCCCCTCTGACATCCGTTCCCAGCGCCTGCTGAAAAACCTTGCAACCTGCGCCGACTTGAAGCTCGCCATGAGAGCCATTACCGGAACTCCCCAGCGCCTCACCCGAAGAGCAAACACCCCCAGATGTAGCACCCACTCATCGGGGTCTACTCTGCGACAGAGGAAATCTGCTTCGAGATTGTCTACGCTGGCCACATGTTGAGCCACGAGAGCCTGGAGATTGTGTGCGGCCCACACCCACAGCTGACCCGCTTCGGCTTACAGTGTAGCACTTCCTGTGCCCCCCTGCCGATTGATGTATGCCACCGTTATCGCATTGTCTGACAAGACTCGGACCGCCTCCCGACCGAGAGTGTCCTGAAACTCCGGTAGCACCAGAAACACCACTCTC
Source organism: Ichthyophis bannanicus (assembly GCA_033557465.1). Taxonomy (NCBI): domain Eukaryota; kingdom Metazoa; phylum Chordata; class Amphibia; order Gymnophiona; family Ichthyophiidae; genus Ichthyophis; species Ichthyophis bannanicus. Next base: position 775,026,098 of record CM066031.1, read on the forward strand.
ATCTCCAACCTGTTGATGGACCGAGACGTCTCCTGAGACCAACAACCCTGGGCAAACCTGCCTTTGCAATGAGCCCCCCCAACCCAGGAGGCTCGGGTCTGTCGTGAGCAGTCCTCAGGATGGCGGTCCAGTGGCATGCCATCTTCCATATTCTCCATTCTCAACCACCAGCGCAGCTCGTGACGCACATTCTGAGGGCAAACTAACCTCTGCAATAGGACATCTGACTGATGCGACGAACGACGGAGAAGCGCCGCCTGTAACAGGCGCACGTGCACTTGGGCCCACGGAACCACTTCTATCGTGGCTTCCATTGTCCAACAACTGCAGGTGCTTCCATGCTGTTGTAGCCGGACTCAAAAAGAAACGCCTTACGAGTTGTCGTAGACCTAGCGCCCGGGCCCTGGTCAGGAACACCTTCCCCTGCTTTGTTTTGAAGCATGCCGCAAGGTACTGCAGGGATTGCGATGGTACCAACCTGCTCTTTGCAAAGTTGACTACCCAGCCCAGGTCTTCGAACATCTGGACCACCCGGGCCGTCGCTGCTGAGCTGTCCTCTCGACTTTGCTCGGATCAACCAATCGTCCAAATATGGGTGCACCAGTACTCTTTGCGGAGCGCCACCACCACGACCTTGGGCAACGTCCGTGGCGCCGTTGCCAGCCCAAAGGGCAGCGCTTAAAATTGGAAATGTCCCATGGGTACTGCAAATCTCAGCCACTTCTGATGCTCTTGCCGAATCGGGATGTGCAGGTAAGCATCCGTGAGATCTAACGACATCAGGAACTCCCCGGTCCGGACCGCTGCCAGCACGGAACGCAAGGTCTCCATCTGAAAATGGGTAATCCGGAGACAATGGGTCACCCTTGTCAGAGCCAGGATCGGGCAAAATGTGCCCTCCTTTGGCACTACGAAATAGATGGGAGTAGTGACCGGAACCGCACTGCTCCGCGGGCACCGGCAGCACTGCCTCAAGATGCAGCAGCTGCTGTAGCGTGTCCTGGACCACCTGCCTGTGCCCAGGGCTGAGCAGGGAGGACAGACAAAAGAACCTATGACGGGTCGATGGAGTTCTAATACGTACCCCTCTCGCATGACCTCCAGGACCTACTAATCTGACTTAATTCGGACCCAGGCAGGGTAAAACTCCCACAACCGACCTCCCCTGGGAACTATCCTCTCCTGAGCCCGCCTTATCTCAATGTGCCTGTTTTGTGGCTGAGGACTGGAAAGGAGTGCACCCCCAGCCTGCTCCCCTGAATCCCCAAAACCCCTGACCCCTAAGCGGGAACTTCCCCCGCTGGGACTGTCCATAAGGGGGAGAACAAAAACTACAAAAGTCTCTCAGGACCTCCCTGAATCCCGCAGAACTGCGGCCCTGCTTCGGCTTGTCCTCTGGGAGATGTCCTCCCTGGGACTCAGAGGTCCTGGACCAACTTATCTAAATGCTCCCCAAATAAAGCGTACCCCCAAAGGGTAACTTGCTAAGCCGAGCCTTAGACAAACTGTCTGCCGACCAGGTTCTCAACCAGAGATACCTCCGAGCTGCTACTATGGAGACCATCCCCTTAGCCAAGCCGCGGAGGCGACCAGAATGAAAATCCACCAAGAACGCAGTTCGACTCCAGTCGCGTGGCATCTTCAAGCTGCCCGTCCAGATGGTCTCCTGCAACCTCTGGGACCACCTCAAACAGCCACGTGCCACCGAAGCCGGTCTGCATGGACAGCGTGCAAACATCGAACACCTGCTTCAAGAGTGTCTAACCTGCTGTCCTGAACATCCTTCAGCGTTGCGGTCCCCCTCCACGGGAATTGTGGCTTTCTGAGTGACTGCCGATACCACCGCAACTACCTTTGGAGAACGAAACAGCTCCCTATCGCGGTTCGCGAGCGGATAAAGGCAAGCCAATGCTCTAGCACCCTTCAGGGCCGCCTCTGGCAAACCCCATCCTTCCTGAATCATATTCCGAAATACCCTATGGAGGGGAAACTCTCTGGGATGTCTGCACCGCCTGCAACAGCAGATCTGCTAATGTCTCTTCCGCTGCTTCCTTGCTGGAAGGCAGGTTTAGTGTCTATAGCGTCTCTGAAACCAGGGCTGGAAGCCCTTCACACCGAAAGACTGACTACTCAGCACTGCTGCTCCAAGTCAGGCAACTGTCCATCTTCCAGCTCATCTTCCGAGAACTCGTCCCTCTTTGGCGTTCCCCTCGCTCAGGTCATCAGCAAGGTAAGGCGTGGGACCCTCCGAAGTGGCCCTACACCTTTTAGCCACTGGAGCACCGTTCCCCTAACCGACCAGAGAGGCCGAGCACTTCTGACTGGGGTCTGTGAGGAAGAGCAGACATCACGGGCTAAAGGAAGGCAAAAGCCTGCTGCTTAAGGCAACGAAGTTCAGCGGAATCCTGGTCGCCTCCCCCACCTGTCCCTGCTCCTGTGACCCGGCGGAGCCGCCACCTGAGGAGGGCCCCGGCACTGGCTCCTCAGGATCTAGAGATGGAGATAAGTGCCTCAGCGCCTGTACGAATAGCCTTCTGGCCTGTTAGGGGCTGTCCTGGCTGTCCATATGCTGCGCCTCTAGGGAGCAAGGGACAGACTCCTGATTCCAGCACAGAACATTTCCTCCTGCCGCACAATAGACAGCATGGAATTGCAGGCATAGCAGCTGCCTCAAAGAACTGCTCTAAACCACCCCAGGAACTCCCCTCCCCCCCGCTGGCCCCGACTGCCAGCCCCGGAAGGAAGGGCTCTCTCCGGGTTGGAGCTGTGCAAAAAACAGCCTAGATACACCTGCTCAATATTTCAATAAGGGAAAAGTACAGCATAGCTCGTTTCCCTTTGAACTTCTCTTTTGTTTTCCAACAGGCCAATGCTCTGTAAGCGCCTGATGAGCCTATAGCAGGTCTGCAGCAAACGAGGCTTAAAACGCTTCCAAAAAACCACTATAAAAAACCGTGGTTTTCAAAATGGCTGCCGGGACTTTTCCCGCGCAGCAAAAAAGTGTCCGGAGGGCAAACTCCTCCTTTATGAGATCCCCCCCCGCTGAGGCAGGGACTTCCCTCTCAACTCCCCTCCAAGAAACCATAAGAACATAAGATATGCCATACTGGGTCAGACCAAGGTCCATCAAGCCCAGTATTCTGTTTCCAACAGTGGCCAATCTAGGTCACATGTACCTAGCAGTTTCCCCAAGAGACACAAGTTCCACAATGCTTGTACTGGGTCAAATGAAAATTCAAAAAGAAAAACAAACGCCTTTAAAGTCGGCGAGACCTACTTACAGTTCCCTGCTTCAACCTGAGGTGCTGCAATGAGGCAGACACGTGCCGGAGCTCAGCCTACTCTTGGCTTCGGCTCAGACGGTGCTCCCACCACCAATCTCACTGTCCCTTAGAGATGGCTGGGGCTAAGCCTTCCACCTGCTCCTCACCCTTGCTTGCGGGTTCGGGAGCAGGGAGGCTACTTCTGCTCTGCAAAGCTGCCCCCCCCCCCCCCCCCACAAGAGGGAAAAATTGAGGGAAAAAAGAGGAAGCAGGACTGGAGCCAGAGGGAAGAAAAAAGTGGCTATTTTAGAAAGGCAACCAAACAAAAGGCATCAAGAATTAGAAAAGGAAAAAGAAAAAATTCCTAGCTCTGCCTATTTGTGCTGGGCCTATCCCTAGGCCCAGAATCCCCTCAGCTGCTTGGAGACTGAAGTACTGGTGGAAGGGGGCGGTCCTTGCCTATTTATACCGGAGAGAGAAGAGCTGTGATGTCATTAAGTCTCCAAGGCTGCTGGAGGAGATTCTAAACTCTAAGGTTCTGGGACTGGACTAGAGAGACGAAAAGAAACATCCAGTGATGTCACAATTCTGACATGCCCAGTCTCCATGCTACAGGAGGAGGTGCACTACCCAGAGATGAGGGACTGAACTGGAGAGACGATAAGGAAATGCTATTGCTCTCCCTGCATCTGTGAAACCCCGCAACCTAAGCCGCACGCAAATCCCAGCAAAATTTAAGTGAAAAGGCCATGCTTAAGTAGAAGAAATAAAAAAATTTAAAAAAAGAAAAAACCCAAAGGCTCCCAAAATGGCTGCCACTGCCTCAGTGTGTGGAAAAAGACAGGCCGTGAAGCTTGTGCTGCCTACCCGAGCACCTCAAGCTGCTGGCTGAGAGGCACTCGTGCTCACATTTAAATCTGTCGCAGACAATCCCAACCAGATGCTCAGCTTCCTGAACAACTTCGGTGGCATTGGCAGTGTAATGGAGGCAAGCCTGCTGTCCCCTTTCTTCTCTCCAACTCACCACGGGTGAAACAGATCAGCAGGAGAGGCCACCAGCACGATGCCCTCTCTCAAGCTAGGATAGTCACCACCATCGTTCAACTGCCCCTACCAGCCCCCAGAAGGCTGCTGGTTCAAACCCTCTCAGTCTGTTAGTCCCGGTGAACCTCTTAAGGAACGTAATTGAATAAATACCAATGAATCAGACCTTTACAGCAAGATGCTGCCTAAGGGACTGATTCTAAGTATAAAACCCCCAATCAAACCAGATTTTTTTAAATTTTCTCTTATCTGTTCCTTTAACAAGTCCGCCTGTGGAATCACCTCACCCCAGCTGCTTGGAGACTGAGATACTGGTTGTGGTGGGAGGTGCCACCAGTATGTATAAGCTGATGTTATCAAATGTGATATGCTTAGTTTCCAGGCTACTGGTGAGGTGACACTACCCACATGTGTGGAACTGGACTAGAGGAATGATAAAGAAAGATACTTTGGCACTCGCAACAAGCTGTATTACTTTTAGGTAAGGGGCTATTGATCAACCATGGGGAATGCCGACATATGGGAATTGGTCCAGAGATAGCTTGGTTGAGTATGTGTGGCTGATGGTGTGAGAGTGGATAATGTTTGGTTTGGTAGGGGTGGGGGAGAGATGGGAGGTGGTGGACAAGAGGGGAAAAATGTTAATGTAACTATGTGATTGATGATGGCTTAGAGCAGGGGTCTCAAACACGCGGCCCGCGAGAGAACGTTGTGCGGCCCGCGACGGAGGGAAACAAAAAAGCCTTGCTTCTGCTTCTGCCGTTGCCGCCGTGGCAGCGGCAGAATCGACTGTCAATTTTTTTTTTTTTTTAAAACTGGCTTCTGCTGCTCAAGCAGCAAAATCAGCTGTCCTGCGGCCCCTTCCTCTCTGCCCGGAGATCCCTCAGTGTGCTCCATCAGCGGGTGCTTTTCAAGCCGCGAAGAGAGTATTCCCCTCTCGCGAGGCTTGAAAAGCGAATAGGCTTTAGCCGCGCGAGAGGGAAATACTCTTCGCGGCTTAAAAAGCACCCGCTGATGAAGCACATTCAGGGCTCTCCGTGCAGAGGGGAAGGGGCCGCGGGACAGCCGATTTTCTGCTGCAGCAGCAGAAGCCAGGTGTTTTTTTTATTTACCGGGGGGGATGGGGGGTAGGACTGGAAATGGGCTATTGGCAGGGGGGGGGGTTATGACTGGAAATGGGCTATTGGCAGGGCGGGGTGTAGGACTGGAAATGGGCTATTGGCAGGGGGGGGGTGTAGGACTGGAAGTGGGCTATTGGCAGGGGGGGGTTATGACTGGAAATGGACTATTGGCAGGGCGGGGTGTAGGACTGGAAATGGGCTATTGGCAGGGGGGGTGTGTAGGACGGGAAATGGGCTATTGGCAGGGGGGGGTGTAGGACTGGAAATGGGCTATTGGCAGGGGGGGTTATGACTGGAAATGGGCTATTGGCAGGGCAGGGTGTAGGACTGGAAATGGGCTATTGGCAGGGGGGTTATGACTGGTAATGGGCTATGGTGGGGGCTAGGACTGGAAATGGGCAGGTGGGGGTTAGGAAGGACTGGAGGTGGGCTGATGGGGGGAGTTAGGAATGGTAATGAGCTATGGAGGAGCTGACTGAAATGGGGTAATGTGGGTTAGTGCTGGAAGTGGGCTATTGGCAGGGGGGGGTTAGGACTGTTAATGCGCTATGGTGGGGGCTAGGACTGGAAATGGGCAGATGGGGGTTAGGACTGGAGGTGGGCTGATTGGGGGGTTAGGACTGGTAATGGCCTATGAGGGAGGTAAGACTGAAAATGGGGTGATGGGGGATAAGACTGCAAGTGGGCTATGGGGGGGACTAGGACTGGTAATGGGCTGGGGGGGTTGCTAGGACTGGAAATGGGCTGAGTGGAAGGAGGGCTTGAACTGCAAATGGCTGATGGGGAGGGGGGCTTGGAATGGAAATGGGCTGTGAGGGGAGGGAGCTAGGATTGGAAATGGGCTGATGGGGGGCTAGGATTGGAAATGGGCTGATGCAGGGACTAGAAGGGAGCGGATGCTGGGTGGGGCTGGAACTAGAAGGGAGCTGATGTTGGGGGAGGATTAGAATGGGATGGAGCTGGGAAAGTGAAATGGAGAGGGGAAAAATATTTTGTCTGGGAGAGAAGACAAATCTACAATTGGCCAGGTATTGGGAGAGTAAGTGGGGATTGAGGATGGAGGGGTAAAATTTGAGTGGATGAAATAGGAATGAGGAAAGAGAAAAAGGAGAAAGATTAGTATGTTAAAGCAGATGTAGAGAGAGAATGGAAAAAAAACTAGGAGAGAAGAAAGGGCAAATGGACAGCAGACGATGGAGAGTTAGCAGAAGACATGAAGAAACCAGAAGAAAGTGGCTGGAACAATTGCAACTGAAAAAAATGCACAAAAGGTAGAAAAATATCTCTTTATTTTGAATTTATTAACTGGAATATGTCAGCTCTGGGAAATGTGCATCATTAATGTTTGCACTTTGTTTAGTACAAGAGGAAATTAATTTATAGTTTTATTTCTACAGTGTTGTTGTACATTTATTTATTTTATTTATTACAAGTTCTTATATACCGCACTATTCGGCATCAGCGCGGTTTACATTATAACATAAAGACCATAACAACAAGCTGTTTGGTTTACATCGAACAGGAGTACCAACTTGGAGAACCGGGTTAAACTATATACATGAGATATTTACATAGAACAGAATAGAGTCATAGTAATATAAAGAACGGAAGGGTGGTTTCATGAGTGAGTCACTTCTTGAGTGAGTCACTACATTCCAAGATTGGCTTTTGGGGTTCCCAGTTTAATTATTGTCTTCCTGTTTCTAAATCTTTTAGTCTTTCTTTATCCATACTCATTAAAGAGGCATGTTTACTAAAAGTTAGTGTATGGTAACATTATGCAAATATTTATGCAAATGAGGTCCCTTATGCAAATGAGGCCCCCGCATCTTATGCGGCCCCCGGGTTACTTTACAAGTCCTCATTTGGCCCTCAAAGCAATTTGAGTTTGAGACCCCTGGCTTAGAGCATTGTGTAAGTGTACCCAGAGCATTCTGAGTGTTCTCATTGGCTTAATAAAAAAGTGTTAAAAAAGAAAAAAGGAAAAAAGTAATTTCCTTAACTTACCTAACATGGTAAATGTTTTCCCCGAACCAGTCTGCCCACTAAAAGGAGAAAAGGGAAACCATGCAAGCAGATTCAGTGAAGTATACCGGAACAGTGCTGTAACAGAGTACTTGCTGTCTTCTTTGAATTAGAGAATGAACAGAAAACATCTGAATAAACTTCACATAATATAGCTTCCTATAAAGCTTAGAACAGATACACCTGTCAGCATTGCCAATGTCTCCTCTTTTCAGGTCTGCCAGATTTAAATCATGCACTTAAATTTTATTTCTCATACCCATCTGAACTTGAGGATAAAGCTTAGCATATACTCAAATATATCCTAAAAAATATCTAAAGAGGTCAGCGAAATCTCAAATACCAAAAAACCCAACCAGAATTTATTTATTTTTTTTTTTTTTTTAACTCTTATCAAGGGTAGATGTGGCAAGATGTCATGTCAGGGCAGGCAGTACACCGCAAACAAAAGCTAACTCTGATCTGCTCAACGCCAGTCTCTGCAACTTGAAATCAATGGGTAGATCTTGTACTGCCCTCCATATCTCCCAAAATTAGAAATAGTTTTCCACTTACAGTTCAATAGTGCAGGAGCCCATTACAATATGGGGGGAAAAAAGTTCCCCTACAGACTCACTCCTATGCCTCACTATTTGACAGTACTGTGGAACCCTAAGCAAAGAAAAATGAACACTACTAGGGACCAGGTGTACTAATAGTTTCATTTATTGTGTATATGCTTATGAATAGGATGATGTGCTCTCCCTGAGTTCAGACATCGCAAAGGCAAAAAAAAAAAGCAAGCTTAAATGACACTGAACAGTAATTCTACTTATTTAATAAGGTGAAATTAAACCTTACCTGTTAATTCTTTTCCTGGAGTCCCTCCAGTACAATCCAGATGCATGGGTTATGCTTCCCTGCAGAGGCAGAATGAGCCTCAGAGCAGCAGAATGGAGTCGCAAAACAGACAGCTCCACCAGCCCTGCAACAAATTGTGCACCAGGACAGCATGCACACTTGGACATTGAGTATCTCAACTTATCTTAAAGAAATTCTCTTTTCCTGTCAAAACCGGACACCTTCGCCCAAAAGGACCAAAGTGTGCAATGGGGAGAGCAAACTGCAATGGCACAGCGGAATCTCCTAGAACTTTAACAAAACGAACCAACCAAATGGCTTGGAGATCACCTGTTCCAGCTAACTGCATCTTTAGAACACAGGCAGCAAACCAGAAAAACAAAAGTCAAGTACCGAGAGGGTCCTGGACTGGAAGGACTCCAGGAAAGAAAATTAGCAGTTAAGGTCAAAATTCCACCTTCCAGTTCATCCCTCCAGTCCAGTCCAGACGCATGGGACATAAAGCAGTACTATTGCAAGGTGGGTAAAGAAACTTTGGCCTGTAGCACCGGAGCCCTGATAGCCTCATCCCGACAGGCCTTCACATCCAGCCAGTAATGATGTTCTGTTACTCCATTCTTTCACAAGGCTGAACTCTGCCCAAGAGGCTGCTTGGGCCCTGGTAAATGGGCCTGGAGCACTGACAGGACCACATGCTCCTTCAGCAAGTACACTGATTCAATAGCACCCCATATCCAATGGGAAATAGACACCTTGGCCACTGCCTCGATCTTGAGGCCCAAAGAGCACAAAGATGCTCAAAGTGCCAAAAGGCCTATGTCACCTTCAAATACTGCTTAAATACCCTGTGAACATCAAGTAACCATAAATCTCTACTCAGCCAAATCAAGGGGGAACAGCAAAGGCCAGCAGAGGTCATTGCCTGATTAAGATGGAACACCAAATGACCTTTTCAAGAAGGAATGAAGTGGATGAAGGATCACCCTTTCCTTTATGATCACCAAATAAGGCTCCCTACATGAGAAAGCCAGCAGCTCAGAGATGCGACACGCCAAGCAAATAGCCACCAGAAACACTATCTTGAGGGTAAAATTCTTCAAGGAGGCTCACGACAGAGGTTCAAACAGGACTCCCGCGAACAGAGAGGATCAAGTTAAGGTCCCAAGATAGAACTGGGGGACAGCAAGGCGGTCTCAAGTGCTTAACCTCTTGAAGATGTTATTCTACATATCGATGAGAGGCGAGGGAGACACCCTGAACCTGGCCCCGTAAACAAGCCAGGACCACCCCCTGCATCTTCAAGGAGTTCAATGCCTGACCCTTTGAGACCATCCTGCAGGAAAGTCAAAAATCACATCTCTTGGCACCAAGCCTCAAAAACGCTAGACTTGCACATAAGCCAGGGAAGTAGAACACTTTAGCGCCTGCAGCAAGGTATCAACCACCTTGGGGGCTTACCCTTTACACCTCAAGCACACACTTTCAAGAGCTAAGCCTTAAGCAAGAACCAATCCATATCTGGCATCTGGACAGGGACCTGCATCAGAAGGCCTGCCTTCTGAGAAAAGGGGAGAGGCTTTGCCACCCGTAGCCACACCCAGTCTACATACCACGACTACCAGGGTCAATCCAGGGCTACCAACACCATGTGACCCACATGGGCCATGACTGCCGGATGCACCTGATCAGTGGCCATGGAGGGAACACACAGAGAAGCCTGCATCTAAGCCAGGGCTGGACCAGCGCATTGATTTCCTCTGCCATGTGCTCCCTGCGACTGCTGAAGCACTTGGGGACCTTGGCATTCGCCAATATCACCATCAAGTCCATCATGGAACATCTCAGCGCCCCACTATCAGCTGGAATTCTGTCTCCAAGAGATGACGGCTCAGGTAATCCACCTAGACATTGTCTGTCCTGGCAACATGTGCCACTGATAGCGAAAACAGATGAGCCTCTGACCACTGCAGGAGCTGAATCGCCTCTGCCGTCACCAGCAAGCTCTGAGTGCCCTCCTGTCAGCTGATGTAAGTCACGGTTGTGGTATTGTCAGTCAGCATCCTCATGGCCCACCCCTGAACTGTGGGGAGGAAAAACTCCATGGCCAAGCATACTGCCCTGGTCTCCAGGAAATTGATAGATCAGAGGCTCTCCTCTGGAGACCACTGTCCCTGGGTCACATGATCCTGGCAATGAGCCCTCCAGCCAAAGAGATTAGCATCTCTCACCACCCAGTCTGGAGTCTCAAGGGGCATCCTGGTCGCAAGGTGGGTCGAACCAAGCCACCAGTCCAAACTCCCAGACTCGCCCCGATAGAGCAAGGCAAAGGTCCATCGATTGCACCTGAGGGGATCATCATGCCAAGAGTGCCGCCAGGAGGGGTCGCATGTGGAGTTGAGCCCAAGGCACCAACTCCAGGGAGACTGCCATAGAGCAGAGTACCTACATGTAGTCCCAAGTCCTCGGGTGGGGAATTGCCTGCAACATCTATACATGTCCCTGTAGCTTCATTATCCTGCCCTCCGGCAGAAATACCATCCTCCGCTGCGTGTTGAAGCACGCACTCAGGTACTCCATGGACTGCACAGGGAACAGCTGACTCTTGCGGAAATTTGTGACCCAACTGAGTTCCTGCAGCCAGTAAATCTTGTAGGCCATTGCCTCCTGACTCTCCTGCAAGGAGTTTGCTCAAAATCAACCAATCTAGATAGATGGTACCAGAATGCCCTGCTTCTTCAGGATCGCCATGACTATCTACATGTTGAGTAATTTTCTTTATGATGGTTTCTTCCATGTTTCCCAGTACCGACGTTGGGCTCACCGGTCTGTAGTTTTCCAGATCACCCCTGGAACCCTTTTTAAAAATTGGCATTACAGTGGAAATCCTCTAATCTTCAGGTATTACAGATGATTTTAATGATAGTTCACAGATTACTAATAGCAGGTCTGCAATCTCATATTTCAGTTCTTTCAACACCCTTGGATGTATACCATCCGGTCCAGGTGATTTGCTACTCTTCAGTTTATCAAATAGTTGTAATACCTCTTCCCAGTGTATCGCTATTTCTTTCAATTCTTCTGCAGTATCATCTTTAAATACCACTTCAGTCATGGGTAACATCCCTATATCTTCCTCAGTAAAGAACGAAGCAAAGAATTCATTCAATCTCTCCGCTATAGCCTTGTCCCCTCTTACTGCCCCTTTTACCCCTCTCATCTAATGGTCCAACTGACTCACAGGTTTTTAGCTACGAATGTACTTGAAAGTCTTTATTACGTGTTTTTGCTCCCACAGTAAGTTTCTTCTCAAATTCTCTTTGCCTGCCTTATCAATGCCTTGCATTTAACTTGCCAGTGCTTGTGCTATTTCCCGATCATTTGGCTCTCTTCCATTTCCTGAAAGATGATTTTTTGGCAATAGCCTCACCTTTCAACCATGCTGGCAGTTTTTTGGACTTCCTTCCACTTTTCGTAAAGTGTGGAATACAGCTGTCTGGGCTTCCAAGAGTATTTTTAAACACCATCCAAGCTTGATGTAAGTCTTTAACCTTTGCAACTGCTACTTTGTTTTTTCTTAACTATTTTTCCTCATTTTATCATAGTCTCCCTTTCGAAAGTTAAAAGGTAGTACTGTGGATTTCCTTACCATCCCTCCTCCATTAATTAAATCAAACGCGATCATGCTACAATTACTATTGCCAAGTGGCCCAAACACCCTTTTCTCTTGCACCAGATCTGGTGTTGCACTAAGGACTAAGTCCAAAATGGTTTCCCCTCTGGTCAGTTCATGAGCCAGCTGCTCCAAGAAGCAGTCATTTATTTCATCTAGAAACTGTTTCCCTAGCATGTCCTGCCGTGACACTGACCCAGTCAATACCAGGGTAATTGAAATTACCCATTAAAAGTTACAGAACAATGTTAGCTTCCCAGATTTCTTTGAGCATTTCAACATCCATTTGTTCCTTCTGGCCAGGTGGTCGATAGTACAACCCCACTGCCATTGCCTTTTTATATGGCATTTCAATCCATAGAGATTCTACAGAGAATTTTATTTCCTGCAAAACTTTAATCCTTTGTGACTCAATGCCCTCTAACAGAGCGCAACCCCTACACCAATTTGGTTAGCTCTCTTATTACGATATAGTTTGTACCCAGGTATCAGTGTCCCACTGGTTGTCCTCCTTCCACCATGTCTGAGATACCAATCATATCTAACTTCTCATTTAGTGCTATATATCCTAACTCTCCCATCTTGTTTTTTAGACTTCTAGCATTTGCTTACAAGCATTTTAGAGACTGAATTTTATTCATATTAATCTGGTTATCAGGCAGGGTAATTTGGAATCTTTAAGCTCTGTCTGCTCTGTACTTGAGGACATTTGGGCTACCTTTGTCTTTATTGGAACCTCTCTGCTGATGTGCCCTAACTTCATTTTTTTGGCAGTATCCTTCAAGGATACATTGTTCTGAACCATGCGCTCTTGGGCGACTGTCGGCTCGCCCCTATTATCTAGTTTAAAATCTGCTCTCTCCTTTTTAAAGGCTAATGCCAGCAGCCTGGTTTCATCTCGGTTAAGGTGAAGCCCATCCCTTCGAAAGAGCCCCTCCTTTCCCCAGAATGTTCCCCAGTTCCTAACAAATCAAAAACCCTCATCCTTGCACCATTCTCTCATCCACGCACTGAGACTCCAGAGCTCTGCCTGCCTTTTGGGGTCTTGCACGTGGAACAGGAAGCATTTTGGAGAAAGCTACCCTGGAAGTTCTGGATTTCAACTTCCTACCTAAAAGCCTAAATTTAGCCTCTAGAACTTCCCTACCACATTTACCTATGTTATTGGTACCGATATGTACCAAGACAGCAGACTCCTCCCCAGCACTATCTAAGACCTTATCTAGGTGGCGCGTGAGGTCCGTTACCTTTGCAGCAGGCAGGCATGTTACCAGGTGATCCTCATGTCCACCAGCCATCCATCTACATGCCTAATGATCAAATCAACTATAGGCTGTCCTAACCCTTCACTCATGGGCACATGGCCCTGGAGAAACTTCCTCAGTGCGAGAGGGTTTTACATCACCAGGACAGGTACTAGCTATAGGATCACTTCCTACCACACCAGGGTAATGTTCTGTTACGTGACCTCTTTCCTCCATGGCAACAGGGATGCTGCCAGACTGGAGGTGGGACATCAGGACTATATCCCTGTAGGTCTCATCCAATGTTCCCTCTAATTTTCAGTAGGCTGTGTGTGCATAAAATATCAGCTGTGTGCAGCTTTTGAAGGAAGGTTAAATGTGTGCCACATGACTGAGTTATATACTTTAAAATTTGACTACACGTCAGAATACAGTATGTACACCACATTGATTTTAATCAAGTTAAATGAAAATAGACGATTACTAAATGAAGCGGGAAATTTCTAGTAATTACAATCATAACTTAAATTTTTAAGACGTCTGTGTTTTCTATCAGAATCAGAGCTGTAACTTTGTGCGCTCTGTTGTAAAGTATGTGCGCTCACTCAGCGAGGTGCGCGCACGTGCACAGCTTAGAGGGAACAGTGGTCTCATCTATGTACCTCCGTCTTCCTTTTGTCTTCCAAGTCTGCTACTCTTGCCTCCAGAGATCAGACTCATTCCCTGAGAGCGAAGAGCTCCTTGCACCTTGTGCACACGTAAGACCCCTCACCAACTGGGAGAAAATCATAAATGTGCAAGAGACTGGAAAGCCCCCATCTTGCTGCTGTCTGCATCTTTGTTTTAGATATTTAAGTTCTTTACTTACTAAGGGTTGCTGGGGATACTTATAATAAAAGCTATACCTAATAAGTTTACTTAAACTTCAGGTGAACAAAATACATTAATCTCAGGTCCTTAATGTATGCTGATGAGAATGAACAGCTGCACCTGAGTGTGAATATGGCACCTCCTTTCCTTTAAGAGGTTTAAGCACCTATAAAGCTACGATTATCCCAGGGGTCCAGGGGTGAATGGGTGTCGGGGAGGGATGGAGGGAAAGAAGACTTATTAAAAGCTGGCTGCTACACAGTACCCTGCCCTGTGCTTCTAAGGTAAATCTATGACCAATCTCTAAGGGGAGTCCCACAGCCTTTGATTGGATAGAGGGAGTCTTGGGTTCTAAATTTAACCCGAAAGCTCTTCTGTGTTTTAAATTTAAACTGAAAACTTTGCTGCTACTAGGCCCTGAATGATTTAACAAATACACTGGGTTCACAGATTAATCATCTTAAATCTAAAGAATTCATTTTTCCCCTAGATTTAGAAAAATTACCACAATACTTACAATTACAGATCTCTCTCCAGATGTAGCCGCCCCCTTTTGTAGTCCTTCAAGACTTGCTGCATTAAAAACTCAAAGGGAAAAAAGGGACTTGTCCCACTATTCAGATGCCCTCCAACCACCCCAGGAGGCTCAGAGACCACCAGCTGCAATAAAGGAGCTTCTCTGCATTTCAAGCAGAAGTAACAGACAAGATAGCAGCCGTTCCTACCAAAACCACAGATGTCCTTGTCTCACCCAAAGGGTGTTCATGGTCAGAAAGCCCTCTTGCAGCTGCCAACTAAGTTCTCCACGGCAGCCGTGCTCTTAACAGACAGCAGAACCCTATCGCAGAGAGCAAGCTCCTGCAGCTGCCCCATGGCCCCTCTCCAGGTCTCAGGTACCACATTGATTGCAAAAAACCTACACGTTTCGGCATGGAGCCTTCATCGGAGGGGGTACGCATCTAAAAACATTCAAACAGTAAGAATCATACATATTAAAACAAAATATCAGCACATAAAACATTCATATAAAATATATATTAGGTTAAAATTAGTTAAAAATTTATTTATTTTATTTATTTATTTTACATTCTCTTATATACCACGCTATTCTGCAACAGTGCAGTTTACATTGAACAAACTGAAATTACATTGAACAGGGCATTATAACTTGGAGATAACTATTTTACAGGGAACATGGGCTATGGAGGGTTAAGTGGCTTGCCCAAGACCACAAGGAGCACCTGTGGGACTAGGAACCCCAGTCCTTCCGGCCCAAGGTTGCTGTCCTCTAGTGGGATTTGAACCACCGACCTTCTGGCCTGAAATACCTTGTCCCAACCACTAGGCCACTCCTCCACTCAAAATGTATGTTATAAAAAAATAAACAGAAAATACATAAACGAAAGTAGCCAAATTATTAAAATGTTAATCAGTAAAAACTAATTACAACCATAAGAAGCAAAACAGAAGTGGAAGAAACTATATGGTGGAGGGTATTATAGGGAGTGTACTTACATATTGCACCATGTGGATAATAAAGGAAGTAGTCTTGAAAGACCTTTTGCAGTAAATAACTCACTGTTGAAAGAAAAGAGGACCATATGAATGCAAGAGGCATTTAGTGAACGAAAACAGAGCCAGATGATACGAGGGGAGGAGTGAGAAAAGTAATGGTTATATTACTCATGAGGGAGAAGGAGATAGGCTGCAACCCTGCACTATTAAATTTATAGTCCAAGGAAGATTAATGTCCAAAACGGAAAATTGAGTAACAACGTATCAACATCCAAATAGAAACATAGTATGATAAAGGTACAAAATACCTTTTTGTAAGAGAAACATCTTATGAAAGGAAAGCATAGTTACTTACCAGTAACAGGTGATCTCTGGGAACAGCAGAAATTTAGTCTTCACATAAGGGTATCATCGGTACCGACGGAGCCTGCGTGGGAACGCTCCCCAGCATCCAATAGGAAAGCTTTTGGGAGCATCCCACAGCGCATGTGTGCTGCCTTCCTGCCTTTCCCAACTGTCCCTCTCCAGTTGAGTTTATAGCTGAGACAAGAGAGAGGGAAAGATACAACTCCTAGGGGAGGTGGGCGGGTTGTGAAGACTAAATTCCTGCTATTCCCGGAGATCACCTGTTACAGGCGAGTAGCTATGCTATCTCCAGGAAGAAGCATTTGGGCTACAGCTGCAGATGCCAGGGAGATAGCCCCAGAAAGTTGTGACCTTGTGAAAGAGCTCCACTTCCCCTCATGGATCTCTGGCATCCTACCAGGGATGGTGGGTAGGAAATGATTAAGTCTGGAACAGGTGTTGAACAGCCTGACCAAACAAGGCATCCTGGCGGGAGTCCTTGTCTAAGCAGTAATGGGCTGTGAAGGTATGTACCAAAGCCCACGTAGCTGCTCAACAGATGTCGATAGACAGAGTGAAGATGAGCCATTGAGGCTGCCATGGCTCTCACATTGTGAGCTGTGACATGGCCTTCAAGAGGAAGGTTCTTACTCATAAGCAAAATATATACACTGTGCAATCCAGTTAGTGTCCTCTTGGAGACTGGAAGTCCCAAATGACTAGGATCAAAATCAAAGAGCTGAGAGGATTTTCTATGTTGCTGTGTCCTTTGCAAGTAAAAGGGCCAAAGCTCTTTTACAGTCCAAAGCATGAAGGTTCCTTTCTGCATTTGAGGCGTGAGGCCTTGGAAAGAATACAGGAAGGTAAACCATTTGGTTTAAATGAAAAGGCGAGACCACCTTTGACAAAGTGTGGGTGAGTCCTAAGGACTACCTTATCATGGTGGAACCTTTTATAAGGAGGATCAGCCACCAACGCTTGCAATTCACTGATGCAACGTGCTGATGTGATTGCAATGAGGACGATAACCTTCTAGGAAAGGAGTTTCAAAGAGGTAGTGGTTAATGGTTCAAAGGGCAGCTTCATGAGCTGCCCAAGTACCAGATTCAAGTGCCATGCCACTGGTGGTGGCTTAATGGGAGGCTTCATTAAAAGAAAGCCTCTCATAAATCTCGCTATGAAAGGATGAGAGGAAATAGGTTGTCCATTTAGAGGCTCGAAAGAAGCTGTAATAGCACTAAAATGGACTCACTGAATTGGTCTTAAGCCCTGTATTTGATGAAGGAAGGAGATACCTCTGGAATCATTACTGGAGTATCGCAAGAGGGTTAAGGATCCTTCTGCGAGCACCATATGGAAAACCTCTTCCACTTAAATGCATAAGAACGTCTTGTGGAGGGTTTCCTGGAAGCATGAAGGATATCCTTTACTTGCTGGGAAAGGTTAAGACCCTGAAGTTCTAGGCTTTCAGCAACCAGGCCCTGAGATGCAGAGACTGGGGATTGGGATGCCACAGCATCCTGTCCTCTTGTGAGAGAAGATCTGGAGCAGATCCTAACTCCAGAGGCAGAGCTTGAGAGAGATGTAGGAGCAGAAGGTACCACAGTTGCCGTGGCCAACGTGGCGCTATGAAAATCATACAACCTCTGTCTCTCTGAAGCTTGAACAGGGTTTTGGGAATTAGGGGAATGGGTGGAAAGGCATACAGGAAGTCCTGACCCCAGTGGAGGAAGAAAGCATCCCTGGCCTGACAACCTTGAGCCAGAATTCTGGAACAGAACCGGGGAAGATTGGCATTCAGCAGACTTGCAAAGAGGTCCATCTCCAGGGTTCCCCAAATTTGAAAAAAAAAAAAAAACTTTGGGCCACCTGGTCTGCATGGAGAGACCATTCGTGTGGAAGCAGAACACGACTGAGTT
Organism: Ichthyophis bannanicus; assembly: GCA_033557465.1. Classification (NCBI taxonomy): domain Eukaryota; kingdom Metazoa; phylum Chordata; class Amphibia; order Gymnophiona; family Ichthyophiidae; genus Ichthyophis; species Ichthyophis bannanicus. The sequence goes on from CM066031.1 coordinate 775,043,954, forward strand.
TGTCTGCCCAAGAGTTTTGAATGCCTGGAAGAGATACACTGCAAGGAGATGAATCTGATGCTCTCTGGCGAGGGCCCATAGTCGCAAAGCTTCGTTGCATAGCGACAGAGCCGGTTCCGCCCTGCTTGTTCACATAGAACATGCTACCTGATTGTCCGTATGAACTAGGACTGTCTTGTAGCTGAGCTGGGTGTGAAATGCTCGAAGAGCAAGGAAGACTGCTTTGAGCTCCAGGCTGATATGAAGACAGGCCTCCTGTGGAGTACAGGTACCCTGGATAGAGAGGTCGTACAGGTAGGCTCCTCAACCCACCTGTGAAGCATCTGTTATTCGAGTGGCTTGGGTGGGGGTTGCTGGAAAGGAGACCCCACCAAAAGGTTTCTGGGTGACTGCCACCATTGGAGGGACAAAATAAGGCAATCTGAGTTTGCTATTTTGTCTGACAGGCAACCTGACGCCTGAGTCCACTGAGTGGATAAGGTCCACTGAGCTGCCCTCATATGGAGGCGAGCATAGGAAACATACACGGTGGATTCCATGTGGCCCAGCAACTAACATTTCCCGAGCAGTGAGATGTTTGAGCACTGCTTGGGAAGCTAACTGTACAATGCGAAGGCAGTGGGGTTGTGGAAGGAAGGCCCTTGTCTGTCTAGTATCCAGATGAGCTCCTATAAACTCTAGGGATTGAGTGGGAGCAAGGTTGGACTTTGGGAAGTTTGACAAGTCCCAAATACTGAAGGATGTGCATTGTGCGATACAGAGCACACTGGCTTCTGGCCCTGAAGGAGCTCGAATGAGCCAGTCATCTAAGTAAGGGAAGACAAATATTCCCAGGGTGTGAAGAAATGCTGCTACCACAGCCATGCATTTTGTGAACACTCTTGGTGCAGAAGCCAGGCCAAAAGGAAGAACCCTGTATTGGTAGTGCTTTCCTTGAAAAAAGGAATCGAAGGAACTTCCTGTGAGTTGGATGGATGAGAACATGTGTACGCATCCTGGAGATCAAGAACAAAGCCAATCCCAACTCCGAAGGTATGGCAGCAGAGTTCCTAGAGAAATCATTTTGAACTTCTCTGAACAGGAATTTGTTCAATTCTCTGAGGTCTAGAATGGGTCTGTGTCCTCCTGTTTTCTTTGGAATAAGGAAATAGGGGGAGTAAAACCCTGTACCCCATTGGGGAATGGGTACTTCTATTGCTCCTTGAGCAAGGAGCATTGTGACTTCTTGATCTAACTGGTCGTTGAGAGGCCTGAGAATTGAACTGTCTTACTATTGTAGGAGGGGCATGCTGAGGAAATGAAGCTTGTACCCCTCTCGTACAATGGACAGAGTCCAATTTTCTGCTGTTATCCGACACCATCTGGGGGCAAAACAACCACCTTCCTGGGATGGTGGAAGGTTCTGGGCCATTCAGGGCCAGGAAGGCAAAGTTCTCTAGACAGGAGTCAAAGCCCCTGTGGAGGCCGAGTCTGCTGAGAAGACTGAGGCTTAGCTGCTTTTGGCTTCCTTTGTTGCCTAGGTTGTTACTGATGTCCCTTTTGGGCAGACTGACCTGAACGATGTCCCTGCTGGATATAGGAGGGATAAAACTTCTTGCTGAAGTATGGTTTCTTAGAGGATCTTTTCCTTGCAGGATCAGCTGTAGATTTGGACAATCTATCCAAAGTGATATTGTCAGCATCTCATTAGCTTTTTCCTGCCAATTCTTGCCAAAGAGATTCTCTGCTGTGCAAGCTATACGGTATTCCCCAGTTTGTCCTGTACCCAGATTTCCAAGTCAGATGCCTGGAGCCAGGCAATTCTACATGCACCTATGGCAATAGCAGAGGTTTTGCTTATGCATTCAAAGCAGTCAAAGGCTGCACGATTCAAACTTGGAACATCCTGAACATGTTTAACAAGAGCAAGATAATCTTGCTTTTTATCATCAGGAAGAAAGAGGGCTCATAAGCTCTAAGTCTCCTGTGACTTCCTTAATGAACATCCCCATATACAAGATATAGGAACTGATCGTAGCAGAAAGCATGGAAGGCTCGATGTCCAAAGGCATTAAGAGTCCTACATTCACATCCTGGAGGATTAGATGCATGCCTTTTTTGCACTCTTCATCCGTCTCATGGCTGATTCAACCACCATGGAATGGTGTGGTAATTGAGTCGTTTGAAACCCAGGACAAGGAGGAACTCGATACATGGTGTCGAGTCTTCGAGAATGAGGAGATGTGGTTAGAGGTATTTCCCCACATCCTTAACATGAGATCATGCAAGATCTCATGAATAGGTAGGGTAGCTGCCTCCTTGGGAGCTTTAGGGTACTGTACGATTTCCAATTCCTTTGCCATAGGCTCTTTTTCAGGAGCCACTGTGATGGAAAGAACTTGGGCCACACCTCGGGCCACACCTCGGATAAAATCCTGAAAGGACATATCCTCTGGTGGAGACATCCTACGCTGAGGAAAAAAGGAATTGTTGGGAAGTACTCTGGTATCGGCAGAGTCTGAGTCTTCAGACTTATCCGAGGATTTGAAGTATCTCCAATCCGGGTGATCGTGCAAGGCACGGTACCGATCAAAAATCGGCATTGGAGTGGTCCGGTACCAACTTGTCAATGCCGGATAGAGACGCATGACTGTCCCAGTAGTATACCTGCCGATGTCGATGCAGTCGGTACTGGTGTCGGTTGAATTGTCTGAAGCGGTTTCAGGGTATCGAGGCCGTGAGAAGAGCTGCCAGACTGCATTCAATAGCCAAGAATCTCTGGTCTATCGACACTGCCGATGCTTGGGTATCGGTGCCAGTTAAAGCGGCCAGAACCCCAGAGCATGGCACCAGTAGTTCTGCCGAGGTTGAAGCCTCGAGAACATCCTGGAGTCCTGTTAGTGCTTCGGAAGCCAAAGCTTCCCGCCGGGGCAATTTTGCTGGTGAAAGTCCGTCAACGGCAACGCCAGAGGCATCTTGATGCTTTGAAGGAGATCTACCCTTTGAGGACCGGATAGATTTATGTTTAATTACCTGAGATCCATGAGAGGAAGCAGCAGCCCTGGAGGACATCGATGCTTCAGACGCTGCATCGGAGGGAAAAAGGGTGCTAAGTTTAGCAGCTCGGTTTTGCTGGCCCCTTTTTGACATCATTCCACAGGCAAGGCACTCTGAAATAGAGTGGTCAGGACCTAAACATTTGAGGCACCACTCATGGGTGTCAGTGACGGAGATGGTACCACCACACTTAGAACACTTTAAAACCCGAAGCAGGCTTTTTCCATTTTGAGGAAAAAAAATTGGGCTTAGTGCCCAAAATGGCACGTGGCACCAGAGAAGAAAGTTACTGGAGACTCCAGAAACAGGGGTTTTTGGGGGTTTTTTTTAGAAAAACGGTATTGGTATAGCGTCGAGGGAAGGCAGACGTGACCACAAAAAAACGCAGCATAAGGGGGGAATTTTCTGCGGTGACAGGATGTGTGTGACCTGTCAGCTCCGTGGAAAACGAAAAACTGGAGAGGGACAGTTGGGAAAGGCGGGAAGGCAGCACACAGGCTTTTGGGAGCATCCCACAGCACTTTCCTATTGGATGCTGGGGAGCATTCCCACACAGGCTCAGTCGGTACCGACGATACCCATAAGTGAAGACTAAATTCCTGCTTGTTCCTGGAGATATGCACAGTGGGGCTTGCCATGGTGAGTCAAGAGGTGTAACAGAACGTAAGGAAGTCATTGACTTTTCTGCTGATTTTTTGGCTTGCTCGGCGTCGTGTGAGTCTGATCTGCCAATCTTCCCCCTTTTGGCGTGAAACTGGGTTTATTTATTCTGAGACACTTAGATTACTTCAGGATTACTTCACTCACTCGTTCAAGTTGATTTTCAACAATTCAATAGGTAAGATTGCCACGGTTCCCCCTCTTTAAAACGCATGTTTTCTTTGCACATTTCAATTTTGACTACAACTATATAGTCTCATTATGGTTAATCGCTTTCTCCGATGACGTTCCGTTACACCTCTTGAATCACCATGGCAAGTCCACTGTGCATTTCCTTTCATAAGATGTTTCTCTTACAAAAAGGTATTTTATCATACTATGCTTCTATTTGGATGTTGATACGTTGTTACCCAATTTTCCGTTTTGGACATTAATCTTCCTCTGGGACTATAAATTTAATTGTGCAGGGTTGCAGCCGATCTCCTCCTCCCTCATGAGTAATATAACCACCATTACTTTTCTTACTCCTCCCCTTGTATCTAGCTCTGTTTTCGTTCACTAAATGTCTTTTGCATTCGTATAGTCCTTTTTCCTTTCAACAGTGAGTTATTTACTGCAAAAAGTATTTTTCAAGACTACTTCATTTATTATCCACATGGTGCAATAAGCACAGTTACTTACCTGTAACAGGTGATCTCTGGGAACAGCAGGAATAAGTCTTCACATATGGGTACGTCAGTACCGACGGAGTCTGTGCGGGAATGCTTCCCAGCGTCCAATCAAAGAGCTTTTGGAAGCATCCCACCACGCCTGCATGCTGCCTTCCTGCCTTTCCCAACTGCCTCTCCTCAGTTAAGTTTTAAAGCTGAGACAAAGAGAGAGAGGAAAGGAAAGAGATACAACTCCTAGGGGAGGTGGGTGGGTTGTGAAGACTTATTCCTGCTGTTCCCAAAGATCACCTGTTACACAGGTAACTGTGCTATCTCCAGGAACAAGCAGGAATGAGTCTTCACATATGGGGACTCCCAAGCTAAGATGCCTGGAGTCCCAGCATGTCATAGGTTGGAACATGCTATCCCGCACAACACAAGGCATCCTGAGGATGGAGGGTAGGAGTTGAAGAAAGAAAGGTGTTGTGGAACAGCTAACCTAGCATAGGACAGCAGAAAAGGAGTCTATATGTGGATGATAATTAATGATATTGAAGGAATATTGCAATATGGACCTCCCCTAACAGGATTACACAGCAGTAAGGAGGTTCATGGGATCTACTGGGGAACCCAGTAGAGGAACCTCAAGGATGACCTCACTGAAATGGAGGTAATAAACCTGTAGGAAAAAAGAGTGGAGGTCAGATTCCTGAAAGGTAAGAGGGAACCCCGGTGAGAACTGGGGTAGTACCAAAAACGGTGGGCCTTCAGCGGAAGGCTTAATGATAAAAGCCAAACTTTTGGCGACAGAGTGGCTCACCCTTGGGAGCAAAAAGAGAAGGCCGACTGGATTGTACAAACAGACACAGTCCTTGTGGGAGGAAAAGGTATGGAAACCCCTTGTATCCCAAAAGAAAGGACAAACGCCTGAGGCGTTAGAGCCTGTGATTAGCTGAAGATCTGCAATGGCTCTCCTAACTGGGGTCAGCTAGGAGAGATACTGGAACATGGAGAGCTTCAGAGGTACCTAAACCTTAAGGTTATGGTTGAAGTTAACTACCACAAAAGTTGATTGTGAGTGTGGAACCCCAAACATGCTGGATAGCATAGGTATGGGTAAAACCCATCTGTCAGAATCATATAGCTATATGAGCCTGGACAGTCAGGTAGATAAATGCAGGATACCTATCTACCCATAGTAAATATCTCGACAGATAGATATATGAGAATATCTATAGTGAGATATGAAGGGCATAAAATACACACAAAGACAGACAGACATCTGTAAGATGTATGCTACAGATATGAATATACAGGCCTCTATATGGGTGTCTGCAATGAAGCAGACAGATATGCCTACAGAACGGTATTCACATAGATGAATCTTTCCTCTCCACATTTTCCTAACAAGGTGGAACCTACTTAAGATATATAGAGAATCTGTTCCCACTGGTTATGAGCTACAGGGATGCTAGGTAGTGAAATAACCAGGACGGTTATGTGAAAAGCAGAGGATGATATCAGTCTGCAGCCAGCAAGTCCCGAGTATTCTAGAACTCTAGCATGGTAAGTGAACAGGAGACGCATAAAAATGAGATACCATGCTGACCTGCTTAAAGGCAAAGAGGTATCATGCGTTCTTACCATGAGGACGAGCTGCAAGGAGAAAAGCATATTCCCGATTGAAAATACTATGGATCAAAGCAGGGAATTGGCAACTCCTTAAGCTTTCACATATTAAAAAGGAGATCCTTTCTAGTCATGGGAGACATGACTGAAAAAGCCTTTTCCAGCCATCTAGGACAGCTGTTGGAGAAAAAGCCCCCATGCTCTCTAGCAAGGGCCCATAGTGGAGAGCTTCTCTGTAGGACTGCAGAGAGCATGATGCAGGAGAATGAGGAGATAGGTACTGGCTCTCCAGTAGCCAGTTCTATGTCAACTATGCTGCCAAACCCAGGGGAATGGAGATGGCAGAAAGAAGACAATCCAACAAGCTTGTAGTGAAAAAGTTTCCAAGACAGATGACAGCACTGACTTGGAGCCACTACTAAGACCAGAGAGAATGTTAGTGGAGGACAAATCTGGTTGCTGGTGGACAAGAACCAGTGGTCCAAACATTAAGGCTCCTGCATTGGCAGCTGCCTGCCAGACAGCAGAAAGAATGTTACTGTTTAAAAACAGGAACAACAGACAGAACAGGAGTAGAAAACTCTGGACATGTCTGATGAACTGCTTCAAAGCAAGATTGAAAAAAGAGTCGTCAACTCAGAGAAGAGAACTCCACACTGGAAAAGTAACAAAACTAGAGAGGCTGAAGAAAAGCCCTCCAGTGAAGCAATACCGCTCTTACAGCTTGGTAAGAAAGTAAAAAGAATGGAGCTGAAGACTATAGAAAGGAAAAAAAAAAAAAAAAAAAAAAGACATGCTGGCACAGGAACTCTCATTTGATAGTGGTTAGACCTCTTTCCCTAGCAGGAAGAGGAGAACCCTGTGCCCTATAGTAATAAAGCAAGAGATACTCTGGAGATGCTTAAGCAGTGAAAAATAGCCTGCACTCTTGGACTCTGGAAGAGAAGGAGTCAAAAGATGTAATTGCTTTGTGACCTCCTCAAGAGACACTCAAAATATGAGAGAGTTCTTGCAGAAAGCATAGATGTCTGGAAGGTTTGATGTCCAAAGGCATCTAGTGTCTTAGACTCACGACCTGGTGGATAAGAAGAGTGCTTTTTCTTACTCTTTACCCGCCTCATTGCTGATTCCACTATGGAATGAGGAAGTTGAGTCTTTTGAAACCCTGGAGAGGGGGGCACCTGATATAAGAGATCAGTTGCCCTGGGAGGTGGGGGTACCCTTAAAGGTGTTTCCCACATTCCTAGGAGATGATCCTGCAAGGAATGATGCAAAGGAAGCATTATGTTGTCCTTTGCTTTGGCAGAAACAGAGCCTTGTGCAGGATCATGTCCTGGAATAGGAATGGCAAGAGATCTTGCTATATCTAGGAGGAAACTCTGAAAAGAGGGATCCCCAACAGGAATCTCCCTTGGACAGGTTAGATCTGAAGAACTAGCCTGAGCACCGACAGAATTATCCAAATATATTGGAATAGAAGATCCTGCAGAATGCAGTGTGGAATGCTTAAGGGATGGTCGCTGGTACTGGTTGTCAGGAGCAGCGACTGTCGTTACCACATTGTCCATGCCAGGTATCGACTCCAAGCTTGGTATAGAAGGGAGCGATCCTGTTGAAAAAAGCATGGCAGGAGTTGGGCACGATGTTACTGTGGATACCGGTACCGATGCTGGAGTCGAGCCCGACAGACATCGGAGCAGTAATCAGTGACTGTTCAATCGGTACTAGGGTAACCGAAAACCTTCGGCTGCTATCCTTGGTACTGAGCCAGCGGTATCGATCGGTGTCGGTACCAAAGCGTATTGGTACCCAGTCTTCCAGACTAGAGATCAATTCCAAACTCGGCATCGAGGGCAGCTCAATCGGCCCCGAGGGAACCGAGAGTTGCGGATCCGAATCATCGGAACCGAGCCTTCGGTACCGTCGAGAGCCGGTACCAAGGCGAGTCGGTACCCAGTCCTCCAGACTGGAGATCGATTTGAGACTCGGCATCGACAAAAGCGAGGCTATCGATGCACGTCTGGAGGGTACCGACATCGGTGGTAGTATCGGTGCTGGTACCGATAAAGGAAAGTCAGTCTGGAGAGAATCCACCAGTCCTGAAGGCACCGAGGATGCCAGATGACCATCCCTGGTGAGGAGTGTTTCATCCAACACCAGTGCCGATGCTGGGGTATCGGTACTGCTTGAAGCGGCTGCCGCCACCGGACACGGCTCAGGTATGTTCTGTGAGGGGTGAACCCCAGGAACAACCTGAAACCCCTGAAAGGCTTTGCAGACTGAAGACTCCCGCCGGGGTTTTGAAACCAGTGGGCCCTCGAGGGCAAGGCCGGAGCCGTCTACATGTTGTGCATGAGACCTACCACTCGAGGGCTGGCTAGTCTTAACAGACTGTTTGTGGGTTACCTGATCCTGTGTAGAAGGAGGGGACGATGCCCCGAATTTGGAGGGAAACAGTGTATCGAGGGAACCTCGATGTTGAAGACCTCTTCTCACTAAACTGTTGTCAGGACCCAAGCAGGTTAGACACCGACTTCGAGGGTCTAAAAATAAAGTTGTACCGCCAGTCTGAACATTTCTTGGAGAAAGTGGCTGGTGGTTCCATGAAGGAAAAAGAGGCCTAAAAGGCCTAAGGAACCATGGGACACTATGAAGAAAAAATATCCCGTGGAGGAAGATTTTACAAGAAAAGAAAACACCGGCGGTACTGGTGGCGTCGGGAAGACAGCCGCGACCACAAGAAAACTAAAGAAATAAAACAAGAATTTTCTGCAGTGACAGGAGGATGTCCTGCCGGCTCTGCGGAAAACAAAAACTGAGGAGAGGCAGTTGGGAAAGGTGGGAAGGCAGCAAGCAGGCGTGGTGGGATGCTTCCAAAAGCTCTGATTGGACGATGGGAAGCGTTCCCGCGCAGACTCAGTCGGTACCGACGTACCCATATGTGAAGACTCATTCCTGCTTGTTCCTGGAGATTGTAAGTACCCTCTTTATAATAACGAACTATATGGTGGAGGGTGTTTTCTTCCACTTTTAATGTTTTGCTTCTTATGGTTGTATTTGGCTACTTTCATTGTTTATGTACTGTTTTTTTAACACATACATTTTAACTAATATTTTAACCTAATGTGTATTTTATATGAATGTTTTATTAAAACAAAATATCAGCACATATGATTCTTACCGTTATTTAAATGTTATATATTATGTTATTTTAGATGCGTACTGCCCCCCCCCCAATGAAGGCTCCACACCGAAACACGTAGGGTTTTTTTTTTTTTACACAATAAATGTGGCACCTGTGACCTGTCTTTCACCCTTTATTTCTTGCTGTTTTTCCAAAGTCTTTTGCTCTCCTTGTGTTCCTCCCCTCTCCAGGTCTGCCATGTGCACGCCACAGGAACCTCCCCTGTCCTGACTCACTGGCTCTTGGAGGTCCAGCTGCTGCCTCTTCCAATGCTGACTGCTGATTTTTTTTTTTAATGGGATTCAAGCGAGAGCACTCAACCCACCTTCTCCTCCCAGGAGGAGGGGAAAGCACAGTTACTTACCTGTAACAGGTGATCTCTGGGAACAGCAGGAATTAGTCCTCACATATGGGTACGTCGGTACCGACGGAGCCCGTGCGGGAAAGCTCCCCAGCTTCTTAGAATAGAAGCTTTTGGGACCTCCCACTGCACATGCGCACTGCCTTCCCGCCTTCCTGAACAGCTCTCCTCAGTTTCGAGTTTATAGCTGAGTCAACAGAGAGAGGACAGGAAGATAGATAGATAAAAGATACAACTCCTAGGGGAGGTGGGTGGGTTGTGAGGACTAATTCCTGCTGTTCCCAGAGATCACCTGTTACAGGTAAGTAACTGTGCTATCTCCAGGAACAAGCAGGAATAAGTCCTCACATATGGGGACTCCCTAGCTTAGATGCATGGGATCCCCTGTAAAGGTTCGCCATCTTCGTATGGATCTCAGGCATCCATTCTGGGAAGGTGGGCAGGAGTTGTTTAGGAATGGAACAGGTGCTTGAGGACAGCCTGGCCAAACAAGGCATCCCGGCGGGAGTCCTTGTCCAAACAGTAATGGGCTGTGAAGGTATGAACCGAGGCCCAGGTAGCGGCTCGACAGATCTGATCTATGGAAACAGAGTGCAGATGAGCCATAGAAGTTGCCATGGCCCTCACATTGTGAGCAGTGACATGGCCTTCCAGAGAAATGTTTTTGCTCTGGTAAGCAAAAGAAATACACTGAGCAATCCAATTGGAAAGTGTACGCTTGGAGACTGGAAGTCCCAAATGGGAAGGATCAAAGGCCACAAAAAGTTGAGAAGACTTTCGATGTGGCTGAGTCCTATTAAGGTAAAAAGCGAGAGCTCTTTTACAATCCAGAGTATGAAGGTTCCTCTCTGCATTGGATGCATGAGGAGCTGGAAAAAAGACAGGTAGATATACCTCTTGATTAAGATGAAAAGGCGAGACCACTTTAGGCATAAAGTGGGGATTCGTCCTAAGGACCACCTTATCATGATGAAATCTTGTGTAAGGTGGATTAGCCACTAAAGCCTGCAGCTCACTGATGCGGCGAGCCGAAGTGACTGCAATGAGGAAGATGACCTTCCAGGAAAGAAATTTCAAGGAGGTGGAAAACATTGGCTCAAAAGGTGGCTTCATAAGTTGACCGAGCACTAGATTCAAATCCCATGCGACCGGGGGTGGTCTGATGGGAGGTTTAGTGAGAGTCAGGCCTCTCATGAATCTTGCAACAAGAGGATGAGAGGAGATAGGTTGTCCATTTATATGTTTCAAGGATGCTGCAATAGCACTTAAATGGACTCTTACCGAATTCGTCTTGAGGCCTGCATTGGATAGATGCAGGAGATAATCAAGAAGAGAATTCAAAGGAAGTGCCAGAGGGTCAAGACCCTGCTGAGCACACCAAATGGAAAAACGTTTCCATTTGAAAGCATAGGAACGCCTGGTAGAGGGTTTCCTAGAGGCAGAAAGGATATCTTTCACTGGTTGGGAAAGATGAAAGTCTTGAAGGCTTAAGCCTTCAGTAACCAAGCACTGAGGTGAAGGGATTTGGGGTTTGGGTGCCACAAAGTCCCCTCCTCCTGAGACAGGAGGTCTGGCGCAGCTCCCAGATCCAAGTAGGATCCCTGGGAGAGCTGTAGAAGTAGAGGGAACCACACTTGGCGTGGCCAGCGTGGAGCTATGAGGATCATAGTTCCATGATCCCTCTGGAGTTTGAACAGAGTCTTGGGAATCAAAGGAATGGGTGGAAAGGCATATAGGAATGCCTGATTCCAATTCAGGAGAAAGGCGTCCGTAGCCTGAGCTCCCTGACACGGAGTTCTGGAACAGAACCGGGGAAGTTTGGCATTCCACGGACTTGCAAAGAGGTCTATGTCCGGGGTCCCCCATTCCTGAAAGATTCGGTTTATTTGGTCCAAATGTAGGGACCATTCGTGTGGCAGCAGAACTCGACTGAGCCTGTCTGCCCGAGAGTTTTGAACTCCTGGGAGATACACTGCTAGCAGGTGAATCTGATGCTCTCTGGCGAAGGCCCATAGTCTTAGAGCTTCGTTGCAAAGCGACAGAGAGCCCGTCCCTCCTTGTTTATGTAAAACATGGCCACCTGATTGTCCGTCTGAACTAGGACAGTGAGGTTGGCTAGGAGGGAGTGGAAGACCTTGAGGGCAAGGTAAATTGCTCGCAGTTCCAGAAGATTGATATGAAGGGTGGTCTCCTGTAGAGACCAAGTGCCCTGAGTGGAGAGAGTTTGCAGATGGGCTCCCCACCCTGTTTGGGAGGCATCTGTTGTGAGGGTTGCTTGGGGTAGCAATGGTTGAAATGGAGCCCCCAACAACAGATTCTTGGTGGAAGTCCACCAGTGGAGGGACCAAAACAGACGATCGGAGGTTTGTATTTGGTCTGAGAGCGCTCCTGACGCCTGAGTCCACTGAGTGGCCAGGGTCCATTGAGCTGCTCTCATATGAAGACGAGCATAAGGCACCACATGCACTGTGGAGGCCATATGACCCAGTAGGCGTAGCATTTCCCTGGCTGTCAAGTGAGTGCTGGACTGAGCTTGGGAGGCCAAACTCAGGAGGCGCTGGCCTCGAACATGTGGAAGGTAGGCCCTTGCAGTGATGGTGTCCAACTGGGCCCCTATGAATTCTAGAGATTGAGTAGGGATGAGTTGGGACTTGGGAAGGTTTACTACCAGTCCCAGATACTGCAAAAGGCTCCTTGTGTGGTCCAGGGAAATCTGGGCCTGTGACTGAGTTGGAGCTCGGATGAGCCAGTCGTCCAGATATGGGAAGACAAAGATTCCCATGCCTCTTAGAAATGCGGCTACGACTGCCATGCATTTTGTGAATACTCTTGGAGCAGAGGCTAGACCGAAGGGGAGTACTCTGTATTGGAAATGTTTTCCCTGAAACAGAAAGCGAAGATACTTTCTGTGGGATGGATGGATGAGTATATGTGTATACGCATCCTGTAGGTCTAGAGAACAAAGCCAGTCCTGACCCTGGAGGTAAGGAAGGAGAATGCCGAGAGACAGCATTTTGAATTTCTCCTTGAAGAGAAATTTGTTCAATTCTCTCAGATCTAGGATTGGTCTGAATCCCCCTGTCTTCTTTGGAATGAGAAAATAAGGGGAGTAGAAACCGGACCCTTGTTGAGGAAGAGGAACCTCTTCTATGGCCCCTTGGGCAAGAAGAGAGGAAACCTCTTGACCCAACAGGGTTAGGAGAGATGGGGGAGAATTGAATGGTCTCACCATATGATGGGGAGGAAGGCTGGAGAAATGAAGTTTGTAACCCTCTCGAATGATAGAGAGGGTCCATTGTTCTGTTGTGATTTGTTCCCATCTGGGAGCAAAGTGAACCAACCTTCCGGGTATGGTGAGAGGTTCTGGTTGTGTTAGAACCAGAAGTGGCAAGTTCCCTAGGAGCAAGTCAAAACCCCTGAGGGGTTGGAGCCTGCTGAGCTACAGTAGCTGCTGCAGGCTTAGCTCGTGCTTGTTTGGATTGCTGACGCTTAGCAGTATAGCGAGGTTGAGAAGACTGCTGGCCAGTATTTGAAGCAACTCTGGCCTTCTTATAGTAAGGCCTTTTAAAAGACTTTTTCTTAGTAGGAATTGAAGTGGACTTTGAAAGTCTTTCCAAGGTGGCATTTTCAGCATCCATCTGGGTGGCTTTGATTTGCCACTCTTCCCCAAATAAGTTCTCACCTGTACAGGGCAGATTCCGTAAGCCATCTAGAACCCAAGGTTCCAGATCAGAGGCCTGGAGCCAAGCAAGACGTCGGGCTGCAATAGCAATGCCCGAAGCCCTACTGGCTCCCTCAAAGGAATCATATGCTGCCCTATTAGAGAACTTAGAAACCTCTAAGAGTTGTTTCACTAGGGAAAGGAATCCCTGCTTTTTATCCTCAGGGATAAAGGGGGCAAAATGCCGCACTTTTTTGGCAAGTTCCTCCAGGAACATGCCCATATAGAGACTGTAGGAATTAATCCTGGCTATAAGCATACTAGCCTGGAATATTTTCCTACCAAAAGAGTCCAAAGTCTTACATTCCCGTCCTGGAGGGGTGGAAGAGTGCCTTTTGGTACTCCTAATCTTCTTCATTGCAGACTTCACCACAATAGAGTGGTGGGGCAATTGAGTCTTTTGGAAACCAGGAGAAGGAGGGACCCTATACATGGTGTCCAACCTACGGGAATAAGGAGACAAAGTCAAAGGATTTTCCCAGAAATCCATCAGTTGTTCTTGAAGGATTTCATGGATAGGCAGGGTAACTGCCTCCTTAGGGGCCTTTGAGTATCCCAAAATATCCAGTTTTTTGGATCTGGGTTCCTTTTCAGAGGATGTGGTAATAGAAAGGGCTGTAGCCATATCTAAAACAAAGTCCTGGAAGGACAAATCCTCTGGAGGGGACATTCTCCTTTTAGGAGAAGAGGGCTCCTCAGGTAAGTTGAGTGAAAACTCAGCAGAATCATCAGAGGAGTGAAAATCCTCAGAGGAATCGGTGCTTTCCTCTAACGCACGATACGCGTACCGATCGGTATCGATATCGGGCGTATCGGGTATGGAACCGGTATGGAGCGAAAGCCCATACGGTACCGACTTGCGTTTAGAGGTGGACGGCCTCGATACCGGCATGGCGGACGATACCGGTATCGGGCCCGGAACCGCTGAAAGCGGAACCGATGGCGTTGCAGCTTTAATGAAAGCCATGACGGCCTGCTGCATGGACTGTACAGTATCGCCCATGGACGCCATAGCTGCCTGGATGTCGGTACCGGAGTGACCCGGTACCCCAGAGCAGGCTAACAGGTGATCTGTCGAGGCCGTAGCATCGATATCAACCTGAGACCCCTGAATTGGCGTTTTTGGAAGTTGGACTTCCCGCCGGGGTTGTTTGGCTGGGGCAGGGTCCTCAAGTTCTAAGCTAAGAGCCTCTCGATGCTTTGAAGGAGATTTGCTCTTTGAGGACTTGCCCACAGAAGGTTTGGTTACCTGAGATCCATCCGGAGAAGAAGACCTGGATGACTGTGATGCTGTATTCTCTGAAGCAAACAGCACATGGAATTTGTTGGCCCGGTTCTGCAGCCCACGTTTAGACATGTGGGAGCAAGATGGGCAGTCCGGTATGGAATGGTCAGGCCCCAAACATTTCAGACACCAGTCATGGGTGTCTGTGACTGAAATAACAGCATTACATTTGGTACACTTCTTAAATCCAGGGGCTGGCTTCTCCATGAGGAGAAATTGAGTAGGCCGAGAGGCCTCTCTGAAGTGACCAAAAAGCTAAAAAATAAGAAAAAAGAATTATAATTTTTTAAAGAAAGAAAGAAAAGACCGGCGATACCGGTATCGGTATGGGGAAGGCAGGTACGCGGTCTAAAGAAACAAATAAAATAACAATTTCTTCAGCGGTGACAGGAACACGACCTGCTGGCTCCGCGGAAAAGAAAAAGAGAAACTGAGGAGAGCTGTTCAGGAAGGCGGGAAGGCAGTGCGCATGTGCAGTGGGAGGTCCCAAAAGCTTCTATTCTAAGAAGCTGGGGAGCTTTCCCGCACGGGCTCCGTCGGTACCGACGTACCCATATGTGAGGACTTATTCCTGCTTGTTCCTGGAGATCAGCTGCTTCCTACTGCCCAGAGGGCACTGAGGAGCATCTGGAGGAGAGGCTGGGGGAAAGGACCAAGTGCCACCAGGTTCTGCACCCCAACATCTCAGCCCTGCACTTAAGGAAAAACAGAGCCAGCACAGGCCTATGCTCATCCACCTGCTGGAGACTGAAGTACAGTCTCTGCAAAGCAGCACAGGCTACTTAAGGAAAAAAAAAAGTTTTGATCTTGCTGTTCAGTCGTCCGTCCCCCCCCCCCCCCCCCACCTGCTGGCGGATAAACAACCCACGCATCTGGACTGGAGGGACAAACTGGAAGCTTTGCTTTTTATGTACACATTTTTTTTTGCTTCATTGTGTGATATAGGCTTTAGAAAAGGGAACATAAGTAAAGCCATGCCAAACGTTTATAGAGTCCAGCAACCCATCTCTGAAAGTGATCTGCTTTTGGGGATATGTGGCCAATTTCTCATTGCTCATTTATAAAAAGGACAAACACTGGCTTTTCCAAATTTTTCATAATTTTAATGGACTTTTACTCCAGGAGCTTGTTCAAACTTCTTTTGAACCTTACCATGTTAGTTGAATTAACCATGCCCTCTGGCAACATTCCAAAGCTTAATTACACTGGTCAACAAATTTTTACAAAAGTCATGTTACTAAAATAAAAATAGTCATTTATCAATTTTTATATGCTGAACACGAATATGACAGTGAAATTGCAAAGTTGGCTCTAGGTTTTTTGTAATCTACAAGAATTAATGTTTACATCACAAAATGCATGTCAATAGTAAATATAATAGGCCTTCGGTTAATACCTGTAAAAAACCAATTCATAGACTTAGATTTCTTCACCTGTCTCTTGTACAGCTGTTCGGAAGCTTCTCTGGGGAGTATCCAGCAGTAGTCAGCCAGCATTGTAGTGGACCATGGTATCTTTGCTCCATCGTTGTGATATCCTGGTGAAAACATTCACCCTGTTCATCACTAACCATACCACAGTTGTCAGGAAAGAAATTGAGATGGGAATCAAGGAAATAGATCTTTAGACACATATTGCAGCCAGGTTGAACACTGCATCAGCATGTCTTCTACTAGTTCCTTGTAGTTTTCTGCCCTAACATTCGAGAAAGTTTGACGACACTAGGCGAAAAGCATTCCATGCTTGTTTCGCATCACCCTTCAGCAAGTTGTTGAACCGGTCATCTTTGAAGAACTCTCGAATCTGAGAACCCACAAAGACTCCCTCTTTAATCTTCGCTTCGCTGAGTCGAGGGAATTTTTCATGCAGGTATTGGAAAGCTGGCAAAGTGCGGTCCATGGCTTTCACAAAGTTTTTCATCAAACCTAGTTTGATGTGAAGGGGTGGTAGCAGGATTTTGTGAGCCTCAACCAGAGCTGGGTGCTGGATATTCTTCTCTCCAACTGTTACATTTTGTCTGCGATTCCTTTCCTTCCACAAGTAGTGCCAATCCCTTGCTCGGCTATCCCACTCACATAAGAAACACATTTTATATCCCTGCTGCAGTCCCATTAAAAGGGCAACTACCTTCAAGTCACCACAGAGGTGCTAGTTGTACCTGTTAGAGTTAATGGAAGTCAGTAGATGCTTTAAGTTATCGTATGTCTTTCATGTGGACAGCATGCGCTACTGGAATAGATGGAAGACAGTTTCCATGTTCAAAAGCACAGCCTTCAGACTTGGTTTCGAAGAGTCTATAGTCTCCAGTCTTGTGGGTCATGAGTGATTAAGGCATCCATGAGGCTTTCAATATTGGAACAGAATCCCCGATTACTTTCCTTTCCGACTGCATATAGTACACTGACGTCAGATGGCTTCAGCAGCCGTCTGGCAGTAGTATTACATTGCATCAGAAAATGATGCAAGCAGCTCTGGACGATGTGTGCATACTGGTATTATGCAATGTGATGCAATATCACATCATTCAAGGCTTATTTGGGATGTTATTGATGTCCTACTGGATACATTTACACAGTGAAACATCAAAAATGAACTACATGCAATATCTTCAAAACGAGAGCCAATAAAATATTTTAATGTTATATTCGTGTTCAGCTCACCAAGATACTACAGATTAGGGCCTTTTAAAGTCATTAACGATTTCAATGTTGACCAGTATTATGTGCTGCATGAAAAAAAAATACTTCCAACAATAGAACATCCTCTTTAGTATCTGCTTAAAATGTCATGACCACCCCCACCCCCCGTTTACCTTTTCAACCAACCAATATTTTGTAAAGACTATCATATCCCCCCTCCGTTCTTTTTCCAAACTAAAAGGACTCTAATCTGTTTGGCTTTTCATTATAAGGGGTTTTCTATCCCCTTTATTTTTTGCTGCCCTTTTCTAATTCTGCTATTTACTTATTGAGATGGGATGAGCAGAACTGCACATAGCGCTCAAGTTGTGATTACACCTGGGACTGAAACAGAGGTAAAAGTATTTACTCAGTTTTGTTCTTAATTCCTTTTTGAATAATCCCCAAAATACTTTCTATTTTAGCAGCCACTGCAAACTAGGTTGAAAATTTCATAGTCTTATCCACAATGACTCCAAGATCTTTCTTGGAAAGTGACTTAACGTGAAACCCAGCATCATTCACCTATAGTTGGGATTCTTTTTTCCTTATGTGCATCACTTTGCACTTGTCCACATTAAAATGTAGACATTTATATGCCCATTCTCCTAGCCTCGCAAGACTTGTGCAATTCCTTGCAATCCTCTGCTGTTTTAACAACTTTGAATAATTTGTCAGCAAATTTGAGCGCCTCAATCTTTGTCAGATTATGAAAATGTTAAACTGCAAAGGTCGCAGTACATATCCTTTGGGCACTGACCTCTTTATTCTTTCCAATTCAACAGTAGTTGAAAAGAATATCAAAAGGGGCTGAGAATATCTGCATGTCTGGGGGCAAAGTGACACTCCGAAAATTTAACGGTATGTGATGAAACTTGGCACATGAGAAAAACTGGTAAAGACAAATCCACTTTAAAAGTGGGCCAAGGGGGTGTGGCTTATTCTACGATGGTTGTGTGATGTGTTGCTTCAGTGAGTGTTATGCTGAAGAGAAAGGGGAAAAGGGTTTACCCTGCGGAGCCCTTGCCGCCTCTGTCTGGTCCTATGGCTTGCTTTTTTCATTGTCCGAAACTGAAAGACGGGAGATTTGCTGGGTCGTTACAAAGGAGCTCCGAGGTTTCTGCTCTTCTATTTGACCTGGAAGTGACTGTCTCCTGACTCAAGGTCTCTGCCTCTGGCTACTCCTGTTCACGTGCTGCTGGTGGGCAGTCCTAAGGGGTCAAACGGTGACATCCAGATCTTGCCTGCAGGGGGAGTGCTGGCAGCAAGTGTTGGAGTGGGTTCCTCGGCATTTATGGTTTCTTTGCTGAAAGACATTTTGGAGGCGGCCCTGTCCCCACCCAGAGAAGGGAATTAAAGTGCAGGGCTTGTCAGCGCTTCCCCCAGCGGTTGGAATTGAGCCAATTTTTGGTGCATCCAAAGCATAACTTTGGAGAACATTTGGGAAGCCAGTTCTGCTCTTTCAGCTGTGGCTGCAAAACATACTAAAGGAATCTCTGCTCAAGTTGGTGTGCTTAATATGAAATTGGACAAATGTGACTGATTCTATTCAGCTTAAAGGTGAAGAAAATGAAAGGAAGTTGAATTCTGCAGTGTACACTAGTGTGGCATTGGTTAAAGACAAGTGTATTGCTGCGAACCAAGATTGAAGCTTTGGAAAATTCTACTTGTGCTACTAATGTGTGCGCACGCTGAATTTTCCTAAGATAACAGGGCTTGCTCCGATAGAGCTATTTAAGCAGTATTTGGGACAGAACTTTGCTGTGTCATCAGAATTAATGCCACCTATTTACTGACTGGTAGAAGATTAGATCAGAAGAACCACCTGACAGGACTCCAAGAATGGATGTTTTGAATGTTTCAGATTTATTAGTTTCCTGGGTCATCTGATATTAAGACCTCCACTCTGTTAGTTATGTTTGCTCTTGCATCTGATAGATATTGGCTTTTATGCTTGTTCTATGGAAAAAAACTTCCAATTTTTCCAGACGTTACTCAAGAAACCCAGAAACTGCAGAAACTGTTTCTGCCGTTGAAGCCTTGGGTTCTCAGCCTGGGGGGCTACTTTCCATCTTCGGCTTCCTTGCAAATGTCTAGTGTCAATTCTCAGAAATTTATTTTCTCTCCACCTGATTTTTCTTTTTATTAGTGCAAGACTGCCTGCAATCTCATCTCCAACTGGGAGAGGGGGGGTTGATTAGGGGATTGTAACTGTGTTAACTGTATGCAATGGTATCTCCACAGCCCACTGTTTTCTTTATATTTATATTTCTTATGGTGAATAGATGGGGTCTCTGGTCCTTATTTTTCAATAACTCATGCTCCCAATGGGGACTATAGGCATTATGTCAGAAGCTGTTTTTTTCTTGGTTTTCTTCAATTTATTGTTATGTTTTCTTGGTATGATATTTATAAAATTTATAAAATAAAAAAAAAACTGGGCCAAATCAAACTGGGGAGTCCAGAAAAATAAGCTCCCTGCCCCCCAAAAAATAAAATCTATCCCAGTATATTTCTATGCGAGAAGGAGTTCCATCTTTTGTAGAATAGAAACTCATATGCAAACATAATTAGGGAGTTGTTCCTTCCAAACTGCTTCTCCCTGTTCTCCAACTCCCAACCACCCAATCTGCACAAAACCAAAAAAATGCACACCCCCAAAAAGTTACCCCAACCCCCAAAAATGCTCCCTTGCAACTGCCCTACAAACCCAAATACCCTTAACTGTCAACACCTTGCAAATTGCTTCAGCCCCACCAAAACACCCTCACTAAATATCCCCTTCAACTATCCCCTTCCCCGAAAGTACTGCATCGCAACGGCCCCACCACCTCTTAAACTGCCCTAGCCCCCAAAATTGCCCCTGAAACTGCCCCAACACCTCAAATACCCTTAACATAAGCCCTACCGCCCCAAATGGCCTCCATTCCCAAAATCCACTGCCTTGCAATTGCCCCACTCCCAAAAATTACTCCCCCACAAGTGCCCCACCACCTTGCAAAGTTATCTGCCCCCATGACTGACCCACCCAAAAAATATCCCTCCATACAAATGCTCCACTCCCAAAACCTCCCCACAATAATCGCCCCATCCTGCAAGCCCCCTCCCCAAACCCAACTCTCCAGAACTATCACCAAGCCCCAAAAGTATGTCCTTAATAAATGCCCTATTACCCTCAGCTATCCCACCAGATGCAACACTGCATAGTGCGCACA
The DNA here is from genome assembly GCA_033557465.1 of Ichthyophis bannanicus. Lineage (NCBI taxonomy): Eukaryota > Metazoa > Chordata > Amphibia > Gymnophiona > Ichthyophiidae > Ichthyophis > Ichthyophis bannanicus. The sequence goes on from CM066031.1 coordinate 775,064,373, forward strand.
GTTGTAATATTTGTGTGGTGTTTGTATGCTAATTCCCTAGCTGTGATATACTGCATTTTAAATTCTCATCTTTCATTTACAACTGACCCCCACCTGAAAAACTGCCTCTTCAGGTAAATCCTGACCTCTCCTGCAACTGCCTCACCACCAATGTTCCCTCTAATTTTCTGTAGGCTGTGTGCACATAAAATATCAGCTGTGCAGCTTTTGAAGGAAGGTTAAATTTTTGTGCGCCACATAACGACACTTGGAGTTATATACTTTAAAATTTGACTACCTGTCAGAATACAGTATGTACACCACATTGATTGCACTAGAAAATATTGTAGAACTTGTGAAAACCGTAAATACACAACTTTTAAATTAAGACATCCGTGTTTTCTATCAGAATCAGAACCATAATTTTTGTGCGCTCTGATGTAAAGTATGTGTGCTAGCTTGGCGAGGTGTGCGCGTGCACACACGCACAGCTTAGAGGGAACAGTGCTCACCACCCTGTCAGCCACTCCATCCCCAAGCTATCCCTCCCCCAGCAACTGTCCCATTTGCTCTGCTAACAGCACCACCCTAAAAGACAACCTCCTTTAACTGCCTCAAACAGCAAACTACACACCCAAAAACCACAACTGCCTCTTTATCCCACAAATTGCCCTACTGGGAAAAGTCCCCCACCCTACAAAACACCCCATCAAAAACAAACTCCCCTGCAACTGCTTCACCTCTAAAAAAAATTGCCACAACTGCCCCACCACCCCATGGACTACCCTTACGCCAAAAACTACCCCCGAGCCACCCTAATGGCCTGCAATCTATCCCCATCCTCAAATATTTCCTCCCTGCAACTGTCAGTGTCCTGTAAACTACTCCCACCTCCAGAAATATCCCACGCCAACACCTGCCCACCAGTCTATAAACTACCCGACCCCCAAAAATGACTCCAGCAACTGCCCCACAAGATACCCCACCCCCAAAATTCTTCCTCCACTCAACTACCTCCTGTAACTGCCCACCACCTCACAACCTACCCTTGGCCCAGACTCTCTGTAACTACCTCCACGCCCAAAAATCACCACCCCACAAACTATACCCACCACAACTGTTCCTCCACCATACAAACTATACCCACCACCAAAAATACCCCATTACAACAGCTCCACTGCCCTTCAAACCACCCCAAAGAAAGACACTACCTCCTGCAACTGCCCTACCACCATGCAGACCACCTTGCCCACAAAAATTTGCTCCCTGCAACTGCCACACCACCCTTGCAAACTACTGCTACTCCCACATCCAAAACAGTGGGACTCAGTAATGCTCCCCATTCCCCAGCTATCCTGACCATAGACACCACATGTACAGCATAAACAGAACACAGATACAAAGATTACTAATGGTTTATGGCACTTGATATACTGCCCTTTACTGTGTGTATCAGAGCGGTTTACAGATATATTCTAACAGGCACTTTCTATTCCCTCGTCCCCGAAGGGCTCACAATCTAAGTGTACCTGAGGCAAAGCACAGTTACTTACCTGTAACAGGTGATCTCTGGGAACAGCAGGAATAAGTCTTCACATATGGGTACGTCGGTACCGACGGAGCCTGCATGGGAACGCTCCCCAGTGTCCAATCAGAAAGCTTTTGGGAGCATCCCACAGCACCTGCGTGCTGCCTTCCCAACTGTCTCTCCTCAGTTGAGTTTTATAGCTGAGACAGAGGGAGAGAGAGGGAGAGGGAGAGAGAGGGAAAGGAAGAGAGATAGAGACAGATCTCCTAGGGGAGGTGGGTGGGTTGTGAAGACTTATTCCTGCTGTTCCCAGAGATCACCTGTTACAGGTAACTGCTATCTCCAGGAACAAGCAGGAATGAATCTTCACATATGGGGACTCCCTAGCTTTTGATGCCAGGGAGAGTGCCCAGAAGTTGTGTCCCCCTGGGACAGGGCTGCACATCCCCACCTGGATCTCTGGCATCCCATGCAGGATGGTGGGTAGGAGTTGATTAAGTATGGAACAGGTGTTTGAGAACAGCCTGACCAAACAAGGCATCCCGGCGGGAGTCCTTGTCTAAGCCGTAATGGGCTGTGAAGGTATGAACCGAGACCCAAGTGGCTGCTCAACAGATGTTATTGATAGACAGAGTTCAGATGAGCCATTGAGGCTGCCATGGCTCTTTGTGAGCTGTGACATGGCCCTCCAGAGAAATGTTCTTGCTCTGATAGGCGAAAGAAATACATTGGGCAATCCAGTTGGAAAGAGTTCTCTTGGAGACTGGGTGCCCCAAATGAGAAGGATCAAAAGCAACAAAGAGTTGGGAAGACTTTCTATGTTGCTGTGTCCTCTAAGTAAAAAGCCAGAGCTCTTTTACAGTCCAGGGTATGAAGATTCCTCTCTGCAGGTGATGCATGAGGTCCTGGAAAAAAGACAGGTAGGTAGACTTCTTGGTTGAGGTGAAAAGGCGAGACCACCTTAAGCATAAAATGTGGATTAGTCCTAAGGACCACCTTGTCATGATGGAACCTTGTATAAGGTGGATTAGCTACTAGTGCTTGCAATTCACTGATGCGGCGTGCTGATGTGATTGCAATGAGAAAGATAACCTTCCAAGAAAGGTATTTCAAGGAGGTAGTAGCTAAAGGTTCAAAAGGCTGCTTCATAAGCTGACCAAGAACCAAATTTAAGTCCCATGCCACCTGTGGTGGTCTAGTGGGAGGCTTTGTTAAAAGGAGGCCTCTCATGAACCTTGCTACAAGGGGATGAGAGGAAACAGGTTGTCCATTTAGAGGCTTGACTCTTACTGAATTTGTCTTAAGGCCTGCATTAGACAGATGCAGGAGATACTCCAGCAACGATTCCAGAGGTATGGCACGGGGGTTAAGACCTTTTTCAGAACACCAGATGGTAAACCTTTTCCACTTGAAGGCGTAAGAACGTCTAGTGGAAGGTTTTCTGGAAGCTTGAAGAACATCACTTGCTGAGAAAGAGGAAGATCCTGGAGATCTATGCCTTCAGCAACCAAGTCCTGAGATGCAGAGACTGGGGATTGGGATGCCACAACTTTCCGTCCTCCTGAGAGAGGAGGTCTGGAGCAGACCCTAACTCTAGGGAGGGAGCTTGAGAAAGATGTAGAAGCAGAGGGTACCACACTTGCCGTGGCCAATGTGGAGCTATGAGAATCATGTGGCCTGTCTCTCTGAAGCTTGAATAGGGTTTTGGGAATTAGGGGGATGGGTGGAAAGGCATACAGGAAGTCTTGACCCCAGTGAAAGAGGAAAGCATCCCTTGCCTGAGCCCGAGTTCTGGAACAGAACTGGGGAAGTTTGGCATTCCATGGACTTGCAAAGAGGTCTATGTCCGGGGTTCCCCAAATTTGAAAAAATTTGGAGACCTGGGCCATATGTAGGGACCACTTGTGTGGAAGCAGAACTCAACTGAGTGTCTGCCCAAGAGTTTTGAACCCCTGGAAGATACTGCCAGAAGATGAATGTGATGCTCTGGCGAGGGCCCAGTGTCGCAGAGCTTCGTTGCAAAGCGACAGAGCCAGTTCCTCCCTGCTTGTTTATGTAGAACATGGCTACCTGATTGTCCGTGTGGACAAGGACCGTCTTGTGGCTGAGCAGGGTGTGGAAAACTCGTAGAGCAAGGAAGATTGCTTTGAGTTCCAAGAGATTGATGTGGAGACAAGTCTCCTGTGGGGACCAGATGCCCTGGGTGGAGAGGTCCTGAAGATGAGCTCCCCAGCCCATTGGAGAAGCATCTGTTGTAAGAGTTGCCTGGGGTAGAGGCTGTTGAAAAGGACACCCCAGCAAGAGGTTCTGAGGGGACTTCCACCACTGGAGGGACAAAATGAGGCGACTTGTGTTTGCTATTTTGTCTGACAGGCAGCCTAATGCCTGGGTCCATTGGGTGGATAAAGTCCACTGAGCTGCTCTCATGTGAAGGTGAGCATATGGCACCACATGAACGGTGGAAGCCATGTTGCCTAGCAACTGTAACATCTCTCGAGCAGTGAGTAGGGGTTTCAACTCTGCTTGAGAAGCTAACTGCATCAAGCGAAGGCAACAGGCCTGGGGAAGAAAGGCCCTTGCCTTTGTGGTATCCAGCAATGCCCCTATAAACTCCAGGGACTGAGTAGGGATCAAATTGGATTTTGGGATGTTTATTACCAGCCCTAAGTATTGAAGGATACGCATTGTGCAGGTTAGAGCAGTCCTGGCCTCCGATTGAGTGGGAGCTCGAATGAGCCAGTCCCAGGGTGTGCAGAAAAGCAGCAACCACTGCCATGCATTTTGTGAACACCCTTGGTGCAGAGGCCAGGCCAAAGGGGAGCACTCTGTATTGACAGTGCTTCTCCTGGAAAAGGAACCGAAGGAACCTTCTGTGAGTTGGATGGATGAGAACATGTGTATGCATCCTTGAGATCTAGAGAACAAAGCCAATCCTGACTCTGAAGGTATGGCAGCAGAGTTCCCAGAGAAACCATCCTGAATTTTTGACTAGGAATCTGTTCAATTCTCTGAGATCTAAAATGGGTCTGAAGCCCCCTGTTTTCTTTGGGATAAGAAAATAGGGGGAGTAGAACCCTGTGCCCTGTTGAGAAGGCACTTCCTCTACTGCCCCTTGGGCTAGAAGAGTGGCAACCTCCTGCTCTAATAGGCTGAGGAGGGAGGTTGGAGAATTGAACTGGTGCACTCTTGTGAGAGGGGGCAAGCTGGAAAAATGAAGTTTGTACCCCTCTCTTATGATGGAGTGTCCAATGCTCTGCTGTGATTTGCCCCCATCTGGGAGCAAAGTGACAGCCTTCCTGGAATGGTGGAGGGCTCTGGTCCTTCTAGAGCCAGAAAGGCTAAGTTCTCTAGCAGAAAGTCAAAGGCCCTGAGGTGGCTGAGACTGCTGAGCTGGAGCAGGCCTCGCAGCCTTTGCCTTGGTCTGTTTGGAGGATTGCTGACGTTTGGAAGGGAACTGAGCTGCAGAAGATGCTCTGACTATAAGCAGGATAGGATCTTCCCTTCTTTGAAAAAGGTTTTCTTGAACCACCTTTTCTTAGCAGGAGCAGCTGTAGATTTGGATAGTCTAGCCAAAGCAGAATTTTCAGCATCCATCTGATTGGTAAAGATTGGCAAGCAAAAGCCAAACAGATTTTCACCTGTACAAGGGATATTTCCCAATTCATCTTGGACCCAGGTCTCCAAATCAGATACTTGAAGCCAAGCAACCCTACGTGCTGCTATAGCTAAGGCTCTGCTTATGCATGCAAAGGAATCAAAAGCTGCACGGTTGGAGAATTTGGAGACATCCTGGGTATGTTTGAGTGCAGAGAGAAATTCTTGCCTTTTATTGTCAGACTAAAGGACTTAAAGTCTGCAAATGGTCAGTGACCTCTTAAGAACATGCCCATGTAGAGACTAAGAATTAATTCTTGCAGCAAGCATGGAAGCTTGGAAGATTCTTCTACCAAAAGCATCCAGGGTTCTACATTCACGTCCTGGAGGATGATTAGAGGCATGTCTCTTGGTACTTCTAATCTTTTTCATTGCAGACTCAACCACAATAGAGTGGTGAGGAAGCCGAGTCTTATGGAAACCAGGACAAGGAGGGACACGATACATGGGTGTCCAACCTGCGAGAATGAGAAGAGGTGGTTAGAGGTGCTTCCCACATCCTTAACATGAGATCATACAGAATCTCATGAATAGGCAAGGTAGCTGCCTCTTTAGGAGTTTTAGGATATTGTAAAATATCTAACTCCTTAGCTCTAGGCTCTGACTCTGGGGCTACTGTAATAGAGAGACCCCGAGCCACACCTCTGATAAAGTCTTGAAAAGACAAGTCCTCTGGAGGAGACATCCTTCGTTTAGGAGAGGACTCCTCCTGTGGAAGCAGCATCGCTGCATTGACAGACTGTTCAGAATCCTCAGAGTCAGAGGAATCGAAGTACCGTCTGTTGGGATGCTCTTGCAAAGCCCGATACCTGTACCGACCAGGGTTGTATTGGGAATCGGTACCAGGGTATCGGTACTGAAAGGCTGTAGAGGGCAGGGTACCGGTATGGCTGACACCAATGCCCACGTTGATGCCACCGGTACCAGGATCGGTACTGATGGCGATACCGGAGCCGGTACCTGCGGAGTAGTCTGTTGCGGTACCACAGGCATTGATGCCACAAGGAAAGCCGCCAGACTGCATTCCATGGACAGAATCCTCTGATCCATGGACGCTGCCAGTGCCTGGAAGTCAGTACTGGTGGAGGCCACCAGTACCCCAGAGCATGGCACCAGGAGATCGGTTGAGGCCACGCCATCTAGATTGTCCTGGAACCCCGATGATGCTTTAGAAGCCGAAGCCTCCCGCCGGGGTAATTTTGCTGGTGCAGAATCCTTTGAGGGCAAGGCCAGAGGCATCTCGATGCTTAGGAGATTTGCCCTTCGAGGACCGGCTGGATTTATGTTTAGTTACCTGAGATCCATGTGAGGAAGAAGCAGCCCTGGAAGACGTCAATGCCACTGAAGCTGCATCAGAGGGAAAATGAGAATTAGACTTACCTGCTAATTGTTGTTCCTTAAGGAACTCTAGTCCAGTCCCGGAACCATAGTTTTTACAACCTCCACCAGCAGCTTTGGAGACTGAAAGATGTCATCACTTTGATGTCACTGGTATAACTTGGTTAGCACCGCCCCTCTTCCACCAGTACCTATTGACAAAGCAGACTAAGCAGAGCAACAAATAAGCAGGAACAAGAAAATTACCAACATCTCAAACAGTCCAAAATTTAAGGAAAACATGGAAAAAAAGAAAACTACAGGCTCTGGACGCCTGCCCACTGGCACCCCCGAGCCCACCTGGTCCTGCTGCTCAAGAAAGACCCCACTGTGACTCCGTCGCGCCCCCTCCGAACAACGAAATCGCCCGCCAAATACATCTACATTGCTCTTTGCTTCATGAAATAATCTTCAGGCTGAGTAGAGCTAAATACTCTGGGAGGGGTCTGGGACTGGACTAGAGTTCCTTAAGGAACAATTAGCAGGTAAGTAATTCTCATTTCCTTTTCGTCCCTCTAGTCCAGTCCCGGAACCATAGAGGATGTAACAGCAGTTAAAATAAGTGGGAGGGACCCACAAGCCCAGCCTGAAGAACCGCGGAGCCAAAACGCATGTCCTCCTGCGCCTGAACATCCAGCCGATAGTGCCTCGCAAACGCATGCAACGAGGACCAAGTTGCCGTCTTACAAATATCATCCACCGGTACTAAACTGAATTCCGCCCAAGACGCCGCCTGCGCCCTGGTCGAGTGCGCATGCAGACCTACCGGAAGCACCTTACCCTTCAACAGATAGGCCGAAGCAATAGCCTCCTTCAACCACCGAGAAGTCGAAGACTTCGCTGCCTCTTCACCTTTCTACGGCCCCCCGAAAGCAACAAATAGCCGATCCGATTTCCTGAAAGACTCTGTCCGGAGATACTTCTTAAGTACCCGTCGAACGTCCAAACGATGCAAACGACCGCCCGACTAAGATTTCTGCTCCAGAGAAAAAAATGGGAGACACCACCTGGTTAACGTGAAACCGCGACACCTTAGGCAAAAAGGCCGGGATCGTGCGCAGAACCACTTTGTGAGCGAAGGACAAAAACGGCTCTCTACAAGACAGTGCCTGCAACTCTGAAATCCTCCTAGCGGAGCAAATAGCCACAACAGTTTTCAACGTCAAGTCCTTAAGAGAGGCATCACCTAACGGCTTGAACGGCACCCCAATCAACGCCTCTACCACCACATTAAGATCCCACGGGGGAATGGAAGAACGTCTTGGCGGCCGCAGAAGCAGCACCACTCGCAAAAACCACCGAATATCACTGTGTGCTCCTACCAACTGCCCCTGAATCCTCCCCCGGAAACAGGAGATAGCCGCCAACTGCACCCGCAAGGAGCTAGCCACCAGTCCTTTCTCCAAACCATCCTGCAAAAAAGACAGAACATGCGGCACTGAAGCCCTCAAAGGCTGAAGAGTGTGCTCCTGGCACCACGCTTCAAACACCCGCCACACCTGGGTGTACGCCAGTGATATGGAACGCCTTCGCGCTGTCAACAATGTGGAAATAACGGCTGGCGAGTACCCCCTGGACCTCAGCCGAGCCCTCAAGAGCCATGCTGTAAGCGAGAATCGATCCACCTGTGGCATGCGGACCGGCCCCTGCATTAAGAGATCCCCCAAACCGAGAGCCTCCAAGGCCTGTCGCTGAGTAGCCGAATCAGATCCGCATACCACGGTCGCCTGGGCCAATCGGGCGCTATCAGCACGACTACAACCCCTGTGATGCTCTATGCGTTGAACCACCTTTCCCATGAGCGCCCAAGGAGGAAACACATACAGAAGACCCCCTACCGGCCACCGCTGCGCCAAAGCATCGAGGCCCTCTGACATTCGCTCCCTGCGCCTGCTGAAGAACCGTTGTACCTGTACAGACTCGAAGCTGACCATGAGATCCATTACTGGAGTTCCCCAGCGCGGGACTATTGCAAAGACCTCTGGGTGAAGACTCCACGCCCCCGGATCAACTCTGCGGCGGCTTAGAAAATCTGCTTCGACATTCTCCACTCCGGCCACGTGCTGTGCTGACAAAGCCACCAAGTGCTGCTCGGCCCAATGCAACAGCTGACCGGCCTCTTCCTCCAGCGACGCACTCCCCGTGCCTCCCTGGCAATTGATATATGCTACCGTTGTCGCATTGTCAGAAAGCACCCGTACTGCCACGCGACCCAAGGTCCCCTGAAACTGACGTAGTGCAAGATACACCGCGCGCATCTCCAGCCAGTTTATAGACCAACTCTGCTCCGGACCCAACCAAGTCCCCTGGGCAAAAATCCCCTCGCAATGTGCTCCCCAGCCCATGAGACTGGCATCCGTCGTCAACAGCCTCCAGGACGGAGCCTCTAGCGACACGCCCCCTTCCAGGCTGCAGCCACCACTGAAGCTCCATCTGCACCTGTAGAGGGCACACCAGCCGTTGGGACAAGGCGTTCTGTTGATGAGACCACTGCCGGAGAAGAGCGCTCTGCAACGGCCGCATATGAAACCTGGCCCACTGCACCACTTCGATCATGGCCGCCATGGTCCCAAGCAACTGCAAGTACTGCCACGCTGTCAGAGCCCTGTATGCCAAAAACCTCTGCACGAGCTCCCTCAAGGCCTGTGCCCTTTTTGCCGGGAGAAACACCACTCCGTGCTCTGTCTCAAACCGCGCCCCCAAGTATTCCAAGGTTTGAGCCGGAACCAGTTTGCTCTTTGCATAATTGACCACCCAGCCTAGACTCTAAGAACTCCACTACACGATCGGTGGCCAAAGCACTCTCCTCCCTGGACTTTGCCCAAATCAGCCAATCGTCCAAATAAGGATGCACCAGAATCCCTTCCGCGGAGCGCTGCCGCCACAACCATGACCTTCGTGAACATCTGAGGTGCCGTCACCAGCCCGAAGGGCAGAGCCTGAAATTGAAAATGACCCATCGGCACGGCGAAGCGCAGGAACGTTTGATGCTCTGGGTGCACGGGGATATGCAGATATGCCTCCGTGAGGTCCAACGCCGTCAAGAATTCTCCCTTCCTGATCGCCGCAATGACTGAGCACAAGGTTTCCATCCGAAAATGAGTGACCCGAAGGCAACGATTCACTTTTTTCAAATCCAGAATAGGCCGAAAGGTTCCCCTCCTTCTTGGGAACGACAAAATAAATGGAGTATTGACTGCACCCCCATTGATCCCGCGGCACCGGCACCACCGCTCCGAGTTGCCGTAGCCGCTGAAGCTTTTCGGTGACCGCCCTCAACTTTTGTGGAGTATTGCACGGGGAAAGGACAAAGGAATCTAACATGGGTCGATGGAGTTCCAGAGCATATCCTTCGTGAATGACCTCCAAAACCCACTGATCCATGGTAATTTGGACCCAGGCAGGGTAAAGCTCCTGCAACCGCCCTCCAACGGGAATGACCGCCACCCGGGCCTGCCTTCTCATTGTGATTTCTTACTGCCAGAGGAGTGGAAGGGTGCAAAACCCCTACCTACCCCTCTGAATCCTCGAAACGCCCTCGGAGGAAAGCGCCCCCTCTGAGTTTGACCAAAACGCGAGGACTGAAACCTACGAAAATCCCGAGAGACACCCCTGGAACCAGTTGTCCCGCGGCCCTGTTTTAGCTTATCCTCCGGGAGCCGACTGCCCTTGGACTCTCCCAGGTCCTTAACCAGCTTTTCCAAATCCGTACCAAATAAAAAGTTTACCCCTAAAGGGAAGCTTACTAAGGCACGCTTTGGATGACCCGTCAGCCGACCAGTTATGCAGCCAGATATACCGATGCACCGCCACCACGGAAGCCATACTCTTGGCCAAACCCCTAATGAGATCGTAGTGGATATCTGACAAATAAGCTGTGCCTGATTCCAGCCGCGCCAATTCATCCGCTTGCGTCTCCAGGAGACCCTCTTGCAGCTGCTGGGACCACCGTAAGCAGCCTCTGGCTACCCACGCTCCCGCTATTGAAGCCTGCAAGGAAAGGGCAGACATATCAAAGACCTGCTTCAACAGTCTCCAACTTCCTGTCTTGCACGTCCTTTAACGCCGCGGCGCCTTCCACTGGAATTGTAGTCTTTTTAGTAACCGTGGACACTGCCGCATCTACCTTCAGGGACCGGAACACCTCTCTATCCTGGTCAGAAAGGGGATATAACCAGGCCAAAGCTCTGGTTCCCTGCAGCGCCAATTCCGGGGCGTCCCACTCTTCCTGAATCATGTCTCTAAACACTCTATGAACCGGGAACACTCGCTGAGACTTCCGAACGGCTTGCAGAGGATCCTCTAACGCCTCCTCTGCCGACGGCGCCACTGCGGGCATATTGAGCATCTTTAAAGTTTCTGCAATCAGCGCTGGCAGCTCTTCGCACTGGAACACCCAGACCACTCTTTGTTCCTCTGTATCGGGCAACTCGCCCTCTTCTAGCTCACCCTTGGAAACACCTTCCACCTCATCATCCGAGAACCGGCCCTAGTCGTCCACCATCGAAGACGGGCCTTCCTCCACCACTTCTTTATGCCGTTTTCCCGGATCAGCCTCCCCCTCCAGAAGGCTCCCGGGCCTCTGACCCTTTGACCTTGGGGACTGCGTCCCCAGTCCGGGCTGCAGCAAGGCCAACGCCTGCTGTATAAGAAAAAATCCGGTGGGATACCCGTCACCCCCGATGAGGGCCCTGCTGCCGGTTCCGGGAGGTCCAACGAAGGCGGCTGGGAGTCTCCGGCCTCTGAAGGGGCTGCTGCTGCCTCCGCAGCCGGACCCCTGAGCGCCTTTTCCATTATTGCTGCTTCCAAAGAACAGCCCTTGCACACTCTGGACTCCAAACCTTCACTATGGCGTACCCCACAAATAAGACAGCGGGGTTTTGCCGGCATCCTCAGAGAAATCTCCCCCCCTTAAGGAATGAGAGGGTAGAAATCCCAGATGCTGGAGCAGAAACCACGAGAGGAGCAGGAAGAAGCCCAGTTATCCCAGGGACCCCTCACTAAAAGAACGTCTTTTTTTTTTTTTTACACTCCCCAGTGAGGAAACAGCTTAACCAGCTGAAGCCCCACCAATCGCCAAAACGAGGCTCCCCAGGCTGAAAAACACCCGGACACCCTGCTCTACAACAACGCGGCACCTAAAATGGCCGCCGGCAACTGCTTCCCATGCAAAAAACCAGCTATCCCTGAAGCTATGCGGCAGCTGTTTAACCGCCCGAGAGATGAAGGCCGCAGGAACCAAGCTGTCTGGAGCCCACATGCACCGCTGCCGCGATCCTGACTCAGCGGAAAGAAGAAGGGGCGCGGAGGAAATTAATCTGCCCTAGGGCACTGCCCTCCCGGCGTCAGCCCCGGCGGTCCCACTGAAAACATGCAGGGGAAAAAGAACTGACTGACCTGCAGATCTCTGTGCTGCCGCTGCTCTGCTGAACAGCCTTCCACCTGCTCCTCACCCCTTCTAAGCGGGTTCGGGAGCAGGGAGACAATGGGGGAAAGCTGACGACCTCTGTATCGTGCAGGGAAAGCTCTCACCGGCTGACAAATCCCCGTCCTGTCTCTGCACTGTCTGTCAGCCTTCCACCTGCTCCTCACCCCTTTTAAGCGGGTTAGGGAGCAGGGAGGCACTTTTGAGTAATTCAAACACTGCTCGTTTACACGCTGGGGCGAACGGACAGAAAGAAAGAAGCAAGGATAGAGTGAGAGAGAGAGACAGAGAAAAAGAGAGAGAAAGAGGGAACAGCAAAACCGGAGCCCAGTCAGCAGGTAACCTTTCAGCAGCAGGTCAGCCCCTAGAATAAACCCAAAAAGGAAAATTACCCAAACTAAAAATACACTCTAAAGAAAGCTCTGCTTTTGTTCCTACTGAGCCCAGTCCCAGGCTCAGAACCTACAAGCTGCTTGGAGACTGAAAGTACAGGTGGAAGAGGAGCGGTGCTAACCAAGTTATACCAGTGACAAAGCGATGACATCTTTCAGTCTCCAAAGCTGCTGGTGGAGGTTGTAAACTCTATGGTTCCGGGACTGGACTAGAGGGACGAAAAGGAACAGGGTACTGAGCTTGGCAGCTCGGTTCTGTCGACCTCTTAGACATCATGGAACAGGACATACAATCTTTGATGAAATGGTCAGGGCCTAAACATTTGAGACACCAGTCATGGGTGTCTGTGACGGATATAGTACCACTACATTTTATGCACACAACCTGAGGCAGGTTTTTCCATATTTGAGGAAAAAGGTTTTGGGCCTAAGGCCCAAAACTGAAGTACAGTTGAAGAAAAATAGTTGTTTTTTTAGAAAAAGAATAAGAACCGGCGGTACCGGTATAGCGTCGAGGAAGGCAGACGCGACAAAAGAAATAAAGAAAAAAATAAGGAAATTCTTCTGCGGTGACAGGAACACAACCTGCTGGCTCCGTGGAAAAACTGAGGAGAGACAGTTGGAAAGGCAGCACGCAGGCGCTGTGGGATGCTCCCAAAAGCTTTCTGATTGGACGCTGCGGAGCATTCCCGCGCAGGCTCCGTCAGTACCGATGTACCCATATATGAAGACTCATTCCTGCTTGTTCCTGGAGATTGGAGGATTAACTGGCTTGCCCAAGGCCACAAGGATTGGCCATGGGACTAAAGACCCTAGTCCCTCCGGCCTGAGGTTACTTGTCCCTACGTGGGAATTGAAGCTCTGGCCCTCTAGTCTGAGGTAACCTGTCCCAACCACTGAGCCACTCCTACCTAGCTGGGTTGTACTGCATTTTAAAATTATTCACATATATATTTCGTTATCTGTTATTTCTACTGTGAAAGCTGACTGACTTACTGCTTTCTTAGTGGTTGCTATGTGTACTGGGAAAGAATTCTGTTGCCATGGGCAGGGTTAGGTTAATGGAACTGGCAAGTTAGGAACATACAAATGCAACGTGTACCTTTCAGTCAGTCAATGCTGACTCCCAGAGACCCAGCAACTCCACATTTATTTTTCAAAGTGTAATGGAGGCCCTGTCAAATGTGCTCTAATTGGGCAGTTAGGATTGACAACCATTTTCTTTTTAGGATTCTGATTTTTACTTTAATGTCTAGAAGCATGGCTAAATATATATGCACATTTTTCTTAATTTAAAACCTTTCTGCAGTTCTCTAATCTCCCCCTCCCCTTTTGTGAGCAAGTCTGACCATTCTGCTTCCAACATAACTAGTAGAGACTGTGGGTAGGATCTAGCCAATGGAAGGGCTGTGTGGCAGATCACTGGAACACTGCTCTAGTCTCAGTAAGGGAAGAGATGAGCTAGAGGAAGTCCCTGTGATGTACAAGCTAAAATTCTGCGTGTGCTAGGAAATGGAGAAAAAAAGCCCCCCACCCCAAAAAATAGTGCTTCAATTCATTTCTATAGGAAAAGCTGTCCCAACAGTTGCAGCATATAATTCCATGAGCCATGCTCTGCATGCTTTCCCCCTTGTTCCATTTGGAAAATTGACCATTTTAGTCCTACTCCATTTTCTGTCTTTAATAGTTTACAATGAGACCCTGCCTCCTATCCCATGACCTTTTAATTTCTAGAGAAGCCTCTCATGCAATTTGTTAAATGCCCTCTTAAAATCCAAATATATTATATTCAGACCGTTCACTTATTCCCAAGTGTACACCTTCAAAAAAGATCTAAAGTTGATAATCCATTTGCTAAACCCATTCTGATTTATTACTATAAGGAAAAATTGAACTTACTATGCAAAGATGGTACCATTATAACCATTCATGCAAGATTCCACAATGTTTTTGGCCACACTCGAAAATACAGATTCCTATAAAGAATACATACATAAATAAATGCAACAAATAGGTCTACAGTCTAGTTGTGCAAGTTTCTTACATGATCAAGCTGAGATCTCTACTGCAGTTACAGAAAGCAACTAAGTGTTACTCCTGGGGGAAATTCTGTGCAACTGCACAACACAGAATTTCCCACCTGTGCAGAATTCTGTGCAGGCACTGGCACCAGCAAGCCAGTGAGGCAGGCTTGGAGTTCACAAGCTTTAAGAGCACCCAAGCCTACCTCACTGTTTGTTGTTGCTTCACAGCTGCAGGAGCATTTCCTTTCGATCCCGCAGCTGTGCTACATTTCAGACACCAGCACCATAAGGTTTTAATAAGGTAAACAGAATTCTCTGTCAAAGGAAGAGCTATTTACCTAATTAAAACCCTGTGGCGACAGCAACGGAAATATAACAGCTGTGGGAGTGAAGGGAAACACTTCCAAGGCTGTTAAAATAATGCCACTGTGATGGGACAGAGGCGGCAAGTGGCTGGGGCTGGAAATTGGATGATGGTGGGGGGGAGGGCTAGTGCCTGAAGAGGGGCTGATGGTGAGAAGAGGGGGGGCTAGAGGCTGGAGAGCAGCTAATGGTGAGTGGATGGTGGGCTGGGGGCTGGCGATGGGTGTATGCCTGGGAGGTGGAGAAAAAATGATGCAGGTGTGGCAGGTGCAGGCCTGTGACCCACGGTGTCTGACATAGGCAGGCCAGCATGGCTAGCTTGACCTGTAAATGAGGCCTGTGGAGAGGCATATAGGATTGCACATCCCCCAATATGCTGCTATTGTAAGAAAGAACTCAGTAGAAATATTGAATTAGCTTAGATAAGCAAAATTGCAGAATTAAGAAATGGAAAAATACAGAAAAGATGTGTTTTAAAGTTACTGATAAGAAAGAGTACATTTGCAGAGAAATATTGAGGAGTGCTGACAGATGAGTTACAGAACCTTGCTCTTCTGCACGCACAAATGGTCCCATAGCCTTGAAAGTGTGAAAGTAACAAGTTGATGAACTGACCATTGTAATTGGGACTAGAAGGGGGGCAGGCAGGTGTCATGCCCACAGAAGCCCACAGAGGGAACATAATTGGAGAAACTTATCAGTACCGGGACCAATAGAGGGGCTACGGGAGGTACGGGAGCGTACCGGGACCAATGAATTGTTTTTCTATACCTAGAATGGAACAGAAGTCTATAAAAGTTGTTGTAATGCTTGAAAACTTTGCTCAGCCATTTTGAAATTGCCTTGCTTGAGACTTGTGCACAAATAAATGATTTGGACCTTCTGAACAGACTCCTGGTATCATTGGTTTGTCTGCGCTTTGCTGCTACATATTCCTTGGTGCGTTGGCCGGGAAGTTGTGGAATCAAAGTGTATATAGGGCAATATACCACGACTTTCCGCCTCTATAGGCTTGGTCCTGCCGGGATCGCGCCCTTCCGACGAGGGCCGCTCCCTGGCGCCACCGGTCCCTTGTATCGGAGGGAGCTGGTCGGACCTCGGCGGGCGACGAGCCCGGCTGGAGTCAACGCCTCGAACCCGAGTGAGGGGAGTCCGAGGTCCAACTCATGCGCCTGCTTGGGAAGTTTTGAGGACCGGATCCGGTGAGTATAGTTTTGATTTTGGGTCTAGACAGAAATAGAAAGAGCAGTACTGCCATTGAAACTTGGAACTTGGAACTTGGAATTTGTAATCTCGAGATATTGGGAATTGGTAAGAGAGCCTGATCAACTCTCAAGGAAGAGCCGAGTAGCCTGGCATGGGAATTCGCTAGGTGAAACCCTCATCCTTTTTGTAATTTGGAAAAAAAGACTAGTCAGAACAGATAGAAACGAATGCATTCTGGGAATACGTTGCTAGCATGATTGTGTGAACGAAGTGTGACTGAGAGGTCTGGCAGCACGGACCAAGTGAAAGCTGACCCCTGATTAGCGCATTTCCTGACCGGGCGACCGCGTTCAGGTCGCGAAAAGGGGGAAGCGATTGTCGTCTTGTCTTGTTATTTGTATTCCCTGTATGTTTCCAGGGCCGTGAGGACCCCTTACCCACGGTCCGCCCACCTTTTCCCTTCTGTCTGTTGTTGCGCGCACACATCGAAATGGGAGGGGCGGAGTCTACTAGGAACACTCCATTAGAATGTATGATCGCACATTTTAAAGAGGGATATTCAGGAGATTATGGTATTAAAATGACAGCAGCCCGTTTGCAGATTTTGTGTACTAGGGAGTGGCCCGATCTAGACCCCATCTGGCCCCGAGAGGGAACGTTCACCGTAGAGATTATTCAGTCAATACACCGTAGAGTGCGAGTAGCGCACCCCGATCAGTACCCCTATATAGATTCCTGGTTAAGTATTTGTGAAGATCCGCCCTCCTGGGCGCAGCGCTGTTATGAGGAACAGTGCAGAATAATGTTAGCTAAAACAGATTCTAGACAGAGAAAGGAACAGCCTAGAATGAAAGAGCAGGATAAGAAAGCCAAGAAGAAACCCATCTTGGCAGATCCCGATTCCCCAGAAGTAGTCCTCAGGCAGCCCCGAACCCCAGGTCCAGTAAGAATAGCCCGGCGGCGTCCTGCCCCAGATCCCCAGAGACCGCCGGAGCCGAGGCGAGACCCAATCCCTGACCTCCCTCCTCCTGGAGAAGAGGAAGAGAGAGAATTAGCGGAGAGAAGAGAGGAGGATGTAAAAAGTGAGCCAGAAGCGGAGCTAGAAGAAGAGGAAGAGGAAAGTGAGGATCCCCCAGAAGAAGAAGAAGAGGAAAGTGTACAAATAAGTGAGGAAGTCAGCGCCAGCACTAGCAAGCCAGTGAAAGAAAAACCCAAAGCAAAACCAGTTGAGAAAAAGACAGCAACTC
The DNA here is from genome assembly GCA_033557465.1 of Ichthyophis bannanicus. NCBI lineage: Eukaryota > Metazoa > Chordata > Amphibia > Gymnophiona > Ichthyophiidae > Ichthyophis > Ichthyophis bannanicus. Next base: position 775,081,568 of record CM066031.1, read on the forward strand.
CTGCAAAGACAACGACAATAGCCCTTAGATCCCAGACTCAAATGACGCCGAGGACAGCCAAACTGTTTCCCTTAAGGCAAGTCCCGGGGTGCCCGTAAAGAATGATAATGATGAAGTGGTAGCGGGACCCCTAACTTATGTGTATATCCCGTTCTCTACAACGGATTTATTAAATTGGAGGTCGCACTATGCCTCCTATACTAGTAAACCCCAGGAGCTGACAGAATTAGTAACTAGTATTATGGAAACTCACCAGCCCACTTGGCCAGATTGCCGTCAGCTCCTGACCACCCTATTCACCACAGAAGAACGAGCGAGAATTAGAAAAGCAGCTATTGAATGGATGGCAGAAAACCCTGCCGCTCCAGCGCAGGGGCAGAATATAATAGATCGTAGAGAAGCAGCTCAGAGAGAATTCCCGAATGAAGACCCCCAATGGGATCCAAATACAGATGAAGGATCCACCGCCCTAGCCCGTTTTCGCCAAGGCTTTTTACAAGGCCTGCGAAGAGGAGGCCAAAAAGCTATGAACCTTTCCAAAGTAGCAGGAATTATCCAAGGAATAGATGAGAGCCCAGCAGATTATTATGAAAGATTAACTGAAGCTTATAGAATGTATACTCCCTATGATCCCGAGGCACCAGGAAGTTTATGCATGGTGAATTCTGCTTTTGTAAACCAGTCTCAACCAGACATTAGACGTAAATTACAGAAATTAGAAGGGTTTGCGGGCATGAATGCAACACAGTTATTGGAAGTCGCTCATAAAGTGTATGTGAATCGTGATACTGAAAGACAGAGAGAATGTGATAGAAAGATGAAGAAGAAAGCTGATTTTTTGGCTGCGGCCATAGTGGAAAAGAAAAGGGGAGGTGTCCCTAATCGAAGGAGCAGAGGAAGAGGGCGGGGTCAAGGCGGAGGCCGGACCCAGAGACTAGGCGTGAACCAATGCGCCTATTGCAAAGAGGAAGGACATTGGAGAGATACGTGCCCGCAACTCGAAGACGCCCAGCAAGATGACGAATACGATCATCAGTGGCGAGAAGAAAGACGAGGCCGTCCCCGAGGCCGAGGAGGAGCCAATCGAGAACAATTCCAGCGAGAGAGGGGAGGAGGAGCCATCCAAGCATTGGCCACACAGGCCCATGAAGAGGATGACGTGGATTAGGACAGACCGGGCTCCAAGTTTGCTTTAGGTCTCCAGGAGCCTATGGTCGAAATACAAATAGGAGACCAATTTATGAACTTTATGGTTGATACTGGAGCAGAACATTCAGTAATAGACAAAAAGATAGCCCCATTCACCAAGAAAGCAGTCACCATTATAGGAGCAACTGGTGCCAAAGCCACAAAGTCTTTTCTTCAAAACCGAATATGCAGTCTAGGAGGACAGCAAGTAACTCATCAATTTCTTTACATGCCCGAATGTCCAGTACCCCTACTGGGACGAGATATGCTAGCCAAGCTTCAAGCCCAAATATCTTTCTCCGAGCAAGGAGAAATGCAAATGACAGTGAATTCCCAAGCCAAACCAGCAGGAGTAATGCTGCTGACAGTACCCCGAGAAGAAGAGTGGAGATACTACATTGATGACTCGATTCAAGATACCTATTTTGAACAAACCTTAAAGAACATTCATGCACCACTTGAAGTATGGGCAGAAGGCAGTCCCCCAGGCCTAGCCAAACATATAGCTCCAGTGATTGTAACCCTCAAGCCTAGCGCTACACCAGTGCACGTCAAACAGTACCCTCTCCCAAGAGCCGCAATTGAAGGCATTCATCGCCACCTACAGAGATTACTTGAGTATGGCCTACTGAAAGTATGTCAATCCCCATGGAACACCCCACTTTTGCCAGTAAAGAAACCTGAGACAGATGATTATCGCCCAGTGCAAGATTTGAGAAGAGTAAATGATGCAGTTGAAACTATACACCCAGTTGTACCCAATCCTTACACTCTACTAGGATTGATACCCGCTGAAGCTACCCACTTCACTGTACTAGATTTGAAAGATGCATTCTTTTGCATAAGATTAGCCCCTGTAAGCCAAATATTGTTTGCATTCGAATGGCAAGACCCCATCTCTGGAAGAGGGGGTCAACTCACCTGGACAAGATTACCCCAAGGATTCAAGAATTCACCTACCATCTTTAGTGCTGCACTAAACCAAGATCTTTCAAGCTATCCAGTAGCCCCGGGGAGGAGAGTACTTCTCCAGTACGTGGATGATCTGTTGATAGCTGCCATATCAGAAAAAGAATGTATACGAGCCACCCAAGATCTCTTGCAGTTACTAAATGAAGCTGGATATAAAGTTTCCAGAGCCAAAGCACAACTATGCCAAACAGAAGTGAAATACTTGGGTTTTCGTATTACCCAAGGAAGCAGAAGATTAGGCAGAGAAAGAAAAGAAGCAGTATGTAGAATTCCAACTCCAACAACCAGAAAGCAAGTCAGAGCCTTTCTGGGAGCGGCAGGATATTGCCGAATCTGGATACCCAACTTTGCCCAAATTGCCAAACCACTGTATGAAGCCACAAAAGGAGAAGAGAAGTCACCCCTGGAGTGGGGACTTGAGCAGGATACAGCCTTCCAGAAGTTAAAAGAAGAATTGATGTCGTCACCAGCACTTGGACTACCAGATGTCCACAAACCTTTCCACTTGTTTGTACATGAAGCACAGGGAAATGCCTTAGGCATGTTGACTCAGAAATTAGGAAATTGGGAACGACCTGTAGCCTACCTATCGAAACAATTGGACCCTGTGGCCAAAGGATGGCCACCCTGCTTGAGAGCAGTTGCAGCTACAGCACTACTAGTGAGTGAAGCAGACAAACTCACATTAGGACAGAACATACGAGTCACTGTGCCACATGCAGTCCTCTCCGAATGTTGAAGTACCAGAGCATGTTATGTGAAAACCCACAGATACAACTCGAAGTGAGCCATGCATTGAATCCAGCTACCTTGATACCCATCAGTGAAGAACTCCCAGAACATGACTGCATCGAAGTCATGGAAACTGTGTTCTCTAGTCGACCTGACCTAACAGATGTGCCCATAGACAATCCTGACCAGATCTATTATGTAGATGGGAGCAGTCTCATCCTTGATGGACGACGCTGTGCCGGATATGCAGTCGTCACTCAACACGAAGTAGTTGAATCATCAGCCCTAGCCTCAGGCACATCAGCCCAGAAAGCCGAATTGATAGCACTCACCAGAGCATTGTTATTAGGAGAAAAACTTGTGCTAAATGTATATACAGATTCCAAATATGCTTTCACTACCTTGCATGCCCATGGAGCTCTCTACAAAGAAAGAGGACTCATCACATCCGGAGGAAAATCAGTCAAATATGGTCCCGAGATATTGATGTTACTTGATGCAGTCTGGGCCCCAACACGTGTAGCTGTCATGCATTGTAGAGGACATCAAGCAGGAAAAGGAGAAGTTGCTCGAGGAAATAGATTCGCAGATGCCTCAGCACGACAAGCAGCTATGACAGGACAAATTGCCCCACAAGCTATGCCAATGCAAGCAGCATTGTTTCCAGTACCCTTGAATCTATGGACCCCACGATATACCACCAAAGAATTGGATTACTATTGTGACAAAGAAGAGGGAGTATTGAAAGATGGATGGATTGAGCTGCCACCAGAAGAAGGCAGTCAACCTCCGGGAAGAATAGTAATTCCAGAATTGTTAGGACCAGCCTTTGTTAAAGCTTTCCATGAAGCCACCCACTATGGAAAGAGTGCTATGGAGAAGGCACTCAGACCACATTTCTACATCCCTCTAATGACAACCATATCAGCCTCAGTAGCCCGACAATGTCAAATCTGTGCCAAGAATAATGCCAAGCAAGGCCTTATTACAGCACCCCGAGTTCAGTCAAGAGGTGTGACCCCCATGCACAACCTCCAAGTTGATTTCACCGAAATGCCAAAAGCCAATGGATACCATTACCTACTAGTATTAGTTTGTACTTTCTCTGGGTGGGTAGAAGCATTCCCAACCAGAACTGAGAAAGCCCGAGAAGTTACCAAAGCCTTAATGAGAGAGATTGTCCCCAGATTTGGAATCCCAGCAGTAATAGGGTCAGACAATGGACCCTCATTTGTCTCTCAAGTTACTCAGCAGTTAGCAAAAGCTTTGCAGATACAGTGGAAGCTCCACACCGCATACAGACCCCAGAGTTCAGGGAAAGTTGAGCGAATGAATCGTACATTGAAAGCCCAAATGTCTAAGCTTTGTCAGGAGACACACTTGAAATGGCCCCAAGTGCTCCCCATAGCTTTACTCAGAATACGCTCAGCCCCTGTAAAGTCAACAGGATTTTCCCCTTTTGAAGTTTTGTATGGTAAACCCCCACCAATAGTGCAGGGAGTCAAAGGAAATCTAGCCCAGATTGGTTCAGAAGTAACCAGACAAGAACTCCTAGCTCTTAGTTTTGTTCTGCAGACTCTCCATACGTGGATCCAAGACCAGTTGCCTATCAACTTGACGGAACCCTTGCATCCCTACCAGCCTGGAACTTCGGTGTGGATCAAAGATTGGAAGAAGATACCGTTGGAACCCCATTGGAAGGGACCGTACACCGTCATCCTGTCTACCCCAACTGCAGTAAAGGTAGCCGAGATCGACGCCTGGATCCACCACAGCCGAGTCAAGCCCGCCGCCGATCCTGAACCAGAGCGGTGGACAGCAGAGCAGCACCCTGATGTACCCTTGCGAGTTACTCTAAGACGGCAACCAGCAGCATAGACACTTCATCACAAGTGCTTTGCAGTAGCCAAGTCTTTCGAAGAGGATTGCTGTTTTCCATGCAGCAACAGTTTTTGTTTCAACGAACCCAATTTGTGTGTGTGATTTGACACACTACTTCGAGACTACATTGACTAAGCCAGACTTCACAAGCCAACTGAATTGCTAAGTTGGTTAATGTGTGCTGGACACCTTGAGGATCTTCAATCAACACTCAGCAACCGTTAAATTGCTTCATTAGCAAACGGGACGAAGAATAATAGACCGTCGTGATCAAGATCAGCAAGCTGAGGATTCAGAAGAACTCCAATCAACATCAACATGTATCTTTGCTTCTGCTTTGCCTTGGTTGCCTTCTTTGGAGGTTTTGAACAGACTTATGCTCTACCTCCATGCACTGCTTGCATAACTTCTACTAGAACTGGACTGAAAGTAACTCAGACTTTGCTTTACCATTCTTACTATACCTGCAAGGGAACAATAACTCGGTGTATCTATAACACCACTGAACTAAATGTTTGCACTCATGGCAAAATAAAAGCATGCTATAATCCGCATCAGAATCCATCCTATTACACGTTGGAAATAAGATGGAAGGATGCAGATGGACCTATATTAGCTGCTACACCACCACTTAAGGACATTACTAAACCTGCTGTTTTGAATTTTGATGCATGTAATGCTATTAATAGAGATAGTCAGTCCACCTGTGGTACATGGGAGAAAGCGTATCGAAATGACCATAAGTATATGTGTCCAGAAGGTGCCACAAATTGGTGGAAGTGTACAGGTAAAACAGGATCAGGGTATAGTACTGCTACAGCGGCAGATTACTATTGCCCATATTGGGAATGTGTTTTCTATGCTACCTGGAACACTGGTATAACTAATGAGAAGATAGATAAGCGGATGGCTACTCTAACCAAGCCAACCACAAATGATAAATGTCAGAAAGATGCTTGCAACCCCTTACATTTGCGTGTACATAACCCCCATGCATGGAAACAAGGATATAAGTTTGGTTTACGTATTGCAGGAGGAGGAACAGATCCAGGGACCATTGTGTATGTTAGATTGAATACTCAAGCCCACAAGTCATCTAAATATCATATTCATAGCACCTTTTATGAAGCTATGCATGTAAATAAGTTTGAGATCCCTCACCCTTCACAGAATTTGTTTTTAGAATTAGCCGGAGCAGTAGTATCTAGTCTTAAGATCACAGATTGTTATTTCTGTGGCGGAACCCAAATGGGAGACCAATGGCCCTGGGAAGCCCAAGAATTGAATTATTCCATGATCTACAATCAGACTGAATTACACAAGACAACCAGTGAATGGGTGTTAGCGCACTCAATCGTTGGACGTCTTTGCTATGCCAGAACTGGACCCCAGTTCACCCAAAAGGTAGGACAGCTGGTCTGTCTTAGCCAGAAATACTATAATGCCACGACCAAGAAGGTAGCATGGTGGTCAGGAATCAGACATCCTGAACCTCCTAACCCATTAGCCAGATTTCCTGAACTTGCAGGTCTATGGACTAACCTTGCCAAAGTCCAAGCCTGGCAAGCCCCACCTGGCCTATATTGGATCTGTGGAAACCGAGCATATGCGCAACTCCCACCACAATGGGGAGGAGCATGTGTCTTAGGAACCATCAGACCTTCTTTCTTCCTGTTAAACACTGAACATGGAGAACAATTAGGATACCCTGTATATACTACCCACAAACACAAAGGAGCATCTAGACAGAAAAGAGAGGCCTTACAGATAGGCAAGTGGGAGAAATGGCAAGGTGATGATTGGCCACCAGAAAGAATTATTGAGTATTATGGACCTGCCACTTGGAATGATGATGGTATGTGGGGCTACCGAACCCCAGTCTACATGATTAATCGTATTATTCGCTTACAAGCAGTAGTTGAAATAATAACCAATGAAACTAGTCATGCTCTCACGCTCTTAGCTAGACAAAGTACTCAGATGCGCACTGCCATATATCAGAATCGCTTAGCCCTTGATTATTTGCTAGCAGCTGAAGGAGGAGTATGTGGTAAGCTGAATTTAACTAATTGCTGTTTGAAAATAGATGATAAAGGTCAAGTAGTTGAAGAAATTGCTAAAGATATGCAAAGACATGCTTATGTGCCAGTACAGACTTGGCACGCCTTGAAATTTCCTAATTGGTTTGCTAACCTTTTCTCTTGGCTGGGAGGATTTAAGACTTTTATTATCTTAGTACTAATCCTTGTTGCTGTAGTCCTCTGCTTACCATGTTTAATCCCATGTTGTATGCGTTCCCTTCATAGTGCTATTGATAGTACAGTAGAGCGGAAGACCGCAACTAGAATAATGGCTTTATACAAAGTCAGCCCTAGTGGAACTAGTAAGAATCCTTTAATCAGGATTTGAATCCTCTGGAAAGTGATTTAATTCTCACACCTTATTAAGTAATAGGGTGAGATTAATCAAAGGGGGGAATGTGGCAGGTGCAGGCCTGTGACCCACGGTGTCTGACATAGGCAGGCCAGCATGGCTAGCTTGACCTGTAAATGAGGCCTGTGGAGAGGCATATAGGATTGCACATCCCCCAATATGCTGCTATTGTAAGAAAGAACTCAGTAGAAATATTGAATTAGCTTAGATAAGCAAAATTGCAGAATTAAGAAATGGAAAAATACAGAAAAGATGTGTTTTAAAGTTACTGATAAGAAAGAGTACATTTGCAGAGAAATATTGAGGAGTGCTGACAGATGAGTTACAGAACCTTGCTCTTCTGCACGCACAAATGGTCCCATAGCCTTGAAAGTGTGAAAGTAACAAGTTGATGAACTGACCATTGTAATTGGGACTAGAAGGGGGGCAGGCAGGTGTCATGCCCACAGAAGCCCACAGAGGGAACATAATTGGAGAAACTTATCAGTACCGGGACCAATAGAGGGGCTACGGGAGGTACGGGAGCGTACCGGGACCAATGAATTGTTTTTCTATACCTAGAATGGAACAGAAGTCTATAAAAGTTGTTGTAATGCTTGAAAACTTTGCTCAGCCATTTTGAAATTGCCTTGCTTGAGACTTGTGCACAAATAAATGATTTGGACCTTCTGAACAGACTCCTGGTATCATTGGTTTGTCTGCGCTTTGCTGCTACATATGTATGTGCTTGGGGTGGGGAAAAAAAAAGGGGGAGGTAAGGGAGAGATAAGGGTAGGCGCATGGAGGAGGGAGAAAGGAGGTGGGTGGGGGTATGTGCCTAAGGGTAGACTAGGGATAAACAGTAGGGGTCTTGCTAGAAGTTAAAGGGAAAGAACTGGGGGACAAGCAACACTAGGGGATTGGAGAGGGAACTGTATTTGAAGCAAGAGGGCTGAGGGAAAAGGCAGGGGGGGAATTTCAGGTCTAAAGAAGTAAAGTTAAAATTTATGATGGGGGAATTCTGCACAATGAATAAAAGATGCAGAATCTTAAAATACTGTGCACAAAATGGTGACATTTTACTAATTTCCTTTCCTGCAGTCTTGCTAGACCAATCCAGACAAGTGGGTTATGGCTCCCGGCCAGATGGAGAGAGAGAAAAGACCAGAATTTCACCGACATCACTGGTACTTAACCTGGTGCAGCTAGGGGCACCCTCTAGTTTTAATTGCTAACAAAGCCAATTGAGAAAACCAAGGAACAAGACTCAAGCCTCTTTCACTTATCATGCACATACAAACAGTGCACAACACACAACAGCTTCTCTAAATATGAAGAGCAGAAACAGTCCAGATGGGTCCTGGATTAGTCTAGCAGGAATACAGGAAAGAAAACTAGCAGTAAGTAAAATATTTTCTAAAGCTTCCTGCTAGAACAGTCCAGACAAGTGGGTAGTACCAAAGCTATTCCTCTACAGGGCAGGAAGATGCTGTATTTGCAAACACCTGAGAACCAAAAGGGGCCCTCTGCTCGAGTCTGAAGATCCAGGTGGTAATGCCTCGCAGAAAATCGACCACATCGCCTCCCAACAGATATTGAGGGAAAAAACCAGACAGTATTCTACCCAAGAGGTTGCTTGAGCCCTGGTAGAATAGTCTTTAAACCCTTTAGGAACAATCTCACCTCACAAGAGATACACCGAAGAGATAACTTCCTTGATCCAGCACGCAAGCATGGCTTTAGAGGCAGTCTGGCATATGAGAGGCTCAGCAAAGAGGTCAAACAAGCAGCCTGACAACTGGAACAAAATTTGTTACCTCCAGGTACCGGAGAAGCACCCAGCAAACCACAAACCGAAGGAACCTATTTTTGCCTGCACACTGCTCAGATGAGGAGGGCAGAAAAATCACTTGAAATGCCAACACAACAGGGAACAGGGAAAAAGGGAAGGCACCAGGTGGAATGAGACTCCCAAGGAGGAAAAAGTCAAAAAGGGGTCCCCTGCAGTACAAGGCCTGCAGTTCAGACATCCGATGGGCCAAAGCTACACCCATGAGAAACACAGCCTTCAAGGAAAGATCCTTTTAGGGTAGCCCTTTTTAAAGGCTCAAAAGAGACACCACTGAAAGGGCTCCCAGCATGAGGGGGAGGTCCCAAGGTAGCACTACCGGTTGCTGCAGAATATTTAACAAGTGAACTCCATGAATACACACATCACTTGAGAAGCAAGACGGCCAGCAATCAGCCCCTGAAAACAGGACAAAGCAACCACCTGAACCTTGAGTGTTAAGGGCAAGACCCCTCTCAAAACCATCCAGAAAAAAGAACATATTAGGCACTTGCACATGACAGGGAGAAAGCTGCTGCCAGCGACACCAGATCTCAAAAATGCATCACACCCACAATAAGCTAGTGAGGTTTAACTATGCCTCGCTCCCAGAAACATGGAAATGACTGCTGCTGAGTAACCTTTACGGGCTAGATGACACCTCTCAAGGTCCAAGCTGTAAGCAAGAAGAGAGCTTGATCATCCAGCAGGACAAGCCCGATGCAGCAACCCTCCAGGGGCAGGGACTGCGCTGCCAAGAGTGATCAGATCTGCAAATCAGGGTCAGCGTGGCCAACCCAGGGCCACCAGAACCACCATCCTCAGATAATCCTCTATAAGAGGAAGAACATGTGCTATCACCCCCCACGGTGGGAATACAGAGGAGGGATTGCTGGGGCCAAGCTTGAAGCAGTGTGTCTATCCCCTGAAAATTGGTACTCTCCAATGGCTAAACACTGGTACCTTGCAATTGAAGTCCATTGCCATTAGATCCAGGTTGAGCAGACCTCAGTGCTTAACTATGCGATGAAACGCCCAAAGCGCTAGTTCCCACTCTCCCAGATCCAACAAATGCTTACAGAAGTCAACCTTCATTATTTTCCACTCTGACAATATGCTACGCAGACAGAGTGGAGATAATGCTCCACCCAAGGGAAGAGGAGAGCCATCACCTGAGCGACCCCCACACTCCTAGTGCCCCACCCCGACAATTAATATACGCCACCATGGTGGCATTGTCCAAGAGCACCCACACCACCCGATTCAGGATCAGAAGGCGAAAGGACCGTAATGCCAAGTGAATGGCCCTCGTCTTGAGACAACTGATGGGCCAACATATCTCTGGCCAACCAAAGCTCCTGTGAGGAGTGACCCAAGCAATGAGCCCCCCAACCCGACAGGCTTGCATCTGTCCATACCACAGTCCAGTCTGGAGACTCCAAAATGGCATCCCCTGAAGGATGTTGCTGGGACAAAACCACCAACAGAGACTGTCCCTCACCACCAAGGGCACGGGAAGGTGCATGGATTAATTCTGAGCAGGAGATCAGCGATCCAGAAGAGCTCGAGCCCAGGGGACTAGGTCTAGAGAAACTGCCATGGAACCCAGCAACTGCAGGTAATGCCAGACCCTGCAAGCCCAAAACTTGATCCACCTATGCTGCGTGAGGAAAAAAAAAAAAAAAAAAACACACACCTACACATGCATACAACTCCCCATCCACATGTCGAATCTCACCCCCAGGAATTCCAAGCTGCAAATGGCTTATTGCGATTCACCACCCATCCAAGAGTCTTTCGAGGAACTGCCCCACTCGCCAAGCCTCCACCTGGGGCTTGGCCCTGATGAGCCAATCTTCCAAATAAGGATGAACCACACATCCTTGCAGCACAGCACCACTGCCACTACCATGACCTTTGAAAATGTACAAGGGAACGGTGGAGAGACCAAAGGGCAGAGCACAGAACTGGAAATGCTGCCTCAAGATGGCAAAATGGAAGCAACATTGTTGATCTTTCCCTAATGAGATTGTAAAAGTAGGTTTCAGCAAGGTCCAGAGATGCAAGAAGTTCTCCCGTATGGGCTGCCTGAATCCATGTGAAAGCAAGCAACCTACAAGCAGAGAATGACTCCCTTCAAATTGAGAATAGGGCAAAAAGACCCGCCCTCCTTTGGAATAAAATATATGGAATAATGTTCCTTTCCCCTCTCAGCTGGCAGGACCAAGATGATTGTCCTTGAGGCAAATAGGACACTGCAATGTGCTCTGCACAGCCACCCTCCTGTCTGCGGAAGCACAAGGCAAGACAATGAAGGTGTCTTGAATCGGTTCCATGCAATCAAACATATAACCTTGCCTGATGAGGTCAAGAACCCAAGAATCTGTTATTTGGGCCCATTCCTGCTAAAACAGCTGCAACCTTCTGCCCACCTGAACATCAGAATGGACTCCTTGCCCATCAACAAGGCTAGCGAGTAGAAGACATGGCGGAGGAACCTGGCCCATCGTGAGATCGGTGTGTCCCACAAAACTGAGCCTTGGCCCCAAACTATAGAAAGAACTAGATGGCTTTCCTGGCTGGTATCTTTGGACATCCTTATAGCATGGCCACGAGGACCCAGCTACCAAAGAAGTCTGCTTCAGAGGACTTAGGCTTGTCCTTTGGTAAATACTGCAGTTTGACTTACCCCAAGTCTTTAACCAGCTTCTCAAGGTCCTCCTTGAATAGCATCCTACCCTTGAAGGGCAACTTCCCACGGTGCACCTTAGAAGAGGTGTCTGCTGACCAATTACAAAACTAGCGCCACTGATGCGCCACCGTACTGCCACTACTCATCTAGCGGCTAACCTGAGGTGGTCATAAAAGGCATCAACCAAAAAAGCTGGAGAAGACTCCAGCCAGGCCATGGCAAAATCCTCTGGCAATAATTGCAGCAACTGAAGGAACACCCATGCCGCTAGGCTGCCACATGCCAAAACCTGTAGTGAGAGAAAGGAAGCCAAGAACCCTGTTTTAAGCAAACCTTCAAGTTTCCTATCCAACTGATCCCGGAGGGCAGCTCCCTTTTCCACAGGACTGGAGGTGCACTTTGACTGTAGTGACAAAGGCATCCACCTTGGAGAAACGTAACCATTTATCCAAGTCAGCCTGATACCAGATGTAAATTTTTCCCAATGTCCACTCCACAGGGTAGTGTCTGGGGCTTCCCACTCCATAGACGCTAACTGTTGCAACTCAAGTGGAAATGGAAAGGCTTCCGCATGCCCACTAATATCAGGTCTGCTTGTGAGCTGGACTCCTCTTCCCCCTGCTCCACAAGACAAAACGTGGACAATCTGGGAGATGAGAGCAGCAAGCTCATCCTTTCTGAAAAGGCAGATATTTAAAGTGTCCATCATCCTTGGGGAGAAGCAACTCTTCTTCCCAACTAATGTCACTGCCTGGCAAAGGATCCTCCTTGGAATCCACTCTGTGGTCCAGTCCTCCTCCACTGAACCACGCACCGCTGAAGGTTAAGGAGATGCCCTAGGAAGCTTGGGGCCACCACATTGCAAGTGCTTCCATGACCCTGAATGCTTCTGGGATGAACCCATACCAGAAAGTCACTCCTGTGGAACTTTGCGCTGGCAGAGGCTCCTGCTCCCCAGCCCCTGCAGACCAGGTGGACTATACCTGGTGAAAGAGGACAAAGTTCTGCCGTAGATGAATCCCAAGCCTGTAAGGCAGATGCCCACAGAGAGCTCTAATTGTAGAGACACTGTTCTTGGAGGCCCATCTGGTGCTAGAACTGGAGGAGAACTGCCTGCCTCCGGCCCTCAGGGGGTGGATGAGCAGCAGACCCCACTCATGAGTGCTGCTAGCCCAACAATTCCTCCTGTGACCTCTGGACGTCTCTCCCAGTCAGAGGAGCAGGCCATATACAAATTCTCCATGAGAGTCCATTGCCATTTCCCACAATCCAGGCAGGATTGTGAAGCCGGCAGCATGGATGAGCATGAGGGATCCAAGATCTCGCTGCTGCACACGAAGCAGGAAAAAATCCCCTAGCAGGGCCATATGAAAAAAGTCAGCAAGCACCTGCAGCCAGCTGTGATGTCTGCCCTGCCTCTCTGGCCCCACCGAAGGCCTCCTGGACAACAGGAAACTCCCCCCCTTGTGAATACCAGAACGCAGGGTGAACACAGCTGTATGCATTATGTTGGACAGCTGGCACTTGTTCTCACAGCCGCAAGGCCCCCCAAAAGGCTCGACACTGCAGCCCATGGAAATCCGACTACTCCTCCAGAAACAACTCCCCACCACAGAAGCCTGCCTTGACCTGGTAGTGCAATCATGGGGGGAGCTGTTCTGCTGCTGAAGAACTGCTCACTTTGTTTTTTTGATAGAAGGCTTTAAAAAACTAAAATAGTTTCCTTCAGGGAAATAGGAGATTACAGAACTAGAGCCTGACCTCCTCAAATCCTGCTGCACTGGTCCTCCTGACCAGGAGCAGACCCCCTAGGATGGGCAGGAAATTCTGGAAGGATATTCTAAAATATGTCCTGGAGACCTCCGGCAGCTGTGCTCTACTGGAAGACGCCCTCAGGATGGCTGCTAGGAGTCCACAAGCTGCACTGCACCAGAAAAATGTCCATCTGCTGGAGAAAGATAAAACTGGAGTGATGATGTCACTGAAGTTCTGGTCTTTTCTCCGTCTCCATCTGCTGGCAGAGGGGCATAAACCACTTGTCTGGACTCGTCTAGCAGGATGCTCTGTAATTTTCAAATTTTTGCACAGAATTTAAAATGTTTTTTGCGCAGAATTCCCCCAGACAAACTGTTCAGTTTCTCAGACAAACTTGGTACATGAATGTTGGTTGCTTCAGTTGAACCTTCAGCCTTGCGCCACCACCCCCACTCCCCCCCCCCTGCCACACAGATACTAATTTTCAAAAGCTGTGTATTTTCCATTATGATGAAAAAAATCTCCATTTTTACTAAGATTTTATTTGAGAAAGGAGATTATAAACTAGGGATTTAATCTAACAGTTTTATATACTGCAACGATCCCAATTAAAAATAAGGTTGTGTGGTTTAACAGCAAAGAAAAAAAATTAACATTTAAAAAGAAATAAAGGATACTAATCCCTACTAAATAACCAAGTTTTCAAACTTATACGGAATGTGCATTCGTTTGAAATGTAATGGGAAATATCAACTTTCTATTTTGATGGATATCATTTCAATCCGAAACATGCACTGAAAAGTCCGAAATTCAAGTTTTTCTCCCTTATTTCATCACAGGGGTTGAAGACAGCCATTTGGCAGAAGAGCCACCAGAATCAATGGGAGAATGACTCAAGGACAACTGCTATATTGCTGGTGATTTTTTCCTTCCCGTTTCCTGACTGGCCCAAAGTTTGACTGGCCTGCAGCCCTATGTAAAATGCTAACTGGTTTTTGACTCCTGCTGTAGAGATTTACTCCAAAGAAAAATCTACATCAGAGTCAAAATATTTACAAGTAGAAATTATTAAAAATCATTCCCACGCTCAAACAGCATATAAAGCACAGTTACTTACCTGTAACAGGTGATCTCTGGGAACAGCAGGAATAAGTCTTCACATATGGGTACGTCGGTACCGACGGAGTCTGCGCGGGAACGCTTCCCAGCGTCCAATCAAAGCTTTTGGAAGCATCCCACCATGCCTGCGTGCTGCCTTCCCGAACTGCCTCTCCTCAGTTAAGTTTTAAAGCTGAGACAAAGAGAGAGGAAAGGAAAGATAGAGATACAACTCCTAGGGGAGGTGGGTGGGTTGTGAAGACTTATTCCTGCTGTTCCCAGAGATCACCTGTTACACAGGTAAGTAACTGTGCTATCTCCAGGAACAAGCAGGAATGAGTCTTCACATATGGGGACTCCCAAGCTAAGATGCCTGGAGTCCCAGCATGTTATAGATTGGAACATGCTATACCTAACACCAGGCATCCTGAGGATGGAGGGTAGGAGTTGAAAAGAGAAAGGTGCTGTGGGAAACAGCTTAACCTAGCATAGGACTGCAGACAAGAAGTCCATGTGGGGATGATAATTGTCATTAATGATATTGAAATGAAATATTGCAATATGGACCTCCCCTAATAGGATTTGACAAAAGTACGGAGGTCCATGGGATCTAATGGGGAACCCAGTAGAGGAATCTCGAAGAGGACCTCACTGTAGGAAAAAACAGTGGAGGTCAGAATCCTGAAAGGTAACAGGTAACCCCAGTAAGAAACTGAGGTAGTACAAAAACGGTGGGCCTTCAGCGGAAGGCTTTAAGACAAAAAAAAACAAACTTGGCGGCAGAGTGGCTCACTTAGGAGTAAAAAGAGAAAGGCTAACCGATTTGGACAAACAGGTACAGTCCTTATGGGGAGAAAGGGTATGGGAACCCCTTGTATCCCAAAAAGAGGACAAATGCCTGAGGCGTTAAGCCTGTGAGAGTAAAGGAAGATCCGCAATCTCTCTCCGAACTGAGGTAAGCTAGGAGTGATATTGGAGCATGGAGAGCTTCAGAGGTACCTAAACCCTAAGGTTATGGTATAAAAGTTGTTGACTACCACAGGAGTGGTTGTGTGTGTAGAACCCCAAACCTGCTGGATAGCATAGGAATGGGTAAGGAGATCTAGAGATCTCTATATCTTTTTAAATGTTAATTTTTCTTTAGAGCTCTAAAGAAAAATTAACATTTAAAAAGAGCTCTAGAGCTCGACATAAGAATATATCTATAGTGGGATATGGAAGGGCATAAAATACACAAAACAGATATGAATATGTGGAGAGGAAAGATTCATCTAACGAGGTGGAACCTACTTAAGATATATAGTGAATCTATTCCTCCTGGTTATGATCTGCAAGGATGCTAGCTAGTGAAATAACCAGGACAGGTACATGAAAAACAGAGGATAATCTGAGTCTGCAGCCAGCAAGTCCAGAGTCTTCCAGAACTCTAGCATGTTAAGAGGACAGAAGACGCATAGAGATGAGATACCATGTTGACCTGCTTAAGGGCAAAAGTATCATGCATTCTTACCATGAGGACGAGCTGCAAGGAGAAAGAGCATATCTCCGATTGGGAATACTATGGACCAAAGCAGGGAATTGGCAACTCCTTAAGTTTTCACATAAGAGAAGGCCTATGTCCCTTATATCAAAAAGGAGATAGGAAGAGAAGGGAGAACCCTTCTAGTCATGGGAGACATGACTGAAAAGCCTTTTCCAACCATCTAGGATAGCTGTTGGAGGAAAAAACCCCCATGCTCTCTAGCAAGGGCCCATAGTGGAAAGCTTCTCTGTAGAATTGCAGAGAGCATGATGCAGGAGAATGAGGAGATAGAACTGGCTGCTGGAAAGCCAGTATTTCTGCCAACTATGCTGCCAAACCCAGGAGAAAGGAGATGGCAGAAATAGAAGACAATCCAGAAAGCTTGTAGTGAGATAATCTCCAAGACAGAAAGCAGCACCGACTTTGAGCCACTACTAAGATTAGACAGAAAGTTAGTGGAGGACAAATCTGGTTGTTTGTGGACAAGAACCAGTGGTCCAAACATTAAGGCTCCTGCATAGGCAGCTGCTAGCAAGACAGCAGAAATAATCTGTTTAAAAACAGAAAGGACAGAACAGGAGTAGAAAACTCTAGACATGTCTGATAAGCTGCCCCAAAGCAAGATTGAAACAGGAGTTAACTCAGAGGAAAACTCCGCACTGGAAAGTGACCAAATTAGAGAGGCTGAAGAAAAAGCCCTCCAGTGAAGTAATTCCACTCTTACAGGGGAAAAGCTTGGTAAGAGGGTGAAGGGAATGGAGCTGAAGACTTACCAAGTAGTAAGTCTATAGAAGGAAAAAGACATGCTGGCACAGGAAACTATTTGATAGTGGTTAGACCTTTTTCCCTAGCAGGAAGAGGAGAAACCTGTGACCTATAGGCATGAACATTGACAGCTCATAGAAATATAGAAAAAATGGAGGTCTTTGGAAAGAGATCCATGTCTAGGGGTTAGAATGAAGCGGTGCATTGCCTCTATTGCGAAGAAGCAAACTGCAGATTCTAAACCCCAAGAGTCACAAGCATCTGATGATTGATCAGAAATCCTGCGGTTGCTGGGTTTGCTGAGCCTGGTGAGAGGTTGGATTCTTCAGACCAGGACGATGCCTCCCCTGTTGGGGAACATCTGTATGATGGGCAAGTGATGAATAAAACCTTCTCCTGTGGGAAGAAAGTTTGGTAGGACATTTCCTACCTACTGGGACAGAAGGTGTAGAACCCCCCTAGGAACAGGTAAATCAGTGGACAACTGAGTAACCTGACGTAAAGACTCCATGTTGAAGAGATTTTCTCCAGTGCAAGGTGTATGTCCCAGTCTTTGTTGTGCCCATTTGTCCAAGTCTGAAGCTTGGAGCCAGGCTCTACATCGTGCCCCTATAGCTATAGCAGAAGTCCTGCTAACAGACTCAAGAGTCCAGGGAAGCACAAGAAAGAAACCAAGAGATATTCTGGATATGCATAAGCAGTGAGGAATAGTGTGCACTCTTGGAATCTGGAAGGAAAGGAGTCAAAAGATGTAATTGCTTTGCGACCTCATCAAGAGATAGACTCAAAAAATATATGAGATAATTCTTGCAGAAAGCATAGATGTCTGGAAGGTTTGACGTCCAAAGGCATCTAGTGTCTTAGACTCACGACCTGGCGGATAAGAAGAGTGCTTTTTCTTACTCTTTACCTGCCTCATTGCTGATTCCACAACTATGGAATGAGGAAGTTGTCTTTTGAAACCCTGGAGAAGGGGCACCTGATATAAGAAATCAGTTGCTTTGGAAGGTGGGGTACCCTAAAAGGTGTTTCCCACATTCCTAGAAGGAGATACTGCAAGGAATGATGCAAAGGAAGCATTATGTTCTCCTTTGCTTTGGTAGAAAGAGAGCCCTGTGCAGGATCATGTCCTGGGATAGGAATGGCAAGAGATCTTGCTATATCCAGAAGGAAACTCTGAAAAGAGGGTTCCCCAGCAGGAATCTCTTGGACAGGTTAGATCTGAAGAAGAACTAGCCTGAGCACTGACAGAGCTATCCAAATATATAGGAATAGAAGATCCTGCACAGTGCAGTGTGGAATGCTTAAGGGATGGTTGCTGGTACTGACTGTCAGGAGCAGCGACCGTCATTACCACATTGTCCATGCCAGGTATCGACTCTAAGCTTGGCATAGAAGGGAGCGATCCTGTTGAAAAAAGTATGGCAGGAGTTGGCCACAATGCTACTGTGGATACCGGTACCGATGCCAATACTGGTACCGATGTCCGAGTCGAGCCCGACAGACATCGGAGCAGTCATCGGTGACAGTTCAATCGGTACCGAGGTAACAGACAACCTCTGGCCGTTATCCTCGGTACTGAGCCACCGGTATTGATCGGTGTCTGTACCAAAGCATATTGGTACCGAGTCTTCCAGACTAGAGAGCGATTGTAAACTCGGCATCGATATGTGAAGCATGGAAGGCACCGACCGTAAGGGTAATGAGGACATCGGCACCGACTTTGGTACTGTGTCTGATACCGGTGAATGAAGGTCAACCAGTGGCAACTCAATGGGCCGAGGGAACCGAGAGTTGTGGATCCGAATCATCGGAACCGAGCCTTCGGTACCGCTGAGAGCCGGTACCAAGGTGAGTCGGTACCCAGTCCTCCAGACTGGAGATCGATTCCAGACTCGGCATCGAAGGAAGCGAGGCTATCGATGCATGTCTGGAGGGTACCGACGTCTGTGGTATTATCGGTGCTGGTATCGATAATGGAAGGTCAGTCTGGAGTGTATCCTCCGGTCCCAAAGGCACCGAGAACGCCAGATGACCATCCCTGGTGAGGACTGTTTCATCCAACACCAGTGCCGATGTCAGGGTATCGGTACTGCTCGAAGTGGATGCCACCACTGGACACGGCTCAGGTATGTTCTGTGAGGTGTGAACCCCAGGAACAACCTGAAACCCCTGAAAGGCTTTTGAAACCGAAGACTCCCGCCAGGGTTTTGAAGCCAGTGGGCCCTTGAGGGCAAGGCCGGAGCCGTCTACATGCTGTGCATGAGACCTACCACTCAAGGGCTGGCTAGTCTTAACAGACTGTTTGTGGGTTAACTGATCCTGTGCAGAAGGGGACAGTGCCCCGAATTTGGAGGGAAACCGTGTATCGAGGGAACCTTGATATTGAAGACCTCTTCTCACCAAACTGGTGTCAGGACCCAAGCAGGTTTGACACCGACTTCGAGGGTCTAAAAATAAAGTTGTACCGCCACAGTTTGAACATTTCTTGGAGAAAGTGGCTGGCGGTTCCATGAAGGAAAAGAAGAGGCCTAAAAGACCTAAGACACTATGAAGAAAAAATATTCCTTGAAAAAAGGAAGACTTTACAAGAAAAGAAAGAAAACAAAACACCGGTGGTGTCGGGAAGACAGCCGCGACCACAAGAAAACTAAAGAAATAAAACAAGAATTTTCTGCGGTGACAGGACGATGTCCTGCCGGCTCCACGGAAAACGAAAACTGAGGAGAAGCAGTTGGGAAAGGTGTGGAGGCAGCACGCAGGCGTGGTGGGATGCTTCCAAAAGCTTTGATTGGACACTGGGAAGCGTTCCCACGCAGACTCAGTCGGTACCGACGTACCCATATGCGAAGACTCATTCCTGCTTGTTCCTGGAGATGAAGAAATAATCCTATATGTTACAGTTCTGTAGAAATAGAGATCTGCAATCTTATTCTATATCCATGGTTTGATGGTTTTGAATTGCTAACCTTCATCCCACAGACCTGTAATATATAGGACTGCAGATCTGTCTCTACAGCACTAACATATAGGAGGGTTTCTACTCTTATACTGTAGGCTTATATGCTGTTTGAGCATTGGGATTTTTTAATTTCAACATTTTTTTTTTAATTTAAAAGGACCACTGACATATCGATCTACCTCTGAAGAAACTGGTGAGTCATGTTGAGCTAAGGGTCCAACAAAAAGTCACTATCTACATATCTACATCTCAATATAATAAGGAATTTTGTATAAGTTTTTCTATTTTCAAATATTTTTGGATAGGATGTGCTTTTATAAAACTGGCATAACATATGTACTGTGTGTCTTGACAGTTTAAGTGCCCCATCAAAATTATTCTTAAGTGTTTTCTACTATCTACCCTTCAGAAGTCAAGAAAGCAGGTGAATCAAACCCCGATTAAAGAGATGTATCAACCTAATGAAATACAAAAGGATGTCATCATGATTTAAAATTCCATGGCAGACTGAAATCTTCACTATAATAATGAATATTGTGTACCTGGGTTGCATCCATATTTGCAACATGATCGTATGTGAAGATTTTGGGCTCTGGCTTTGAATGTAGCCGAATGGTGTTTGATGATAGAACAGATAAACACAAGCCTTGCTCGCCATCAGCAGGGACCAGTGATCCTTCTACAAGGGGACGGACTCTCACAAACACTCGAATGGCATCACCTTCATAGCTTCAAAGAAGAACAGAGTTACAAAAACAAACCCACATAATTTCCTGTCAGTTATTTTAAGTAGGAGTTAGGTTTAATATTGCACACATTACTAAAAAATATAATTGTTGATTCAAGTCATGTGAGTACTGACATTTATCACAGGTGCATCAAATTTTACTGCAGTGGGAATGTGGTTCTTCTGTTCAAACTCATTTGAATTGTTTATATGGGTGTCAATGTCAGCTTTCCTTTTTTAATTGGTCTTATTTGATTCTTGCCTCCAAAGAAGAAATTGGACCTTACCTGCTAATGAATGTTCCTTGAGTGACTCCAGTCCAGTCCCAACACCTTTGGGGTATTCACACCACTCCAGCAGCTTGGAGACTGAGCATGTCATGATCTTTATGACCTTCCCTTAGATATGCTGCTGGCTCCATCCCCAGCCTTCAGTATCCTGTTAATAAAGCAGACTCATGGAAACAACTATTGCCAAACAGTCCAAAACATGAACTTGTGGAATCCAAAAAGAAGCCAACCCCCCCCCCCTCCCCACCAGGGAAGTAGAGTCCAATATGCTCACCTGTCATGGGTGCTAGCCTTCCTCAGGAGACCAGATCCCAAACCCCTGTTCACTGCCTTTGCCTAACTTCCTCACCAGCTCTTCTGCTATATTTCTCCTCTTTTTTGTTTTTTTCAATGCTCCCCGGATCTCTTACCCCACCCCACCCCACCCCCCCACCCCCCCCGGGAACAATGATTAAGGTTTAACCTTAGGGAGGGAATCTGGACTGAACGAGTCACTCAAGGATCATCAATTAGCAGATAAAAGAAGAAATTAGACCTTTTGTTCCTCCAGTCCAATCCAGGCACCTTTGGGATGTACCAAAGCAGTACTAATCTCAAGAGGGACCCACTAACCTGGACTGCAATACCACAGAGCCAAAACGAGCCTCTGACACTTGAACATCTAACCAGTAATGTTTCACAAAGGATGACAAAAGAGGCCCAAGTAGCTGTTCTACAAATGTTGACCAGCAGCACCAGGCCAAACTCTGCCCATGACTGACTGGGCTCACGTCGAATGCACACCCAAACCAATGGGCACCGGTTTGTCGCAGGAGGTAAGCCGAAAAGATGGCTTCTCTAATCCATATGGAAATGGACGCTTTGGACACCGCCTCCTCTTTGCAAGGTCCTCCAAATAGGACAGATAGACACTGTCTTACAAAAGGCCTTGGATACCTTCAGGTACCTCTAACACCTGACGCACATCCAAGCTTCGTAACGAAGAAGCTGTTTACAGATCACCTTCCTCAACCGAGAAGTCTGGTAGGGAAACCCATTGATTCAGGTGGAAATCTGAGCACACCTTCAGCACAAGAGGGCACTGTCCTGAGGACCACCTTATCCTTTGACTTAACCAGGTACCACTCTACATAAAGCTTGGAGCTCCAATACCTTTCTGGCCAAACAGATGGCTACCAAAAAGACAGCCTTTAAAAAGGTCAAATCCTTCAAGGTGCACAGTGCTAACGATTCGAACAGCAATTCAGAGCTGACACCAAATTCAAATCACAAGGTGGCACTGTTGACCGCAGAAGCAGCCTCAACTGCTTCACTGCTCTAAGAAAATGGGCTACATCCAGATGAGAGGCTAAGGACCCTGCCCCCACGCGCTCCCTATAACATGAGGGCTGCCACCTGCATTCTTAAAGGGACTGCAAGTCAAGCCTTTATCCAGCCCTGCCTGAAGGAGAGCACCTTAAGTATCCCACACTTCGCCGAAAGTCCTTGCTCTTGACACCAGTGCTCAGTGTTGCTATTACCACAGGCGCGTAGCCCCTCTTCCTTAAGGGCACCCTCAAGAACTATACAAGCGAGAACCGATCCACCTGTGGCATCCGGATAGGACCCTGACACAGGTCATCCCTCAGGGTCAAACGCTACGGTCTGTCGATTGCCATGCGCTTCAGGTCCACGTACCATGGATGCCTCGGCCAATCCGGAACGATCAGCAGTACTCGACTCGGATGGGCATCTATCCTCTGCACTAGTCTGCCAATGAGCAGCCAAGGTGGAAAGACATACAACAGCCTTTGTGGGCTATGGTTTTACTAGCACATCAAG
This sequence comes from Ichthyophis bannanicus, assembly GCA_033557465.1. NCBI lineage: Eukaryota > Metazoa > Chordata > Amphibia > Gymnophiona > Ichthyophiidae > Ichthyophis > Ichthyophis bannanicus. The sequence continues at coordinate 775,104,213 of CM066031.1, forward strand.
GCCTTCTGACATAGGCTGCTGCCTTCTGCTGAAGAACTTTGCCGCTTTGTTCAATTCACAGGTTGCCATCATATCCAAGATTAGCTGCCCCCACCGACACACCACCAAGTTGAATACACCTTGATTGAGCCTCCATTCTGCTGGGTCGATTCTCACTCTGCTAAAATAGCCCGCTGGCACGTTTTCTCACCCTGCCACGTGAGACACCGACAATGCTTAGAGGTTCCTTTCCACCCACATCATTGCTCCCCAACTCTTCTTCCAGTTATATACTGCCTGTTCCATCCTGCCAGTTGATGTACGCTACAGTTGCTGTGTTGTCCAAGAACATCCTCATGGCTTTCCCCTCTAACCTGTGCTGAAAGCCTTGGAGGGCCAGAAAGATGGCCTACAGTTCTAAATGGTTTATGGGCCACTGTGCCTCTTGCTCCGAACACAGTCCTTTTAGAAACTGGCCCTCACAATGAGTTCCCTAGTCAACTAGGCTGAAATCAGCCATGAGTTGTATCCAGTGAGGCACCTTCAATGGCATTCCTTTCAGCAGTGTATTGTCCCATAACCACCATTTGAGTGTGCTCCACACCTGACATACATGGGTGGGCTAGGGGGTGGACCTGTACTGACCACCTGCACAGGAGAGACCTCTGCAATGGTCGCATGTGTGCCCATCTCCATGGGACTATGTCTATCAACATTTCCATGGATCCCAGCACCTGCACACTGACAGTTGCTGTATTTGCAGGAACCGCTGGACCTGCCCTTGGAGTTTGCAAGCTCTGGCCACTGGAAGAGACACACTGTCTATGCCTGTTTGAAATTGTGCACAGAGATACAAGATTCTGAGATGGCATGACAGTTGCTTGGCATAGTTCACCACCCATCCTAGGCTTTGGAGGAAATGGATGACCGGGCGGACACCCTTCCCCTTCCCCTCTCCTCTAGGGATTTTGCCCTTATTAGCCAATCATTGAGATAAGAACCAGAATGCCTTCCTGCCATAAGGCCGCCACCACAACCACCATGACCTTAGTGAAGGTCCATGGTGCGGTTACCAGCCCAAAAGACAAGGCACAAAACTGGAAATGCCCTCCTGGAACTGCAAGCCGCAGGTATTGCTGATGCTCTGTTCATATTGGAATATGGCGATACGCCTCTGTGAAGTCGAGGGAGTTTAAGAACTCTCCTTCTCGTACCGCCACTATCACAACCACAACGTCTCAATGCAAAAGTGCAGCACCCTCAGAGCCTAATTGACATATCTGAGATCCAGGATGGGCCAAAACCTCTTTGGGACTATAAAATAGATGGAGTATTAACCACAACCGTGCTGGTTTTGGGGGACCGGTAGCACTGACTGTAGCTCCAGCAGTCGTTGACATGTGTCCTGTACCGCCTCTTGTTTCCTCAGAGACTTGCAGGGGGAGACAAAGGCTTCCTGGAGGGGCCAGGCAAATTCCAGTGTATATCCATCTCTGATGACTTCTAGCACACATCGGTTGGTCTTGATTCGGATCCAGGCGTCATAAAATTCCTGTAGCCAACCCCCCTACTGGAACATGGTCTGCCTTGCCCGCACTCACCTCATTGCTGATTCTTAGGTGCCAGAGGCAGAGTAGAAACCTCTTCCTGAACCTCTGAAGTCTTGAACGGAGGGCCCCTCGCTGGGAAATGGCCTAAACTCTTGGCTGTCCTCTTCCTGGGGTGGATGACCAACTTTCACTTATCTTCCAATAAGCGCCCACCTTTAGTCTCCCCCAAGTGCTTGACTAACTTTTCTAGGTCCTCCCCAAACAAAAGCTTGCTCCTGAATGGCACTTGCTAAGACAGGACTTGGATGACACATCTGCCGATTACGGAGCCACAAGTAGCATCTCGCTGCCACTACCGAAGCCATACCCTTGGATTTACAGTGAATCAGGTCATAGAAGACATCCGCCAGATACCCCCCAACTCCAGCTTGGCCGCCTCTGCTCTGCCTCCACAGACTCCTTGCACCCAGCAAAGACAGGCCCGGGCCACAGCGTGCCACATACTGATGCCTGAAGCGAGAGGGCATATGTCTCAAACGACTGCTTCAGTAGCATCTCCAGCTTATGATCCTGAACATCCTTCAGGGCTGTACTACTCTGTTGAAACCGCTGCATCCACTCTAGGTGCACGAAAGAGCTCCCTATCTCGCTCTAGAAGAGTGTACAACAGAGTCATCATTCAAGTACCCCTCAACAGCTCTTCCGGCACATCCAATTCTTCCTGGATCTTGTGCCACACCAGTCTTATACAGGGGAAAGACCTTGTGAGTTGAACGCACAGCTTGGAACAGTGGATCCTCTAGAAGCTCCTCTTCCTCTGGTGCCACTATGTGAAAATTCAAAGCCTTAGTTGACTGCGTTATCAAGGCTGTCAGTTCCTCCCTATGGAATACTCGCATAACGTGGGATTCCTCTGCCTGTGGAATCTCACCTTCCTCCAAAACCTTCCTTCTGGAGGTCTTCCTCCTCCCAGTCTTCCACGTCCTGTGGAGTATCCTCCCAGACACCGTCCTCCACCCAAAGCTTACTGGGACCAGGCTCCTCATCTGCTCCTTCTAGTGCCCTAATGGCATCTGCTGGGCGCTTAGCACCACTGCTTGGAAGTACCGTCTTCTCTGGTGCTCTCTACTTCAAACAAAATGCTTTATGCAGTAGGAACACAAACTCTGGTGAGAAATCTCCCAGATTGCCTACCCCTTGCAGGTCTTTCGCAGCCTTCACCTTTGCTTCCTTCTTCCTTTCACCCTTGAGCACCTTTGTCAGGAGAGGTTCCTTCCCCTCTCCACTTCCTGTCTTTGCACTTGGAGCTGCTGCGGGCACCGCTGCCTCCAGCTATGCTGCTGCACGCGGAGACCTGCCAGAACTGTTCCCCTGCAGCTCCACTTCTGCTGACCTGGCTTCCACCTTGCAGCCTTTGCAGAATCCAGCTGCCGAAACTGAGCCCCTGTGTGACCCACAAGCCACACAGGTCTGCCTCACTGGCATCCCTTTTTTTTCCCGCTTCCATCTGCCTGCCCTAGGGGTCTCCTACTCCCCGCCAAGCTTATTAGTGGCCAAATCCCTCAGGGAACGGTGAGCGTACACCTTTCTAGGGCCAGCCTGCCTGCAGCATGGCTGCCGCTTTGATCCCTGGCTCCTGTGCTTTGAAAATGGCTACCACTATCCCTACTCACGAAAGCCACGTGGTCTCAGCACACACCAGTTCTCTGCCGCTGCCTTGTACAGATGCTCCCTGGGTTGCTAAGTTACCACCCCACCCACCTCGACTGCGAGCAGAAAAGACCTCAAATATACCTGGTCTTCTGTCAAATGCTGCTGCAGCCCTTGACTGTCAATGCGTCTGAGCACCTGGGCCCTGGCACAGCACTGGTCTCTGCTCCCCTGGCTTGCTGCAAACCGTTGAGCACTCTCCTGTACCACCTCCCCTTAGGGGAGTATACCTGCCGACAGGGGTTTGGTTTTTAACTTCGGCCTCAGAAACGCAGCGATGAGCAGCAAAGAAGCAGTCCCAATCTGCCCTGCACCTGCTGTGTGGACCAGTGCTCATCTTGGCTGTAAGTTTTGCCTTCAGATAGAAGTCAGTTTGGAATAATTTAAACTGTTCCTTCAGTGAGTCCTGATTGGGAATCAGCTGCTTGGGAGACAGATACTGAAGGCTGGGGATGGAGCCAGCAGCATATCTAAGGCTCAGTCATGAAGAGCATGACATGCTTGTAATCTTCTGGAAAATGTAATCTTTCGCCGCTCTCTACTTTTGGTTACGCTCCGTTTGGTCTTGGGTTCATTTCACAGAGACAGTAGGGTAAGCAGCACAAATAAGACAACCAAAACTGGTGTGGCTTGGAAAAAGTTTTATATAGAAATAGGCTTATTACATAGGTACAGAACAGAGTTATATAATGGTTGTTAGAGCTGCTTCAGTGTGCATCAATGAATCTGTGTGTGTGCGCGCGCATGTGTGAAGTGTGAGAGAATAGAGTATATGAAAGACTGTGTGCATGTGTGTGTGAGAGAGATCAGAGAGAGAGGGGGGGAGGGGTAAAGAGAAGTGGTTGTCAGAGCCTCATGTCCTTCATGTCTGATGAATAGGGAGAGAGCGCAAAAGGAAGTATTTGTCCTTTATAGTGAATTTTCTCCAGCACCTCCCTTTGAGGTCTGCTATTGTTTGTCCTGCAGACTAATCTCATCAAGCAAACTAAGACCATCAAGTTCTCTCCTGATTGGCAAGGAGAGGGTGTGTCTTACAGACACATCAGGTAAATGACCCTCATTAAGTCTGGAGACTGACATCCTCAGGGGGTCCAAGCTGCTTGCACTTCAAGGTCTGGGAACAGCCATGACACCTATGCTAGGCATAATGTCATGCTGATGTATGCTGACAATGCTCAGTCACCAAGCTGCTGGAGGAGTGTGAACACCCCAAAAGTGCCTGGACTGGACTGGAGGAATGAAATGGAAAGATAGCTACCTTCTTCTGCTATTAGCCAGTGGCCCCAGCTGGACTGACACCAAATAAACCCCCTCCCCACACAAACCCCCTCCAGGATGTGTGGAAAGTGTCAGGTCCAGAGACACAGCAACAGTCGGGAGCTACCAGCATTCCCTCCTGCTGCTCTGACCAATGCCTCAATCCCAGCCAAGACACTCACTGGAACTGTTGCCACACCCATGACCATGCCCTTCAGCACCTGAACTGCCAATGCCTATCCCAGCTGTAGCACTTGAGCCACTATAGTCTGTCTCCAGACTCAAGTCATAGCCTTCAGGCATAGCTCTTTATCCCCCTTCCGCAAATTTTATAAAGTGTGACCTCCACTGTGGGGGACTATGGAAATCCAGACAGGTAAACAAAAAAAACAAATTTTAAACGAGGACTTGGGATTGGGTGGGTGGGAGAAGAGCACAGATCCAGAACTTTGCTAGGTACTAGTTAGGTTGAGATCATGGGGGACTCAGGACTTAGATGGAACTTATTTTTGAACTGGGACTAGGTATTAAGAAGACAGTGGGTGACTAGGCAATTGGATGTGGAGAGTAAGATTAGGAATGTGAACCAGGGTAAAGAAACATGGGATAGTGATGCAACAGAAGGGGTTGTTGAAAGGATGTGACAAAGGACAGGGCCAGACCTCTGAAGGGGTTGAGGGAGGGTGGAAATAGAGAAGACTAGGGGACATGCAATGAAGCTACAGTGTAACCCATATAAAGACTAATACAAGAAAATATTTTTTTCACTCAACACGTAATCAAACTCTGGAATTTGTTACCGGAGGATGTAGTAAAAGCTGTTAGTGTAGCTGGGTTTAAAACAGGTTTTGACACGTTCCTGAATGAAAGGTCCATAAACACTTAAAGGGGACTAGGAAAGCCACTGCTTGTCCCAATACAAGTACTGTGGAGCCTGTCTTCTGGGGAAACTACTAGGTACTTGTGACCTAGATTGGCCACTGTTGGAAACAGGATAGTGGGCTTGATAGACCTTTGACCCAGTATGGCATATCTTATGTTCTTATGGGTAGAGGGTAAGAGACTGAAAAAAAAAAAAAACAGGGCCCAGAGGTATGGAAGGAGCAAAGACTAGAGAAAGGTGATAGCTAGAGAGGGGAAGGGGCATAGAGAGGGTGGAAATGAGGGACTAGATGTGGATAAGAGGGAGGAATAGGAGACTAGGGAAAGAGGAACGGGAGGACTGAGGTGGCAAGAATGGGAAATGGGAAATGGAAAGTGGGTGGGTAGGTAGGTGGGTGGGAGGGAGGGAGGGAAGAGGGAGAATGATCATTTTACTCCCACCTATGAATCTTCAAAGTACAAAAAATGCATTTTATTTTATGTTTTTAGTGATTGGAATAAGTCATCTTATAGCTTTGTATTTGCTTAGTAAGGGAGAAAATGTTTTTCTTCAGCATTTCACTGCTCACTGTCTGATGCCTTGGGATTTCCAAAAGTTTTGTCTTCATGTTTTTCTAGTTTGCAGTCCCTTATTCAGTGATAGCTGAAGATCGGCCTGTGTTTTCTGTGTACAGTAGTTCTGCTGTAGTTTCTATGTACAGATCGATGGCTGGACAGCTTGTTCTGTTCATATTGGAATTCTAGGGCCTGGTGTAATATTTGTCATACTGCCTTTTCAGCAGGCCAGGCATACCAGAAGTGCAGAGCTGCTGGACCCTGCACCAGGCCCTGTTTAAGATAAAAGTGCAGTAGCAGCACAAATTCTGGGGCAAAGGGGGCCCTGCCCACCTCCCTGAACCCAACACAGGACTGACTTTCCTGCCGGGCCAAAACCTCTGGAGCCTACCTGACATTCTACTTGGTAATTACAGCAATGGTGGATGTTCCCTCCAAAAAGGGACTCTCCAAGATTGTGAGGGAAGACAGCCAGACCTAATCCTCAGCCCCCTCCAAAGCACCAACACTGCTCGTGGTGCAGTGAACCAAAAATCTTTTTTAAATGCAGTTTTCACAGCCATAGTAATGTCCTTGAGTTCCCTCTCCCCTCCTAAGTCAGCTGCTGCAGAAATAATTCAGCCCCTCTTTCCTTGATTGCAGCTCATAGCTCAGTCTGTTCTAGCAGTCCTGTGGTTCCATGGAGCTGCTATGCTAATGCCTGTGCTGTGCTTCACAGCCTTAAATGACCCATGATACTGAAGATGCCAACTCCACTCTGAACACCCCACCCCTCCCCAGAGACCAGAGGGGGATCTATAGTCACAGCCCAAATACTGGGGGAGGGGGGGACAATGGGGAACAGAACCAGATCCACCAGGTACTATACTCTTGCCTCTATCCAGGCACTCTGCAGAGCTTATGGCAGAGGCAAATTAGAGCTCCAACCTCTGAATTGCACTCCTTTCCTTCTCTTTTCTTTATCCATCCAGTAGAGTCTAGACTGCACAGGAGCCTACGACCACCTCCATCTGCTGGAGACAGAAATACCAGTGTGATGTGGCTGCACAGGACTTCTATAGAGTGACAAACCAGTGGTTCTCAATCTACATCTGCTGGAGGAGATGCATAAACCAATCCATCTGGATTGGACTGGAGGGACAAGGAGGAAACCAAAATCTGAAATAGGGGACACCCTGAAAAGTATAAAGAGGAGGAATCTGGTGATGCTTGAAAAATGTTCTATAGTTTGGTGGCTAAGACTTTATGCTAAAAATGCAGGGTCATGCATTCAGGCTGTAAAACCTAAGAGCAGTATAGTGTAGAAGTGATCATATCCGATTATCTTAACATGGCCAAAGAGGTAGAAAAGTCAACAGCAGAAGACAGGAAAGCTGCTTGGGTGCATAGGGAAAGGAATGGCAAGTAGGGAAAAGGAGGCGACAGCACCTCTGTATAATTCACCAGTGAGACCTCATCTGGAGTACTGCATGCAGTTTGAGACTGCAACTTCTAAAAGAAACATAATGGAGTCTGAGCAATGGGCAGCTACTGAAATGGTCAATGGTCTTCAAAGCACATGGGGACAGACTTCAAGATATCAATATGTATACTTTGGAAGAAGAGCAGGAAAGGGGAGATACAACAGAAATATCTCCATGACAAACGCACAGAAGGCAGGCCTCTTTCAACTGAGGAAACACTAGTAACAGGAGGAATAGGATGAAGGTGCAAGGGGGAAAGACTCAGGAGTAATTTATGGAAATATTTACAAAAAGGATAGTGGATGCATGGAATATTCTAGCAGAGGTGGTGGAGACAAGGACTGTATATGAATTCAAGAAAACAAGACAAGCACAGATCATCTCTAATGGGAGAAGGGAATATAGATTTAGTAGTTGGTATGGATGAGTAGACTGCTGGAAAATGATGGCAGATAAAGGCAGGATTATAGAAGATATCTAATCAATATGCATAGGATACAGATGCATACAGTGGAAACAGGGCATATGCATATTCAATAGGGATATCCTGAAAACCTGGCCTGTTTGTAGCCCTCATGGATGAATTTGTGCACCCTTCTTATATAGGGTAACCCAGATAGCAACATGGAGTACAGAATCAAAGGTGGCAGCTCAAATCCATTTTCTCTTTGGGACACGTTGCCAGACAGTAATGAGATATAATGGTGTAAAATTCAATAAACAAAATATAAGAACCCAAGTAATTCTCATCATTCTACACTAGGAAAGAAACCTGAGTGAACTGGGATTATGTCCTTAAGAGGAATAGAAACAGAAATATGACAGAAAAAGACCACATGGCTTATCTAGTGTGTCCTTCCATATCAACAACTACAACATGTACTTCTTAGAAGTGTGAAAACACATTGGAGGGCAAGTCAGTCAACTCCCCCAGTGGATCCTTCCAGGAGTGGTAGAAATATGGGGAGCCCGAGGTGAAAGATAGCTTTTTCTCCCAATGAGAGCCCAGACCTGCCAAGTTTGAACCCTCTTGAATTGGGTCAACTGGTTTGTGAGGATGGAATATTACAGGGATATTAGCTCTACACCTCTTCCCCATGACTGAAGAAGTTCAGTTGGACCTTTGAGATATTTGTTCTTTAGGTTTAGACAGGAAGAGCTGGCTAGCAAATTTACCATGGGGCAGAGGCAATCGGTCCCTAGTAGTGTCCTTGCCAGAGGTATGTCAAGGAACAAGAGGATTGTTAAAAATTTCAAGAGGACCTTTAGAAACTGGAAGGCTGGATACCCAAAAGGCAGATGGAATTTAATATGGACAAGGTAGAAATTAGACCTTACCTGCTAATTGTCTTTCCTTGAGTTGTCTCCGGGCCAGTCCAGATGAATGGGTACGGAAGATTCTCGCGCATGTTGCAATGTTATGCACTTAGAGAACAATCTGTACTACAGTTACACAATGCAAGGTTCCACAATAGGTACCACCACCCAGGAAAAGTCTTTAGGCACCATTGTGGATAATATTGAAACCCTCTGCCCAGTGTGCAGCCATGGCCAAGAAAACAAATAGACTGCTAGGAATCATAAGGAAAGGAGAGAGTAATTAGGCCTTACCTGCTAATTAGCATTCCTGAAGGAACTCCAGTCCAGTCCCTTTCCTCTGGGTTGTGCCCCCCCTTCCAGCAGCTTGGAGACTGAGCATGTCATCTTTTTGATGACCCTAGGATATAACTAGCACTGGCACCTCCCACCAGCTCCAGTATCCTATTGACAAAGCAGACTTAACGGAGAGACAAATAAGCAAACAATACTGAACTATAACCAACACTGTAAAATACCACCACCCACCTCCCCCGGAACTTCCACTGCCCTGAAGAGGAGGCTTACCTGACACCACACTTGCCCTTACCTAGGCACCTTGCCAGTCTGCACCGCACCCTCACCAGAACCCTCAGCAAGGAGTCATCCTTTTCTTCTCTTGCCTGTTTATTGCTTCGGGCTGGCAATGCCCGTCAGGAAAAGACAAAAACTGGGCAAGATCAGGGACTGGACTGGAGTTCCTTCAGGAACACTAATTAGCAGGTAATGCCTAATTACTCTTTCCTAAGCATCCCTCCAGTCCAGTCCCTTTCCTCTGGGATGTAACAGCAGTTCAAGCCTGGGAGGGGCCTGCAAGACCAGACCAAAGCACCGCTCCTACAAAGCCCGCATCTCCTGTGGCCTGAACATCCCACTAGCAATGCTTGGCAAAAGTATGTAGGGAAGACCAGATAGCCACTCTACAAATGTCCAACGGTGGAACCAAACTAAATTCCGCCCACGACGCCGCTTAGGCTCCTGCCTTCCCTTCAGGATATATGCTGAAACAATGGCTGCCCTGATCCACCTGGAGATGGAAGCCTTGGCTGCCGCCTCCCCTTTACGCAGCCCCCCAAATACTAACAAACTGCTCCGACTTGCAGAAAGCTGCTGTGCGATCCAGGTAACACTTCAGAACCCTGCACACATCCAAACAGTAACCGTGCATCGTTACCCCCCCTGTCCCGCCTTAGAGAAGGCAGGGAGAGAAACATTCACATGAAAGGATGAAACCACTTTGGGCAAGAAAGAAGGCACCATCCAGAGGACTACCTTCTCCTTAAAGGAGAGGAATGGTGGATGACAGGACAAAGCCTGAAGCTCCAAAATACGCCTAGCCGAGCAGATAGCAACCAGAAAAACTGCCTTAAAAGTCATGTCCTTTTAAGGATGCTTGCTGCATCGGCTCATAAGGACCCCCAGCCAGAGAATCCAACCCGAGATTAAGGTCCCAAGGAGGAACAAATGACCTCTGCCGAGGCCGCAGGCGCCACACTGCCCTCAGGAACCGACTTACGCCCGAATGTTCCCCTAAGGACTTTCCTTGAATTTTGCCCCTGTAACAAGAAATAGCTGCCAATTGCACTCATGAGCTGGCTGCAAAGCCCTTCTCGAAACCTGCCTGTAAGAAATCCAATATCTCTGGAACTGACACCATGAGGGGCCTCTTCTGATGGTCTGCACACCAACCCTCAAAAATGGCCAGACCCTCACATAGGAGGCAGGTCGAACGTTTACAGGCATTCAGCAACGTGGAGATCACTGCCCTAGAGTATTCTCACTTCCACAGCCTCGCCCTTTCAATAGCCAGGCTGTAAGCAAGAACCAATCCACATGCGGCATGCGTACTGGACCTTGAGACAGGAGATTGTCCCTCACTGGGAGGCACCATGGACAATCAGCTAGCAGCTACATGAGATCAGCATACCACGGGTGCCGTGGCCAATCCAGGGCTATGAGAACCACCCAGCCTGGGTGGGCCTCTACCCGCCGGAGGATCCTGCCTATGAGCGCCAACGGAGAAAACATACAGCAGGCCTTCTGTGGGCCACTTCTGGACAAGAACATCCAAGGCCCTCCGACATCCTTTCTTCAGCTAAAGAATCAGCTCGCCTTGGCAGGCTCCCATCACACCATGAGATCCATGATGGGAGTCCCCTATCGACACACCACCTGCTGGTACACCTCCTGGCAGAGCTCCCACTCTCCATGGTCCACTTTGTATCTGCTAAGGTAATCTGCAGTGACGTTTTCTACTCCAGCTACATGCTGCGCCGACAAGGCCATTAGATGGGCTTCGGCCAATTCCAGTAGGCTCTCTGCCTCCTTCTCCAAGGAAGGACTGCTCATGCTGCCTTGACGGTTGATGTATGCCACTGTGGTCACATTGACAGCTCTCTGACTTCCCTCTGGCAGATCCAATATTTGAATGTTCTGAGGGCCAGAGCCACCACTCGCATCTCCAATCTGTTGATAGACCACTGGCCTTCGAGTACTTCAGAGGCCCTGGGTGAAACGTCCCTTGCAGTGAGCCCCACCCCAACTGGATAGACTGGCATCTGTTGTCAACTGTAGCCACGGCAGGGGCTTGAGGGGCATGCCGCATTCCAGGCTACCTGGACAGAGCCACCACTGCAAGGCCTCCTTGGTCACCAACAGGCAGGGGAGCGTTGCAGACATGGGCTGATGCTGATGGGACCAGCAACGGAGCAGGGACGACTGAAGTGGTTGCATGTGGGCCTGGCCCAAGGTACCAACTGTATCGTCGCTGCCATGGTCCCCAGTACCTGTAGATAATGCCAGGCCAAGGGTGCCCTCATGGTTAGAAATTGTCTCACCAACTGCCTTAGCTCTTTTGCTCTGTGAGCTGGCAAGAACACCATGCCTTTGCCAGTGTTGAACCTTGCCCCAAGATACTCTATTTCCTGGGAGGGAACCACCCTGCTTTTTACCAGATTGATCACCCATCCTAGAATCCTTAGGAAACTGACCACTCTGAATGTCGCCCTTACTCTTCCCTGGACTTTGCCCGGATCAACCAGTCGTCGAGATACGGATGGACCAGAATCCCTTCCTTGCATAGCACTGCGGACACCACAACCATGACCCTGGTAAAGGTGTGCGGAGCCGTCACCAATCTGAATGGCAATGCCTGAAATTGGACGTGCTCCTTTGGCACCGCAAACCACAGAAACTGCTGATGTGACTCGTGGATGGGAATATGTAAATACCTCTGAGACTGAGAGATGTCAAACTCTCCCTGTCGCACTGCTACAATCACAGACTTCAGCATTTCCATACGAAAACGAGGAACACCGAGGCAACAACTGACTCCCTTCAAGTCGAGGATCGGGCAGTACGAGCCCTCTTTTTTGGGTACCACAAAATAAATGGAGTATCGACCGGAGCCACATTGGTATACAGGCACTGGTATGACTGCCCCCAGCAACCGCAGCTGTGCTAGCATCTCCTCCACCGCCGCAACCTTGCATGGAGACTTGCAAGGGGACTGCACGAAGGAAGGAAGGAAGGAAGAACGGGTCTTGCAAATTCAAGGGCATACCCTTCTCACCACCTCCAGGACCCATTGATCAGACGTGACCCGGGCCCAGGCAGAGAAGACCTGCCACAGACGTCCCCCTGGGCCCCCGTGGTCTCATTGTGGCTTCCTAGACCCAGATACGGAGGAAGAGGTGCCAAACCCCTTCCCTGCCCCCCTTGGAAGCCCTGCCCCCTAGCCAGGAAGTGACCTCTCTGAAAGGGCACAGATCAAGTTGGCCGAAACCTCCTAGAATCCTGCGGTTGAGGCCACGCAGGAGCGGGAGCGTGACTCTGCTTCGACCTATCCTCAGAGTCTGCCACCCTTAAGACTCCCCCAGCTCCTTTACTAATTTGTGCAGGTCTTCCACAAAAAATAGATCTTACCTGGTAATTGTTGTTCTTGAGTGATGACAGTTTAGTCCTCCACTTCTGGGTTGTGCACCTCCTCCTGCAGCTTGGAGACTGGGCATGTCAAAGTCGTGACATCACTGGATATAGCCTGCTGGTATCTCCCATCAGCCCCCAGTGTACTATTGACAAAGCAAACTCAAAGAACAAAGTAGTTATACCACAACTTTAAACAAACTATCCATTCCTCAATCTGAGGGACCTTTTCAACTTTTTATTTTTTATTTTATTTTATTTTTTTAACGTTCACGTCTCCTTTATTTTCACTTTTCCTATGCCACCCCCCTCACTTTAAGAGAAGGAACAGATCAGAGAGGAATACTCACTGCAATCCAGAGTCTGAAAGGATCTCTCCACTCCTTGAAATTGATGCTCCACCGTCTGAAAATAAACTCTAAAGAAGTCACCCCCCGGGCGGGAATGAGGACTAAACTGTCATCACTCAAGGAATGACAATTACCAGGTAAGTGTAATTTCTATTTCCTTATCGTTCCTCCAGTTTAGTCCTCCACCTCTGGAATGTATCAGAGCAGTAATTATTGTGAGGGACCTTTTCACCCGGATCGCAACACCGCCAACCCGAAACAGGCATCGATTGCTGCCTGAACATCCAGTTGATAGTGTTTACTGAATGTATGAAGATACAACCAAGTGGCCACTCTGCAATCTCCACTGGTGGAACCAAACTGTGCTCTGCCCAAGACGTGGCTTGCGCTCTAGTAGTGAGCCCTTAATGCCACCAGCATCTGACGCCCCTGCAAAATATATGCCGACGCTATCGCTTCTCTTACCCATCTGGACATTGAAGCTTTAGCAGCTGCTTCCTCTTTACGGGGACCTCCAAACAGAACGAATAGGCGTTCAGACTTACGAAAAGTCTGAGACCTTGAAATCTTGGACACAGAACCCTCTTTATGTCCAAGCAACTTAGACTACAGTCTGATACATTCCCCTTTGACGATCCAAATACTGGCAATGAAACTGACATTCACGAGAAAAGGAGAAACTACATTTGGCAAAAATGACAGTACCGGCCGCAACACTTCCTTTCTGTAGAAAAGGACAAAAACGGCTCTCGGTAGGATAACATCTGTAGCTTTGAAACTGGCCGTGCCGAACAGAAGACCACTAAAAACCCTGACTTTAAAGCTAAATCCTCGACTAACATGATGCAAAGGCTCAAGGGTTCCCTAGATACCACCCCTAAGACCAAATTGCGGTCCCATAGAGGCACCATTACCCTGTGATAAAGACGTAGCCTAGACACCGTTTGTAGAAACCGCACCATGTCGACGTGCGAGCCCAAGGCCACTCCCTGGACTTTGCCTCTTATAGCAAGACAGAGCTGTGATAGGAACCCTTAAACTGGCTGCGAAACCCTTATCAAAACCATCCTGCAAGAACCTTAATACCAAAAGCACGACAACCAGGGAAGGCCAGACCTGCCACAGAGCACCAATCCTCAAATATGTGCCAAACTCGCACCTACGCCAGGGAAGTGGATCTTTCTGGCTCAAAGCAGGGTCGCAATTACCGCACCAGAACCCCCTTTTCTTCTTAACCTTGCCCCTTTCAATGGCCAAGCCGTAAGCGAAAACCGATCCACCCGAGGTAATCGAAGCAGACCTTGAATTAGAAGACTCGTCCTATGAACACCCACAGAGGAAAAACAGAACACCAGAAAAGGCCAAACTAGCATTAAGGCATCTATCCCTTCTGACATTCTCTCACCTTCTGTTGGAAAAACTCCTCACCTTGGCCGATTGAAATGTCGCCATCAGATCCATGATCGGAGGACCCCACCTATGGCCTATCTACGCAAATACCTCTGGATGAAGCTCTCTCCAGCATTCACCTGGACTCTGCTGAGAAAATCTGCCATCACATTGTCTGTTCCCGCAATGTGCACCGCCAAGATTGCCTGTAGGCGAATCTCCACCCAGGAGAACAGAGCTCCTGCTTCTACCTCCATGGCCATGCTTCTGGCACCGCCCAGCCAAATGAGGTAGGCCACCATCGTGGAATTGCCCAACTGGACTCGTACCACTCGACCTTTCACTGTGGCCTTAACTGCTTGAAGAACTAGAAACCCCACTTGCAGTTTCGGACGGTTGATCAAGCCCTGGACCTCCTGGTCGTTCCAAGTTCCTTGTGCGAACCAATCCCCACAGTGCGCTCCCCAACCAATGAGGCTCGCATCTGTTAACACTGGGAGCCACTGCGGTTGTTCCAGTGGCATAACCGCTGCCAGATTGCCTGGGCAAAGCCACCACTGAAGCGACTGCCTGACATGCAATGGGCACAGAAGCTGTTAAGAGTGTCGTTCTGGAGGGACCCGTGTCAAAGTAACGACCTTTGCCAGGGATGTATGCGCACTCTGGCCCATGGCACTATTTCCAGGGCCACTGCCACCGACTCTAGCCCTTGAAGATAGCTCCAAGCTGATGGTACAAAACGCTTTGGGGAAACTAGACCCAACTTAACGCCCTTTGGAAGAACTGTATGTGTGCCCTGGTCCCTGGTACTACCTCCAGGGTCACCGTTGTCCCTCAGACCCGCCGGTAGCTGCAAGCCACTGGAGCCCAAGTCAAAAGTAACTGTCCTATCCCCCCGTCGGCGGATCCGAGTTCAGCGTACTGGCAGACACTGTTCCCAATTGAGTGTGGACTGCACTCCAAAGTATTCTAGGCCCTGATACAGCATATCAGCTTATCAAATTAACCACGCAGCCGAACCTCTGAAGAAACTTCACTAGCGAACTAAGATTCCTTCCTTTCGCGGGGCCGCGGTCCCCACCATCCTGCCCTTGGTGGATCCATGTGGAGCCCCTACTATGCTGAGGGAAAAGGCCTGGAAGGGAATGAAGCTTGAATTCTAGAAACTTCTAGAGGGCTGCTCTGAGCGGAACATGCCCGTATGCCTCGGACTGAACAAGAAGACAAGAACTCCCTCGCTAAATCGTCACTATGAACGATCGCCAAGTGATGATCCATGCCGGACAACTCCTGCGGCCCCAGCACCACTGCTCCTAACGGCAGAAGACGATCTAGGGATTGTCGGGTCATGGCCGATGCAGCTGCCCTCTGCAGGGGAAAAGCATGAACAAGCATGAGCAACTTCAACCGAACCTTCGCAAAGTACCTCCAACCCCCCTTGGTCAGATGTAATCTGGCCCCAAGCAAGAAGAAACTCCCGATGTCACCCTATCGGTAGGAGTCCTGTCTGTCTGGCCCGCCTCACCTCCTTGTGGCATTCAAGAAGTTGCTGAGGGGGAGAAGCGAACCCCCTGCCCTCTCAACAAATCCCCGAGATCCTTTGATCTGCCCTCGTCTTCCAATACTTTATCTGGATAGTTAGCTTTTCAGATTATTAATATTTAATAGTTATTGTTGAGTGTTTTCACACAGTGAGGGCAGTTTTAAAGGCCTAAGTCAAGAATTCTGGAGAAATTGTACCTAAAACTCATTGGGGGTTTTTTTGTTTTGTTTTTTACACAAAAAAATCTATTAAGGATGTCTCCGGCGCAGGGGCATCCGAGTAGGCAGCAGGCCAGGCAAAGGCGTGTTTGGAAAGATACAATGGACTTAAATCCCCTGTAGCTCCCAAAAATGCTGGGAATGTCTGCAGCTCCATCCACACTTAGACCTGCTCCAGGCCCAAATGGACCCCAGGAAAGTGCTGGGACTAGCCTAAGATCAAAACTGAGAAGAACTAGGAACAGAACCCTGGACATCCTGGCTCCAAGCCACTACTCCAACCATTAGGCTGTTAGACATCTCCATCCTGAAATACTATTCTGGGGGTGTCTAACTAGTCACCCAAATTGCCCCCATCGTTTAAGAAATCGTGCCTGAAGTTGGATATACCTGCTTGCTAAACCCATGTTGTAGCAGCATCTCTCAGACTGCACTTGGACATCTTTTCTAAAACGTGTCCTCATGTTCCCATAACTGCTTACAATCCAACTTGGGATGCCTCCGAGAAAGAGGCAAATTAAATCAAATAAAAATGACTTCAAACTAAATCAACTGAACATACTGATCAAGGGATGAAATGTTTACAGGATATACTTACTAAACCCGAAAACTGAAGGAAGAGATACTACTTTAAGGCCATTCTGAACCCCCTATGAGGGTCTGACAAACTGCTGTACCCTTCTCCTTTTGAACCTGCAAGGCACCATAACGGTTGCAGACTTTGCACCTATGTGTCCCATGCAGACGCAAAATGAAAGAAAATCCTTACAGGTGGCCAGTATTCCATAGATGACAGACGACTTCCATTCAAAATACTGGATAAGTTTAATCCTGCTGAAAGCTTATGACATTCCAGTACCCCAGGGAAAGACCTGAATACAAACAAGGTTTGAATATACTCCAGAACATGCTATGAGGCAGGGCATTAACTTTTTTTGGGGGGGGGGGGGGGGAGTTTGAACTAGATTGCTGATCCCGAGTCTTCAGCCTCGAGGGCTCTGTGCTCGTCTCCTGCTGTTGCCAGCAATACTCTGGAGGCTTTATGAGCCAAAGATCCGGAGAAACACACAAATCCCCTGAATCTCCTGCTCTAAAGAGGCAGAAACTTGCACACTGCAAGTACGGACCCCATTGTCCTAGGCTGTGGCCCTGTGGATGCCCCAGACCCGCTCTGTGGTCTCGATGGCATTAGCAATGAAAAACAGAATTAAATGAAAAATAAGATACATTCTGAAGGACACAGGGAAGGGATTCCCAATCAGCTTCTTTTTTTTTTATGGTAAGGGCTTCCAATGACCCCCCAGGCAGAGGTGTGATTCCAACGGACAGAACTGACATTAAATTCAAAGAAATTAAAGCAAGATAGAGCTAAGGATATTAAAAATACAAAACTTTGTGGATTTCACTGAAAAGCAGAGCCAGTCAGCGTTCTGGAAAACTAGTACCCAGCTCTGCTCACCCGCGGCCTGCAAAAAGCATGGGAACCACAGCCTGTGCAAAATCGGGAGGGCCTGGTTGCCTGTGCCGCCCCCAGGTTCACGGCCCAAAGCTTCCCCACTCTATCCAGGCTGATCAGGCTGCTGCTCCGGTCTGCCGGCCATATGCGCAGGAGAAACCTCGTTACCTTGTCTCCTGCTGCCAGCCCGACGCCCTGCTATCCGCCACGCCAATCACAGCACAATGAGATCAGCCGCAGCAGAGAGGGCTTTCCTGCTTCTGGCATCTGCCACGTGATCCGACAGGAACGTAGCCGCCTGGCTTCAGCATTGCTGCCACCGCACAACTCCCCTCCGTTCCAACAAGGAGGTGAGAGCGGGTGAGTCAGCCGGATCAGTTCTGAGGGAGAATGAGCTAAATGGAAACCGGTTTGATTCCACTCAAGAAATTTGTTTTCAGGTGCTGTTGTGTAAAGAAAAAAAAGAATTAAATGAGAAACTGAAATCAAAAACCAACACTAACTACACTAAAGATTACTCCTCCGTTCTTCGTGAGCCCAGCAACTAGGCTCACTACATCCTGCTGCATGGAGACTGGACACACTGGAGGCTGATGGGAGATACCAGCAGGCTATATCCAGTGATGTCACGACTGACATGCCCAGTCTCCAAGCTGCAGGAGGAGGTGCACAACCCAGAGGTGGAGGACTAAAATGGAGAAATGAGGAAGCAGCTTTCCCTTAAAGGGGAGCCTGCTGAGGCGGGCCTTAGAAGAACCATCCACCGCCCAGTTGCAGAGCCAGAGGTAATGACAGGCTGCCACCAAAGCTATGTTCTTTGCCAAGCTCCTGATGAAATCATACTGGCTGCCAGGTACACTGCTCCAGACTCAATCCTTGCTGCCTCCCCCGGCAATTCGCTGGGGAGGTCACCAGCCAGTTGGAGCTGTTGGGACCACTGGAAGCACACTCTGGCTATCCAAGCCCCACATACTGACACCTGGAGAGCTAGGGCACTAATATCAAAAGCTTGCTTTAACAACTTGTCAAGCTTCCTATCCTGGGTATCCTTGAGGGCAGCGTTGCCCTCAACTGGTTACGGTGGCGTTTTCTTTGCGGCGGCGTCTCTGCATCCACTCTAGGTGAAGAGTAATTCCTTTTCTCCTTCTGGCAAGGGGTACAAGCATGACAGACCGTATCCCCCTTAACCAGGATTCTGGCTGATCCCACTCTTCCTGAATCATCTGCCGAACTACCTGGTGCACTGGGAAAACCTTCTGCAATTTCCTGACCGCCTGAATCAGCGGGTCCTTCAATACCTCTTCCTCTGCTGGAATGCATGCCGCCATACTGAGAACTTTCAAAGACTCAAAGGCAGCAACTCCTCGGCAGAAACCTGAATTCTGGCTTGCTCCTCCTCTGGGATCTCGCCTTAGAGTTCCTCCTCGTCCTCCCCCAACTCTGTCTGAGATTTCCCCCTTCCAAAGTCTGTGACAAAGGGGATCACATAACTTCATTAGCGAGTCTAGCCCACTTAGGTGGTAAGCCTGCATCCTCCTGCCCCTTGGAGTCTGACTGCCATGCTACAGCACACCCCTGCGCTGCTGCCGGCCCATGTGCTCCTTGCTGGTGCAGGCAGAATGCCTTATGCAGCAGAACGACTTCTGGGGAGAAACCACCCCTGCCCTCCACCCCTCCTGAAGAGATAGAGGGCCTGGGTTGAGGCAGTGGAGGAACAGACTGCTCAAAGGGGACCCCGACCAGAAAATTGCCTCCAGAGGCTCCCCTGACTCCTGAGAGGTGGAAGGCGGCAGATCCTGAGAGACATACCCGCCAGGAGTCCTTGCTCAGAGGCTGCCTCTGCACACCCTGGCCTCTGACACCGCCCCCCGCCAGGTTCTGCAGACTAAACACTGCAGTCTAGCTGGCATGGTGGCGCAATCCAGTAGTATAAGGTTCAACAACTTAACTATCCCTTAAAATATATATGTGATGTCAGGCCATATAGATATATGGTGTGGGGGGTGAGGTGTGGGTGTGTATAAATGCCCGTAACATGGGAAATAAGATCCCTGATGTTGAAGCTTTGGTGGGAGTGGCCGACTTGGATGTAGTGGCAGTTACAGAAACATGGTTCACAGAAAACCATGACTGCGATGTATCTATACCTAGCTATACTTTATTCAGAAAGGACAGGGTAGGAAGAAGGGGAGGAGTGCCACTACATGTAACAAATATTAAAGTTTTGGAATTACAGAGCTTAAAAAGGGAGAGAGGAGGCATTGTGGGTTAAACTAGAAAGAGGGAAAGAAATCTATTTGCATTGGTGTGATACACAGACCTCCCTCACAAGAGGAAGAGGTGGACAGTTAATTGAAGACATACGCCGCATTGCTAGGAAAGGGGAAGTGCTACTGATAGGGGATTTCAATATGCCAGATGTTGATTGGCACATTCCTGCTGCAGTATCATCTAGAAGTAGAGAGATCCTGGATTCTCTACAGGGAGAGCTATTCAAGCAATTGGTAACAGACCCCACACGTGAAGGGGCCATACTGGACTTGGTGCTTACCAATGGTGAAAGTGTTTGATGTTATAGTGGGAGATCATTTTACCATCCAATGATCAGATGGTGTGGTTCAGTATTAGGACTAGGGCTGTTAGAATCCATAAGTGAGGGTCTTAGACTTTAGGAAGACTAACTTTGCCAAGATGGGCCAACACCTCAGGGAGTCATTCGCAGAATGGGAACAGCTGGGGGATGTAGAAAAACAGTGGGCAAAACTGAAAGGGAGATATTTTAAGGGCAACCAACCTTTTTGTTAAAATGGTAAATAAAGGTAAAAAGGAAAAGACTGCTATGGCTTTCGAAAGAAGTAGCTGAAAGTGTGAAGAAAAAGAGGGAAGCCTTCATGAATTACAAGAGATCACAGAGAGAGGAAGACAGGCATCTATATTTGGAAAAACAGAAGCTAGCAAAGTAGTCAGGAAAGCATAGTTACTCACCTGTAACAGGTGATCTCCAGGAACAGCAGGAATTTAGTCTTCACATATGGGTATCGTCGGTACCAACAGAGCCTGCACGGGAACGCTCCCCAGCATCCAATTAGAAAGCTAAAAACTCATAATAAAAACTCAAATACATTTGTAGCAAAGAACTTGTCAGCTGAATCATTAGATGATAGAAAGGCAAAGGGGGCATTAGGAAAGCATAAGGCCAAAGCACAGAGACTGACTGAATTCTTTAAGTCCTTACTGAAGATGTAGAGAAGCCACCTATGCCTTAAATGGTATTTAAAGGTGATGTATCTGAGGAATTGAAACAAGTCTTGATAAACCAGAAAGATGTAATGCAGCTATTTGATAAACTAAAAAGAATAGCAAATCACTTGGACCAGATAGAGCTGCACCCTGGGATGTATGCTTTTAATAATCTATGAACCAATTATTAAAATCATCATTAGTACCTGAAAATTAGAGTGGCCAAAGTAATGCCAATTTTTAGAAAGGACTCTGGGATGATCCGTGTAAACTAGACCAGTGAACTTGGCATTAGTACTGGGCAAAATGGTAGAAGTCGTTATAAAGAATAAAATTACTGAACATATCGATAGTCATGATTTAATGGAAGAAAGTCAACATGAATTTAAAAAAGCAAAGTCTTGTCTCACTAATCAGTTTTTTTTGACCATGTGAATAAACATGTAAAGGCGAGCCAGTTGATATAGTTTATCTAGATTTTCAGAAAACCTTCGACAAGGTGCCTCATGAGAGACTCTTGGCAAAAGTAAAAAAAAAGTCATGAGATAGGGACTATTGTGGATCAGGAACAGGTTAAAAGATAGAAAGCAGAGAATAGAGCTAAATGGCCAATTTTCTCAATAGTGAAAGGTAAACAGTGGACTACCCCAGGGACCTGTGCTAGGCCCACTGCTTTGTAACATTCATAAATGACCCGGAAACAGCAACAAGTGAGGTGATCAAACTTTGAAAAAAATTATTCAAAGTTGTTAACACACAAGAGAATTGTGAAAAATTGCAAGAGAACCTTGATATATTGGAGACTGAGCATCCAAGAGGCAGATGAAATTTAAATATTGACAAGTGCAAAGGTATGCACTTAGGGAAGAACAACCCAAACTACAGTTATGTGATGCAAGGTTCCACCTTAGGAACCACCACCCAGAAAGATTTAAGCATCACCGTGGGTATGTTGAAACCTTCTGGCCAGTGTGCAGCAGCAGCCACCAAGCAAGCAAATAAACTGCAAGGAATCATAAGGAAAGGAAATGAGAATAAAACCAATGATATTATAATGCCTCTGTACTGATCCATGGTGCAACTGCACCTTGAATATTGTGTGCAATTCTGCTCACCATATCTCAAAGAGAATATAGCTGAATTAAAACAAAGGTACAGAAGAGCCACCAAAATGATAAAGGGGATGAAGAATACCCCCTACGAGGAAAGTGTAGTTACTCACCTGTAACAGCTGATCTCCAGGAACAGCAGAAATTTAGTCTTTACATATGGGTATCGTTGGCACTGATGGAGCATGCGTGGGTATGTTCCCCAGCGTCCAATAGGAAAGGTTTTGGGAGCATCCCACAGCGCCTGGGTGCTGCCTTTGCGCCTTTCCAACTGTCCCTCTGCAGTTGAGTTCATAGGAGGGAGGGAGGGAGTGCGAGAGAGCAAGCCACAGAGACACAATTAGGGGAGGTGGGTGGGTTGTGAAGCTAAAATTCTTGCTGTTCCTGGAGATCCTTTTACAGGTGAGTACGCTATCTCCAGAAACAAGCAGGAATGTAGTCTTCACATATGGGGACTCCTTAGCTGACGATGACAGGGAGATAGCCCCAGGAAGCTGCCACCCAAGTAAGGTGGTCCAACACTCAGGCACGATCCCACGTCAAAGGGAACAGAACCAGTACAAACATGGAATACACAGAAGGGTAAACCAAATTTTATTAAGAAAAAAAATGCCACAGGCCCGACAGGCCATATTTCGCTGCCTTCCTCAGGGGCTTAAAGTGGACTTAAAAGCTGTTTTTGCTTTGAAAACCTATATCTATACTACACCTTTTTCTTTTGATCTGTTATTTTCCAATGCGTGTGAAATAGGAGCAAACTCCTATACACTATACAGCAATTTGGAATTGCACTAACAGCATCTGCATACTTATCACCATCTACGCAGGATGACTGCCACGAAATTAAAGCTTCAGAAGCTTTAATTTCATGGCAGTCATCCTGCGTAGATGGTGATAAGTATGCAGACGCTGTTTTTACTCTCATAGGCAAAGGATATGCACTGTGCGATCCAGGTGGACAGTGTTCTTTTGGAAACTGGAAGTCCCAAATGACTAGGATCAAAAGCAACAAGGAATTAAGATTTTCTATGTTTCTGTGACTTCTGCCAGTAAAAAGCTAAAGCTCTTTTACAGTCCAAGGTATTGTGGTAGGCGAAGGCCTATGATCCATGCTGCTTGAACTAAACAGACAGGCCTAAGCAGCTTGACCTCTAAATGAAGCCTGTGGTTAGGCCCAGAGGAATGAAAACCCCCCTGAATGCTGCCACCATAGAATCGAAACTTAACTAAGCATAACCAAGCATTGCTAAGCAGAATCGAAACTTAGAAAAGATAGAAAAACTGCTTTAATTGGTACTGATAAGAATGAAAAGCTTCTATGGAATTAACTCTGCTGAAAGAAAGGTTACAGTACCCTGCTTTCCCACATGTACTAGTTAGCTAGTGACCTTGGAGGAGAAATGTATCAAGAGTCTAAGAACTGACCATTGTAATGAGGTCTGTAAGGGGGGGAAACAGGTGCTGAGCCCAGACAAAGGTCCTCATTGGATAGCTACGTAACGGTACCAGGATCAATAGATGGGGTGAGAAGGGTTACCGGGACCAATGAAAAGTTTGCCTATGTCTAGAATGGAGAAGAAAGGTATAAAAGTTGTCTTGCTAGAAACCATTGCTCAGCCATTTTGAATGAGATTCTGCTTGAGTCTTGTGCACAATAAAAGATTTGGACCTTCTGAACAGACTCCTGGTATTATTGGATTGTTTGCGCTCTGCCGCTACATATTCTTGGTGCATTGGCCGGGAACGTGTGGTTAATAGAGGGTATACGAGCTGATATACCACGACTTTCCACCTCTATAGGTTTGGTCCTGCCGGGCTCGTGCCCTTCCGACGTGGGCTCAGCTCCTGGGCGCCACAGGTCCAGTTGCATCGGAGGGAGCTGGGCCAGGCCTCGGCAGGTGCTGGACCCGGTCGGAGCCAACACCTCGAACCCGTGAGGGGAGTCGAGGTCCAACTCATGCGCTTGCTTGGGAACGGGGACCGGATCCGGTGAGTATCGTTTTTGGTATGTCTAGACAGATGAGTCAGAACTGCAGCTTGGAACTTGTGAAACTTGTGAACTTGTGAATTTTGGTAAGAGAGCTTGATCACCTCTCAAGGCGGTCCAATTAACCATGCATAGTGTATTCGCGGGGTGAACCCACCGTCTTCTTGGAATAACTTTGGAATAACCAGCATAACTTGTATAACTTTGGTACAGCTTAGTGAGAAAAGACAGGATTGGGCATTTTGGGATTACGTTGCTAGCATGATTGTGTGAATGAAGCGTGGTTGAGAGGTCTGGTGACAGACCAAGCGAAGGCGGACTCCTGAGTAACGCAGTTCCTGGCCGGGCGACCGCGTCCAGGTCGTAAAAAGGAGGAAGCGACCCTCTTGTCTTGTTTTTTGTTTCCCTTGAATGTTTCTAGGGCTGTGAGGACCCCTCACCCACGGTCCGCCCTCCTTTTCCCTTCTGTTTGTTGTTGCGCGCACACATCGATATGGGAGGGGCGGGGTCTACTGTGCACACTCCATTAGAATGTATGATCAAGTACTTTAATAAAGGATATTCAGGAGATTATGGGGTGAAAACGACTGCGTCACAATTACAGGTTGTATACTAGGGAGTAGCCCGCATTAGACACCATGTGGCCCCGAGATGGAACATTTGCCATAGGAATTATTAAGTCAGTTCACCAGAAGGTGCGAGTAGCGCACCCTGACCAGTATTCCTATATAGATTCCTGGTTAAGTATTTGTGAGAGCCCGCCCCCTTGGGCTCGGCATTATGAAGAACAGTGCAGAATAATGGTAGCGCTGACAGAACAGACACAGAAGACAGGGATAGAAAAGAAGCCTGTTGATCCCGAGTCCCTGGAAGTTGTAACTAGACAGCCCCAAGCTCAGCGCCCAGTAAAAGTACCACCGTGTCCCGCGGCAGGCCCCCGGGACTGGCAAATTCCACCCCTTGACCTGCCAGTAGCTCAGCGAGACGATCCGCCCCCTGAAGAGGCCGATCAGCTCGAGACTGATGAAACTCTTGAGTCAGAGCAGGAAGAAGAAGAAACGTCTTCCCAGTACGAGACTGACAGTGTAAAATCAGTTGTCAGTGCAAGCTCATCTGTTGCAAGCGAAGGTTCCCAGACTAAGCTTAAGTTGAGAAAGAGGCCCTACCAAGATATTGCCATTGTGGCAGGTCCCGGGAATGCCCGTAAGGAACGAGGAGAACCAGATAGTAGCAGGACCCACGAGTCTAGTTTATGTGCCATTCTCCACTACTGATTTGTTGAATTGGAAAATGCATTATGCTTCTTACAGTGACAAGCCCCAAGAATTAACAGAGGTAATAAATATCATGCAAACCCACCAGCCTACTTGGGCAGATTGCCGTCAACTCCTGTCTACTTTATTTACTACTGAGGAGCGGACGAGAATTATGCAAGCAGCTGTCAATTGGTTAGCAGAAAATCCCCTAGTAGAGGGAGGAGGAGGAATAGATAACCGTGAAGCAGCAAAGAAAGAATTTCCTAATGAAGACCCTCAGTGGGATCCAAACACCGATGAAGGGTCCAGAGCCCTAGCTCGGTTTTGCCAAGGCCTTTTACAAGGTCTGCGAAAGGGGGGTCAGAAAGCCATGAACCTCTCCAAGGCGCAGATGAAAGCCCAGCAGTATTCTATGAGAGATTAGCTGAGGCATATAGAATGTACACACCCTATGACCCAGCAGCACCAGGGAGCCTGTGCATGGTGAATGCTGCTTTTGTCAGCCAGTCCCAACCAGACATTAGACGTAAACTACAGAAACTAGAAGGGTTTGCGGGCATGAATACGTCACAGCTAATGGAAGTCACCCAGAAAGTGTTTGTGAATCGTGATAATGAAAGACAGAGTGTAAAATGAAGAAAGCTGATTTTCTGGCTGCTGCTTTAGTTGAACAGAAACGGGGAGATTTCCCTAACCGAAGGAGCAGAGGTAGAGGGAGGGGCCGAGGAGATAGCCGGCCCATGTTAGGCGTGAATCAATGCGCTTATTGCAAGGAAGGACATTGGAGGAATGCATGCCCGCAACTCGAAGACGCCTCACACGAAGAAGAAGAACACGCCCCTCGGAGAGGGAGAGAGGCCGATCACAGAATCGCAGAGGAACAAATCGAGTACATTTCCAACAGGAAAGAGGAGGCCATAGAAGGAGTTGCAACCGCAACAGACTATGATTTAGATGAAACAGATTAGGACAGACCAGGCTCTGAATTTGCCTTGGGTCCCCAGGAGCCTATGGTCTGCTTAAAGATAGGGGACCAATTCATGGACTTTATGGTTGATACTGGAGCAGAACATTCTGTAGTAGATAAGCAAATTGCTCCTTTGTCCACGAGAGCAGTCACTATTATGGGAGCAACTGGTGCCAGAGCCACCAAGTCTTTTCTGAAAAACCACATATGTGAATTAGGAGGACAGCAAATAGCACACCAATTCCTTTATATGCCTGAGTGTCCAGTGCCACTACTGGGACGAGATATGCTAGCCAAACTGCAGGCCCAAATATCCTTTACTGAGAAAGGAGAAATGCAAATGACTAAATTCAAAGCCTGCAGGATTAATGGTGCTTACTGTTCCCCGAGAAGAAGAGTGGAGATATTACAGTACTAAGCCAGTTCTAGATACCAATTTCAGCATGCCAACAAGCATTATGGCTCCTCCTGGCGTATGGGCAGAAGGTAACACACCAGGCCTAGCCAAGCACATAGCCCCAGTAATTGTGACCCTTAAGCCTGGAGCAGAACCAGTACATGTTAAATATCCACTCCCAAGACCAGCCATTGAGGGCATTCATCGCCATTTGTTAAGATTACTGGAGTATGGCCTTCTCAAAGTATGTCAATCACCTTGGAATACACCTCTCCTGCCAGTAAAGAAGCCTGGTACAGGTGATTACCGCCCAGTGCAAGACTTGAGGAGAGTGAATGAAGCAGTCGAAACCATACATCCAGTCGTGCCAAATCCCTATACATTTAGGACTAATACCTGCTGAAGCTATCCACTTTACTGTCCTGGATTTGAAAGATGCATTTTTCTGCATATGATTAGCCCCGATTAGCCAATTGTTTGCCTTTGAATGGCAGGACCCTGTCTCAGGAAGACGGGGCCAACTCACTTGGACACGATTGCCTCAAGGATTCAAGAACTCACCCACCATTTTTAGTGCAGCACTGAACCAAGATCTTTCAAGCTATCCTGTAATTCCTGGGAAAAGAGTGCTTCTCCAGTATGTGGATGATCTATTGGTAGCTACCACATCGGAGAGTGAATGTGTACAAGCCACAAATGACCTATTACAACTACTAGATGAAGCTGGATACAAAGTTTCCAGAGCGAAAGCACAGCAATGCCAAACGGAAGTAAAGTATTTGGGTTTCCAGCTGACCAAAGGAAGCCGGCAGTTAGGACCAGAAAGAAAAGAAGCTGTGTGTAGTATCCAAACCCCAACCACCAGGAGGCAAGTCAGAGCCTTTCTGGGAGCAGCAGGATACTGCCGAATATGGATACCCAACTTTGCTCAGATTGCTAAACCACTATATGAAGCCACCAAAGGAGAAGAGAAGTCACCACTAGAGTGGGGACCCGATCAAGAGGAAGCTTTCAAAACCTTGAAGAAAGCATTAATGTCATCACCAGCACTTGGACTACCAGATGTCCAGAAGCCTTTTCATTTGTTTGTACATGAAATGCAAGGGAACGCTCTAGGAATGTTAACTCAGACATTGGGAGCGACCTGTAGCATATTTATCAAAACAATTGGACACTGTATCCAAAGGATGGCCGCCATGTTTGAGAGCTTTAGCAGCCACAGCATTGTTAGTAAGTGAAGCAGACAAACTCACATTAGGACAGAACCTACGTGTTACAGTACCACACGCAGTACTTGCCCTTGTGGAACAAAAAGGAAATCATTGGTTTACCAACTTTCGAATGCTGAAATACCAGAGCATGCTATGTGAAAATCCTCGAATACAACTGGAAGTGAGCCATGCTTTCAACCCAGCCACCTTGATACCAATCAGTGAGGACACACCAGAACATGACTGTATAGAAGTCATGGACACTGTTTTCAAGTCGACCTGATCTAACTGATGTACCAATAGAAAACCCTGACCAGACTTATTTTGTGGATGGAAGCAGCCTCAATGGACGACGATGTGCCGGGTATGCAGTAGTCACCCGGGAGAAAGTCATTGAATCATCAGCTCTTGCCTCAGGAACATCAGCACAGAAAGTGGAATTGATAGCACTAACAAGGGCACTAGTATTAGGTGCCGGACTTCAGTTGAACGTATATACAGACTC
This sequence comes from Ichthyophis bannanicus, assembly GCA_033557465.1. Classification (NCBI taxonomy): domain Eukaryota; kingdom Metazoa; phylum Chordata; class Amphibia; order Gymnophiona; family Ichthyophiidae; genus Ichthyophis; species Ichthyophis bannanicus. The sequence continues at coordinate 775,132,517 of CM066031.1, forward strand.
AAAATACACTTTCACAACTTTACATGCTCATGGAGCTCTGTATAAAGAGCGAGGACTCATTACCTCTGGAGGCAAATCAATTAAGTATGGCCCAGAAATATTGTTACTAGATGCAGTATGGGCCCTGGCACAAGTTGCTGTGATGCACTGCCGAGGCCACCAAACAGGAAAAGGAGAAGTTGCCAAAGGAAACAGATTTGCTGATGCCTCAGCACGCAAAGCAGCCATGACAGGCCAAATTTCATCACAAGCAATACCAGTACAAGCAGTATTGTTTCCAGTACCCCTTAACTTGTGGACGCCACGATATACCATGAGAGAATTGGACTATTATTGCACTATAGAGAAGGGGGTACCGAGGGATGGATGGATTGAGCTGCCACCAGAAGAGGGTAGCCAACCTCCAGGACGAATAGTGATCCCTGAATCATTGGGACCGGCCTTCATAAAGGCCTTTCATCAAGCCACACATTATGGGAAAAATGCAATGGAAAAAGCACTCAGACCCCATTTTTGCATGGCAGTGTTGGGAGCCTTGTCAGCCTCAGTAGCTCGCCAGTGTGTAACTTGTGCAAAGAACAATGCTAAGCAGGGTCCTACACCACCACCCCGAGCTCAGTCAGGTGGTGTAACCCCTATGCACAACCTACAAGTAGACTTTACTGAAATGCCAAAAGCCAGTGGATATCGCTACTTGTTAGTCTTAGTTTGCACCTTCTCTGGGTGGGTGGAATCTTTCTCCACCAGGACTGAAAAGGCCAGAGAAGTTACCAAGGTTTTGTTGAGGGAAATTATCCCCAGATTTGGAATCCCTGCAGTAATAGGGTCAGACAATGGGCCCTCATTTGTATATCTCAGATTACCCAACAGTTAGCAAGTGCCTTACAGATACAATGGAAGTTACACACTGCATACAGACCCCAAAGTTCAGGGAAAGTTGAACGAATGAATCGTACTCTAAAATCTCAGTTGTCTAAGTTGTGTCAGGAGACGCACCTGAAGTGGCCCCAAGTTCTCCCAATAGCTTTTACTCAGAATACGCTCAGCCCCTGTGAAATCATCAGGATGTTCTCCCTTTGAAGTCATGTATGGTAGACCCCCACCAATAGTGCAGGGAGTTTGACACAAATTGGTTCAGAGATAACCAGACAAGAACTCCTAGCTCTTAGTTCTGTTCTGCAGGCTCTTCATGCGTGGATACAGGACCAGTTACCCATCAACATGACGGAATCCCTGCATCCCTACAAGCCTGGTACCTCAGTGTGGATCAAAGATTGGAAGACACCGCTGGAACCTCATTGGAAGGGACCATACACCGTCATCCTGTCTACACCAACAGCTGTCAAGGTTGCAGAAATCAAATCCTGGATCCATCATAGCAGAGTAAAGCCGGCAGCAGTTCCAGACCCAGATCAGTGGACAGCAGTGCAGCATCCTGATATTTCTTTACGACTCTCCCTGAGGCAGCAACCAGCAGCCTAGAACTTCATTCAGGCCACCCAAGAACTACAGTACTCCACAGAAGACAAGTCTTTCGAAGAGGATTGCTGTTTCCAATACAGCAAAACTTGTTTTCTTCACTGACTAACTTTGCACTCACAGACTTTCTTCAGGCCAACTACGGTTGGTAAGTTGGCATACAGCAGAAACTTGAGGATCTTCAATCAACATTGACACCCGTTGAATTGCTTCATTAGCAAACGGGTCAGCAGCATTGTGTCAAGCAGCAGTGAACGTCGAGGTCAAGATCTTCCAGCGGAGATTCAGAAGGACTACAATCAACATGCATCTTTGCTTCTATTTTGTTCTGGTTGCCTGCATGGGGAGCTTTGAACTCACTTTTGCTTTACCCCCATGTACTGCCTGCATTACTTCCACTCGGACTGGAATGAAAGTAACTCAGACTTTGCTTTACCATTCCTACTACACCTGCACTGGTGCAGTAAGTCGGTGTATATATATAATACCACTGAACTGAACATTTGCACCAAGAGTGATACTAAAGTTTGTTTTAACCTGCATCAGAATCCATCCTATTACACTCTAGAAATACGATGGAATGATGCAGATGGAGCTTTACTTAATGCTACACCCCCACTTACTGATCCTACAAAGAGTGCTGTTTTGTATTTTGATGCTTGTGATGCTATAAATAGCACAATTAGAACGACTATCTCTAACTGGGAAAAAGCATATCATGATCACAAGTATATGTGTCCAGAAGGAACTACCGGGTGGGGAGCCTGTACAGGTAAACGAGTTTTATCAAATGAACATAGCACAGCACCAGTTGAAGATTACTATTGCCCAAAGTGGGAATGTGTGTTCTATGCCACATGGAAGACGGGTATGATAGAAAATACCAGAGATAAATCGAATGGCTGCCTTACATCAGCCATATGTAAAGAATCCAGAAAAATGTAAGAAAGGTGCTTGTAATCCATTAGAGTTATATATAATAGATCCCAGTGCATGGACACAAGGGTATAAATTTGGACTACGCATTGCAGGCTCTGGGTCAGATCTAGGGACTATTGTATATATTAAGCTGAACACCCAGGCCCATCGTTCATCACGGTACCATATACATAATACCTTCTACGAAACTATGCATATAAATAAGTTTGATATCCCTCACCCTTCTCAAAATCTGTTCTTAGAATTAGCTGGAGCAGTAGTATCCAGTCTCCACATTTCAGATTGTTACTTTTGTGGAGGAACTAGAATGGGCGATCAGTGGCCCTGGGAGGCCCAAGAATTGAATTACTCAGTAGTCTATAATCATACTGAGCTACATAAGACCACAAGTGAATGGGTATTAGCACACCCAATAGTTGGACGTCTGTTATGCTCGGACTGGATCCCAGTTCAATTTGAAAGTGGGACAGCTTGTCTGCCTTAGTCAGAAGTTTTATAATGACACCACAAAACAGACATCCTGGTGGTCAGGAGTTAATGAACCTGAACCGACCAACCCATTAGCAAAATTCCCTGAGCTTGCCGATCTATGGACCAACCTTGCCCAGCCTCATGCCTGGCAAGCCCCACCTGGTTTGTATTGGATCTGTGGAACCCGAGCATATGCTCGCCTCCCTATTCACTGGGGAGGGGCATGTGTCTTAGGGACCATCTGACCTTCTTTCTTTGTTACCCACAGAACATGGAGAACAATTAGGTTACCCCGTGTATACTAGGAGAAATGAGAGCAGCTTTGCAGATAGGCAAATGGGAAAGATGGGAAGGTGAAGATTGGCCACCTGAAAGAATTATTGCCTATTATGGACCTGCCACTTGGGAGCAAGATGACACTTGGGGATACCGGACCCCTGTGTATATGATAAATATTATACGCTTGCAAGCAGTTGTTGAATTAATAACTAATGAAACTAGCCAAGCACTCACACTTCTAGCTAGACAGAGCACACAAATGCGTACTGCAATATATCAGAATCGCTTGGCACTAGATTACTTATTAGCAGCTGAAGGAGGAGTATGTGGTAAGTTGAATTTAACCAATTGTTGTTTGAAGATAGATGACAAAGGTCAGGTAGTTGAAAATATTGCTGAAAACATGCAAAAGCAAGCCTATGTGCCAGTACAGACTTGGCATGGTCTTCAGATGCCTAATTGGTTCGAATCTATCTTCTCTGGATTAGGAGGACTCACTACTTTTGCTATGATAATATTAGTATTTGTAGCCATGTTTTTGCTGTTACCATGTATCATCCCATGTTGCATGCGCTCTAATAGTGTTATTGAGAATACAGTAGAACGGAAAACTGCCACTAAGATTTTGGCCTTATGGCACCCTAATCCTGGTACGCTTGGTCGTAATCCAACCCCAGTGTAATTGAGTGATTTAAATCTCACACCTTATTAGCTATAGGGTGAGATTAATCAAAGGGGGGAATGTGGTAGGCGAAGGCCTATGATCCATGCTGCTTGAACTAAACAGACAGGCCTAAGCAGCTTGACCTCTAAATGAAGCCTGTGGTTAGGCCCAGAGGAATGAAAACCCCCCTGAATGCTGCCACCATAGAATTGAAACTTAACTAAGCATAACCAAGCATTGCTAAGCAGAATCGAAACTTAGAAAAGATAGAAAAACTGCTTTAATTGGTACTGATAAGAATGTGAAAAGCTTCTATGGAATTAATTAACTCTGCTGAAAGAAAAGGTTACAGTACCCTACTTTTCCACATGTACTAGTTAGCTAGTGACCTTGGAGGAGAAATGTATCAAGAGTCTAAGAACTGACCATTGTAATGAGGTCTGTAAGGGGGGGAAACAGGTGCTGAGCCCAGACAAAGGTCCTCATTGGATAGCTACGTAATGGTACCGGGACCAATAGATGGAGTGAGAAGGGTTACCGGGACCAATGAAAGGTTTGCCTATGTCTAGAATGGAGAAGAAAGGTATAAAAGTTGTCTTGCTAGAAACCATTGCTCAGCCATTTTGAATGTGATTCTGCTTGAGTCTTGTGCACAATAAATGATTTGGACCTTCTGAACAGACTCCTGGTATTATTGGATTGTTTGCGCTCTGCCGCTACAGTATGAAGGTTCCTTTCTGCGCTGGAGGCATAAGGCCTTGGAAAAAATACAGGAAAGTAAACCACTTGGTTTAAATGGAAAGGCGAAACCACCTTTGGCATAAAGTGTGGATGAGTCCTAAGAACTACCTTATGGTGGAACCTTGTATAAGGAGGATCAGCCACTAACGCTTGCAATTCACTGATGCGACATGCCGATGTGATTGCAATGAGGAAGATGACTTTCCAGGAAAAGAATTTCAAAGATGTAGTGTCTAATGGTTCAAAGGGCGGTTTCATGAGCTGCCCGAGCACCAGATTTAAGTCCCATGCCACCAGTGGTGGCTTAATGGGAGGCTTTGTTAAAAGAAGGCCTCTGTGCGAAGCCTGCAGCGGAGTGGAATGGCAGCATAAAGCAGAGCTCCGGAGGGATTCCTGTAGATTCCTGTGACTACATGGCCAAAATGCGCTGTGAATGGCCTGTGACTACATGGCCAAAATGCGCTCAGAAGAGTCCGACGCCGGTAACACCAAGGCAGGGAAGCTGGTCAGGCCAAAGCCGACCCGACTAGAATTTGCGGCGGCACCAAACTCCAGCACGAAGCACTCAAAAACGGAGCCTTTATCCCCACAGAAAATGGCTGCCGGGCAAGAGCACCCCAGGGCCCTCCAAGAACTATTAAAAGAGGAGCGGGCAGTAAAGGAAATGGTGAAGGCCAACAGTGAGTCGCTTGCTTGCATGCAGGATATGGGATTGCTTAAAGGCAGAATGGAGGCGCTTTCCTTAAGCCAGGATAAGAAAGTTAAAATTAAATGTGCATGAGGAGTGGTTAAGGGCGCTGGACAAGCAGGCCAAGCAAATCAAGGCAATACAGAGGGACACTGAGGATAGTAATAACAGAGCGCACAGAAACATAAGACTTGTGGGTGTCCCGGAAGGTGCAGAGGGGAAAGATCTCTGCATTTCTAGTGAAACTGATTCCTACAGCTCTAAAAGTGAATTTTGACATACCGTTTGAGAGAGTGTGCTCATAGGGTCACCACACAGATCTCCCCAAGTAACCAGCGCCTGCATCCAATTATCATGAAGATCCTTCGATACCAGCAGGTCGCTCAAATTTTGGCTGTGGCCCGCTCATGGGTACCGTTGGACTTTGAGGGGCATAGGCTGTCGCTGTTTCGAGACTTCACGAAAAGCACCATTGACCGGCAAAGAAGTTTTTTGGCCCTGAGACCCTGGTTGCAGCAGTTACAGGCGAGATATGGGCTTTTCTACCCAGCACGAATGAGGGTCACGCTGCACAACCAGACGCATTTCTTTGATAATAGAGACCTTACAAGCATTTTTAGAAGAAAACGAACTGTTGCAGATGCGTTGAGGCCCAAAATGGTTCAGAGGAGTCAGCGGTTGTCTCTGTCAGGACTGATACTAATAAAAGGCTTAGTTGTTTTAATAGATACTGTAGTAGTATAATGTTTTTGTGCCATGTTATACTTGACTGTGTAGTCTAAGCGGGGGTTGATTTTTGTAGTCCCTCTGTGTCCATTCTGTTCACTCTGGGCTCACCCAATGTTTGTAAGATGGAAGGTATTCCACCGGGGTCCACCAGGGCTATAGGTGCTGCTTCTTTGATATGGTTGGCAGCATATGTAGTCAAGGGGGGTTGTTGGCATGGGTATGTTATGATGGTTGCCTTAGGGGGAGACACTGCTACTGTGGGCAAGGAAATGGTCGGTGGCTTTCTGCTCAAAGGGCTTGCTATGTCATTGTCAGATAGAATAAGCCCCAAAGCGTGAGAGATATGTTAGTTGGATTTACAAATGTTAATGCTTAAGATTCTCACTGAATGTAAAAGAGATCAATAACTATCAAGTGGAAAAAAAAATCCTGTATGGAAGGCAAGGGAAGGCAGATATCTTTCTTTAGCAAGAGACCCACTTAAACCTGAGGGAGTCTCTGAAGCTTAACCTAAAACCCTTCACGCTGGTGGCGTTTTCTGCTACCATACATAAGCATAATGGTGTGGTCATATTGGTCAGGGCATCCCTTGCTCCAAAAGTGATTCAAACTAGAACGGACCAAGAGGGGAGATGGGCCAAAGTACGGCTCCAGGTTGGAGGGCTCGACCTGGTCCTCATGAATATATATGCCCCCAACGACAATCTGGATTTCTTTAAAGTCATCGCGGAAGGGAGCAACTTTATTTCATTACCTGATTTTCTTCTGAGGACTTGGTGCCCGTCGATTCAGCTCCCCATTGGCTAGCTGCTAGGAGGAGGGCCATTTAAACACTGGCTCCACCGCGGGATGTGATAGCGGGTGCGTGACTGAAGGGGCGTGACCAAAGGGGGAGGTTCTGCCCCTTTGGTGCCCATTCGGTGCACTTTGTGCAGAAGGTTGACCCTGTAATGGGGAAGAGGAGAAAACGTCACTTGCAACCTGAACAGCTGAAGGCAGTTAAAGTTGCTGGGCTGATGGATGCCCACGTACGTGTGGTGAGCCATCTGCCATCAACTGGTCCATTGACTGCTGATTCGTTGGATGTATCCGCAGTGAGTAACACTGTCTCACCTATTTCTGCTGAGGGTATAGCGCAGCCCAGCCAGGAGATTGGACACACTGGTCCCGTTGTGTGCTCCTCCCTGGAAGTCGGACTGGAGCATAACGGTTCCGCATTACTTGATGAATCCTTTTTGAGACTTGATCCTCCTTCAAGAAACTTACCCCCCCCCCCCCAATTGCCTTCTACGATCACCTTTACGGCCTCAGGTGGGATGTCGGAACCGCCTGTGGATGTTTCCCTTAAAGACATATGGTCGATAGTTTCACGTATGGAGTCTTTTCTAGCTAGTTCTTTGCAGAAGGTAGGGATGTTCTTTAGGGAAACTAACTAAATTGTCTGATTTTGAAGTACGACTCTTGTCTGTGGAAGAAGCTATAGAATCTAATGATTTAAAATTATCCTCAACAAAAAGGTAATAGCTACAGTTTCTCAGGATGTTTGTTCATTACACAGACAAGATGAATTGTTGGAAAATATAGTTCGTTCTAGGAACTTGCGTTTACTTAATTTTCCTCACACTATCTTTCTCCTATAATTTTGTTTTGTAAGTACAGTCAAACCTCGGTTTTCATTTGCCCCGGTTTTCATACGCTTCGGTTTTCAACGTCTTTTCTGACTGAGATTTTGTCCCGGTTTTCATGCATTGCTTCGGCTTTCAGCGTCTTTTGACTGAGATTTTGTCCCGGTAGCAGGGAAGAAAAGCTGTCAACGTAAGCAGGAGATGTTGCATGAATGTGGGAGGCAGTTCTTTCTCTTGCAGGGTACGTCTGAAGCTATATCATTAAGATTTTCTGCCATTCTGAAGCATTGAGCAGATAATGTAAAGGTATTTTAATGGACTGAATTCAATGTGATTCCGAAGAGAGCTGGGCACAGCAGCTTGTCAGGGGTGGCTAAGGCCAGATGTTAACATACTGTACTGTACAGTACTGTACTTAGCTTGCTTTCAGTGATGTTAAATGTTCATTTATCCATTTCATTAGTCATTTATATTTATTTCTCATTGTTTTCTGTATGTAAAAATATAGTTATTCTCTATAAAATGTATTTTTTGTGAATATTTTTGGGTGTCTGGAACGGATTAATTGGATTTACATTATTTCTTATGGGAAATATTGCTTCAGTTTTCATACGTTTCGGTTTTAGTCAGACTTTTTCGAACAGATTAATCATGAAAACCGAGGTTTGACTGTATTTAAAAGAAGTGTTATTAATGTTGAAAGTATTCTTATTTCTCGAATTTATTATGTTCCTAAAGGAAAAGTGTTTAAAAGGGTCAGAAGGGGTTGGGGAGGCACAATATGATCAATTAGCACTTTCCACTTTGGATATTACTGGGTTTTTGGAATAGTCTACCGACGATATCTCCTCTAGGGATACATTGCTAGTTACTTTTGTAATGGAAATGGATAAGGATAAAATATTGCGACTTTACTTTCAAAAGAAATCTGAAAAGTTTGGTGGTCAATCTATTCAAATATTTCCTGATGTGTCCAGGGCTACACAGGTTCGGCGCAAGGCTTTTCTGGAATTATGCCCTTGTGTGGTAACTATTGGTGCTTTATTTTACCTTAAGTTTCCCTGTAAATGTCAGGTAGTTTTTCAAGGTAAACGCTATGTGTTTTTTGAAGTGGATCAGTTGATAAATTTTCTTAAAGACAAGGATTAAACCTTAAATATATTATGTTCTTCTGGCTTTATATGAGCTTGTTTTATCTTTTAGGGATCAATCTGGTCTATTTTGTTTGGACTCTATGATGCTTCTCCTTGATGTGGGCTATATATGCATGTATTTTGTATTAAGAATATTTTTCTCTGTGATTCTTTAATTACTTGTTTTAATTTCCACATAAGTTCTGTAAACCTTAATAAAAATAAAATTTAAAAAAGTCATCGTGGAAGAAATGCACACTGATCTCACCCCAATGTCAATCCTAGGTGGGGATTTTAATCGTATTTATTTACATTCTCTTATATACCGCACTATTCTGCATCAGTGCAGTTTACATTGAACAAACTGAAATTACATTGAACAGGACATTATAACTTGGAGATAACCCTCCATAGCCCATGTTCCCTGTAAAATAGTTAAGTGGCTTGCCCAAGACCACAAGGAGCACCTGTGGGACTAGAAACCCCAGTCCTTCCGGCCCAAGGTAGCTGTCCTCTAATGAGATTTGAACCCCTGACCTTCTGGCCTGAAGTACCTGCCCCAACCACTAGGCCACTCCTCCCAATCTTGTGCTGGATTCCTTAATGGATAGGACCCCCCCCCCCCAGGACAACCAGGCCTCCTAAAGCTTATTCAGTTCTCGCTTCACTGATGCAAGAGGCTGGTCTGGTGGACATATGGACTGCTGCACCCTGTGGAGCGGGAGTTCACTTTCTTCTCTTTGCCACATCAGTCCTCATCACGGATTGATTTGTTGCTGGTCTCCAAAGTCTTGGTTCCCAATGTTATATCGGCCAGTATACATGCAGCTCACATATCAGATCATACGGCCATCTCTATATGTTGGTGTGGGATAGTTCCCAGAGTCCAAAGACTATGGGATGGTTTGACAAATCGCTCCTGGATAACATGGAGTTTCGCCTTACTATCCAATCAGCCATTGTGAAGTATTTCCAGTTTAATCCCCCCAAGCAACCGCAGGCTGGGCCAGATGGGAAGGCTTTAAAGCCTCTAAGAGCTACTATCACCAGCTTTGGTATTAGACAGGCCAGGCAGCGGAAAAAGGAAATCTGTGAGCTAGAATCGCAGATAAAGGCTGGGGAACAGATACTTGCTAAACGCTCCGACTAATATTCTGTTACACCTGCAAAGGTTAAGGCTTAAATATAATTTGATATTATCCTCTGAAGCCTTACAAAACATCAAGGTGCAGAAGAATTTGTACTACATGGAGAGCAACAAGGCCGGTTGCTTATTGGCCAATTCTGTGGGCCCATAGGGAGGCCGGTCGAATCTCGGCTGTATGCAACCTGCCTACTCAAGTGCTGCTGGTTAAAGATGCCGACATCGCAGAAACTTTTAGATCTTTTTTTGATCAGCTATATACAGGGGAATCAGAATTCTCTCCGGAGTCATTTGGAAAATTAATGGATAAAGGTCAGTAGACCACCACTGAGCAAAGAGGCAGCAGAAGAGCTAAACAAACAGATTTCCCTTGATGAAATCAATCAAGCGATAAGGTCCCTGTCAGGAGGAAAGACTGTGGGGCCAGATGGTCTCCCAACGGACTTTTTCAAGACCTTCGCCAAAGATCTTGGTCCACATCTGCAGCAATATTTCCAGTCGTTATTGGATGAGAGCCCGCAGGTGGGGGGCCTTCGCTTCTGCAAAGGTCATGGTCCTGGAAAAAAGCAGGGAGGGATCCCCAAGCTGTAGGTAACTACCGTCCAATATCCCTCTTAAACGCCGACTACAAAATTTACTCTGCTTTGGCGCGTCTGACTGGGGTAAACCCCTTGCTGATCCATCTGGATCAGTGTGGATTTGTGGAAGGTAGATCAAATGCAGATAATGCCCGACATGTTCTGGCTGAGGCGAGGGAAGGGAAACCCCGCTGGTGGGTTTATCCCTGGACGCTGAAAAAGCTTTTGACTAGAGTGGGACTCTTTTCACTGCCCTCAAGTGGTTCGGTTTTGAAGATGGCTCTCAGTCTCCTGAAAGTAATGTATGCCAGACCACTTGCCAGCATTTGTTTTAACTCGATTCAATCCCGGGACCTGCTGCTGGGTCAGGGTACCTGTCAGGGCTGCCCTCTTTCGCCAATGTTATTTAATCTAGCACTGGAGCCTCTGACTCTTGCTGAGCCAAAATCTTAAGATTCAGGGCATAAACATTGCGGGTACCGAGGTTAAACTTCCAGCATATGCAGATGACCTTCTGCTTTTCTCAAACCCTGATTCTGTGCTGCACATCCTGGACCAGATAAACCAATACTTGTTGTCGGGCTACAAGATCAATTGGTCAAAATCAGTAGTTTTCCCTCTTAATCCTCATGTGTATAAATCTGATTTGCAGGAGTTCCCTTTTATCTGGGAACCTAAAATGGTAAAATATTTAGGGGTGTATTACTGCTATCCGCTGGAAAAGGCAATCAGTTTCAATACAAATACCATATTATCCAATATCCAGGGCATGGTTAACAAATGGTCCCCGCTGTTCTCATCTTGGTGGGGGTCGCTTGGAGACAATCAAAATGACCATTGTTCCCAAAGTCAACTATTTTTTTAGAAATGTTGCCATCGTACCTGCCTCAGCAGTTCTACTGGCAGGTTGAGCGGATACTGACAATTTTTGTGGAACAAGCCTGCAAGAATAGCGCTCAAAAAGCTTAAAGCCTGTAAGGAGAAAGGGGGTGTTTGCTTCCCAGACTTTGTGATACCATAGTGCTTTCTTGCTGCGGCAGGGCTCCAGATGGACTGAACAATTGATGGCACAGAGCCCGGTATGGCCACCATTAGAGAAGATGGTGGCTCCTTTTCCTTTGAAACTTCTCCCTGGAATGCTTATGAGGGATAAGTTTGAGAGAGTGCAAATTGTGAGGATACACAAAAGGCCTTTCAAGAACTACTTCAAATACTTGAACCAGCACAAAGGACTTCCACCCTTCTACCTGTGGTATAACCCCTTTTTCAAAATACAGCAGGAGTCCTTTGCCTGGCAGCAGTGGTATGGGAGAGGCATATGGACCTTAGGGAAATTGCTTAGCGATGGCAGATGGAAGAACTTCAATAGGCTACAGCAGGAGTTTGATCTCCCGAGTTCCCAGTATTTTCAGTGGATGCAGTTGAGGGACTGCGTTGGGAAGTCGGTAGTGAACATCAAATCGCTTGAGAAATGGGGGGGGGGGGGGTCTACATAAAAATACAAGAAGCCCCGATGGTTAAAGGAGGGGCTTCCTTTTTTTTTTTTTTTTTATAAGTTAATCAGTCTCCCCAGGCACCACTAGTTGGCATTCACCAAGTATGGGAGCATGGCACAGGGTGCATGATTTCGCAACAAAGTTAGGATAAATTTTGGTCAAAACAAAATTAGGATAACTAAAGCTGCTTCGCTTAACCAGTCTTTTATTCTTCTTCACCCATAGAGCCTACTACACCCCAGTGAGAGTGGCCAAGTGGGACAAGGCTGCCAGTAAGTTATGTTGGGCCTGCCAGCAAAGCATGGGGACTCTGCTGCACGTTTATGAATGCTCTAAGGTGCAGTTGTTCTGGCAGCAGACCAGGGAAAGGATACAAGAGGTGTTGGGCTTTAGGGCTCCTCTTTCCTGGAAGATCATAATTTTTCGGTCAAGTATAGAGATCCCTTCCTTAAGACAAGGGAGTCACTTCCTGTTAGACTTTATGTTGGGGGTGGCGATACATCTGATAGTCTAACTGGAAACGCAGACCGCTGAGCTTCACTGGCAAGCATGGTGGAACAATGTATGTTTATATAGTAAATATGAGCAGATGCCCCGGAAGGGTATAGTTCATAACCCCTTTAGTAGATGAAAGTGGAAGGCTTTAACAGGATTTTGGGGCTGCAGCATGTTATGACTGAATGTATGTACTAAGGTGGTGTCTTCTCTTTGTTGCTGCATACTCTGTCAAAAGGCAGCGCATACAAATTGCTTATTGTATATTCTAGGTGTACACTGTGCAATGTATTTGGCAGGAGTTGGAGCAGATCCTGGTGGACTAGGGAGGGTAGGAGGGGGGGTTACCTGTCGAGTTTTGCATGTTTTTTGTTTTACTTTGTAATTATGTGCTATGTTGGTTGTGGTGATTGGTTGAAAGCTAAATAAAGATTTAAAAAAAAAAAAAAAAAGGCAGCCTCTCAAATCTCGCTATGAGAGGATGAGAGGAAATAGGTTGTCCACTTAGAGGCTTGTAAGAAGCTGCAATAGCACTAAGATGGACTCTTACTGAATTTGTCTTGAGACCTGCATTTGACAAATGAAGGAGATACTCCAGTATCGATTCCAGAGGTTTACCATATGGTGCTCACAGAAGGGTCTTAATCTGCAAGGGGATTAAGACCCTTCTGTGAGCACCATATGGTAAACCTTTTCCACTTAGAAGGCATATGAGTGTCTTGCGGAGGGTTTCCTAGAAGCATGAAGGATATCCTTTACCTGTTGGAAAAGGCTAAGATCCTGAAGTTCTAGGCTTTCAGCAACCAGGCCCTGAGATGCAGACTGGGGATTGGGATGCCACAGCATACCATCCTCTTGGGAGAGAAGATCTGGAGTGGATCCCAACTCCAGAGGCGGAGCTTGAGAGAGATGTAGGAGCAGAGGGTACCATGGTTGCCAAAGTGGAGCTATGAGGCTCATATGACCACTGTCTCTCAAGCTTGAATAGGGTTTTGGGGATGAGGGGAATGGGTGGGAAGGCATAAAGGAGTCCTGACCCCAGTGAAGGAGGAAGGTATCCCTTACCTGACATCAAGATGGAATTCTGGAACAGAACCGGTGAAGTTTGGCATTCAGCGGACTTGCAAAGAGGTCTATGTCCAGGGTTCCCCAAATCTGAAATATTTGGGCAACCTGGTCTGCATGGAGACCATTCGTGTCGAAGCAGAACTTGACTGAGTTTGTCTGCCCAAGAGTTTTGAATGCCTGGAAGATACACTGCAAGGAGATGAATCTGATGCTCTCTGGCGAGGGCCCATAGTTGCAAAGCTTTGTTGCATAGCGACAGCCTGTTCTGCCCTGCTTGTTCACATAAAACATGGCTGATTGTCCGTTTGAACTAGGACTGTCTTGTAGCTGAGCTGGGTGTGAAATACTCAAAGAGCAAGGAAGATTGCTCTGAGCTCCAGGAGGTTGATGTGAAGACAGGCCTCCTGTGGAGTCCAGGAACCCTGGGTAGAGAGACCATGCAGGTGGGCTCCCCATCCCACCTGTGAAGCAACTGTTAGGATGGCTTGGGATAGGGGTTGATTGAAAGGAGACCCCACCAGACGGTTTCTGGGTGATCGCCACCATTGGAGGGATGAAATAAAAAGGTCAGAGTTTGTTATTTTGTCTGACAGGCAACCTGAGGCCTGTGTCCACTGAGTGGATTAAGTCCACTGGGCAGCTCACATATGGAGGCGAGCATAAGGAACCACATGCACAGTAGATGCCATGTGGCCTAGCAATTGTAGCATTTCCCGAGCAGCAAGACAAGGTTTGAGCACTGCTTGGGAAGCTATAGTTGTACTATGCGAAGACAGCAGGGCTGCGGAAGGAAAGCCCTTGTCTGTCTGGTATCCAGATGAGCTCCTATGAACTCTAGGGACTGAGTGGTAGTAAGATTGGATTTTGGGAGGTTTATGACCAGTCCCAAATACTGAAGGATTCGCATTGTGCGAAACAGTAGAGCTGGCTTCTGGCACTGTAGGGGTTCGAATGAGCCAGGTCATCTAAGTAAGGGAAGACGAATATTCCCAGAGTGTGGAGAAATGTTGATACCACAGCCATGCATTTTGTGAACACTCTTAGCGCAGAAGCCAGGCCAAAAGGGAAGAACCTTGTATTGGTAGTGCTTTCCTTGAAACAGGAATCGGAAGAATTTCCTGTGATTTGGATGGATGAGAATATGAGTATATGCATCCTTGAGATCTACAGAACAAAGCCAATCCTGATTTTGAAGGTATGGCAGCAGAGTTCCTAGAGAGACCATTTTGAACTTCTCTCGGAACAGATATTTGTTCAATTCTCTGAGGTCTAAAATGGGTCTGTCCCCTCCTGTTTTCTTTGGAATAAGGAAATAGGGGGAGTAGAACCCTGTACCCTGATGGGAAATGGTTACTTCCTCTATTGCTCCTTGAGCAAGGAGCATTGTGACTTCTTGACCTAAGAGATTATCGAGAGAAGTCCGAGACTTGAACAGTCTTATAATTGGGGGGGGGGGCTGTGAAAATGAAGCTTGTACCCCTCTTACAATAGACAGAGTCCAATTTTCTGCTGTTATTTGGTACCATCTGTGGGAAAAATGACATAACCTGCCTGGGATGGTTAAGGGTTCTGGACCCTTCAGGGGCAGGAAGGCAAAGTTCTCTACAAAGAAGTCAAAGCTCCTGAGGAGGCTGAGCCTGTTGAGATGGGTGAGGTTTTGCAGCTTTTAGCTTCTTTTGTTATCTAGGTTGTTGCTGCTGTCCCTTTTGGGCAGTCTGACCTGGATGGTGTCTGTTGGTTATAGGAAGGATATATTAAAAAAAAAAAAAAATGAAAAATGGTTTAGAGGATCTTTTCTTTGCAGGATTGGCTGTAGATTTGGACAATCTATCCAATGTGATATTGTCAGCATCTATTTCATTAGCCTTCTCCTGTGCAAGGAATGTTTCCTAATTTATCCTGTACTCAAATTTCCAAGTCAGATGCCTGAAGCCAGGCAATCCGATGTGCACCAATGGCAATAGCAGAGGTTCTGCTTATGCACTCAAAACAGTCAAAGACTGTAGGATTAACAAACTTGGAAACATCCTGAGCATGTATGACGAGAGATAGTCTTGTCCTTTGTCATCAGGAAGAAGGGGGCTCATAAGCTCCAAGTCCCCTGTGACCTCTTTAAGGAACATTCCCATATACAAGATATAGGAACTGATCCTAGCTGAGAGCATGGAAGCATCGACACCCAAAAGCATTGAGAGTCCTACATTCACGACCTGGAGGATTGGATGCATGTGTCTGCACTTTATCCTTCTCATGGCTGATTCCACCACCATTGAATGGTGTGGTAATTGAGTTTTTTTGAAAGCCAGGACAAGGTGAAACTCAATACATGGTATCGAGTCGTCGAGAATGAGTGGATGTGGTTAAAGGTGTTTCCCACATCCTTAGCATAAGATCATGTAAGATCTCATGAATAGGCAGAGTAGCTGCATCTTTGGGAGCCTTAGGGTATTGGAGGATTTCCAACTCCTTTGCCCTAGGCTCTTTTTCAGGAGCTACTGTGATGGAAAGGCCTCAGGCCACATCATGGATAAAGTCCTGAAAGGACACATCCTCTGGCGGAGACATTCTGCGCTGAGAAGAGGAATCCTCGGGAGAAGTACTCTGGTATCAGCAGAGTCTGAGTCTTAAGACTCATTCGAGGATTCAAAATATCTCCGATCCTGGTGATTGTGCAAAGCACGGTACCGGTATTGATCAAAGTCGGTATCGGGTTGTTCAGGTACCAATCTGTTGATGCTGGAGACAGACACATGACTCGGTATGGGTGGCATACCTGCCGATGTTGATGCAGTCGGTACCGATACCGGTGTTGGTACCGGTTGAGGTGTCTGAAGCGGTTTCAATGGTACCGAAGCTGTGAGAAGAGCCGCTAGACTGCATTCGATAGCAAGGAATTTCTGGTCTATCAATGCTGCTGATGCTTGGGTGTCAGTACTGGTAGAAGCAGCTGGAACCCAGAGCATGGCACCAGTAGTTCTGCCGAGGTTGAGGCCTCCAGAACATCCTGGAGCCCCGTTAATGCTTTGGAAGCCAAAGCCTCCCACCGGGGCAGTTTTGCTGGTGAAAATTCCTCAAGGGCAATGCCAGGGGCATCTCGATACTTAAATCTACCCTTTGAGGACCAGCTAGCTTTATGTTTAGTTACCTGAGATCCATGAGTGGAAGATGAAGCCCTGGAGGATGTCGATGCAATAGATGCCGCGTCTGAGGGGAAAAGGGTGCTAAGTTTAGCAGCTCGGTTCTGCCGGTCCCTTTGACATTCCACAGGAGAGGCACTCTGAAATAGAGTGGTCAGGACCTAAACATTTAAGACACCAATCATGGGTGTCTGACGGAAATGGTACCGCCACATTTAGAACATTTCTTAAAACCTGAAGTAGGTTTTTCCATTTAAGGAAAAATTGGGCCTAGTGCCCAAAATGGTGCCTAGCACCAAGGAAAAAAGTTCCTGAAGTAAACCACTTCAGAAACTAGTTAGTTTTTTTTGTTTTGTTTTTTTAAGAACGAACTGGTGGTACCGGTATAGTGTCGAGGGAAGGCAGATGCGACCACAAAAACAAAGATTAAAGACATTTTCGGACTTCCGGTCTGGGCAATGAGCTGATCGGACGACTCGCGATCAGCTCCGGGCAACTGCCCTCACATTCCGGCTACAAATCGGCATAAAAATCTTATGGACCCTACCTGCAGTGCAATTCCCCTGACGGGGTCCCGATCCTCTGCCGCTGAAGCACTTCGCGGCCACCCCCGCAGAACTTGGAGCGGTTTATCCCTCGACCCAAAGAAAGTGCAGGGGCCGAGCGGGCACTTCCTCCACCGCTGGAATCAGCTTGCTCTTTGCGGGACACGGAGTGGGAGGCCTCGGATCAGTGACCGCCCCTAATAAAATGGAGAAGTGTGACGGCCCTTACCCAAGTAAGTGAGGACGGGATCGGGCGCTTCTGCCACTGTCGGCTGTGCTCCGCCTGCACGTGGAGGTGTAGTCCCGGCGGGGAAAGACCAGCGGCCCTCTACCAAGACCCCGGCAGTCAATCATTGTTGTTAGGAAGCAGGCCGCAACGTGCCTGGACATTTCCCCTGCTATCAACAGCGGCGCGGCATCCACGCGGGGTCGAACACCTGAGAGCAGAGAATCTGGTGGAGGAACTGTGTATCACGCCCGTGCACCCCCATCCTCCTTCCTGCTGCCACGGTTGGCTCCCCCCGCGGGGTATTGATTCCCCATCGCAGCAGGGGTTTGTGAATCCTCCTGCCTGTTTGGGGGTGAGGGGCTGCTGACGGAGATAGGAGAGCTTGGGGACCCTATCCAACGAGACAACAGCGCTTTTCACGGTTGCTGAGGGGCCTGAGGGGCGGCGGAGATCTGCGGCCTTTTTGCTTGACTCCAGAAAGCACCAGTGAACAAAAGACAGCAACTGCATTGAGCTTGGCTCTCTCTGCTACTGGCCCATATATCACTCTGCTCTTGGGGTGTGGAGGCTTAACACTGCTCTCTGAATGGCATCTAAAGCTCCGCGTAAAGAGAGGCCTCGAATGACGGAGGGAAAAGCGGCGGAAGGCTCCCCCTCTAGCCCGAAGCCGGGCAGTCCACCAGACTTAGTGGCCGAGGTCAGCGCCACAGTGGTGAAGGCGCTTAGCACCCGCTTCCAGGACCTGGGGGAGCAGATTCAAACGCTGGGACAGCGCTTCACGGCGGTGGAGGAGCGCCTAGAGCAAGTTGAGACAAGGGTGTCCGATGTGGAGGACACGCAACAATCAGTAGTGGCCAAAGTAGCTGCCCTAGAGACTTTGGTGAAACAACAAGGAGACAAACTGGATGAACTGGAGAACCGAGGTCGGCGAAAAAACCTGCGATTCGTCGGCATCCCTGAGAGTGTCGCGGACAGTGCCCTATCTGCATATTTACAATCTTGGATTGAGAACCTCCTGCCACACCTGAGAGAAGGATCTCTCAAAATAGAGCGGATACATCGACTAGGCCAGAGAAGAGAACAGGCCAGGAAACCACGTGCCGTAATAGCACGCTTCCTCGACTACAGACAGAAAGAGGAGGTGTTGAAAGCAGCGAGGGGCCGGCGGAGACATCAGCAGGACGCCGAACCGATCTTAGTGTTCCAGGACTATTCGGTGATCGTCAGCCAACAGCGAAGGGCTTTTTCAGGGATTTGCACCCAGCTGTTTAACCGTGGCATTCGTTTCTCACTCCTCTACCCGGCCCGGCTGCGGATCGATCATCAAGGCCACACGCGCATATTAGCGTCCCTGGAAGAGGCAACTACCTTCCTGGACTCCCTGCCTGCTCAATCGGCCTCCTAACTGCTGGACAACTGACTAGGTGTGGGGTATATCTCCCCAGGTGTGGTGTGGTGACCTGGGGTCCTGGGGGTTGAACAGTTACTGATGGACTTCTAACAGTCTACACTGACATGGAAGAACTTTCGGCTTTTGCTTTTCACGTGGTGTGCTAAGCTGACCTAAAGGGCCTCATTGAATTGGTAACAGTTATTCTGCCAAGGGAGACAGTGTATCATTGTTATTTTGTTACAATTGCTATTGTGTTATAATAGCTGCTGTTCTGCTGGCTCCCTGAATATCTTCTCCCTGCCTTGTCTCTCCCCCTGAATTTGTGTTTGTTCCTCTCCCTCTCCTCCCTCTTTTTGTCCCCTGACAGGTGGGACTTTGATGTGATGCTAAAGGGGTAGGCGGTGATTAAGTTGGGGGGTCACTGGGGTTAAGGAGGCACGGGCTTCAGGACCAGCTTTGTTACTACCATCTTAACAATTTATATCCCAGGCTTGACGCCTAGCCTCCCCTCCTTTTGCCACC
Source organism: Ichthyophis bannanicus (assembly GCA_033557465.1). Taxonomy (NCBI): domain Eukaryota; kingdom Metazoa; phylum Chordata; class Amphibia; order Gymnophiona; family Ichthyophiidae; genus Ichthyophis; species Ichthyophis bannanicus. The sequence goes on from CM066031.1 coordinate 775,151,872, forward strand.
GCGGCCTGGAAGGGGGTAGGACTGAGGAATGACCACGCCAATGGCTGGTGAGCTCAAAAGCGTGTGTGGCTGAGTGACTGTGTACAGTGCAGGTTTTGGGCCACTCTCCCTCAGGAGTAGCTGGGGTATGAGAGCGATCAGGAACTGATGCTGGGGGGGAGAGAGGGCTGGCCTCGACAAGACAGCTGTACATGCACTTGATGAGAGGGGAGGGCGGAGGAGATGAGAGATACTTCGGGTGGTTGTGGGTGGAGACAAGGTATGAGGGGACGGGTGGAGGGCGCTAGAGCCAACTGTGGGGGACACATCACAGCGGTTCGCAAGAGAGACTCTGTGTTTACTGTTCCTTCCTTTAAATTTGTAGCTAGGGAGGGGGGAACATCGGAGGGGCGAGCCCGTCTGCCATAGGAAGTAGTCCCGGCTATGGCGGGATGGGAGAGTTTGGAGAAGAGAGGGAAGGGGGGGGAGGGGAGGAGAGGGATAGGAGGGGGGAGGGGGAGGGGGTTTACTCCATTGACTGTTAGTGGCTGGGATAATTGCCTACCAATAGATGAGGAGGGGTGCCAGGCTGGGGGTGTCCCTCTGATATACTTAGATGTGACTCTGTGGTGGCACCTTGGCACTGCCCTGGCGCTTTAAAAATAATCACTTGGAATGTCTGTGGGCTGGGTAACCCTATCAAGCGGCATAAAGTATTGCAAGCATTGGCTCGGCATAAGTGTGACATTGCTCTTCTTCAAGAAACCCACCAGACGGCTGTTGAACATAGCAAACTCTGTCGAAACTGGGTGGGTCAGGTGTGGGGATCCCCCGCCCAGGGGCATAAGGGAGGTGTAGCGATTCTAATTCATAAACGCATACGATTTGTGGAGGAGACGGTTCTTACTGATGATATTGGTAGATCCCTGTTATATGGCCAATTAGATGGAAAACCGGTGATACTGGGAAATCTCTATGGCCCCAACGTGGCCGACCCGGGTTTTTACAATGGTTTGGCGTCGAGGGTGGAACAGCTTCCGGAGTGCCCGGTGATTTTGGGAGGGGACTTCAATGGAGTCCTGGATGTAGACCTAGATACCTCTCGGAGAGGTGGTGGACGGGAGAGGGTAGTGCCCTCCCAGATATTGTTGCGGTTCTGTCGAAGACTAGGTATAATTGACCCTTGGCGGGTACTACACCCCTCCGAAAAGGACTATACCCATCAATCTCGAGCACACGGTACTAGTGCCCGTATTGATTACGTAATGATCTCGGGGACGTTGTTTACGCACACTGAGGATGCACAGATTGGTCCCTCCGAAATTTCTGACCATGCGATGGTGTGGCTTGACCTACACTGGGGGCGAGACACGAATCAGACACGCCTGTGGAGATTTCCCCTAGAGCTTTATTCGGATGAGCAATTTCGCCATTTTTTACGTCAGCGATGGGGGGAATTTCTTGGCAATCACCAAGTCCATTCAGACGACCCCGAATTAGTCTGGGAAAACGGCAAAGGTGGTTCTTCGCGGGGGACATCATAGGATACGCCGCGAGGAGACGCCGGCTGATGACGGAACGTATTGTACTACTTGAGCGTCGAGTTACTACTCTACGGCGGAGATGTGCTCACACGCCAACGCTGCCTAATAAGAAATTGTTATGGGAAACCCAGACTGAGCTTAACGAGCTTTTACATCAACGCGCAAAGAAAATCGGTTCTGTTTTAATCGGTTTCGATTGCACTGCTATGGGGACAAACCGGGCAAGTTGCTGGCACGATGTCTGCGGGCCCGACGGAGTCCTGCTCACGTAGCGGCACTGACAGAGGGCCAGGGACGTGTGCATAAGGAAAGCAAAGAAATTGCAGAGATATTTCGTACCTTCTTCCAAAACTTATATAGAGCCACAGCTGGTTCCCCTGAGGAGCTGCAGGACTACTTCAGGGACTTGGAGTTGCCTCAGCTCACTTCAGCCCAGCGGGAGGTTTTGGATTTACCTATTTCCATACAGGAAATACAATCCGCAATAACTTCGGCCCAGTGTTACAGAACACCAGGGCCAGACAGATTCGGAGCCGAAGTTTACAAGATCTTAGGGGATGGGGTGAGTCCTTTACTACGAGAGGTCTTTATCACTAGAACAGAGCAAAAGGCGTTCCGCTGGGGGCGTAATCACGCATATATCACCCTGATCCCGAAGCCGGGTAAAGACCCGCTCCAGGCAGCTTCATACAGACCTATCTCCCTACTAAACTTCGATCTTAAACTCTTGGCGAAAGTTCTTGCTGACCGCCTGGCAGGGGTGTTAGACTACTTAATCCATGATGCACAAGTGGGCTTTGTGAAAGGCCGCCATGCCGTACGCAATCTTAGGAAGATTCTGGCCTCCTTGGAGTGGGTGCATGCTCACCATATCCTGTCGTTATTGATCAGCTTCGATGCAGAGAAGGCCTTTGATAGAGTGGACTGGCACTATCTTTGGAGTCTGCTACCGCGCTATGGCATAGGGGAAGAATTTTGTAAGATGGTGCAGGGTTTGTATGTTTCGCCAACAGCCGGCATATTGTGCAATGGCCTCATCTCAGACGACTTCCCGTTGGGAAGAGGTACGAGGCAGGGCTGTCCTTTGTCGCCTTTACTTTTTGTTCTTTGGACCCGTTGATTCGTTCCATCGTGGACTCGGGGAGGATACAGGGAGTGCGCCTACGGTCGCAAACTTTCCTGATCTCGGCCTTTGCCGATGACCTGCTAGTCCATCTGACGACTCCGACCACCTCTTTACCAATGCTGTTAGACGAGTTTCAACGGTTTGGAGCAATTGCCGGCTTACGAATCAACAAAGATAAGTCTGAAGTGGTAGATGTGTTGGGGCACATCCGCAGTTCCTGGAGGGGACCCTTTCCTTTGCGGTGGGCAGATAAAGAATTCCTCTATTTGGGCATAATACTGACGGGAAATCCCCAGGATTTATACCGGCGTAACCTAGACCGGATACTGAGACATCTGGCAGCACAGCTGGGTGCATGGGGGCCTCTCCCGTTGTCTCTGGCAGGGAGGATAGCGGCAGTACAGATGATAGTTTTACCTAGAATATTGTATTGGCTGCAGACTCTTCCAGTCTGGTTGCTTCGACGAGACCTGAGTAGAATGGAGGCTTTGCTCAAGCGGTTTATTTGGCGGGGGCAGCGGGCGCGGATCCCGTGGGACCGACTCCTTGGAAAATGGCGAGAGGGAGGTATGGGCTTACCCGATTTGAAGACCTACGCATTGGCCTGCCAGGCTAGACACCTGGGAGATTGGCTGGGGGGGACGGAAGTGTATACACCTAGGTCTTTAGAGGAGTGCTTGGTGGCTCCGGCGTCTCTCCTGGGGGCTTTGCACGGCACACATAAGGTCTACATAGACTCCAACCGACGGAGTCCATTAGTGGACTCGGCCCGACGCACATGGCAACAACTTAATAAATATTGGCAGGAATCGTGGAAGGTGTCTTGTTGGTTGCCATTGCAGGGCAACGCCCAATTTACTCCAGGGACCGAGACGGCGGTGTTCCGGGACTGGGTGACACGTGGCATCCGGATGGTGGGGCATTTAGTGGACCAAACAGGCAGCTGTAAATCCTTTCGAATGCTTAGTCGAGAATATGACCTCCCCGATACGCATTGTTTTGCCTACATCCAAATTTCCCACTATGTGGCAGCACTGCCACGCGAGGCGCTGCAGGCTGAGCGCTCAGCCCGTATTTTGGAATTTTTTCAGCTGGGAGAGGAACGTACGCCGTCAATTTCCAGTTTGAAACGTAGTTTGGAGCGATACCGTCCCCTCCCTGATTACAGTGGGGTCGAATGCGCTTGGGCGACCGAACTGGGAGAAGATGTACAGCCGGGATTAGTACTGATGGCATTGAAACGGATCGGACGACTGGTACAAGGAGTGCGTTGGCGTGAGATCCAATTTAAATGCGTGACTAGGGCTCATTTCTCGCCGCGACGAGCACTGCGCAGTCGTCTGGACACTGACGGCGCCTGCCCACGCTGTTCGGAGCCTTTGGCTACTCTTCTACATATGCGGTGGGGCTGTCGGGGAATACGGGCATACTGGGCACGGATATGCCACTTTCTATGCACACTCCTTCGGCGAAGGCTCCGTTGGACGGGTTTATTTGTAACGCTGGATCATTTGCCGACTCCTGGCCCCGTTAAGGTTGGTGAGAGTTTGCTTGTGCGTAAGGCCTGTCTGGTGGGTAAAGGGCCAATTCTTCGATTATGGAGAGAACGCCAACCGCCCACTTTTAGTGAATGGCGGAATAACTTTAATCAATTAATGCTAACGGAGCGGTGGATGGCGAGGGGCAGTGCCAAGCGTTGGACAGTCTGTCTGTCAATTTGGGAACCTTATATTCAGCAGTTGGGACCCCACAGCCGTAATGCAGCCCTCCAGGGGGGGGGAGCTGACTGAGGGTGGACTTGAGGAGCGGATAGGGGGCAGCTGCCTTATTGTTTTAGGTGAATTTTTGAAGTAAGAAGTTGGCAATGGAGTGAGGGTGGGAGGGTGGGTGAGGGGAGAGGGGTGGGAGAAGGGGGGTGGGGCTATAGTATAAAATGACCACCTATTGTATTATTTTGCTGTTGGCTCCCGGGGGGGAGAAGAGCAAACCTCCCCCATGGTGCCGCCTGTTGATATGTTGTTTGATTCAATGGTGGACTTAAATAAAGTTTAAAAAAAAAAAAAAAAAAAACGACATTTTCTGCGGTGACAGGGTATGCGACCTGTCGGCTCCACGGAAAATGAACTGGAGAGAGACAGTTGGAAAGGCAGGAAGGCAGCATGCAGGCGCTGTGGGATGCTCCCAAAGGCTTTCCTATTGGACGCTGGGGAGTGTTCCCACGCAGGCTGTCGGTGCTGACGATACCCATATGTGAAGACTACATTCCTGCTTGTTTCTGGAGATAGGCTTAAAAGGTTAGAGCTCTTCAACCTAGAGAAAAGATGGTTGAGTGGAGACATGTTAGAGGTCTATAAAATAATGAGAAGTAAAACAGGTAAAAGTAGATATAGTTTGTTTGGTCCTCCAAAAAGGAGCCTATATGCCCTCCCTGTCTCCCCTAGTGCAGAGGTGAACAATTTTGCAAACATCAAGCTGCTGCCCCCTTCAATTCATGCAATTGGATGGGGTCCTCCCAAAATCCAGTTACACACAATTGCACAGCAATACATAAAAAAAGCATCATGGATTTCTGGCTTGTTGTCCAAGTCTCAATCAGCTCTTGAACAGGTTGCCAAGTAACCATACTGCCAAACAATGGCTGAAAAACCTATTTGTGTTTCTCTTCATGCTCCTGAAAGGAATGAAACGCATACTATCCATACTCAAACAGAAACAAGAGACATTACGACAAATACAGAACTACTGTGGTAGCCCCTAGAAATTAGCCAGGCCTCTGGTAGGCCTAATGCATAGAAATGTATCTATCTATAACAGTATTGAATTACCCACCCCCACTTGAGACTAGTGCTGGAAAGAGATTTGCTTTTAAAACTGCTTTTGAACAATTCTGCTCTCCCCTCTCCCCCCTCCCTTATCCTGTTTGCTCAAGAGTGTCAAACTTTCCTTGAACTCTAATCACTCAGGCTTGCCTGGAGTCAGGAATGGCCTGGTACCTACAATAAATTAAGAGTAAATTAGACTTACCTGCTAATTGTTGTTCCTTAAGGAACTCTAGTCCAGTCCTGGAACCATAGAGTTGTGAACCTCCACCAGCAGCTTTGGAGACTGAAAGATGTCATCGCTTTGATGTCACTGGTACAAATAGGCAAGCACCGCCCACTTCCACCAGTACCCTTTGACAAAGCAGACTCAGCAGAGCAACAAATAAGTAGATAAGACTGGTCATTGACTCAACCATTGAAATAAAAAACAGAGGGCAAACTTGACCCCCACAGAAAAAACCGAAGCAGACTCTGGGAACCGTGTAAGTACGAATTCCCGAGAAGACGAGGGAATGCTGCGCTAAAGAAAAAAGGGGGCTCCCCTGAGAAACCCCAAGAACCCGAAGCTCCTATCCACTTGCTAGTCTTTGGACTTGGACATGAAAATTTGAAAAACTTCAGGCTGAAGATCCGCGCAACACACTGGGAGGGATCCGTGACTGGACTAGAGTTCCTTAAGGAACAACAATTAGCAGGTAAGTCTAATTTACTCTTCCTTTGCGTCCCTCTAGTCCAGTCCCGGAACCATAGAGGATGTAACAGAGTAGTGAATATCAACAGGAGGGACCCGCGAGGCCAGCCTGAAGTACTGCCGCCCCAAAACGCCCGTCCTCCCGCGCCTGTACATCTAGCCTGTAATGCTTGGCAAAAGAATGCAGCGAGGACCACGTCGCCGCCCTACAAATGTCCGCCACCGGTACCAAACTGTGCTCCGCCCAACACGCCGCCTGCGCTCTTGTCGAATGTGCTCGAAGACCTGGGGGAACTGTCTTACCTTTAAGAAGGTAGGCGGAACCGATCGCTTCCTTCAACCACCGCGAAAGCGAAGCCTTAGCCGCCGCCTCGCCTTTGCGCGGCCCGCCAAAGACAAAACAACCTGTCGGACTTGCGGAATGGAGCTGTTTCGCAGAGATACCGCTTGAGAACCCTTCGAACGTCCAGGAGATGCAACCTGCTGCTCGACTCCCCATGCTGTTGCTCCGAAAACACCGGCAGCGACACCACCTGATTAAGATGAAACACTGACACCACCTTTGGCAAGAAGGTGGGAACCGTACGCAACTGCACCGTGTGACGAGAAAAGGACAAAAAGGGCTCCCGACAGGAAAACGCTTGCAACTCCGAAATCCTTCTAGCGGAGCAAATAGCCACCAGAAACACCGTCTTCAAGGTTAAATCCTTCAGAGAGGCTTTACTCAGAGGCTCAAACGGTGCCGCCACCAAAGCCTCCAAAACCAAATTCAAATCCCACGGAGGAACCACACACCGTCTCGGCAGCCGCAAGAGCAGTGCCGCCTGCAGAAAACACCGAATATCACCGTGAGAACCCAACAGCTGACCCTGAATCTTCCCCCGGAAACACGATATAGCTGCTAACTGCACTCTCAAAGAGCTCGCCGCCAGACCCTTCTCCACACCATCTTGCAAGAAAGAAAGAATCTGCGGTACCGAGACTCCAAGGGGACGCAGACAGCGCTCTGCGCACCAAGCCTCGAACACTCGCCACACACGAATGTACGCTAACGAAGTAGAGTGCCTTCGCGCCTTCAATAAGGTAGAAATAACCGCTGCCAAATACCCCCTGGCAGTCAACCGAGCCCTCTCAAGGGCCATGCCGTAAGCGAGAATCGATCCACCTGAGGCATGCGCAACGGTCCCTGCAGCAAGAGATCCTTTCGCCGAGGAAGTCTCCACGGCCTGTCCACCAGAAGATGTATCAAATCCGCATACCACGGCCTTCGGGGCCAGTCGGGTGCCACCAGTAGTGCGCTGCACCACCTTGCCTATGAGAGCCCAAGGTGGAAAGACAGAGAAGCCCCTCCACAGGCCATCGCTGTGCCAACGCATCAAGACCCTCTGACATACGCTCCCTGCGCCTGCTGAAGAAGCGGGCTACTTTTGCCGACTCGCAACTCGCCATGAGATCCATGACCGGAATCCACCATCGCCGAACCAACATGGCAAAGACGTCGGGGTGGAGAGCCCACTCCCCTGGATCCACTCTGCGACCACTTAAAAAATCTGCCTCGACATTGTCCATGCCTGCCACATGCTGTGCTGACAACGCTCGTAAGTTCTGTTCGGCCCAATACAACAGCAGAGTCGCCTCTGCCTCCAGCGACGCACTGCCCGTGCCGCCCTGGCTATTGATGTAGGCCACCGTCGTCGCATTGTCGGAGAGCACCCTTACCGGCTCCTGACGAAGGCACTCGAGAAACTCCTGCAACGCCAGAAACACTGCCCGCATCTCTAACCGGTTTATGGACCATTGCTTCTCCTCGCACGACCATAACCCCTGGGCAAAGCGTCCGTCGTAATGCGCTCCCCAACCCACGAGACTGGCATCTGTCGTAACGAGTGTCCAGGCCGGAGGATGCAGTGATACCCCTGCGGACAGATTCGCGGGCACCAACCACCAGACGAGCTACTGAATCACCTCCGGAGGACACACCAATCAGCGGGACAATGCATCGTTCTGATGAGACCAACGCCGGAGAAGCGCACTCTGCAGCGGCTGCATATGGGAGCGGGCCCACTGAACGACATCGATCGTGGCTGCCATGGTTCCGAGCAATTGCAAGTACTGCCAGGCCATTGGCGCCCAGCACCTGAGAAACTGGCGCATGAGCGTCCTCAATTTCTGCGCTCTCTGCTCCGGGAGAAACACCATCCCTTGCCCGGTTTCGAAGCACGCTCCTAAATATTCCAAAACCTGAGACGGAACCAATTTGCTCTTTGCCAAGTTGACCACCCAGCCGAGACTTTCCAGCATCCGTATCACCCGAGCCGTGGCCACCTTGCTTTCCTCGCTGGATTTCGCTCGAATCAACCAATCGTCTAAGTAGGGGTGCACAAGAATTCCCTCTTTGCGGAGCACTGCTGCCACAACCACCATGATCTTGGTAAAAGTCCAAGGCGCCGTGACCAGGCCGAAAGGCATCGCCTGAAACTGAAAATGGCCCATCGGTACCGCAAACCGTAGGAACCTTTGATGTTCGCGGTGCACCGGGATATGGAGGTACGCTTCCGTAAGGTCCAAAGACGTCAGAAATTCGCCCGCTCTGACAGCAGCCATGACGGAGCATAAAGATTCCATCCGAAAGTGGGTTACGCGAAGACACCGATTCACCCTTTTTAAGTCCAGAATCGGACGAAAAGTGCCTTCTTTCTTGGGGACCACGACATAGATAGAGTATCGACTGCACCCGTACTGGTCCGCCGGGACGGGCACCACCGCTTTGAGCTGAAGCGTCTCCTCAACCGCCTGCCTCTTTGCTGGTGCCCGGCACGGGGAAAGGACAAAGGAATCTGACACGGGCCGCTGTAGCTCCAGAGCATAGCCCTCTCGAATGACCTCCAACACCCACTGATCTGAGGTAATCTGGACCCAGGCAGGGTAAAAATCCCGCAACCTTCCTCCCACGGGCACCACCTCCACCTGAGTCCGCCGCATCTCATTGTGATTTCTTATTGACAGAGGTTTGAAAGGGAGTAAAACCCCGACCGGCTCCCCGGAAACCTCGAAACCCTTGACCACGATAGGGGAACCGTCCCCTCTGCATCTGGCTAAAACGTGAGGAACAAAATCTCCGAAAGTCTCTGGAAGGCCCTCTAGACGCTACCGTTCCCCGGCTCTGCTTAGGCTTATCTTCCAGGAGCCGACCACCCTTGGTCTCCCCCCGATCCTTGACTAACCGCTCCAAATCTTCAAACAGCAGCTTACCCTTAAAGGGAAGCTTACTAAGCCAGGCCTTCGACGATCCGTCCGCCGACCAGTTACGCAACCACAGATACATGTGGGCCGCCACCACGGACGCCATACTCTTAGCCAAACCGTGGATAAGATCGTAATGTATATCAGACAAATAAGCCATGCCCGATTCCAGCCGCGCCAGATCCTCAGCGTGGCCATCCAACTGCTCCCCCTGCAACCGCTGGGACCATCGCAAGCAGCCGCGCACCACCCAAGCCCCCGCGATCGAGGCCTGCAGGGAAAGGGCAGAGACATCAAAGACCTGCTTCAGTAAGGTATCTAGCTTTCTTCTATCTTGCACATCCTTCAAAGCCGCGGCACCCTCAACCGGAATAGTGGTCTTCTTAGTGACCGCCGACACTGCTGCATCCACCTTAGGTGAGCGGAAAATCTCCCTGTCATACTCTGAAAGCAGATAAAGCCATGCCAAGGTCCTAGTACCGCGAAGCGCGGACTCTGGCGAGTCCCATTCCTCCTGAATCATATCCCGAAAGACTTTATGAACCAGGAATACCTTTTGTGAAGTGCGCATGGCCTGCAACAGAGGATCCTCCAAAGAGTCCTCCGTCGTCGGCGCCAGACAGGGCATATTTAACGCCTTAAGAGTCTCCGCAATCAAAGCCGGCAACTCTTCCTGACGAAACACCCCTTCATCTAAGTCCGCATCAGAGGTCTCCTCCACATCCAGATCGGCTGCCCCCATCTCATCATCCAGGCAAGATGGCGGGCTATCATCTCGGACCTCCCTGTGCTTCTTGAGAGGCACCTCGTCCTCCCCGGGGAGAAGGCCTGAACCTGCCCTCTTAAGCCCCGTAGAGCTACGAGGCGGAGCCACCATACCAGATTGCAGCAAGGCAAACGCCTGCTGCATCAACGAGAAAAAATCCGGCGGAATCCCTGGAACCACTCCCCCCTGGATCCCTCCAGCCGTCAAAAAACCACTCTGCCGAAGAAGTACTCGGCACCGGTTCCGCAGGGGCCAAAGGCGGTCCAGACTCTGGCATCCGAGGGGCCTGCTATCTGCTCCTCAGCGGATCCCCCCACAGCCCTCTGCATCACCACCGCTTCAAGGGAACACAGTTTACAAGCCCCGGACTCCAGGATCTCGCTAAGCGCACCCCGCAGACAAGGCAGCGAGATTTCGCCGGCATCGTATCCAGAGCCACACACAGAGCAATCACGCAGCAACTGAACCCCAGGTCCCGAGACTGCCAAAACTGCACAGGCAGTGGGTTTTTTTTTTTATATTTTATAGTTATATCCACACAGTCACAGTATAAGTAAGCCAAAGGAGCCAACCCGACTTGAAAACGAAGCTCCGAAAACTTGAGGGCACAGAGAAAACCAGGCTGATGCAAACCCGGCTCCCAAAATGGCTGCCAGCAGAAGTCCCGCGGCTGGCCGGCAAAACCCCGAGGCCCTCAGCATTAGCCACGGGGATTCCCCGACACCCCCCTCTACTCTGCGCTCAAAAACACCAACCCAGGAACCTCCTCCGACTCACCCGATGCACAGAGAGAGAGAGAGAGAGAGAGAGAGAGAGAGAGAGAGAGAGAGAGAGAGAGAGAGAGAGAGAGAGAGAGAGAGAGAGAGAGAGAGAGAGAGAGAGAGAGAGAGAGAGAGAGAGAGAGAGAGAGAGAGAGAGAGAGAGAGAGATGTCAGCACAGCCTACACGTGGCTTCAGCTCTGGCGGGTGTCAGGGAAGAGAGCAAGACCTGCGATTGCACTGCCCCACATCGATCCCCTGAGGCTGTTCCCCGGCCTTTTAGTGCTGCGGTCTGCAGAAGCACGCTCTCTGCCTTATACCTGCTCCTCACCCATCTTTACTGCGGGTTCGGGAGCAGGGAGGCACCACACAATATTCTCCCCCCCCCCCTTGCTCGTTTAAACGCTGGGGAGAATATCCAACAAGAGAAAGGAGAGACCAGAGAGAGAGAGAGAGGGGGAAGATGGAGAGAGAGAAAGCCACAGGATCTGCAGGTAAGACCCCTTTAGCAGCAGCAGACCTGAAACAAAAAGTACCCAATCAGATACAAAATTAAACTACCAAGGGAAATGAAACCTGACAGAAAAAATGTTTTGTTAAAACTAAAGCTCTGCTTATTTGTACCCTCCTGAGCCCAGTCCCGGGCTCAGAACCTCCTAGCTGCTTGGAGACTGAAAGTACTGGTGGAAGTGGGCGGTGCTTGCCTATTTGTACCAGTGACATCAAAGCGATGACATCTTTGTCTCCAAAGCTGCTGGTGGAGGTTCACAACTCTATGGTTCCAGAACTGGACTAGAGGAACGCAAAGGAAACAGTGCATTTATGGTGGGCTGTCTCCGGACCTGGAGGACAGGCCCCCACCTCAGAGCAGGAAAGGCCATATTTTGTAGGTCCAGCTGGTCTGTGCTGTTATGCCAGGTGGCCATGCCTTACAGATAAAACACTCTAGGTTTTGAATGTCTGTATTCTTTAAAGTTTTAGATAAGAGAATTTACTATGTAGATGCAGGAATGTCTTAACGAGGGGGAAGGGGGGCTGGAGTGGAGAAAGAGTAGCCAATAGAAGGGTCACTGATTTAGTAGCCAATAGGGAATTTACTTTGACTTAAGGATGAAAATGGATATGTGAGAATGTATATAAGCAAGCTGCGAGCCCACCTCGTGGCTCAGCCTTTTGTCTTTTGGATTTGTTCCAGCTGAGCCTGTGTGACACATTAAAACTTGATTTGAATTCTGCAAACTGACTCCTAGTATGATTCTTTGAATGCAAATCAGCCACAACACTACATCACACAAAAACCCCACTCTTCAAAAGCAAACTAGAAAATACAGACAGGATGGTACCTTCATCTGGCTGGGTCTCACTTTCTCCAGAAAAGTCGATTAAGCTTGTTTGGTTGGACTAGTAGGCCTAGCTGGGAGTTTCTCTTTTGCTGGATGGGCTGGCTGAATATCCATCTCTTTCCCTACAGACTACTTGGTCTGGTTAGACATCTCTCTCTCCCCTCAAACTGCTGTATTCATCTTCTGGCAGGCAGTGTCTTAGCCACAGCTTTTGACCCTATGCTGGTTGCTGTTTATCTGCTGTCCTGGCACTATTCTCAGGCTGCCTTGCCTCTGCCAGCCCACACAACTATGTCTACCTCCTCTATGGTTGCTGGACAGAGAATTGTTTTAGCAGTTTTCATTCTGTTCCTTACCTTGGTAAATGAGACGAAGCCTGTACAGGATCACTTGAGCTGCCTATTGAAAAACAAAAAAAAGGACCAAATAAGCCTCTGAAATTACCATTTTTAATAGCTCAACAGGGGACTGGGGCACACACACACACTTTCCCCACACACAAATTATTCCACTTGCCATTTAAGGCCATAACAGAAACCAAAGTCCTCCTTCAGCAAATCAGCTACACTATGGACAGAGCACCCTTTTATCTATGTTGACGGCATACATATTTTGTTTTTCAATGAATCATTTCTTGCTCTGCTGGATTGCAATTAAGTAGAAACTATTATGCTTTTAGTGAGTCCACTAAGAGCTACTCTTAAATCAGCTTGTTGATTACATGATCCATATACTAGCCTATAGCACCCTGTTCCTCCCCTGCAACAACTCCTTGCTTGACACACTATGTGCTTCTAACTTTTTTTTATATACAATTATGTTAGGACTACTGTACAACTTTCATGCAGTAACTAGAATGCAGCTAATATTTACTGAAGTAAGTATTACATAATACAGGGATCTACAACCTTTAAAAAAAAAAAAAAAAAGCTATGGAGAAATTATATATTCAATTTACTTTAATCCTGCAGACGAGTCCAGACAAGTGGGTTATGCTCCCTTCCCAGCAGGTGGATACAGACTTGAGCAATTTTCAGTGATGTCATCACCTGGTATTGTGGTAGGCTACGGCCTGTAAACTAGGCCTAGATCCCAACCCCCACCTGAGACTAGTGCTGAACAGAACCAGAGTTTGAGAATCTGCTCTAAACTGCTTTTGAAAAGTCTGTATAATTCCTCTATGCTGATAGACATGTTCCTGCATTCTGAGCTAGAAATGGCCTTGAAGTAGAAATGTATCAATGTCCAAGACTATGCCTTTGTTAGAATAGTCCGAGAAGGGGGAACAGGGAGCTAGGCCCAGAGGGTCCCTGATCGGACAGGTGCAAGGAGTGTTGGGACCAATAGAAAGTGTGCCTTTATCAAACTGTAAAAATTGTATATAAGGAATCTGCTCCTGTACTCCATTGCTCAGTCTCTTTTGGATGCACTCTTGTCTGAGCCTGTGCACAATAAATTGGCTTGGAACCTGCAATTGACTACTAGTTTTATTCATTGCGTGCACTTTGCTGCTAGATATTCTAGGTGCGTTGGCCAGGAATGTGCAAGTAGTGGATGGTATTCAAGTGAATATACCATGTTTTACCGCCTCAAGGTTTGGCCCGGTTGGAACAGTGCCTGTCCGACTGCAGGGGAACCTCAGGCGCCACCGGTCCTCTTGTATCGGAGAGGGTTCCGCCTTGCCTCGGCAGATTACTGGATCTGGCTGGCCAACACCTCTAAACCCGAAGGGAGTCCAGGATTCAACCCAAGAACTGGTTTTGCATTGGGTACCGGATCCGGTGAGTAGCAATCTCCTTGCTCCTCAGACAGGTAGTTTTGGGTACGTCTTGCATGAGTATACGCGAGACTGAATTGGTATCTGGGAATAAGGTACCGAGAGCCTGATCACCTCTCAGGGCATGTCTGACTAAGCCTTGCCTGAGAATGCGCGACAAAACTACTGCCCTTGGTTAGTAAGGTAGGCCTGGGAATTTGGGAAAACGTTGCTAGCATGTTTGGTTGTGTGTATGAATGAGAGGTCTTGAAACACAGACCAAGTGAGAGCGGACTCCTGAGTAGTGCAGTTCCTGGCCAGGCGACCGCACCCAGGTTGTGGAAAGGAGGAAGCGTTCGGTGTTTGTCTACCAATTTGTTTCTAGGGCTGTACGGACCCTTAACCTGCAGCCTTACCACCTGCCCCTTACTGTCTGTTGTGTATGTCATTATGGGAGGGTCAGAGTCCACGCAAACTCCGCTGAAGTGTATGGTCAAGAATTTCAAGAAGGGATTAGATGGCGACTATGGAGTAAAAATGTCTGTCCCGATTAGGAATACTTTGTGACAGGGAGTGGCCGGTGCTGGTCACTGTGTGGCCCCCTGGTGGTACTTTTGATGTTAGAATCATACCCTGAGTACATCAGATTGTACGTAGGGAACACCCTGACCAGTTCCCCTATATAGATTCCTGGTTAAATATTTGTGAAAAAGAGCCCTCCTGGATGAAGCATTGCCATGAGGAACAGTGTAGGATAATGATAGCGACCACAAGGGGGGCCCGGAAATCTGTAGAGAAGCTGCCCATAAATTCTGTCCCAAAATCTCCAGATATGACCCATTCGCCCCAGTTCCTCTATAGGCCAGTCCCCTCAGCTCCGTCACCACCCCAGGCAGAGCCTGGCACAGGAGGACCCCCTCCTGCCGACTTACCCTTAGTCCTCCAACCGCCTCCGCAGCAGGAGGCAGCACACCCCCTCCTGCCCGCAAGCCCTAGCTCTGTCCAGAGTGCCCCGGAAGGACCACAGTCCACCGATGACACTGCAAGCAGGGATTCATTTGCTAGTCCAGGGTCACTTACTGCCAAAGACCAAAGCAGGGGAGCCGAATTCCAACAAGCCAGACTACATTACGTGCTCAGGAGTACAACAGCAAGTCAGAGGGATGGTCACGTCATGCCATTGCGCCAGGTCCTGGGACTACCTATCCATTAAGACCAGGTTGTGGTGGGGCCAGTCTCATTTATGTGCCCTTTTCTACCACAGATTTATTAAACTGGAAGACGCATTATGCGTTGTGATAAGGAAGATCATCATAGCTCAGGAAGGAGCTATAGAAAAGGTGAAGTGACTCTGAACAAGCAACCTGTCAGTTCTGGTAGAAATAAACAGAATTTTGCCATAAAAGACTTCCAGTCCCAGAATGCACCAGGTTTCCAACAGCCATTAAAGGAGCTGAAGTGCGGAAACGTGTGTTCAATCAAGAGGGCTATGAGGTAATCCCCAAGCACTCATCTCAAAGGGCAGGGCCTGATTCAGCACAGCTGCGCTGTGCTAGGGTGGAACACTCAAAGCAGAATAAAGGTAGAGTTTATTCTACAGAGAATTATCCTCATCCTCAGTTTCATCTGGGAGATCCTCAGATTCATCTTGGACAGCTTCATCATCTGGAGGATCATCAGAAGCAGAAGCCAGACCGGACGGACAGGGAGGGCAAGAAACCCTTTGGAAGAAAGAAGAGAGAAGCATTTGGGAGGTCTAGAGGAGTCCAGAGCAGTACGTATACTGGGAGACATTCAAAAGGCCAGCATACACCATTGGAAAGACAGAGGAATGGTGCTGCAGAACTAGGAATCTCCAGACGGTACCTGTGAGGGAGACGGCTGCACGTGGAAGGGACCCTAAGACCCGTGCCAGAAGGTATGTGAAGAGAGATCCAGTGTCCAGGGATCTGGATTGGAAGGCTGGACATAAGAACTGGACTACATACTGGCCAGGCTATTTAGAGAGGAACTCTAACAGCAATGGAAGCTCAGGTATGAACACTGATCTATGCCCTAGCTATAACCTTGAAAGACAGCAGGGAAACAAGTATTCTCCTGAGAGTGTTACATTGAGAAATTCCTCTGTGCCAATCCATGATATTGAACCCATGATTGTTGGAGTCTTAGATACAGGCTGTGAATATATGGATTGCTCTCTGTCTAAACTCCTTTGGTAATTTTCTGTTACAAAGTACAGCAACCATCACAAAGAAATACAAACTTGTTCTTTAATCTACTCAGAAAAGCTCCTGAATAGGATTTTGAGCCATGCAGTAGAAAGCAAGCCAGCTAAGGGGTTTCAGCTGGGTAACTGCTAGCAATTGAGCCTTAGCTAATTGCTTGTGAGCTCTGAGGGAATCACTTCTGAATCTATGTGTGAAGATATAAGAAGTTAACCTGAAAAGAACAGTTTTTCCCCTTCTTTGTGGGTTTTGCTTGTTGTTTGAAACACTGCTAAGAAAATATTAGCTAAAGCCTACAGAAAAGACCAGTTTGTTACCAACCAGGTCTTTATTCTTTTGATTTGATTGCCTGACAAGTTCAACTGTTGTTTTCCTGATTTTGTTTTTCTAAGTTTAACACTGAAAGCAAGTATCCTGTTTTATGTGCTACCAAGCATATCTGTGTTGGGAGAAATAACCCCATAAATAAATATCTTATTGGCTTTACACTTAAGCACAACTAATTATTGTGAGCAGCTGTGTCTGGTTGTGAATGGACTGCATTTTCCACAATCCCTTGCAAATCATATTGATATATGCACTTGCCAAGACTGAACATTCTCACCCAGGCAGCAGTCTGACAGCGTCCTATACTGAAAAGCCCCAAGAACTGACCAAATTAATGTCCAGTATTATGCAGACCCATCAGCCTACCTGGTTTGATTGTCGCCAGCTCCTGTCTACCCTCTTCACTACTGAAGAACGAGTACAAATCGTGCAGGCATCCACCCAATGGTTAGAAGAAAATCCTGTGGAAGCAGCAGGCCTAGATCCGACAAGCGGCCGCCGCAGATTTTCCAAATGACAATCCCAAGTGGGATCCAAACAGTACAACCGGGGCGGCGGCCCTCACTCCGTTCCGCCAGGCCCTACTGCAAGGCCTGAGGCCAGAAGGCCATGAATAATCGGAAAGGTAGCAGAAGTCGTCCAGCATCCAGACGAGAGCCCAGCAGCCTTTTATGAACGCTTATCTGAAGTTTACACACTTTATACCCCATATGATCCAGCGGCCCAGGAAAATTTGCACATGGTGAATGCAGCCTTTGAGAGTCAGTCCCAGGGAGACATAAAAAGGAAACTGCAGAAGTTGGAAGGATTTGCAGGCATGAATGCGGCCCAGTTAATGGAAGTTGCTCAGAAAGTGTTTGTGAATCGTGATCAAGAACGTCAGAAGGAAAGTAAACAAAATGAAGAAAGCTGATTTCCTTGCTGCAGCTTTAGTTGAACTTTGTGGAGGAAGTTTCTCTAACCGAAGGACTAGGGGACATGGAAGGGGCCAAGGAGATGGTCGGTCCCTATTGGGCGCAAATCAGTGTGCTCATTGTAGAGAAGGACATTGGAAGAATGAATGCCCAAACTTTGACTCCACCTCCCAGAGGGGAGGAGGGAGCATGCGGAGAGCAGGGGGAAGATTCCAGCATTGGGGAGGAATGTATTGCACACAGTTCCAACAAGGAGAAGCAGCTGTAGAGGGAGTGGCAGCCGAAGAGGGCTACAACATGGATGAAGACTAGGCCAGACCGGGCTCCAAGTTTCCTCGAGGTCCCCAGGAGCCTATGGTCAGTTTGAAGACTGGGGACCAATATATGGACTTTATGGTGGATATGGGTGCCGAACATTCAGTAGCAGCAAAACCAGTGGCCCCTCTGTCTTCTCGATCCATCACCATTGTCTGAGCTACTGGAGCTAGGGCCACAAAGCCTTTCTTGCAGAACCACACTTGTGAACTAGGGGGACAGAAGATAACGCACTAGTTCCTATACATGCCCGAATGCCCAATTCCCCTTTTGGGCCGAGATATACTTGCTAAGCTCCAGGCACAGATATCCTTTGTCGAAGGAGGACAGATGGAAATGACTGAACTCGAAATCTGCTGGCCCGATGGTGCTGACTGTCCCCTGGGAAGAAGAATGGCGGTTCTATAGTGCATCTCTGACCGAGGCAGCCAGCCCACGTATACCCATCAGAATCTCAGCTCCACCTGAGGTATGGGTGGAGAATAACCCTCCAGGCCTAGCAAAGAATATAGCCCGTGCTTGTCACCCTCAAACCAGGAGTGGAACCAGTGCACATGAGACAATATCCTCTCCCGCGACTGGCGATTGAAGGAATTCACTGTCATTTAATGAAATTACTGAAGTATGGACTTCAGAGAGCGCCAATTGCCCTGGAATACCCCCCTCCTCCCAGTTAAGAAGCCTGGGACAGGTGACCTCTGCCTGGTGCAGGGCTTGAGACGAGTAAATAATGCAGTTGAAACCATACATCCAGTAGTACCTAACTCTTATACTCTCCTGGGACTGATCCCTGCTGAGGCTACTCACTTCACTGTCTTGGATTTAAAGGATGCCTTTTTCTGCATACGTTTAGCACCAACCAGTCAACTCCAGTTTGCGTTTGAATGGGAAGACCCTACCACAGGAAGGCGAGGCCAACTCACCTGGACTCGATTACCCCAAGGATTCAAGAACTTGCCTACTCTTCAGTGCTGCCCTAAATCAGGATCTTTCAAATTATTCTGTGACTCCAGGGAAGAGAGTCTTCCTTCAGTATGTGGATGACCTGCTTGTAGCCACCAACTCCAAAAACGAATGCGTGCATGCCACCGGTGATCTCTTGCACCTCCTGAACGAAGCTGGATACAAGGTCTAAAGAGACAAGGCACAGTTGTGCCAAACTGAGGTAAAATATCTGGGATTCCATCTGTCCCAGGGGATCCGGATATTGGGATCAGAGCGAAAGGAAGCAGTGTTCTGCATCCCTATCCCCACCACCAGAAAGCAGGTGAGGGCCTTCCTGGGAGCTGCAGGCTATTGTCGAATATGGATACCCAATTTTGCGCTATTGGCAGAGCCATTGTATCAGGCCACCAAGGGAATGGAGCGATCTCCCCTAGAATGGGGCCCAGAACAGGATACAGCATTCAGATTGTTGAAAGCAGCCTTGATGTCATCACCAGCCTTGGGCCTGCCAGATGTACAGAAACCATTTCTCCTCTATGTCCACGAGTCAAGTGGAAATGCTTTGGGAGTATTGACCCAATCCCTCGGATCTTGGCAGTGACCTATGGCTTACCTATCAAAGCAGTTGGATACCATCGCAAAAGGATGGCCACCTTGCCTGAGAGCCGTTGCAGCTACAGCTCTCTTGGTGAGTGAACCCGACAAGCTCACCCTGGGTCAGAGTCTCCAAGTTACAGTACCATACTCTGTCCTAACCCTCATGGAGCACAAAGGAAACTATTGTTTTACAAATTCACGAATGCTGAAGTACCAGAGTATGTTATGTGAAAACCCCCGATTGCAGTTGATCAGTCAAGCTTTGAACCCTGCAACGCTGTTGCCAATTGGTCCAGGCCCACCTGATCATGATTGCTTGGAAGTTATGGACACTATTCTCGAGTCGTCCTGATCTAACTGATGTCCCATTAGACGACCCTGAACAAACTCTTCGTGGATAGAAGTAGCCTTGTCAATGGACGATGTGCTGGTTATGCAGTGGTGACCCTGGACATGGTAATAGAATCATCAGCTTTGGCCCTGGGGACTTCAGCACAGAAAGCTGAACTGATAGCCCTCACCAGGGCACTGATAATAGGGACAGGGCTCCGTTTAAATGTGTACACAGATTCTAAGTATACCTTCACTACATTGCACGCGCTTGGAGCCCTGTACAAAGAACGAGGATTGATAACATTGGTGGGGCAAGTCCATCAAGTACGGTCCTGAGATATTGACATTGCTAGATGCTGTATGGGCCCCCAAACAAGTTGGAGTAATGCACTGCCGAGGTCATCAGGTAGGGGAAGGAGAAGTTTCACGAGGAAACAGATTTGCTGACGCTTCGGCTTGAGAAGCAGACACCACTGGGCAAGTCCCTGCCTTTAGTACTACGGTCCAAGCAGCCATATTTCCAGTACCCCTCAGTGCATGGACTCCCAGATACACATCCAAAGAGTTAGACTATTATTGTCAAGAGGAAGGGGGAGTGTTAGAGACCAGATGGATAGTGCTACTGCCACCAGCAGGTGGTCTTCCTCCCGGTCCAACTGTGATACCTGAAACATTGGGTGGGTCCAGCCTTTGTCCAAGCTTTCCACCAAGCCACACATTATGGGAAAACTGCAATGGAGAAAGCTCTCAAACCTCATTTTTGCATCTCGTTATTAGGACCCCTGACCGCCTCAGTAGCCCGCAGATGTTTAACCTGTGCAAAGAACAATGCCCGGCAGGGTCCTATCCTACCCCCAAGAGTTCAGTCAGTAGGAGTCACCCCCATGGGAAATATCCAGGTGGACTTCGCAGAAATGCCACGTGCTAATGGATATCATTACCTGTTAGTCCTAGTTTGTACATTCTCTGGGTGGGTGGAGGCTTTCCCCACCAGAACTGAGAAAGCCAGGGAAGTTACCAAAATTCTGCTCCATGAGATCATTCCCCGGTTTGGAATACCATTAGTTATAGGATCAGATAATGGGCCCTCATTTGTGTCCCAGGTAACTCAGCAGTTGGCCCAGGCCCTACAGGTGCAGTGGAAGTTACATACAGCTGGGTCATTCCATGTCAAGTGGTCTAGGGCTCCCTGCATGACCATGAATCAATTAGATCTTACCTGCTAATTGGTGTTCCTAAAGGAACGACAGTCCAGTCCCTTACTTCTGGGTTGCGCAACCCCTCCAGCAGCTTGGAGGCTGAGCCCAACCTTTTTGGGGGATGGAGCGGTATAAATACCACTAGGACCACCCCCAGGCACCAGTAATCGAATGAAAAAGCAGACTTAAAAAACTTCCCCTAAAGACCTACGTAAATACACCCCGAAAGGCAAACCCCTACTTATAACTAACAACTTGAACTTTTTTTTTTTTTTTTGAATTAGGAGTAGGAGAGGGAGGACCACGAAGGGAGGTGGTTAACTTGCGTTTGTCCATGCCGTCCTTCCCTTGGGCCCCTCGCCCCAGCACCTGCCTCACGCTCAGCCCTCCGCTCCGGCCCTGACTAACAGGTCTAATAGGCCTTAACAGATGTCGGAGAACCGGGCGGGACCAGGGACTGGACTGTCGTTCCTTCAGGAACACCAATTAGCAGGTAAGATCTAATTGATTCTTCCTTATCGTCACTCCAGTCCAGTCCCTTACTTCTGGGATGTAGCAGAGCAGTTCAACCCTGGGTGGGGTCCGACATACCGGACTGAAGAACCGCAAGACCAAACCGAGCGTCCGCTGAACTCTGTACGTCCAGCCTGTAGTGCTTGGTAAAGGTATGGAGGGAGGACCAGGTCGCTGCCCTACAAATATCCAGCAGGGGATCTAGGCTAAATTCTGCCCAAGAGGTAGCCTGAGCCCGGGTTGAGTGCGCCCGCAGGCCCCCTGGCACCTGTTTCCCTTTCAGGATATAGGCGGAGGCAATAGCCTCTCTAATCCATCTGGAGATGGTGGCCTTGGCGGCCGCTTCCCCTTTGTGCGGACCCCCGAACTGAATGAAAAGGCGTTCAGATTTCCGAAAGGAAGCTGTACGGGAGAGGTAACGTTTCAAAGCCCTCTGAACGTCCAGTAAGCGAAGCTTGTTCTCCCCTCCTTCTAACCTCTCGGCCGGAAGGACGGGAGAGTAACTACCTGGTTAACATGAAAGGGAGAAATAACCTTAGGTAAGAAGGAAGGCACCGTCCTTAGAACCACCTTGTCCTTGAGGAAGGATAGAAAGGGTGGCTGAGAGGAAAGCGCTTGGAGTTCTGAGACCCGCCTGGCCAAGTATATAGCGACCAGAAAGACTGTCTTCAAGGTTAGATCCTTTAAGGAGGCTCTCTTAACTGGCTCAAAGGGTTCCCCGACCAAGGCATTTAATACTAGGTTAAGGTCCCAGGGGGGGATGATCGACCTTCGTTGAGGACGCAATCGTTTCACGGCTGTAAGGAACCTGGAAACATCCGAGTGGGCCCCTAGGGACTTCCCGCCGACCTTCCCCCTATAGCAGGCGATGGCAGCTAGCTGGACCCTTAGGGAACTGGGCGCTAGACCCTTGTCAAAACCTGCCTGCAAGAACTCTAAGACCTCAGGGACCGAGGCCAAAAGAGGGTTCCTCCGGTGCTCCGCACACCATGCTTCGAAGATGCGCCAAACTCTGACGTAGGAGAGACAGGTTGAGCGCTTCCTCGCCTTCAGCAGCGTCGAGATTACCGCTCCTGAGTAGCCCTGCTTCAGGAGCTGTGCCCTTTCAATAGCCAGGCCGTAAGCGAGAATCGATCCACGTGAGGCATTAGAACCGGCCCTTGCCTCAGGAGGTCTCTTTTGTAGGGGAGACGCCAAGGCTGATCGGCGAGTAGCCTCATCAGATCCGCATACCAGGGACGGCGTGGCCAATCCGGTGCTATGAGAATTATCAATCCCCGGTGAGCCTCCACTCGCTGGAGGACCTTCCCGATTAGAACCCAGGGGGGAAACACATAGAGGAGCCCTTCCGACGGCCACTTCTGGGACAGGGCATCCAGTCCTTCGGACATTCTTTCCCTTCTTCGGCTGAAGAAGCGAGCTACCTTGGCGGACTCGAATCGTGCCATGAGATCCATGATCGGAAGACCCCACCAGGCAACTATTTGGTCGAAGGTCCCCTGGTCCAGCTCCCACTCTCCTTGGTCTATCTTGCACCTGCTGAGGTAATCTGCCGTGACGTTGTCCGTGCCGGCCACGTGCTGAGCTGAGAGTGCTTCCAACCGAACCTCGGCCCAGCGGAACAGGGTGTCCGCCTCCTTCTCTAGGGCGGGACTGCTGGTGCCGCCCTGGTGATTGATGTATGCCACTGTTGTGACGTTGTCGGAGAGGACGCGAATTGCTCTTTTCCACACTAAGGTCTCGAGAGCCTTGAGGGCTAGGACGACGGCCCGTAGTTCCAGCCTGTTGATGGGCCATTGAGCTTCCAACGGTGTCCAGCGACCCTGGACAAACTGGCCCTCGCAGTGTGCACCCCAGCCTGATAGACTGGCATCCGTCGTTAATAGTAACCACTGAGGAGGTTCGAGAGGCATCCCGCGGTCCAGATTTCTGGGGCTCCTCCACCAGTGTAGTGCCTGCTTTGTCCGTGGAGCACAGGGTAACTGCATTGACAATGGATGATGCTGAGGGGACCAACGCCGCAACAGGGCCCGCTGCAGAGGCCGCATATGGGCCCTGGCCCATGGAACTACCTCTATCGCCGCGGCCATGGTTCCCAGGAGCTGAAGATAATGCCACGCTGAGGGGTTCCTTCTGTGCAGAAACTGTGTGACTAGGAGCCTTAGGGCTCTTGATCTTGTATGTGACAGAAAGACTCTGCCTTTGTTGGTGTCGAACCTTGCTCCGAGGTATTCGATTTCCTGGGAGGGGGTCATCCTGCTTTTTGCTTGGTTGATGATCCACCCCAGCTCCTCTAGAACTTGGACTACTCTGGCCGTTGCCGAGCGACTCTCCTCTTCCGACTTTGCCCGGATTAACCAATCGTCCAGGTAAGGGTGCACTAGTATTCCCTCTTTCCGTAGGGAAGCCGCCACTACCACCATCACTTTGGTAAAGGTTCTTGGGGCCGTAGCTAGACCGAAAGGTAGAGCCTGGAATTGATAGTGACCTGTGTGTACAGCGAATCTCAGGAAACGTTGATGAGACTTTCAGACTGGTATGTGCAAGTAGGCTTCTGTCAGATCTAGGGACGTCAGGAACTCCCTGTCCCTTACGGCTGCTATGACTGAACGTAGGGTCTCCATCCGGAAGTGAGGTACTCTGAGGCAGCGATTGACCTGCTTTAGATCCAGTATCGTGCAAAGGGACCCTTCTTTCTTTGGGACCACGAAGTAGATAGAGTACCGACCCGAGCCGTACTGGTCCGGTGGGACCGGGACCACGGCCCCGAGAGCTATTAGTCGGGCGAGAGTTGCCTCTATCGCCGCGCTCCTTGCAGGGGAACCGCAGGGAGACAGAACGAAGGCTGGCGGTATTTGTTTTTCGAATTCGAGAGCGTAGCCCTCTCTGATCACCTCTAGGACCCATTGATCGGATGTAACCCGGGACCAGGCGGGAAGAAACTGCCTTAAGCGGCTGCCGACTGGCAGTCCAGCCCCCTGGACCCCCGTTGTCTCATTGCTGTCTTCTAGAGGCCGAGGAGGAGGAAGGGGCGGCGAAGCCTCTCCCTGCACCTCGAAACCCTCTAAAACCTTGACCCCTTGAGGGAAAGCGGCCCCTGGGGAAGGGGTTAGACCTGGGTGGGCGAAACCTCCGGAGTTCCCTTGATTGGTTACGTGCCGGGGCCAGGGGACGCCCTTGCTTCGGTCTGTCTTCCGGGAGCCTGCCTCCCTTAGATTCGCCCAGGTCCTTTACTAGCTTTTCTAAGTCCTCCCCAAATAACAGCTTTCCTTTAAATGGGAGGCGACTGAGGCGTGACTTGGAGGAGGCATCGGCGGCCCAATTCCGTAGCCAGAGATAACGCCTAGCAGCCACAACCGATGCCATGTTCTTGGCCAGGCTTCTGATGAGGTCATACTGGCTATCCGCCAAGTAGGCCGCTCCTGATTCTAGTCTAGAAGCGTTGGCCTGTGCCTCTTCCACGGAGCTCTCTGCTGATTGAAGCTGTTGTGACCATCTTAAGCAGGCCCGAGCTACCCAGGCCCCTGAGACGGAGGCCTGCAATGCCAGAGCGCTAATATCAAAGGCTTGTTTTAAAAGTGTATCCAATTTCCTGTCTTGAGAATCTCGTAGGGCTGTGCTGCCCTCGACTGGGATAGTAGTCTTCTTCGTAACAGCTGATACCGCCGCATCCACCCTGGGGGACTTCAGCAGCTCTTTATCCGACTCTGGGAGCGGATATAGGCGGGTCATGGATCGGACTCCCCTTAGGCTTGACTCTGGTTGATCCCATTCCTCCTGGATCATCTGACGCACCACTCTGTGGACAGGGAAAACTTTCTGTGATCTCCTGATGGCCTGGATTAGAGGATCTTCCAACGCCTCCTCCTCTGCCGGCGTGTCCGAGGCAACATTGAGAAGTTTCAGGGATTCATTAATCAGTGCCGGGAGTTCCTCCCGACGAAAGATCCTGATTACACGTGAATGATCTTCCTCAGGGATCTCCCCTTCTTCAAGCTCCTCCTCTTCTTCATCGAACTCCCTGTCGGAGGTCTCTCCCTCAGGGATATCCTGTGAGAGGGATGGGGGAGGTTCTTCGGAGCTCAGCCGGGGGCGCTTAGGCGGGATTCCTGGCTCTGCTTTGCCTACTCTCGTGGGCCTGGTCGATTTGACCTCTGCTGCCGATCCAGAATCCCCTGGCCCCAAGCCCTGTTTCCGTAAGCAATAGGCCTTGTGTAGTAACAGTACGAAGTCTGGGGAGAAAAAGTCCCCGGATTCCTCTCCCCCGGTAGGACAGGAGATGGGGGGCAGGGAAGGGGTGGATAAATCCGAGGACGTAGAAGGAGGTAGCTGGGAACCCCCTTCCCCTTGTAGGGGGTCTTCGGAGCCCTGGGAAGCTTGTGACATGGCCAAGTTGATTTCTTGCTCCACGGAGGCAGCCACTGCAGCACAACCCCTGCAGATCCCTGTCTCCAAGGAGGTACCCCGCCGGGTGCCACAGGATGGACACCTAGGCTTGGTCGCCATGAGCTTGGGGGGGGGGGGGGGGGTAAAGTATGCCCACCTGAACCTCGGGGCTGAAACACTGGGTCTAGGCAGGGGGAGAGTTAAACCGTTCCTTTAATACAAATATATGTGCTCTCTCCACTATTTGAATTATAATTTTCTCTTTAAATCTTGAACTTAGAATCAAAACAAATAAATGTAAAAACAACAAGTCACATTAAAACTATTAAATTAATCAAAGAAACATTAAAATCATCTTTAGACCATCCCTTAAGGCAATGCCCAGTACTTGCGATTTTGAAGCTTTGCTGATGAAAGGCCCGAATCCGCGAACTGCCACCGTTGGCTCTACACGTGGTAGGCCTCACCACGTGGAGCCGAAAACGGGAGTCGCGAGTCTGCCTAGCCCCGATCTTCCTTCTGCCTGCCGAAAGAGGGATGGACCCCGCGATTGCCTTAGAGCCGGGACCGCCGCTTCAAACAGCCTCCCGCTGGAAGCGCGGCCACCGGAGCTCAACCCTGCATCCCTCTGCTCCGGGACGGGGCCTGCGGGGAGCTTGAACACGCGGTGTTGCCTCTAGCGCTCAGCCACCTGAGGGCTTCGGCGCGAGGCAAGGCAGGGCTGAAAAGAGAGAATTGAGCAGGAGCCGGCCGGATAAGCAGCAGAGGAGCTTTACGCGATCTTCCCCACTGCTGCTTGCAGGGAAACCACCTCCGATCCCCGGCCCGGTCAGTCAGGGGGGGGGGGGGAGGGAGGAGAGAGCAAGCAAAAATTTAAAGGCACAGGCCTGCTAAAACTCAAACAAAGAATTAATGAAGAATTAATAAAGAAAGTAAATGTAAATTTGACTAAAAAAAGGAAATAAAAAGGAGACTCCAGTAAGCCCTAGGCTTACGGAACCCTCCAGCTGCTTGGAGGCTGAGAATACTGGTGCCTGGGGGTGGTCCTAGTGGTATTTATACCGCTCCATCCCCCAAAAAGGTTGGGCTCAGCCTCCAAGCTGCTGGAGGGGTTGCGCAACCCAGAAGTAAGGGACTGGACTGGAGTGACGATAAGGAACATGGATTTTGACTAAATTTTATATTTAGAGCCCCCCATGTCTCAAATGAACTTTGGTAGAGTTTTAGGTTCTCTGGTGTTAAACCTGTTGAGATATAGCTGTTTGACCCCATAGCCTGAACATGTACAGTACGATTCAAAATTTCAGCAACTTTGAGACCTAATATTGTTATTTGTTTATAATAAAAAAAATGTAACTACCCTGCACATCTTTTTGTGCTCTTTTTAATGAGAATAATTTTTTGATTGTGTCAGAAATACACATTGCACCAAAGTCGGGCAAAGAAATTGGCGGCCTAAAAAAATTAAGTTTAACATTGCATAGCTCCTGAAATAAGTAAACGAACATGAAATTTGAGGCATAGTATCTCGTGGTACTGTTTTTGTGTTTATAATTTCAAGCTCCTAGCCCTTTTCATTAATTTGCAAATTAAGTGTAAAGTTGATAATTTTTGCAAAAAGGCTAAAAATAGGGTATTTTTAACTTTTACACAAAAGTATCTTCTAGAAACGTTTTCAAACTACCACCATTAGAAAGAGCATGTTTTAAACTCCCTAAATAAAATGTTAGACTAACGCTGGCATACAGTGCTCTAAAAAGAGGACCAAAGTCAGCGGACACTGCCATGGCAACAGTGTATATTTCATCATATTATTGTTAATTTTTTGAGTCATACTTGTTATACCATTTTTATATTGAAAAATTATCAATATTGTATTGCATTGGTCCATGGTGACATTGTCACTACCAGTTCAGGAACATGAACTGGCAACCCCATCGCCATAGAGGTCACGCCTGATAGCTGTGCAATACTAGCCACGGGTGGGTTTCTTAATCTAGGTTCCCAAGCCTTTAATTTGCTTTCTTATTTGGAGGTTTCAAAGCCTTCAGTGGGTGTCTAGCTGGTTCCCAAGCCAATGATTAGGCTTGGGAACCTAGGATATGATGCCCAAATTGTGTATCTTATATGGTTCCCAAGCCGAAGTACTCATCTCAATTTTAATGCTAGCAATTTTTTTTTTACCATTCTGTTATGTTTGCAAGCCACTTCCTTCAAAATGGATTCTGGGAATTGATACGGTCGGCCAGATGATGTAACTGAAGGTGCAGGGAGCATGCTAATGAGGTGCTGCTTTGGAATCCAGCAAACATCTTGCCTTTCTGGCCAATAAAACGAATGAGCAGGACCTTGAGGATGCATAAATGTTATCAATGCATTATTTTCCTCAGCTGAAACTTCAACATTGCCAATCCACCATTTGTTGTCATAGATGCAAGCTACGTAGCAACCAAGGGACAACTCAGATAATTTAAAATACAAAATAGCAGTATTGGAAATTTTGGCTAAAAAACAAAAAACAAAAAAAAATCAAATCATTTGAAACTGACACAAACCACATTTGAGTCAACTGGTACAAATTGGTGATGCTCTCTAGTGCCAGTTATTGTGCTGCTTTCTTTCCACCTTTCTTGAAACTTCCTGCTTTTTCAATTTCATCTTTTGCAGCAAATATTTAATTCTGTGTATATTTTGGTCACAAAAGTAATACAGATCTTTTGGTGTCAATATTTGGTCAGACGAAGGTCTTTGTAGACTTGCTCGGGCTGCCAAAACGTTGAATTGTGCCACCAACCCCATCACAAGGTGATTTTCCATGGCTTGTGCTGAAAAAGTTCCATTCAGCCTCGATATTGAAATCATTTTTGTGATTGCATAAATTAACGAAGTTTTTGTAATTTTTATATTGCGCTGCTGAGCCATCACTGAAGTAGTATATTTTTGTAACATCTGCTTGGGTCAACAAAAATTCAACAAACTTCTTCTGAACACGTGTACTGACACGGTATCATGTTGCATATGATCAGAAATTATGCAACAATTAACAATTTGCAAGGTGCCCACTTTGTCTGCATAATAAGCAACAAATGGATGTACTGTGGCCTTTGAATTTTTCCAGTGAAAGCCCTGGGCAGCATCTTGAACAAATGAGTAATTTTCGGCAAAGTCCATCAAAACAATGAACTCCGTTTCTTTTAAGTCAGCTTTCAGTGACTTCAGGATATTCACTTTGGTGTTTCGAAACAAAATGGCCTGTCAGCTTCCAAATTTTGCTTGAAAGTTTTTCAACAAAGTTGTCCACTGTTAACATGCTTGTTTCCAGTGTTTCTCGGTCAGTGCGAATCCATTGTTTGAATTCAATTTATTCCTCTGCATCATAATCCTGGAATATTTCTTCCAAATACGCTACAAGTGATTCTTCGCCAGGGCAGCTGTGGCATCTTTGTAGCATACATTCCTTGGAATTCAGGTCACACACTGTCTTTTCCATTAGCAGCTTGTAGTCCTCTAATATTTGCACCTTGCAGCATGAGCTTTACATTCTGATGTATACTGCAGACGCAAACAGAATGCTTGCCTGAAGCACCAACAGTCACACACCACTTTGGCCTGAGATCACAGAATTTTGAAAAAACGATTTCTGCTCCAAATTTATTATGATATGCTACATACAACTCTAAGATTGTAGCAGCAGATAAGCATGCAATAAATAAATCCAGGAGTCTTTTCAAGGATCCAAGCCAGTTTAATGTGCACATGGCTCAAGCAATAAGCAATTTCAAAATGGCTGAGCCCTGGCTTCTAGTAAAACAACAACTTTTATAGCTTTCTTGTCCATTCTAAGCATAGGCAAACTTTTCATTGGTCCCAGTACCCCTCTCACCCATCTATTGGTCCCGGTACTGATATGGCTACCCAATCGGGACTCTGGTCTGGGCCCAGCACCTGGTTGCCCCCCTTCTAGTCCCAATTACAATGGTCAGTGTCTCCAACTTGTTACTTCTCTCCTCCAAGGTCGCTGAGCTTGTTAAAACATATGGGAAGCAGGGCACTGTAACCTTGCTTTTTGCAGAGTTAATTAATTCCATAGAAGCTGTGCTCTCTTATCAGTACCAATTAGAGCTGTTTTCTGTCTTTTATAAGTTTCGTTTCTGCTTAGCTATGTTCAGTTAAACTGAGTTAAGTTTCAATTCTATGGTGTCATCATTCAGGGGGGTTTTCATTCCTCTGGGCCTAACTACAGGCTTCAGTTACAGGTCAAGCTGCTCAGGCCTGTCTGCTTAGTTCAATTAGCATGGATCATAGGCCGTCGCCTACCACAAGATTACACAACAGCAACCGTTTTTGAACTTTGACACCATCGAGTCACACTGAAATAGTCTTTTTTGCCAGGACACATTCTGCTAAAATCATCTTCATAAAAATCCTTGACTTTTAGCGACTTCCTCTGATAATGGTTTGCCAATTTTTGCATCAGGTAAAGCACAAATGCCTTTGACTTTTCGGGCCATTTTGACCATACGTTCAGAAATGCCAAACTTCATTGCTGTTTCCTTTATTGACCAACTTTTTGGGACCAAAGTCAATTGAACTTTTGTTGACCTATTGGATATATCAATCTTTGCTTTCATTTCTTTAATAAGCTCAGTGTAATCGCTACATAGACTGCATTCTGCAGATAGACTAGATTGTTCAACATTGTCAGCCACTCCAGCAGCAGACTTTTGTTACCACGTTCTGTGTGCGCTCAATCTTTTGTTTCAAATAGCCAGCTTTGTCTACTGCTTATTCTTCGTATTTTTAATTGAGAAGTGCCTAAAGCAGTCAAGCTTTGATCAAGGGTGTCCCAAGGCATCTGGATCAAAATCCGAAGATGAAGATGCTGTGGCTTCAACCATAGAAGCATATTTTGCTTTGCACCCGATGCAAATTTTCTGGCCTGGCTTTACATTCATTTTGGTCACTTTTTTCAAGCCCTCAGACATGGCTAAAATTACTTTTGATAATCCACTTTTAGTGACGTGATTCTGCTTTTCAAACGGATTGCAACACGACTTTTGGTTCATTTCATATTTGCTGAGATACTGTGCTTGGTGATGCAAGCAGATACTGTCAGTCTGTAAGGTCAACTTCTGATCGTCAACAAATAAGCAATTTCTTGCTTACTGACAAGCAGCTCACAGAATTGAGCCCAGTTTTTTGGAATAAAATGAGCCATGGTGACATTTTGATGACAATTTTTGTCCAACGGTACATTCAGGCATAGGAGGATAGTTCAAGAGATTCGTCGATGTCCATTTTGAAGTAAATTAGTAAATGTGTACCAACTAATGCTAATCTGAAAATCTATACGTTAAGCTCACGACATATATGCACTTAACAGTTATTGAGCAACTCCTATGGAAATAAATGTTTTAAATATAACATTTGGATAACGTTAGAACTGCAGGTTGAATTACATGCCTTTGTCAAGCATGGGAATGTCTGCTATGTTTAGCCCTCTTTTCAGGGTATTGTACGCCAGGGTTAGTAAATTAAATCCGCTTTTCTAGAAAGCTTAACATGCTCTAAGGAAATTGGTTTCAAAACGATTTAAGATACTTATGTAAAAGGAGGTTAAAAATACACTATTTTTACGTTTTTGCAAAAAATCAACTTTACACTTAATTTGTAAACTAACAGAATGCTAAGAGCATGAAATTATAAATTCAAGAACTTCAGTACATAGAGGTATGTGCAAAATTTCACACTTTTTACTTGATTTAGGAAGCTGCATAATGTCTAATTTTTAATTTTTTTAGAACGTCAATTTTTTTGGCTGACTTTGCTGCAATATCTACTTCCAACATATTCAAAAATCATTAGTATCATTAGCGTGCAAAAAGTTGCACAGGCTAGTCAAGTTTCATTTTTTATAATAAGATAGCAAAGAAAGCACAGTTACTTACCTGTAACAGGTGATCTCTGGGAACAGCAGGAATTAGTCCTCACATATGGGTATGTTGGAACCGACGGAGCCGGCGCGGGAAAGCTCCCCAGCTTTTCAGATGAAAAGCTTTTGGGGCTTCCCACAGCGCATGCGCGCTGCCTTCCCGCCTTCCTTACCAGCTCTCTTCAGTTCGAGTTTATAGCTGAGACAATAGAGAGAGGAAAGGAAGGTAGACAGATAGAAGATACAACTTCTAGGGGAGGTGGGTGGGTTGTGAGGACTAATTCCTGCTGTTCCCAGAGATCACCTGTTACAGGTAAGTAACTGTGCTATCTCCAGGAACAAGCAGGAATAAGTCCTCACATATGGGGACTCCCTAGCTAAGATGCCTGGGAGATCCCCCTCCAAGGGTAAACCATCTTCGTATGGATCTCAGGCATCCATTCAGGGAAGGTGGGCAGGAGTTGCTTAAGTATGGAACAGGTGTTTGAGGACAGCCTGACCAAACAAGGCATCCCGGCGGGAGTCCTTGTCCAAACAGTAATGGGCTGTGAAGGTATGAACCGAGGCCCAAGTGGCTGCTCGACAGATCTGATCGATGGATACAGAGTGAAGATGAGCCATAGAAGTAGCCATGGCTCTCACATTGTGAGCTGTGACATGTCCTTCCAGAGAAATATTCTTACTCTGGTAAGCAAAAGAAATACACTGAGCAATCCAATTGGAAAGTGTACGTTTGGAGACTGGAAGTCCCAAATGAGAAGGATCAAAAACCACAAAAAGTTGGGAAGACTTTCGATGTGGCTGAGTCCTGTTGAGGTAAAAGGCGAGAGCTCTGTTACAGTCAAGAGTATGAAGGTTCCTCTCTGCACTGGATGCATGAGGAGCCGGAAAACAAACAGGTAGATATACCTCTTAAGATGAAAAGGCGAGACCACTTTGGACATAAAGTGGGGGTTCGTCCTAAGGACCACCTTATCATGATGAAACCTAATATAAAGGTGGATTAGCCACTAAAGCCTGCAGTTCACTGATGCGGCGAGCTGAAGTGACTGCAATAAGGAAAACTACCTTCCATGAAAGAAATTTCAAGGAGGTGGAGTCCAAAGGCTCAAAAGGTGGCTTCATAAGCTGACCTAGAACTAGGTTCAAATCCCATGCTACCAGCAGAGGTCGGATGGGAGGTTTAGTTAAGGTCAGGCCTCTCATGAACCTTGCAACAAGAGGATGAGAGGAAACAGGTTGTCCATTTATAGGTTTTAAGGATGCTGCAATAGCACTTAAATGGACTCGTACTGAATTCGTCTTGAGGCCTGCATTGGAAAGATGCAGGAGATAGTCTAGTAGAGAATTCAAAGGAAGTGCCAGAGGGTCAAGACCCTGTTGAGCACACCAAATGGAAAAACGTTTCCATTTGAAAGCATAGGAACGCCTGGTAGAGGGTTTCCTAGAGGCATGAAGGATATCTTTCACTGGTTGAGAAAGATTAAACTCATGAAGGCTTAAGCCTTCAGTAACCAAGCTCGGAGATGTAGGGACTTGGGGTTTGGGTGCCACAAAGTCCCTTTCTCATGAGACAGAAGGTCTGGCGCAGCTCCCAGGTCCAGGGAGGAGCCCTGGGAGAGCTGTAGAAGTAGAGGGAACCACACTTGGCGTGGCCAGTGTGGAGCTATGAGGATCATCAACCCGTGATCCCTCTGAAGTTTGAACAGAGTCTTGGGAATCAAAGGAATGGGTGGAAAAGCATACAGGAATTCCTGACCCCAATGCAGGAGAAAGGCGTCGTTGGCCTGAGCTCCCTGACACAGAGTCCTGGAACAGAACTGGGGAAGTTTGGCAGTCCACGGACTTGCAAAGAGGTCTATGTCC
The DNA here is from genome assembly GCA_033557465.1 of Ichthyophis bannanicus. Classification (NCBI taxonomy): domain Eukaryota; kingdom Metazoa; phylum Chordata; class Amphibia; order Gymnophiona; family Ichthyophiidae; genus Ichthyophis; species Ichthyophis bannanicus. The sequence continues at coordinate 775,185,453 of CM066031.1, forward strand.
GGGGTCCCCCATTCCTGAAAGATTCTGCGTATCTGGTCCATATGCAGGGACCATTCGTGTAGAAGCAGAACTCGACTGAGTCTGTCTGCCCGAGAGTTTTGAACTCCTGGAAGGTATACTGCCAGAAGATGAATTTGATGCTCTCTGGCGAAGGCCCATAATCTGAGAGCTTCGTTGCAAAGCAACAGAGAGCCCGTCCCTCCTTGTTTGTTGACATAGAACATGGCTACCTGATTGTCTGTCTGGACTAGGACAATCAGGTTGACAAGGAGGGTGTGGAAGACTGTGAGGGCAAGGAAGATTGCTCGCAGTTCCAGAAGGTTGATGTGAAGGGTGGTCTCCTGGGGAGACCAGGTGCCCTGAGTGGAGAGGTGTTGGAGATGAGCTCCCCACCCTGTTTGGGAGGCATCTGTTGTGAGAGTTGCTTGGGGCAATGAAGGTTGGAAGGGGGTCCCCAACAACAGATTTTTGGAGGATGTCCACCACTGGAGAGACCAAAACAGACGTTTTGGAGGTGAGTACTTGGTCTGAGCACTCCTGATGCTTGAGACCACTGGGTGGCCAAAGTCCATTGAGCTGCCCTCATATGGAGACGAGCGTAGGGCACCACATGGACCGTGGAGGCCATATGGCCCAGAAGTTGCAGCAGTTCCCTGGCTGACAAGTGACTTCTGGACTGAGCCTGGGAGGCCAAGCTGATTAGTCGTTGGCCTCGGACCAGAGGGAGGTAGGCCCTTGCAGTGGTGGAATCCAGATAAGCCCCTATGAATTCAAGGGACTGAGTAGGGATGAGTTGGGACTTGGGAATGTTTACCACAAGTCCCAGATATTGAAGAATACGCCTTGTGCGGTCCAAGGAAATCTGGGCTTCTGACTGAGATGGAGCTCGGATGAGCCAGTCCAGATATGGGAAGACGAAGATTCCCATGCCTCTTAGAAATGCGGCTACGACTGCCATGCATTTTGTGAATACTCTTGGAGCAGAGGCGAGACCGAAGGGAAGTACTCTGTATTGGAAATCGAAGATATTTTCTGTGGGATGGATGGATGAGTATGAGTGTACGCATCCTTGAGATCTAGAGAACAAAGCCAATCCTGACTCTGAAGGTATGGAAGGAGAATGCCCAGAGAGAGCATTTTGAATTTCTCCTTGAATAGAAACTTGTTCAATTCTCTCAGATCTAGGATAGGTCTGAAGCCCCCTGTCTTCTTTGTTATGAGAAAATAAGGGGAGTAGAACTCTAACCCCTGTTGAGGAAGAGGAACCTCCTCTATTGCCCCTTGGGCAAGGAGAGAGGAGACTTCCTGACCCAACAGGGTCAGAAGAGATGGGGGAGAACTGAATTGCCTCACCATGGTATGGGGAGGAAGGCTGGAGAAATGAAGTTTGTAGCCCTCTCTGATGATAGAGAGGGTCCACTGCTCTGATGTTATTTGCTCCCATCTGGGAGCAAAGTGAACTAGCCTTCCAGGTATGGTGAGAGGCTCTGGTTGTTCCAGAGCCAGAAATGGTAAGTTCTCTAGGGGCAAGTCAAAACCCCTGAGGGGGTTGAGCCTGCTGGGGTGTAGCAGACACTGCAGACTTTGACTTTACTTGCTTAAATTGCTGACGTTTAGCAGCAAAGCGAGGCTGAGAAGATTGTTGGCCAGTATTTGTGGAAAATCTGGCCTTCTTATAGTAAGGCCTTTTAAAAGACTTTTTTGGCAGGAGTAGAAGTAGACTTAGAAAGTCTATCTAGAGTGGCATTTTCTGCATCCATTTGAGCAGCTTTAATTTGCCAGTCTTCACCAAATAAGTTCTCACCTGTACAGGGCAGATTCCTTAGGCCATCCACAACCCAGGGTTCTAGGTCAGAAGCCTGGAGCCAAGCAAGACGTCGGGCTGCAATAGCAATTCCCGAAGCCCTGCCAGCAACCTCAAAGGAATCAAAGGCTGCCCTGTTGGAAAACTTGGAGACCTCTGAAAGTTGTGTCACCACAGAAGTGAAGTCCTCCTTTTTATCCTCAGGGATAAAGGGGCAAAATGCCATACCTTTAGGGCAAGTTCTCTGAGAAACATGCCCATATAAAGGCTGTAAGAATTGATCCTGGCTATAAGCATACTAGCCTGGAAGATCTTTCTACCAAAAGAGTCAAGGGTCTTACATTCTCGCCCTGGAGGGGTAGAAGAGTGCCTTTTGGGACTCTTTATCCTCTTCATAGCAGACTTCACCACAATGGAGTGGTGAGGCAGCTGAGTTTTTTTGAAACCCAGGAGAAGGAGGGACCCGGTACATGATGTCCAACCTACGAGAATCAGGAGACAGAGTTAGAGGAGTCTCCCACAAATCCATCAAGTGTTCTTGAAGGATTTCATGGATAGGCAGAGTAACTGCCTCTTTAGGAGCTTTAAAGTATCCTAAAATATCCAATTTTTTTGATCTGGGTTTCTTTTCAGAAGATGTAGCAATAGAAGTCCTTCAGCTACATCAACAATGAAATCCTGAAAGGATAAATCCTCTGGAGGAGACATCGCCCTCTTTAGAGAAGAGGGCTCCTCAGGAAGATCAAACTCAGCAGAGTCAGAGGAATTGAACTCATCAGAAGAATCTGCGTATTCTCTCTGTGCTTGCAATGCACGATACGCGTACCGATCGATATCGAGATCGGGCGTATCGGGCATGGGATTGGTATCGGGCAAAAGCCTGAATCCAGCAAGCAGAACCGATCGACGCTTGGAAGTCGATGGTCTCGGTTCCGGTGTGGATACCGGAACCGGGGTCGGTACCGATGGAATCGGTACCGAGGGCGTCGCAGCCTTAATGAAAGCCAGAACAGCCTGCTGCATGGTCTGGACAGTATTGCCCATGGACGCCACTGCTGCCTGGATGTCGGTACCGGTATCGACCGGTACCCCAGAGCAGTCTAACAGGTGATCAGTTGAGGCCGTGCCATCGATGTCAACCTGTAACCCCATAGGTGATGCTTTGGAGGCCAGAGCCTCCCGCCGGGGTTTTTTGGTGTGGGCAGAATCCTCGAACTCAAGATTGAGAGCCTCTCGATCTTTTGAAAGATTTGCTTTTAGAGGATTTGCCCACAGAAAGTTTGGTTACCTGAGATCCATCCGGAGAGGAAGACCTGGATGACTGTGATGCTGGATTATCTGAAGCAAACAGCACACTGAACTTGTTGGCCCGGTTCTGCATACCACGTTTAGACATCTGGGAGCAGAATGGGCAGTCCGGTATGGAGTGGTCAGGTCCCAAACATTTAAGACACCATTCATGGGTGTCAGAGAGAAACAACAGCACTGCACTTGGTACACTTTAAAAACCAGGAGCTGGCTTCTCCATGAGGAGAATTAGTGTAGGCCTGAAGGCCTAGCAAAAGTTACCACGTTGTGCTGAAATAAAATAGATTTTTTTTTTTTTTTTTTAGAAATAAAGAAAGAGACCGGCAGTACCGGTTTTGGTATGGGGAAGGCAGGTACGCGGTCAAAAGAAACAAATTAAAATAATTTCTTCAGCGGTGACAGGAACACGACCTGCTGGCTCCGCGGAAAAAGAGAAACTGAAGAGAGCTGGTAAGGAAGGCGGGAAGGCAGCGTGCATGTGCTGTGGGAAGCCCCAAAAGCTTTTCATCTGAAAAGCTGGGGAGCTTTCCCGCGCCGGCTCCGTCGGTTCCGACGTACCCATATGTGAGGACTTATTCCTGCTTGTTCCTGGAGATAATATAGGGTCTCAAAGTTGCTGAAATCTCAGACTCATACTGTACAAAGTCAAGATATGCAATCAGAGAAATAGTAATTAGATCTTACCTGCTAATTAGTGTTCCTGAAGGAACGACAGTCCAGTCCCTTTTACTTCTGGGTTACGCAACCCTTCCAGCAGCTTGGAGGCTGAGCCCAACCTTTTTGGAGGAGGAGCGGTATAAATACCACTGAGACCACCCACTACCTCCAGTATTCGAATGAAAAAGCAGAACTAAATAACCTCAAATCAAAACTCCATAAAGTAACATAATATAAAGCCTCAAAACCTACGCAACAGGCATCTATATATTCAGATTTTTTTATTTTTTTTTTTACATGAAAAAAGGGGGGGGAAAGGAGAGGAGGCCTGGGAACAGCCTGAGGAGATGACTGCTTCTACCCGAGCCGGCTTTAACCTGCTCTCCTTCTTGCCGACCCGGCCCTAAGCCCGGCCCGACGTGTTGTCATGGACCTGCGGTCTGAACGGTTGCCGGAATCGGGTGGGATCAGGGACTGGACTGTCGTTCCTTCAGGAACACTAATTAGCAGGTAAGATCTAATTACTATTTCCTTATCGTCACTCCAGTCCAGTCCCTTTTACTTCTGGGAAGTACCAGAGTAGTTCACCCCTGGGTGGGATCCGGCATACCGGACTGAAGAACCGCTAGCCCGAACCGGGTGTCCGCTGCACTCTGCACGTCCAGTCTATAATGCTTGGCGAAGGTATGCAGCGATGACCAAGTCGCTGCCCTACAGATGTCCAGCGGAGGTACCAGGGAGAATTCCGCCCAAGAGACAGCCTGACCCCGAGTGGAGTGTGCCCGCAGCCCCACCGGAACTTGCTTCCCCTTCAGAATGTAGGCGGAGGCAATCGCCTCTCTGATCCACCTGGAGATGGAAGCCTTGGCAGCCGCGTTGCCTTTGTGCGGACCTCCAAATTGGATGAATAGTCGGTCGGACTTTCGGAATGGAGCTGTGCGAGAGAGGTAACGTTTCAATGCCCTCTGGACGTCCAGGAGACGTAGTTTGTCATTCCCACTTTCCTGGCCCTTGGTCTCTAAGACTGGCAGGGTAACTGTCTGGTTAACATGAAAGGGGGAGATAACCTTGGGTAGAAAGGACGGCACTGTACGCAGGACCACTTTGTCCTTGAGGAAGGACAGGAAGGGGGGCTGGGAAGATAGCGCCTGTAATTCAGAGACCCTTCTGGCCGAGCAGATGGCGACCAGAAACACTGTCTTTAGGGTTAAATCCTTTAAGGAGGCTCTTTTTACGGGCTCGAAGGGTTTCCCGATCAAGGCATTTAGCACTAAGTTAAGATCCCAAGGAGGGATGACCGATCTCCGTTGCGGACGTAGACGACTAACTGCTCGTAGGAACCTGGAGACGTCCGGGTGTGCCCCTAAGGGTTTGCCCCGGACCTTTCCTCTATAGCAAGAGATAGCCGCCAGCTGGACCCGCAAGGAGCTGTGCGCCAGACCCTTATCAAAACCAGCTTGCAAAAAATCCAAAACTTCCGGGACTGAGGCCGAAAGGGGCTTCCGCCAATGCTCTGCGCACCAAGCTTCGAAGATGCGCCAAACCCTTACATAAGATAGACAGGACGAGCGCTTCTTGGCCTTCAACAGCGTCGAGATTACAGCTCCTGAGTAGCCTCGTTTTAGGAGCCGCGCCCTTTCAATAGCCAGGCCGTAAGCGAGAATCGATCCACGTGGGGCATCCGGACTGGACCCTGCCTCAGTAGGTCTCTTGTAAGGAAGCCGCCAAGGACGGTCGGCGAGTAGTCTGATCAGATCGGCATACCAAGGGCGGCGAGGCCAATCCGGAGCTATGAGGATTACCAAGCCCTGGTGAGACTCCACCTGTTGGAGAACCTTTCCGATCATAGCCCACGGAGGGAATACGTAGAGAAGACCTTCCGAAGGCCACTTTTGTGACAGGGCATCTAATCCCTCGGACATCCTTCGACTGAAGAATCTGTCTACCTTGGCTGTAGAGAACCGTGCCATGAGGTCCATGACTGGACGGCCCCAAAGAGCCACTATCTGGTCGAAGACCTCCTGTTCTAGCTCCCACTCTCCGTGGTCTATCTTGCACCTGCTGAGGAAGTCGGCTGTGACGTTGTCCTCGCCCGCCACGTGTTGCACTGAGAGTGCCAGTAGTTGGGCTTCGGCCCACTGAAAAAGAGTGTCCGCCTCCTTCTCCAAGGCGTGACTGCTGGTGCCTCCCTGGTGGTTGATGTAGGCCACCGCGGTGACATTGTCGGAGAGAACGCGAATTGCCTTTCCTTGCACTAGGATCCTGAATGCCTTGAGAGCCCGGGTGACGGCCCGCAATTCCAGTCTGTTGATGGGCCATTGTGACTCCAACTGTGACCAGCGACCCTGGACGAACTGGTCCTCGCAGTGCGCTCCCCAGCCTGACAGGCTGGCATCTGTCGTCAACAGCAACCACTGATGGGGATCGAGGGGCATTCCGCGGTCCAGATTCTTCGGACACCTCCACCAGTGGAGGGACTGTTTGGTCCGCGGAGCGCAAGGTAACTGCATTGAGAGGGGCTGATGCTGGGGAGACCAACGACGCAGAAGAGCTCGTTGTAGTGGTCGCATGTGGGCCCTGGCCCATGGTACTACCTCTATTGCCGCCGCCATAGTTCCCAGAACCTGCAGATAATGCCACGCCGAGGGATTTAGTCTGCCTAGAAACTGCATGACTAGAGCTCTTAGTTCCCTTGATCTTGACCGAGACAGGAATACTCTGCCCTTGAGTGTGTCGAATCTTGCTCCGAGGTACTCTAGTTCCTGAGAGGGAGTTAACCTGCTCTTTGCCCGGTTGATGACCCACCCCAACTCCTCTAGAACCTGAATCACTCTGGACGTTGCTGAACGACTCTCCTGTTCAGACTTTACGCGGATCAGCCAATCGTCCAAGTAGGGGTGCACTAATATTCCCTCCTTCCGGAGGAAGGCCGCCACTACGACCATTACCTTGGTGAATGTTCTGGGAGCCGTAGCTAGGCCGAAGGGTAGGGCCTGGAACTGAAAGTGGCCTCTTGTTACCGCGAATCTCAGGAACTGCTGATGGGACTTCCTGACCGGGATGTGTAAGTAAGCTTCCGTCAAGTCGAGGGACGTTAGGAACTCTCCTCCCCTCACTGCTGCTATGACTGAACGTAGGGTCTCCATCCGGAAGTGAGGCACCCTGAGGCAGTGGTTGACCTGTTTTAGATCTAGGATTGGTCGAAAGGAACCTTCCTTTTTTGGTACTACGAAGTAAATCGAGTACCGACCAGAGGTACTGGAATCACCGCCCCTAAGGCTATTAGACGGGCAAGAGTTCTCTATTGCCGCCCTTTTTGCTGGAGCGCCGCAGGGCAACTGAACAAATGCTGGTGGGATTTGCTTTGCAAATTCGAGCGCATAACCTTCTCTGATCACCTCTAGAACCCATCGATCGGATGTGACCCGGGTCCAGGCGGGGAGAAACAGCCTCAGGCGGCTGCCTACCGGCCCTCCTTCCCCCTGGACCCCCGAAATTTCATTGTTTCCTGGGGCCCGAAAAGGAGGAGGAGGAGGAAGCCCCAAACCCCCTACCTGCCCCTCGAAAACCTCTGAAGCCTTGCCCCTTAGAAAGAAACCGACCCTTGGGAAAGGGATTTGATCTGGCCGTGCGAAATCTCCACGCCTCCCTAGACTGGGAGCGCACTGGGGCTAAGGGGCGGCCTAGTTTTGGTCTGTCTTCTGGAAGTCTGCCTCCCTTAGACTCACCCAGGTCTTTGACCAACTTCTCTAGATCCTCCCCAAACAATAGTTTCCCTTTAAAGGGGAGCCGACTTAAGCGCGTTTGAGGAAGCATCAGCTGCCCAATTACGTAGCCACAGATAATGTCTAGCCGCCACCACCGAGGCCATGTTTTTGGCTAGGCTTCTGATAAGGTCATACTGGCTATCCGCCAGGTAGGCTGCGCCGGATTCCACTCTGGCCGAGTTCACCTGAATATCGTCCGGAGAGCCCTCTGACTGTAGCTGTTGAGCCCACCTTAAACAGGCTCGAGCCACCCAAGCTCCTGACACGGAGGCCTGCAAAGCAAGGGCGCTCACATCAAAAGCTTGTTTCAGGAGCGTATCTAACTTCCTGTCTTGTGCGTCTTTTAAGGCAGAACTTCCCTCAACTGGGATAGTCGTCTTCTTCGTAACTGCGGATACCGCTGCATCCACCCTGGGCGACTTCAGTAGATCCTTCTCTGCCTCCGGTAGAGGGTATAGGCGAGACATAGTTCTGACTCCTCTTAAACTGGATTCTGGCTGGTCCCATTCTTCCTGGATCATCTGGCGAACCACTCTGGACCGGGAAGACCTTCTGAGATCTCCTAAAGGCCTGTATTAGGGGGTCCTCCAACGCCTCTTCCTGTGATGGTATGTCAGAGGTCACATTGAGCACTTAAGGATTCATTAATTAAAGCCGGGAGCTCCTCTCGCCGAAATACTCTATTTGTGATTGATCTTCTTCCGGGATCTCTCCTTCTTCCAGTTCCTCTTCATCCTCTTCCAGATCCTTAACCGAGCTATCCTCCTCAGGGGCCCCCTGGGAAAAGGACAGTAGGAGGTCATCTCCCTCCAGCCGAGGACGCTTGGATGGGATGCTAGATTCCGGATTGATAGCCTCGAGGAGTCTGGCTGTTTTGTCTTCCCCTGGAGTGATAACCTCCTCTGCCCCTAGGCCCTGCTTGCGCAGGCAGTAGGCCTTATGGAGCAGGAGAATGAAGTCAGGGGAGAAAAATTCTGCGTCCCCCCCTGCACTCGGGGTCGGAGGGAGAGGAGGAGGCGTGGGTAACTCAGAGGGGTAGAGGTTGACCCCTGGGACCCCCCATCCCCTCCTAGAGGGTCTGTTGATCCCTGGGAGGGCTGCAATATCTCCTGCTCTACTGACGCAGCCACTGTGGCGCAGCTCCTGCAGATTCCTGCCTCTGCGGAGGTGCCCCTGCGCGTCCCACAGGAAGGGCAGCACGGCTTAGATGCCATGGGAAAGGACTGAGGCTTATCTTGTAGACTCCTAACCCCAAGGCCCGATTACTGTTCGGAAACAATCCTATAAACACCCTTAGCAAATTCAGCCAAATTAGCTGGAGTTAAGCTCAATAGGACTAACAAAATTAAAATCAAAATAAAGGTAAATAAGGTAAAATTAAGGTTAAAGTACAATTAAATTCAACTTTAAAATCGTAGTTCAAATAAGCTAAGACCCCTTTATCCCCTAAGGGAGGTACTTGCGGTTTGCAGATCCTGGGCCCGATGCTGCGACTACCACCCGGAGGCTCAACACGTGTTAGGCCCCACCACGTGGAGCCTGACCGGGGGGGACCGTGAGTGTGCTCCTGGCGCCTGACTGTGCTCCGGTGCAGAGTCCGGCGCTGATCCCCACTGCAGCACGTGTGGAAATCCGTGCACCGCGCGGTTCGTCTCCGCGGTCACTCGCGTCGGGCCGGGATGGGCGATTCACTCAGGTCGGCGTTGCAGCCTCTAGCGCTCAGCCACCTTCGGGGGTTCGGCACGAGGCTGTTTCCACCCAAGAAGGCAGCAATCGTCGCACTGGGAGCTGGGCAGATCAGAACACCTCCTCTGTGCTGCAGATCCGCAATTCTCTCTGCGAGTGCCGGATCCGGGCGGGCAGGGGGGGGGGGGGGAGGGGTGAGAGGAAAGTAAGCCTTAAAGGAGCAGAGCCCCCGAACTGGAAAAAAAGGTAAGCTAAGGAAACAAAGGTAAATAAACGTAACTAAAAACAAACACTTAAGCAAAATTAAGTAGATTAAATTAAATTAAGGAAAAGTGAAGGTAGGACTCCAGTAAGCCCAAGGCTTACAGAACCCTCCAGCTGCTTGGAGGCTGAGAATACTGGAGGTAGTGGGTGGTCTCAGTGGTATTTATACTGCTCCTCCTCCAAAAAGGTTGGGCTCAGCCTCCAAGCTGCTGGAAGGGTTGCGTAACCCAAAAGTAAAAGGGACTGGACTGGAGTGACGATAAGGAAAGCAGTTACTTACCTGTAACAGGTGATCTCTGGGAACAGCAGGAATTAGTCCTCACATATGGGTAAGTCAGAACCGACGGAGCCCGCACGGGAAAGCTCCCCAGCTTTTCAGATGAAAAGCTTTTGGGGCTTCCCACAGCGCATGCGCGCTGCCTTCCCGCCTTCCTTACCAGCTCTCTTCAGTTCGAGTTTATAGCTGAGACAATAGAGAGAGGAAAGGAAGGTAGATAGAAGATACAACTCCTAGGGGAGGTGGGTGGGTTGTGAGGACTAATTCCTGCTGTTTCCAGAGATCACCTGTTACAGGTAAGTAACTGTGCTATCTCCAGGAACAAGCAGGAATAAGTCCTCACATATGGGGACTCCCTAGCTAAGATACCTGGGAGATCCCCCTCCAAGGGTAAACCATCTTCGTATGGATCTCAGGCATCCATTCAGGGAAGGTGGGCAGGAGTTGCTTAAGTATGGAACAGGTGTTTGAGGACAGCCTGACCAAACAAGGCATCCCGGCGGGAGTCCTTGTCCAAACAGTAATGGGCTGTGAAGGTATGAACCGAGGCCCAAGTGGCTGCTCGACAGATCTGATCGATGGATACAGAGTGAAGATGAGCCATAGAAGTAGCCATGGCTCTCACATTGTGAGCTGTGACATGGCCTTCCAGAGAAATGTTCTTACTCTGGTAAGCAAAAGAAATACACTGAGCAATCCAATTGGAAAGTGTACGTTTGGAGACTGGAAGTCCCAAATGAGAAGGATCAAAAGCCACAAAAAGTTGGGAAGACTTTCAATGTGGCTGAGTCCTGTTGAGGTAAAAGGCGAGAGCTCTTTTACAGTCAAGAGTATGAAGGTTCCTATCTGCACTGGATGCATGAGGAGCCGGGAAAAAAAACAGGTAGATATACCTCTTGATTAAGATGAAAAGGCGAGACCACTTTGGGCATAAAGTGGGGATTCGTCCTAAGGACCACCTTATCATGATGAAATCTGGTATAAGGTGGATTAGCCACCAAAGCCTGCAGTTCACTGATGCGGCGAGCCGAAGTGACTGCAATAAGGAAAAGAACCTTCCAGGAAAAATTTCAAGGAGGTAGAGTCCAAAGGCTCAAAAGGTGGTTTCATAAGCTGACCTAGAACTAGGTTCAAATCCCATGCTACCGGCGGAGGTCGGATGGGAGGTTTAGTTAGGGTCAGGCCTCTCATGAACCTTGCAACGAGAGGATGAGACAGGTTGTCCATTTATAGGTTTTAAGGATGCTGCAATAGCACTTAAATGGACTCGTACTGAATTTGTCTTGAGGCCTGCATTGGAAAGATGCAGGAGATAGTCTAGTAGAGAATTCAAAGGAAGTGCCAGAGGGTCAAGACCCTGTTGAGCACACCAAATGGAAAAACGTTTCCATTTGAAAGCATAGGAACGCCTGGTAGAGGGTTTCCTAGAGGCATGAAGGATATCTTTCACTGGCTGAGAAAGATTAAACTCATGAAGGCTTAAGCCTTCAGTAACCAAGCTCAGAGATGTAGGGACTTGGGGTTTGGGTGCCACAAAGTCCCTTTCTCCTGAGACAGAAGGTCTGGCGCAGCTCCCAGGTCCAGGGAGGAGCCCTGGGAGAGCTGTAGAAGTAGAGGGAACCACACTTGGCGTGGCCAGCGTGGAGCTATAAGGATCATCGACCCGTGATCCCTCTGAAGTTTGAACAGAGTCGTGGGAATCAAAGGAATGGGTGGAAAAGCATACAGGAATTCCTGACCCCAATGCAGGAGAAAGGCGTCGTTGGCCTGAGCTCCCTGACACGGAGTCCTGGAACAGAACCGGGGAAGTTTGGCATTCCACGGACTTGCAAAGAGGTCTATGTCCGGGGTCCCCCATTCCTGGAAGATTCTGTGTATCTGGTCCATATGCAGGGATCACTTGTGTGGAAGCAGAACTCGACTGAGTCTGTCTGACCGAGAGTTTTGAACTCCTGGAAGATACACTGCCAGAAGATGAATTTGATGCTCTCTGGCGAAAGCCCATAATCTGAGAGCTTTGTTGCAAAGCGACAGAGCCCGTCCCTCCTTGCTTGTTGACATAGAACATGGCCACCTGATTGTCTGTCTGAACTAGGACAGTCAGGTTGGCAAGGAGGGTATGGAAGACTGAGGGCAAGGAAGATTGCTTGCAGTTCCAGAAGGTTGATATGAAGGGTGGTCTCTTGGGGAGACCAGGTTCCCTGAGTGGAGAGATGTTGAAGATGAGCTCCCCACCCTGTTTGGGAGGCATCTGTTGTGAGGGTTGCTTGGGGCAACGAAGGTTGGAAGGGGGTCCCCAACAACAGATTTTTGGAGGATGTCCACCACTGGAGAGACCAAAACAGACGTTTTGAGGTGAGTACCTGGTCTGACAGCAGTCCCGATGCTTGAGACCACTGGGTGGCCAATGTCCATTGAGCTGCTCTCATATGGAGACGAGCATAGGGCACCACATGAACCATGGAGGCCATGTGGCCCAGAAGTTGCAGCATTTCTCTGGCTGACAAGTGACTTCTGGACTGAGCCTGGGAGGCCAAGCTTATTAGGCGTTGGCCTCGGACCAGAGGAAGGTAGGCCCTTGCAGTGGTGGAATCCAGATAAGCCCCTATGAATTCAAGGGACTGAGTAGGGATGAGTTGGGACTTGGGAATGTTTACCACAAGTCCCAGATATTGAAGAATACGCCTTGTGCGGTCCAAGGAAATCTGGACTTCTGACTGAGATGGAGCTCGGATGAGCCAGTCGTCCAGATATGGGAACACGAAGATTCCCATGCCTCTTAGAAATGCGGCTACGACTGCCATGCATTTTGTGAATACTCTTGGAGCAGAGGCGAGACCGAAGGGAAGTACTCTGTATTGGAAATGTTTTCCCTGGAACAGAAATCAAAGATATTTTCTGTGGGATGGATGGATGAGTATATGTGTACGCATCCTTGAGATCTAGAGAACAAAGCCAATCCTGACTCTGAAGGTATGGAAGGAGAATGCCCAGAGAGAGCATTTTGAATTTCTCCTTGAATAGAAACTTGTTCAATTCTCTCAGATCTAGGATAGGTCTGAAGCCCCCTGTCTTCTTTGTTATGAGAAAATAAGGGGAGTAGAACCCTAACCCCTGTTGAGGAAGAGGAACCTCCTCTATTGCCCCTTGGGCAAGGAGAGAGGAGACTTCCTGACCCAACAGGGTCAGAAGAGATGGGGGAGAACTGAATTGCCTCACCATGGTATGGGGAGGAAGGCTGGAGAAATGAAGTTTGTAGCCCTCTCTGATGATAGAGAGGGTCCATTGCTCTGATGTTATTTGCTCCCATCTGGGAGCAAAGTGAGCTAACCTTCCCGGTATGGTGAGAGGCTCTGGTTGTTCCAGAGCCAGAAATGGTAAGTTCTCTAGGGGCAAGTCAAAACCCCTGAGGGGGTTGAGCCTGCTGGGGTGTAGCAGACACTGCAGACTTTGACTTTACTTGCTTAGATTGCTGACGTTTAGCAGCAAAGCTAGGCTGAGAAGATTGTTGGCCAGTATTTGTGGAAAATCTGGCCTTCTTGTAGTACGGCCTTTTAAAAGGTTTTTTTGGCAGGAGTAGAAGTAGACTTAGAAAGTCTATCTAGAGTGGCATTTTCTGCATCCATTTGAGCAGCTTTAATTTGCCAGTCCTCACCAAATAAGTTCTCTCCTGTACAGGGCAGATTCCTTAAGCCATCCATGACCCAGGGTTCTAGGTCAGAAGCCTGGAGCCAAGCAAGACGTCGGGCTGCAATAGCGATTCCCGAAGCCCTGCCAGCAACCTCAAAGGAATCAAAGGCTGCCCTGTTGGAAAACTTGGAGACCTCTGAATGTTGTGTCAGAGTAGTGAAGTCCTCCTTTTTATCCTCAGGGATAAAGGGGGCTAAATGCCGTACCTTTAGGGCAAGTTCTCTGAGAAACATGCCCATATAAAGGCTGTAAGAATTGATCCTGGCTATAAGCATACTAGCCTGAAAGATCTTTCTACCAAAAGAGTCAAGGGTCTTACATTCTCGCCCTGGAGGGGTAGAGGAATGCCTTTTAGGACTCTTTATCTTCTTCATAGCAGACTTCACCTCAATGGAGTGGTGAGGCAGCTGAGTATTTTGAAACCCAGGAGAAGGAGGGACCCGGTACATGGTGTCCAACCTACGGGAATGAGGAGACAGGGTTAGAGGAGTCTCCCACAAATCCATCAAGTGTTCTTGAAGGATTTCATGGATAGGCAGAGTAACTGCCTCTTTAGGTGGTTTAGAGTATCCTAAAATATCCAATTTTTTTTGATCTGGGTTCCTTTTCAGCAGATGTAGCAATAGAAAGTGCTTTAGCTACATCAACAATGAAATCCTGAAAGGATAAATCCTCTGGAGGAGACATCCTCCTCTTTAGAGAAGAGGGCTCCTCAGGAAGATCAAACTCAGTAGAGTCAGAGGAATTGAACTCATCAGAAGAATCCGAGTATTCTCTGTGCTTGCAATGCACGATACGCGTACCGATCGATATCGACATCGGGCGTATCGGGCATGGGATTGGTATCGGGCAAAAGCCTGAATCCAGCAAGCGGAACCGATCGACGCTTGGAAGTCGATGGTCTCGGTTCCGGTGTGGATACCGGAACCGGGGTCGGTACCGATGGAATTGGTACCGAGGGCGTCGCAGCCTTAATGAAAGCCAAAACGGCCTGCTGCATGGTCTGGACAGTATTGCCCATGGACGCCACTGCTGCCTGGATGTCGGTACCGGTATTGACCGGTACCCCAGAGCAGTCTAACAGGTGATCAGTCGAGGCCGTGCCATCGATGTCATCCTGTAACCCCATAGGTGATGCTTTGGAGGCCGGAGCCTCCCGCCGGGATTTTTTGGTCTGGGCAGAATCCTCGAACTCAAGATTGAGAGCCTCTCGATCTTTTGAAAGAGATTTGCTTTTAGAGGATTTGCCCACAGAAAGTTTGGTTACCTGAGATCCATCCGGAGAGGAAGACCTGGATGACTGTGATGCTGGATTATCTGAAGCAAACAGCACATGGAACTTGTTGGCCCGGTTCTGCATACCACGTTTAGACATCTGGGAGCAGAATGGGCAGTCCGGTATGGAGTGGTCAGGTCCTAAACATTTAAGACACCATTCATGGGTGTCTGAGAGAAATAACAGCATTGCACTTGGTACACTTTTTAAAACCAGGAACTGGTTTCTCCATGAGGAGAATTTGTGTAGGCCTGAAGGCCTAACAAAAGTTACCAAGCTGTGCTGAGAAAAGAAAGATTTTTTATTTTATTTTTTTATTTTTTTAAAGAAAGAGACCGGCAGTACCGGTTTTGGTATGGGGAAGGCAGGTACGCGGTCAAAAGAAACAAATTAAAATAATTTCTTCAGCGGTGACAGGAACACGACCTGCTGGCTCCGCGGAAAAAGAGAAACTGAAGAGAGCTGGTAAGGAAGGCGGGAAGGCAGCATGCATGCGCTGTGGGAAGCCCCAAAAGCTTTTCATCTGAAAAGCTGGGGAGCTTTCCCACGCGGGCTCCGTCAGTTCCGACTTACCCATATGTGAGGACTTATTCCTGCTTGTTCCTGGAGATACGACTATATCTCAAACTATTCCACGAGAGAATCTAAAACTTTACCAAAGTTAGAGACAAATGGTAGTGTACATACAAGATTTCAGCAAAATCCAAGATGGTCAAGCAGGGCACTTTATATACTAGACCACTTGACATGGAATGACCCAAGACAGAACCTAAAGCCAATAGTTCTTGTCTAGTGATTTCGGACCCAATCTGACTCATATCCCCTTTTATCCCTTGGACAATGGGCGGAGGTCACCCATGCAAGACTTCAAAAGGGGAAACTCCCAATGACTTGGTGGGGGCTGAACGTATCCTGAGGAGGGCTATAGGAAGAGCCTGGGGCCACTTCAGGTGAGCTTCCTGACAGAGTTCAGACAGCTGGGACTTTAGGGTCTGATTCATACGCTCTACGTTTCCTGAACTTTGGAATCTGTAAGCTGTATGTAACTTCCACTGCACCTGTAGGGCCTGGGCCAACTGCTGAGTTACTTGAGATACAAACGAGGGCCCATTATCTGATCCTACAACTAATGGTATTCCAAACCGGGGAATGATCTCATGGAGCAGAATTTTGGTAACTTCCCTGGCTCTCTCAGTTCTGGTGGGGAAAGCCTCCACCCACCCAGAGAATGTACAAACCAGGACTAACAGGTAATGATATCCATTAGCACGTGGCATTTCTGCGAAGTCCACCTGGATATTTCCCATGGGGGTGACTCCTGACAACTCTTGGGGCAGGTTAGGACCCTGTCAGGCATTGTTCTTTGCATAGGTTAAACATCTGCGGGCTACTGAGGCTGTCAGGGGTCCTCATAACGAGATACAAAAATGAGGTTTGAGAGCTTTCTCCATCGCAGTTTTCCCATAATGTGTGGCTTGGTGGAAAGCTTGGACGAAGGCTGGACTTAATGTTTCAGGGATCACAATTGGACCTAGAGGAAGACCACCCACTGGCTGTGGTAGCACTATCCATCCGGTCTGATAGACTTATTGCCAAGAGGAAGGGGGAGTGTTAACTCTTTGGAAGTGTATCAGGGAGTCCATGCACTGAGGGGTACTGGAAATATAGCTGCCTGGACTGTAGTACTAGTGGCAGGAACATGTCCAGTTGTGGCCGATTCGAGCCGAAGCGTCAGCAAATCTATTCCCTCGTAAAACTTCCTTCCCCTACCTGATGACCTCGGCAATGCATTACTGCAACTTGTTTGGGGGCCCATACAGCATCTAGCAATGTCAATATCTCAGGGTCGTACTTGATTGACTTGCCTCCTGAGGTTATTAACCCACGTTCCTTGTACAGGGCTCCATGTGCGTGCAATGTTGTGAAGGCATACTTAGAATCTGTGTACACATTTAAAACGGAGCCCTGTCCCTATTATCAGTGCCCTAGTGAGGGCTATCAATTCAGTTTTCTGTGCTGAGGTCCCCGGGGCCAAAGCTGAGGATTCTATTACCATGTCCAGGGTCACCACTGCATAACCAGCACATCGTCGTCCGTTGATGACAAGGCTACTTCCATCCACAAAGAAAGTTTGTTCAGGGTTTTCGTCTAATGGAACATCAGTTAGATCAGGGCGACTTGAGAATACAGTGTCCATAACTTCCAAGCAATCATGATCGGGTGGGCCTGGACCAACTGGCAACAGCGTAGCAGGGTTCAAAGCTTGACTGATGATCAACTGTAGTCGGGGGTTTTCACATAACATGCTCTGGTACTTCAGCATTCAAGAACCAGTAATTTCCTTTGTGTTCCATGAGGCTTAGAATAGAATGCGGTACCGTAATTTGGAGATTTTGACCCAGAGTAAGCTTGTCGGCCTCACCTGCCAGGAGGGCTGTAGCTGCGATGGCTCAGGCAAGGTGGCCACCCTTTCGCGACGGTATCCAGTTTTGATAGATAAGCCACAGGTCGCTGCCAAGATCTGAGGGATTGAGTCAGTACTCCCAAAGCATTTCCACTTGACTCATGGACAGACGAAATGGTTTCTGTACATCTGGCAGGCCCAAGGATGTCATCACCAGCAAGGCTGCTTTCAACAATCGGAATGCCGTATCCTGTTCTGGGCCCCATTCCAGGGCAGATTGCTCCATTCCTTTGGTGGCCTGATACAATGGCTTTGCCAACAGTGCAAAATTGGGTATCCATATCCGACAATAGCCTGCTGCTCCCAGGAAGGCCCTCACCTGATTTCTGGTGGTGGGAGTAGGGATGAGACACCGCTTCCTTTAGCTCTAGTCCCAATCTCTGGATCCCTTTGGACAGATGGAATCCCAGATATTTAACCTCAGTTTGGCACAACTGTACCTTGGCTCTTGAAGACCTTGTATCTGGCTTGGTTCAGGAGGTGCAAGAGATCACCAGTGGCATGCACGCATTCGTTCTTGGAGTTGGTGGCTACTAGCAGGTCATCCACATACTGAAGGACTCTTCCCTGGAGTTACAGAATAACTTGAAAGATCCTGATTGAGGGCAGCACTGAAGAGGGTAGGTGAGTTCTTGAATCCTTGGAGTAATCGAGTCCAGGTGAGTTGACCTCCCTGAGGTGGGGTCTTCCCATTCAAACACGAACAGGAGTTGACTGGTTGGTGCTAAACATATGCAAAAGGCATCCTTCAAATCCAAGACGGTGAAGTGAGTAGCCTCAGCGGGGATCAGTCCCAGGAGAGTATAAGGGTTTGGTACTACTGGATGTATGGTTTCAACTGCATTATTTACTCGTCTCAAGTCCTGCACTGGGCGGTAGTCACCTGTCCCAGGCTTGACTGGGTGGAGGGGGTATTCCAGGGCAATTGGCACTCTGAGTCCATACTTCAATAATTTCAGTAAATGACAGTGAATTCCTTCAATCGCTGGTCGCAGAAGAGGATATTGTCTCACGTGCACTGGTTCCACTCCTGGCTTGAGGGTGACAAGAACAGGGGCTATATTCTTTGCTAGGCCTGGTGGATTATCCTCCGCCCATACCTCGGGCGGAGCTGAGTTTCTGGTGGGTATACAGGGACTGGCTGCCTTGGTCGGAGATGTACTATAGAACCGCCATTCTTCTTTGGGGGGACAGTCAACACCATCAGGCCAGCAGATTTCGAGTTCAGTTATTTCCATCTGTCCTCCTTCGACAAAGGATATCTGCGCCTGGAGCTTATCAAGCATATCTCAGCACAAAAGGGGAATTGGGCACTCAGGCATGTACAGGAACTGGTGTGTTATCTTCTGTCCCCCTAGTTCACAAGTGTGGTTCTGCAAGAAAGGTTTTGTGGCCCTAGCTCCAGTAGCTCCGACAATGGTGATGGATTGAGAAGAGAGGGGCCACCGGTTTTGCACTACTGAATGTTCAGCACCCGTATCCACCATAAAGTCCATATATTGGTCCCCAATCTTCAAACTGACCACAGGCTCCTGGGGACCTAGAGGAAACTTGGAGCCCGGTCTGGCCTAGTCTTCATCCATGCCGTAGCCCTCTTCGGCTGCCATTCCCTCTATAGCTTCTCCTTGTTGGAACTGTGCACGATACATTCCTCCGATTCTGGAATCGTCCCCCTGCTCTCCATAGGCTCCCTCCTCCCATCCAGGAGGCGGAGTCAAAGTTCAGGCATTCATTCTTCCAATGTCCTTCTCTACAGTGGGCACACTGATTTGTGCCCAACAGGGGCCGACCATCGCCTCGGCCCCTTCCACGTCCTTGAGTCCTTCGGTTAGAGAAACTTCCTCCTCATCGTCCAACTAAAGTGGAGCAAGGAAATCAGCTTTCTTCATTTTACGTTCACTTTTCTGATGTTCTTGATCACGATTCACAAACACTTTGAGCAACTTCCATTAACTGGGCTGCATTCATGCCCGCAAATCCTTCTGACTTCTGCAGTTTTTGTTTTATGTCACCCTGGGACTGACTCACAAAGGCTGCATTTACCATACGCAAATTTTCCTGGGCTGCTGGATCATATGGGGTATAAAGTCTAAGCTTCAGATAAGCTGGGCTCTCATCTGGGTGCTGGAGGACTTCTGATACCTTTCCTATGTTCATGGCCTTCTGGCTTCCTTTCTTCAGGCCTTGCAGTAGGGCTTGGTGGAACTGAGTGAGAGCCACCGCCCTGTTTACACTGTTTGGATCCCACTTGGGATCATCATTTGGAAAATCTGCAGCGGCTGCTTGCCAGGGATCTAGGCTTGCTTCTTCTATGGGATTTTCTTCTAACCATCGGGTGGATGCTTGCACGATTTGCACTCGTTCAGTAGTGAAGAGGGCAGACAGGAGCTGGCAGCAATCAGACCAAGTAGGCTGATGGGTCTGCATAATAGAAGACATTAATTCTGTCAATTCTTGGGGCTTTTCAGTATAGGACACATAATGCATCTTCCAGTTCAATAAATCTGTGGTGGAGACAGGCACATAGATGAGACTGGCTGACTTGGTCCTGTTCATTAAGGATAGGTAGCCCTGGGACCTGTCGCAATGGCATGACGTGACCATCTCTGACTTGCCATTGTACTTCTGAGTGTAATGTAGCCTGGCTTGTTGGAATTCGGCTCCCCTGCTTTGGTCCTTGGCAGTAAGTGACCCTGAACTAGCAAATGAATCCCTGCTTGCAGTGTCATCAGTAGACTGCGGTTCTTCCAGGGCACTCTGGATGGAGCTGGGGCTTGCGGTCAGGAGGGGGTGTACCGCCTCCTGCTGCAGAGGTGGTTGGTGGACTAGGGGTAAATCAGCAGGAGGGGTCCCCCTGCACCAGGCTCTGCCCGGGGTGGTGACGGAGCTGAGGGGACTGGCCTATAGAGGAACTGGGGTGAATGGGTCAGAATATCTGGAGACTCCAGGGCAGAATATACGGGCAGCTTTTCTCCAGACTTTGGGGCCCCTTTGTGGTCGCCACCAATATCCTACACTGTTCCTCGTGGCAATACTTCATCCAGGAGGGCTCCTTTTCACAAATACTTAACCAGGAATCTATATAGGGGAACTGGTCAGGGTGTTCCCTACGTACAATCTGATGTACTCGGGATATGATTCTAACATCAAAAAGTACCAGGGGGCCACACAGTGACCAGCACCAGCCTCTCCCTGTCGCAAAGTATTCCTAATCGGGACAGAGACATTTTTACTCCATAGTCGCCGTCAAATCCCTCCTTGAAATTCTTGATCATACACTTCAGCGGAGTTTGTGTGGAATCCAACCCTCCCATAATAATGTACACAACAGACAGCAGGGGCGGGTGGTCGGGCAGCAGGTAAGGGGTCCGTACAGCCCTAGGAACAAATAGGTAAACAAACACCGAATGCTTCCTCCTTTTCACGACCTGGGCGCAGTCACCCGGCCAGGAACTGTGCTACTCAGGAGTCCGCACTCACTTGGTCTGTTTCAAGACCTCTCATACACACACACGCTAGCAACATTTTCCCAAATTCCCAGGCCTACCTTACTAACCCAAGGGCAGTAGTTTCGGCCTCGTGCATACTCATGCAAGGCTTACTTTGATGTGCCCTGAGAGGTGATCAGGCTCTCGGTACCGTATTCCCATACCAATTTAGTCTTGTTTATACTCATGCAAGACGTATCCAAAACTGACTGACTGAGGAGCAAAGAAATTTCTACTCACTGGATCTGGTACCCGCTACAAAACCAGTTCTTGGGTTGAATCCTGGACTCCCCTCGGATTCAGAAGTGTTGGCCGGCTGGAGCCAGTAGCCTGCTGAAGCAAGGCGGAACCCTCTGATACAAGAGGATCGGTGGTGCCTGAGGTTTCCCCTGCAGTCAGACTGTGGCAGGTGCAAGCCTGTGATCCATGGTGTCTGACATAAGCAGGCAGGCCTAACTAGCTTGACCTGTAAATGAAGCCTGTGGAGAGGCACATAGGAATTGCACATCCCCCAATATGCTGCTATTGTAGGATAGAACTCTGTAAGAGAACTAAACTAACTTAGGTAAGCAAAACTTAAGAGATGGAAAAATACAGAAAAATATGTTTAAAAGTTACTGATAAGAAAAGTACATCTGCAAGGAATATAATTGGGAGTGCTGACAGATGAGTTGCAGAGCCCTGCTCCCCTGCATGCACAAATTGGCTCTATGGCCTTGAGAGTATGAAAGTAACAAGTTGATGAACTGACCATTGTAATTGGGACTAGAAGGGGGGTATGCAGGTGCCATGCCCACTGAAGGAACATAATTGGATAATCTTATCAGTACCGGCACCAATGGAAGGGGTACGACGGGAGAGTACCGGGACCAATGAAATGTTTTTCTATACCTAGAATGGAACAGAAGTCTATAAAAGTTGTTGTAATGCTAGAAAACTTTGCTCAGCCATTTTGAAATTGACTTGC
This sequence comes from Ichthyophis bannanicus, assembly GCA_033557465.1. Classification (NCBI taxonomy): domain Eukaryota; kingdom Metazoa; phylum Chordata; class Amphibia; order Gymnophiona; family Ichthyophiidae; genus Ichthyophis; species Ichthyophis bannanicus. Next base: position 775,207,101 of record CM066031.1, read on the forward strand.
TTGAGACTTGTGCACAAATAAATGATTTGGACCTTCTGAACAGACTCCTGGTATCATTGGTTTGTCTGCGCTTTGCTGCTACATATTCTTGGTGCGTTGGCCGGGAAGTTGTGGAATCAAAGTGTATATAGGGCAATATACCACGACTTTCCGCCTCTATATGCTTGGTCCTGCCGGGATCGCGCCCTTCCGACGAGGGCTGCTCCCTGGCGCCGCCGGTCCCTTGTATCGGAGGGAGCTGGTCGGACCTCGGCGGGTGCCGGGCCCGGCTGGAGCCAACGCCTCGAACCCGAGTGAGGGGAGTCCGAGGTCCAACTCATGCGCCTGCTTGGGAAGTTTGAGGACTGGATCCGGTGAGTATAGTTTTGATTTGGTGTCTAGACAGAAATAGAAAGAGCAATACTGCCATTGGAACTTGGAATTTGGAATTTGTAATCGAGATATTGGGAATTGGTAAGAGAGCATGATCACCTCTCAAGGAAGGGCCGAGTAACCCCGCATGGGAATTCGCCGGGTGAAACCCCCATCCTTTTTGTAATTGGGAAAAAGACTAGTCAGAATAGATAGAAACGAATGCATTCTGGGATACGTTGCTAGCATGATTGTGTGAATGAAGTGTGAATGAGAGGTCTGGCAGCACGGACCAAGTGAAGGCGGACCCCTGAGTAGCGCATTTCCTGACCGGGCGACCGCGTTCAGGTCGCGAAAAGGGGGAAGCGATTGTCGTCTTGTCTTATTTGTACTCCTTATACGTTTCAAGGGCCGTGAGGACCCCTTACCCACGGTCCGCCCTCCTTTTCTCTTTTGTCTGTTGTTGCGCGCACACATCGAAATGGGAGGGGCGGGGTCTACTAGAAACACTCCATTAGAATGTATGATTGCACATTTTAAAGAGGGATACTCTGGAGATTATGGTATTAAAATGACAGCAGCCCGTTTGCAGATTTTGTGTACTAGGGAGTGGCCCAATCTAGACCCCACCTGGCCCCGAGAGGGAACGTTCAATGTAGAGATTATTCAGTTAGTACACCGTATAGTGCGGATAGCGCACCCCGATCAGTACCCCTATATAGATTCTTGGTTAAGTATTTGTGAAGATCCGCCCCCCTGGGCGCAGCGCTGTTATGAGGAACAGTGCAGAATAATGTTAGCTAAAACAGATTCTAGACAGAAAACAGAACAGCCTAGAATGAAAGAGCAGGATAAGAAGTCCAGGAAGAAGCCCATCCTGGTAGATCCTGATTCCCCAGAGATAATTCCCCGACAGCCTCGAACCCCAGATCCGATAAGAGTAGCCCGGCATCCTGCCCCAGAGCCCCAGAGACAGCCGGAGCGGGACCCAACTCCTGACCCACCTCCCAGAGGGCAGAGAGAGGAATTAGCTGAAGAAGATATTATAAAAAGCGAGTCAGATGCAGAGGTAGAGGAGGAAGAAAATGAAAATGCCCCGAGTGACGATGATAGCGTACAAGTGGTTGCCAGTGCCAGCAAAATGTACACCCAAAGTGAAACCTGCCGAGAAAAAGAAAGTAATCTCTGGGAAGATAGTTAAGAAAACAGCCCTTAGATCCCACAAGACAGCTACCGCCAAAATGTTGCCTTTACGGCAAGTCCCGGGAGTGCCTATAAAGAATGATAATGAGGAGGTGGTAGCGGGACCCTTAACTTATGTGTATATCCCTTTCTCTACAACTGATTTGTTAAATTGGAGGTCGCATTATGCCTCCTATACTAATAAGCCCCAGGAGCTGACAGAATTAGTAACTACTATTATGGAAACCCACCAACCCACTTGGCCAGATTGCCGCCAGCTCCTGACCACCCTATTCACGACAGAAGAGCGAACACGAATTAGAAAAGCAGCTATTGAGTGGATGGCAGATAACCCTGTAGCTCCGGGACCGGGGCAGAACAGAATAGACCATCGGGAAGAGGCTCAGAGAGAATTCCCGAATGAAGACCCTCATTGGGATCCAAATACAGATGAAGGATCCACAGCCCTAGCCCGTTTTCGCCAAGGCTTTTTACAAGGCCTGAAAAGGGGGGGCCAGAAAGCTATGAACCTTTCCAAAGTTGCAGGAGTTATCCAGGGTGTAGATGAGAGCCCAGCAGACTTTCATGAAAGATTAACTGAAGCATACAGAATGTATACTCCCTATGATCCCGAGGCACCAGGAAGTTTATGTATGGTGAATTCTGCTTTTGTAAACCAGTCTCAACCAGACATTAGACGTAAATTACAGAAGTTAGAAGGGTTTGCGGGCATGAATGCAACACAGTTACTGGAAGTCGCTCATAAAGTGTATGTGAATCGTGATAATGAAAGACAGAGAGAATGTGATAGAAAGATGAAGAAGAAAGCTGATTTTTTGGCTGCGGCCATAGTTGAACAGAAAAGGGAAGGTGTCCCTAGTCGACGGAGCAGAGGAAGAGGGCGGGGTCAAGGCGGAGGCCGGACCCAGAAGCTAGGCGTGAACCAATGCGCCTACTGTAGAGAAGGACATTGGAGAGATACGTGCCCGCAACTCGAAGACGCCCAGCAAGATGACAGCAATCATCAGTGGCGAGAAGAAAGACGGGCTACCCCCAAAACCGCGGAGGAGCCAATCGAGAACAATTCCAGCGAGAAAGAGGAGGAGCCATTCAAGCATTGGCCACAACGATCCAGGATGAAAATGACGTGGATTAGGACAGACCGGGCTCCAAGTTTGCGCTAGGTCTCCAGGAGCCTATGGTCGGAATACAAATAGGAGACCAAGTTATGGACTTTATGGTTGATACTGGAGCACAACATTCAGTAATAGATAAAAAGATAGCCCCATTTTCTACAAAAGCAGTCACCATTATAGGAGCAACTGGTGCCAAAGCTACAAAGTCTTTTCTTCAGAATCGTATATGCAGTCTAGGACAACAGCAAATAACTCATCAATTCCTTTACATGCCCGAATGTCCAGTGCCACTACTGGGACGAGATATGTTAGCCAAACTCCAAGCACAAATATCTTTCTCTGAAGAAGGAGAAATGCAAATGACAGTAAATCCCCAAGCCAAACCAGCAGGAATAATGCTGCTGACAGTTCCCCGAGAAGAATGGAGGTATTACATTGATGACTCTATCCAAGACACTTATTTCGAACAGACTTTAAAGAACATTCATGCACCACCTGGAGTATGGGCAGAAGGCAGTCCCCCAGGCCTAGCCAAGCATATAGCTCCAGTGATTGTAACCCTCAAGCCTAGTGCTACACCAGTGCACGTCAAACAGTACCCTCTCCCAAGAGCTGCAATTGAAGGCATTCACCGTCACTTGCAAAGATTGCTCGAGTATGGCCTACTAAAAGTATGTCAATCCCCATGGAACACTCCACTTTTGCCAGTAAAGAAACCTGGGACGGAGGATTACCGCCCAGTACAAGATTTAAGGAGAGTAAATGATGCAGTTGAAACTATACATCCAGTTGTACCCAATCCTTACACTCTTCTAGGACTGATACCTGCTGAAGCTACCCATTTCACTGTACTGGATTTAAAAGATGCATTCTTTTGCATAAGATTAGCCCCTGTAAGTCAAATATTGTTTGCCTTTGAATGGCAGGACCCCATCTCTGGAAGAGGGGGCCAACTCACCTGGACAAGATTACCCCAAGGATTCAAAAATTCGCCTACCATCTTTAATGCTGCACTGAATCAAGACCTTTCAAGCTATCCAGTGGCCCCGGGGAAGAGAGTGCTTCTCCAATACGTGGACGATCTGCTGATAGCTGCCATATCAGAAAGTGAACATATACTAGCCACCAAAGATCTCTTGCAGTTACTAGATGAAGCTGGATACAAAGTTTCCAGAGCAAAAGCACAGCTATGCCAAAAAGAAGTGAAATACTTGGGTTTTCGTATAACCCAAGGAAGCCGAAGATTAGGCAGAGAAAGAAAAGAAGCAGTATGCAGAATTCCAACCCCAACAACCAGAAAGCAAGTCAGAGCCTTTCTGGGAGCGGCAGGATATTGCCGAATCTGGATACCCAACTTCGCCCAAATTGCCAAACCACTGTATGAAGCCACAAAAGGAGAAGAAAAGTCGCCACTGGAGTGGGGACTTGAGCAGGATACAGCCTTCAAGAAGTTAACGGAAGAATTGATGTCATCACCAGCACTTGGACTACCAGATGTCCACAAGCCTTTCCACTTGTTTGTACATGAAGCACAGGGAAATGCATTAGGCATGTTGACTCAGAAATTGGGAAATTGGGAGCGACCTGTAGCATACCTATCGAAACAATTGGACCCTGTGGCCAAAGGATGGCCACCATGCCTGAGAGCAGTTGCAGCTACAGCACTATTAGTGAGTGAAGCAGACAAGCTCACGCTAGGACAGAACATACGAGTCACTGTGCCACATGCAGTCCTTGCCCTTATGGAACAGAAAGCAAATTATTGGCTCACCAATTCCCGAATGTTGAAATACCAGAGCATGTTATGTGAAAACCCACAGATACAACTAGAAGTGAGTCATGCCTTGAATCCAGCCACCTTGATACCCATCAGTGAAGAACTCCCAGAACATGACTGTATCGAAGTCATGGAAACTGTGTTCTCCAGTCGACCCGACTTGACAGATGTGCCCATAGACAATCCTGACCAAATCTATTATGTTGATGGGAGCAGTCTCATCCTCGATGGACGACGCTGTGCCAGATATGCAGTCGTCACCCAACACGAAGTAGTTGAATCATCAGCTCTAGCCTCAGGCACATCAGCCCAAAAAGCCGAATTGATAGCACTCACCAGAGCATTATTGTTAGGAGAAAAACTTGTGCTAAATGTATATACAGATTCCAAGTATGCCTTCACCACTCTGCATGCCCATGGAGCTCTCTATAAAGAACGAGGGCTCATCACATCCGGAGGAAAATCAGTCAAATATGGTCCCGAGATATTGATGTTACTTGATGCAGTTTGGGCCCCAACACGTGTAGCTGTCATGCATTGCAGAGGACATCAAGCAGGAAGAGGAGAAGTTGCCCGAGGAAATAGATTTGCAGATGCCTCAGCACGACAAGCAGCTATGACAGGACAGATTACCCCACAAGCTATGCCAATGCAAGCAGCATTGTTTCCAGTACCTCTGAATTTATGGACACCACAATATACCACCAAAGAATTAGATTACTACTGTAACAAAGAAGATGGAGTACTGAAAGATGGATGGATTGAGCTGCCACCAGAAGAGGGCAGTCAACCCCCTGGACGAATAGTAATTCCTGAACTGTTAGGACCATCTTTTGTCAAAGCCTTTCACGAAGCCACCCACTATGGAGAAAGTGCTATGGAAAAAGCACTCAGACCACATTTTTACATCCCTCTATTGACAACCATATCAGCTTCAGTAGCACGTCAATGTCTAACCTCTGCCAAAAATAATGCCAAGCAAGGCCTTATAACGGCACCCCGAGTTCAGTCAGGAGGTGTGACCCCCATGCACAACCTCCAAATTGATTTTACCGAAATGCCAAGAGCCAATGGATACCATTACCTATTAGTATTAGTTTGTACTTTCTCTGGGTGGGTAGAAGCTTTCCCAACCAGAACTGAGAAAGCCCGAGAAGTTACCAAAGTCTTAATGAGAAAGATTGTCCCTAGGTTCGGAATTCCAGCAGTAATAGGGTCAGACAATGGACCCTCATTTGTCTCCCAAGTTACTCAGCAGTTAGCAAAAGCTTTGCAGATACAATGGAAACTCCACACTGCATACAGACCCCAGAGTTCAGGGAAAGTTGAGCGAATGAATCGTACCCTAAAAGCCCAAATGTCCAAGCTTTGTCAGGAGACACACTTGAAGTGGCCCCAAGTGCTCCCGATAGCCTTACTCAGAATACGCTCAGCTCCTGTAAAGTCAACAGGATTTTCCCCTTTTGAAGTTCTGTATGGTAAACCCCCACCAATAGTGCAGGGAGTCAAAGGAAGTTTAGCCCAAATTGGTTCAGAAGTAACCAGACAAGAACTCCTAGCTCTTAGTTTTGTTCTGCAGACTCTCCATGCGTGGATCCAAGACCAGTTGCCTATCAACCTGACGGAACCCTTGCATCCCTATCAGCCTGGTACCTCGGTGTGGATCAAAGATTGGAAGAAGACACCATTGGAAGGGACCGTACACCGTCATCCTGTCTACCCCAACTGCAGTAAAGGTAGCCGAGATCGACGCCTGGATCCACCACAGCAGAGTCAAGCCCGCCGCTGATCCTGAACCTGAGCAGTGGACAGCAGAGCAGCATCTTGATGCACCCTTGCGAGTTACTCTGAGACGGCAACCAGCAACGTAGACACTTTATCACAGTGCCTTGCAGTAGCCAAGTCTTTCGAAGAGGATTGCTGTTTTCCATGCAGCAACAGTTTTGTTTCAACGAACTCAATCTGTGCATGATTCTGCACACTACATTGACTAGCCAGACTTCACAAGCCAACTGAAATTGCTAATAAGTTGGTTAATGTGTACCGGACAACCTGAGGATCTTCAATCAACACTCAGCACCCGTTAAATTGCTTCATTAGCAAACGGGACGAAGAGTAAAAGAACGTCGTGATCAAGATCAGCAAGCTGAGGATTCAGAAGAACTCCAATCAACATCAACATGCATCTTTACTTTTGCTTTGCCTTGGTTGCCTTCTTTGGAGGTTTTGAACAGACTTATGCTTTACCTCCATGCACTGCTTGCATTACCTCTACTCGAACTGGACTGAAAGTAACTCAGACTTTGATTTACCACTCGTACTATACCTGCAAGGGAAAAGTGACTCGGTGTATTTATAACACCACTGAACTGAATGTTTGCACTTATGGCAACATTAGAGCATGCTATAATCCGCATCAGAATCCATCCTATTACATGTTGGAAATACGATGGAAGGATGCAGATGGACCTATAATAGCTGCTACACCACCACTTAAGGACATTACTAAACCTGCTGTTTTGAATTTTGATGCATGTAATGTCATTAATAGAGATAGTTATTCCACCTGTGGTACTTGGGAGAAAGCGTATCGGAATGATCATAAGTACATGTGTCCAGAGGGTGCCACAGGCTGGTGGAAGTGTACAGGTAAAAAGGAACCAGGCTCTAGTACTGCACCAGCAGCAGATTACTATTGCCCGTATTGGGGATGTGTTTATGCTACCTGGAATAATGGTATAGTTGACAAGATAGATAAACGAATGGCTACTTTAACCAAGCCAACCACAAATGATAGATGTCAGAAAGATGCTTGTAACCCTTTACACTTACGTATACACAATCCCTATGCATGGAAACAAGGATACAAGTTTGGTTTACGTATTGCTGGAGGAGCAATAGATCCAGGAACTATTGTGTATATCAGATTGAATACCCAAGCCCACAAGTCATCTAAATATCATATCCATAATACCTTCTATGAAGCCATGCATATAAATAAGTTTGAGATCCCTCATCCCTCTCAGAATTTATTTCTAGAATTAGCCGGAGCAGTAGTATCTAGTCTCAAAATCTCAGATTGTTATTTCTGTGGCGGAACCCAAATGGGAGACCAGTGGCCCTGGGAAGCCCAAGAATTGAATTATTCTTTGATTTACAATCAAACTGAATTACACAAGACTACCAGTGAATGGGTGTTAGTGCACTCAATCGTTGGACATCTTTGCTATGCCAGAACTGGACCCCAGTTCACTCAGAAGGTAGGACAGCTGGTCTGTCTTAGCCAGAAGTACTATAATGCCACGACCAAAAAGACGGCATGGTGGTCAGTGATCAGACACCCTGAACCTCCTAACCCATTAGCCAGATTTCCTGAACTTGCTGATTTATGGACTAATCTTGCCAAAGTCCATGCCTGGCAAGCCCCACCTGGCCTATATTGGATCTGTGGAAACCGAGCGTATGCCCAACTCCCACCACAATGGGGAGGAGCATGTGTCTTAGGAACCATCAGACCTTCTTTCTTTCTTTTAAACACTGAACATGGAGAACAATTAGGATACCTGTATACACTACCCACCGACACAAAAGAGCACTAAGACAGAAAAGAGAAGCCTTACAGATAGGCAAGTGGGAGAAGTGGCAGGGTGATGATTGGCCACCAGAAAGAATTATTGAGTATTATGGGCCTGCCACTTGGAATGATGATGGTATGTATGGTTATTGCACTCCAATCTATATGATTAATCGTATTATTCGCTTACAAGCAGTAGTTGAAATAATAACCAATGAAACTAGTCATGCTCTTACGCTCTTAGCTAGACAAAGTACTCAGATGCGCACTGCAATATATCAGAACCGCTTAGCACTTGATTATTTGTTAGCAGCTGAAGGAGGAGTATGTGGTAAATTGAATTTAACCAATTGTTGTTTAAAAATAGATAAGGGTCAAGTAGCTGAAGAAATTGCTAAAGATATGCAAAGACATGCTTATGTGCCAGTGCAAACTTGGCACTCATTGAAATTCCCTAACTGGTTTGCTAACCTTTTCTCCTGGCTGGGAGGATTTAAGACTTTCATTGTCTTAGTCCTAATACTTGTTGTTGTTATTTTCTTATTACCATGTTTAATCCCATGTTGTATGCGTTCTATTCATAATGCTATTGACAGCACAGTAGAGCGGAAGACCGCAACTAAAATAATGGCCCTATATAGAGCCAGCCCTAGTCGTAATCCTTCAATCATGATGTGATTCTTCTAAAGGTGATTTAATTCTCACACCTTATTAAGTAATAGGGTGAGATTAATCAAAGGGGGGAATGTGGCAGGTGCAAGCCTGTGATCCATGGTGTCTGACATAAGCAGGCAGGCCTAACTAGCTTGACCTGTAAATGAAGCCTGTGGAGAGGCACATAGGAATTGCACATCCCCCAATATGCTGCTATTGTAGGATAGAACTCTGTAAGAGAACTAAACTAACTTAGGTAAGCAAAACTTAAGAGATGGAAAAATACAGAAAAATATGTTTAAAAGTTACTGATAAGAAAAGTACATCTGCAAGGAATATAATTGGGAGTGCTGACAGATGAGTTGCAGAGCCCTGCTCCCCTGCATGCACAAATTGGCTCTATGGCCTTGAGAGTATGAAAGTAACAAGTTGATGAACTGACCATTGTAATTGGGACTAGAAGGGGGGTATGCAGGTGCCATGCCCACTGAAGGAACATAATTGGATAATCTTATCAGTACCGGCACCAATGGAAGGGGTACGGGAGGTACGGGAGAGTACCGGGACCAATGAAATGTTTTTCTATACCTAGAATGGAACAGAAGTCTATAAAAGTTGTTGTAATGCTAGAAAACTTTGCTCAGCCATTTTGAAATTGACTTGCTTGAGACTTGTGCACAAATAAATGATTTGGACCTTCTGAACAGACTCCTGGTATCATTGGTTTGTCTGTGCTTTGCTGCTACAAGACGGACACAGTTCCAACCGGACCAAACCTTGAGGCGGTAAAATGTGGTATATTCACTTGAATACCATCCACTACTCGCACATTCCCAGCCAACGCACCAGGAATATGTAGCAGTGAAGTGTACACAATGAATAAAACCAGGAGTCAATTGCAGGTTCCAAGCCAATTTATTGTGCACAGGCTCAGACAGGAGTGCATCCGAAAGTGACTGAGCAGTGGAGTACAGGAGCAAATTCCTTATATACAATTTTTACAGTTTGATACAGGCAAACTTTCTATTGGTCCCAATGCCCCTTGCACCTGTCCAATCGGGTACCCTCTCTGGGCCTAGCTCCCTGTTCCCCCTTCTCAGGCTATTCTAATAAAGGCATAGTCTTAGATATTGATACATTTCTACTTCAAGGACATTTCTAGCTCAGAGAATGCAAGACCAGTTCTATCATAATAAAGGAATTATACAAACTTTTCAAAAGCAGTTTCTCAAACTCTGGTTCTGTTCAGCACTAGTCTCAGGTGGGGGTTGGGATCTAGGCCTAGTTTACAGGCCATAACTTACCACAGAACTACCACCCACGAAAAAGATTTAAGCGTCATTATGGATAACACGTTGAAACCCTCCACCCAGTGTGCAGCAGCAGCTGCCAAGAAAGCAAATGGCATGCTAGGAACCATAAAGAAAAGAACAGAGAATAAAACCAAGGATATTATAATGCCTCTATCGTTCAATGGTGCAACCGCGCCTTGAATATTGTGTGCAATTCTGGACACCATATCTTAAGAAGGATATAGCGTAATTAGAAAAGATACAGAAAAGAGCCACCAAAATGGTAAAGGGGATAGAAGTGTGGCAGGTGAAGGCCTGTGACCCACGGTGTCTGAACATAAGCAGGCCAGCATGGCTAGCTTGACCTGTAAATGAGGCCTGTGGAGAGGCATATAGGATTGCACATCCCCCAATATGCTGCTATTGTAAGATAGAACTCAGTAGAAGTATTGAATTAGCTTAGGTAGGCAAAACTGCAGAGCTGAAAGATGGAAAAATACAGAAAGACATGTTTAAAAGTTACTGATAAGAAAGAGTACATCTGCAAAGAAATAATTGGGAGTGCTGATAGATGAGTTGCAGAGCCCTGCTCCTCTGCATGCACAAATTGGTTCTATGGCCTTGAGAGTGTGAAAGTAACAAGTTGATGAACTGACCATTGTAATTGGGACTAGAAGGGGGGCATGCAGGTGTCATGCCCACTGAAGGGACATAATTGGATAAACTTATCAGTACCGGGACCAATGGAAGAGGTACGGGAGGTTACCGGGACCAATGAAATGTTTTTCTATACCTAGAATGGAACAAAAGTCTATAAAAGTTGTTGTAATGCTTGAAAACTTTGCTCAGCCATTTTGAAATTGACTGGTTCGAGACTTGTGCACAAATAAATGATTTGGACCTTCTGAACAGACTCCTGGTATCATTGGTTTGTCTGCGCTTTGCTGCTACATATTCTTGGTGCGTTGGCCGGGAAGTTGTGGAATCAAAGTGTATATAGGGCAATATACCACGACTTTCCGCCTCTATAGGCTTGGTCCTGCCGGGATCACGCCCTTCCGACGAGGGCTGCTCCCTGGCGCCACCGGTCCCTTGTATCGGAGGGAGCTGGTCGGACCTCGGCAGGTGCCGGGCCCGGTTGGAGCCAACGCCTCGAACCCGAGTGAGGGGAGTCCGAGGTCCAACTCATGCGCCTGCTTGGGAAGTTTGAGGACCGGATCCGGTGAGTATAGTTTTGATTTTGGTGTCTAGACAGAAATAGAAAGAGCAGTACTGCCATTGGAACTTGGAATTTGGAATCTCGAGATATTGGGAATTGGTAAGAGAGCATGATCACCTCTCAAGGAAGGGCTGAGTAACCCCGCATGGGAATTCGCCGGGTGAAACCCTCATCCTTTTTATAATTGGGAAAAAGACTAGTCAGAATAGATAGAAACGAATGCATTCTGGGATACGTTGCTAGCATGATTGTGTGAACGAAGTGTGAATGAGAGGTCTGGCAGCACGGACCAAGTGAAGGCGGACCCCTGAGTAGCGCATTTCCTGACCGGGCGACTGCGTTCAGGTCGCGAAAAGGGGGAAGCGATTGTCGTCTTGTCTTGTTATTTGTACTCCTTATACGTTTCCAGGACCGTGCGGACCCCTTACCCACGGTCCGCCCTCCTTTTCCCTTCTGTCTGTTGTTGCGCGCACACATCGAAATGGGAGGGGCGGGGTCTACTAGAAACACTCCATTAGAATGTATGATCGCACATTTTAAAGAGGGATATTCAGGAGATTATGGTATTAAAATGACAGCAGCCCGTTTGCAGATTTTGTGTACTAGGGAGTGGCCCGATCTAGACCCCATCTGGCCCCGAGAGGGAACGTTCAATGTAGAGATTATTCAGTCAATACACCGTAGAGTGCGGATAGCGCACCCCGATCAGTACCCCTATATAGATTCCTGGTTAAGTATTTGTGAAGATCCGCCCCCCTGGGCGCAGCGCTGTTATGAGGAACAGTGCAGAATAATGTTAGCTAAAACAGATTCTAGACAGAAAACGGAACAGCCCAAAATGAGAGAGCAGGATAAGAAAGCCAGAAAGAAGCCCATCCTGGTAGATCCTGATTCCCCAGAAATAATTCTCAGGCAGCCCCGAACCCCAGGTCCAATAAGAGTAGCCCGGCGTCCTGCCCCAGAACCCCCGAGACGGCCGGAGCCGGAGCGGGACCCAACCCCTGATCCACCTCCCGGAGGGGAGGAAGAGGAGGAATTAGTTGAAAGAGAAGAGGAGGACATAAAAAGTGAGCCAGAAGCGGAGGTAGAAGAAGGAGAAAAAGAGAGTGCCCCAGACGAGGAGGACAGTGTACAAGCGATTGCTAGCACTAGCACGCCAGTAAAAGATAAACCCAAAGCAAAACCTGTTGGGAAAAAGAAAGTGACCCCTTCAAAGACAATCACAACAATAACCCTTAGATCCCAAAAGACACCTACGGCAGCCAAAATGTTTGCTTTACGGCAAGTCCCGGGAGTGCCCGTAAAGAATGATAATGATGAAGTGGTAGCGGGACCCCTAACTTATGTGTATATCCCTTTTTCTACAACTGATTTATTAAATTGGAGGTCGCATTATGCCTCCTATACTAGTAAGCCCCAGGAGCTGACAGAATTAGTAACTACTATTATGGAAACTCACCAACCCACTTGGCCAGATTGTCGCCAGCTCCTGACTACCCTATTCACGACAGAAGAGCGAGCACGAATTAGAAAAGCAGCTATTGAGTGGATGGCAGATAACCCTGTAGCTCCGGGACAGGGGCAGAATATAATAGACCGTCGGGAAGCAGCTCAGAGAGAATTCCCGAATGAAGACCCCCATACTCCCTATGATCCCGAGGCACCAGGAAGTTTATGTATGGTGAATTCTGCTTTTGTAAACCAGTCTCAACCAGACATTAGACGTAAATTACAGAAATTAGAAGGGTTTGCGGGCATGAATGCAACACAGTTATTGGAAGTCGCTCATAAAGTGTATGTGAATCGTGATAATGAAAGACAGAGAGAATGTGATAGAAAGATGAAGAAGAAAGCTGATTTTTTGGCTGCGGCCATAGTTGAACAGAAAAGGGGAGGTGTCCCTAGTCGAAGGAGCAGAGGAAGAGGGCGGGGTCAAGGCGGAGGCCGGACCCAGAGGCTAGGCGTGAACCAATGCGCCTACTGCAGAGAGGAAGGACATTGGAGAGAAACGTGCCCGCAACTCGAAGACGCCCAGCAAGGTGACAACAGCAGTCATCAGTGGCGAGAAGAAAGACGATGCTATCCCCGAAGCCGAGGAGGAGCCAATCGAGAACAATTCCAGCGAGAGAGGAGGAGCCATTCAAGCATTGGCCACACCAGCCCATGATGAGAATGAAGTGGATTAGGACAGACCGGGCTCCAAGTTTGCTTTAGGTCTCCAGGAGCCTATGGTCGGAATACAAATAGGAGACCAAATTATGGACTTTATGGTTGATACTGGAGCACAACATTCAGTAATAGACAAAAAGATAGCCCCATTTACTACAAAAGCAGTCACCATTATAGGAGCAACTGGTGCCAAAAGCCACAAAGTCTTTTCTTCAAAATCGAATATGCAGTCTAGGAGGACAGCAAGTAACTCATCAATTCCTTTACATGCCCGAATGTCCAGTGCCATTACTGGGACGAGATATGCTAGCCAAGCTTCAAGCACAGATATCTTTCTCTGAACAAGGAGAAATGCAAATGACAGTGAATTCCCAAGCCAAACCAGCAGGAGTAATGCTGCTGACAGTGCCCCGAGAAGAAGAATGGAGGTATTACGTTGATGACTCCATCCAAGATACCTATTTTGAACAAACTTTAAAGAACATCGATGCACCACCTGGAGTATGGGCAGAAGGCAGTCCCCCAGGCCTAGCCAAGCATATAGCTCCAGTGATTGTAACCCTCAAGCCTAGTGCTACACCAGTGCATGTCAAACAGTACCCTCTCCCAAGAGCTGCAATTGAAGGCATTCATCGCCACCTACAAAGATTGCTCGAGTATGGCCTACTAAAAGTATGTCAATCCCCATGGAACACTCCGCTTTTGCCAGTAAAGAAACCTGGGACAGATGATTATCGCCCAGTACAAGATTTGAGAAGAGTAAATGATGCAGTTGAAACTATACATCCAGTTGTACCCAATCCTTACACTCTTTTAGGACTGATACCTGCTGAAGCTACCCATTTCACTGTACTGGATTTGAAAGATGCATTCTTTTGCATAAGATTAGCCCCTGTAAGCCAAATATTGTTTGCATTCGAATGGCAGGACCCCATCTCTGGAAGAGGGGGCCAACTCACCTGGACAAGATTACCCCAAGGATTCAAGAATTCGCCTACCATCTTTAGCGCTGCACTGAATCAAGACCTTTCAAGCTATCCAGTAGCCCCGGGGAAGAGAGTGCTTCTCCAATACGTGGATGATTTGTTGATAGCTGCCATATCAGAAAGTGAATGTATACTAGCCACCAAAGATCTCTTGCAGTTACTAGATGAAGCTGGATACAAAGTTTCCAGAGCAAAAGCACAGCTATGCCAAAAAGAAGTGAAATACTTGGGTTTTCGTATTACCCAAGGAAGCAGAAGATTAGGCAGAGAAAGAAAAGAAGCAGTATGTAGAATTCCAACTCCAACAACCAGAAAGCAAGTCAGAGCCTTTCTGGGAGCGGCAGGATATTGCCGAATCTGGATACCTAACTTTGCCCAAATTGCCAAACCACTGTATGAAGCCACAAAAGGAGAAGAAAAGTCGCCACTGGAGTGGGGACTTGAGCAGGATACAGCCTTCAAGACGTTAAAGGAAGAATTGATGTCATCACCAGCACTTGGACTACCAGATGTCCACAAACCTTTCCACTTGTTTGTACATGAAGCACAGGGAAATGCCTTAGGCATGTTGACTCAGAAATTGGGAAATAGGTATGCTACAGGTTGCTCCCAATCGAAACAATTGGACCCTGTGGCCAAAGGATGACCACCTTGCTTGAGAGCAGTTGCAGCTACAGCGCTACTAGTGAGCGAAGCAGACAAACTCACACTAGGACAGAACATACGAGTCACTGTGCCACATGCAGTCCTTGCCCTTATGGAACAAAAAGCAAATTATTGGCTCACCAATTCCCGAATGTTGAAGTACCAGAGTATGTTATGTGAAAACCCACAGATACAACTTGAAGTGAGCCATGCCTTGAATCCAGCCACCTTGATACAGTCATGTTCTGGGAGTTCTTCACTGATAGGTATCGAAGTCATGGAAACTGTGTTCTCCAGTCGACCTGACTTGAAAGATGTGCCCATAGACAACCCTGACCAAATCTATTATGTTGATGGGAGCAGTCTCATCCTTGATGGACGACGCTGTGCCGGATATGCAGTCGTCACTCAACATGAAGTAGTTGAATCATCAGCTCTAGCCTCAGGCACATCAGCCCAGAAAGCTGAATTGATAGCACTTACCAGAGCATTATTGTTAGGAGAAAAACTTGTGCTGAATGTATATACAGATTCCAAATATGCCTTCACTACCTTGCATGCCCATGGAGCTCTCTATAAAGAAAGAGGACTCATCACATCCGGAGGAAAATCAGTCAAGTATGGTCCCGAGATATTGATGTTACTTGATGCAGTTTGGGCCCCAACACGTGTAGCTGTCATGCATTGTAGAGGACATCAAGCAGGAAAAGGAGAAGTTGCCCAAGGAAATAGATTTGCAGATGCCTCAGCACGACAAGCAGCTATGACAGGACAGATTGCCCCACAAGCTATGCCAATGCAAGCAGCATTGTTTCCAGTACCTTTGAATCTATGGACCCCACGATATACCACCAAAGAATTGGATTACTATTGTAACAGAGAAGATGGAATACTGAAAGATGGATGGATTGAGCTGCCGCCAGAAGAGGGCAGTCAACCTCCTGGACGAATAGTAATTCCTGAACTGTTAGGACCATCCTTTGTCAAAGCTTTCCACGAAGCCACCCACTATGGGAAGAGTGCTATGGAAAAAGCACTCAGACCACATTTTTACATCCCTCTGATGACAACCATATTAGCCTCAGTAGCACGTCAATGTCTAACCTGTGCCAAAAATAATGCCAAGCAAGGCCTTATAACGGCACCCCGAGTTCAGTCAGGAGGTGTCACCCCCATGCACAACCTCCATGTTGATTTGAAATGCCAAGAACCAATGGATACCATTACCTATTAGTATTAGTTTGTACTTTCTCTGGGTGGGTAGAAGCATTCCCAACCAGAACTGAGAAAGCCCGAGAAGTTACCAAAGTTTTAATGAGAGAGATTGTCCCTAGGTTCGGAATTCCAGCAGTAATAGGGTCAGACAATGGACCCTCATTTGTCTCCCAAGTTACTCATCAGTTAGCAATAGCTTTGCAGATACAATGGAAACTCCACACTGCATACAGACCCCAGAGTTCAGGGAAAGTTGAGCGAATGAATCGTACCTTGAAAGCCCAAATGTCCAAGCTTTGTCAGGAGACACACTTGAAATGGCCCCAAGTGCTCCCCATAGCTTTACTCAGAATACGCTCAGCTCCTGTAAAGTCAACAGGATTTTCCCCTTTTGAAGTTCTGTATGGTAAACCCCCACCAATAGTGCAGGGAGTCAAAGGAAGTTTAGCCCAGATTGGTTCAGAAATAACCAGACAAGAACTCCTAGCTCTTAGTTTTGTTCTGCAGACTCTCCATACGTGGATCCAAGACCAGTTGCCTATCAACTTGACGGAACCCTTGCATCCCTATCAGCCTGGTACTTCGGTGTGGATCAAAGATTGGAAGAAGACACCGTTGGAACCCCACTGGAAGGGACCGTACACCGTCATCCTGTCTACCCCAACTGCAGTAAAGGTAGCCGAGATCGACGCCTGGATCCACCACAGCAGAGTCAAGCCCGCCGCCGATCCTGAACCTGAGCAGTGGACAGCAGAACAGCATCTTGATGCACCCTTGCGAGTTACTCTGAGACGGCAACCAGCAGCTTAGACACTTCATCACAAGTGCTTTGCAGTAGCCAAGTCTTTCGAAGAGGATTGCTGTTTTCCATGCAGCAACAGTTTTGTTTCAACGAACCCAATTTGTGTGTGATTTGACACACTACTTTGAGACTACATTGACTAAGCTAGACTTCACAAGCCAACTGAAATTGCTAAAAAGTTGGTTAATGTGTACTGGACATCTTGAGGATCTTCAATCAACACTCAGCACCCGTTAAATTGCTTCATTAGCAAACGGGACGAAGAATAAAAGACCGTCGTGATCAAGATCAGCAAGCTGAGGATTCAGAAGAACTCCAATCAACATTAACATGTATCTTTGCTTTTGCTTTGCCTTGGTTGCCTTCTTTGGAGGTTTTGAACTAACTTATGCTTTACCTCCATGCACTGCTTGCATTACTTCTACTAGAACTGGACTGAAAGTAACTCAGACTTTGCTTTATCATTCCTACTATACCTGCAAGGGAACAGTAACTCGGTGTATCTATAACACCACTGAACTAAATGTTTGCACTCATGGCAAAATCAAAGCATGCTATAATCCGCATCAGAATCCATCCTATTACACGTTGGAAATAAGATGGAAGGATGCAGATGGACCTATATTAGCTGCTACACCACCACTTAAGGACATTACTAAACCTGCTGTTTTGAATTTTGATGCATGTAATGCCATTAATAGAGATAGTCATTCCACCTGTGGTACATGGGGAAAAAGCGTATCGAAATGACCATAAGTATATGTGTCCAGAAGGTGCCACAAATTGGTGGAAGTGTACAGGTAAAACGGGATCAGGCTATAGTACTGCAACAGCGGCAGATTACTATTGCCCATATTGGGGATGTGTTTTTTATGCTACCTGGAACACTGGTATAACTGATGAGAAAATAGATAAACGGATGGCTACTCTAACCAAGCCAACCACAAATGATAAATGTCAGAAAGATGCTTGCAACCCCTTACACTTACGTATACACAATCCCCATGCATGGAAACAAGGATACAAGTTTGGTTTACGTATTGCTGGAGGGGCAATAGATCCAGGGACCATTGTGTATATCAGATTGAATACCCAAGCCCACAAGTCATCCAAATATCATATTCATAATACCTTTTATGAAGCTATGCATGTAAATAAGTTTGAGATCCCACATCCTTCACAGAATCTATTCCTAGAATTAGCTGGAGCAGTAGTATCTAGTCTAAAGATCTCAGATTGCTATTTCTGTGGCGGAACCCAAATGGGAGACCAATGGCCATGGGAAGCCCAAGAATTGAATTATTCTATGGTTTACAATCAGACTGAATTACACAAGGCTACCAGTGAATGGGTGTTAGAGCACTCAATCGCTGGACGTCTTTGCTATGCCAGAACTGGACCCCAGTTCACCCAGAAGGTAGGACAGCTGGTCTGTCTTAGCCAGAGGTACTATAATGCCACGACCAAAAAGACAGCATGGTGGTCAGGAATCAGACATCCTGAACCTCCTAACCCATTAGCCAGATTTCCTGAACTTGCTGGTCTATGGACTAACCTTGCCAAAGTCCAAGCCTGGCAAGCCCCACCTGGCCTATATTGGATCTGTGGAAACCGAGCATATGCACAACTCCCGCCACACTGGGGAGGAGCATGTGTCTTAGGAACCATCAGACCTTCTTTCTTTCTTTTAAACACTGAACATGGAGAACAATTAGGATACCCTGTATACACTACCCACCGACACAAGAGAGCATTGAGACAGAAAAGAGAAGCCTTACAGATAGGCAAGTGGGAGAAGTGGCAAGGTGATGATTGGCCACCACAAAGAATTATTGAATATTATGGGCCTGCCACTTGGAATGATGATGGTATGTATGGTTATCGTACTCCAATTTATATGATTAATCGTATTATTCGCTTACAAGCAGTAGTTGAAATAACCAATGAAACTAGTCATGCTCTTACGCTCTTAGCTAGACAAAGTACTCAGATGCGCACTGCTATATATCAGAACCGCTTAGCACTTGATTATTTGTTAGCAGCTGAAGGAGGAGTATGTGGTAAACTGAATTTAACTAATTGCTGTTTGAAAATAGATGATAAGGGTCAAGTAGTTGAAGAAATTGCTAAAGATATGCAAAGACATGCTTATGTGCCAGTACAGACTTGGCACTCATTGAAATTTCCTAACTGGTTTGCTAACCTCTTTTCATGGGTGGGAGGATTTAAGACTTTCATTATTTTAGTACTAATTCTTGTTGCTGTTATCTTCTTATTACCATGTTTAATCCCATGTTGTATGCGTTCCATTCATAACACTATTGATAGTACAGTAGAGCGGAAGACCGCAACTAAAATCATGGCTTTATACAAAGCCAGTCCTAGTCGAAATCCTTCAATCATGATGTGATTCTTCTAAAGGTGATTTAATTCTCACACCTTATTGAGTAATAGGGTGAGATTAATCAAAGGGGGGAATGTGGCAGGTGAAGGCCTGTGACCCACGGTGTCTGAACATAAGCAGGCCAGCATGGCTAGCTTGACCTGTAAATGAGGCCTGTGGAGAGGCATATAGGATTGCACATCCCCCAATATGCTGCTATTGTAAGATAGAACTCAGTAGAAGTATTGAATTAGCTTAGGTAGGCAAAACTGCAGAGCTGAAAGATGGAAAAATACAGAAAGACATGTTTAAAAGTTACTGATAAGAAAGAGTACATCTGCAAAGAAATAATTGGGAGTGCTGACAGATGAGTTGCAGAGCCCTGCTCCTCTGCATGCACAAATTGGTTCTATGGCCTTGAGAGTGTGAAAGTAACAAGTTGATGAACTGACCATTGTAATTGGGACTAGAAGGGGGGCATGCAGGTGTCATGCCCACTGAAGGGACATAATTGGATAAACTTATCAGTACCGGGACCAATGGAAGAGGTACGGGAGGTTACCGGGACCAATGAAATGTTTTTCTATACCTAGAATGGAACAAAAGTCTATAAAAGTTGTTGTAATGCTTGAAAACTTTGCTCAGCCATTTTGAAATTGACTGGTTCGAGACTTGTGCACAAATAAATGATTTGGACCTTCTGAACAGACTCCTGGTATCATTGTTTTGTCTGCGCTTTGCTGCTACAGAAGGATACCCCTATGAGGAAAGGCTTAAAAAGGTTAGGACTCTTCAACCTGGAAAAGAGATGGCTGAGGGGAGATATGATAGAGGTCTATAAATTAATGAATTGAGTGGAATGGGTAAATGCAGATCTGCTATTTATGCCATCAAAAAGTAGCAAGACTAGGGGATGCCGTCATGAAGCTGCAATGTAAAATGTTTAAGACTAATAAGAGAAAATATTTTTTTCACTCAATGCATAAACTCTGGAATTTGTTACCAGAGGCTGCAGTAAAAGCTGTTAGTGTAGCTGGGCTTAAGAAAGATTTGGACAAGTTCTTGGAAGACAGGTCCATAAATTACACAGGTACACTACCAAAAAACTGCCTCCAGTTTTGCAACTGATTCCTATAGATTTTGGGGTGCTGAATCCAGGAAAAATAGCCAAAAGTGTTCCATCACGTCACGTTTTCTTGCAAAATTAGATTTCTTACCCATATAAGGAATGTTCACATAATCTTTTTAGCCGACTGCAGTTTATTTTCTTGGCCCAAAATAGAGGTTGTAATGGTTAACTAGAAACACTCCCTCAAGATTTTAGAGTGTTTTGTATTCATTTTATACATTAACAGGACAATTGGGAGGCGGGGGGCTAAATCCAGTACTCGCGCTGGCGCATGTTCTTTCCTGTTCACCTCGCCTCGTTCGCTCGCTCGCTCAAACACAGTGGTTGCGACATGAACGTTCCTGTCAAATTTCAGTTTCTTGCAAGTTCATTATTACCTTTTGTTTGCTCAGTCGTAATCCAGCTTTATTCCGAAGTGGTTCACTACAGTTGTAGTTTGCAGTGCTGTGTATTTGTGATAGCTCACAGAGCCAGAGGTTGCGTCAACTCTCCGGACAGTTTTTGTTTTATTTGTGGGGAATATACCGTGAAAAAGCAGCAGAGGAACATTTCTGCATTTATTAAAAAAGTATATTTCGCCTATTTCGGTTTGAAGTTAGGTGATCAAGACAAATCGTGGGCTCCTCACAAAGTGTGCAAGACATGTGAGGAAGATCTATGCTTATGGATGAAAGGTAAAAAACAAGCATTTCGTTTCGGAATACCTATGATGTGGCGTGAACAAAGACCACAGCAGTGACTGCTATTTTTGCTCTTGCATTGTGAAGGGATACAACTTAAAAAATAAGAATGTAATAAGTTACCCCAACCTTCCCTCAGCAATTAGGCCTATGCCTCATAGCAACGAAGTACCTGTGCCTGAACCACCAAAATCTTTGGATCATATTTGTGTGGACGGTTCTGATCATGAGACTCAGAAAACTTTTCCCGATGAGTCCAGTACTTCTGAGTTTGAAACTGAACCAGATCCGAAACCTGAACTTTTCTCTCAAGCTGAATTGAATGATTTAGTCCGGGATTTAGGACTCCCAAAAGATGCTGCCCAACTGCTAGATTCTCGGCTTAAACAGAAAAATCTATTGTCACCAGGAACAACTTTTTATTGGTACCGCAACTGCGAGACACAATTTTTGAAGTATTTCAGCAAAGAGGAAGATTTGGTATTTTGCAACGATATATACGGAGTGGTGGAAAAGTTTAAACTCAAGTATGATCCTGCTGAATGGCAGCTGTTCATTGATTCGTCAAAAGACAGCATAAAAGGTGTTCTTCATAATGGCAACACATTCGCTTCAGTTCCTATTGCTCACTCTTATTCTCCAAGAATAATACGAGAATTTGGCCCTGATTCTTCAGAAGATTCGTTATGATGAGCATAAGTGGATGCTTTGTGGAGACTTTAAAATTCTATCCATGCTATTAGGGCAGCAATCCGGTTTCACCAAATATCCCTGCTTCCTTTGCTTGTGGGATAGCCGGGCCCGCGACCTACACTGGGGGAAAAAAGACTGGCCAATTCGGGAGTATTTGAGACCCGGTGAGAAAAATGTTCTTCATGAGAGCTTGGTACCTCGTGATAAAATTCTATTACCACCTCTCCACATTAAGTTGGGTCTCATTAAGCAATTCATCAAGTCCCTTCCAAAAGATGGTGAGTGCTTTCGGTACCTTTGCTCAAAGTTCCGACTTTCTGAAGCAAAGCTAAAGGAAGGAGTGTTTGTTGGCCCTGATATAAGGAAACTCATTTCAGATGGAGCATTCGCTGAAACGATGTCTGAGAAGGAAAAAGCAGCCTGGGATTCCTTCAAGGATGTTGTTCTCAAATTCTTGGGGAACAGGCGGGATGAGAACTATAAGGATATTGTTGCCAGGATGCTCAATGCCTTCAAAGAACAAGGCTGTAACATGAGCCTGAAAGTCCATTTCTTGCACTCCCATGTGAACTACTTTCCTGAAAACTTGGGGGCGTACAGTGAAGAACAAGGTGAAAGGTTTCACCAGGACATCAAGGACGCAGAGAGAAGGTACCAAGGAAGATGGACCACCACTATGATGGCTGATTTCTGCTGGTTGCTGCTGCGGGAAACCCCAGATGAAAAATACGCCAAGCAGCGCACCAAGAGAAGCATTCGGGGGAAGAAGAAACGGGCCCACCAGGAGATTGATTGACCCAAGAATGACTTTAAAATCTAAACTGTGTTGACAAATATCGTGTTTTTACTAAACTTTGAAATAAAAATTTGCTAGTTATTACCACAGTGTCGGATCTCATTTATTAGAATTTTATTTTCACACCATCGGGTGTTTGTCTTCATGTATTGCAATGGTGCGGTTTGCATTTTCTATTCTTACATACATACCTGTACAACTTTTTTGCACATTTCTTTGCTTTGCTTTGTGTCTAACCTCGCTCTTATATGCTCAATGTTTGTGCACATGTATGTGGCTGTTTTAAGTGCAGACAATTTTGCTACCATCACAGTGTGTTTTGTTGACATTACTCTATTCTTATGTGCTGCCTTGTTACAATTTTCTTTATTCTTATTTGAACAACTACTAAACAATTAGTATAAAGAATTCATCCAAGAAACTTTTCTCGATCGCACTCAATCTGAAACGTTCACCTCAAACTGCTAACCCAATGTAGCAAAAAATCTGTATGTGATGGAGCAAATTGGTTACCAGATTTGGATTCAGCGCACCAAAAAAACGTAAAAATCAATCGAAACAGAGGCAGTTTAAAAAAAAATTTTTTTAGTGTACCTGTGTTATTAAAGAGGACCCAGGAAAATTCACTGCCGGCCCCAATACAAGCATTGTGGAACCTGTCTTGGGAAACTTCTAAGTGCTTATGACCTGGATTGGCCATTGTTAGAAACAGGATACTGGGCTTGATGGACCTTGGTCTGACCCAGTATGGCACATCTTATGTTCTTATGGTAAGACAATGGGTGATGGTTGGTGGGGGACAAGAGAGAAATAAATCAGGTGATGGCTGGTGGGAGGGGGGGGGAGTGAAGGACTGGGTGATGGCTGGGGAGCTATTAAAGGTTGGGGTTTCTTTTTTTGCTTCACTTATTACCAGGCCAGTAAGAAACAGTAAGCTATCTCAAGTGCAGCTATAAAGCAGCACCAATATGTTGCTGACAACATACTCCTGGGAGGAGGGTTACCAACTTCTTTTGGCACTATGTAATTGCATTTTATGGGCCTAATTTAAGCAGCTCTCTTCCCATAGAACATGGGAAAGCAATAAATCAGGCCCTTAAACAGAACTGCAATACAACTTTGGAGGGGGGGGGGCACTGTGACCAAGGTCTCAGAGGCCAACTCTTAAAGGTTTAAGCTGGTAGATCTACTACTGATAAACATTCACTTCG
The DNA here is from genome assembly GCA_033557465.1 of Ichthyophis bannanicus. NCBI lineage: Eukaryota > Metazoa > Chordata > Amphibia > Gymnophiona > Ichthyophiidae > Ichthyophis > Ichthyophis bannanicus. The sequence goes on from CM066031.1 coordinate 775,230,995, forward strand.
CCTCCCTGCAACCCACAACCTATATTCATTCAATCAGTCTCCTGCCACCAATTATCCTCCATCCATTCGTTACCTCACCATTAACCAACTCCACTCAGTCTCTATCATATAAAACTTATAACTCTACAATCCCATCCAGTCACTCAGCACTCTATTTGCATCATTTGATAAACCACCCAGGCCGAAGCATCAGGGCGGTGTACAATACAAAAGGGTAGGCTACTGAAAACAAAGTTGGAAAAGAACGCCAAATGATAATAGGACAGGGAGAGACAGTTAAAAATCAGGAAGAGGACAGAAAAGGCCCAAAGAGGGACAAGAGGTTGGGGAAGGGAGGGAGAAGGGCAGGTAAGAGGATGTATGGGGAGATCATGGAGGGTGGGAGGCACGACTGGGGGACGAGGCACCATCGACAAGGGGAGGGAGGTCGAAGGCCTGACAAAAGAGATGGGTTTTGAGGAGTGCTTTAAAGTGGGGATAGGAGAGTTCGGTACGGAGAGATAGGGGGAGTGAATTCCACAAGGTGGGACCTAAGAAGAAAAAGGCAGAGTTCAATTCTCCTCCCAGCAGGTTGTTACCACCAAATTAATTCAAGATTTGGGTTGTTTACACCGTCAAGATGAGTCTAGGGAGAATATTTTGCGATCAAAAAATTTGCGTTTTTTGAATTTCCTTAAGACTCATTACCTTTCTCCTTTATTGTTGCTACAGAAATACATAGAGGTACTACTCTTTAGTGATGTTTCAGTTTCTAATTCGTATTTGCCTATAGGAAAAGTAGTTAGGGATGAATGTGCCTCTGAGGGAGCTCAGTATGATCAGTTAGTGTCTTCCACATTGGATCTCTCTGGCTTCCTTGAGTCTTCCTCTGATATCCCCACTAGGGCTACTTTGTTAGTCTCCTTTGTTCGGGGGATGGACAAGGATAGGATCCTACAGGTATATTTTCAGAGGAAGACGGAAAACTTCTGTGGTCAATCTATTCAGATCTTTCCGGATGTGACTAAGGCTACTCAGGAACGGTGTAAAGCTTTTTTAGAGTTGCGTCCCCATGTGTTAGCCATTGGTGCACTGTTTTACCTTAAATTTACTTGTAAAATGTCAGATTTCTTTCCAAGCTAAACGTTATTTGTTTTTTTGATGTAGACCAATTGGTGAATTTTCTGAAGAGGGAGCGTTCTGACTAAATCTATTTTTACCTTTCTTTAGGCATAATGTAGTTCTCTTGATTTTGTATAAATTGAGCTTATATTTTATTTGTTCCTCGGGGTTTATTGTTTGTATGAAGCTCCTCCTTGATGTGGACTTGTGGTTATGTTTCATGTAATCTTTGTATTTTGTTTTTCTGAAAAAAAAAAAAAAAAAGGCGGAGTGGTGGGTAAGTTCCAAATGGGCCTGGGCAGGGGGGAGGAAGAAAGACGATTACCGTGGGCCGATCGAAGGCGTGGAGAGGGCTGAAAATGGATGTCATCGGCCAGGTACTGGGGGGTGTTAGTGTGAAGAGCCCTATGTGTGATGAGCAACTTAAAGACAAACCTGAACTTAATCGGAAGCCAATGAAGGGTGAGAAGACAAGGAGACACGTGAGAATGTGCAGGGGAAGACATGATGAGACGGGCAGCAGCATTCTGAACTAATTGAAGATGGTGGAGCTGGGAAGAGGGGAGGCCTGAATAGATAGAAATTACACTTACCTGGTAATTGTCGTTCCTTGAGTTCCTCCAGTTTAGTCCTTTACTTCTGGGTTGTGCACCTCTTCCTGCAGCTAGGAGACTGGGCATGTCAAAGTCGTGACATCACTGGATATAGCCTGCTGGTATCTCCCATCAGCCTCCAGTGTACTATTGACAAAGCAAACTCAAAGGAACAAATAAGTAACTATACCATAACTTTAAATAACTCCCCATTCTTCAACCAGAGGAGCCTTTTAAACCCTATCCGTCTTATATTTTCTTTTCTCTTTTTTTTTTTTTTTCACTTTACATTCATGTTCCCCCTATGCAAACACGTATCCTATACCATCACCTCGTTTAAATAAGAGAAAGAGAAAGAAAGAACAGAGGGATACTCACTGCGATCTAGAAACTGAAAGGATCTGTCTACTCCTTGAGATTGATGCTTCACTCCGCCTGAAAATAAACTCTGAAGAAATCACACTCCTGGGCGGGAATGAGGACTAAACTGTCGTAACTCAAGGAATGACAATTACCAGGTAAGTGTAATTTCAATTTTCTTATCATTCCTCCAGTTTAGTCCTCTACTTATGGGATGTAACAGAGCAGTAATCATTGGGAGGGACCTATCCAGCCAACTCACCACACCGCCGACCCAGAACAGGCCTCCTTTACTGCCAAAACATTTAGGCAGTAGTGGTTAATGAGGAAATGGAGACGACCTGGAAGCTGCTCTACAAATCCCTCCTGGTGGAATGACATGGTGATTCACCCATGAAGCCGCTTGTGCCCTGGTAGCAAGAGTCAGAAAGCCCCCTGGAATCATACAACCTCGCCATCAGAAAGCTGAGGCAACCACCGCCTTAACTCAGTGCGAAATGGCCGCCTTCGCTGCTGCTTTCCCTTTGTGGGAACCTCCAACCAGCACACAAAAACAAAGAAAGGAACATCACACCCTGCATGTAATGTTTCCTATCGGTGTAAGCTACGAATAAAAACCTCCCCTTCCAGAAAAACCGAGAACTGGAAGAGAAACCAATAGGCTCAGGAGAAAAATCAGAAAACCACCTTTTGGAAGGACGACAGGACTGCTCGCAAACACCACCCTCTACCCAGAAAAGGGTGAAAACGGCTCATTAGACGACAACACCTGAAACTCCGAAACTCGTCGCACCGAACAACGAGCTATCAAAGCCACTGTCTATAACAGCAAATCCTTTACCAACGCCTGGAGTAAAGAATCAAAGGACTCTTTAGCTAACGTCTCTAAGGCCCAATCGGGATCACCCGGCAGCACCCGAACTCTCCTTGAGTAGCGCAGTCGGATCCCAACTTAAGGAAAACGCTACACATCGATCCGAACACCTAGCGCTATTCCCTTCAGACTCCTACAGCCGGAAACAGTCGCCCGCTGGATCCTCTAAGGAACTGGCAGCTAGTTCCTTCAGACACTGTCCTGCAGAGAACTCAGACCAAGGATACAGACACCTTTGTCGCCCGGACTTGCCGCCGTGAACAGCAGCCTGCCAAAAGGCGCTAAGCATGGACCTACGTAGCAGAAGCAGCCTGCCTCCTTGCTCTCAACAAGGCGGCGAAGACTGCCGCAGAATAACCCTTCTACTTGGGCCACGCCCATACAAAGGCCAAACCGTAGGCGGGCACAGATCCACCTGAGACATTCGTCACGGACCTAGCCGCAGCAGAACGTCCGCTACCAACAACTTCTAGGAAAAGCCTGTCGAGTAGATGAATGAGAAAAGCCTAGTACGGGCGCTACCAAGAGCACCTTTCTCCGAAAGCCCCGATATGCCAACTAGTTGCCCTATGAGAGCCCACAGGGAAAAGACAAGACAGACTTAATGGGAGCTTACTGACCCTCGACTGGGACGAACGATCAGCTGCCCCATTCCTCCACCAGAGAGACCTCTGGGTGCCCCATAAAGCAAATCAGGCTGTAGTCGATTCAACTCCCTGATCCTTTCCTGTTCCAGGCGAGTAGACTGCCGTAACACTGCGACCAGCGGAAGCATGCTCTCGCCTCCCCCAGGCTCCAAAAATGGGAGCTTGTAAGGCCAGAGCAATGCCCCCAATGATCGCTTCAGTGAACAATCTACTTTCCCCATCTTGCGATAAAGAAGATTGCTAGGGCTCTGTTCCATACAGTGAGTCCGCACACCCTGTAAGTGCAAGGTGTGCACCCAGCCACGTGGTACCCAGGCGTGCCCCTGCTTAGCCTCAAAATGAGAATCAAGAACAGGTGAATTCAGGACAGCTGAATACTTTATTTTCCTTCCTTCTTTATTTGTTTTATTTATTTATTTTTACAAAGACACCCCTAAACCAAAAATGCCTTCAGCATATGTTGAGACGCTCTTTCCATGCCAACAATATGAAGTAGAAAGAACTCCCAAACACAGGCATACTAATCCACGGCCGTCCTGCTAGAGTAACGCCCCATTCCGTCTGACTGCACCAAGATGGACTTTATATTTTAAGTTCAACTAGCACCTGGTGATATGAAATACAGCTTTCATTCTGCAGTGGCAATTGAGTCAGCAATAAAGAAGCCGAGAAACTGCAGACAAGTTCCCATTATACCACCTGGTAAAGACTCCACTTTTAGACCACTGAAGCAAAAAAAGCATGCGAGCGTGCCTTGTGTCCTGCCAGCAGCTGATCGAATTGAAGGGATTCAGTGTATGCAGGGCATTGTCCAGAGAACGCAAGGCCCCTCCTCCAGGCTGACTCCACATTCACAGTCTAAACCGGCAGTCACCTTGGCTGATGCTGATCAGCGCAGAAGCCATCCTGTAAGCCCAGCATATGAAGTATGCCTACTAGAGTCTGAGCCGCTGCCATTGCTGCTAGAGAACTAGCCTAGCTGTTCTAGCCCCCCATTAAGGAATTCACTGAACACTAGCAGAGACTCTCCGTACTGGAGAACCTCTGATAAATGGAATGGGAGCATAGATAGCTCCAAAGGCCAGAGTTCTATTTCGCAATCCCTCTCCGCTGAGCTACCTTTTCCATATGTAAAATTAAACCCCATATAGCCAAAATTAAGACATTACAAATCTACCGTAAAATCTTATAATTTGGCAAAGTCAAACTAAATGGGAACATTTTCCATTAAGAAACCACACAACTATAAAATTCTTCCCATGACAATGCTTATGCAGAGCATTCCACATCTGTGGACTGGCCATGGCGCTCACCCAAGCACCTGTTACAACTGTCCGAGAGTTATCACCATAATTCCTTTTGACCTGAATAGGTTTACAGCGGAACATAGCGCTATATCACAGCAGCTAAGCCAAAATATTATCCTACCATATAAATCGACTTTAACACTGTATAGGACCTTCTATAGATAGCAGAAGGAGATTCTGGTAAAACATAGCTATGCCTTTTTTTTTCTTCAAGATAGGACTCCAAAAACCAAGTTTCCACCAACTCCAATGAAATCAAAGCAAATCCGCTAAAATTACCCAAACTGCTACTATAGCTTTGCAAGAAGCTACCAGCCCCCGCTGCACCCAGTGGTCCTTCCCCCCCTTATCCTGGGAGATTCTGCATTGCAGGTGGTGTTGCCCACCCCCTGCCAGCCTACTGCATCTCCCAGGGAGCTGAAGAGCAAAATAGAAAGTACCCCTGGAAGCAAACAATGTCCCATCCTTGGGATCCAGGCGCAAAAGGTAAAAATCAAAAGTAAAATCAACAGTGTTAGCTAAAAATGAACAAGGCTCTCTCACTAAAGCGAGTTTCTTTTTTCTTTTTGAAATCCCACCGAAGTCCATGGGACCCAAGCTTTCGAACACAGCCTCTGACGCTGTGCATTAACCGCAACCAGAGAAATGAAATTCTGCTCTAGTAATAGATGAGAATTTCTTGGGAAGGGCCTGCTAAGTGTTGCTATGAAACCCACAAGCACCTCACCAGGCCTCCCTGCAGTCAGAGAAATAGCAGTGGGATACACCGACCACCTTGCAAATGGAGGTCTGAGAGGTTGTTGCCTGTGTGAACCTGATGAGTAATATGATATTGTATGGTACCACTCACCCCCCAGGGATGGGGGCACTGAATACTTTATGTGATTCATGAGCAGCGCTGTCATTCGGTGGCCTTTAGGGCAGCAGAGCCCGACCAATGATACAGAAATTAAGAGCTTTAAATCTTGGTCATATAAACTGGATTCTCAGACCTTACATCACATCACCGAGGCTCTGTGGTGATTTCTTTCCTGATCTGCAGATAATGGCTGCCTGCACAGTCATAGAAAGGCCCTATTGAGTGTACCAGCTGCCCGCTGGTGGCCATAGACCGTAGCACAGGCACTTCCCGGTTGGCAGTTTAACTGCCAGTCTATTTTTGTACATTCTAAGGTTTGCTAAACCTGTCCGTGAATTTTGGGCAACTTTCACTATAGAATAGTAATTACACTTACCTGGTAATTGTAGTTCCTTGAGAGACGACAGCTTAGTCCTCCACGTATGGGTTGTGCACCTCCTCCTGCAGCATGAAGACTGGACCAATCAAATTTCAGTATCACTGGAAACAGCATCCTGGCCATCTCATCCACCCCAGTGAACTACTGTCAAAGCAAACTCAAAGAAATAGCTAACCTTTAAGCAGAGAAACCATTAGTAGAATAATGACCTTTTACTTTTTTTTTTTTTTTTTTTTTTTTTTTTTTAAATAGTAGTCGATTCAAACTGACTCAAAGAGCAGGCCCCACGCCTGCCATAGCATAAGCCGCCAGAGAAAGAAAAAAAGGAAACAATGGACTCACTCACCTGTGAATAGCGACATCTGAACCAAAGGCGTGCCGAGCCAAAAACACCAGAGGGAGGGCAGGAGGACTAAGCTGTCGTCTCTCAAGGAACTACAATTACCAGGTAAGTTTATTTATTTATTTATAGTTCTTTTATACCGCACTCTTTTTCGTCAGCGCGGTTTACATTAAACAGAACACTCATTGCACACAGACTGTAATGAGTTTACATATAACAGGCAAATACAACTAGGAATTTAACCATGGGAAACTTTGTACATATTTGTAAAAACTTTGTAAAACTTAGTACATATTTGTAAAGAACTTTTATACTTTGAGAAACTTTGTACATATTTATAAATAAGAATCTATATACAAAGGATAGAATTTCTTAGTATGGAGGTATTTACAATTTTACTGTGCATTTTAGAATGATGATAATGAGCCTTGGAAATGCAGAATGAAGAGGTGATGCTATGTGGTGTAATTACTATTTCCTTATCGTTCCTCCAGCTTAGTCCTCCACGTATGGGATGTAACAAAGCAGACTAACGGGCGGGATTATTCCAGCTGGCACGCAACACCGCGGAACCAAACCCGGCATCGCCCGCTGCCAAAACATCAAGGCGATAGTGCTTACTGAAAGTGTGCAGAGAAGACCATGTGGCCACCTTACAGATCTCCACCGGTAAAACCAAGCTAAACTCCGCCCAAGACGCCGCCTGTGCTCTGGTAGAGAGTGAGCCCGCAGACCAACGGGCGGCACCCGACCGTGCAACAGATAGGCCGAGCCAATCGCTTCTTTAATCCACCGAGCAATGGAAGCTTTTGCCGCCGCCTCACCTTTCCGAGGCCCCCCAAAGAGAACAAACGATCCGATTTGCGGAAAGCGCTGGTGACTTTCAAATAGCGACGCAAAACTCTTAAGGTCCAAGCGACTAAGTCCACGATCGGAACCCTGCTCTCCCGACGCAGGAAACACTGGAAGCGACACCACCTGATTCAAATGAAAGGAAGAAGACACCTTAGGCAAAAATGAAGGCACTGGACGGAGTACTACCTTTTGATCGGAGAAAGAAAGGAAGGGCTCCCTGCAAGAAAGAGCCTGAAGCTCAGAAATGCGTCGAGCCGAGCAAATCGCCACTAAGAACACCGTCTTAAGGGTCAGATCCTTTACCGAACTCCGAGCGAGAGGCTCAAAGGGAGCCGCACGGAGAGCATGCAAGACTAAGTTGAGATCCCACGAAGGGACAGAAATCCGACGAACCGGACGCAGCCTGGACACGGCCCTCAAGAAATGTACCACATCAGCATGGGCACCCAGCGCTACGCCCTGAATTTTACCTCTGTAGCAGGAAAGCGCCGCCAACTGCACCTGTAAGGAACTGGCGGCCAATCCTTTGGCAAACCCGTCTTGCAAAAAATCCAACAGCACCGGGAGAGAAGCCGTAGCCGCTCGAACCTGACGCCTGGAACACCAATCCTCAAAAATACACCATACTCTGACATAAGCTAGCGAAGTGGACCTCTTGCGTGCTTGAAGCAAAGTTGCTACGACCGCTTTCGAATAACCTTTCTTCCTTAGCCGCGCCCTTTCAATAGCCAGGCCGTAAGAGAGAACCTCCCCACCTGCGGCATGCGAAGAGGGCCCTGACACAACAGATCCGGAGCCAGGGGAAGACGCCACGGGGAACCGTCCACCAACCGCATCAGATTGGCATACCAGAGACGACGGGGCCAATCCAGCGCTATTAACAGCACCCGACCCTGGTGAGACTCGATACGCTGAATCACGCGCCCGAGAAGTGGCCACGGGGGAAAGACGTAAAGAAGGCCCCTCGAGGGCCAGACCTGCAACAGAGCATCGATGCCCTCCGACGACTGAAGAACCGAGCCGCCTTCGCAGACCGGAACGTGGCCATCAGATCCATAACCGGCTGACCCCAACACAGAACCACCTGCTCGAACACTTTGGGATTGAGCTCCCACTCGCCGGCGTCCACCTGAACTCTGCTGAGAAAATCCGCCGTCACGTTGTCCTTCCCGGCAATGTGCGCTCCCGATAAGGTCAGGAGCCTGGGCTCTACCCATTCAAACAGCGTCCGGGCTTCCATCTCCATGCCCAAGCTTCTGGTGCCGCCCTGCCGATTTATGTACGCCACGGTCGCAGCGCTGTCGGAGAGAACCCACACCGCTCGGTGTGATAATCGGGTTTCGAAGCTTTGCAACGCCAACCGGACGGCCCGGAGCTCCAAGCGGTTGATCGACCAACCGCTCTCCTCCGGAGACCAGAGACCCTGCGTCACTTGAGCGCCGTAGTGCGCGCCCCAGCCCGTCAGACAGGCATCCATCAACAGCGGAACCCAGTCCGGCTGCTCCAAGGGCATCCCTGCGCGGAGCGAGGCCGGCCGAAGCCACCATTTCAAGTCCCGACGTACTCCCGGCGGGCAGCGAAGACGTTTGTTCAGGGAATCGGACTGATTGGACCAGCGACATAATAAGGCCCTCTGGAGCGACCGCATGTGGAACCGAGCCCAAGGTACTACCTCTAAGGATGCCGCCATCGTTCCCAGCAACTGAAGATAGTGCCAGGCCGACGGCGCTGGAACTTGTCGAAACCGGTGTACGAGAGTCCGGAGACCCACTACCCTGCGGTCGGGAAGAAAAAACGGAGCCCCTGTGAGTATCGAAGAGCACCCCCAAATATTCAAGAGACTGCGTCGGGACCAAATGGCTCTTGTGCGGGTTGACTACCCAGCCGAGAGACTGCAGTAGACCTACCACTTGCACTGTCGCCAACAAGCTCTCCGAGCGAGATTTTCCTTGAATCAACCAATCGTCCAGATAGGGATGCACCAGCACCCCTTTCTTGTGCAACGTCGCTGCCACACGACCACCATGATTTTGGTGAACACTCGAGGAGCGGTTGCTAGTCCGAAGGGCAAAGCTTGAAACTGGAAGTGACCCCACGGCAGAGCGAACCGGAGATACCGCTGATGCACCTCCCGAATAGGAATATGGAGATAAGCCTCCGTGAGATCGAGCGAGGTGAGAAACTCGCCCCTGCGGACGGCAACAAACACGGATCGTAGGGTTTCCATCCGAAAGTGCAGCACCCGCAGGCAGCGATTCACCCCTTTGAGATCTAAAATGGGACGAAGAGCCCCATCCTTCTTTGGCACCACAAAATAAATGGAATACCTTCCGAGACCATATTCTGCCGGAGGAACAGGAACCACCGCCCCCAACCGAAGCAGGCGATCGAGGGTTTGCCGGACTTGAGCAGTCTTCCGAGCTCCTCGGCAGGGAGACGCCACAAAGGAATTGAGCATGGGTCTGGCCAAGTCTAGGGCATACCCGTCCCGAACGATCTCCAAAACCCATTGATCGGAAGTTATCTGGGCCCAAGCAGAGAGAAAGTGTCGAAGACGCCCTCTGATCGCTGGGATCTCCGCCTGGACCCGCTGCCCATCATTGGGACTTGCGGGCGGCTGAAGGGGCTGCGGCTGCGAATCCTCTACTGGCTCCTCGAAAGCCCCGAAAGCTTGAAGTCCGAGACATACCTACCTCGCTGAAATCCCCCAGAGCAGGGCGATCAAAACCGACGAAAGTCCCGAGACTGACCCCGAGGGGCCGAAAGGAACTTCCCTCTCTTGGGCTGATCCTCCGGCAGGCGACCGCCCTTGGATTCCCCCAAATCCTTGACCAACCTGTCGAGATCCTCACCGAACAGCAGCTTACCCTTAAAAGGCAACTTGCCCAGCCACGATTTGGAAGAACCATCCGCCGCCCAATTCTTTAACCAAAGGGCTCTGCGTGTAGCCACCAAGGAAGCCATGCTATTGGATAGCGCCCTGATAAGGTCATAGTGTACATCCGCCAAATACACCAAACCTGATTCCAAGCGCTGGAGCTCACTTAAGTCCTCGGCTTCCAAGGCCGGTGCCTGTCAGAGCCGCTGAACCCAGCGAAGGCAGGCCCGAGCGACCCATGCTCCACAAACGGAGGCCTGCAACGCAACCGCGTCCGCCTCAAAAGACTGTTTCAAGAGACCATCCATTTTCCTGTCCTGCGGCTCCCTCAATGCCGCACTACCTTCCACAGGGATCGTGGTCTTCTTAGTCACAGCCGAAACCGCTGCATCCACTTTAGGAGAGCGGAACCGCTCGAGGTCTTTGTCCGCCATAGGATACAGCTTGCGCATGACTTTCACCCCCTTGAGACCAGATTCAGGGGTATCCCACTCTGCTTGAATCATCTGCTCGATGACCCTGTGAATGGGGAAAACCACCTGAGTTTGACGCACCGCTTGAATGATGGGGTCGGCACCGTCAGATTCCTCGGCCGGCGGCGTAGGCGCCAAGCCGAGAGTTTGAAGCGCTTTAGTGACGAGCGTGGGCAACTCCTCCTGGCGAAACACCCGAATAATCTTAGCCTGATCCTCTGGCTCAGGGAGTTCGCCTTCCTCTAAGGCCTCCCCATCCGCTTCCAGGTCCAAATCGGGATCCTCGCCCTCCAGCCAATCCGCTGCAGACTGAAAGGGTTCGTGCAAACGCTGCCGTTTGGGCGCTTTGGCACTGGATAACGCACTTACCGTTGCAGACGACTGCGTGGCCGCCATTGGAACAGGAAGGGAACCAACGCCCATGCTCTGGCGCCGACGACAGAACGCCTGATGCATCAGCAAAATGAAATCGGGAGAAAAATCCTCCAAGGGCAAAGCACCGCCTAGATCTGCCTGCTCCCCTGCGCCCAAAGGCACTGCAGAAGCCACCCCCGATGGCCCCTCCAGGGGGGATTCCAACTCCACAGCCTCGGAACCTGGCTGAGATGCAGCAGCCAAGGAACTCTCCAGGCGCTGCTCCATAGTGAGGGATACAGAGGCACAGCGGTGACAGACACCTGTCTCCGGTGCAGCGCCCCTGCGAGACCCACAAATCACACAGAGAGATCCCGCTGGCATGAAACCGTCCCTCACAGATCCACAAGCGAAAACCAGGGACCCCTGAAATCAGAAGGAAAGGCTGGCACTGTCCCAGAAAAACCAGTACGCAAGTGGGGATGTGGGCAGCTGCCAGGAGACAGAGGCTAATGCCTTAGTTTAAATAATGCCTCAGCTAGCTGTTTGCAATGGGCACTGTGGGGGATTGAACCCCTGATCCCTGCATCAATGGTCCATGTCTGAACCCTTGTGCTGTGGCTCTGCTCTGCAATGTAGTCCTGTTTTTTGTTTTTTGATTAGGGCAATTTATTATGCCTCTGCCAGGAATGGCTTGCCCATATGCTGCTTATAGCAACAAAAAACAGCGGAGTTGAAGGCAGCCCTCTCCACAAGAAGGAAGACAGGGAAGGAACAGCGACCCCCCCCCCCCCCCCGAGGAACCGCCAAACTCAGAGGAAACAAAATAAAGAAATAAAGAAATAAGGGAACATAAAGGAAAATAAAGGCAAACAAAGCCAAAATAGCCAGAGGGGAATACTTGCTGCGCTGATCCCGTTTACGGGGAAAGAATCAGCCGCGTGTGCAGCACACTGCAGGAACTGCGGCTCACAAAATGGCTGCGGCAGAGCAGAAAGTTTGGCGTGCTTTTCTCGGCGCCGGGAAGACCGCCCGCCTGAAGAACCAACGCCGCAGCCGGCCTCCCCCACACCCGCAGCTCGAGTGACCTGGGACCAGCACGAAGAAAATAAAAGAAAAATACCGACGAACGAGCAGAGGCAAGGAAGCTCCTTACAGACACCCGTTTGCACTGCACTCTGCCGCCTGAACACACCGGCACTTCCCCAGCGCACTCCTTACCTCTCCCGGTGGTGTGCTGCTGTACAGCTGCCGCAGGAGCTCTGCCCCGAATAGCCCTGGGGCAGAGATCCTAAAAAATAACCAGGACAAAGCAATTAAAATAAGCGGCTTAGGCTGGGCAGGAGAGAGACCTCCCTCGGGTCGTCCCCCCCCCCCACAGAGTGCCGATTAGAAAGTTAAATTTAAAGAAACAGGTACCCCCTAATATAACAAATCAAAATAAGCCCTAATAGGACTAACAAACAAACAAAAAGGTTAGCTATAGCCTAAAGATCTAACTGACCAACTAGTGAGCCCAGTCCGGTTCACTAACGTCTTCCTGCTGCATGAAGACTGGACACACTGGGGTGGATGAGATGGCCAGGATGCTGTTTCCACTGATACTGAAATTTGATTGGTCCAGTCTTCATGCTGCAGGAGGAGGTGCACAACCCATACGTGGAGGACTAAGCTGGAGGAACGATAAGGAACTACATAAAGGCACACTTCTAGGCTTTCCCTCCTGCAAACTACAAGTTAGGGCTCTGCCCTTGAAACTAAAAGCTGGCAATTTGCCTAATATCCTGGGCCTGAACAGATGCTCCTCAGAGACATGATTAGGAGGGAAAGAACATGTGGTATCAGGGATCAATGCCAAAACTGCTGTCCTGTTTAAGTTTATTCTTATTTATTCTATAAAGAGGATTGACAACAGTCCCCCTTAATGCTGAGGAACCCCCTGGCCTCAAAAAAAACTACAAACAAAAGAAACAAACACTAGGCCCAAAAATTTAGCTATTCTGCCTGTTTTCCTCATGCAGGCAACTTTCGCGATGCAGTCCAAATACCTAGAGAGGAAATGGCCGCCCCTTCGCCAATGAATTTTGGCACCAAGAACAGCCGCCGCTGCAAAAATGAGGCCTCAGCAGACCAACAGAGCCCGAAGGCCTTACCTGCAGGGCCAAAAGCCACACAGCCTGCTCCTACCTCCTTGAATTCCTCCGATCCTCAAGCTGCGCTGATGTGCCTGGCAGCCGCAGCGAGGATTGCTCAGCTGGTTCCACAGAGTAAAATTAAAATCCCGCAGCAACGGAGAGGCTCCGTCTCACAGAGCTTCAGTGTGGCTGTACGGGTCCCGGAGCTTTCTCCCGTACAGTCCAGGGAGAGAGATCCGCACCAGCAAATGCCTGCAGCAAGTGAAAATCACTGACAAGGAGGGAAGGTGAGAACTGCTACTAATTTAGAGAACCAGACTCAAATTTAAAATTACTGTAAATAAGGAAATTTGCTCCTAACTAAAGGGAACTAATCCCCGATTGTCAATTAACCAAAGGTAACTGAATTAAAAGTAAATGAAAGGTAAAAATCAAAAGTAAAATCAGAATTTGTCACACTAAATGCTCCTGTTCCCCCCCAAGTGAGCCCAGAAGCTAGGCTCACTATGTCCTCCTGCTGCAAGGAGACTGGACACACTGGAGGCTGATGGGAGATACCAGCAGGCTATATCCAGTGATGTCACGACTTTGACATGCCCAGTCTCCTAGCTGCAGGAAGAGGTGCACAACCCAGAAGTAGAGGACTAAACTGGAGGAACGATAAGGAACATTACATTAATCTAAACAGGTGATCACCAGAGACAAGACGAGAGTGACAGACGGGGGAAGAAGTGATCCAACGGCCCTGATACGACGCAGATGGAAGAAGGAGGTACGTATACCAGGAAATATGTCCATGAAAAGAGGGACGAGTCTAAGGTGACACCCAGATAACAGAGGGTTGGTACAAGGGGAATGGAGTGAGTAGCCATAACAGGTGACAAACTGGGAGGGGGGAGTCCAAAGGAAAACCAGATCGCAGAGGATTTAGCAGGATTAGCATGTAGAAAGTTTGACTCAAACCAGGATACACCACTTACAGCTTCCTATGCATGCAGTCATTCAGCCACCTTTCAGAGCCAGAACCAGAGATAGTTAATGGTATTTGCACTCTAAGAAAACCTTAAGCCTTATGCCAACTGCCCCCCCCCCTCCTGCCCAGCTGTCAGAATCTGTTTAGCTTTGATGCCCTGCTCTTTACTGCCCCCTCATGAAGTTGCCAATCTAGGCAACCACCTAGTTTCCCTGATAGTTGGGCCAGTCCTGCCCCTGTCATGCCTGCCCCTCATTTATTCGTGTATAAACACACCTCAGCCATACACATCTTTGCGAATGCACTATTTAACTTGTACAGAAAAACCTTTGCAAAGAGAACATTACTACCCGGGTTTAATTTGCAAAATGTACTGCTATGTTTTAGTTACCACAATACCTGTCCTAGGTCTGATCAATGGCCCTAGCATAAATCTGTTTGGCACCACTCTGAGAAGTAAAAAGCCATCAAAGTTGTACTGAATGAGAGAGAGAATCTAGACATGTCACCCAGAGCAGGGAACTGCAAACACTGGCTTTAACCCATAGTAAGCCATACCTAAGAGATTGATAATACAACACAGAAAAGAAATGGTATAAAAAAAGCAAGCAAATGTTGAGTTTAACAGAACTTGAAAGGGTTAACCATTTTGTGGCCATAACTTGCTGATGGAGGAAGCTGTATTTGTAGTTGAGTAAGTTAACCCAATGGATAGTTACAACGTAGAAATTAGACCTTACCTGCTAATTGTCTTTCCTTGAGTTGTCTCCGGGCCAGTCCAGATGAATGGGTAGTCAATCTCCCTCCTCTAGCAGCTGAGGACTATATACAAAGTCTTGTTGCCAGGATACCAAGCCCCACCTCTCTGAGGCAGCAAGTCAGTCTTTACGTAACAAGCCAGTAGAAACCAAAAAGAAAGAAGACGAATAATATACGAAAACCCTGGAAGAGGCACCCAGAGGACTATAAACCACGCCCTGGCCCGAATAAGAAGCCTGGTCTACGTGGAAGGTTTATATGTTTTTGTTTTTTTTTTTGTTTTGTTTTTTGAAACACCAGAAGGTACCCATAGAATACCCTTATCGAAAACCCCGATACACTTGAAATCGACTATCCTGAGATACCGCCAAAAAACTCTTAGGGTGGGCTCTGGACTGGCCCGGAGACAACTCAAGGAAAGACAATTAGCAGGTAAGGTCTAATTTCTACTTCCTTATCGTGTCTCCGGGCCAGTCCAGATGAATGGGTAGTACCAAAGCAGTAACTAACCCTGGGAGGGACCTGTGAGCCCCGCGATGATTGCCGAAGCCCCCACAGAAGCATCCCGACGCGCGAGCACATCCAGACAGTAATGACGAGAAAAGGCATGCAGAGAAGACCACGCCGCCGCCCGACAAATGTCCACAGGAGGCACCAGCGCTGATTCCGCCCACGACGTCGCCTGACCCCGGGTAGAATGAGCTCGAAGCCCGCCCGGTACCGACTTACGCTTGGATTCATACGCCACTCTAATGGCCTGCTTCATCCAACGCGCTATGGAAGCTTTTGAGGCCGCCTTTCCCTTTGACGGACCCCCATAGAGCACGAACAAACGATCTGTCTGCCGAAATGAGGCAGTCAACCTAAGATACCGACGGAGCACCCGCCCCATATCCAAGCTCTTCAGAGAACGATCCAAGGGAGCCTCGGCTCCCACCGCTACAAAGGTGGGAAGAATAACGGACTGATTGACATGGAAAGCCGACACCACCTTTGGCAAAAAGGACGGAACCGGACGCAGAACCACTTTCTCTTCTGAGAACTGCAGGAAAGGCGGGCGACACGAAAGCGCTTGTAAATCAGAGATGCGACGAGCCGAACAGAGGGCTACCAAAAAGGTAGTCTTCCAGGAAAATTCTCGGAGGGAACTGGCAGAATGCGGCTCAAACGGAAGACCCGTGAGAGCTTCAAGAACGAGATTCAAGTCCCAAGGAGGAACCACCGGTCGAAGCGGAGGACGGATATGTCGAGCTGCCCTAAGAAAGCGAAGAACATCAGGATGGACAGAAAGACACGAACCGGACCTCGAAACACCGCTAGCGCCGACAACTGCACTTTTAAGGTGTTGAGAGCAAGACCCTTCTGCAGAAAAGCCAGAATATCCGGAATAGTAGACCCACGGGCCCGCAGCGAGCGATCGGCACACCAGGCTTCGAAGACTCGCCACACGCGGATATAAGCCAAGGAAGTAGATCGCCTACGCGACTGCAACAAAGTAGAGATCACTGCGGTCGAGTAACCCTTGCGGCGCAATCTATCCCGCTCAAGAGCCATGCCGTAAGCGAAAACTGATCCGCCTGAGGCATCGGCACGGGCCCCTGGTGCAGCAAGTCCGGTCGCGTGGGCAGACGCCAGGGCGGAGCTACTAACAGTCGCATCAGATCCGCGTACCACGGCCGTCTTGGCCAGTCTGGAGCAATCAGAATAACCAGGCCGTCGTGAGAGGCTACCCTCTGTACTACTGGACCGACCAACGGCCAAGGGGGAAACACATACAGAAGCTGGTCCGACGGCCAGGGCTGAACTAGACCGTCGAGGCCTTCCGACATGTGCTCCCGATGCCTGCTGTAAAACCGCCCGGCCTTGGCATTGTGCAGCGTGGCCATCAAATCGATTACCGGGAACCCCCAACGCAAGGTGATCTCGTGAAAGACCTCCGCATGGAGCTCCCACTCTCCCGGATCCAGCAGATGACGACTTAGATAATCGGCCTGGATGTTGCTCTTTCCTGCCACATGAGACGCGGACAGCGCCGTGAGGTGCAATTCCGCCCATTGGAACAGATGCTGACTCTCTTCTAGGAGAGGCAAACTGCCTGTGCCGCCCTGGCGATTGATGTAAGAGACCGTCACCAGATTGTCGGAGAAAATCCGAACCGGCTTGCCCTCGAGAAGCTCGGCAAAGGCCAACAGCGCCAGATAGACCGTGCGAAGTTCTAGTCGATTTATCGACCAACTCGTCTCCGCTGGCGACCAAACCCCCTGCGCAATTCGTGCCAAACAATGCGCCCCCCACCCCGTCAGACTGGCATCGGTAGTGACTAAGACCCATTGCGGAGTGGCCAGTGGGACGCCCGCCAGAAGATGGTCCGGAACCGACCACCACTGCAAACTGAGTCTGACGGAGTCGGGACAACTCAAGCGCCTGGAGAGTGGATGCCGTTGCGGAGACCACCGAGAGAGTAGAGCCCGCTGAAGAGGCCGCATGTGCGCTCGAGCCCAGGGTACCAAATCCAAGGCCGCCGCCATCAGGCCTAGCAACTGCAAGTACTTCCAAGCAGTTGGAGCCCGAAGACGCAAAAAGGCTGCCACATGCGCGAGAAGCTTCCGTACCCGCTCCAGTGGCAAGAGGACGAGTCCCCTGTCGGTGGCGAACAACGCACCCAGATACTGAAGCCGCTGAACCGGCTGCAGATGACTTTTGGACTGATTTATCACCCATCCGAGACTCTGTAGCGAGGACACCACCCGAGCAGTCGCCGACAGCGACTCTGCCCTCGAAGGCGCTCGAATCAACCAGTCGTCCAAATAAGGACGAACCTGGATCCCGTCTCTGCGCAGTGCTGCCGCTACTACCACCATCACCTTTGTGAAGGTGCGGGGCGCTGTCGCTAGCCCGAAAGGCAAAGCTCGAAACTGGAAATGCCCCATAGGCAGCGCAAACCGAAGGAAACGTTGATGCTCCTCCTTTATGGGAATGTGAAGATAAGCTTCGGTCAAATCGATAGAAGTGAGAAATTCCCCCGGGCACACCGAGCGAATCACTGATCGTAAAGTTTCCATCCGGAAGTGTGAGACCCGCAGACAGCGATTGACATGCTTCAGATCCAAAATGGGACGAAAGGCATCTCCCGGTTTGGGAACCACAAAATAAATCGAGTACCGACCGAAGCCGCACTGGTCTGGCGGCACGGGTACCACGGCTCGGAGCCGCAGCAAGCGAAGCAACGTGTCCTGCACTGCTCGCCGTTTGAGAAGCGGACCGCAGGGAGAGAAGACGAAGGCGTCCGCCAGCGGACAATCGAACTCAAGGGAATAGCCTTCGCGGATAATCTGAAGCACCCACTTGTCTGTGGTAATGGCGGTCCAAGCAGAGAGAAACTCCTGCAAACGCCCCCCGATGGGAATCTCTACCTGGACCTGCCTCGCATCATTGTGGCTTTTTAAGACCCCCAGGGGAGGAGGATCCGAAGTAACCTCTTCCGGACCCCCGAGCGCCTCGAAAGGACGGCCCCCGAGCTTGAAAACGCCCCCGCTGATAAGGAGCAAAACGAGCTCCCCGAAATCGGCGAAAGTCACGGCCTTGACCCCGCGAAAAGGGAGCCTGCTTAGATGTCCGAGGACGGTCCTCAGGAAGGCGACCTCCCTTAGAGTCCCCTAAATCTTTAACAATCTTTTCCAATGCCTCTCCAAAGAGCAATTTACCCTTAAAAGGTAACTTACTGAGTCGGGCTTTGGAAGACGCATCAGCTGCCCAACTACGCAACCAAAGAAACCGGCGGGCTGCCACCGCCGATGCCATAGCTTTCGCGGAAATACGTATCAAATCATAAAAGGCATCTGCCAGATACGCCGCCGCGGACTCCAATTGAGCCCCCTGAATGGGAGGAGAAGACTCTCCCTCGGGCATCGCAGTCTGCTGACTCCATCTAATGGAAGCCCGAGAGACGTAAGCACCACAAACGGAAGCCTGCAGCGCCAAAGCGCTGGCTTCAAAAACTTGCTTCAAAAGTGCTTCTAGTCTACGGTCCTGCATATCCTTTAGGGCCGCAGCCCCCTCTACCGGAATGGTGGTTTTCTTGGTGACCGCAGACACCAGAGCATCCACCTTTGGCAACCGCAGGAGATCCCTCTCCTCGGTAGGCACCGGGTATAACTTAGCCATCGTTCGAGCTCCCCGCAAGGAAGCCTCCGGGTATTCCCATTCAGATTCCACCATCTGCTTTATCACTCTGTGGAAGGGAAAACATTTCTGCTCCGCTCGAACCCCCTGCAATAAGGGGTCTTCCAAAGGCTCCTGCTGGGACGCCGGAGGGATCAGACTGAGAGCCGTGAGCGACTGAGCGATTAGGGCGGACAACTCGTCCCGTCTAAAAACCCTAAACACGTTAGGGTCATCCCCTGGCCCTAATTCTCCGTCTTCCAGTTCATCAGGCCAGGAATCGGCCCCTGGGTCTGGCCTAAGCTCTCCTTCCTCTGGCCCCAAGAGGTCTGTGAATGATCGAGAATCCAACTTAGCCTCAAACTTAGCCTGCCCACTAGGCAACTCAGAAATCCCCTCTGCCAGCTCTGACCCACAAGGCTCCCTAGTCTGGGGTGCCATGGGAAAGTCTGCCCTCCCCGGTACAGAAACCTGCTCCCTTTGCAGTAAATAAGCCTTATGAAAGGCAATAATAAACTCCGGGGACAAAAGAGAATCAGAAAGTGGAGGCAGAGCTGAGCGCTCCGGAGCAACCGGCTGTTCTTTAGCATGTTTAGTTTTTGCTCTGCGCTTTGCTGGCTTAGGCACAGGGACTGCCGAGACGGATGCAGCAGTTAAAATGGCCGCCGTTCCCGCGCATTTCGCTGACGAGGAAAGTGAAGAGACGCGGTCTCCGTTATCACCGGAGGCGTCCTGCATGGCCGCACACTCTCTCTGCACACAAAAGCGGCTCCAAAACCCCCTTCGCGCCAAAACACAAGTCCCGAAAATCGCCGCGGTGAAGAAAACACTAAAAGAACCCCGCTGCCGAAATGAAAGCAAATTTACCTGCACGGGTTCCGGAGCCCTGAATCACGCTGTCAGCTGGGAGAAGGAGCCACGAGACAAGCAAGGAACCAGCCGCTGAGGCCCCCAGGTCTGGTCCCACTATCGGCCTTAAAAGAGCAGAGGAGGCAGGCTCTGCCGCATGCTCTAACAGTGCTGCTGTGCCCCAGAATCGCTACGATTGCAGACTTATAAGCACCGTAGTGTGAAACACCCTGCCAGGGTGACACTAATTTCCTCTGGGCCTCTCTTCCATGAAAAGAACACAAAGCAAATATCTAAGGAAAGGTTCTTAAAAAAACAAGAAGGGAAAACCCCCCAAAAATCGATGGGGAGCCAATCTCCACACGTCTAGCCCAGCTGCTGAGGACCATAAGACTGACTTGCTGCCTCAGAGAGGTGGGGCTTGGTATCCTGGCAACAAGACTTTGTATATAGTCCTCAGCTGCTAGAGGAGGGAGATTGACTACCCATTCATCTGGACTGGCCCGGAGACACGATAAGGAAAAAACAAGTTGTGCTATGGTGCTGGAAGATGAGACCCCTAGGTCGGAAGGCACTCAACTAGCTACTGGGGAAGAGCTGAAAACTTTTCAGAGTAAAGCCAGCATTTATGACGGGTACCAGTCTGTCAACAATGAGCCACCTGACTGAAGACCCAACACAATTTAGGATAGTTATCCAGAGGGTTGCCATGAGTCGACTGACTCGACGGCATTTAACAAATTAACATAGCAAAGGTTATTCATTAGAAACTATGTAAACGCCATCACTGTACCAGAACATTGGGATCATGACCCTAAGAATTATGGAGAGTTAAGAGGTTATGATCAGCTGAGACATTTTAATTTCAAGGGACAGAAATCTTGATATAAGAAAACTGTCTAGAGCATTAAAGCAGAAAAACAAGAATGGCAAAATTTGCAGAAGTATAGACACTAAAATGCAATTGGGCTAAGAGAACATGGTAGAAAGATACAGAAATAATCTCACTTCTGCTAGCTATCAGTGGCCTTACTAAAAAATCTCCAAATACCTCTTTATAGGAGGTAATAAGTTCACATAACCTATGAGCTAAGAAAGGAAGTTTTCTTTAGTACAATGCAAGCAATAAAGCAAACCCTATCAGTGAATCTCAGACTCAGATCCTACCACAATCTACCCTGGCTTAGGAGTGATGTTCATTGATATGATGGTGAGCACAGAAGTACCCATCTGGAGACACTGCCCCAGGACAAGTCATATCCAGTTAAAACAAACTTACAGACAGAAGTGTCCTCATACAGTTTCTAAAGATTGCCTGCAAACAGATTTAAAATAAATTGGTCGTACCATTTCCTGTTTTTAATACAAAGCTAAAATACAAGCATTTCTCCTGCTAGCACATTTCATTACAGAGAGAACGCTAAAAGAAACACGCCCAAATTCTACAATATTCAACATTCATTTATTTCAATACATGGAAATGACCAACAAAATTGTAGGCCATACCTTTTCACTGGACTTACAAAAAAAACCCAACACACATCGGTACTCATATACAGGGCTCTTAATACATGAAGATCATGGGTCAATTTTAGCAGGCAATGAAAAAAGTGCCGTATTCTGCACAACCGTGTACCCCTCAAAAAAGCCCTGGGCTATTATATCACTGACAAGCTTTCAAGAGTTATCTACTTTCTATTAGATCAATGAAGAAACTACTACTATCAGTCAATTATATAGCGCTACAAGGCATATACAGCGCTGTACAGACACATAAAAGATGGTCCATGTTCCTCAGAGCTTACATGCTCATCTAGGTTTTAGATGGTCTACATGTGATTACAGCTCAGTGAAAGGAGGTGGGGAGTAGACAGGTAAGAAAACAGTAACACTTTACAAATGGAATGCCTTAAAAGACTCAGAGATACTGGCTCTCACACCCATCATATACATGGCCTAGTTGTTAGGGCACCAGACTGAGAATTAGGGAAACCAGAGTTCAGATCCCGTTAATACTCCCTGGGACCATGGGAAAGTCACCTAACCCATAAATCCCTCGAGTACAGACTTAGATTATAAATCTTCTGAGAACAGTGAAATACCTACAGTACCTGAATGCAATTCATCCTGAGCTGCAACTGAAAAAGGAATGAACTAAATCTAAAATTTTAAAAGAAAACCAAATCACCCTTATCTACCCCCTTCCTTTTTTACTGAGCAATAACAGCATACAGGCAGCAAAAAAATTGATTATACTGTACTATTAAACCCAGAGCAAGCTCTGTTTCTTCACTGACGTGATGAAGAGAAGATAACAATTAAGAAAGTCCAATAAAAGGTATCACCTATAACTTGCTTGTTGTTAAGGAACGTCAAGTCGATGTCTTAACTGTATCCAAATGGACTAAAAGGGTAACCAAAGCCAACTATTAGCAGGGAGAAGAGAGTCTTTTCCACACCAGCAATCACCGGATCCCCACGTCACACATTCGCGGCTCACAACACGTTCAAAAGCTTCTACCTTTCGGAACAGCCACCATCCTTATCCTCGGCAACTTCAGCCTCAGTACAACGAACACCTACAACAACACTTTCGCCACGCAAAATGGCGATAAATTCGAACTTGGCGCTAAATACTTATACGAACACGCCCCTTTGTCGTCATCTTCCTGGTCCCGCCTCCTACCCATCATGTCAAACTGTCTGGAGTGGTTGCATCACTTCCGCCAAATATGTGACATGCCCCGGATGTAAGAGTCTAGGTTGACAGAAGATAGCCAATCCAATGTGATTTTGTCAAATCGGCTACCTGCAGCCAATGAGCGGAAGGCAGCCTTCTCCAGTAGCCAATCAACGGCGTCTTCCCCTCTTGCAGCCAATCAAAGCAGCCTGTCTCTTCCTACGCGACTGTCGAGCGGAACTTCTTGCCAGGATTTGACTCCAGTGTTTTGCACAGCTGTGTGGTACTGTGTTGTATACATTTTTGTTTTTGGTTGGGTGGGGGTGGGGTAAGGTAAGGTAATTGCTGGTAGCGCCTTGATTCTATTACTTTTTGGTTTCTTGGGATCTCTCGATGCGAGATTGCATGTTAACATTGCGTAAAGATAATATGATGCAGGTTCGGATTGAGCTAAAATTGCCACTAGTTCCCTTTTGCTTCTCTTCTGCCCTCCACTCTCAATCTTTTACCCCTTACTTCCCTTGGTTTCTATCCAGCATTTTACCATTGCTTCCGTTGTCGTCCCCCTGGGCTTACCATTTTCCCCATGCCTTCTCTCCAGCATTTCCCCGTTGCTTCAGCAGGCAGCACAACCCTCTTCGAACCCCCCTCCTCCCCGCTCACACACAAATAAATGCTGCCTTGTTTTATGCTTTTATTTTGTGCTGTTTGCCGAAACAAGAGGACATGCTGGATTGGGGGAGAGGGGAGCAGCTTCTGACGAGCGGCAAAGAACAGTAGTACCAAAACAACCGGTCTACTTTTCTTTTTTTTTAAATCTGTCAATTCTGTTGGCTTTTGTTGTGCTGAATTTAAAAAATGACTATTAAAACTGCTGATTGGCTACCGTTTCCAAGATATCTAAGCTTTTCCATTATGTAGGTATGCATAGCATGTTGGTAGTAGTTTTAATCACAAATTATATTAAACCTAGGTCTTTTATGTATTTATGGTTGTGATATGACCTTAAAAATATTTCACAATTCATCTTTGTTTACAAGTTTAAAAATCAGCCAAATAGTTATTTAAATACAATTTATTTAAAAAGTTAATAGTTTTCTGCTTTCTGTTTTAAACTATGTATAAATTAGTATTCGTTTCAGACCTTATTCAGTGTCTACTTGGCGTTTCTTGGCTGTAAATAGAGTATCTCATGTCACTATTCAGCTATAGTCTACTTTACAAGCATTTGCCTTGATATATTTTATCCATCTCTGCAATGTCTTGATGAAATCGTCCACCATGCTAATTGCTCTGCCATTTAGTGGAAAAAAAATCAAAATGAGTGCGCAAAAAAATGTATCTTTAGGGACATGTTGCAGCCAAGACTTTTGTATGCATTTAGGAGTTTTTCCACCATCTCCCTGTAGTTGTCTGCCTTGTTTCCGAGAAAACTTGATGCTTCTAACTGGAAGACTTTCCATGCTGTCTTTTCTTTGCCAAGTAATGCATGGAGAAAGGTGAATAGTGGTGTACCCCAGGGATCAGTGCAGGCTGTACTGCTTTTTGACATATTCATAAATGACCTAGAAAAGGGAACAAACAAGTGAGGTTTTCAAAATTTGCAGATGACACAAAACTACTTAAAGTTGTTAAAACTCAAAAGGATTGTGGAAAATTGCAAAAGGATCTTGATAAATTGGAAGACTGGGCATCAAAATAACAGATGAAATTTAATGTGGACAAGTGCAAAGTTATGCACCTAGGGAAAAACAATCCAAACTATGGTTATACAAGGCAAGGTTCCACATTAGGAACCACCACCCAGGAAAAAGATTTGTGTCATTGTGGATAACATGTTAAAACCCTCCACCCAATGTACAGTGGCAGCAAAGAGAGCAAATAGAATGCTAGGTATGATAAGGAAAGGAATGGAAAATAAAACAAAGGATATTATAATGTCTCTATATCATTCCATGGTGAGACTACACCTTGAATATTGTGTGCAATTCTGGTCACCGTATCTTAAAAAGGATATAGCATTATTAGAAAAGGTTCAGAGAAGAGCCACCAAAATGGTAAAGGGGATGGAAGGATACCCCTATGAAGAAAAGCTAAAACAGTTAGGACTCTTTAACCTGGAAAAAAGAGACTGCTGGGGGGAGAAATGATAGCAGTATAAATTAATGAACTGAGTGAAACAGGTAAACATATATCAATTGTTTACATTATCAGAATGTAGAAAGACTAGGGGACATGCAAAAACTACAGGGTAAACTATTTAAGACTAATAAAAGAAAATATTTTTTTCACTCAACGTGTAATCAAACTCTGGAATTTGTTACCGGAGGATGTAGTAAAGTCTGTTAGTGTAGCTGGGTTTAAAAAAAGGTTTGGACAAGTTCCTGGAGGAAGGGTCCATAAACCTTTATTAAGAGGGACCCAGGATATCAATGCTTGACCCAATACAAGCATTGTAACACAATTTCCTGAGCGGTCCTCTAGTTTAGTCCTCCACAGCTGGGTAGTGCACCTCCTCCTGTAGCAAGGAGACTGGACCAATCAGTCTTTTCCATGCCAGGATGTATGCTGCTGGAGCTCCCATCAGCCCCCCAGTGTGTCCAGTCTCCTTGCAGCAGGAGCACGTGTGAGCCTGTCCCTTGGCTCACTTTGGGATCGGTCTAGGCAACACTAGTTTAGGTTTTGGGGTTGTTTTACTGCTATTTTCTATTTTATTTTAATTGCTTAGGGGCCTGTCGTTTAAAAAAAAAAAAGAAACGGGAGAGCCGAGCTTGCACTGCCCTGCTGCTTTCTGATTGGTGGAGGCACATCAGGCTCAATCTAAGCCTGCGATCTCTCCCCCTAGAAGGCACGGGGGAGAGATTTAGCAGTTTTTAACACCGGCTCTAGTCGGTGGAGGTTTTTACAGCGTTAATCTGCAAGTTCTGAGGACCCAGAACGCTCAGCTCACCGACCAGTGATTTTTCTCACTGCCGGTCCCTAGCGCATAGTTCTCTCAGGATTTCAGCGGCGTGTAGGTGCAAGTTTCGCTGCCACCGGGGTGAGTCTTCTTTTTTTCTTGTTCCTTTCTTTGCGCCCAAGTGATCTCCGGTCAGCAGGGATCGTGGCTATTTATTTTCTTTAGCTTTGTTTTCGCGCCTTTTTTCCTGCCGGGGTAGCGGCGGCCATCTTTTGTTTCAGTTTCCCGCTTTTTTTCGGCAGTCTGTTCTGCGCTGTGTCCTGGGCTTGGTAGGCTTGTTCAGGGTAGCAATTTGCCTAGGTGGTATACACAGGGCCTGCTTTTACTAAAAAAAAAAAAGAGGATTGGCAGGATTCAGGAGGAAGTTCTGTCTCTTTCAATCCTGCTTGAAGAAGTTGTCCACTTTTTTTTATAAGCAGCTTAGGTTTGTTTGGTGGTCTTCCTTCATGTCTGGGCAGCCGCAGTGCGTGATCTGCGGCACATGCAAAGGTCCAGTTTCTGACGCCGGGGTTTGCAAGGGCTGCGCTCTTGGCTTGTCAGATCTGGAGCATCAAATGGAAGCCAGGGTGCTCTTAGAGTCCGTAGACCCTCCAATTCCGGCTGGGGAAGAGCCTTCTCCAGGGGTTCTCGTGCCCTCTTCTCCTACTACATCTGCGCAAGGGGGTACGCAGCCATTGAGGGTAGTCAAGACTTTTTTGGGGGATTTCTCCCCAGATTTTGTACTTCTTATGCATCAAGCTTTCAGGAAGGAACGTTTAGGAAAGTTGCCTGAGGTTTGTTCAGTTCCGCCTGCTCCGCTGTCTCTCCAAGGGGAATGGGCGAGAGGGGACACTCCAAAAGCAACCAAGCAGCTTTGTCCTGCAGAGATGGATCACCCTGACATGGAATGGCAGGAGACGGAATGGTCTGACATGGAACCCAAGGATAGGATTGACAAATTGGAGGAAGGGGAGATTCCGGAGCCGGAGGACCAGGCCCGAATCATCTGTGTGTTTCGTAAAGAAGAACTGGTTCCCTTAGTTACGGAATCCCTCCAAGCACTTAATTTGGCTGCAGCACAGCCCGTGGATGAGGAAGGATTAGAAGATCCTCTGATTCAAGCGGTGCGGGACTCCCAGGTAGTGTTTCCAGTACATAGAGTAGTGGATCAGATTATTCAGGCTGAGTCAGGATTGAAGGGTATTAGGACCAAGAAGAGCCTGTGTTACGGTCTATGGCTACCAGAGGGCAGCTGGTACACTCAATAGTGCCTTTCTATGACTGTGTGTATGCAGCCATTATCAAACTGATCATTCTCTGCAAGTCAGGGAACAAATACCCACAGAGCCACCTCATGGGCTCTCAGGGGTTAGTGACTAAACAAGCAGCTGTAATGTAAATAAATAATGTTCTGCAAATCAAGATTATATGACCAAGATTTATAGCTAATATTATTGGCTTCCTTGGGGTTCACCCGGAGATCTCTCTGGTGGAGGAATGGGGCAGCTGATGGTTCGTCTAAGTCGAGACTCAGTAAGCTCCCATTTAAGTCTTTGTCTTGTCCTTTCCCCATGGGCTCTCATAGGGCAACTAGTTGGCGTATCGAGGCTTTCGGGGAAAGGTACTCTTGGTGGACAAGGACAAAGAGAAGTTTCACTCGCCACGGGTCGACACTGCGGTGACCAAGACGACCACAATACCGGTTGAAGGTAGTGCTGCTTTAAAGGACACTCAGGATCGAAAGGTGGATGGATTGTTGAAGCAGGCTTTTGAAGCCAATGCTTTATCTTTGCAGGCGTCTATTTGTGGGGCTGGGTTTCCAGACCCTGCTTGAGATGGGCTCAACGTTTACGGCAGGACTCTCATCTGGACCAGCAGGGGTTGTTGGAGGTGACCCGCTTGGAATAGAGTTCAGCTTATTTGGCAGATGTTCACTATGATTTGATGAGGACTAAGGAAGCCATGCTGTTTGCTAGTGGCAGCGCGCAGGACTATTTGCCTACGTAATTGGGCAGCCGACGGGTCTTCTAAGTCGCACCTCAGCAAGCTCCCCTTTAAAGGCAAGCTGTTGTTCGGGGACGACCTGGATAAGTTAGTTAAGGATCTTGGGGAGTCTAAAGGCGGAAGGCTACCGGAGGATAAGCCTAGGCAAAGTAGGAGTGTATCGTCAACTCGAGGTCAATTTCAGGACTTTCGCAGGTTCCGTTCTTCCCGTTTGGGGGGCTTCCAGCGTGGAACATCTGCAGCTAGATCCCCAGGTTTTCGAGGCTTTCGAGGAGCGAGTAGAGGATTCTCGACTGCCTCTGCCTCATCTTCCTTTGGTCACAAGCCACAATGAAGCGAGGCAGGCCCCGGAGGAAGGTCGGGTGATCGGAGGTCGTCTTCGTCACTTTCTTTCTTCCTGGGTCCAGATAACCTCGGACCAGTGGGTGCTCGAGATAGTGCAGGAGGGGTACGCTTTAGAGCTAGCTTGTCCTCTCCGGGATTTCTTCGTTCTGTCACCCAGCAAACGCCAACAGAAAGTTCTAGCAATTCGTTTAACATTAGACCGCCTACTTGCCTTGGGATCAGTAGTGCCTGTTCCAGAGTCCGATCGCGGAGCGGGTCGGTATTCTATTTATTTCATGGTGCCAAAGGAGGACGGGTCGTTCTGGCCTATTCTAGATCTCAAAGGAGTGAATCGTTGTCTGCGTGTGCCTCATTTCCACATGGAGACTCTACGGTCCGTCATAGTTGCGGTTCGCCAGGGAGAGTTCTTAACGTCTTTGGATCTTTCGGAGGCCTACTTGCATATTCCGATCAGAGCGGCTCAAAGGTTTCTGAGGTTCGCGTTCCCTTGGGGGCATTATCAGTTTCAGGCACTGCCATTCGTCCTGGCCACAGCGCCGCGCATTTTCACCAAGGTCATGGTGGTGGTAGCGGCAGCGTTGCGAACGGAAGGCATTCTGGTTCACCCTTACCTCGACGATTGGTTAATTCAAGCAAAGTCCGAGAGGGAGAGCTTGCAAGCCACAGGCAGAGTGATAGATCTTCTTCAGAGTCTCGGTTGGGTAGTAAACGAGAGGAAGAGTCACTTAGTGCCGACTCAATCCCTCGAATATCTCGGGGTCCAGTTCAACACTGCAGTGGGAGTAGTGTTGCTGCCGGACCGACGAGCGCAAGCCCTGCGTTCTCTGGTTTGCCAGTTTTTAGGGTTCCCAGCACCGTCGGCTTGGTGGTACCTGCGCGTCTTGGGGACAATGGCAGCTACTCTGGAGGTAGTTTC
The DNA here is from genome assembly GCA_033557465.1 of Ichthyophis bannanicus. Lineage (NCBI taxonomy): Eukaryota > Metazoa > Chordata > Amphibia > Gymnophiona > Ichthyophiidae > Ichthyophis > Ichthyophis bannanicus. The sequence goes on from CM066031.1 coordinate 775,259,778, forward strand.
CTGGGCCAGATTCCATATGCGTCCGCTTCAGAGAGCTCTTTTGCGACGTTGGTCAAATCAAACAGATTCACTCAGCAGGTGCCTGCCTTGCCCGAGGCGAGTACGTCGGTCGTTGCGATGGTGGCTGTGCCCAAAGTCATTGCAGGCGGGGATGCCTCTGGAACAGCCGGTCTGGGTTCCTGTGATAACTGATGCGAGCCTGGCAGGCTGGGGAGCCCACTGCACGGATCATTTCGCACAGGGGACTTGGTCAGCTCTGGACGCCCCTTGGTCAATCAACCGTCTCGAGCTGCGAGCAGTGATGCGGGCGCTGCAGGCTTTCGAATCTTCGGTGACAGGACGAGCAGTGAGAGTTCTCTCCGACAATTCAGCAACGGTGGCCTACCTGCAGGGCAGCACGGGAAGCAGAACCATGGAAGAGGAGTCCGACATTCTGTTTCAGTGGGTGGAGTCCCAGCTACTAGCCAGTTCAGCGGCGCATATCGCAGGAAAGGACAATGTGATGGCGGATTTCCTCAGCAGAGTGCAGGTGTACGCCAGGGAGTGGGAGCTTCACCCGCAGATATACGCTCAAATAGCTCGCAGGTGGGGGTCTCCAGTCATGGACCTCATGGCGACCTATCAGTCGGCAAAAACCAGTCGCTTCTTCAGCAGATGGAGAGAACGGATGTCAGAAGGCATTGACACACTCATTCGGCCTTGGCCGGAATCCGGTCTTCTTTACGTCTTCCCTCTGTGGGCGTTGATCGGTCAGGTGATTCAACGCATAGAAGCGCACCGGGGAAAGGTTTTGCTAGTGGCGCCAGATTGGCCCAGACATCCTTGGTATGCAGATCTGGTTCGGCTTCGATGGAGTGGAGGCTCCCTCCCTTGGTGGACCTATTGATCCAGGGTCCGCTTCGGATGCTGCAGGTGGATAGATTCTCGCTTACGGTATGGCCATTGAAAGGGCTAGGCTAAAGAGGAAAGGCTATTCATCGGCAGTGATTGCCATGCTTCTTCGGGTCCGAAAATCCTCTACTTCGCTCACGTATGTTCGAGTATGGTGAATTTTTGAAGATTGGTGTTCAAGGCACAATGTTCGGGCAGCGACGGCAACCGTGCCGACCATACTCAGTTTCTTGCAGGATGGTTTTGACAAGGGCCTGGCTGCAGGTTCCCTGAAAGTGCAATTAGCAGCTCTCGCATGTTACAGGAGAAAGGTTTTGGGGGTTCCCCTGGGAGCGCACTCGGATGTGCAACATTTTCTGAGGGCTGTGTTCCAGCTGCGGCCTTTACGCAGGGTGATGATCCCTCTGTGGGATTTGAATCTAGTGTTACAAGCGTTGGTTCGGAAGCCGTTTGAGCCACTTCACCTGGCGTCCCTTAAGGAATTGACGCTGAAGACAGTGTTTTTGGTAGCCATCTGCTCGGCTAGGCGGATGTCTGAGTTGCAGGCGCTGTCGTGTAGGGAACCTTTCTTATCCTTCTCTAGGGATAGAGTAGTTTTGAGGCCTGTTCCCTCCTTTCTTCCCAAGGTTGTGTCTCCCTTTCATTTGAATCGGTCCGTTTTTCTCCCCGTGTTCCACTCTGACGGGACAGACGCGTCTGACAGCGGGTTGTATCGTCTGGATGTTCGGCGGGTGCTCCGCCAATACCTGAAGGTTTCCGAGACTTACCGTAAGTCGGACCATCTGTTCGTCCTTTTTGGTGGTAGGCGGAAGGGAGAAGCAGCAGCAAAGTCTTCTATTGCCAGATGGATTAAGGAGGCAATTGCGTCCGCGTATATTCTATAAGGCCAGACAGTTCCATTGGGCTTACGGGCCCATTCTACCAGGGCGCAAGCTACATCATGGGCGGAGTACAGTCTAGTTCTGCCAGTAGAGATTTGCAGGGCGGCTACTTGGTCGTCGCTCCATGCTTTCAGTAAGCACTACCCGCTGGATGTTTTGGCAGCTCAGGATTCTTTTTTTGGTTCAGCTGTTTTGCGTGCCGGTTGGCAGGGTCCCTCCTGTTGATTACTGCTCTGGTACTTCCCAGCTGTGGAGGACTAAACTGGAGGACTGCTCAGGAAATAGAAATTACACTTACCTGGTAATTGTAATTCCTGGAGAATCCAGTTTAGTCCTCCTTCCCTCCCGAGAGACTACTTTGACGCGGCGCGCTATTGCGGAGTTAGAGAGAGTTAAGTGAATGTCTGTGGTCCTCAAGTTTGGGGATCTTCCGCTCTTTTGGGTTGTTTGTTTCTGTAGCCGCGGCTGTGCCTCTCGCTTCGGTCAGATGTAGAGTTAGAGGCAATGTGCAGGGACCCGGCTCCCTCGTTTGGGGAGGGGGTCGAGTTCGTGGGGGAGGGGTTTGGTTTTTTTCGGTAATCTTATAGTTAAGTATTTCTCTCATATGTTGCTTCTTTGAGTCTGCTTTGTTAACAGTTCACTGGGAGGCTGATGGGAGCTCCAGCAGCATACATCCTGGCATGGAAAAGACTCTGATTGGTCCAGTCTCCTTGCTGCGGGAGGAGGTGCACTACCCAGCTGTGGAGGACTAAACTGGATCCTCCAGGAACTACAGTTACCAGGTAAGTGTAATTTCTGTTTTGGAAGGCTCTGAAGCACCACCTCTTCCTCAAACACTACCTGGACGACCACGCACCATTAACCGCTCCCCCCTCTAGTACCATCACACTACGATTACTCTGGACTTGACTTGATGTGATGCCTATAAGTAAATAGTTATCCCAGTTTTACCCAAGTTTAAGCACCTGTTTTTTGTAATGTGGAGCAGATTCCTGCACCATATAAGTTTTTGTCATGTAAACCGCACTGATGTTGAATAGCGCAGTATAAAAGACTAAATAAAAAAAATAGTGGAATCTGGGTCTTTTGGGGAAACTGCTAGGTACATATTACCTAGATTGGCCACTGTTGGAAACAGTATACTGGGCTTGATGGACCTTGCTCTGACCCAGTATGGCATATCTTATGTTAATTGCATCATCTCAACGCTCATGAATCTGAGGACCAACAAAGACACTTTCCTTTATCTTAGCTTCACTTTGTCTTGGAAATTTCCTAATGAGGTACTTGAAAGCCAGTTTTGTTTTGGCCATGGCCTTGACAAAATTTTTCATCAGACCCAGCTTAATGTGTAAGGGTGGTAACAATCTTTCTTGATTCAACGTGTGGTGGATGCTGCATGCTTTTCTTTTCAGGCTCCAATGACTGTCAGAGTAGCTAGTCTCTTTATGTAGTGTAAATCTTTCACACGATTATCCAATTGACAGAGAAAACAGTACTTTGTGTTGTGTATTCAGTCTGCAGACAGAGCAATAACTTTCAAATCACCACAAAGCTGCCACTGATGTTAAATAGGCCATGTTGTCTTTTTCTGCCATCATGTTTCTATCCAGTCTGCTCTTCCATCTCAACCATCCCCCCTTTTTCCTTTAGAGATTCTCAGTGTTTATGCCATGCTTTTTTTGAATTCAGATACTATCCTCATGTCTACTGCCAAGCACAAGGAAGAGCTGAAGCGTTCTTGCTGGGACAATCAGGAGAACACAAGGAGCAAGAGACGTGCAATAGTCACAGGATGCTTTTATTAACCCCAACACGTTTCGGCAAACACCTTCCTCAGGGGGAATGCAGCTTATGAACATAAAAATGAAGCACACCACGGTGTGCCATAGTGAGTAAAGTATAAAATAATAAATATATATGACTCTGTACAGGTGTGACACACCATACCTCAGTCCAATTATCTAGATTAACGGCATCCCATAATTAGTAGTCCTTTTGTGTTCTGATCTTCACTGCCCTGCGTTTTTGTTTGGTTGTTTTAATGTATTTATTTTTTTATATATTTATATTCATGACTATTTTCAAATGTAACATATGTATTATACTTTCACATTTTAGTTCTATTTTAATATACATGACATGATTTTTTAAGTATTCTTATTTGTTCTTGTTTCTACGATTAATCATTATGTTCATTTTATTTTATAAGCTGCATACCCCCTGAGGAAGGCGTTTGCCGAAACACGTTGGGGTTAATTAATAAAAGCATCCTATGACTATTACACGTCTCTTGCTCCTTGTGTTCTCATCTCTACTGCCTCCACTGGGAGACTATTCCACACATCTACCACTCTTTCCATAAATAAATATTTCCACATATTACTCCAAAGTCTACCCCCTTTCACCCTCATCCTATGTCCCCTCGTAGCAGAGCTTGCGTTCAATTGAAAGAGGCTCTCCTGTGAATTTATGCCACAGAAGTATTTAAACGTCTCAATCATATCACCTCTATCCCACCTTTCCTCTGAAGTATACATATTAAGCTCCTTAAGTCTATCCTCATATGTTTTATAACAAAGACCACTAACCATTGCAGTAGCAACCCTCTGCACCGACTCCAACCTGTTTATATCCTTTTGATGGTGCGGTCTCCAGAATTGCCCACAATACTCCAAATGAGGTCACACCGAAGACTTATCTCATGGCCCTTTGCTATACCTCTCGTGGCCGGGTCATAAGGCAGTGCCTTCCCTGTGACCTTCCCAGAGATGACAGATACCTTTTTCCAGAAGGTTTGCTCTTCTTTATATTCCCAAACAATATGCATTAAGGATCCCCACCTTCCCGCCAATATGTATCCAAATAAGAGCTTTTATGACATGCAGCCTACTAGGAATGAGATACTTTCAGAACAACAACTTATACTGTGTATCCATATGGGTTAAACAAATGGATATCTGCTTAGTATTTTCCCATACTTCCTCCCACTGCTCCTGTGACCATCCCCTATCCAAATCGTGGGTCCATTTGCCTACTTACCTATCATAGAGCAAATGGATACCCTCTCCCATGGAGCCTGCGTCAGAAGCCTTATGAGAAGAGACTTGAAGACCTAAATATGTACACTCTGGAGGAGAGGAGGGACAGGGGAGATATGATTCAGACCTTTAAATACTTAAAGATAAATAGTGAACAAACAACCCTCTTCCAAAGACAGGGAAGCTGTAAAACTAGAGGGCATAACATGAAGCTGCAAGGGGGTAAATTGAAAGGCAATGTCAGGAAATACCTTTTCACTGAAAGGGTGGTGGATGCTTGGAATGTCCTCCCAATGAAAGTGGTGGGGGCAAATACAGTGACAGAATTCAAAATGGCATGGGACAGACACAGTGGACCACTTTACTGCAACAGGATAAAATCAAAATAAACTTATCTAATTTCTCAACATACAGGGGTGTCCTACACGGAGCGGTAGGTTCACCCCTAAAACAAAGACATGGGGAGGGGTGGCCTGCACGGAGCAGCAGGTGCACCTACTCTTGCCATCTTACATGGCAGACTAGATGGACCATACTGGTCTTTATCTACCATAATTTGCTATGTTATATAGAAGCACTATAGCCTCCTTTCTTCTGCTGGCCATTCCTCTCCCTCTGCACCCAAGCATCCTCCTAGCTTTCGCCATTGCCTTTTCTACCTGTTTAGCTACTTTAAGATCATCAGACACAATCACACCTACGTCCCACTCTTATGAGCAGAAGTACTTCACCCCCTATACTATATAGCTCCCTTGGATTGCTGCAGTCCAAATGTATGCATTGCATTTTTTATCATCAAATTTTGGCTGCCAAATTCTATACCATTCTTCACACTTGCTAGATCCCTCCCTCATGTTATCTACACCTTTCTGGGTGTCTCTTGCAGATTTTGGTATCATCCGCAAAGAGGTAAACCTTACCTAACAGGCCTTTCACAATATCACTAACAAAGATGTTAAACAGAATCGGATCAAGGACAGATCCCTGCTGCACACCATTAGTAATCTCCTCCTCCTCAGAGTAAGTTCCATTTACCTGTACCCTATGTTGCCTCCCACTCAACCATTTTCTAACCCAAGCAGTAACTTTAAGGTGCTAAGTTTGTTCATAAGTCACCTGTGCGGAACAGTGTTAAAGGCTTTACTGAAGTCTAAATACACCATATCTAGGGCTCTCCCTCAGTCCAATTCCCTGGTCATCCAGTCAAAGAAAATCAATCAGGAGAGGAAGTGACGTCACCCGAGTGATGGCAGCTTAAAGATTGAGCTCCCATCGTGGCGCTGAACAATTCGGTGGAAAAGTGCTAATTTTACCCCTTCTCGGGAATCATAAGGGGTGCTAGCTGAGAGCGGTCAGAGCGAGGATGTCAGTCAGGAAAAAGCTGGCCAAATTTAAATCCCCTTACACGGAGAACCGCGGGTCGAAATCAGGGGACTCGGCGGAGCACATGGCATCGGGAGACGAGTCTGAGGACGAAATAGAGCGAGCGGACGAAGGATGCACCAGAGGCGACATGTGGGGCTGGATGCGATCCTTAAAGAAAGAGCTGGTAGCCATGCGGGGAGATATGAAAGAAGCGATGGCGAGCATCCGGGAGGACGTCCGAGACCTCGGCCATCGGGTTGAGGCGCTGGAAGAGCGTGCGGATCAGCAGGCGGAGAAGGATTCGGCGGCGGAGGCCTGGATTCAGAGCTTGCGGGAGGAACATCAGTTGTTGTCGGATAAAGTAGAGGACCTCGAGAATCGGTCCAGGCGTAACAACTTGCGCCTGCGGGGCCTTCCGGAGACGGAGGAATTTGTGGATGCCCCAGCTGTGGTTCGCAGGATATGTGCGGATTTACTGCAGAGCGGAGAGAAGGGAGATGCAACGCCAGATATTGGAGTTGAGAGAGCACACAGGGCTCTGGGCCCAGCGAGAGGGGGACAGCCCCGGGACATAGTGGCCTGCTTAACATCTTTTGCTGTCAAGGAAAGGGTGGCACGGGCGGCCATGGTGCGGAAGAATTTCACCTGGTCAGGCCATAAAGTGGAAATTTATCAGGACTTATCCGCGGGTACGCTTCAGAGAAGGCGTGATATGAGAAAGGTCACCCAATACCTGCGAGCTGAGAACTATAAGTATCGATGGCTGTTCCCATTCGCCATACTGATGGATATAAATGGTCGGGGGAGGCGGGCCCGTACCGAGATGGAGGCCTGGAAGCTCTTGAAACAAGAGGGCGCCCCGCGGCTGCCAGCCGAGGCAGGAGAGAAGGAGACGGAGAGCCCGCGGGGGGGGCACTCTGGATGGGAGCGGGTCCCCGTGAAGGGGCAGAGACTTCAGCGGAAGAACAACATGGAACCCCGGAGTGAAGGGACGACTGCGGCTGCCACTGAGACAGACCGAAATCAATGAGGGGCCGGACCGGCACGAGAGTTGGAGCAGAGTTTGTTTAAGACAGCAGCCGGGACCACAGGACCAATGAGGGGACCTTTGGGGTAACCTGGTTTTGCCAGTTCCTACGGGGGGGGAGGGAGAGATGAGGGTCTCAGTGGGTAAAAGAGAGGCTCTGGCCGGCATCCGGAACGGCTAAGGGGGCTGCGCAGAAGTACAAATGTAGCTGCGGCCCACGAACCCTCGCAGGCCCCCTGGACGGGGCGGGTGAGTGCCCCAGGAGGGTGGGGGAAGATTCTAGTACCCATCCCAGTTTTTGAATTGCCAGGATGAAAGAACAGTTTGTTATTGTTATGCATACATGATTTTCTTTTCTGGTTCTTCTATGATGCTGAAACTGTATTGTTGAAAATGTTTATTGGGAAAGAGAGTGCATGGACCCAACGGGAGAGGCCCTGGGGCGTGGATTTTCGCCAGCAGGCCCAGGGGTCTGGCTGGGGTGGGGGCCTACGGGAACACATGGGAAGGGGGGGATGGAGTAGGGACCCTGGGAAGGGGGGCAATGGAGCGCCCTCGGGGGGGTCACATCCTCAGTTGCTTGCGGACGGGAGGTCCGTATGGAGGGGAGGGGACGGGGGGGGAGGGGGGGCAGGGGGGGGAGAGGTCTGGGTTGAATGTGGGAAGAGGAGAGGGGAGTACAAGGAATTAGAATGGCTTCCGGGCTGAAAGTGGGTAGCCTGAATGTGCGGGGCCTGAACTCACCCCAGAAGAGAAAACTGCTGTGGGGGGAGTTGCGGCGACAAAAATGGCAGGTGGCGTTTATTCAAGAAACCCACTTGCGAGCGAGGGACGAGAGGTTGATGGGTTCAGGGTACTATCGGGGATTCTTCGCAGCGGAGGAAGGGGGTAGGAGGAAGGCGGGGGTCGCAATCTTTATTAGCCATGATGTCCCATTTGTACCTAGTAAGGTGCTGCGTAAACCAGATGGTCGGGCGGTGGGGGTTGTGGGGGAATTAGGAGGGGAGCAGGTCACTTTCCTATCTGTGTATGGGCCGAATTTGCTGCAAAAGGGGTTCTGGGAGGGGTTGGGTAGTTGGTTAGAGGGAGAGGTGCAGGGGCAGCTTTTGGTGGGGGGGACTGTAATATAGCCCTAGACGGGAGGGCGGGACAGAGGCTGGGACAGGGGGGAGAGAGGAGACCATTGCTGAATTGGATGAAAGCTTGGGGGTTGGAGGATCTATGGAGACTAACTCACCCTACAGACAGAGATTACACCTTTTACTCCCCAGTGCATGATTCGTATAGCAGAATCGATTATTTGTTGGGGGATGCCTACTGGAGGGAGGCGTTGGATCGGGTGGATATAGGGGTGGTCACCTGGTCTGATCATGCTCCGGTGGGGGCTGGGTTTGGGCAGCCAAGGGAACAGGGGAAACGGGCCTTTTGGAGATTGAATGAATTTTTATTGCAGGGGCAGGGGGTAGTGCAGAGGCTAAAGGCGGTGGTGGCGGAGTACATGACGCTGAACGATAACGGGGAGGTCTCCACGGGGGGACTGTGGGATGGCTTGAAAGCGGTGGTGAGGGGCCACTTAGTCCAGATAGGGGCGCAAAGGAAGAGGAGAAGAGAGCAGGAGGAGGGACGATTACAGGGGCTCCTCGATGGGCTGGAGAGGGCCCATAAAGCAGCTGGGGGAGCGGTCTTGAGAGGGAAGGTGGAGGAGACTCGTAGGCAACTGAACGCTCTTCAGCTGGAGCGGATAACCTTTCAATTAGAGCGGGTGGGCCAGAGATATTATGAGTTTGATAATAAGGCGGGGAGGCTCCTGTGCCATAAATTAAAAGCCAGAAGGCAGCGGCAAGCAGTGGTAAAAATTAAGGGGGATCGGGATAAGCTGTTGTATAAAAGCGCGGAAATTAGGGAACGATTTCGCGAGTATTACAGTAGCTTGTATTCTGCGGATCCTCCGTCGGAGGGGGAGGCCCTTAGGGACTATCTAGGGAACGGAGGGGAGGGGAGCAATCGGGTGGGGACCTCGGAGAGGGAGGAATTGGAGGCAGATATCGGGCTTGAGGAGGTGAAGGAAGCAATCCGGCGGTTGGTCCCGGGGAAGGCTCCGGGCATCGATGGGTTCACGGGTATGTTTTATAAGAAGCTGGTGGAGGAGCTGGGCCCTATATTATCTAGGGCAGGGGTCTCAAACTCAAATTGCTTTGAGGGCCAAATGAGGACTTGTAGAGTAACCCGGGGGCCGCACAAGACGCAGGCCTCATTTGCATAATGGCATCATTTGCATAAGGGCATCATTTGCATAAATATTTGCATATACACTAACTTTTAGTAAACATGCAGAACATACACCATCACCAAACAAGGAATCACAATTTAGAAACAGGAAGACAATTAAACTGGGAACCCCAAAAGCCAAACTTAGAATGTACAACACTGTAGAAATAAAACTATAAATTGATTTCCTCTTGTATGTAAGGGAACAATCATGGAGAATGGGCCCCTGGGCCTGTGTCCACTCCCATATCTTTTCTGGTCACATGGAGGGGGATGCTCTCACCTTTGTGGCTCGAATCTCTGGCCCTGTGTTCATTCTCTGCTTGAAAACCCTAAGGAGGGGATTTCCTAGCTCTCTGTTCTCTCTGTTCCTGATGTCTGGAGAGAGAAATCTTTTGGTTCTGTGCAGTTTCTCTCCTTCAAGGTCCTGGGGGGAGGATTCTTCTGCCCCATGTTCCTTCTCTGCTTATGTTGATCCTATACTCACGATCTTCCTTTTATGCTGTTCAAAGGGTGGCATCCAGCTTTATGCTCGCTTTATTCTTCTGTGAGGAGAGGATCTCTGGTTCCTTCATTCATCCTGTCTCTTTTTGGGTCCCAGGGAAGGGATCCCTGGCCCTGTGTTACTACATTCTCTGTTTCTGGGATTTGGGAATGACATCTCTGGCTAGTTGCTTGCTTTTTCTCTACTTCAGGAGCAATGGGAGAGGATCCCCAAGTCTTGCACTGATGATATGACCAAAGAGCTCATGTGCACTCTGGCCATTTTTACACCAGCTGTTGCACAAGCCTTTTATTTTGATGTTTATAGACTCTCCTACCTTTTTTCTTAAAACTGTGTTTTTCTTTTATTTTCCAAAATGATGAGCTCACTATTAGTTGCATGAACAGACAGATGGGTCTATGAACCAATGGCAAACTCACACAGACAACATAGTCAGCCACAGAGAAATTTGAGTAGTGTCAGTTTTTCACCCGGGACTATTATTTTTTTAAAACATAGCCACTATTGGCAGCAGTCAGTCCCTGATCCCAATGCCAACAGTATTAAGCATCCCGCGGCCCCTCTGCCTGCTCTGAGTCCTCTCCTCCCTGCAGCATCAGCTCAAAAAGTGGCGGCTTTCAGAGCCGCGGAGAGAGAGAGTTTCTCTCGCGCGGTTCTGAAGAGCAGCGAGTCTTCAGAACCGCGCGAGAGAAACTCTCTCTCTTCGCGGCTCTGAAAGCCGCCACTTTTTGAGCTGATGCTGCAGGGAGGAGAGGACTCAGAGCAGGCAGAGGGGCCGCGGGACGCCTAATACTGCGGCGGCAAGTTTGGATTTATTTTTTTTTTTTAGACACCGGTAAGTGCTTCGCGGGCCGCACAAGATGCTCTCGCGGGCCGCGTGTTTGAGACCCCTGATCTAGGGTCTTCAACGCGGTTTTGCAGGGGGAGGGGTTGCCGAGGACTATGCACCAGGCAGCTATAGTGGTGTTACCTAAACCAGGCAAGGACCCAGCGGTATGTAGCTCTTACCGCCCCATATCGCTGTTGAACATAGATGTTAAGATCCTGGCTAAGATTTTGGCCACGCGGCTCGGGCCCCTGATGCCGGGTCTTGTTCACCCGGACCAATCCGGGTTTATTATGGGCCGGCAGGCGGCCGATGGGATTCGCCGGGTATTGCAGCTGGGGTGGCTGGCTCGGAAGGAGTCACAGCAGGCTATGTTTTTATCTATCGATGCGGAGAAGGCGTTTGATAGGGTGAGCTTTACATTCCTTCGGGCTGTATTGGAACATGTGGGGCTGGGCCCGAGATTTCGGGCGTGGATCCAGGCCTTATACGCCTCGCCCGCAGCGACGGTGTGTGTGAATGGGGGGTACTCCGAGTTTTTCCCTCTAGGGCGGGGTACCCGGCAGGGTTGCCCCTTATCGCCGCTCCTCTTCGCTCTAGTCATGGAACCGCTAGCAGCCAGGATTCGGTCAGTGACGGACATCAAGGGCATAGGGGTAGGGGGTGATCAGCACAAGATGGTGTTATTTGCTGATGATGTCTTATTCACCTTGACGTCCCCGGGGGCCTCGCTACCGGTGCTTATGCAGGAGCTTAGGGCCTATGGGGCTCTCTCGGGATTTAAAGTAAACTGGGATAAAACGGAGGCGATGTCGATCTCGTTATCGAAACTAGAGCTTGAGAGCTTGAAAGGCGCTTTCCCCTTTAGATGGGCGAGTAGATCTATCAAATACTTGGGGGTCCAAGTTACAGCTGATCCCCTGGGGATGTATGGGGCCAATTATCCCCCGTTGTTTGCTCAGGTGCAGAAAGACCTGCAGGGATGGAAGGGGGAGGAGCTCTCATGGATGGGAAGGGTGGCCGCAGTAAAGATGAACATTGTGCCGCGCCTGCTCTACCTGTTCCAATCATTGCCCATACCGGTTCCAAGGCGGGAACTGCGCAATATACAAAACCGGATATTCGCATTTATCTGGGGTAACAGTCGGCCGCGGGTTAACAGAAGGGTTCTCTACCAGTCTAGGGAGGGGGGGGGGCTAGGGGTCCCGGACGTCACACGGTACTATACGGCGGCGCAATTGCGACAGGTGTTTGAGTGGCGGGAGGGGGCGACGGGCTCAAAATGCTTTCGGGCTATCGAGCAATACTGGGCGGGGGAAACGGCATTAAAGTTTTTGCCGTGGATTTTCGGAAAGCTCCCTGGGGACGATGGCGGGATAATCCATATCTGTGGCATCTGGTGATGCAGTGGCGTAAGGCTAACCGACATTATGCCCCAGGGGCTTATTTCTCGCCGCTGGCTCCCGTAAGGGGGACACCGGGGTTTGATCCTGGTAGGGAGGGGGTGTTTCGGAGATGGGAGGAGGCGGGAGTGGCTACCTTTGCAGAGTTTATTGAGCAAGGTCGGATAATTCCTTTTTCGGATCTTAGGGTGAAGTATCATTTGCGTGGGGGGGATTTTCTCCCATACCTGCAGGTGAAGCACTTTCTGTCTCAGCAGCAGATCCGGGAGGGGTGGAAGGGGAATAGTGATGGTAGGGTGGCACTCTGGCAAGGGTGGGACTCGTCCAGAGGGCTAATTACCCAACTGTACCAGGGCTTGGGTGGGGGAGGAGGGGAAAAGTTCACATATCAGTTGGAATGGGAAAAGGATCTGGGGAAGGAAATGGGGGCTCAAGATTGGAGGAAGATTTATGTAAATATCAGCCGCCAAGCGCTATCGATAGCAGTGCGGGAGACTTCCTATAAGCTGCTGTACCGGTGGTACTATACGCCGGAGCGGTTGCATAGGATGTTTCCAGAGGTATCTGATCGGTGCTGGCGAGGGTGTGGGGCCAAAGGATCCTTTCTCCATATCTGGTGGGAATGCCCTCAGGTGAGCCAGTACTGGGAGATGGTGGGGCAGCGACTGCAAGAAATATTTGGGGAGAAGTTGGGAGTGGACATGGGAGTGGGGTTACTGGGAATTTGGCCGACCCATTGGCCCATGAAGAGGGCTCGGCCTATTAGGGCGTGTATCCAGGCTGCGCGGAGTGAAATAGCGAGAGCATGGAAACAGGCCCGGCTCCCGGGAGGGGAGCAATGGCAGAGTAGGGTACGTAGGATTACCCTGATGGAACAACTCACGGCGGTGAGGCGCCGGAAGCAAGAGATCTTTAATGATCAGTGGCTGCCAATGCTGGAGTATCTGAAAAAGTGACAGACCTTGACCAAGGGAGGGGGGGGAGGGGAGGGAGGGAGGGGGGGATTTATTGATATAGATATAACTGGGCAAGGGGGGGGGCCCGCCCTGGCTTAAAGTGTCTAGGATGTATGTATAAAGTTTCTAAGTTGTGGTTACCCATATGGTTGGAGTGGAATTGTTATATGGAGCGGTGGTTGCTACCACCTGGTTGATGTAACTTGTATTGAAGATGAAAGTTAATAAAAATTTAAATATGGAAATTCCCCCCAAAAAAAAAAAAAAATCAGATTTGCCTGACACGACCTGCCTTTGGTGAATCATGCTACCTCAGATCTAGAAACGTCACTATTTTCTCTTTCAGCAGCGCTTCCAATAACTTATTCACCACCGAGGTTAAACTAACCGGCCTATAGTTTTCAACCACATCTTTACTTCTGCTTTTGTGTTAAGGGACCACATGTGCCTCTCTCCTGTCCTCTGGCACCACTCCCGACTCCAAAGAGGCAATGAAAAGGTCAGTTAGTGGAGCTGCTAAAATAGCCCCAAGTTCCCTCGGTATTCTCAGTGTATCCCATCCAGTCCCATTGCTTTGTCTACTTTTAGTTTAGCTAGTTCCTCACGAACACAGTCTTATGAAAATCTTACAAGATGCCCCTCACTTCTGTTCCTGTTTGTGGGTGTTTTCTGAGGTCCTGCTCCTGGTTCATCTGAACACAGGACAGAAATATTTGTTAAGCAATTCTGCTTTATCCTCATCAGCTTTTACATATTCTTCCCCTTCATCCTTGAGTCTGACAATACCACATTTGCCTTTCTTCCTCTCACTAACATCTGAAAAATGTCTTATTCCCCCATTTTATTGCATTGGCTATTTCCTCCCCTTTTGAATCTTTGCTTTCCTGAGTACTTTGCTGGCTTCTCTAAATTTTTTTCCAAATATAGATGCCTGTCTTCCTCTCTCTGATTTCTTGTATCTTTTTTTCACCTTTACAGCTACTTCTTTTGAGCACCAGTGGCCTCTTTCCTTTTCCCTTTTATTTTTCCATTTTAACATAAAGGTTGACTGCCCTTAAAATATCCCCTTTCAGTTTTGCCCACTGTTTTTCTACATCCCCCAGCTGTTCCCATCCCCCTGAGGTATTGGCCCATTTTGGCAAAGTTAGTTTTCATAAGGTCTTAGACCCTAGCTTTTGAATGGATTTTTTCAGCCAAAGTCCTAATACTGAACCACACAATCTGGTTATCACTGAATGCAAGATAATCTCCCACTATAACATCAGAAACACACTCAGCATTAGTAAGCACCAAATCCAGTATGGCCCCTTCACATGTGGGTTCTGTTACCAGTTGCCTGAATAGTTCTCCCTGTAAAGAATCCAGGATCTCCTTACTTTTAGATGATACTGCAGCAGGAATGCACTAGTCAACATCTGGCATATTGAAATCCCCCATCGGTAGCACTTCCCCTTTCCTAGCAATCTTGTTTGTCTTCTATTAAATCTCCATCCACCTCTTCTCCATGTGAAGGAGGTCTGTATAACACCAGTGCAAATGGATTTTTCTTTCTAGTTTAACCCACAGTGCCTCCTCTCTCCCTTTCCATAGCTTTAATACTATTTTTTACACATAGTGCCACTCATCCCCTTCTTCCTACCCTGTCCTTTCTGAATAAAGTATAGCCTAGTGTAGTTACATCCCAGTCATGGTTGTCTGGGAACCAAATGTCTATTACCGCTACTAAATCCAAATCAGCCTCTCCCATTAAAGCCTCAACATATGGGATCTTAATTCCCATGCTGCAGGCATTTATATATACTGCTTTCCATATGTTGCCCCTTTTACCCATTTCCATAAAGGTATTTAATGTTTCACTTAACTGGGGGCTTTCTTCACCCATCCCCAATGAATCTAGTTTAAAGCCATCTTCAGTAGATTAGCCAGTCTGCTACTGAAGACACGTCAACCCTTCTTGGACAGTTGGACGCCATCTCTGCTCTACAACCCTTGGAAGAGCATCCCATGGTCCTACTTTATGCATCTCAACAGCTGTTTTATGTTGTCATAAGTTTCCTTCATATGGACTGTAGGACCAACTGAAATCGATGGCCAGATATTGCCATTATGCAGCAAAACAGCTTTTGATGAATCTATGAACAGTCTCCATTTATCTGAATGATGAATGATGTTGAGGGCTGCTGTCAGACCACCGATGTTGCAGGCTACAAGATCACCTTCCATGAAGAACATAAGATCTTTTTGACATTCACGGAAAACCGAACATCACCTGACAGGAGATTCCATTGCTAGTCTGGAGCCCAACAGCTCTACCTTACTCTTAGGTAGTTCCAAATCCCTGAGGTGGTCATTCAGCTCACCTTGTGTTATGAAGTGTGGTTTAGAGGAGGAGGAAGGGGGGCATTGATGGTTCAGGACCAAATTTACATCCCCTTCCTCTGATTCAAATGAGAATGATTCTGGAGCATCAAGAATTGGCATTCCTTCTCCATGGGGTACTGGGGGTATAGCTGATGGGATGTTTGGATACTGTACAGTCCACTTGTTTTTATTCGACAAACCTTTCCCAACAGGAGGCACCATGTAGAAGTAACAATGGCTGATATGATCTGTCGGGTCTCTACAAATCATTGGCATTGCAAAAAGCATGGATTTCCTTTTTCTGTTCAACCACGGACAAAGATTTGTTGCAGCATGTGTGGGGACCCACTCTTGTCCTGATCTCCAATTTTGCAGCCGAAGTAAAGATGGTAGGCTTTCTTAATCAAAAGCAGTTATACTGAGTCTTTGTGATGCAAAAGTCACTTCACCACAAACGTAGCAAAATTGATCTGCATTGTTCAAACAATGAGGCATCTCTCACTTTGGCTGAATTGAAAAAAATCAAAAATTGAGAAGTCTTGTCTACAGCCAAAATACTACTGAGATCATGTTCATTAAAAAAATGTTGCGCAATTTGTTCTGCAGAGTGATGTAATTAAGCTGAGTTAGGATTGCATCATCTATGACTTATAGGAATAAGATGCTATTCATATCATGAATTATGCAATAGCACCTTCAAATTGCATCATTCATTAATTGTTTTGCCTGAAAAGCAAGTACTGTCTAAACCAAAGCAGAGATTTAACATAAATCCAGTCAAAGATATGCATGTATGTTAGTAAAGCGTAGTTTCTCACCTGTAACAGGTGTTCTCCAGGGACAGCAGGAATCAGTCTTCACTTATGGGTGAAGTCGGCACCGACGGATCCCACACGGAGCAATTCCCCAGCTTTCAAAGAAAGCCTTTGGGATTGCTGCCATGCATGTGTGGTCCTCTTCCTGCCCAAGGGTGCCATCTTGCTCAGTCAAGTCCCTTAGCTCAAGCCCTACCAAGCAGATGGCAAGGGAAGGACAAAAATACGCCAAATCAGGGAAGGCGGGAGGGTAGTAAGGGC
The DNA here is from genome assembly GCA_033557465.1 of Ichthyophis bannanicus. Taxonomy (NCBI): domain Eukaryota; kingdom Metazoa; phylum Chordata; class Amphibia; order Gymnophiona; family Ichthyophiidae; genus Ichthyophis; species Ichthyophis bannanicus. The sequence continues at coordinate 775,276,378 of CM066031.1, forward strand.
TGATTCCTGCTGTTCCTGGAGAGCACCTGTTACAGGTGAGCAACCAAGCTTTCTCCAGGAATAAGCAGGCAGACTGTCCTCACTTATAGGACTCCCCAGCTACAGGCTACCAACCTGTAACCAAAAACACCTCTGCGAGGTCGTGAGCAGAAACCGATGCTCAAAGGAGCCCAAGTCCTCAGGGTGAAGCCCTCGGTAGCCGTGAAGAAGAGTCAGAGGGCAGGAGTTGCTTATACCCCGAACAGGTTACGGAGTACAGCCTGGCCGATGGTGCTGTCCTGGCGGGACTCTCTCTCCAGCCACTAGTGAGCAGCGAAGGTATTCGTGGAAGACCAGGTTGCCGCCCGGCAGATGTCCATCAGGGGCACGAAGCGCAGCAAGGCCGCTTTGGCCTGAACTCCGTGTGCGGTGACTCGACGATCTAGCGGGGCACCCACCTTCGCATGAGCAAAAGCGATGCAGTCTGCTACCCAAACCGAGAGGGTGCATTTAGTAACTGCCTGTCCCGGTCTATTGGGATCATAGGGTCAGCCGGACTTGCGATGAGTCCGGGTGTGCTGCAAGTAGAAGGCGAGAAGAGCGTGGAGAGCCACCGATGCCTGGTCGGTGTGGGGCCTCGGGAAGAAAGTCGGCAGGACTATCTCCTGATTAAGATGGTAATACGAGATGACTTTAGGCAGGAATTTAGGGTGGGTACGGAGGACCAGCCTATTCCAATAGAACCTGGATGTCAGGTTCTTATGCAGGGGCGTCAGCCATGAGAGCCTGGAGCTCACTGACTCGGCAGGCCGAGGTCAGTGCCACCAGGAAGGCCATCTTCCAGGACAGGTGCCGGAGCTAGCATGTCGTCATTGGCTCGAAGGGTGGACGGGTGAGCTGCATGAGCACCACATTCAGGTCCCATTCCACCAGAGGAGGATGGATGGGCGGCTTGGAAAGCAGAAGACCCCGCATAAAGCGGGAGACTAACGGCTGCCTCGAAAGGGGCTTTCCCTCGATGGGGAGGTGGTTCGCCAAGAAGGCGCTCAAGTGTACCCTGACAGAGTTCGACTTCTGCCCATCCTTCGAGAGATAGAGGAGGTACTGGAGGATCCATCAAATGGGGCACGAGAACGGGTCGATCTGGAGTCCTGAGCACCAGACCAAGAAGCGCCTCCACTTGAAGGCATAGGCTCATCTAGTGGAGTCCTTTCTCAAGGCAAGGACTTCCTTGACCTCCCCCCGAAGAGCCAGTGAGACCAGGGAAACCCGTTCAGCCGCCAGGCCGTGAGGGATAAGGAGGCTAGGTTTGGGTGCTGCATCCGCCCCTCCTCCTGTATTAGCAGACCCGAAGCAGAGCCCAGGGTGACAGGAGGCTCCATCGACAGCCGGAGCAGAAGTGGGAACCAAGGCTGCTGAGGTCACGAGGGGGCTATGAGGATCAATGATGCCTAATACCGCTGAGCCTTGAAAAGGGTTCTCGCAAAGAGAGAAGGGAGGGAATGCATAGAGCAGGCTGGATGACCAGTCCAGAAGGAATGCATCCGGACCCTCCCTGCTTGGGTGTGGTACCGGGCCGCAAAAGCGGGGAAGCTGTGCATTCTGGGGACTGGTGAAGAGGTCTATCGCCAGCGTCCCCCAGCAAAAAAACAGCCAGCCCGCTACCCCTGGATCCAGCTGCCATTTGTGGTGTTGAAGGATTCTGCTGAGCCGTCAGACAGCAAAGGAGCAGATGAGAACCACTTCCCGCAGAGGGAATGCGATCCCGTGTCTCCCTCCTTGTTGATGTAGAGCATTGTCACGCAGTTGTCGGTCTGCACGAGAACCAATTTCCCCTTGAGGTGGTCCTCGAAGGCCCTCAGGGCCCACCGAATCACCCGGTGTACGAGCAAGTTTATCTGCTGCTGAGACTCCTCAGGCGTCCACTGCCCCTGCATGCACAGCGGCCCACAGTGGAAGCATGTGTCGTCAGCACCATGTCATGCTGAGGGGCCTAGAAGAGCAACCCCCGGAGGTGGTTGCGGGAATTTTGCCACCAGCTCAGGGACAAGCGGAGGTCGGGAAGGACCCTGACAGGGTCCCTGAGTTGACTGGCTCCATTGGGCGCTGAGGCACCACTGGGCTCACCTGATCTCCTTTTTTCCTTTCCCCCTTGTTTTATCCCTGCCTACATCTTCTGTGTTGTCTGTCTTGACTAGATTGTAAGCTCTGATGAGCAGGGACTGTTTCTTACATGTCTGTGCAGCATTGCATACGACTTGTAGCACTATACAAATGCTCAGTACTAGTAGCTGTCTGCATGTGCAGGCAGGCATGGGGGACAAAATGAACGGTAGAAGCCATGTGGCCCAGGAGGCGTAGCATGGTCCAAGCTGTGACCCGAGGAGTGCTTTGGACCCGGGCTGCCAGGGCTCGGAGGCAGTCAGCACGATCTGCTGGTAAGAATGTGGTCGCCCGCTGAGTATCGAGGCACGCCCTGATGAACTCTAGTACCTGCACTGGCTTGAGGTGAGACTTTGGATAGTTGACCAAGAGCCACAAGCCCTCCAACAGAAGGATTGTGTGCAATGTTGCTCGCCAAGTTTCCTCGACAGATGATCCTGTGACGAGCCAGTCGTTGAGGTAGGGAAAGACAGCACGCCCTGATGCCTGAGACGGGTGGCAATCACGGCGAGGCATTTTGTGAAGACTCGTGGGGTGGACGCAAGGCCTAAGGGGAGCACCCTGTACTGGAAGTGTTCTCCCTGCACCCTGAAGCGCAGGTACTGCCTGTGCTGTGGGTGGACTAAGATATGGGCATAAGCGTCCTTTTACATCCAAGGAGCATAGCCAATCACCTTGCCAGAGGAAGGGCAGCAGAATGCCAAGGGATAACATCTTGAACTTCTCCCACATCAAGAACTTGTTCAACCTTTGGAGGTTGAGGATGGGCCGCAGACCCCCGTCTTTTTCGGGATGAGGAAGTACCAGGATAGAAGCCCTGACCTCAAAGGTGTGGAGAGACCTTCTCGACTGCCCGTTGGGCAAGGAGACAGAGAGAGAGAGAGAGTAGTTCCTGCTGCAGTAAAACCTGGTGCACAAGGAGTCGAGGAGGCTCTGGTGGGGAGAAGGGAGGTGGAAGCCTGTCGAAGCCAAGGCGATAGCCGTCTCGGATGACCTGGAGAACCCAGGTGTCTGAGGTGATGGAAGCCCACAAAGGGGTGAAATAAGACAGGTGTCCCCCCCCCTGGCTGCTGCATCGCTGGAGGGCGAGGGGCTATGCCAATGGCGTCAAAACCCCTGTGCAGGTTGTGGAGGAGCTAGAGTTTAGGCTTTTGGCCCTTTCAGCTTACAGTGCCCTTGGCCGGACTTACCTGCGCCGGGGTGGTCGGTGTGGGGGTAGCCCCGGTACTGGAGGCCCTTCCTAGGAAAGAAGGGCCTTTTGGCTGGTTGCTTTTTCTGTGGCAGAGTGGAGGTCTTGCATGAGAGATGGGTTCTGGTGACAAACTCCGTGTCTTTCTCCATGGCTTTATCCTCCATCAGCTTGCCGAAGAGCTGCTCGCCAAGACAGGGAACGTCCAGGGGCTTTTCCTGCACCCACTGCTCCAAATCTGCTGATTGGAGCCATGCCTGGTGGCGGGCCCCAATGCCCGCAGCCGCCACCTGAGCCAATGACTCAAATCCATCATAGGCAGCTCGGGAGAGGTATTTTGAGCAGTCTGCAACAAACTTCAGAGTACCGAACCTATTGAGGGGCTTGCCCTCGGGACCCGCAGAGAACCCTCAGAGTTCTTTGGTTAAATCGCACAAGAACATACCCATGTATAGTTGGTATGTTTGAATGCGACAAGAGAGCATGGAGCCTGGGTAGGCCTTGCGGCCCAGGTTATCAAGGGCTCTCGACTCAGCCAGGCAGTACCGACAAGTGCAATTTTGGGCTCTCTTGTTTCCTCATGGCCGACTCCACCACCATAGAGATGTGGGGAAGCTGGGTTTTCCTGAACCCTGGCCCATGTTGTACCTTGTACATAGTATCAAGGCGCTTGCTTACGATGGGGACTGAGGTGGGTGCCTCCCACATGCGGAGCAGCTGCCGAGACAGAATAGGAGGGACCAGCATAGTGAGAGATTCCCTAGCGAGGATTCGTACTGAAGAATATCCAGCTCTTCAGCACAAGGGTCCTCCTCTGCCTGAGTGGCCAGGTTAATGGCCCCTGCCATATCCCTAACGAACACCAGGAAGGTGGTGTCCTCGGGTGGAGAGCGCCACTGAAATGCGGGCAGGGAGGGGTCCAACAGAAGGTCCCGGCGGGTATGGATTTCTGGGGAGGTGTCCCCATCGGATTCCCACTCCGAGAACTCGGTCGAGGAGCTCGAGCCGGGTAGATTGCCCTGTCCAACGGCCGGTGCCAATTTGGAGCTGAAGGCCCTGGAAGATCTCATCTCTGAGGAACGGGAGGGCAAGCGAGACCGACATAGAGGACCCTCACGAGGCCCGTGGTTCTCGGGGGTTTCCTGGATGGATTTCAGTGTCCCACGCGAGGGACCTACGGTCTCTGGGCACGTCAGCAAAGCTGCCTATGAGCGCCTGCTGGGAAGCGATGAACATAGTAACACTGCGTTCTAGCACCAGCATGCGGGACTCCCACGTGGGCATCTCAATGTTAAGACAATGTTCCCGGTCAGAGATAACTGGAATCCAGACATACACCCACGACATGCATGTTTTGGGCTGAAAAAAGCCCTGTATCAAGTGTTCCTCCGTTGAATGTCTACCAGCCTGCTTTTCCGCACGACTTGATGGCGGGAAAGCAGGCTGGTAGACATTCAACGGAGGAACACTTGATACAGGGCTTTTTTCAGCCCGAAACATGCATGTCGTGGGTGTATGTCTGGATTCCAGTTCTCTCTGACCGGGAACATCGTCTTAACATTGAGATAAGTGTGTTCGCACTATTTCTATATTTTGGGTGATTTTTATTCACTGGATTAAAAAGGGCACTTCTTGCACCGTGGGGGGAGTGTCATCTCTCCTCTCAGCCAGGTCGATCCCGACAATAATCGAGATATAGGTATTGGCACATAGTTCTTGTATTTTTTCTTCAATTGCTATACCCATCAGCTAATGGCCAATGACTATTTTGTTGATATTATTAGCAGTCATTGCTTGACAGAGGTTGTGTTTTTTGAATATACAATTTTAAGCATAATTTTCATTCTCAGTGACCCCGACTTAGTAAAGTGTGACTGAATTTATTTCTGAAGCATTTTGGCTGTAGAACGGTGTAATAGATCTCAGCCAGACAAACTTAAAGGGCCATCAGCACGTTCTTTTACCTGCAGAAAGAATGGGCACACACATATATACATATAAAGCTTAATATTTAAATGTATGATGTCCAATTATGCATTTTTTAGAGGATAGATGTGGGAAGGATGGCCTTTCAATGATCAGGATTGTTAAGCTTAATGATCAAAATCTTGGGAAGGGCATAAGACTGAAGGTTTGCCTAGGGCGCCTAGTACGCTTGCACCAGCCCTGCTTTCTACCATCTCCCTCCTTCCAACAGGCCATTTTAATTTTGCACTACTATTCCAGTTGGTCATACCTCCCTTCTTGCAGGTGGCTGAAATTCTTCTTCCATAGCAAGCATCACCATAAAATCGACACTCCAGGCTGCAGAACAGAACAGAACTGCTAGAGTTCTCCACTGCATGCTGGAGTAGTGCCGTGTTGGCCAGACTCTGGACTGGAGCACTGTTGGGCTTGGCCTCTCCTGGTCCTAAATCTGCATCAGCACAGTGCAGCAGAGCTGGGCTTCTGGGCCGGGTTTCCATTTCACCTCTCTGACTGTGGACAGGCAAGCAGCATGAGATTGATTTTTTGTGTGCCAAATAGACTGCTGCCTATTGCTGTACATGCACGGAGAAAGAATGAAGGTGCATTCACAAACTGGATTTACTGTAATCGAAAACTGCTTTATGGAGCACAACCAATCTGTGACTGCTGTGTAAATCTAAATCGTGGACGTCTGGTAATCTTAATTAAGAGAATGATGGATCTTCCCTTGAGTCTAATGAAAGACAATAGTGAGCTAATCTGACCAGGGTTGATGTAAGGTTACTTGGCAACTTAGACTAACCTTCGATTTTTATGTGTGTGTTCCACGTCCCCCCTCACCAGATTAATCTTTAGGCCTTAAATTCCCATATGCCGTTTTTAGCTTAATTTTAAACAGTTGTAATCTTTCCAAGACCATGTTATGTCATCATATATATTTATATATTGAAACCAAAGTTTAATATTTATATTCTTAATGAGAACATTTTCCCCAAGTCATTTACCTGGGTGAATGGCCACTTATTCAAATAAATGGACTATTTAAAAACTGCCCATTGTCCCTGCAAGTCAAAGTACACACTAATGGCTCTATCGGTTTGAGCGGCTGTTGGGACCTATTCTTTTGGTTTGACTGCACTGCTTTTTGTCACCCTAGGCAACTGCTTAGTTTACCTGAAAGTTAATTCAGCCTTGTATGATACTCCTCACGGCCTATCCTGACAACTGCCCCATCTGCCTTCTCCAGCCCAGTTCATCACTGCTATCACCAGGCCCTCAGCTTTTTGCTGCTACTTTTCAGTGGGAGGGACAAAGTCTCCTGGTCTGACTCCGGAGGGAGTGGTAAGCACCAGGTTTCTATTCCTGTCCAGTGCAAATGAAAGGGAAAGCAATCCATGTGTTTATCCATGTGCCCTAGCCCTAAAATGACTTTCAGAATTTATTTTGGACATCCATAAAATTAAAATGTGGAAGTTTATTTAAAAACATATAGAAACAGAACATGACAGCAGAAAAAGACCATATGGCCTATCTGGTCTGCTATTTCATATCAACTACTGTAGTTCCTTTTTTCCTTTACAGATCTTGTGTTTGTCTCATGCTTTCTTGAATTCAGATACTGTCCTCATCTCTACCATCTCCACTGGGAGACTATTCCACACATCTACCACTCTTTCCGTAAAGAAATATTTCTGCATATTGCTCCCGAGTCTCTCCTTTCACCTTCATCTTATGTCCCCTCATTGCAGAACTTAACATTTAATCAAAAGAGACTCTTGTGCATTTATACACATCTTTTATTGCATTTTCCAAAAATTATGGTACATCAAAAGTAAACTTGATGTGATGATCATTTTAATAAAATCCAGAGAAAAAAAAATTAAGAATAATAAACCATGTTGTGTCTAAACAAGCCCAATATCAAATAGAGATCCAAGTATAACTAGAACGAGGGAGTGGCATTTAGGAAGTAAAACAAAATAGTAGTGAGCCAACCTGCTACTACTCCTTATAATAGTACGCTATTCCCAATAACATATCGTTGGTTACTAGAACTGGTCAGGTCACCTAGTTTCTTCAATCTGAAAAGAAATGTTGAGTGAGTTAAAAAATATGTAGGAAGAATTGTGTTTGTGTACCGTTAAGTTAATGCTTACTCCTAGTGACCCAACCGTTGGGGTTTTTTTTGGCAAGGTGCAACCAGAAGTAGATTTGTAGTGGCAAGCGCTTTGAAAAGCTCTTATTCAATCACTCACCCACAGAAGGAAAACTCTCAGACAGGCTGGAATGCAAACAGGAACTTTTAATGTGCACACAGGATCAGACAGAGATACCAGCAACCTCCACAAGAGTCTGAGCCCCGAGGGACGGCCTACAATGCCTTATATACAGTACAGTTTTAAACTCATTCTACAATCCCATTTGCCACAGGTATTTCCTGCCCACCAATCAGCAGCCCCTGGGGAGGTACCTGGGTGACCTGTCCAAACCGGTATGCTCTGGTCTGTTGGTTTCTGGGCTAGGGGATACTGTGCTCAGACCTGGAGTGGGGGGAAGGGTGCCTAGTGAAATCTCAATGCCTTTCTCTTAGCAGGCTGATTACCTCATGGCTTGCGGGGGAAGGATCAGGCTGATCAGAGCCTCATGGCTTGCTGCATGGTTGGGGGGAAGGGTTACCTACAGCTAAACCTCATGACTGCCTCATTCCCCCCTTTTTAAGTGAGACCTCAACCGCTAGAGGCGGTTGAGGGCTGTATTTGGGACGCTAGAGGCGGTTGAGGGCTGTATTTGGGACGGGGCCATGACAGAGGTAACCACCTTGCGTTCTACCAGGGTGTCAAGGGTGGAAACAACCTGTAAGGAAAAAGGCACCTGGTTAAAATGTACGGTACAGCAATGGGACAAGTTAAAGTAGAGAGTTATGTATACAAAGGTCTGTCATGTTCAGAGCAGTTTGGGCAAGTAATACTGCTGTGTTAGTAGTCTCTGCACTTGTTTGAAAGCAAGTCCATATCAGCTAAGGCACCTTTTCTCAGTCTGATCCCGGTTCCAGGAAAGGTGTCTGTAAATCAGTCTCTCCGGTGGTCCAGAGTTCGTCGGCAGTCTGTTAGAACCCCGTACTGGGCAGAAGTGTCAAAGCGCAGGGGCTGGTTTGGAACTGTGACAGAAGTCCAGGCTGGAACAATTTCTGGTGCAGCGGCCTTGACACGAGAGTGATGGATCCTCGGAGCAACTTCAGCTACCTTGACAGCCGTGGGGGGGGGTCCGCAGAACGGTATACGGGTCTCGCCACTGGGGGGTCAGCAGATCCTGCTTCCACTCCTTGATCCATTATCACTGGAGGTTCCTTTGCTGGTAGGAAATATTCCATTATGCCCTTGACTGATCTCCACATGTTTACAGATCAGACAAGTGCACGCGCGTGTTCTGTAATTCTGACAAGTTTTAGAATCACACCAATTTTTTGTCTGTGAGAATTTGTCAACAATTTATCCCCCTTTGCCTCTGCATGCCTGGCCAGGACACACAGAGGAAAAGTAAGGCAAAAAAAGCATCTGGAAGTACCACATGGTCAGTGCGGGGTTTTTCCAAAGCTCATCAGGATGCAAGGTGCACCCAGCCTGTCTCCAGGTGCCTACTTACAATCTTTGAGTATTGTGGTGGGGCCTAGATGACTTCCTAAATTGAAGATACTGGAGATGGCATAGTTGAATAAAATGCTCATCATTTCTTTTATATTCATTAGCCAGATACATCACTTCACATCATTAAATTGCCTTCACCAGTTTACTGTCCATCAGAGTCCTTCCACATCATTAAATTTCCTTCATCAGTTTACTATCCATCAGAGTCCTTCCACATCATTAAATTTCCTTCATCAGTTTACTGTCCATCAGAGTCCTTCCTCTTAATATATCACTTTATCCCTCACAACACTTTCCACCAACTACATACATAGGTCCTTCAATTATTATTATTTTTTTATTTTTTTTATACCATACTAATGTATCCTTATCTGGCAAGGCTGCTAAAACAATTGTTAGAAACATAGTATTGTTGTAAACAGTGTCCATTTCCCACTAACTTAATTGGTGCAGTTCTAGATTGGCATGGGTGCTCATTCTAAATAGCGACTGTCTAAACCAGTGATGGCTAACCTTTTTGAGCCCGAGTGCCCAAACTGCCGCACAAAACCAAAGAATTTCCTCAAAGTGACAGCACGTCATTTGCATAAGTGTTCTTATTTGCATAAATATTTGCATAATGTTACCATACACTAACTTTTAGTAAACATGTCTCTTAATGAGTGTATGGATAAAGAAAGACTAAAAGATTTCTACATTACTATAATCCAGTGCCAACCGCCAGGCACATTAGGAACTACTACAAACGCTGCCCATTTAGAACCCATAGCAAACCCGCCGTATCCTGACAGCATTACCAGGACTCACAAAGCACCATACCCTACCTATCAAAAGGCAACACTGCAAATATTAAACCAATACATTTCAGTGAATACTGGGGAAAGAGAACAAGTGGCAACGTCAAATAGGAATTTCCTCTTGTACCAAACAAAGCGCAGATGTTAATGATGCACATTTCCCAGAGCTGACATATTCCAGTTAATAAATTCAAAATAAAGAGATATCTTTCTACCTTTTGTGCATTTTTTTTCAGTTGCAATTGGTCCAGCCATTTTCTTCTGGTTTCTTCATGTTTTCTGCTAACTCTCCATCGTCTGCTGTCCATTTGTCCTTTCTTCTCTCTTCTAGTTTTTTTTCCATTCTCTCTCTCTACATCTGCTTTAACATACTAATCTTTCTCCTTTTGCTCTTTCCTCATTCCTATTTCATCCACACAAATTTTACCCCTCCATCCTCAATCCCCAATTACTCTCCCAATACCTGGCCAATTGTAGATTTTTCATCCCTCCTACACAAAATATTTTTCCCCTCTCCATTTTACTCTCCCAGCCCCATCCCATTCTAATCCTCCCCCAACATCAGCTCCCTTCTACTTCCAGTCTCACCCAGCATCCATTCCCTTCTTCAAGCCCCCCACTTCCCCTCAGCCCATTTCCATTCCAAGCCCCGTCCCCATCAGCTATTTGCAGTTCAAGCCCCCCACTTCCCCTCAGCCCATTTCCATTCCAAGCCCCATCCCCAACAGCTATTTGCAGTTCAAGCCCCCTTCCACTCAGCCCCGTTCCAGTCCTAGCCAACCCCCCCAACCCATTACCAGTCCTAGCCCCCCATAGCCCACTCCCAGTCCTAATCCCACCAGCCCATTTCCAGTCCTAACCTCCCCATCAGCCCACTCCCAGTCCTAATCCCCCATCACTCAATTTTTAGTTTAAGCCCCCCCAGCGCCTATCACCACTCCTAACCCCCCAGCGCCCATCACCACTCCTAACCCCCCCAGCGCCCATCACCACTCCTAACCCCCCCAGCCAGCCCCGTGCCCATCACCACTCCTAACCCCCCCCAGCCCGCCCAGTGCCCATCACCACTCCTAACCCCCCCAGCCCAGTGCCCCTCACCACTCCTAAACCCCACCCACCCCAGCCCATCACTACTCCTAACACCCCCCAGCCCAGCCCATCACTACTCCTAACCCCAGCCCAGCCCAGCCCATTACCACTCCTAACCCCCCCATGCCAGCCCAGCCCATCACCACTCCTAACCCCCCCTCCAGCCCATCACCACTCCTAACCCCCCCCCCCAGCCCAGCCCAGCCCAGCCCACCACCACTCCTAACCCCCACCCCCCCCAGCCCAGGCCAGCCCAGCCCAGGGAAAATTAAAAAAAAAAATAAAACCTGTCTGCTGCCGCTGTCGGGGCCGCCGCGGCAGAATCGAGCGTGCCGCGGGGCCCCCCTGTACCCGGCAGATCCTGCCCTCCCCGTAGCAGCTCTCTCTTTGGAGCTGCAGTCAGACGCGCCGGCTTGCAGAGCGCGAGGGAAGAGTTCCCTCGCTGCTCTGTTAAGCCCGCGGGGGCTGATGGGAGTTCCCATCAGCCCCCGCGGGCTTAACGGAGTCGCGAAAGGGAAACTCTTCCCTTCGCGCTCTGCAAGCCGGCGCGTCTGACTGCAGCTCCAAAGAGAGAGCTGCTACGGGGAGGGCAGGATCTGCCGGGTACAGGGGGGCCCCGCGGCACGCTCGATTCTGCCGCGGAGGCCCCGACAGCGGCAACAGACAGGGTTTTTTTTTTTTTTTTTCGATTGCGGACCTTCCCGCGTGCCAGCTGCAAGGCCTTCGCGTGCCACAGCTGGCACGCGTGCCATAGGTTCGCCATCGCTGGTCTAAACAATCTTCAATATAAAACTATACATCAATTCCAATAGAAAGAAATATGGCTCCTAACATGACAGCCACATATCTCTCATGTATGACTAGAGTCTATTGTATACCTGGTTCCCAGTGAGAGTACTGTAGGAAACTTAAAAATACTTGGACTGATCTTGAAAATGCAGTGTCCACAAGGATTTATGTAAGCTATCCATTAATTATGGTGTCAAAAGAGATCCTCTTGAGGTGAGAGACTAAGAGGGTACAAGGCATTGGTGGTTGGGCCTCATGGCGATACTCCTTCTGGTTCTTCTTGGCCTGCAAGGCATTTGTGAATAGGCCTCATGGCAATACTTCCTCGGGTTCTTCTTGGCCTATTCCCCCCTGCCTATTCATGTCTCTTCAGAGGCATAAATGTACAAGGTTCGTGTTTTCTCAGGCCTTGTGGGTCCTCGAGGAGTCTTAGAGCAGTCAGAATTCCGGTGGCCCAGATCATCACACTTGGAGTAGCACGTTTTATTGCCTTTTTCCTAGGCTGTCGTCTCACCTTCTGCCCCTCTCTCTCTCTCTCTCTCATTTTCTCAAAGCTCTTCTGGATCATTGCTGACAAGTAAGATTTAGTTTTATCCAATCAACTCAAGTTAATGTTATCATTATATTTGTAAATAATATTTTTTACAAATATTTCCATATTTCTGGGAAACACAGTTCCATCTTTCCACTAAATTTGCTCTATATACTTGGGAACCAAGCGATTTCAGATCAGCCCCTTTCCAAAATTTAATATTTACTCATCTTATTGCTGTGTATACTGGACCTCTACATAATGTACTCCTACCAGTATATTTGGTAACAAAGTACAAATGTATAAACTAAAAAGATTTGTATCTCACAGTGCTATAATATATTGTGCTCCTGAACTCTGGACACCAACATGTAAAATTCAAATACAGCAGGACAGGTGAATTTATTCTAAATAGCACCTATGATGTTACTGTCCTGTTCATCATTCATCAGCACAGAGCTTAACAAGGCAAAGTGATTACCTTGTATCTTATAGTTCAAACAGGCATGAAACTGATACTTTATAAGAAGGTTGGTGGATATCTGGAATGCAATATCATTGTAGTATCAGAAAAATGAATACAGTTGATCAAGGCAGTTTAATGTACCAAGCAGGAAAGAACGCAATCATCAGCACAGCATTTACTGTCTGCAGAATAAACTGCCAAAGATGGCATATCATGCAGAAGTATTACTTGCTTAAGTTTGTATGTGCAGTCAAAACCAATATATGTACCAGAGATAAAATCCAGGCTTTAAAGGACAAGTAAAAAAATCTTCATTTCTTCAAGATCTTATAAGGATTTTTCTTCAGCCTTTGTTTGCTTCCAGCAGACATTTGAGGATGCTCAAAGGAGGCACCTCATTGTTCTAGAAGCTGAATACTCTACAATTAAAATTGATGACAAGAGGATTGTTTGCAGGCTAGGTGTGGCTAGGTGAATTGGGGTTCTTTGTCCTCTAGGAGAAAAGACTCCTAGGTGATTTTTTTCTTTTGTCCTCTCTAATGGGCCTCCATTCATCTGCTAGAAGAAGGAACTCCTCCCAGTATCTTTCTATAGCTATGCAAACTATTTCAGCAGTTTCAATCACCCCCCACTCACTGCTGAGAGGTGTGACCAAAACACCTGGTTCCCTGATCACTGATCATGCATGAAATATAGCAATGAAACTGGATATGCATCAAACAAAGCAATTGTCTTCCTTCAATGCTATACCAGTACTACAGTCCACACACAGCAAACCCCACCCCCCTTTCCAAACTGTCCCCTTCCCTGCAATCAGTAGACCTGGTGTTTTTCACTGTTTGGGGATACAGGGGCGACTCGTCAATAACTCCACCTTTTACTGATAGAGTATCAAAATCAATCCTGAAATATAAAGACCTGATGTCTGGACAAAAACTTTCTTTCCCTAATGTCACAACTAAACACAGAGACACTCTAACAAACACAGAGCCACTAGCAATTTTTACATAACAGTACATTAACTATATGGGCCAGCCATGAATCTATATAGGGAGAACTGGTCCGGATGCTCCTTCACTATAATTTAGCCTCCGGACCCCATGCTCTAATCACAATTTACAAATCACAATGTTCAGTGTAAATTTTCTAATCTCACTTCTGGGAATACAATATACAATATAATCTAGGTAACAGGCAGAGTTTGGTTGCACAAAACACACAGGACCACAAAGGGAAAAAGAAAAAGGGAAAACAGAAAACAGAGACGTCTCAGCAGTGAATACTCATACACTCTCTTTCCTCAGTAGCAGCTGTTACAAATACATTACACACAGTCTCTCTCTAGCTGTATCATAGGATTTAACTTTTACCATGAGGATATTAGAAATATGAGAAATATAGCTAGCTATTTTCTAATGTCCACTAGATGGAGCTCCAGGATCACTTTAACCATAAGGATAAAAATACAGCTAGTTTTTAAATGACCACTAGATGGAGCTCCAGAGTCGCTTTAAGTATATTGCAGTGTAGCTTACACGTGGTCTTTTCAAGATGGCTGCCTCCACGTGCGTTCTACACCGGATTTCAGCTCTCCACTCACAGATGAGGCCAGGTTTTCTCCTTTAATGACTCTGTCTCTGCTGACTCTGGGTCCAAAGGGAAAACAAGGATAGACATCGGGGCAGCACAGATATCAGGCACGGGAACAGCGGGCAGCATGGGGGAGCGGATATTAACATCGGGAACACAGCGGCAGCAAGGGGGGAGCGGACATTAACAGCGGCAGCAAGGGGGAGAGCAGAAATTTACACCGGAGCACAAGGGAGGCATGGAGACAGCACAGATCAGCATGGGGGAGCGGACATTAACGGCGGGCAGCATGGGGGAGCACAGATCAGGAGCGGGAAACACAGCGGCAGCATGGGGAGAGTATAAATTAGCAACGGAACACAACGGGAGCATGGGGACAGTACAAATCAGCAACGGAACACAACGGGAGCATGGGGACAGTACAAATCAGCAACGGAACACAACGGGAGCATGGGGACAGTACAAATCAGCAACGGAACACAACGGGAGCATGGGGACAGTACAAATTAGCAACGGAACACAACGGGAGCATGGGGACAGTACAAATCAGCAACGGAACACAACGGGAGCATGGGGACAGTACAAATCAGCAACGGAACACAACGGGAGCATGGGGACAGTACAAATCAGCAACGGAACACAACGGGAGCATCTTAGAGAACTCTCTCCTTGCAGTCACGCTTCAGAAAACTCTCCACAAGCAGAAAGGAAAGAAGAGAAACAGCGATCTATTCTTTATCTCAGGTATGTTTAGCTTATCAAGTGCTATATTTTGGTTACTTTTAGAAGTTTTCGGCAGCGCTTTTAAAAGACTTCAGATTACTGCAGTTCAGATATTACTGCAGTTTCAGATATTCAGATTTACCGGTATTCAGATACAGGACGAGCAATGGCTTCAGGGCCACTAAGGCCCCTACTAGGACTGCTCGTGCAGTTGATCAGGCTGCTACAGGTTCCCAGAAATTACCAGGACTCACAGATAGAGTACAGAACTAGCCCCAAACAGTAAGGTAGCAGTACTCACCAGAACTCTGATCAGGCAGGAAGTTTGGATGCCAGTCTATCCAGCTGGTTTTTCAATCGGGGATTCAACCGCAGGGACCGGCTGTCCAGTTAAATCAAGGTGTCCTTCCGAGCACAAAGTGGCCCGGGGGCGCCAAGGACCGTTAATCACCTGGAGGGGCCGGTCCCTGACTGGTGGAGGCCCCGATCCTGCAAAAAGCAGTAGTCTTCCCACCGTGGGTGTGATGAGAGAGGCTTTTTTTTTTTTAAATTTAAAAGGGTCCCACCTGGGGTGCCATATGTAGTGGCAAGCGCTTTGAAAAGCTCTTATTCAATCACTCACCCACAGAAGGAAAACTCTCAGACAGGCTGGAATGCAAACAGGAACTTTTAATGCGCACACAGGATCAGACAGAGATACCAGCAACCTCCACAAGAGTCTGAGCCCCGAGGGACGGCCTACAATGCCTTATATACAGTACAGTTTTAAACTCATTCTACAATCCCATTTGCCACAGGTATTTCCTGCCCACCAATCAGCAGCCCCTGGGGAGGTACCTGGGTGACCTGTCCAAACCGGTATGCTCTGGTCTGTTGGTTTCTGGGCTAGGGGATACTGTGCTCAGACCTGGAGTGGGGGGAAGGGTGCCTAGTGAAATCTCAATGCCTTTCTCTTAGCAGGCTGATTACCTCATGGCTTGCGGGGGAAGGGTCAGGCTGATCAGAGCCTCATGGCTTGCCGCATGGCTGGGGGGAAGGGTTACCTACAGCTAAACCTCATGACTGCCTCAGATTGCCAGGCCTTTCTTCCACACAGTATGTCTACAGCTCCTGGCATTCCAAAACTAGTGAAGTACTAATCAAGCCTGCTCCTGCTTCTGAGATCAGACAAGATCAGGATCATTCAGGTGTAGGATGAATTACTCTTCAAGAGGTATTTACCAGGTTACAAATAGTGAAATGAGCATCTGAACAAAAAAGATCCTGGTGCCTACTCAAAAATATTTCCTGTGCACTTATGTGTAAAAAAACCAGGAAACATCCAAACTTTATTCTAATAATGTGTTATGATTGCAAAAATACAGATGCAAAGCCTTTGTCCTGAATGTAAAGAAAAATCAGTAACAGTGTGACCCTTTCACTTCATCTCCTCCAGATTCTTCGAAGATCCAGGTTATCCAGATTTCCACTACCTTCTCCATGTTCGAACATCTGTCCTTTCATTCTCTCTCCAGTTGGCAAATAGAG
This sequence comes from Ichthyophis bannanicus, assembly GCA_033557465.1. Classification (NCBI taxonomy): domain Eukaryota; kingdom Metazoa; phylum Chordata; class Amphibia; order Gymnophiona; family Ichthyophiidae; genus Ichthyophis; species Ichthyophis bannanicus. The sequence continues at coordinate 775,292,834 of CM066031.1, forward strand.
TAATTCTCAACCAGTGTACATTGGAGGTTAGAGTTATGAGTCATTGGTCTAAAAAAAAACTTAATTCTGTGATATTTTTTCAGCAATTGATGCTGAATTTCTTAAAACTCTTAATACTGAATACTCATGAACTGATGCTTTAATTCCTTGACAGTTATTGCTCAGATATCCACAAATCATTTCATTATGCTAAATGCTTGCATTGTATTAATAAAGGCTTGACTTTCTCACAGCCGTTCACATTCCATTGTTATAAATACTTCTGCTGCATGTTTACAGCTTTCCACTTCTATTGGCTAAATTATAGAATTCAGCACTATTCCAGGTTTTTCAATTAACAATGCCCTTATATGAGTGATCAGATGCTTGGAGAATGTGGAGCAGCGGTTTGAGTTATATAAACCACAACTAGAGAGGCAGATGCAAACGTCTGTGAGAACACTAAGTATCCACATATATAAAGGCATTGTTAATTGAAAAACCTGGAATAGTGCTGAACTCTAATTTATTTTATTTAGCTGTATTTATATCCTGCTTTTCAAGTGGAAAGCTGTGAACATGCAGTAGAGGTATTTATAACAGTGGAATTTGAACGGCTGTGAGAGTCAAGCCTTTACTAATACAATGCAAGCATTTATTAATATAAAGACATGATCTGCAGATATCTGAGCAATAAAGGTCTGAAGGAATTAAAGCATCGGTTCACGAGTACTCAATATTAGAGTTAAGAAATTCAGTATCAATTGCTAAAAAAAGAAAAGTATCAGAGGATCAAAGGAGTTTAGACCAGTGATTGATATAACTAACTCCCAAATAAATTAAAGGGTGGAGTATCGGGTCTTTTCTCCTTAAATGATATATTATAAAAGGAATTGGATATTAAGTATCCTGATCTCAGTGGTGATACTTAAATGAAGAAACAGTATATTGTTCGATGCTGGTGGTGTTTGGCTAGGATAAGAATCTCGTCTCAAAGAGCAACCCTTTGCTTCCTCCTGCTCCAGCCTCTCTCCTCCAAGGCAGTATGTAGAAATAGGAGTGGATTGTCCTATTGGGCATTTAGGCATGCCCCAGTGGGCTAGTGACACTGGTCATGTGACAGATTGCTGTCTTAGGCTGCCTTAAATCAACCCTCCTTACCTTTCTCTTCATCTTGGGCCATGATTCTAGTGCTGGTATTCAAGTACTGTCTCTCCAGGCTCCCCCCCCCCCCCCCAACTCCAAATTTGATGTCAGCTCTGCTTCCACTGTGGGCCATTTTTATATCTACACTGCTCTGCATGCTGTGTTGCTGGCTACCAACCGGCTGATGGTATGGTGTTACCATGCGTCTCTCTCTCATCCCCTAGGGTAGGCTTCCCTGCACACTGGCTCACAGTTACAAGCAGGTTATGTACCTAGGAAAGAACCACCCAAGTAATGGTTACACAATTGCAAGGTTCCACATTAGGAACCACCACCCAGGAAAAAGGTTTAGGCGTCATTGTGGATAACACTTTGAAACCCTCTGCTCAGTGTGCAATTGCAGCCAAGAAGGCAAATGGAATGCTAGGAATCATAAGGAAAGGAATGGAAAATAAAACAAAGGATATTCCTGAGCGGTAGTCTAGTTTAGTCCTCCACATCTGGGTAGTGCACCTCCTCCTGCAGCACGGAGACTGGACCAATCAAAATCTTGCTCTCATTCAGTATCCTGCTGGAGCTCCCATCAGCCCCCCAGTGTGTCCAGTCTCCGTGCAGCAGGAGGACTTGTGAGCCTGTAGCTGGGCTCACTTAATGACTTTGAGGCAACACTTGTTAGCTTTCCTTGGGGTTATTGTTTATTTCCCTTGTATATCTTTTCTTTTATTTTAGTGGCTGCCCCTTTAAGTTTATCACTCAACTTTCTAAAGGGGGGGCTGTTTGAGGAACCGACTCTGCCCGCTTCTGCTCGCAGCATCTGTGAGTGAGCTGCAGGCAGCAACTGACTATTGATCTCCCTCCTGGACAGTACGGAGGTGAGATCTAGTCTGGGCAGCCCCATTGCTACTTGTCAGCCGGCCGTATGATTGTCACGGCGTGGGCTGCCTTCAACTTTTGCTGAGGTTTGTCTGCTTACTTGGGGCTGTCCCGCGGTGCCGCTCTCCTCAGCGATTCTTCAGAGGCAGCTTTCTGACAGGCAGTGGTGAGTCTCAAAGCACCGGCAGTGCTTTTACCGGCGATTTTCTCTCTCTTTGTTTTGGGTTTGTTTTTGGCATCGAGCTGCAGATCGCGCGGTTTTCTTCATTATTTTCTCTTTCCCGCTGTTTTTTCCCTCAGCCGTGGGTGCCGGCGGCCATTTTATCGCGCCGACATCCTTTCGCTTTCCCGCGTTTTTTTCCGTTGTGTTGGGGGCTGCTGCGGGTGCTCTTTTCCGTTTTCTTGGCTTTGTCTGTCAAGTCTGAGGCTCTCTGTTCCATAGGATTCCTCTTTTTCATTAAAAAAAAACAAAAAAAAAAAACAGTAACGTCAAGGCCTTGTTCTGTGGGTCTTTTCTGCTGTTTACACTATAGCCTGCTAGCTTTGATGGCGTCCCGGCCTCAATGTTTGGTCTGCGGTTCTCGCAGAGGGGCTATATCAGATTCCGGAGTTTGTAAGGGCTGTTCTTCAGTTTCTTCGGCCTTCGAACTCCAGATGGCTGACAAGGTGGTGTTGGTTCCCGATAGCCCGGCCAAGCAGCCCGTCCGGATGCCCTCTCCAGGCTTTCCATTGCCAGTCTCTCCTGGGGTGTCTAAAGGACAGGGAGTTTCTTTGCCCGAGGCTCCGTCGGGCTCTTCTTCGCTGGACTTTTCACCTGATTTTGTTCTCTTGATGCATCAGGCCTTCCAACTAGGCCGTCTGGGCAAGGTCCCAGAAGCCGGGGTATCTTCCTCGCCTTTTCCCTCCCGTTTGGGGGAGGAGAGTCAGCGCTCAGTCTCTCAGCCAGCTAAGCGCTTTCGTTTATCCTTTGAGAGTGCTGAGACTGACTGGCCGGAGTCTGACCTGGCGCTGGAGACCGACGACATCGCTGATGCGTTGGAAGAGGGAGAGATTCCAGATCCCGAGGATCAGGCGCGTATCATCCGGGTGTTTCGGAAGGAGGAGTTGGCTCCTTTGATTACGGAGTCCCTTCAGACTCTTAATCTGGCCTCCGTTCCTTCGACGGAGGAAGAGGGTCTGGAAGATCCCCTCATTCAAGCCGTGCGGGACTCTCAGATGGTTTTCCCCGTCCATCGCGTGGTAGCTCAAATGATTCAGACTGAATGGGATCAGCCTGAGGCTGGTCTGAAAGGCATTCGTACGATGAACCGGTTATATCCTCTGGCTGACAAGGACAAGGACAAGTTTCGATCTCCGCGGGTTGATGCTCTGGTATCGGCAGTCACTAAAAAGACTACGATTCCAGTCGAAGGCAGTGCGGCTTTGAAAGATACGCAAGACAGGAAGGTGGATGGTCTGTTGAAGCAGGCCTTTGAAACTAATGCCTTGTCTCTACAGGCCTCTATTTGTGGGGCCTGGGTGGCTAGAGCCTGTTTAAGATGGGCTCAGCGTTTAGGTCAGGATGCCAACCTTGACCAGCAGAAGATGTTGGAAGTAACCCGTTTGGAGTCTGGTTCAGCTTACTTGGCAGATGTTCACTATGATTTGATTCAGACTTTAGCTAACAGCATGGCGTCCTTGGTGGCGGCACGCAGGTCTATTTGGTTGAGGAATTGGGCTGCGGACGGTTCCTCTAAGTCGCGGCTCAGCAAACTTCCTTTTAAAGGGAAGTTATTGTTTGGAGAGGATTTGGATAAGTTGGTGAAGGATTTAGGGGACTCCAAAGGAGGTAGACTGCCTGAGGATAAGCCTAAGCTCGGCAGAACTGCGTCAATCCCGCGGGGTTCTTCGAGACTTTCGCAGATTTCGCTCATCCCGTTTGTGGAGTTCCCAACGGGGCCGCGTTGGGTACCGTTCTCAGGGGTTTCGTGGCTTCCGGGGGGCGGGCAGGGGATTTGCCCCTGCAGCCTCTTCGGCGTCATCCTCTTTCTCTCGCAAGCCGCAATGACGCCAGGCGGGTTCCGGAGAAGTGTCCAGTTATTGGGGGCCGTCTTCAGAACTTCTTGCCTGCATGGGCCCGTATCACGTCCGATCAATGGGTGTTGGATGTCATCCGGGAGGGCTACGCCCTCGAATTTGCCCATCCTCTTCGAGATTCCTTCGTTCTGTCTCCCAGCAGAGGTCCGCACAAGGAACCAGCTCTTTGCTTGACGTTGGATCGGCTCCTCGCCTTGGGTGCGGTGGTTCCCGTCTCGGCTGCCGAGCGCGGACTGGGACGTTACTCTATTTCGTGGTGCCAAAGGAGGATGGTACCCTCCGTCCCATTCTAGATCTCAAAGGCGTCAACCGTTGTCTTCGCGTGCCTCATTTCCGCATGGAAACTCTCCGCTCCGTCATTGTGGCGGTTCGTCAAGGGGAGTTCCTCACCTCTCTGGATTTGTCCGAGGCTTATTTGCACATTCCCATCCGGTCGGTCCACCAGCGTTTCCTGCGGTTTGCGTTCCCCTGGGGACACTTTCAGTTTCAGGCTCTGCCCTTCGGCTTGGCAACCGCTCCGCGTACGTTCACAAAGATCATGGTGGTGGTGGCCGCGGCGTTACGACGGGACGGGATCCTGGTCCACCCTTACCTGGACGACTGGTTGATTCGTGCAAAGTCCAAAGAGGAGAGCTTACGGGCTACAGAAAGAGTGGTTTCTCTTCTACAATCTCTAGGCTGGGTAGTGAATGCGCAGAAGAGCCAGTCGGTGCCGACTCAGTGTCTCGAATATCTCGGAGTTCAGTTCGACACAGCGAGAGGGTTGGTTTGCTTACTGCTACGGCATGTTCAGGCCTTGCGGACTCTGGTGCGAGCTTTCCTCTAGATGTCCGCTCCCTCGGCTTGGTGGTACCTGCGCGTCCTGGGTACGATGGCGGCTACTCTGGAGGTTGTTCCCTGGGCCCGGTTTCACATGCGACCTCTCCAGAGAGCTCTCTTGCGGCGATGGTCGAACCAGTCGGACTCTCTCAACAAGCGGTTGCCTTGTCCGCTCCGGGTTCGTCAGGCTCTACGGTGGTGGAGGTGCTCCCGGACGTTGCGTGCGGGCATGCCCCTGGAACAGCCTCGGTGGATTCCGGTAATAACGGACGCCAGTCTCCTCGGCTGGGGTGCCCACTGCGAGGGTTCCTTTGCGCAGGGGACGTGGTCGGCTCAGGAGGCCTCCTGGTCGATCAATCGGCTCGAGCTCCACGCGGTCAGGAGAGCACTAGCGGCCTTCGAAGCAACTCTGCAGGGCGGAGCTGTCCGGGTTCTCTCGGACAATTCGGCGGCGGTAGCCTACATCAATCGGCAGGGCGGCACGGGAAGTGTGGCCTTGGAAGAAGAGGCGGAAGTGTTATTCCAATGGGTCGAGCTTCGTCTGTCGGCGCTATCGGCAGCGCATATCGCGGGGAAAGACAATGTCATGGCGGATTTTCTCAGCAGGGTGCATGTGGATCCCGGAGAGTGGGAGCTGCACCCTCAGGTCTACGCTCAGATAGTTCGCCGGTGGGGCCCTCCGCTGATGGACCTCATGGCGACGTTTCAGTCGGCCAAGACGGGCCGCTTCTTCAGCAGGCGAAGAGAACCCATGTCCGAGGGCATAGACGCCCTCATTCAGCCGTGGCCGAGGAACGGTCTTCTCTATATCTTTCCGCCGTGGGCGTTGATCGGCAGGGTCATCCAGCGCATCGAGGCGCATGGTGGTCGGGTCTTGCTCGTGGCTCCGGATTGGCCCAGGCGTCCCTGGTACGCCGATCTGGTTCGTCTGGTCGACGGGCATCCCTGGAAGCTGCCGGTGCGGACGGATCTACTGTTGCAGGGTCCGCTGCAGATGCCTCAGGTGGATCGATGCTTAGGTTTGGCCATTGAAAGGGCTCGATTGAGGAAGAAGGGCTATTCTTCAGCAGTTATTTCTACTCTGCTGCGAGCTCGCAAGTCATCCACTTCCCTCACTTATGTGCGCGTGTGGCGCATTTTTGAGGACTGGTGTTCGCGTCGGGGCGTCCGTGCGGCGACAACTTCCATTTCCATGATTCTCAATTTCTTGCAGGACGGTTTTGATAAGGGGCTGGCCGCCAGTTCCTTAAAGGTTCAGCTGGCGGCTCTCACCTGCTACAGAGGCAAGGTGTTGGGGGTCTCGCTGGGGATGCACGCGGACGTCCGGCGTTTCTTGAAGGCAGTCTGCCGACTTCAGCCTTCCCGCAGGATTGTCGTTCCTCCTTGGGATTTGAATTTGGTCTTGAAGGCTTTGGCTGGTCGGCCTTTTGAGCCGTTGCGGCAAGTGTCGGTCAAGGATCTCACTCTGAAGACTGTTTTTCTCATGGCCATTTGTTCAGCGCCGCGCATTTCAGAGTTGCAGGAATTTCGTGCCGGGAGCCGTTTCTGTCCTTTTCTCATGATCACGTGGTTTTGAGACCGGTGCCGTCTTTTCTTCCTAAGGTGGTCTCTCCCTTTCATCTGAATCAAGCCGTCTTTCTTCCAGTTTTTCACTCTGACGCAGCGGGGGCGTCCGGGGGCGGTCTGCATTCCCTGGATGTTCGACGGGTACTCTGCCGTTATTTGAGGGTGTCAGAAACCTTCCGTAAGTCAGATCGCTTATTTGTTCTTTTTGGCGGACTGCGCAAAGGCGAAGCTGCGGCGAAGTCGTCTATTTCCCGGTGGATTAAGGAAGCGATTGCTTCCGCTTATCTTGTGCATGGGCGTGAGGTCCCGGTGGGGTTGCGTGCGCACTCTACTAGGGCGCAAGCGGCGTCGTGGGCCGAACATGCCTTAGTCCCGCCGGTGGAGATTTGCAAAGCGGCTACTTGGTCGTCCCTCCATGCTTTCAGTACGCACTACCGCTTGGACGTTTCGGCCGCTCGGGATTCTTGCTTTGGGTCGGCGGTTTTGCGCGCCGGGTAGCAGGTTCCCGCCCATTCTTAACTGCTCTGTTACATCCCAGATGTGGAGGACTAAACTAGACTACCGCTCAGGAAATGGAAATTACACTTACCTGGTAATTGTAGTTCCTGAAGGGTCTAGTTTAGTCCTCCTTCCCTCCCTTCTCTCTCTTCTTATGGTTACTGTCGGCGCGCTGGCAACTCGGCGACGGTGCGCTCTTTCAGATTCTTTCGGGGGAATCGCTTCCATTGAGATTTTCTCGGGCTTTTCCGTTGAGCCGTGCTATTTCGGTTTTTTGTCTCGCTTGCTGTCTGCGGTGTTTCACGGGCGACAGCGACGCGGGGCAGAGTCTCGGCTTCCTCGTTTGGGGAGGGGGTCATTCTCACTGTGCAGGGATGTCATTGGAATAGTTACTGTTTATACTTTCTTCAGGTGTTGCTTCTTTGAGTCTGCTTTGTTAATAGATCACTGGGGGGCTGATGGGAGCTCCAGCAGGATACTGAATGAGAGCAAGATTTTGATTGGTCCAGTCTCCGTGCTGCAGGAGGAGGTGCACTACCCAGATGTGGAGGACTAAACTAGACCCTTCAGGAACTACAATTACCAGGTAAGTGTAATTTCCATTTATAATGCCTCTATCATTCCATGGTGCAACCGTGCCTTGAATATTGTGTGCAATTCTGGTCGCCGTATCTTAAAAAGGATATAGTTGAATTAGAAAAGGTTCACAGAAGAGCCACCAAAATGATAAAGGGGATGGAAGGATACCTCTATGAGAAGAGGCTTAAAAAGGTTAGGGCTTTTCAACTCTGAAAAGAGAAGGCTGAGGGGAGATATGATAGAGATGTATAATTTAATGAATGGAGTGGAAAAGATAATGTAGATCTATTTACATCAACAAGTAGAAAGACTAGGGGGCATGCAATGAAGCTACAGTGTAACCTCTTTAAGACTAAAAATATTTTTTCACAATGCGTAATCAAAATCTCTAATTTGTTACTGGAGGATGCAAAAATAGCTGTTAGTGTAGCTGGGTTTAAAAAAGGTTTGGACAAGTTCCTGGAGGAAAGATCCATAAACCATTATTAAAGAGGACCCATGAAATCCACTGCTTGCCCCAATATAAACACTGAGGAACCTGTGTTCCTTTTTGGGAAACTGCTAAGTACTTGTGACCTAGATCGGCCAATGTTGGAAACAGGATACTGGGCTTGATGGACCTTTGTCTGACCCAGTATGGCATATCTTATGTTTCCCAATCCCCTCAGGCATTCTACACCAGCCAGAAGAGAAATAAATCTGCCTGGCTCACCCGTGGGTCCATGTCGGCAGGAGTGAGGAAGATGGAGGTGCTAATCCTGGTAGGTAGCTTCCGGGATGGAAGAGTTCCAAGAGCAGGTAGAGAGGAATGGTCAGGTGAGGACAGTCACACCACTACAGGACACACTGGGTGGGCTGGGATTTTTCTTTGTCGTTCTTGAAGAGTTTGGCCCTACAAGATGTAAAAACCAGTCCTAGCTCGGACCTGCTGACCTAAAGCTAGTCTGTAATGTCACTTCTTGGGAGGAGAGGGAGTTCAGCCCATAGGACATGCTCTGAGCTGTGAGGTAGGGGGGTCCAATATTTCAACCTGGGTCTGAGGCCTATTGGTGCTAGAAACTTTGTATAACCCAGTTATGGGAATTGCCTTCCAACATCAGCACACCTAGGCTGCCCCATTGCCTGACAGCTGTTGGTAATTAAGCACAGGTCTGCGACTAAAAAGCTGTTTGATCATTTTCATCTAATTTTCATGTATTTTGGTGTGCTGAAAACAAATAAAATATTGAAAAAACTCCTAGACATCATGATTTGCCACATGCAAAATTATCTTCAAATTTATAATTTTTTTTCAAATTACTATTAATTCAAATTACTGTTAATTCACATAAGTGCATTTAAGATATAAAATGCCAAAAAAAACCTTAAAGGGGTTGTCCGAGTTATGTAAAAAAAATAAAAAAGCACTATAAATCTGATGGTCAGCAATATATACATAAGCTAAGCAAGTTTTAAGTCTGTGCTTCTAATGGTAGAAGGGGTTAATCTTTCCTGAAGAATCCAGTGGGAGGGAGACACAGGGCAGATAGCAGCAGTTCCGGTCATTGCAGGGGGGCGTGGCCAGCACTGTGACGTCTCGTGTACAGACAGAGCTGCTCTCTCCTGCATGCCACACTTGTGCATCATCAGGTTCTTGGTTCTAGGCTGTTCACACTTTCATCGCAATTCGTGTTAGCTCGTCATTCTTCAACAGTTATGTTATGGCTCCACAAAAGTGTATTAATTCGCCAGACAGGTTCTGTTTCATGTGTGGTGAATATACAGTGTTGAAACAGCAGAATATTACAGACTTTGTGAAAAAAGTATACTTGCATACTTTGGGCTAAAAATTGGAGATCATGATAAAGTCTGGGTGCCTCAAAGTGTGCAAACGGTGTGTTGAGTACCTCCGAAACTGGTTCAAGGGTAAGAAAAAATCTTTCCGTTATGGGATTCCTATGGTATGGCGAGAGCAAAAGAACCATAGTGACAACTGTTACTTTTGTTCATGCGATGTAAAAGGGTTTAATTCCAAATAGAAGCATTCCATTTCATACCCCAATCTTCACTCGGCAATTTGTCCCATCCCCCATGGCACAGATATACCAGTACCCAAGCCCCCTGCTACCTTGGAAGAGATACCTAGCTCCGATGAAGGTGAAGTCATACCTGAACCAGATGACGAATCAAGTTCTGACTTTGAAGATGATACAATACCAAAATTGTTTTCTCAGGAGGAGATGAATGATTTGGTAAGAGACTTGAATCTTCCCAAAGATGCCGCTGAGTTACTCGGATCAAGGCTGAAAAGCAGGAATTTATTGTTGCCAGGAGTGTCATCTTCATGGTTCAGATATCGTGAAAAGGAGTTCGTTCCTTACTTCGCCCAGGAAGACAAGTTGGTTTATTGCATCGATGTCGAAGGTGTGATGGGTCAATTTAAAATCCAATATGATTCAGAGCAATGGTGTCTTTTTATAGATTCTTCAAAAAGCAGTTTTACTCCACAACAGTTTTTACGCTTCCATACCTGTAGGTCATTCCATACACTTGAAGGAAACCTATGAACTTGGAATTGGTTCTTTGTAAACTTAAATATGAAGACCATGGTTGGCAAGTGTGTGGGGACTTGAAGGTCTTGTGCATGCTGCTCGGGCAACAAGCTGGGTAAACCAAATATCCCTGTTTTCTGTGTCTATGGGACAGTCGAGACCGACAAAATCACTGGACCAAGAAGAGTTGTCAGCCGAGGGTGCTAACAGTCGGTGAAAAAAATGTCCTCCGAGAAACTTTGGTACCTTCCCATAAAGTTCTTCTACCACCTCTCCATATAAAATTGGGATTGATGAAGCAATTCGTAAAATCACTTCCAAGAGATGGAGAATGCTTCAAATACTTGGTCACCAAGTTTCCAGGCCTGTCGGAGGCAAAATTGAAGGAAGGTGTGTTCGTTGGACCAGACATTAGAAGGCTTATAGTTGATCAAGAATTTGTCAATACCATGACGGATCCTCAAAAAGAAGGGTGGATTGCATTTAAAGAAGTCGTACAGAAATTTTTAGGCATTAACAAAGATCCTCACTACAAAAAGATCGTCTGACGAATGCTGAAAGCATTTCAAGCTTTAGGTTGCCTGATGAGTTTGAAAGTACATTTCCTCCAGTCCCACCTTGACTACTTTCCTGAAAATTTGGGAGCTGTGAGTGAGGAACAAGATGAATGATTCCACCAAGACATTAAAGAGATGGAAAGGAGATACCAGGGAAAATGGAGCATTACAATGATGGCAGACTACTGTTGGATGCTTCAGAGAGACATTCCAGATGCTACTCACAAGCATAAATGCACCAAGAGGAGCCTCACAAGGAAGAAGAATCAAGTTTAGTGTGTGTAGGTGAGCTCATTTCAGTTCAAAAAAGGATTTTCATGAAAATATTGTAATAAAGCTTGAATTTTATAAGTCTATTTCCATTTATTTTGAGGTATTGCCTTATTTAACATAGTTGCCTAAATTGTCAGGAAACGTGATGTCCTGTGACAAAATGGAGGTCATTTTCGGATTCAGCGCACCAAAAAACAAAGATTACGTGGAATAACCAAAACAGCTCTTGAAAAAAAATTTTTTGCAGACCTGTTATTGTCCCTTTGACAAGTGCACAGGGACAGAGCAATGAAGACTTAAATTAAAACCAAATGGAGCTTAAAGTTTAAATACATAGGGCCTGATATTCAAAAGGCATTTACACAGTTTATAGCCCTGTAAACCATGTAAATGCTGCTCAGCAGGCTATTCAATGGTTAGTGCCACTGAATATCCCTGATCTTCTCCCCTACATGCCCCGATGCTAACTGCTTAATATCAGGGCGAGTCAGTCTGCAACAGAGACTAACCAGGTAGCAGCGATATTGCACTGCTACCCAGTTAGCTTCTATGGGTAAAGATAGGCCAGCTTTTACAGCACCTATCTTTACTAGTAGAAGCTTAACAGGCAACAGTGCAATATCGCCGCTACCTGATTAGTCTCTGCAGCTTCTGGGCATGTGCAGCGACCACGAATATTCAATGCCGGGGCCGCATATGACTCCGGTATTGAATATTCGGGGTTAGAAGACAACAGCAATGGCTACGTGCTGTACTTGCGCCTAGCTGTCCTAACTCAATATTGGGCCCATAGAATTTGGAAAACACATCTTCAGTGCATCACAAGTGGTTATTTGTATGTCTTCCCTCTGTGGTCCTTGGTGAGCCATCTTTGCAGAATTCAGGCTCACCTGAGCCTAGTGATTCTAATAGCCCCAGACTGGTCTCACAAGGCATGATAACATGGATCTGTTGGTGGGCCTCCCTTTTATTGCCTCAGGATAATAGTCGCCTATAGCAGGGGTCCTTAATAATGGAGGACTCCAGTCCTTTCTCACTTATGGCATGGCCCTTGAGAGGCATAAGCTGTCCAAGGTTTGCTGCTCTGAAGCGGTAGTAGATACCCTGCTTAAGGCTTGAAAGGCCTCGACATCCTTCTTTTATGTTAGAGCCTGGAGGGTTTTCAAGAGATAGTGCTCCTCATTCCCTGGAGGCTAGGAAGGTGAACATAGTTGGTGTTTTTACATTCTGGTCTGTACTAAGGCTTAGCCTTGAACTCTTTCAAGTTTATGGTGCCTGCCCTGGCATATTACAGAGGTTGCATCCAATGGATGTCATTGGCAGCGCAACACTGTTGTCTCCCACTTTCTCAAGGGAGTGAAACAGATCCAGCCACCAATGTGGCTGGTTATTCCTCAGTGGACCCTCTTTGGTGTTGAAGGGACCTCCATTTAGGCCTATTCACAAGGTCTCTCAAGGATTTCACCTTTAAGATGGTGTTTCTGGTGGCTGTAGTGTCCACTAGGCGAGTGTCAGAGCTGCAGGCCTTGTTATGCAGGGAGCCTTGGTCATCTCATTAGCTTCTGTCTCCTTGGGGACTCTCAAAAGTCTTGTCCTCCTTTCCTCTTAGCAAGAGCAAAGAAGGAAAACCTCCACAAGATGAGTGTAATCACCAACTGGAGCAGAAAATCACCATGGACACAAGGGATTAATTACCACTTGTGTTTTGGTGTCCACAGTTCTCCATTCTTGTTGGTGATTCTCATTTCCTCTTAACCAGACTGTTCTCTCCTCAGAGGACCTTCAAAGGAACCTCTCGTTACGTCTAGTGGGCATGCAACAGATGTTGGTAGTTACCAATTCTTTCTGCCAGTTGGATCATCTTTTTGTCCTTGACCACTGCCAACCCTTTCCTTGAGCCTTCAAGTCTTCTCTCATTCAATAGATTAAAGTGGCTATTGTGGCAATGTACCTTCTGGCTGGGAAGTGGGTGCCAGAGGGAATTGAAGCTCATTCAAGTAGGTCACACTCAATGTTCCCTCTAATTTTCTGTAGGCTGTGTGCGCATAAAATATCAGCTGTGCAGCTTTTGAAGGAAGGTTACATTTTTGTGCGCCACATAACGACACTGAGTTATATACTTTAAAATTTGACTACATGTCAGAATACAGTATGTGCACTAGAAAATATTGTAGAACTTGTGAAAACCATAAATACACAACTTTTAAATTTTAAGATGTCTGTTTTCTATCAGAATCAGAACCGTAATTTTTGTGCGCTCTGTTGTAAAGTATGTGCGCTTGCTCGGCGAGGTGTGCGTGTGCGCACACGCGCACAGCTTAGAGGGAACAGTGGTCACACTCCTTCTCCTGGGCAGAGTCCACCTTGCTGTGTCCAAAGGCTACCTGGTTGTCTCTTAGCACCTTTGTGAAGTACTGCAGATTGCATGTGGGAGCCAGAGCAGCTGGTTCCTTTTGGCAGAGCAGTCCTGTTCAGAGCACCATCTTCCTCCCACACAGAGTCCTAACTGCTTGGGTACATACTACTTGTCTGGTCTGGACTAGTCTAGCAGGATAAGGAATGAGAAAGTTTACCTGATAATTTTCTTTCCTTGAATCCTGCTAGACCAGTCTTTGACCCGCCCTGGAAGATTTCTATTACAGGGTGAGGAGCCCTGCTGCCTTTGTTTGTGTTTGTCAGCATGTATGCCTGATGTATTAATTCTGGTAAGAGTCATGTTTTTTGTTGCAAGTTAAATTGTCTGTTATTAATGTTACTCATTATGAGTTTTTCAGTTTACTGCTTGGAGAGTGTCATTCTGTCTTCTCTGTGCTGCACCAACATATATACCTAGTGACGATGTCACTGAAAGTTGCTCAAGTCTACCTCTACCTGATGGCAAAGGAGCATAGCCTACTTTTCTGGATTTGGCTACAAGGATTCAAAGAAAGAAAATTATCAGGTAAAATTTCTCCTTAAATGTTGAATGATCAAACTCATGAGGTAAATATGTATTCTTACTTTAAATCTGTGTTCTCAACCCAGAACCTGGGACCCACCTAGTCAGTTAGGTTTTCAGAATAGCCAAAATGAATATGCATTAGATTTGCATTCACTGCCTTCATTGTATGCAGATCTGTCATGCATATTCATTGTGATTATCCTGAAAATTTGACTGGCTAGGTGCATCTCAAATACTGGGATGAAAACCCCTGTTCTAAAATATGGTATACATGTATTTCTGGAAGGCCCACCCAGAATTTACCTACCATACTAATACTGCTGCTACTAATCATTTGTATAGCACTACAAGGTATACGCAGTGCTCTACAGAGACATGAAAGAGGCAGTCCCTGCTCATTAGAGCTTATAATCTAGTCAAGACAGACAACACAGCAGCTGGGGACTAGGATATGTCTAGGGGAATGGTAAGGAAACACCTGTTTAGAGAGGAGTCTAAGCAGATCAGGATCCAAAAGCAGCCTCAGGGGTGAGTTTTTAGCCTGGATTTGAAGAGGGTCAAAGATGAAGCCTGACAGACTCAAGTGGTTTTTTGCCAGGCATAAGGAGCAGCAAGGTGGAAAGATCAAAGTCTGGAGTTGGCAGTAGAGCGGAGATCCCAAGGAGAGGTGTAGGGAGAGAAGCGAAGAAAGGTAGTAAGGAGCAACAGAATGAATGCATTTATAGGTACAGAAATAGATGGGGACCCAATTAAGCAACTTTAGAAGAGAGTTTACATGAGCATAGTAGGACTGGTGGAAGATTAGCCACACAGCTGAAATTTGACCAGATTGAAGGGGAGAGAGATGATTCAGAGGGAGACCAGCAAGGAGGAGGTTGCAATATTCTAGAGATGGGAGGTGGATAAGGGTCTTAGTAATGTGTTCAGAAAGGAAAGGGCAAATTTTGCTATGTGTTATTGTATGCATCTTTAAGAAGCACCTTTTCTAAACTTGCTACTTATTCCTATATTCTGATTGGGGCTGGCTCAAAGGTTTCTGACACCCTAGGCAGAAACCCCAGTCTCGCTGCCACCCCCCACTGCTACAGATTCAGCCTTGCGGGAGGGGAGGCGGGCAGTGACGGCATTCTATATATGTATAAATGGCACCCAAGGTTTCTAAAATTTACTTCATAATTGGTACATAAAATGGAAGGACCAACAAAGGAAAAGGATGTTCTGCAATCAATACCATCCAAACAGAGAAAACAAAGCCACTGCCACACCAAAAGTATCTTCACACGAGTAGTTTTATTTGGTGACCCGACTTGGCCAAGTTTCATCACTCAGGCCTGTATCAGGGGTCAGTCTAATTTGAAAACATCCAATGACAATGCAGATTGTTGTTCAAAGGTTAATCATAGCCATCAAATTATCAGATGTGGGCATTAAATGGAGGGGACAAGTTGTGGAGAGAGAGGAGCTTGCTGGGTCAGGAAGAGAGTGGTCTCCTGCCTTATGATTAAGATCTACTCAGAGATGGTATTGTATTATCTTGATAAACTTAGGTAATTTAAGTAGAGAAACCTAGCTGCAGCTTTGTTTACAAAGCATTGGTTAGTTATATGTATTTTTTAACTATTTTTCCATCTTGCAGTATGTATCCAATTTATCAGTGTATATTTGTTTTTTCTAAAATACAATAATTTTAAGGTTCCTTTCAGATCTGGCAATGTTGGTTGAGATATGCACTGCTTCACAGGAGGTGGCAAGGTGGGAGTGGATGTTATGATCTTATTTATGGAGCATCTGCATTTTTTGTTTCTCCCCATCCTTCTCTTTAGAGCGTGATGAGTAAAAAAAATCAAGTTTCTTTCGTCCGGCCACCAGAGCCCTCCTTCCTGACCCAGTTTAAGAAGAAGATCGGGTTCCAAGAGGGGCCAACAGTTGATACCAAGGTAAAGGGGACCTGTGTGTTTTTACTGGGCTTGCCTTAGAATGGCTAGATATGTGATCCCCCAAATGTTGCAAGTACTAATGCTGAACTGGTCCCCTGCCCCACCACCAGTATGAGACTTACCCTTTGCCCTGGTACAGCAAGCAAGCAAATTGGCCTAATACTTGTCCTTTCTAGAAATGTGACAAATACCTGCACTCGCAAACTTTGAACTTGTCCACATTAAATTTCATCTGCCATTTGGACG
Organism: Ichthyophis bannanicus; assembly: GCA_033557465.1. Classification (NCBI taxonomy): domain Eukaryota; kingdom Metazoa; phylum Chordata; class Amphibia; order Gymnophiona; family Ichthyophiidae; genus Ichthyophis; species Ichthyophis bannanicus. The sequence goes on from CM066031.1 coordinate 775,308,855, forward strand.
ACCAGTCTTACAATTTATCAAAGTCCTCTTGCAATTTTTCACAATCCTCTTGTTTTAACTTCTTTATATAATTGTCATCTGCAAATTTGATCACCTCACTCATTATTCCCATTTCCAGGTCATTTATAAATATGTTAAAAAGCAGTGGGCCCAGCACAGATCCCTGGGGTACTTCACTATTCATCTTTCTCAGCTTTCTATCTTTTAACCAGTTCCTGATCCACAATACTATACTGCCTCCAATCCCATGACTTTAATTTCACCAAGAGTCTCATGCGGGACCCTGTCAAAGGCTTTCTGAAAATCCAGATACACTATGGACCCTTTGCTAGAAGGGGGTCCTATAATCTTGATGGGGGGGACGGGCGGGGGTAAGGGATGGAAGGATTGCACACAGTGAATGGGAGGGAAGTGGGAAGAAAAATGTGTCTGTTATATTTACTACTTTTTTTCGCTTGGTTAATATGATGCTATTAGTAATCTGTGAACTATCATTAAAATCATCTGTAATACCTGAAGATTGGAGAATGGCCAATGTAATGCTAATTTTTAAAAAGAGTCCCAGGGGTGATCCCAGGAAACTATAGATCGTTAAGCTTGACATCAGTACCAGGTAAAATGGAAGAAACCATTATAAAGGATAAGTGCTGAACATGTAGATAGTCATAGCTTAATGGGAGAAAGCCAACATGGATTTAGTCAAGGAAAGTCATGTCTTATTATTCTGTTTTATTTTTTTGAAGGTGTGAATAAATACGTAGACAAAGGAGAGCAGGTTGATATAGAGCCCGATTCAGGAAGGGGCACGTTCGAGCTGTCCAGATGGCCCTGAGCAGGACGGGCCCATTAGGACCTGATTCTGTAAACTGGTTGTAATTGTTGCTATTTTTTGAGGATTGTTCCTCCAGTTTAGTCCTCAACCTCTGGGTAGTGAACCTCCTCCTGCAGCTTGGAGACTGGGCATGTCAAAAACTCATGACATCACTGGATATAGCCTGCTGGTCTCTCCCATCAGCCCCCAGTGTGTCCAGTCTCCATGCAGCAGGAGGATGTAGTGAGCCTAGCTTCTGGGCTCACTTGGGGGAACAGATAAGGAGCATTTAGTGTGATAAATTCTATTCTAATTTTACTTTTGATTTTTACCTTTAATTTTACTTTAAATTTTACTTTTAATTCAGTTACCTTTGGTTAATTGGCAATCGGGGATTAGTTCCCTTTAGTTGTTAGGAGCAAATTTCCTTATATTTACAGTAATTTTAAATTTGAGCCTGGCTCTAAATTAGTAGCAGCTCTCGCCTTCCCTCCTTGTCAGTTATTTTCACTTGCTGCAGGCATTCGCCGGTGCGGATCTCTCCCTGGACGGTACGGGAGAGAGCTCCGGGACCCGTACAGCCACACGGAAGCTGTGTGAGATGGAGCCTCTCCGTTGCTGTGGGATTTTAATTTTACTCTGTGGAACTGGCTGAGCCTTGCCGTGGCTACCAGGCGCAGCAGCGCAGCTTGGATCGGATGAATTCAAGGCGGTAGGAGCAGGCTGCATGGCTTTCAGCTCTGCAGGTAAGGCCTTCGGGCCCTGTCGGTCTGCTGAGGCCTCCTTTTTGCAGCGGCTGTTCTTGGCACCAAAATTTGTTGGCAAAGGGGCGGCCATTTTCTCTCTAGGTATTTGGACCGCATGGTGAGAGTTGCAGTGAGCTGCCTGTGAGAGGAAGACAGGCAGAATAGCTAGATTTTTAGGTCTAGTGTTTCTTTGTTTTGTTTGTAGGTTTTTTGAGGCTCAGCCTTAAGGGGGCTGTTGTCAGTCCTCTTTATTTTTATTCTTAGTTTTATAGGACAGCAGTTTTGGCATTGATCTGATGCCACATGTTCTTTCCCTCCTAATCATGTCTGAGTGGCATCTGTTAAGTCCCAGGATATTAGGCAAATTGACAGCTTTTAGGTTCTTCAAGAGCAGAGCCCTAACGTAGGTGGAAGGAGGGACAGGCTGGAAGTGTGCGTTTGTGTATTCTATAGTGAAAGTTGCCCAACCTCCTGTGGTTTCACAGGGACAGGTTTAGGAAACCTTAGGATATAAAATATATAATAATGACAGTTAAACTGTCAACCAAGAAGTGCCTGTGCTACGGTCTATGGCCACCAGAGGGCAGCTGGTACACTCAATAGTGCCTTTCTGTGACCGTGTGTATGCAGCCATCATCAGACTGATCTTTGCAAGTCAGGGAAGAAATAACCACAGGGCCACCTCATGGGCACTCAGGGGTTAGTGACTAAACAAGCAACTGTAATGTTCTGCAAATCAAGATTATATGACCAAGATTTAAAGCTCTTAACTTCTGTATCGTTTGTCGGGCTCTGGTGCCCTAAAGGCCACCAGATGGCAGCGCTGCTCATGAATCACATATAGTATTCAGTGCCCCCATCCCTGAGGGGGGTGGTAAAATACGAAATCGTATTCCTCATCAGGTTCACACAGGCAGGAACCTCTAAGACCTCCACTTGCAAGGTTGTCGGTGTATCCCCCTGCTATTTCTCTGACTGCAGGAAGGCCGGGGGGGGGGGGTGCCTGTGTGTTTCATAGCTCCACTTAGCATGCCCTTCCCAGGAAATTCTCATCTATTTCTAGAGCCTGTGCTGTCAGAGCAGGGCTTTAAGCACTTAGCAGGGGCACTGACCCGTCTGTGCCATCTTGTTAAAGGCTGAGGGTGAAGAGAAGGACGTCTAGGTAGCACAGTCTGGGGGCTTAGCGCTCCAGGGCACTGGAAGGTTTCATAGAGGAAGTCAATACTCTGTGTATGCTCCATGCATTCAGCCTATGTTCAGGCATGCTCACTGCACTGTGTTTGGGTGACAGGTGTTGGGTCACCCGTATATGTAGATGTGCATTTTGTATGTACTCAACTGCTTAGGCATGCTTTTTGGGTGCACTCTTTGCAGAGTGAGACTGCATTTCTTTGCTCAGACTATTATCAGACTAAGGTAATTTCTCCAGTAATGGGGGGATGTCAGTTGTAATAAAGTGCGTGAGGTCCGCATGGTGTTACATGGTGTTGGAGATGCAGTCATGGGATCTGCTGTGGAGTGAGCCGTCCGGAGGAGCTAGTGTCACAGTCACCAGTTTCCCTTTCTCTTTGGCCTTTGCTCCCAGATCCTAGCCCCTCTTTCTCTGATGTCCAGGACGCAAGTTCCCTGGCCCACTGGACAATCTATTCTCAGCCTTTTCTCAATGCTGGCAGAAGGACTGGGAGAGCGAGAAAGGAAGACCAGGAACCAGCACCAGCTCTGATGTCTCTCCACTGCCAGTGTTTGCTATGGTCACATATTCCCAGTCAGTTATTTGAGTATACTGATTGCCTACAGGTCAGGGTGGCATACAGTCGATTATGGTATTTCTATTTCCCTTGTCCCTGAAGGGCTCACAATTTATGTTTTGGTACCTGAGGCAGAGGGTTAAGTCGCTTAACGAAGGCCGGAAGGACCACCTGTGGGACCAGAAACCCCAGGTTTTATGGCCCAAGGTTGGTGGTCTCAATTGGAATTCAAACCCTTGGTCCTCTGGCAACTTGCCTCAACCACTAGGCCGCACTGCTCCGTGTGAGCTAGCCACAGGGCCATAGGGCCAGGCGCAGCCTGTTACTTCCAAGGCAGAGACCTTGGGGAGGTTCCATTCATAAGGCTACGAGAAATGCCATACTGGGTCAGACCAAGCTCTTTCAGGTCCAGTATCCTGTTTCCTAGGGTAGCCAATCCAGGTCTTAAGGACCTGGCTGGTTTCCAAAAAGACAAATAGGCTACTCATTACTTGTATCAGGGCAAGCGGTGGATTCATGTATGCTCATATTTTAAGGTTTCCGTTGCATGTACAACAGATGACGCTCTGTTGGGTTGTGTGCCTTGTAGAACATCTTGAATTGGTGAAAGTTGGTATAAAAAAAAATAATTTTATAAATTTTCCAGCTTCTCTAATAAAAGGTTATGGACCTTTCCTCCAGGAGCTTGGCCAAAATCTTTGTTAAACTCCGCTACGTTCGGAGAGCGTTTCGCGCAAGGCTCTTGGAGTACACAGGAGACCCAGTGGTCAGTCAACTGACTAGAAATGCGAGCGATACGCCGGGCGTTGCAGGCGTTGGAAGCTACAGTGACAGGTCGAGCAGTGTGAGTACAGTCAGACAACTCTGCGGCGGTGGCCTACATCAATCGGCAGGGCAGAACCGGAAGTGTGGCCTTGAGGCTGCGGCAGAGGTTCTGTGTGTGGATAGAACTTTGGCTGCCAGTGTTTTCGGTGACGCATGTTGCGGGTAAGGACATTGTGATGGTGGATTTCCTCAGCTGGGTCAGAGTAGATGCCAGAGAATGGGAGTGGCATCCGGAGGTGTTCGCACAGATTGGTCGCATATGGGGACAGCCAGTAATGGACCTCATGGCGGCGTTTCACTCTGCATAAATGGTTCGCTTCTTCAGCGGACAACGCGAAAGGAGGTCGGAAGGCATCGGCACGCTGTTTCAACAACGGCCGTCATCCGGTCTTCTCTGTCTTTCCACCGGGGGCACTCATAGGTCAAGTGGTTCTGCGTATCGAAGCGCTTCGGGGAAACGTGTGGTTGGGGGCCTCGGGCTGGCCGAGGCGCCCGTGGTATGCCTGCCTTATACGGTTGCTCGAAGGGAATCCATGGAGGTTTCAGGCATTGGAGATTGTTGCTACGGAGTTTCCTTCGAATACCTCAGGTGCATCGTTTTTGCTTACGGGGTGGCCATTGAAAGGGCAAGCTTAAGGAAAAAGAGTTGCTCGACAGCAGTCTTTGCCACCTTGCCGCAAAAAAAAAAAAAAAAAAAAGTCTACGTCCCTTGCATATGTGTGTATATGGCACATCTTTGAGGACAGGTGCTCGCGGAGGCACGCTCGTGCAACAGTGTCAGTTCCCTTGGTATTAAGTTTTCTGTAGGATGGGTTTGGTAAAGGCAGGTCCTGGAGAGTTCAGTTAGCAGCTCTGTCTTGCTGTAGGGGCAAAGGACGGGGAGTGGCTCTCATGCACAGGTCAATGTGGTACGCTTTCTCAGGCGGTTACCAGACTGTAGCCCTGTTGTAGGATATTAATTCCACCGGGGAAGCTCAAGTTGGTTTTAGGAGCGTTAGCTAGCACACCATTGGGGCCCTTGCAACAGGCATAGGTTAAGGGTTTTGCCTTGAAGACGGTATGTTTGATGGTCATCTGTTCGGCGAGGCGATTTTCAGAGTTGAACGTTGACCTGTCAGGAATCGTTTTTTATCTGTCTCCAGACAGAAGGTGGCCTGGTGTCTGGTTCCGTCGTTGTTGCCAAAGGTGGTTTCTACATTCACCTAACTAAAATGGTCTCTTCCAGCGCTAGGTGCGGCAGAGGGGAGCGTATTGAACCATAGCTTGTGCTGTTTAGACATCAAGAGAGCACTGCGGCAGTGTTTAAAGGTTTCAGAAACTTTCGCAAGGCGGATCATCTCTCTTCGGGGTGTTCGGAGGGCCCCGCAAAGGGAAGCAGCGGCGAAGGAGTCCATTTCTGGATGGATTGGAGCAGCGAGTGCGTCGGCTTATCTTCTACAGGACCGTACAGTCCCAGGGAGCTTACGAGCTCACTCTACCAGAGTGCAAGCGTCTTCTTGGACAGAGCACAGTTTGGTTCTGCCAGTGGACATCTGTAGGGAGGCCTCTTGGTTGTCTCCATACTTTCAGTAAGCACTACCGCCTAGATATTCTGGCGGCTAAGGAAGCCTTTTTCAGGGAGGCAGTGTTGAGATCCGGCTGGAAAGGTCCCTCCCAATGATTACTGCTTTGATACATCCCAGAGGTTGAGGACTAAACTGGAGGAACAATAAGGAAATAGGAATTACACTTACCTGGTAATTGTTGTTCCTTGAGTAACTACAGTTTAGTCCTCATTCCCGCCCGGGGATGGATTGGTTTACAGTGAGTGGTCCGTTGGGAGAGGTACAAGGCTACATGTGAGTTGAGCCTTTCATTGGTTCTTACTCGTCTTCTTTCTTCATATCTATTTTCTGTCTAGTCTTCTCTCTTGTCCTTGGCTAGGCGAAGAACAGAATACAGAAGGTATGTTTAATAAAAATAAAAAAAAGCACAGATGTCCCTTCTTGCAGGAGAGGGGGTTTAGTTGACAATTCAGTTAGGTTTTGTGTTCAGTTGAGTTTAAGGTTAAATTCATTGTAATAGCTATTTGTTGCTCCTTTGAGTCTGCTTTGTCAATAGTTCACTGGGGGGGTTGATGGAACAGACCAGCCGGCTATATCCAGTGATGTCATGATTTTGACATGCCAGTCTTCCAAGCTGCAGGAGGAGGTGCACTACCCAGAGGTGGAGGACTAAACTGTAGTTACTTGAGGAACAATTACCAGGTAAGTGTAATTTCTATTTTTTTGTTTTGTTTTACAAGAGAATGATTTCCAGTTTGGTTGTTAAACTGGTTACAGCAAAAAAAAAGTGTATTATTTCTAGCCCACTGATCACATAAAAACATGAAATATTATAAGACATTCCCCTTGGCCTCATCATTGCTCTAAAGACATTTTCTATGGTTGTGGTGGTAGCATTTTAACTTCACAGGGAGTGCATCCATACCTGGATGATTGGCATATCTAGGCTAAATAAGAGCTGGACAGCAGGAAGCCCCTGGCAGGGTGATCAAGGTCCTGAAGGGTCTAACTGGGTAGTAGATTTATACCAAAAGTAACTTTGTTCCTTCTCAGTCCCTCATCTCTCGAGTATCTCAAGGCTGACTTTGACACCAGCGTGGACAAAGTCTTACTAACTCAGCGTTGTCAAGTTGCTCCACTAGGTTCAGGAGTTTTGTTCAGTAGCAGACTTTAGGCATGAGTTATCTCTAGCTTCTGGGATTGATGGTGGTGGGCCTGGACTTGGTGCCCTGGGCACAGGCTCACATGATTCCTCTGAAGTGACCCTTTTAGTCTTGGTGACCAATAGGACAGCATTCAAAGAGCAGCTGTGGTAAAAGCCAAAGAAGAAGTCCAGATAGCACCATAACTCCAAGAAACAAGCAACATCATCCTTTACTGGCAGGCAGGGTGAGCAGTTAGCAAATAGCCCCTTTTATCCAGGGAGGGTAATTTTTGAAAATTGCCCTAGTCATGTCATATTATGTGTTTATATGATTGTTGTGGAATGATCCTAATAGTTGATGTTCATTCTCTGAAGCTTGAGGAAGGCATTGGGCTTGGAGCATGAGAATTAATAGAAGGGGCAAAAGAGCTGAAGGTGTGTATAGGACATAGTATATCTTTGCACTGGCCCTATATAGAAAGTGTGCACACAGGCACCACCTTGTCCTACACACACGTAGGGAATGGAGCTGGCAAGATAATTATACTCATCTATCCACCAGAAAGTTGCCACAAACACTGGGCTCAATCCCCATGTTTTAGGGACCGAGCCCAGTCCGGAATGACAGCACACCTCCCAGCGGCTATGTGTTTAGGCTCCCATATAACATGCATGAAGCTGCAACAGTACAATGGCTGCCTATGCCAACTACCCAAACCAGCATCTGGCCCAGCATAGACTACCTGCAAGGACATGCACAGGCCAGCAGTGTGAGTCCCAAGGGAGCTACAGAGAGCTCTTCACAGCATACTCATTGCAAATGGTAATAAAGGGGAAATGTCGTATTTCACCAGCATAGTTACCACTGCTACTGCACTAATTCCATAGTGTAACTGTAGGTGTTACCAAAACTCCACTCTGCCATGTTGGAGGTATACGCCAAAAAGAACTGCAGTACTGAGATCTAGGGCATATCCAGGTCACATATCTCTTAACATAGCCAGTGTTAGGCCTGAGCTACATCTTTCCCTTGATATTGTTTCCAGAACACCACCACCCATAACTGTTGGGCACACCAGCATACAGGCCTGGCTCTGCCCAAAAACCAGTGAAATGGTCTAGGAACTACACTCAGGTGGTCCCAGGCATGTGTAGTTGTCCCCTATCCCAACACATATGCTTTACTTCCTGCAGCTGCACTTTTGCCCTGCCAGGAATCAGAAGGAGGGGAATGCTGATGAGGAGAAAGAAACCATGAAGAAAAGGTCCCAGTCAAAAACAGCTATCAGAATGTTTGTCGGAGTGTCTGACCCAGAGGGCAGAGAAAACCACCTGCCCCCTCGCTGTAGCAGCTCCATTTTAAATTATTTTTTTTTAAATTTATAGTTGAAAACAGCAAGAAACATTTTAAAAAGTAATTTAACAGTCCAAAAGACCACTTGGCTCCAAAGTTGTGCTTTAACGCCGCCCAACACCAACAATGTGCCACGTTTCGAGCCAGTAACCTTAGCCCTGCTTCAGGTTGAAAAGAAAATTAAACTTAATAGACTTGCAAGCCTAGTAGCTGTTTTTGACTAGGACCTTTACTTCATGGTTTCTAATTTTTGGTCTCTGGTTTTGTTGGGACATTGCATAAAGATGAGGAGAAAAAGGCAGAAGTAGCAGTGGAGGCAGTTGAAGTAGCGGAGAAGGTGACAGACTGAGGGGGTCCCAGAACAGATGGAGGAGGGGACAAAAAGGCATCCCACTGGCTGCCATGTTGGTCTCACAGGGGATCAGTGGAGATGAGGGCTTTGTGGAGCTAACTGGCTCCATCATGCATGAAGCAAGGGTGCCATATGTGGCAAGCTACACATTGTGCTCTGTAGCATACCGATTCCCATATATCTGGCCACTCAGGTCAGAACCCTTGCCATAGCACACCTTCATCAGATGCACCTAGCTGGGTATAAACCAAAGTCTTCCAGCATATCAATATCAACTAGGCCTCCCCCTTTAGTAGCAGAGAAGCCCTCCATCATATGTAGCATGGTGCAATCACAGAGATCTCAGGCGTCCCCTGACAAATACCATAGCAACCTCAGCTAACCTTGTTTTACTTATAGGATTGCCACAAAGCACCCTTAATTGTTTCCATCCTTTCACTAAGCTAGGATTGGAAATGTAATCTCTATGGATTTGGACCCTTCTCCAATCCAATGTCTTCCTCACATTTGAATGATATCTTACCACAAGTATCACATGTCCTGGAGGAGATAATCAATACGAGTCTTACAGGTATATTTACTAATCAGCAGTAGCGGCTTCCGTGCGATAAAGCCATGGCCCCATTGACTTCAATGGGACCGCAGCTCTGATATCGCATGGAAGTCGCTACCGCTGATTAGTAAACATACCCCTTTAATTTAGGCATCTTTCTTAATGTGTGGGAGAATGCCATTATTTGGCAAAATCAGATTCCTGCATCCCATCAAATTTTTGACCCATTTTAAATGTGACATTTATGGCAAAAATAGCTGAAAAGATTATAGAACAGCACCTAAATCCCTTTTTAGAGCCAAATACCACTTTATATCCTAAGCAATCAGGATTTAGAACATTACACAGTACAAAAAGGTGTGTCGGCACTACAGTAGTGGTGTACGTTAGCAGGATAGCAGAACACATGGTACTGTGTTTAATTCTTGGAATTTTAAGTATATATGCTAAAAAATGTAATTTTTATAGTGGGTGTTTTGCTCCCCAATGAAACCTACTTATGTAGGGTGAAACCAACAGCAAGGTTGGAGCATTGATTTACTATTTAGATGATCATTCCTGTGCTTTTGAAAGTGATTAGATAATGGTTCGCTTTGAAGAATTGCCAAGAATAAGTGGAGGGACAATTATTTTTAAAAAGTATTACCAGTACAGTCTGTGAGGAAGATATATCGGAAGTTTAATAAAAAGATTCATATGACTTTTTGAAGAAGTTGATTGGTCTGAACATCTGGGCAAAAACTGTTTGGGGCACTCTGTGGGGTATATAGGACATTTTATAATAGCTATTTCATAATCAATAAGGAAGTGATGCTTGATAGTTTGTGTATATGTGTGTATTTTATGTGACTATATAGGGGAATTTAAATTGTATGGTAAATTATTTTCAAGGTTAAAGTACATTTAATTATTAAATATTATAAATAAGAATTTAGACTGGCTGTGTTAGTCTAAAAAACATCACATGCCATAGGGTTGCTGAATAGTTATTTGAGGTGTAGTTTTTTGTATTTATTTATTTGACTATTCTTTGTATGTTAGGATCTCATTATGTAAAAAGATGAGCAACTATCTCACCTTGATGGGGGTAAAACATTTCTTTTGCTGCAGCTAGATTTAACAGCCATGTAGATCAGTCTTCTACTAGCTACAATGAAGGAAAAGGAATTATTGGAATAGCTCTGGCCTGGTTTACATTCTATTTCTATTTCCACTCTTTTAGACTGTAAACTGTAAATTGCTTAAATGTACCACCACCCTCCATGTTGCCATGCTTTGCAGAATACATTCTACAAATGTAAGTTCCAGCAACACCCAGGTCACATTCCCAATATGCCTCTCTTTTTTAGAATCAAAAATCAAGACCAGGTCAAACACACCATCTAAACAAAACTTTTTTTTGTCGGAACAGCCAGCCCAGTAGAGAGAAGAAATCCCTCCCACCGCTGTGGCCTTTCCTTTTTAATCATTAAATTTAACAGCATTCACTTAGCTGAAATTGTAGAGCAAAGGCCGCTTCCACCCAAACAGCAATGCCAGGAACACAACGTGGCACGTTTCGGGGTAATTCCCGTACTACCCCTGCATCAGGTCAAAACACTGCTAAGCAGCCAAAATGCTTTAAAGCTGATCTCTGAAAAGAATCAGACCTTGGGGGGCGGTCTGTTCAGTGATTCTTCCCCATTTGGCTCTGATAGGCTCTCCGGATTGCCAATCATATTGACTGATCAAGATCAGCTGTGCTCACGTTGTGGACGCCACAGAATAAAAACCGTTCTTTTCAGAGATCAGCTTTAAAGCATTTTGGCTGCTTAGCAGTGTTTTGACCTGATGCAGGGGTAGTACGGGAATTACCCCGAAACGTGCCACGTCGTGTTCCTGGCATTGCTGTTTGGGTGGAAGCGGCCTTTGCTCTACAATTTCAGCTAAGTGAATGCTGTTTTATTAAATTTAATGATTAAAAAGGAAAGGCCACAGCGGTGGGAGGGATTTTTCCTCTCTACTGGGCTGGCTATTCCGACAAAAAGTTTTTTGTTTAGATGGTGTTTTTGACCTGGTTTTGATTTTTGGATATATTTAGTTCTGGGTTTTGGTATTAGATGGTGTTTTGTCTCTTTTTTAGAAGCCTGGCTATATTGACACATCAGTATGCACATATGTAAATTATAGTCTTCCTAAAATACTAATTGATACTTGGATGCAGAGAAATGTCTCTTTGGTTGGTGGGGCCAAGCTCCACCCCCAAGTTCCACTTCCAAACTTGAGAGACAACAGTATGTTTCCCTCACTCATAGGATCAGACATTTGGGGACTTCATCTGTGTGTGTCATAGGAAATGTTGGAGGGTGCACACATGTGCATTTGTTAGTGGTTGCATGCATTTGTGTCTTTCAGTGTGTAAGGGAAACTGCTGGAGACTACATGCATGTGTGTGTGTGTACACCATGGGGACTGTCAGGTGCTACATACATGCATATGTGAGTGTTTGTGTGTGTCATGGAGCTTGTTGGGGATTACATGAATGTCTGCATCATGTCGAGTGTCGTGGGCTACATGTATGTGTGTGTACAGGGCTGTGTATGTTAATATCTGTTGAGGATCATGTGTGCATATGCAAACAGCACACTTAGTGTGACAGAGTGATGCATTTCCCCTTCCTTCATTTGCAAAAACATATGTATCTGGGGGTGGGGGGGCATGGAAGAAGAATTCAAAGAGATGTCTCTTTATGGCAGCACGGGCATGGGGTGCCTGTGTGTGTGTATGATGCAGGGAGTAAGGTACTTGTATATATGTGTGTGGTGCAGGGGTGTGGTGTCTGTTTTTGTGTGTGCACTGTGCTGGTCAGGTGCCTGTGGGTGTGTTGCGGGTTGCCTATCTCCAGGAACAAGCAGAAATGAGTCTTCACATATGGGTACGTCAGTACCGACGGAGTCTGCGCGGGAACGCTTCCCAGTGTCCAATCAAAAGCTTTTGGAAGCATCCCAGCACGCCTGCGTGCTGCCTTCCCGCCTTTCCCAACTGCCTCTCCTCAGTTTTCGTTTTTCCGCGGAGCCGGCAGGATGTCCTCCTGTCACTGCAGAAAATTCTTGTTTTATTTCTTTAGTTTTCTTGTGGTCGCAGCTGTCTTCCCGACGCCACCGGTACCGCCGGTGTTTTTCTTGTAAAATCTTCCTTTTCCATGGGATATTTTTTCTTTATAGTGTCCCACGGTCTTAGGCCTTTTAGGCCTCTTTTTTTCCTTCATGGAACCGTCAGACATTTTCTCCAAGAAATGTTCAGGTTGTGGCGGTACAACTTTATTTTTAGACCCTCGAAGTCGGTGTCTAACCTGCTTGGGTCCTAACAGTTTGGTGAGAAGAGGTCTTCAACATCGAGGTTCCCTCGACACAGTTGCCCTCCAACTTCGGGGCACCGTTCCCTTCTTCCACACAGGATCAGGTAACCCAGTGTCTGTTAAGACTAGCCAGTCCTCAAGTGATAGGTCTCATGCACAGCATGTAGACGGCTCTGGCCTTGCCCTCGAGGGCCCACTGGCTTCAAAACCCCGGCGGGAGTCTTTGGTCTCCAAAGCCTATAAGGGGTTTCAGGTTGTTCCTGGGGTTCACCCCCCACAGAACATACCTAAGCCGTGTACGGGGGTGGCATCCACTTCGAGCGGTACCGATACCCCGGCATCGGCACTGGTGTTGGATGAAACACGCCTCACCAGGGATAGTAGTCTGGCGTCCTCGGTGCCTTCGGGACCGGTGGATATTCTCCAGATTCACTTTCCATTATCGGTTCCAACACAGATACTACCACCGACGTCGGTACCCTCCAGACGTACATCGATAGCCTCGCTTCCTTCGGTGCAGAGTCTGGAATCGATCTCCAGTCTGGAGGACTGGGTACCGACTTGCCTTGGTACCGGCTCTCGGCGGTACCGAAGGCTCGGTTCCGATGATTCGGATCCGCAACTCTCGGTTCCCCCGAGGCCGATGGAGTTGCCACTGGTTGACCTTCCTTCACTGGTATCAGACATGGTACTGAAGTCGGTACCACTGTCCTCATTACCCTTATGGTCGGTGCCTTCCATGCTTTGTTTATCAGGCTCTCTGCCCTCGATGCCGAGTTTGGAATCGATCTCTAGTCTAGAAGACTGGGTACCAACAGGTTTTGGTACCGACACCGATCGATACCAGGGCTTCGGTACCGAGGATAGTGGCCAGGGGTTTTCGGTTACCTCGGTACCGATTGAACTGTCATCGATGACTGCTCCGATGTCTGTCGGGCTCGACTGACATCGGTATCGGTATCCACAGTAGCATCGTGGCCGACTCCTGCCATGCTTTTTTCAACAGGATCGCTCCATTCTATACCAAGCTTGGAGTCGATACCTGGCATGGACAATGTGGTAAGGACGGTTGCCGCTCCTGACAGCCAGTACCAGCAACCATCCCTTAAGCATTCCACACTGCACTCTGCAGGATCTTCTATTCCTATATATTTGGATAACCCTGTGGGTGCTCAGGCTAGTTCTTTAGATATAACCTGTCCAAGGGAGATTCCTGTTTGGGATCCCTCTTTTCAGAGTTTCCTCCTGGATATAGCAAGATCTCTTGCCATTCCTATTCCAGGACATGATCCTGCACAAGGCTCTGTTTCTGCCAAAGCAAAGGACAACATAATGCTTCCTTTGCATCATTCCTTGCAGGATCTCCTTCTAGGAATGTGGGAAACACCTTTAAGGGTACCCCCACCTCCCAGGGCAACAGATCTCTTATATCAGGTGCCCCCCTCTCCAGGGTTTCAAAAGACTCAACTTCCTCATCATTCCATAGTAGTGGAATCAGCAATGAGGCAGATAAAGAGTAAGAAAAAGCACTCTTCTTATCCGCCAGGTCGTGAGTCTAAGACACTAGATGCCTTTGGACGTCAAACCTTCCAGACATCTATGCTTTCTGCAAGAATTCTCTCATATATTTTTTATATGAGTCTTTCTCTTGAGGAGGCCACAAAGCAATTACATTTTTTGACTCCTTTCCTTCCAGATTCCAGGAGTACAGACTATTCCTCACTGCTTAAGCATATCCAGAATATCTCTTGGTTTCCTTCTCGTGCTTCCCTAGACTCTTTTGAGTCTGTTAGCAGGACTTCTGCTATAGCTATAGGGGCACGACGTAGGGCCTGGCTCCAAGCTTCAGATTTGGACAAATGGGCACAACAATGGCTGGGACATACTCCTTGCACTGGAGAAAATCTTTTCAACAAGGAGTCTTTACATCAGGTTACTCAGTTGTCCACTGATTTACCTGTTCCTAAGAGTTGTTCTACACCTTCTGTCCCAGTAGGTAGGAAATGTCCTACCAAACTTTCTTCCCACAGGAGAAGGAGGTTTTATTCCTCACTGCCCATCATACAGATGTTCCCCAACAGGGGAGGCATCGTCCTGGTCTGAAGAATCCAACCTCTCACCAGGCTCAGCAAACCCAGCACCTGCAGGGTTTCTGATCAATCATCAGGATGCTTGTGACTCTTGGGGTTAGAATCTACATTTGCTTCTTCTCAATAGAGGCAATCCACTGCTTCATTCTAAACCCTACACATGGATCTCTTTCCAAATGACATCCATTTTTTCTATATTTCTATGAGCTGTCAGGATGTTCATGCCTATAGGTCACAGGTTGCTCCTCTTTTTCCTGCTAGGGAAAGAGGTCTAAACACTATCAAATGATAGGAAAAATACATGCTGGCACAGGAACTTTCTATAGACTTCCTACTTCATAAATCTTCTTCAGCTCCATTCTCTTCACCCTCTTACCAAGTTTTCCTCTGTAAGAGCGGAATTACTTACTGGGAGGCTTTTTCTTCAGCCTCTCTAGTTTTCTCACTTTCCAGTGCGGAGTTTTCCTCTGAGTTACCTCCTCTATTTCAATCTTGCTTTGAGGCAGCTTATCAGACATGTCCAGAGTTTCCTGCTCCTGTTCTGTCTGTTCTTTCTGTTTTGAACAATAAGATTCTTTCTGCTGTCTTGCTAGCAGCTGCCTATGCAGGTACCTTAATGTTTGGACCACTGGTTCTTGTCCACAAACAACCAGATTTGTCCTCCACTAACATTCTGTCTAGCCTTAGTAGTGGCTCCAAGTCAGTGCTTCATCTCTCTTGGAGATTCTCACTACAAGCTTTCTAGATTGTCTTCTGTTTCTGCCATCTCCATTCTCCTGGGTTTGGCAGCATAGTTGGCAGAGATACTGGCTCTCTAGCAGCCAGTTCTATCTCCTCATTCTCCTGCATCATGCTCTCTGCAATTACAGAGAAGTTTTCCACTATGGGCCCTTGCTAGAGAGCATGGGGGGGTTTTCTCCAACAGCTATCCTAGCTGGTTAGAAAAGGCTTTTCAGTCATGTCTCCCATGACTAGAAGGTTCTCCCTTCTTTTACTATCTCCTTTTGATATAAAGGACATAGTCCTTCTCTTCCGTGAAAGCTCAAGGAGTTGCCAGTTCCCTGCTTTGGTCCATAGCATTTCCAATCGGGGATATGCTCGTCCTCATGGTAAGAACGCATGATACTTTTGCCCTTAAGCAGGTCAACATGGTATCTCATCTCTAGGCGTCTGTCTATTTACCATGCTAGAGTCCTGGAAGACTCGGGACTTGCTGGCTGCACATTGATATTATCCTCTGTTTTTTCACGTAACAGTCCTGGTTATTTTTCACTAGCTAGCATTCTTGCAGATCATAACCAAGAGGAATAGATTCTCTATATGTCTTCTCAAGTAGGTTCCACCTCCTTGTTATTAGATGAATCTTTCCTCTCCACATATCCTATGTGAATACCGTACTGTAGGCATATCTCTGTCTGTTTAATTGCAGACACCCATATGTTTTTTGTGTGTATTTTGTGCCCTTCCATATCTCACTATAGATATATTCACTATATATATATATATATATATGTCGAGATATTTTATTATAGATAGATATGTATCCACATACTTATCTATCTCACTGTCTATCCTCATATACCTATATGATTCTGACAGAGGGGCTTTACCCGTACCTATGCTATCTAGCAGGTTTTGGGGTTCTACACACACAACCACTCCTGTGGTAGTCAATTTTTATACCATAACATACGGGTTTAGGTACCTCTGAAGCTCTCCCTACTCCAATATCTCTCCTAGCTTACCCCAGTTAGGAGAGACATTGTGGATCTTCAGTTAATCACAGGCTTAACGCCTCAGGCATTTGTCCTCTTTTTGGGATACAAGGGGTTCCCATACCCTTTCTCCCCACAAGGACTCTGCCTGTTTGTCCAAATCAGTTAGCTTTTCTCTTTTTGCTCCTAAGAGTGAGCCACTCTGCTGCCAAAAGAGTTAAGTTTTTGTCTTAAAGCCTTCCGCTGAAGGCCCACCGTTTTTGTACTACCCCAGTTTTTCCTACTGGGGTTACCTGTTACCTTTCAGGATTCTGACCTCCACTGTTTTTCCTACAGGTTATTACCTCCACTTACAGTGAGGTCCTCTTCAAGGTTCCTCTACTGGGTTTCCCAATAGATCCATGAACCTCTATACGTCTGTGAAATCCTGTCAGGGGAGGTCCATATTGCAATCTTCTTTGCAATATCATTGATTACAATCATCATCCACACATGGACTCCTCTTCAGTCCTATGCTAGGTTAGCTGTTCCACAGCATCCTTTTTTTCTCAACTCCTACTCTCCATCCTCAGGATGCCTGGTGTTCTGGGAGATAGCATGTTCCAACCTATGACATGCTGGGACTCCAGGCATCTCAGCTTGGGAGTCCCCATATGTGAAGACTCATTCCTGCTTGTTCCTGGAGATAGCACAGTTACTTACCTGTAACAGGTGATCTCTGGGAACAGCAGGAATAAGTCTTCACAACCCACCCACCTCCCCAGGAGTTGTATCTCTATCTTTCCTTTTCTCTCTCTCTCGTCTCAGCTTTAAAACTTAACTGAGGAGAGGAAGTTGGGAAAGGCGGGAAGGCAGCACGCAGGCGTGCTGGAATGCTTCCAAAAGCTCTTGATTGGATGCTGGGAAGCGTTCCCACGCAGACTCCGTCGGTACCGACGTACCCATATGTGAAGACTTATTCCTGCTGTTCCCAGAGATCACCTGTTACAGGTAAGTAACTGTGCTTTATGTGCATGGCTGTGTGGTGTGAGGGGAAGGATGCTTGTGTGTGTGGTGTGGAGTTGGCCGGAGTGCCAGAGTGCCTAAGTGCCTTCTGGGGGGGGGGGGCTGTGTCCATTAGCTTATATTCATTGTGCCCTTTCCTCTTTTCTTTTCAGCCTCCAACCCCTTGCACTCTTTCACCCCTCCCTGCAGACTCTCTCCTCCTGCCTTCCCTCACTGTTCCTTACCTAGCCTCTGTTCCCTTCTTCCCCCTTCCATAATCACCCCTTGCCCTCCATTCATTTCTCTTCCCCCAAACCACTGCCCCTTTACATTTCCCTACTTCCTGTAGCACTCTTGCTGGTCTTTCTCCTCATCGACTCCGGGGGAGCAGCCTATTCTGTGGGCACACAGCAGCACTGCAGACCGCAATCGCGGCTCTTTGGTTTGCAGGACAGGCTGTTCTTGAGGGCACATGCACCACTGCTGGCTGCGATCTTCGGCTCATGGGAGCAGCCTGTCCTGCAGCCACACAGCAGCGCTGCAGGCCGTGATGTTGGCGCCTCCCTGCTGTGCTTACTTGCTGGCTTACCGGGTAGCGCTGGCCCTGGCTGCATGTGGAGTGGCACGGCAGAGTCCGTTGCAGGAAGTTAAGGGTTTTAACTTCCCACTGCCGGGCAAAATATTAGTGGGGCCAGAATCTGTGTGAGCCACCCTGTTCTGATGCCTATGCCTGGATGCCAGTATCTACATGTATAAATTACAAACAAGCCTTCTCAAACCACCCCCTATATGTCACCAAAAATGTACTTACATGTGGCACTATGCAAAAGACATTTTATAAATGTATTCAGACATAAAAAGAGCGACTTCCTGTGGTGGTTCTTATCTGGGTATATTGGTGAAATATTTTGATCAAAGATTCAAGATCTTAGGTAGCTTTCAGTAATGTCTGTTATAGTTCTGTACAAAGTCAGCATGATACCCTTTATTATGCTCAAATTTCCAACAGATTAAGGATCTTGTTTGCAAAACTGTTAAAGATTTGGATATTTGTGTTTGGTCCATTGCTCTACAGTTTTGTCCTTTGTTCTCAGCCCTTAAGAGCCTCCAACAAGTCAGGTTTACAGAATCCAATATGCATAGCAGAGATTTGCATACAATGGAGATAGTGGGTATGCAAATCTCTTTCATACATATTTATAGGGGTATCCTGAAGACCTGGCCCTTGGCAGCCCTCGAGGGCTGGGAGTGAAGATCAAGGAGGTATGAGGTGGCTCAGGATGACTGCTCCAGATATTAATAACTTATTGAATATTGTTCACTTATCACTCTCAACTGGAAAGTGTTGCCCCCTCTTTGAAAAAAAACCTTGTGCATCCATTTCAAAAAATCAAATTTGGATCCTTCTTATATTCCAGTTTTGAGTCTGTTGGAGCATATGATATTCCTGCAAGTGCAAGATTTTGTAGAAGTCCACTCCCCTTTGTACCTTCAATATTAATTTCCTAAAGGACCTGAAGTAGAGACACTCACTTTCAGCATCTGATAATTTACTGCAGGGACAGAAGACAGATATCACGTATTAAATTATTTTTGTCTATTTCTCTTTTTGATTCTGTAGATCATGAGTTGTTACTGTTGGGGTTGTGTCAGATAGGGATTGGATTGAGTGTTTTGGCATGGTTCTACTCATATTTGACTAGGCATGATCAGCAAGTTAGAACAGGAATAGAAACATCTGATTGGCTTGAAATAAAACAAGGTGCTCCTCAAGGCTCAATATTAGAAGCCCCTTGGTTTAATCTGTATATGCAGCCTTTCTGTAATGTTCTTAACATTTTTGCAGTATATCATCAATTTTACTCAAATGATATCTTGATCTGTTATGCCTCATGTTTTCAGACAGCGATGCTGTGATTAGCATGATGTGGCTTAGCTATTCATTTTAAATGAGCTAAGGTTATGGTAGTTTGCTGTAATCCCGTGGTTGATCAAATATCTTTGATAATATTAAATGTTACACTTCCCCTAAAGTGAGAAGTGACTATTTGGGAGTTGTTTCGGATACACAAATTAAAAATGTCTTAACTTGTCTATGAAAAAACACTTCTGTTAGCTGCATTCTGATTTTTTTTTGTAGTAAAGTTAATATTTACTCTAATTGTTGACTTGTAAAGGATGTAATTTTATGTTTTGATTTAATTGTCGTGTGCTATCTAAAAAAGCCAAAGTAATCAATTTAAACTGCCTAAAACCATGGGGCCTGATATTCAAAGGAGTTATGTTCCTAACTTTGAGAGTTATGCTGCTAAATTGACCTCTGAAAATTACTAGGGCTGAGCGCCTAAATATTTTCTTAAGATTTCACTAAATGCCTAAATTTAGGAGCATAAAAAGTCTGTGGCAGAGGTGAATTTAGGATGGGAAAAAGATGATAGGAGCTTGGCACTGATTTTCAGCACTAGGTACCTAAATTAGGCTCAAATCTAGGCAAATGAATGGCAGGCCTGAATTAGGATCAATTTTCAGATGAAATCTTCTAAGCATGGCTGAAAATAGGACATACATTTAGGAGCTCAGCTTTTTTTAAAATATCAGGATTATGGTGTTTGGGCAAGGTAAAAAACAACTCTTAAATAAATAAATGGCCAGAGTATGTTTATGTAGCACTATTTTATGACTAGCAGCAGCATACTTATATAGGTGGCACATTTTATGAATGTCCGTGCAAAGTTTCTGTGAAGAGCCTTCCTTAGAAAGTCAAACTTTGTCCAAGGGGAGGTGGATTTGATAGTCAGAGAGGCAGTAGCATGGGCAGTTTTAACTTTTTGGTGGGGCCTGAGGTTAAAATGCAAGGGTACTAAGCAGTGCCAATGTTGATACCACCTGTGGGTATCCTCTCACTGGCCAATGCTTCCTGCCACAGACCGGGTGGGTGCGTCTCCAAAGTGGTGGAGCTATGGCCTACCAGGCACACTTGTAGTTACACCCCTGCAGAGAGGCCGAACACAACGTCTAACAATCAAGCACTCCTTCAGGCCCCAAGTTCAAAAGACAAGTTAGTCAGGCATGTATTCATGACTGAGCGGGTATAAATGTCAGCGGGTGAAAGTGCTGAGGCATTTGTGTATTGCCATTTTAAAATATGGCTTATGGATACACTTGAAAGGACCACTATGGACATGCCTCCTTCCTGTACATTTAAAACCTGGTGTGATGTCATCTACATGCATAGTTTTCTGAAATATATGTATACTTTGTTTTGCACATACAAGTATGATGTTTATATGTGCAAATGGCACCTAAGGTTCTAAAATTGTTCAACAGTATGCATATTTTGAGAATATCTTTTTATGCAGAGTAGAGTAAACTAAGGGGTATTGGGGTCAAATTAATTTGTGCTCTTGCAATTCCTGAATATCACTTGCAGTTAAATGGGTTTTACCTCTATTAGCTTTTATGAATCTCATGTTTGTTTATAAAGAACACTGCAGGCTGAGAGATGCATTTTGGGATACTCAAATGCTTAGGGCTCTTGCTTACATTGGTATGCCATTTTCTAAAAGTGAAAGAACCACATGTTAATAGAATGGATTTGTAGTATATTTTTTTGGCACTTGGTCTACCTTTATAATTTCAGCAAGAGATGACTTTCCTCAGTTCTGAGGGATGTGAAGTCACCCAATCCTCCCTTTTGTTTCTCCATCTAGAGGCAGGAGCTCCCATTGTCTGTGGATGATAGCGATGGTAGTGACAAGGAAGATGAGAAACCACAAGTGGTGGTCCTGAAGAAAGGGGATCTGACTGCCGATGAAGTGGCAGAAATTAAACAGAAGATCAAGGAAGATACAAAGTCAGGTATTTGCTGTGTCAGATCATTTCAAACTGAAAAGCACTCACTTGAGTGGAGGCAGGCTCCCTATTGTCAGTCAGGGCTCTTACATTGCCATGATCCTGCAGGGATCAGTCCTTGGTCCATTTCTTGTGATAGTGGTGTTGTGGAAGGGCTGTCGGATAAGGTTTGCCTTTTTGCAGATGATACCAAAATCTGCAATAGAGGAGACACCCGGAAGGAGTAGATAACATGAGGAGGGATCTAGCTAGCTAAGCTTGAAGAATGGTTGAAATTTGACAACTGAGATTTAACACTAAAAAATGCAGGGTCCTGCATTTGGGCTGCAAAAATCTAAGAGAGTGGTAAAGTATAGGGGGTGAAGTACTTCTGTCCATGAAAGAAGAGCAGGACCTGGGCATGATTTGTTTCTGATGATTTTAAGGTAGCTAAACAGGTAGAAAAGGTGACTGTGAAAAGCCAGAAGGATGCTTGGGTGCATAGAGAGGAATGACCAGCAGAAAGGAGGAGGTGATATGCCTCTGTATATGTCTTTGGTGCAATGTCATTTGGAGTATTGTGTGCAGTTCGAGACCACAGCTTCAAAAGGATATAAACAGAATGGAATTGAACATAAGAACATAAGATATGCCATACTGGGTCAGACCAAGGTCCATCAAGCCCAGTATTCTGTTTCCAACAGTGGCCAATCCAGGTCATACGTACCTAGCAGACACCAGAAACATGCGCATTACCTAGAGCAGAGTCCCCCAAATGCAGTCCTGGAGGGCCACAAATCATTCAGGTTTTATGCTGTCTCCAATATAAGGCCATGTCAGCATGGTGGCGGAGGGGTGCAGAGGGTGACTACTAAAAAGGTTAGTGGGCTTTGTCATAAGGCACATGGGGACAGACTTAAAAATCTCAATATGTATATATTTTAGAGGAAAGGTGGGATAGAGGAGATATGATAGAGACATTTAAATAACCCTGTGACAAATGCACAAGAGGAGACCCTTTCAATTGGAAGAAAGCTCTTCAACAAGGAGGCATAGGATAAAGGTGAAAGGGGATAGATAGACTCAGGAGTAATATGCAGAAATAATTCTTTACAGAAAGAGTGGTAGATGCATGGAACAGTCTCCTAGTGGAGGTAGTAGAGACCAGGACAGTATCTGAATTCAAGAAAGCACGGGACCAACACAGAAGATCTCTAAAGGAAGAAAAAGGGACTATAGTAGTTGGTATAGAAGGGCAGACTGGATAGGCCATATGGTATTTTTCTGCAGTCATGTTTCTATGATTCAAAAAAATTGATGGCAGGTAAAAGGGCCTTGCATGGTAAACAGAACGTGTAGATCTTCCTATTTTTTTTATAACTAGCATACCAGAGCTTAGCCATGAAAATTGGTGCGCTTACTGCACAATTAAATAGTAGAGATAGGACTGGTGCTGTGGGTTAGTAGCTATGCTGCCATTGAGAGGACCCTGGATTCACTTCTTTGCTCAGGTTTTCTATTCCCTGGGTTTCCCAGGGCTGACAGGAGAGGAAATTCCAGTCATCATACCACAGTGATATTTAGAGGCCATATTAAGGGCTCATGATTATGGAGGCATGATGCTTTGTCCATAGCTGAGGACTTTCAGTGCAATGACTGGACTAAGGAAGATGGAAAGACATTTTAAAAAGGGAAGGGGTAGAAATTCTTGGGTATTTGTAAATGAAGGAATGAAGGCTCATGGTGCCAGATCCCAGCCCTAGTTTCCGTTGAAGTAGAAGCTGAAAAAAAGCAGACAAAAGTTCCTGGTCCCCTTCATTTCCCCCCCCCCCCTCCCTTCTGAAAAAAAAAAATTACATTCAACCAAAATCAGAGAACTAGGGATATGATCAGAGGTGGCATGCTGGAGCCAAGAAACCAGTGAGGAAATATTTCGAGTAATGAGGTTAGTATTGCTGAAGCAGAACTTAGACAAATAAATGACAATGGCATAGTTTGTGGAATCTTGCCAGTAGAATTGTGCTTTTACAAAGTGTACAGATTTTTTTTGTTTATAATGTCTTGTTGAAATAGTGATGTCGTCAGCTTTTTATTGGATAACTGCTTTTTCCTTGTTCATAAAATGCCCTTAACTTGTCCAGCTAACTTTGTCTGTACAATTGCCAGTAAAAGTTATCTCCAGGAACAAGCAGGAATGTAGTCTTCACATATGGGTATTGTCGGTACTGACGGAGCCTGCGCGGGAACGCTCCCCAGCGTCCAATAGGAAAGCTTTTGGGAGCATCCCACAGCACCTGCGTGCTGCCTTCCTGCCTTTCCCAACTGTCCCTCTCCAGTTCTTCGTTTTCTGGAGCCGACAGGTCACACATCCTGTCACTGCAGAAAAAAATCCCTTCTATTCTTTTTTGTTGAAATCTTTCCAGTAATTTTCTCTTCAGGTGCCACGCACCATTTTGGGCACTGGGCCCAACTTTTTCCTTCAAAATGGAAAAACCTGCTTCGGGTTTTAAAAAGTATTCTAAGTGTGGCGGTACCATCTCTGTCACCGACACCCATGAGTGGTGCCTCAAATGTTTAGGTCCTGACCTCTCTATTTCTGAGTGTGTTGTCTGTGGGATGATGTCAAAAAGGGGCCGGCAAAACCGAGCTGCTAAGCTTAGCACCCTTTTTCCCTCTGATGCAGCTTCCGTGGCATAGACGTCTTCCTGGGCTTCGTCTTCCTCCCATGGATCTCAGGTAACTAAACAAATCTAGCCAGTCCTCAAAGGGTAGATCTCCTTCTAGACATCAAGATGCCTCTGGCGTTGCCCTTGAGGGACTTTCACCGGCAAAATTGCCCCGGCGGGAAGCTTCAGCTTCCAAACCACTATCGGGGCTCCAGGATGTTAGAGGCTTCAACCTTGACAGAACTACTGGTGCCATGCTCTGGGGTATCGGCTGCTTCTTCTGGTACCGATACCCAGGCATCAGCAGCGTCGATAGACCAGAGATTTTTGGCTATTGAATGCAGTCTGGCGGCTCTTCTCACGGCCTTGATGCCCCTGAAACCGCTTCAGGCAATTCAACTGGTACCAGCACCAACTCTGGTGCCAGCACCGACTGCATCGACATCGGCAGGTATTCTACTGGGACAAAGTCATGCATGTCTATCCGGCATCGACAAGTCGGTACCAGACCACTCCGATGCTGACTTCGATGGGTACCGGTACCGTGCCTTGCACGATCACCCGGATCGGAGATACTTCGAATCCTCGGATGAATCTGAAGACTTTGAAAGCTCTGCCGATGCCAGAGTACTTCTTCCTGAGGATTCCTATTCTCCTCAGCATAGGATGTCTCCAGAAGATATGTCCTTTCAGGATTTTATCCGAGATGTGACTCGAGGTCTTTCCATCACAGTGGCTCCTGAAAAAGAGCCTAGGGCAAAGGAATTGGAAATCTTGCAATACCCTAAAGCTCCCAAGGAGGCAGCTACCTTACCTTTTCATGAGATCTTACATAATCTCATGTTAAGGATGTGGGAAACACCCCTAACCACATCTCCTCACTCTCAAAGACTCAACACCATGTATCAAGTTCCTCCTTGCCCTGGGTTTCAGAAGACTCAATTACCACACCATTCCATGGTGGTGGAGTCAGCTATGAGAAGGATAAAGAGTGCAAAAAGGCATGCATCTAGTCCTCCAGGACATGAGTGTAGGACTCTTGATGCCTTTGGACGTCGAACCTTCCAGGCTTCCATGCTTTCTGCTAGGATCAGTTCCTATATCTTATATATGGGAATGTTCCTTAAGGAGGCCACAGGAGATTTAGAGCTTATGAGCCCTCTCCTTCCTGATAAGAGGCAAGATTACCTCGCCCTTGTCAAACACGCCCAGGATGTTTCCAAGTTTGTGACTCGTGCAGCCTTTGACTGCTTCGAGTGCATAAGCAGAACCTCTGCCATTGCCATAGGTGCATGTGGGATTGCCTGGCTCCAGGCATCTCACTTGGAAATTTGGGTACAGGATAAACTAGGGAATATTCCTTGCACAGGAGAGAATCTCTTTGGCAAGAATTGGCAGGAAAAAGCTAATGAGATAGATGCTGACAATATCACTTTGGATAGATTGTCTAAATCTACTGCTGATCCTGCGAGGAAAAAAAATCCTATAAGAAACCATTCTTCAGTAAGAAGAAGTTTTATCCTTCCTTATACCCAGCAGGGGCATCGTTTAGGTCAGTCTGCCCAAAAGGGACAGCAGCAACAACCTAGACAAAGACAAAAGCAGCTAAGACTCAACCGACTCAGCACTCAGCCTCCACAGGGGCTTTGACTCCTATCTAGAAAACGTTGCCTTCCTGGCCCTGAACGGCCCAGAACCCTCCACCATCCCAGGAAGGTTATGTCATTTTGCCCCAGATGGGGTCAGATAACAGCAGAAAATTGGACTCTGTCTATTGTAAGAGAGGGGTACAAGCTTCATTTCCTCAGCATGCCCCCTTCTACAATGGTAAGACAGTTCAGTTCTCAGACCTCTCTCAATGACCAGTTAGGTCAAGAGGTCACTGTGCTCCTTGTTCAAGGGGCAATAGAAGAGGTGCCCATTCCCCAACGGGGTACAGGGTTTTACTCCCCCTATTTCCTTATTCCAAAGAAAACAGGACAGACCCATTTTAGATCTCAGAATTGAACAAATTCCTGTTCAAAGAGAAGTTCAAAATGATTTCTCTAGGAACTCTGCTGCCATACCTTCAGAGTCAGGATTGGCTTTGTTCTCTAGATCTCAAGGATGTGTACACTCATGTTCTCATCCATCCAACTCACCAAATGTTCCTTTGCTTTCTGTTTCAAGGGAAGCACTACCAATAGAGGGTTCTTCCCTTTGGCTTGGCTTCAGCACCAAGGGTGTTCACAAAATGCATGGCTGTGGTGGCAGCATTTCTCCGCACCCTGAGAATATTCGTCTTCCCTTACTTAGACAACTGGCTCATTCGAGCTCCTTCAGAGCCAGAGGCCAGGCTTGCCCTCTCTCGCACAATGCGCATCCTTCAGTATTTGCGACTTGTCATAAACTTCCCAAAATCCAACCTTGCTCCTACTCAGTCCCTAGCGTTTATAGGAGCTCTGCTGGATACCGGACAGACAAGGGCCTACCTTCCACAGCCCCGCTGCCTTTGCATTGTGCAGTTAGCTTCCCAAGCAGTGCTAAAACCTCACCTCACTGCTTGGGAAATGTTACAGTTGCTAGGCCACATGGCATCCACCGTGCATGTGGTTCCTTATGCTCGCCTCCATATGAGGGCAGCCCAATGGACTTTATCCACTCAGTGGACTCAGGTGTCAGGTTGCCTGTCAGACAAAATGGCAAACTCAGATCACCTCATTTTGTCCCTCCAATGGTGGCAATCACCCCAAAATCTTTTGGTGGGGTCTCCTTTTCAGCAACCCCCACCCCAGGCCACTCTAACAGATGCTTCACAGGTGGGTTGGGGAGCCCACCTGCAAGGCCTCTCTACCCAGGGTACCTGGACTCCACAGGAGGCCTATTTACACATCAATCTCCTAGAACTCGGAGCAATTTTCCTTGCTCTTCGAGTATCACACCCTGCTCAGCTACAAGACAGTCCTAGTTCAAACGGACAATCAAGTAGCCATGTTCTACGTGAACAAGCAGGGCAGAACAGGCTGTCGCTTTGCAACAAAGCTTTGCGACTATGGGCCCTCGCCAGAGAGCATCAGATTCATCTCCTTGCGGTGTTTCTTCCAAGCATTCAAAACTCTTGGGCAGACTCAGTCGAGTTCTGCTTCCACACGAATGGTCTCTCCATGCAGACCAGGTGGCCAAAGTTTTTCAAATTTGGGGAACCCCAGACAGACCTCTTTGCAAGTCCGCTGAATGCCAAGCTTCCCCGGTTCTGTTCCAGAATTCTGGCTCAGGGTTGTCAGGCCAGGGATGCTTTCCTCCTCCATAGGGGGAAGGACGTTCTGTATGCCTTTCCACCCATTCCCCTAATTCCCAAAACCCTGTTCAAGCTTCAGAGAGAGAGGTCATATGATCCTCATAGCTCCACATTGGCCAAAGCAAATGTGGTACCCTCTGTTGATACATCTCTCGAGCTCCGCCTCTGGAGTTAGGATCTGCTCTAAATCTCCTTTCTCAAGAGGACGGGATGCTGTGGCATCCCAATCCCCAGTCTCTGCATCTCATGGCCTGGTTGCTGAAAGCCTAGAACTTCACGGTCTTAACCTTTCCCAGCAGGTAAAAGATATCCTTTATGCTTCCAGGAAGCCTTCCACAAGACGCTGTTATGCATTTAAGTGGAAAAGGTTTACCATATGGTGCTCGCAGAAGGGTCTTAACCCTCTTGCGATACCTCTGTAATCATTACTGGAGTATCTCCTTCATTTATCAAATGCAGTGCTTAAGACCAATTCAGTGAGAGTTCATTTGAGTGCTATTGCAGCTTCTTTCAAGCTTCTAAATGGACAACCTATTTCCTCTCATAGCGAGATTTATGAGAGGCCTTCTTTTAACTAAGCCTCCCATTAAGCCACCACCGGTGGCATGGGACTTAAATCTGGTTCTTGGGCAGCTCATGAAACCGCCTTTTGAACCATTAGCCACTACCTCTTTGAAATTCCTTTCCTGGAAGATCATCTTTCTTATTGCAATCACATCAGCACATCGCATCAGTGAATTGCAAGCGTTGGTGGCTGATTCTCCTTATACAAGGTTCCATCATGATAAGGTAGTCCTTAAGACTCATCCACACTTTATGCAAAAGGTGGTGTCACCTTTTCATTTAAACCAAGCGGTTTACCTTCCTGTATTCTTTCCAAGGCCTCATGCCTCAAATGCAAAAAGGAATTTTCATTTTTTGGACTGCAAAAGGGCTTTGGCCTTTTATTTGCAAAGGACACAGCAACATAGAAAGTCCTTTCAACTCTGTTGCTTTTGATCCTGGTCATTTGGGACTTCCAGTCTCCAAAAAAACACTGTCCAGCTGGATTGCACAGTGTATATCTTTTGCCTATGAGTAAAAACCTTCCTCTTGAAGGCCATGTCACAGCTCACAATGTGAGAGCCATGGCAGCCTCTATGGCTCGTCTTCACTCTGTCTATCGACATCTGTCGAGCAGCTACTTGGGCTTAGGTTCATACCTTCACAGCCCATTACTGCTTAGACAAGGACTCCAGCCGGGATGCCTTGTTTGGTCAGGCTGTTCAACACCTGTTCCATACTTAATCAACTCCTACCCACCATCCCTGGTAGGATGCCAGAGATCCATGGTGGGAAGTGGAGCCCTTTCACAAGGGCACACAACTTCTGGGGCCTTCTCCTTGGCATCTGCAGCTAGGGAATCCCCATATGTGAAGACTACATTCCTGCTTGTTCCTGGAGATAGCAAAATTACTCACCTGTAACAGGTGATCTCCGGGAACAGTAGGAATTTAGTCTTCACAACCCACCCACCTCCCCTAGAAGTTGTATCTTTCCCTCTCTTTGTCTCAGCTTTAAACTCAACTGGAGAGGGATAGTTGGGAAAGGTGGGAAGGCAGCATGCAGGCGCCGTGGGATGCTCCCAAAAGCTTTCCTATTAGACACTGGGGAGCGTTCCCATGCAGGCTCCGTCGGTACCGACGATACAAATACGTGAAGACTAAATTCCTGCTGTTCCCAGAGATCACCTGTTACAGGTGAGTAACTATGCATCTCCTGGAACAAGCAGGAATGAGTCTTCACATATGGGTATCGTCTGTACCGACGGAGCGCTGCGCTGGAACGCTCCCCAGCGTCCAAAAGAAAGCTTTTGGGAGCATCCCACAGCGCCTGCATGCTGCCTTCCCGCCTTTCCTAACTGCCTCTCTCCAGTTCTTTTCTGCGGAGCCAGCAGGTCGTGTTTCCTGTCACCGCTGAAGAATTTCTTATTTTCTTTTATTTTTCTTTAGTCGCGTGTCTGCCTTCTCGATTCCGGACCGGTACCACCGGTCTTTTTTCTTTCTTTAAACAAAAAAAACAAAAAAAAAACCTTTTCATTGCATTTTTTCTTCTGGGGCCTTAGGCCTACAGATATATTTTTCCTCATGGAAAAACCCGCCTCCGGGTTTAAAAAGTGCACGAAGTGCAGTAGCACTATTTCTGTCACTGACACCCATGACTGGTGTCTAAAATGTTTAGGTCCTGACCACTCCATTGCGGATTGTGAGTCCTGTTCCATGATGTCTAAGAGAGGGTTACAAAATCGGGCAGCCAAGCTCAGTACCCTGTTTCCCTCCGATGCAGCTTCTGTGGCATCGACGTCTTCCAGGGCTTCTTCATCCCATGGATCTCAGGTAACCAAACTTAAATCTGGCCGGTCCTCAAAGAGTTCATCTCCCTCTAAGTATCGAGATGCCCCCGGGCTTACTCTTGAGGAATCCACACCGGCAAAATTACCCCGGCAGGAGGCTCCGGCTTCCAAAGCTCTACCTATGGGGTCACAGGTTGACATCGATGACTCGGCCTCGATCAATCACCTGTTACAATGTTCTGGGGTACCGGCTGTTACCACCGGTACCGACATCCAGACATTGGTGGCGTCAATGGATCAGAATATTCCAACCATGTAGCGTGCCATCACGGCATTCATACAAGCTGCAACGCCTACGGTACCGCAACAAACCCCGTTGTCGGTACCGGTACCGGATCCGAAATCTGTTCCGTTACCGGTACTGCTTGCATTGACATCAGCATCGACGGCAGCGGTACGCTATCCAGTGATGCCCATCAGTACCGACTTGGTACTGATTACTCCCGATGTCGATACCTCCCGGTACGCGTATCGGGCTCTGCGAGAGCATCCAGACAGTCAATACTTCGATTCCTCTGAAGACTGATACTTCAGAGGCCTCAATTGAAGCATCGGGGATCCTTCCTCAGGAACCCTCTTCTCCAAAAAGGAGAATGTCTCCTCCTGAAGACTTGTCTTTTCAGGACTTCATTAGGGAGGTGGCCAAAGGCCTGTCCATCTCAGTGACCTCTGAAACTGAACCTAGAGCCAAAAAATTAGATATCCTACAATATCCTAAGGCTCCTAAAGAGGCAGCCACCTTACCAATACATGAGATTCTTTATGATCACATGTTGGGCATATGGGAGACTCCTCTTTCCACCTCCCCTCATTCTAGAAGGTTGGACACCATGTATTGTGTTCCTCCTTGTCCTGGGTTTCATAAGACTCGGCTTCCTCACCACTCCATTGTGGTAGAGTCTGCTATGAAAAAGATCAGGAGTACAAAAAGGCACTCCTCTGCTCCTCCAGGAAGAGAATGCAGAACCCTAGATGCCTTTGGCAGGGAAATCTTCCAGGCCAGTATGCTTGTAGCCAGAATCAACTCCTATAGTCTCTATATGGGGATGTTTCTAAAAGAAGTTACAGATCATCTGCAAACCTTATCTCCTTTTATGTCAGAAGATAAGAGAAGAATATATCACCTGGCTTAAACATGCACAGGATATATCCAAGTTTTCCAACCGTGCAGCCTTTGACTCTTGAGTGTGCCAGTAGAGCCTCGGCTATTGCCATAGGTGCACGCAGAGTTGCTTGGTTGCAAGCCTCTGATTTGGAATCCTGGGTACAGGATGGTCTAGGTAACCTTCCCTGTACAGGGGAAAACCTGTTTGGCAAAGATTGGCAAGCAAAGGTCAACCAGATGGATGCTGAAAATTCTGCTTTAGATAGACTTTCAAAGTCTACTACTGCTCCTTTTAAAAAGGTTGTTCAAAAAAGGATCTTTCCCAAAAAATGGAAATTTTCTTCTGGTTATGGTCAAGCCTCTTCTCAAGGTCGTTTTGCTACAAAGACAGCAACCAAAACAGGCCAAACCTCAGGCTGCGAGGACTGCTACGGCCCAACAGCCTCAGCCTCCTCAGGGCCTTTGACTTTCCACTAGAGAACTTAGCCTTTCTGGCTCTAGAACATCCAGAGCCTCTCACCATCCCAGGAAGGTTAGCTCACTTTGCTCCCAGATGGGAACAAATCACAGCAGAGCAATGGACCCTCTCCATCATACGGGATGGGTACAAGCTTCATTTCTTAAACCTTCCTCCTCACATCATGGTGAAACAGTTCAATTCTCCAACATCTGTCCTCAACCTTCTAGGTCAAGAGATTGCTACCCTTCTTGCCCAAGGGGCAATAGAAGAAGTACCCCTTCTTCAACAGGGCTCAGGGTTCTACTCCCCCTATTTTCTCATTCCAAAGAAAACAGGGTGCTACAGACCCATATTAGATCTCAGAGAATTGAACAAGTTTCTATGCAAGGAGAAATTCAAGATGACTTCTCTCGGCACTCTCCTTCCATACCTCCAGAGTCAGGACTGTCTTTGTTCTCTAGATCTCAAGGATGTGTACACCCATATTCTCATCCATCCAACACACAGAAGGTTCCTTTGGTTCCTTTACCAAGGAAAGCACTACCAATACAAAGTGTTTCCTTTCGGTCTGGCCTCTGCTCCAAGAGTGTTCACAAATTGCATGGCAGTAGTAGCTGCATTCCTGCGCACTCTAGGAATATTCGTATTCCCATATCTGGACGACTGGCTCATCTGAGCTCCATCCCAGTCAGAGGCCCAGACTTCCCTGGCCTGCACAAGGCGTGTTCTTCAGTATCTGGGACTGGTAATCAACATTCCAAAATCCCATCTCACCCCTACTCAGTCTCTAGAGTTCATAGGGGCCTTACTGGATACCACAACTGCAAGGGCCTATCTTCCCCAGGCCCGTTGCCTACGCTTGGTGCAGTTAGCCTCCCAGATTCAGTTAAAATCCCATTTAACTGCTCGAGAGATGTTGCAACTCTTAGGCCACATGGCATCCACGGTGCATGTGGTTCCTTATGCTGGCCTTCACATGAGGACAGCTCAGTGGACTCTATCCACCCAATGGACCCAGGCCTCAGGTTGCCTGTCAGACAAAATAGCAACCTCCAGTTGCCTCTTTTGGTCCCTCCACTGGTGGAAGTCCACTCAAAATCTGTTGCTGGGGTCCCCCTTTCAACAGGTGTTACCCCAAGCAACCCTTACAACAGATGCCTCTCCAAAGGGTTGGGGAGCTCATCTACAAGATCTCTCCACCCAGGGCATCTGGTCTCCACAGGAGACATCTCTACATATCAACCTCTTGGAGCTCAGAGCAATCTTTCTAGCTCTCAGAGTCTTCCACTCCCTGCTCAGCTACAAGACAGTCCTCATCCACATGGACAACCAGGTAGCCATGTTCTACGTGAACAAGCAGGGAGGGACTGGCTCTGTCGCTTTGCAACGAAGCTCTGAGATTGTGGGCCTTCACCAGAGAGCATCAAATCCACCTCATGGCAGTGTATCTTCCAGGGGTTCAAAACTCTTGGGCAGACAGACTCAGTCGAGTTCTGCTTCCGCATGAATGGTCCCTCCATGGGGACCAGATAGCCAGGATATTTCGGATTTGGGGTACCCCAGACAGACCTGTTTGCAAGTCCGTGGAATGCCAAACTTCCCCGGTTTTGTTCCAGGATTCCATGTCAGGGAGTTCAGGCCAGGGATGCCTTCCTCCTTCATTGGGGGCAAGACTTCCTCTATGCCTTTCCACCTATTCCCCTCATCCCCAAGACTCTGTTCAAGCTCCAGAGACAAGGGGTCTATGATCCTCATAGCACCACTTTGGCCACGCCAAGTGTGGTATCCTCTACTTCTGCATCTCTCAAGCTCCCTCCCTAGATCTGGGGTCTGCTCCAGATCTCCTCTCCCAGGAGGGAACCTTGTGGCACCCAAATCCTCAGTCTCTTCATCTCAGGGCCTGGTTGCTGAAGGCCTAGACCTTCAGGATTTACACCTTTCTCAGCAAGTAAAGAATATCCTTTAGAATATCCTTCATGCTTCCAGAAAGCCTTCCACCAGACGTTCATATGCTTTTAAATGGAAAAGGTTTTCCATTTGGTGTGCAGAGAAGGGTCTCAACCCTCTTGCAATACCTTTGAATTCTTTACTAGACTATTTGTTGCATTTATCCCATGCAGGCCTTAAAACAAATTCAATCAGGGTCCATTTGAGTGCTATTGCAGCATCCCTTAAGCCTCTCAATGGACAACCTATTTCCTCTCATCCTCTTATAGCAAGATTCATGAGAGGCCTTCTTTTGACTAAACCTCCCATTAGACCACCTCCAGTGGCATGGGACTTGAATCTAGTTCTTGGCCAGCTTATGAAGCCACCCTTTGAACCCTTAGCCACTACCTCCTTGAAATTCCTTTCTTGGAAGGTTATTTTTCTCATTGCAGTCACCTCAGCTTGCCGTATCAGTGAGTTGCAAGCTTTAGTGGCTAATCCTCCTTATACAAGGTTCCATCATGACAAGGTAGTCCTCAGAACTAATCCACACTTTATGCCTAAAGTGATCTCACCTTTTCATCTGAACCAGGTGTATTTACCTGTCTTTTTTCCAGGACCTCATGCATCAAGTGCAGAGAGGAATCTTCATACCCTGGATTGTAAAAGAGCACTCGCTTTCTACTTACAAAGGACACAGCAGCATAGAAAGTCCTCTCAACTTTTTGTTGCTTTTGATCCTTCTCATTTAGGACTTCCAGTCTCTAAGAGAACTCTGTCCAATTGGATTGCTCAGTGTATTTCCTTCGCCTACCAGAGTAAGAACCTCTCTCTGGAGGGCCATGTCACAGCTCACAATGTGAGGGCCATGGCAACCTCTATGGCTCATCTAAACTCTGTGTCCATCGACCAAATCTGTCGAGCGGCCACCTGGGCATCGGTTCATACCTTCACAGCCCATTACTGCTTGGACAAGGACTCCCGCCGGGATGCCTTGTTTGGTCAGGCTGTTCTCAAACACCTGTTCCATACCTAATCAACTCCTACCCTCCATCCCTGACTGGATGCCTGAGATTCATGGGTGGAAGTGGAGCCCTTCCCAGGGACTCACAATCTGGGTGATCTCCCAGGCATTTCTAGCTGGGGAGTCCCCATATGTGAAGACTCATTCCTGCTTGTTCCTGGAGATAGCACAGTTACTTACCTGTAACAGGTGATCTCTGGGAACAGCAGGAATAAGTCTTCACAACCCACCCACCTCCCCTAGGAGTTGTATCTCTCTATCTTTCCTTTCCTCTCTCTCTCTGTCTCAGCTTTAAAACTCGAACTGGAGAGAGGCAGTTAGGAAAGGCGGGAAGGCAGCACGCAGGTGCTGTGGGATGCTCCCAAAAGCTCTTTTGGACGCTGGGGAGCGTTCCCGTGCAGGGCTCCGTCGGTACCGATACCCATATGTGAAGACTTATTCCTGCTGTTCCCAGAGATCACCTGTTACAGGTAAGTAACTGTGCTTTTCTGCTGTGTATACAGTTACTTTAGGTCACCTATGTGCAGCCAAAAAATTCTATTCAAATGATTCTAGGCATTTGAGCCCAGTTCTATATATATGTACTGTAAGGTTCCTTTTGTTTTCTAGTTAAGGACTATCCCCACAGCAGCTCACTTCAGTTCTTGTTCTCCTGGTTTGTGACATCAGACAGGCAGTCATCTAATGTCAGAGAGACCAGCACTTCTTTAGTCACTGAATAGTGACTGAAAAAAGTACTATAAAAAGTGATTTTAATTGGAAACTTCCATATCATCCTGCCAGTCCAGACAAGTGGGCTGTATTCTTGTATCAGCATATTGGTGGAGACAAAGAACCAATGAGAAGCCCAGGTTTCAATGACATCTCTCCCATGCTTCTATCTGCCTCGGCCATCAGAGGTTTCCTCAGTATTTTTGTCTCCAGCAGATGGTGGATGGATTTTCTCCTCTGAAGAAAAATCTGAAGATATAAGAGGAAAAGATTGATTAAATGCTCATGAACGACCATCTTGAGGGTGACTCTTTCACTGGAGTGTGACATGGGAGTTTGCACTAGACTGGTCTTTTCGTTAGCCATAGGAGAAGGGAAAATTGGTTCAGCTCCACATGCCTATCATGATAAGAGCCTGTTGAGCAGCCAGAAATTGGAAGGATATGGAAGAGTGCAACAGCCTCGCACAACCTCAATGCCTCCTCCTTCCTCCTCTGTTCATCTCTGCTCTCTCCTGAAGATTATAGAAGGCTCTCAGAGGGATCTGCCTGCCAGCCACTTTAAACAGTGCGGCAAAGCCAGTGAAATAGTTTCAGGGGAGTACAGCTGAGCCTGGCATGGATTCTCTGCCTGGAGCTCTCGGGGTGAGTACCAAGGCTCGACCTCATCATTGTCCTTGTTGGGGACTCCAGATGCAGTCTGCCTGGGATTCAATTCGGGGTGGACTGCTGACGACTATTGGCACTGTGTGCATGTTTCTGAATGAGTTAGTAGCGCTTTTATCTATTGTGCGCTTGGAGGTTGCACAGTCCTGGCATGCATTCTGCCCAAGTGACTAACATGTTCCTACCTTAAATGTGCATTACAGTAAAAATGCAGTTAACGTGTGCCTTTCAAGTCGCCATGACTTTAGCGTGCACTGTTCTGATCCTTGCCTTAATTCTGTCTTCTTCCAGAAAATGTCATTTGGCCTGTGGCAAGCAAGGTGCCTCATCTCCAGATCCTGGACTCTGCTCTTCTTGTATAGCAGCTTCTGAGCCATCACTGGAGGGCTTGCTCCCCCTCTCTCAGCTGGGGGACACAGTTAGTCCAGCCTTGCCTGCTTCAGGGTAGGTGGTGACGGGCGGTACTTTGGGTAAGGATATCCAGCAGGCTGGAGGGTTCAGCGACCATGCTGTGAGCCGCTTCTCATCCTCTAGGGGGTTTGTGGTGGCTATTGCCCCCTGGTGTTGGGGTGTCATTTCTGAGAGGAGAGCTTCTGGACTCTGGATTATCCTCCCTGGAATTCTTTTCCTTTTTTGCAACAGGCCTGGTCCTTCTGGTGTGCAAATTCAGACCTGTGGCTTCTGGGTACCCCTGGGCGCAGTCTCATGAGGAAAAGGTTGAGGGTGAAAGCCCAGTTTGACCCTCTTTGGCTAAGCATCCCCAGCAAGGGGTGCCCCCTGAAGTTGAAGATCAGTTGGGATCTGTTTGATATTTGGAACTGTGCTCTGATGTGGATGAAGAAATACTCTCACCTTCAAAAGATTACACAGGTCTGTGACTAAAAAGCTGTTTGATTATTTTCATCTAATTTCCATGGATTTTGGTGTGCTGAAAACAAATATTGAAAAAACTCCTAGACGTCATGATTTGCCACAACATGCAAAACTGTCTTCAAATTTATCAATTTTTTTCAAATTACTATTAATTCAAATTACTATTAATTAATTCACATAAGTGCATTTAAGATATAAAATGCCAAAAAACCTTAAAGGGGTTGTCTTGAGTTATGTAAAAATATAGCACCGTAAATCTGATGGTCAGCAATATATACATAAGCTAAGCAAGTTTTAAGTCTGTGCTTCTAATGGTAGAAGGGGGTTAATCTTTCCTGAAGAATCCAGTGGGAGGGAGACAGGGCAGATAGCAGCAGCTCCAGTCAGTGCAGGGGGGTGTGGCCAGCACTGACGTCTCGTGTACAGACACAGAGCTGCTCTCTCCTGCATGCCACACTTGTGCATGAATCAGGTTCTTGGTTCTAGGCTGTTCACACTTTTTCATCGCAATTCGTGTTAGCTCGTCATTCTTCAACAGTTATGTTATGGCTCCGCGAAAGTGTATTAATTCGCCAGACAGTTTGTTTCATCTGTGGTGAATATACAGTGTTGAAGCAACAGCAGAATATTACAGACTTTGTGAAAAAAGTATACTTTGCATACTTTGGACTAAAAATTGGAGATCAAGATAAAGTCTGGGCGCCTCAAAGTGTGCAGTGTGTTGAGGACCTCCGAAACTGGTTCAAGGATAAGAAAAAATCTTTCCGTTATGGGATTCCTATGGTATGGCGAGAGCAAAAGAACCATAGTGACGACTGTTTTGTTCATGCGATGTGAAAGGGTTTAATTCCAAATGGAAGCATTCCATTTCATACCCCAATCTTCACTCGGCAATTCGTCCCATCCCCCATGGCACAGATATACCAGTACCCAAGCCCCCTGCTACCTTGGATTAAGATATAATATAGCTCCGATGAAGGTGAAGTCATACCTGAACCAGATGACGAATCAAGTTCTGACTTTGAAGATGATACAAGACCAAAATTGTTTTCTCAGGAGGAGATTAATGATTTGGTAAGAGACTTGAATCTTTCCAAAGATGCCGCTGAGTTACTCGGATCAAGGCTGAAAAGCAGGAATTTATTTTTGCCAGGAGTGTCATCTTCATGGTTCAGACATCGTGAAAAGGAGTTCGTTCCTTACTTCGCCCAGGAAGACAAGTTGGTTTATTACATCGATGTTGAAGGTCTGATGGGTCAATTTAAAATCCAATATGATTCAGAGCAATGGCGTCTTTTTATAGATTCTTCAAAAAGAAGGCTCAAAGCAGTTTTACTCCACAATGGTTTTTACGCTTCCATACCTGTAGGTCATTCTGTACACTTGAAGGAAACCTACGAGAACTTGGAATTGGTTCTTCGTAAACTTAAATATGAAGACCATGGTTGGCAAGTGTGTGTGGACTTGAAGGTCTTGTGCATGCTGCTCAGGCAACAAGCTGGGTAAACCAAATATCCTTGTTTTCTGTGTCAATGGGACAGTCGAGACCGACAAAATCACTGGAGCAAGAAGAGTTGGCAGCCGAGGGTGCTAACAGTCGGTGAAAAAAATGTCCTCCGAGAAACTTTGGTACCTTCCCATAAAGTTCTTCTACCACCTCTCCACAAAATTGGGATTGATGAAGCAATTCATAAAATCACTTCCAAGAGATGGAGAATGCTTCAAATACTTGGTCACCAAGTTTCCAGGCCTGTCGGAGGCAAAATTGAAGGAAGGTGTGTTTGTCCGACCAGACATTAGAAGGCTTATAGTTGATCAAGAGTTTGTCAATACCATGATGGATCTTCATAAAGAAGGGTGGATTGCATTTAAAGAAGTCGTACAGAAAATTTTAGACAATAACAAAGATCCTCACTACAAAAAGATCGGACGAATGCTGAAAGCATTTCAAGCTTTAGGTTGCCTGATGAGTTTGAAAGTACATTTCCCACAGTCCCACCTTGACTACTTTCCTGAAAATTTGGGAGCTGTGAGTGAGGAACAAGGTGAACGATTCCACCAAAACATTGAAGAGATGGAAAGGAGATACCAGAGAAAATGGAGCATTACAATGATGGCAGACTACTGTTGGATGCGTCAGAGAGACATTCCAGATGCTACTCACAAGCGTAAATGCACCAACAGGAGCCTCACAAGGAAGAAGAATCACATTTAGTGTGTGTAGGTGAGCTCATTTCAGTTCAAAAAAGGATTTCTGAAAATATTGTAATAAAACTTTAATTTTATAAGTCTATTTCCATTTATTTTGAGGTATTGCCTTATTTAACATAGTTACCTAAATTGTCAGGAAACGTGATGTCCTATGACAAAATGGAGGTCATTTTCGGATTCAGCGCACCAAACAAAGATTACGTGGAATAACCAAAACAGCTCTCGAAAAAAAATTTTTTGCAGACCTGTGTTAAGAGACCAATGTGATCTGCCTGTTCCGGAAGGAGTAGCTGGTGGAATTGATTGTCTGGGTCTCATTCACCTTGAGCTTGGCAGATGCTCCAGGCGTGGAGCAGGAGCCGAAGGTGCATCCACTCCTGCAAGAGGTGCGGAATTCCACTAGTGTCTTCCCTTTTCTAGAGGTGCTCAAGGGCCTGTTCCAGTTGGAGGAGGATTACCACAACTCCCCACCTAAGGGGCTAAGAGTGTATAAGAGGTATAATCTCCCAGATAAGGAGTGCATTGTTTGTTTGATATTCCCAAGGAGGGTGTGCAGGTCACAGCAGTTACCAGATGGACCATCATTCCTGTGGAAGGCAGATCGTCCTTAGAAGATACTCTGGACCAAAAGGTGGATTCATGTTGAAGAACCCGTTTGCTGTGGGGACTGCTATTCAGTTGATAGTATATGCAGGCCTGACATCTTGAGCTTTGCTCTAGTGGATTCAGTCTCTAACACCAGATGTTTCTAACCCTCTTTTGGAGTCTGCTACGATCTTACTTTCTGATGCCACATATGGCCTTGTATGTCTAGAGGCCATGGATTGTACCCTGTTGATAGTGACATGGCATTGGCTTGGCTCTGAGATGGGGCAACCGTCTCATCTTCAAAAGCCCTGTTACCTATCTGTCCTTAGAGGGACGCTTCAGTTGGGTCCAGTTTGGAGAAGATGGTGAAGGACCTGGATGAGAAAAATTCTGCCTTCCGAAGGACAGGTTCAAGTTGCCTGTGACATGGGCAGGAGCCCCTTTTCTGTCAGCCTCCGTCTGCTCCTTGTGTGCATGCTGGTTGGACTCCCAGGGGTCTTGGACTTGTCATTACTGGCCTAGAAAGCCTTTCTTTCCCTCTGCTAATGGGCTTAAGGCTCGTTCTCAGTCCCTTCATGGAGTGCTTGGGCCCATTCCCTGGTCCCAACCAGAGGAGAACCCTTCCAGGCTATGCAATGAAGTATTGGGGGCCCATTCCCTGGTTCCTCTGGTTGGGGGCAGGCTTTGCCTAGCCTCTTCCTTCAGGAATGGGCCTGGTTCACCAAGGATTGCTGGGTGCTAGTCCCCATTCACTGTGGCTATGTCCTGTAATGCAGAGTCAATCCTGACTGCTTTTACCTTCTCCCCTTGTGGGTCTGCAAACAGAAGAGCCACTTTTCGATCACCTTCGACAAGTTGCCTCTTCTGAAGATAGTAGTGCCCTTTCCCCTGGACGATCGAGGCAAGGGCAGGAATTCCAGCTGTTTTGTAGTACTAACACAGAAGGAAATTCCGGCCCATTCTGGACCTCAAGTGTGTCAATGAGCTTTTACATGTCATGTGTTTCTGGATGGAAACTTTACAATCCATGATTCAAGCGGTGCGCCAAGGGTAATTCCTGGCATCTCTAGATTTAGCAGAGGTGTATTTTCATATCCAAATCCAGGGGATCAGCAAAGTGTCTGGTTTTTGCTGTGCTTGCTCTCCTTCAGTTCGCCGCCCTTCCATTCAGATTCTCTACAGCCCCTAGGACATTCTCCAAGGTCATGGTGGTGGTGGCTACGGCCAAGGGATTTATGTGCACTCGTATCTGGGTTACTGGCTCATCTCTTTCATAGGTGACTCAGGTAGGTCTCTGAATGGTGTCCTTTGATGAGTCTCAGCTGGGTGATAAATTGGGGAAGAGCCAGTTGTGGCATTCCTAGTCCTTGGCGTTCCTGGTGGCACATTGATACTAGAGTATGCGGAGTCTTCCTGCTAAAGGAGAAAGACAGGCTATTGGATTACCTAGCACTGTTCTGTTCGCAGCAGGCTCCCAGAGTCTGGTATGCTCTCCAGCTCCTCGAAATGGCAGCAGCAATAGTCAAGATAGTGCTGTGGGCATATGCTCATATATGGCTGCTTCTAGTGGTCCCCGAGTTCACGGTGGTTCGAGCTCAGGCTCCTGCTCCCAATGATGGTGCTGGGCAGCCTGTGCTGATGGCAATAGCCCAGTCTTTTGATGAAGGGCATGCTGCTGGACAATTGCTCGTGGATACTTTTGATAATGAATGCCAGACTCAGACTGGGGAGCCCATTGCCAAGGCTGAACAGCCTAGACCCTTGCAACAGCAGAGAGGCAGTGTGGTCCATCAACTGCCTTGAGGTGAGGGCCATTAGGTTGGCTGTTCCGTGTTTTCAGCCTCCGGTCGAGGACCAGGCAGTTCAAGTGTTCTCAGGACCACCACCGCGGTGTTATCAATCGTCAGGGTGGCACGAGGAGTGCTGGGATAGCCCTGCAAATGGCTCCCCTATTTGCCTGGGCTATCCTACTTTGTCAGTTCTGCACATTGCTGGGGTGGACACTGTGGAAACAGATTTTATCATTCAGCACTCTATTTCCAGGAGAGTGGGAGTTGAGTCAGGAGGTGTTTCAGTTTCTGCACTGCTAAAGTTGCCCCAAGAGGGATCTGATGGCATCCTTTTCTAATGCCAAAGTGTGACGCTTCAGTTGCCACACTGAGACGGAGTCCGAGGGTGTCTACGACCTGGGTCAACCTTGACTGAATCACCTGCTGTGTTTTCCTTGGTGAGGCGTGTGTTTCAGCGTATGGAGCACCACCCAAGGAGGATTATTCTGGTGGCATCAGATTGGCCAAGGAGAGTGATTCAGAGCTCTGATGCAGGTCCGGAAAGCACCACCTCTTCGTTTGCCTCAGTCTCAGGACCTATTGTGTCAGGGGTCCATTGTCCTGGAGGACTCAGCTCCCTCCTCAGTTATGGATTGGTTCCTGTAAGAGACTATTAGCATGCATGGACTACTCTTTGGCAGTGGTTTTCCACTCTGCTCAGAGCAGGGAGATGGTCTACCAATCTGGCATAAGTGCAGGGCTGGTGCTTTGAGTACTGGTACAGCACAGCCACTGGCTCCTGAGGCGACTTAGGTGCCAACTCTTGGCCTTTTCTGCAGACCGGTCTGGAGAAGTGCCTTTTCTCTTAGCTTCCTGAAGGTTCAGGTGGCAGCTTTGGCCTGTTTCAGAGTTCTGTTGACTGGTGAGTTGCCTCAAACAAATATTTTGTGCCTTCTTCAGGAGGGTTGGCGTCTACTACTACTACTCATTTGTATTGTGCTACAAGGCATACGCAGCGGTGTATATATAGATTCAAGGATACACAAAAGAGCAAGAGACGAAGTAAGTAAGTTCATTATGGAGGTTTTACTTGTATTATGTGATGTTTTATTTAAATGTATACTGTTTTAGATAGTCAAATGGGGCTGTTTTACATTTGTTTTATTTGACGTTCTTTTGAGGTTGTATTTGATTTACTTACATGTATATTTTTATTTAAGCTGTATTCCCCCTGAAGAAGGCGATAGCGCCGAGACGCGTTGGGGTCCTTTATGAATAAACGTCTGTTGATCATCCATACTTCGTCTCTTGCTCTTTTGTGTATCCTGGATGGTGTTGCATGAGCACTGCTCCTAGCTGTGTTTTTCCTGATTAATCAGGAGCCATGTTCTCCCCTTGGAAAGAGGTCCTCAGTTACAAGGAAGATGACTTACAATCTATGTTACCCGAGGACCCATTTTTTACAGAAGCAGCTTCACCAGATATAGATGAAGAATGGGGAGAGCTGATTTGGATGATGAAAAAATACATTAGGGAGGATCTTCATGCAGCATCTCTTCTTGAATATTGCCGGAAAAAGATAATTCCAAGAGGACTTAGAATCCAAAAAGCCCCCGGCATGTTTAGAGATAATAGATTTATGACAGATTGGGTAAAAATACTTAATAAATGTTCTTTAGATCTTATGATCTTACTAATACATACCTCCAAACGCAGGACTGAGGTTCTTAAACCTCAAATAGACTCCAAAATAGAAAAACTTAAAAAACAGGATAAACATGACAATGAAAAGAAGGAATTTGACAAGAATACGTTAGAGTATAGACAGACAACTAAAAATAAGAAAATTAAGAAATACAAGAGGGATGAGGAAGATTATAAACTTAATACGGTTTATTATTGGACTTACAATAAGTCAGAACATAAAGACAGACGCAGAAGCACATCTAACAAAAGACCTTTTAGATCTCCTAGACAACAATCTAAAAATAATTACAATCATAAAGGTAACCGGAAAGATTATAGATCTCCTTCCCCTTATGGTGAAGAAGAAAGAACTTACAAAAGGTCACGCCACCATTCCAATAATCAATTAGATCCATCTGGTTCCTTATTCTCATCAGCCCCCCCCCCCCCACCACCCTCTCGACAGCAGCGTAGTCCAAAGGAGGATTTTCACAAGGAGACACTATGGAAAGGAGGTGGAAGGGGCATATCTCAGATCACCAACCAACTGGCAGCACAACATCTGTCCCAAGGGAGGGGGCGCACACGAGACTCAATAACCAAGAGACAGTTGGATTGGGACCTTTGAGTAGTATTGTAAACCTGTCTAGTTATCAACTTTCAGATAAGGAGATTCAAGTTTTGGAAAAAGGGCTATCCTTTGTCCCAACTAAACACGATAAATTCACCACCCATGTAGAACTATATAAATTCTTTAGGAAATTGAAAACAGACTAGTTCAATAAGTCTGACAAAGATACTTCCGACCCCTCAACAGTTAGAAATCCATCTACATGGGTACCTTCCAATCATTGTTCCCTCTAAGCTGTGCGCGTGTGCGCGTGCACACACCTCGTCGAGCGAGCGCACATACTTTACAACAGAACGCACAAAAATTATGGTTCTGATTCTGATAGAAAACAGACGTCTTAAAAATTTAAAAGTTGTGATTGTAATTACTAGAAATTTTCTGCTTCATTTAGTAATCATCTATTTTCATTTAATTTGATTAAAATCAATGTGGTGTACATACTGTATTCTGACATGTCAAATTTTAAAGTATATAACTCTGAGTGTCGTTATGTGGTGCACAAAAATTTAACCTTCCTTCAAAAGCTGCACAGCTGATATTTTATGCGCACACAGCCTATAGAAAATTAGAGGGAACATTGCTTCCAATGTCAATGCCATAACATATGAACATGTAGTTCTATCCAAGGTGGCACAACTATATCAACAAAAGAGCACTCGTATTTATTACAATCTTACAGGTCCACAAAAAAGTAGCCTTAAAAAATTTTACAGTCCAATAACATTATAATAAAACCGGCTGTCAAAGGTGGAGCCCTTGTGATCCAAGACAGATAATTACATCAAAGAAACATTACGTCAATTGAACAATGAAGAATTCTATGAGAAGATCTATGATGATCCTACACAAGTTTAACAAAAAATTGACACCTTATTGTATATCGGCAAGGAAACTAGTTATCTTACATCTCATGAGATTAAGGTTTCTCATCCTGTCACACCAACTATTTACATGGTTCCTAAAATCCACAAGTTACTTGAAAATCCGCCAGGATGCCCGATCGTGTCCGCTATAGGGTCCTTACTTGAACCCTTATCCAAGTTTCTGGACATATTTTTAAGACCATTTGTATCAAAAATACCATCATATGTACATGACTACACACATCAATATTTTACAGGGGTTTGAAGGATACCATAAAGATCTTTTGTTAGTCATGCTTGACAAATTCATTGTACACGAATATACCTCAACAAGCAGCTATTGAAGTATTAACAAATACCCTGATTCTAAGGCCCAAACCAGTTCACACTCCTACCTTTTTCTTAATACAATTGGCTTCATTGGCAATGATGGAAAACTATTTCAACTTTAGAGGAATTACAAGCAAATTAAAGGAGTAGCCATGGGCTCTTCCATGGCACCAGATGTTGCAAACTTGTATGTCGCCCAATTTGAACAATATTTAGCATTTCATCCTTATCAATCTAATATCCGATTATG
Organism: Ichthyophis bannanicus; assembly: GCA_033557465.1. Lineage (NCBI taxonomy): Eukaryota > Metazoa > Chordata > Amphibia > Gymnophiona > Ichthyophiidae > Ichthyophis > Ichthyophis bannanicus. The sequence goes on from CM066031.1 coordinate 775,353,319, forward strand.
GAAACGGTACATTGACGACGTACTCATAATTTGGGAAGGTACTGAACAATCACTACATAATTTTTTTGTATGGCTCAATACACTGGACCCTAACTTGCAATTTGAAGGGACCTTTAGTACAGACAGTATTTCATACTTAGACTTAATGATTAAAAAAGATAATGGATTCATCACGGATCTTTATCAAAAACTGACAGATCGCAATACTCTATTAAAATATGATAGTTGCCATAATCCGTCTCTTAAAAATAATTTACCAATTAGTCAATTTCTTAGAATTAAAAGACCATGTACGACAGACACAGATTTTGATCATCAAGCAATTAAGATGCATAAAAGATTTGAAGAACATGGTTATTCACAAAAATGTATCAAAAAAGCGTACTTTAGAGCTTTAACAGAACGCTCCTCTCTATTGAAAAAGAAAGATTGACGCAAAGATACAGACAAAATAGTTTGTGCTCACGTTCACACATCTTACTAAAGCAATTGTGACTATTTTAAGACAAGAATGTATTTACTCAACTCTTTACCACAGTTTACTTCCAAACAGCTTATGATAGCGTATAAGAGGAATCCAAATTTGTCTAATATTCTAGTACCGTCAGCCCTTACCAAAAGTAACCCCCCGCCCAAGATTAAAGGTCATTTTTAGTTGCAGAAACTGTTCGGTCTGTCTTCATACCATCACAGCCAAAAATAGCTTTATTCATCCCATTTCTCAACATAAGGTATATTTACACAATTACACAAATTGTAAGACGTCCAATGTAATATACCTGGTTTTATGCCCCTGCAATTTAGTATACATTGGTAAAACCGTAAGAGAAGTATGTATACGTATCATTGAGCATAGGAGCTGTATCCAGAGAAAGATTTTAGACAAACCCCTGGTTTCGCATTGGATTGCAGCAGGTCATAAAATTAGCGATCTAAAGTATTTGGTTTTAAGAAAAGTCACATTAGATTGGAGGGTAGGAGATATCAATAAGGTTTTATTAAAACTTGAGCAACGATACATATATGAATTTAACAGTTTAGAACCCAATGGCCTCAACCAGGAAATGGATCTTTCCGTGTTTCTGTAGATAGATTAATTATAAGATAACTTATTACATTTGGCTAATAACAATGCTGTATGTGTGCAGACATTTTTAGTTGTCTTATTACAGAATTTACTTCAATACATCTATATATATGGCCAGTTTTTATGACTTATAATTATAATTTTATTAATTTTATCTACATAATTGATATTTATGATATTCTTTTTTAACTCATAACTGCAGTATGGTCCGTCTGATTATTAGAATCCATTGAGTCTCTTATGGCAACGTATTAGACATATTGACTAAAATTCATACGGGTTTTTTATCTAGATATTTGTGGGTTACTTTGGTTCGTTATGCAGGTCTTATAAAGTTCCCCAAACAGTCATGAAGTCATGTTTTTCTTTTAAATTTTGATACATAACAGTTCATTTAAAGTTTTTAAAAAAAGTTTTTAAACTTAGCGAAGTTTCAAGTTACAATATATACAAGATACTGTTTTCCCTTACATATATGATATATAAAGATCTTAGTTTTGGAGGAAATATATTATCTTTTGTTCTTTAACTCAGAGCTCAGGAGATCACGTGTGCACATGAGCGGGTGAGGAGCTCCCTCATCGCGCTCCCGGGCCGCCTGTAGAAACTTGCAATTTACTCAGCAATACCGGTCCAATCTTGCCGTGACACCGATCCTCCTGCGCTTACTGTGCTCTGCACCCGGGGAGTCTGGTGGTAGCTCTATACAAATGAGAGCGGTGGTAAAGAGAGACAAAACCGCGGGCCCACGGGACCCCAAAATGGCGGCAGCGGCCCGGGCGGGATCCGTGTTGGACTCGCCGGGGAAGAACAGCGTCGATTCGGGTCCGGATGAGGTTGTGCACGAAGTGGTGAAGATGCTGGAACCTAAATTCGACACGGTCATGCGAAAACTGGATGAGATGGGTGAGAAGTTCGGTGAGTTCGCAAAAAGAATGGACGAGGTCGAACAGCGGGTGACTGTGCTGGAGGAGGGAGAGTTGGCGCTGGAAAGAGCTAATGTGAAGCAGCAGAAACAGCTAGATGATCTGCTACTGAAAGTAGATGATCTCGAAAATCGCTCGAGGCGGAACAACCTACGACTGATTGGTGTACCTGAGTCTTGGACGGGGAGTCAGTTGTTTACCTTGTTTGAGGAATGGCTCCCGCAGACACTAGGCCTTGCAGACCTATAAGGACAGATACACGTGGAGCGAGCTCACAGACTTGGCCCCTTGCGGGAAGACCAGGGCCGGCCGAGGCCGGTGCTGGCGCGTCTTTTGAACTTCCAGCACAAAAATATGATACTGCAAGCCTACCGGAAGAAGAGAGACTTGAAAATCGACAATGCAAAGGTCCTGCTATTTCCATATTACTCGGCCTCCCTAGCTGCGCAGCGCAAGGAATTCGTGCCCATTTGTAGCGCGCTGATTAAGCGGGGAGTGAAGTTTGCGTTGATTTATCCTGCTACTCTAAAGATCTTTTACAAGGGCTCTACCCGATCCTTTGAGCAGGCCGGTGCGGCGAAGAAGTTTGTGTCAACGTTGGCTGACTCTGCTGAGCCGTCTGGGGAGTGAGAAGCTTCTCAGTGGGAACTCTGGCATAGAGTTGACTCGCTGCAGGGCCTTGCGGTGATGTTTTAATTTTTCCACTGCGGAACCGTGGTTGCCACGTGCGGGACATATGACTGTGTGTGCCCTCTATTTCTGCGGGACTTGCCTGGACTGGTTTTGTTGCCACTTCAAGTTTGATTTTATGTAATTTGGCGGCCCGGAGGGGCATTGACTGTGATCTTACTCCTCTAGGGGAGTGCCCTGGTATACAGGGTTCTATATCGGAGATATAGTGGGAGTGGGGAAGGAATGCTTGGTAGTGTGATTGGAGTTGCGAAAGGTAGTTTGTATGGGAAGCGAGTGGATTGTTCAGAGAGATGTGTGTGGTGGGATGGGTGTGTTGAGTGTTGGGGGGGGAGCAGATGTGGATGAGTGAGAAGGGGGTGGGGGTATTGGGGGGGCTTGGCTAAGTCGGGAGGGTTGGGGGAGTTTTGGGGCGGGGGAGGGGGGCATGGTGGGTTGGGAAGGGAAGACCGAAGGTGGGGAAGGGGGTGGGGGGGGAATTGATGTTGTGGTAATTAGAAGGCTGTTTCTATTCTGGTGGATGGTTTATCTTTCACCTGATGCTTCTCCTTTTCTGGTGGGATTTGAAGTAGGCACCTGGAGACGAGGCTGGGCATCTCTAGGTGGGCTTAGTGTCCTATGTTTTGCTGGGGATCATCTTAGGCTGTTGAAATGCTGAATGCCAAGATAATTTCCTGGAATGTGGGGGGCATTGGATCCCTGGTTAAACGCACTAAAATATTGCAGATGTTAAAAAGAAAGGGAGCGCACATAGCACTACTGCAAGAAACACATTTAAATGAGGTTGAACATAGTAAGCTAAAGAGGGATTGGGTGGAGGCTGTATATGGGGCATCGTCAGGGGGTAAGAAGGCGGGTGTGGTAGTGTTAGTGAAGCGCGGAATCCCCTTTGAGGTGGCTAAGCTGCAAGCAGACCCCAATGGCCGATATGTTTTGATAACTGCTAAGCTCTTTAATGAAGTGGTATGGATAGCGAATGTTTATGCACCCAATGTCTGTGATCATGAGTTCTTCAAGAAATTGCTATGCTTTGTTCAAGATGCGGGGACACATAGGGTGCTGATGGCTGGCGACTTCAACTGCCCACATGACCCCTCGCTTGATAAATCTAAGGTAGATGTGCCGGTTTCATGGGCACGTAAGGGTGTGGCCTATCTTTGTAAAATGGGTGACCTCGTGGATGTTTGGCGCTTGCTCCACCCAGGAGCACACGCATCAATCCAGAGCCCATCACATTTGGTCTCGTATTGATAATATCTTGGTGAGTGAGGGTGGGCTCTTGAGGATCGTGAAGGCTGAGATTGACCCGATAGTAGTGTCCGATCATGGTATGGTGTGGGTGTTATGGGATTGTCGGGAGATGCTGCAGAAGAGGTGGAGCTTTCCGGCATATTTGTGTCAAGACAAGGGATTTCAGGTTTTTCTGGAGAAACAGTGGGATGAATATGTCGCCTTTAACGACCAGTCGGATTGTTCTCCGCTCCTGTTCTGGGAGGCTAGCAAAGTGGTCATGCGGGGAGCTATCATTTCCTATACTATTCAACAGCGGCGTCATATGGATCGTAGTATTCTTGTTTTAGAGCGGGGGATCCGGGAGCTACAGAGGAAACTAGGTGGGAGGGCTGAGGGAGCCCTTCAACGGGAATATACGCGTTCTCAACAGGCGCTCAATGAGTTGTTGCAGAGGAGAGCGGGGCTGTCGATGTCCTACTACCGCCATCAATTGTTTAGATATGGGAATCGGATGGGGAGGCTTCTTGCGAAGCTGGTCAGAGAACCTCGGGGGCACTTTTTATCCCTGTTCTCTGGGACGAGCGCGGGTGCTTACAGCACCAGTCGCGGCAGATTGCCGGTATTTTTCACGATTTTTACGAGAGGCTATACAGTGAGGAGGACAGAGACTTTGGTAAAGGTGGGGCGTTCTTGCAGGGCCTGTCATTACCGCAGGTGTCTGCGGAGCAATTAGAACAGTTGAATGCGCCCTTGACGGTGCGTGAACTCCACACGGGGATTATGAGAGGAAAGTCCCATAAGGCACCCGGACCCGATGGTTTTAGTATCGAGTACTACAAATTGCTGGTGTCCCGATTGGCCCCCTCACTGGTGGTGATGTTTGATGCCGCTCATCAGGAGGGAATATTCCCAAGAGATATGCGATGTGCTGATATTAACGTGATCCTGAAGCCAGGGAAAGACGTTCTGGAGCCGGCCTCTTATAGGCCTATATCCCTCATAAATTGTGATGTAAAGATTTTAGCGTCAGTTCTGGCGGGACGACTTAATGGTATTCTGCCTTCCCTTGTGGCTCCTAGACAGGTGGGTTTTGTTCAAGGACGAGAGGCGACTAAGAATATTGCTAGGCTACTTCTCGGCATGGAACACTGCTTGCGGAGAGAGGAAGCTTTATTTTTAGTTAGTCTGGATGCTGAGAAAGCATTCGATAGGGTGGCCTGGCAATATTTGTGGGATGTTTTGGCAAAGTTTGGGATGCGTGGAAACTTCGTGCAGTGGATTCGGGCCCTGTATCAGCGCCCTATGGCACGTGTGGTGCTGTCTGGGGCTGCCTCCGATACATTTGAACTGGGACGTGGGACGCGTCAGGGCTGCCCACTGTCCCCCCTGCTGTTCGTGCTTTCCTTGGAGCCTTTGTTGTATGCTATTCAAAGCCGCTCGGGAGTTCGAGGCATCTCCTTAGGAGATGAAGAAATGAAGATCAGTGCATTCGGACGATATGCTCTTGTGCTTAACGAGCCCACAGTCCTCTTTGGAGCGGGTTCTGCTGCTCATTCATGAGTATGGCGAATTCTCTGGCCTCAAAATTAATGTCTCCAAGTCCGTGGTCTTAGACGTGGGAGGAAGGGGTCGGCCGATGTGGAGAGGTCAGTTCCCACTCATCTGGGCTGGGGGAGAGATCAAGTACTTGGGGATTCAACTACCGGATAATCCAGCAAATTTGTACAAAGCTAATGTCCCCGGTATGCTATGTAGAGCCCATCAAACTTTTAAAAAGTGGCAGGGCCTGCCTTTGTCGCTTAAGGGGAGGATAGCTTTGTTCACCATGGTGGAGATGCCCCGCTGGTTGCATGTCTTACGACTGTTGCCCCTGTGGATTCGGGAGATTGACTGGCGGTGTTTTGAGAAATATCTAAGAGGCTTTTTGTGGAAAGGTAGGCGTGCGCGAGTCCCCTTGCGGGCTCTGATGCGACGACGGGAAGAAGGTGGCCTGATGCTTGCGGATTTGCGGAATTATAATCTTCGCTATTTACTTAGGCATATTTGGTCCTTGGCCAGTGGGAATGAGGGGTGCGCCCCGGTTCAACACGTCAACGCTCACTGTAGGCCCTACCAGTTTATGGGTACTGCATTCGGCTAAAGGACAGCGGGGTGGATCTTCTGGGGGATGGACTTACATGGCAGCCCTGAGGGCGGCGTGGCGGGCAATATGCTCCCGTTTTGGGTGGGACTGGCAAAGGTCGATGCTGTTGCCCTTAGTGGGGAATCCGGGCTTTCTCCCGGGGTTTATGAAACCTAGCGTCTTCCATGAGTGGGTCAAGCAGGGCGTTGTTTGTCTTGGGGATCTATACACCTTAGATGGCTCGCGATTGGAGAGCTTCCGGATGTTGCAGGCCAAGTTTCAGCTTCCCCGGAGTGACTTTTTTGGATATCTGCAGGCTCGGCATTACGTGGCGGGTTTGAGTGCTGCCGGCTCTAGTGAACTCCCGCCGGCTATGTCGGCACGAACTTGGATTGATAAGCTCGATTCCGACTCTCCGGGAGGGCTGGAGTGATGGGAGCTCTTACACCTGGGGGGTGACGCAGCCTACCTCCTGGATCTGACTCGCCGCTGGGAAAAGGATGGTATGGCAGGAGTGTCGGTGGCACATTTACGTGAAGCTTTTGAGGGGATACCGCGAGGTGTCCTCTGGACATACTTGCAGGAACTGCAGTTTAAATTCCTCTGGAGAGCATATACCACGGATGAGTGGGCCTTCCGGGCGGGGCTGCGTGATTCACCGACGTGTGGTTGGTGTGCTTTGACCAAGGGCACACTGCTTCATAAATTTTGGGAATGCTCTAAGGTGCAGAGGCTGTGGGGTCACGCCTGTAGGAAGCTTGCCCATTGGATAGGTGTAGACATTAATTGGAGCAGGGAGGTTTGCTTATTTCTTCGGTGGGGCTCTGTTAACGAAGCTCTTACGCCACCTCAGAGAATGTTGCTGCTCCAGGGTTTGCTGTTGGTGAAGAAAGTTTTGCTGGGTTGCTGGGCCGCATTGTCTCCATCTGGGGTGCAGATGTGGGACAATGCGCTGGGGGAATTGCTTTACATGGAAAAGTTGACAGCTAAACAGCAGGGTGGAAAAGCCTGGGACTCTTTTCTGGAACTTTGGGCGCCCCTTCTGACCCAGTTGCCTACACGAGAATGCAGCCTGGTGATGAATGTCTGATCTTTGCACTGATGTCTGATTGTTTTGCTTTCTCTCCTTTGGCTTCATCTGTGTCTGGCTGCGGCTTGGATGGCTGGGTGACGATACCTCTTTGTTTTCTTTGCCTTCTTTGCTCTTCTGTCATCCTGTGCTTGGCGGGGGGAACAGGATGCCCTGCTGTTTGTTGAAGGTTTCACACCCTACCATTGTTTTTCTGTGATATTTGAGATACATGATGGTGCTTGGGGAAGTTAAGGTGTTAGTACATATTGGGAGATGGTCTTCTTAAATTTGTGGAAGACACTATGGGTTGGGGGGGAGGGGGGTTTCGGGTGGGGTGGGTGGGGGGGAGGTTCTTCCGGTTGTGCAATGTATAGTATGTTTCTTATCATATGCTGCACATGTAGCTACTTTTTCCGTCTTCATGTGTCCATGTGGTATGACTTGAGATTATGTATGCTATGCGTGCACTCCAACTGGCGAGGGAGCTTTGTTGTCTCTATTTTCTTTGTCTCTGTGAGGCTTATCATGGAGGACATGTTCTTGTTTGTATTTCGTTGCATAATTATGTATAGTATCTGCAGTTTTTCAATGGTTTGCTAAGCCTCTGTTTGGGGCATGTGTTTTATATTGCTTTTGTTATACTATACTGGCTTGTACTATGTTTTTTGTACCTGTTGTGGTGGTGTCTTATGGAAAACTTTTGAATAAAAATGATTTGAACTCAGAGCTCAATAAGTTTTGTCTTCAGTACTGTTTAAAATCTATCTAGCCCCTCAAAAATATTTGACTCATCGTGGACTAAAGAATTTGTTTAATTCTTGGATAAATGCAGGTGTACATGCTTATCCCCACCCTCCCCTCTTACCCTTCCCCTCCTCCCTCCCCTCTCTCCTCTTTCTTCCCCCTCCCCCTCCCCTCCGTGTTTTTCTAGTTAGCCTTGGTATAACTTTGGACCATATAAAATTACACAAAAAATGCACATTAGAGTTTAATTTTAAGTTCTTTAAATTTAGCAAGAGAATTTGAGTCGAAATACATGTACAACATTGCTTCCTCATGTACGACAAGAGATACATTGGCCTCAGATTTGCAATAAATCGATCACTGCAAGATCATTTATTGATGCCTATGAGGCTCTCTTTCCGAATGATAAGCTCCACCCACATTTGTCTCTCCTCCCCTTTTGGCACGAATGTTGGTGGTTTTAAAACTAAGCTCTTATCATTCAGGCTTTCTATGCACTCTGATACAGCACTACTGACAAGTTTTTCTTCATCTTTAAAGGTATGATGCCTGCAGTTTATCAAAGTAACCATTATAATTTAGTTACAATATAATGTTCATCACTGCTTTAATACATTGGTTCCCAATATAGTAATGTACGAATAATCTCTTCCTTAGCTTTATAGCAGCGGCTTTCATCTATTTTTGCATATTGACGACAATATAATTCAAAGTCTTCAAGCTCCAGTTAGTAAACTTAGCATGAAATCACTGTAGTATACATTGTGAATTAGCAGTATCAAGTGTTTCCTTTATAAGAACTTTACAACAAAAAACTGTTGACGTTATGTATATAAAACATTTTAAAAAAAATGTATGCAATTCGGGAGCGTAAGAAAGTCTTACACTATACCAGCTGTTATTTGAATAACAAACCTGGTGTTAACAAATATAATAGCCGCTGTACTACTTATTGGTGTCACTCATAGATAGTATGACCTTACTAAATACCTGTCATCATTACCCATATCTGCAATAAGATAGTCTGCATCAAAGACACACATGACTTATTTAGTAATACTCACATATCTGTCATTATTTAATGTTCAAATTGCTTTTAAAAAATTTTTCTAATACAATAAAGCACATATGCTTTTTCCGGTTTCACAATAGAGCTTTCATCTAAAAAACGTACGCAAAAAGCACAAAAAGTTGAGTCCATACGCTCAGGTCAGTTGATCCAGCATGTATTTCTTGCAATACATATTGCATATTACATTAGACATTTTTGTAACTAATCTAGTGCCCGATAACGTAGCTCTCATAACTTATACCTAGTAGAGTTTTAAAGTTTTATTGGTGACCATTTTAATAATATCGTTTATTCAGACAGTTATTTTGACAGTTTCAACAGCTGCCACATTATATAATGATGAAATCAACAAGATTTTACTGAATATTTATCATTTTCATTTGGCAGAAGTTATTTTGCATTAAGTCACTATATGAGATCTTAACATTATATGATGTAGATAAGAACACATACTATTGTGATCTTTAAACCATATATTCATGAGTTATTACTGTTATTTTTATAGTTGTCATGTCTGTTTATTCATTGTTTACGTTATGGTTTAACAATTTTTTGTCCTACGTTTACAGTAACAAGTTCATTATGGAGGTTTTACTTGTATTATGTGATGTTTTATATAAATGTATACTGTTTTAGATAGTCAAATGGGGCTGTTTTACATTTGTTTTATTTGACGTTCTTTTGAGGTTGTATTTGATTTACTTACATGTATATTTGTTTTTAAGCTCTATTCCCCCTGAAGAAGGCGATAGCGCCGAAACGCGTTGGGGTCCTTTATGAATAAACGTCTGTTGATCATCCATACTTCGTCTCTTGCTCTTTTGTGTATCCTGGATGGTGTTGCATGAGCGCTGCTCCTAGCTATATAGATTTAAGACAGTCCCTCATCAGAACTTACAATGTAATCAAGACAAAAAAACATAATGAAACTGGGGACTATAGTATGGTAAGATACACATAAGTAATGGACAAGAGAGTGAGGAGCATCAGGATCCAAAAGCAGCTTCAAAGAGGTGGGTTTTTAGCCTGGATTTGAATAAAAACAGAAACATGATGGCAGAAAGACCACATGGCCTATCCAGTCTGCCCTTCCATATCAACCACTACAATAGTCCTCTTTTTCCTTAAGAGATCCTCTGTTACATGTTTATGAATTCATATACTGTCCTCATCTCTACTACCTCCACTGGGAGACTGTTGCATGCATCTACCACTCTTTACGTAAATAAATACTTCCACATATTACTCCTGTGTCTATCCCCTTTCACCCTCATCCTATATCCCCTCATAGCAGAGCTTGCTTTCAATCGAAAGAGGCTCTCCTGTGAATTTATGCCACAGAAGTATTTAAACGTCTCAATCATATCACCTCTCCCAACTTTCCTCTAAAGTATACATATTAAGCTCCTTAAGTCTGTCCTCATATGTTTTATAACAACCCCGCCAGTGCCGTTGTAGCAACCGGCAGCCTTGGTTTCATCCTGGGCTCCGCTTACAGCGCTCCCACCTCCACAGAGTGGAACATCTCTGGAGGAAGAGTCAGTCTCCGGCTATGTATCAATGCTTTAAGGCTTGCCACCAGCAATACCGCACTGTTATTCAGCAGGCTAAGCGCGATTTCTACTCATCTGCTATAACCTCTGCCCCAAATAGATGCCCCAAATAGATCCCACCAGTTATTTTCCACTCTCCAAACTCTCTTCTGCATACAGTCCTCTTCTATGCTCTCCACTCCTTCACCTCAGCCAGACTCTTTACAGCTTGCCTCCTTTTTCTCCTCTAGGACACAAGATTTACGCGCCTCTCTCCATTTGTCCTCAGCCACTGGCTTCTCCCCCACCCATTTCCCCTCCCTCGGTTTCTCCTCTCTCCCATTCTTGGACTAAATTTTACCCTCTCACCTCTGCTGAACTACTCAAGCTAGTGTCCACCACTCATAAAACTCACTTTGCATTAGATCCTATACCATCTACTTGGCTAGCTGAACCGTCTCTGGAATTGCTCCCCCCATTACTCACTATAATTAATTCCAGTCTTAGTATGGGTATCTTCCCCCACCCGTGGAAACATGCTTTGGTCCGTGCTCTCTTGAAGAATCCCTCTTTAGACCCTCTGTTACCAGCTCATTATCGGCCGGTCTCCAATTTATCCTTTCCCTCCAAACTTCTGGAAAAAGCTGTCTTCTCACAACTCTCCCATCACCTCAATACAACTCACTTTCTGCACCCTTGCTAGTCTGGATTTCGACCAGGCCATAGCATAGAGTCCATCATAGCCACCGTATTGAACGAAATCCACTCTTCTCACGACTGGGGTGATATATCAGTGGTGGTATCTCTTGATCTGTCTGCAGCGTTTGACTTAGATCACTCACTTCTACTCTCTAGGCTACGGGAGGCGGGTCTTCGGGGAACTGTTTGCCATTGGTTTCATTCCTTCTTACATTCTAGGACATTTGCAGTCACCTCTGGTTCCTCTGCCTCTGCTTCACCACCTCACCCTTTGCCGTGTGGGGTTCCTCAGGGTTCTGTTCTCACCTCTGCTCTTCAGTGTTTTCCTAGCCCCATTAGCTCTTATGGTCCAACAGCTCGGCCTGTCAGCCTATTACTATGCCAACGACATCTTTCTACTACATCACACCTCTTCCATATGCCCAGATATTACCATTCTTGACTCATGCCTAGCCATGATCTCCACATGGCTCTCCAATAGCTGTCTTGTTCTCAATGTTGCCAAGACAGCAGCCATTTGGTTCCCACATAGTTCCTTGTCTTTCACTAATTCCTTCGTTCGCAGGTACACTTATCGTTCCCAAGCTTCGCTATTTGGGTGTCCTCCTGGATTCTAACCTGTCTTTCATGATCACGTTTCCCTTGTGTCACGGCGCTGTTTTCTGTCTTCATCGGATAAGGGCAATCAGGCCATTTCTTTCTCCACAAGCCCTCACCACACTTCTGCTTTCACTGGTTATCTCAAGATTAGATTTTTGTAACCTTGTTCTTACTGGTGTTCCTAAATACCAGTGCCATCGATTACAATTAATTCAAAATACTGCAGCCCAGCTTATCTTTCACGCCTATCCATGGGATCACATTACCCCTCTCCTTTCTCAGCTCCACTGGCTTCCGTTAGATTTCCGGATCATATTTAAATTACTCACATTGGTACATCGCACTATTTACACTCACACTCCTCAGTACCTAGTGGATCTACTGACTTTTCACACTCCTTCCCGTAGTTTGCGTTCAGTACACATTAACAGTCTCCACCTACCCTCTCCAACTCAGGCCCACCTGCAATCAACCAGACACTCTTTCTTCTACCTTGGCCCATCCCTTTGGAATTCCCTTCCGCCAGCCCTGCGTTTAGAGGAGTCCTACCCTAAATTTCGGTCCCTTCTGAAAACTCACTTGTTTGCCTCCGCCTTTAATCTCCCTCCCTGACTCTCCTACCCTTCCTTAGCCTTTTCTCCGTCCCAGAGTATGTATGATTGTCTATCGCTTTCTCTTTCTATCCTGTACATGAATTTGTAGTTCCTTTTCTTTACTATTTCCTTTTTGTCTCCTAATATTGTAAACCACCCCGATGTAATGGGGGCGGTATATCAAGTCTCGAAATAAACAAACCAACCATTTTAGTAGCAGCCCTTTCAACCGACTCCAACCTATTTATATCCTTTTGAAGGTGTGGTCTCCAGAATTGCACACAATACTCCAAATGAGGTTGCACCAAAGACTTATATAGAGGCACTATCACCACCTTTCTTCTGCTGGCCTTTCCTCTCCCTATGCACCCAAGCATCCTTCTAGCTTTCGCCGTTGCCTTTTCTACCTCTTTAGCTATTTTAAGTTCATCACACCTAGGTCCCGCTCTTTTGTGGACAGAAGCACTTCACCTCCTATACTATATTGCTCCCTTGGATTGCTGCAGCCCAAATGTACGAACTTGCATTTTTTAACATCAAATCTTGGCTGCCAAATTCTAGACCATTCAAGCTTGCTAGATCCCTCCTCATGTTATCTACACCTTTCTGGGTGTCTATTGCAAATTCTGGTATCATCCACAAAAAGGCAAACCTTACCAGATAGCCCTTCTACAATATCACTAACAAAAATGTTAAGAAAAGAATCAGACAAAGAACAGATCCCTGGGGCACACTACTGGTAACCTTCTCCTCAGAGTGAGCTCCATTTACCTGTACCCTTTGCTGCTTCCCACTCAACCAGTTTCTAACCCAAGCAGTAACTTTAGGATCCATCCCTAGGGTGCTCAGTTTATAAGTTGCCTGTGCGGAACGGTGTCAAAGGCTTTACTGAAATCTAAATACACCACATCTAGGGGTCTCCCTCTGTCCAATTCCCTGGTCACTCAGTCAAAGAAATCAGATTTGTCTGACAAGACCTGCCTCTGGTGAATACATGCTGCCTCGGATCCAGTAATCCGTTGGACTCCAGAAACCTCACTATTTTCTCTTTCAGCAGCATTTCCAATAATTTACTCACCATAGAGGTTAGACTAACTGGCCTGTAGTTTTCAACCATTCTTACAGTATTTTCAGTTTTGTGTTAAGGGACCACATGTGCCTCTCTCCAGTCCTCTGGTACCACTCCCATCTCCAAAGAGGCATTGAAAATGTCGGTCAGTGGAGCTGCTAGAATGTCCAAGTTCCCTCAGTATTCTTGGGTGTATCCCATCTGGTCCCATCGCTTTGTCTACTTTAAGTTTAGCTAGATCCTCATGAACAGTCTTCTGAAAATCGTTCAAGATGGCCCTCGCTTCTGTTCCTGTTTCTGGGTGTTGTCTGAGGTCCTGTTCCTGGTTCTTCATCTGTGAACTCAAACAAATATTTGTTAAGCAATTCTGCTTTATCCTCAGCTTCTACATATTCCTCCCGTTCACCCTTGAGTCTGACAATACCACTTTTGCCCTTCCCCATCTCACTAATATCTGAAAAATGTCTTATCCCCCCATTTTATTGCATTGGCTATTTCCTCCTTTTTGAATCTTTGCTTTCCTGACTACTTCGCTAGCTTTACGTTTTTCCAAATATAGATGCCTGTCTTCTTCTGTGATTTCTTGTATTTCATGAAGGCCTCCCTCATATTCTTCACCTTTTCAGCTACTTTTTTTGAAAACTATAGCAGTCCTTTTGCTTTTACCTTTACCATTTTAACAAAAAGGTTGGTTGCCCTTAAAATATCCCCTTTCAGTTTTGCCCACAGTTTTTCTACATCCCCCAGCCGTTCCCATCCCGCTAACTCCTCCTTGAGGTATTGGCCCATCTTGGCAAAGTTAGTTTTCCTAAAGTCTAAGACCTTCGCTTTCGAATGGATTTCATCAGCCGTAGTCCTAATACTGAACGACACCATCTGGTAATTGCTGGATGCGAGATGATCTCCCACTATATCAAAAATACTTTCACCATTGGTAAGCACCAAGTCCATTATGGCCTCTTCATGTGTGAGTTCTGTTACCAGTTGCCTGAATAGCTCTACCTGTAGAGAATCCAGGATCTCCTTACTTGTAGATGATACTGCAGCAAGGATGTGCCAGTCAACATCCGGCATATTGAAATCCCTTATGAACACCACGTCCCCTTTCCTGGGGATGCTGATTATATCTTCTATTAAATCTCCATCCACCTCTTCTCCCTGTGAAGGATGTCTGTATATCACGCCAATGCAAATATGTTTCTTTTCCTCTTTCTAATTTAACCCACAGTGCCTCCTCTCTCCCTTTTAAGCCCTGTATTTCCATAGCTTTAATATTTTTATGTATAGTGCCACTCCTTCTCCCCTTCTTCCTACCCCTTTCTGAATAAAGTATAGCCTGGTATAGTTACATCTCAGTCATTGTTGTCTATGAACCATGTTTGTTACTGCCACTAAATCCAAGTCAGCCATTCCCATTAAAGCCTCAACATCTGGGATCTTATTTCCCATTCTACGGGCATTTATACACTTTCTTCACCTTTCCTCAACAAATCTAGTTTAAAGCCCTCTTCAGTAGGTTAGTCAGTCTGCTACTGAAGACATATCCACCCTTCTTGGACAGATGGACGCCATCTCTGCTCTCCAACCCTTGGAATAGCATCCCATGGCTAGAGAAGGGGCCCAGAGCATAGACTCCAATAGTTTGTTCCAGGCATATGGAGCAGCAAGATGGAATGAATGAAGTCTGAGAATTGGCAGTGGTAGAGAAGGGCACAGAAAAGAAATCTGCCAGACGAGCAGTTTTCCTGAGGAGGGGTGTAGGAGTGAGATAAGAAAGGAAAGGTAATGAGGAGCTGCAGAATGAATGCACTTGTAGGTCAGTAGGAGAAGTTTGAACTGGATATGGAAACTGATAGGGAACCAGTGAAGTGACTTGGGAAGAGGGGTTACATGAGCATAGACACATTGGCGGAAGATAAGCCTTGCAGCTGAGTTTTGAACAGACTGAAGAGGAGAGATGATTCAAGAGGAGACCAACGAGGAGCAGGTTACAATAGTCAAGGAAGGAGGTGACTAGTGAGTGGATAAGGGTCTTAGTGTGAGTAGACGGGGAGGGATGAATTTTGCTGATGTTATAGAGAAAGAAGCAGCAGGTTTTAGCCATCTGTTGGATGTGCCCAGAGAGCAATGTCAATGATGACCCCAAGGTTGCGAGCTGAGGAAATGGGGAGGAGTATAGTATCATCCACAGAAAGAGAGACGGGAGGAAGGGGGAAAATGGGTTTAGGAAGATAGATAAGGAGCTCAGTTTTGGCCATGTTCAGTTTCAGATGGCGGTGAAACCTCTAGGCATTAATGTCAGATAAATAAGCAGGCAGAGATCCGTGACTGGATTCCTGGAGAGATTTGAGGTGCAGAGAGGTAGATCTGAAAGTTGTCAGCTTAATGATGGTACTGAAAACCATAGGAGGCAATAAGTGCAGCAAGGGACTGAGTGTACAGAGAGAAAAGTACAGGTCCCAAGACAGAGCCCTGAGGTACTCCAACTGAAAGCGGGATGGCAATAGAGGATCCTCTAGAACATACACTAAAAGTGCACTAAGAGATGAAGAAAACCAGGACAGAACAGAGCCCCTAAATTCAAGCCAGGACAGGGTATCGAGGAAAAGGTAATGATCAATGGTGTCAAAGGCAGCAGAAAGGTTAAGGAGGATGAAGATTGAGTAAAGGCCCTGGGATTTGGCAAGGAACAAGTCGCTGGAGACTGTCAAGAACTGTTTCTGTGGAATGTAGAGGACAAAAAACAGACTGCAGTGGATCCAGAGGGGCTTGAGAGGAAAGATATTCAAGACAGTGGTGGTGAACCACTCGTTCAAGTAGTTTTGAAGCAAAGGGGAGGAGAGAGAGATGCTAATAGCTGGAAGGACAGGCAGGGTCTAGTGAAGGCTTTTTGAGGAGAGATTTATTTATTTATTTATTTTATTTTATTTAGCAGGTATTTGTATCCCGCTCCTTCCAGCGATCACAAGCGGGTAGGATTACATTGAGAAACTGCCGAATCAGGGCAGGTACAATTTTTGTATACATACAGATTGGTTAGAGAAGCAGATCACACAGAGTTTACATTTCTTAGTTATGGGGGAAATCGTTTACAGATCACACAGCGTTAGCATTTCTTAGTAATAGGGGAAGTCATTTACATATGTACATAAAATCCATTACATATATACATTTATACAAGATAGGCTTCCTGTGTTTGCATATGTGGGATTAGATCAGATTGAAATGGTTTTGGAATATGTGCGTTTTGAGCTTTTTTCTAAAGTCTGTCAGGTCACTGCTAGCACGTAGCACTGGTGGGAGTTGGTTCCATAGTGTTGGTGCTACATATGAAAAAGCCCTGTTGCTGGTGTTGACTTTGGTAGATCTAAAATCAGGTGGCGTGTGGAGGATGTTGGTGTTGATGGTTCGTCTGTTTCTGGTAGGGGGTTGTAATCTGACTAGGGTGGTGAGGAAGGATGGTGCTAAGTTGTGGATGAGTTTGAAAGTAGTTGTCAAAATTTTGTATCTTGTACGCGCTGCTATGGGTAGCCAGTGTAATTGAATTAGTACTGGTGTGATGTGGTCACTTAGATTTTTCTTCATAATGACCCTGGCAGCTACATTTTGTGCCATTTGCAGTATGTTCAGAGTTTTCTTAGGTAGCCCTTGAAGGATGGCGTTGCAGTAGTCAAAATGTGGCATGATGAGTGCTTGAGCCACGGATCTGAAATCTTGGGGGTCAATGATGTTCCGAATGGGTTGAAGAACTCGCAGTTTGTGGAAAACTGCTCTGTTGGTCTTTCGGAGGTGTTTCTCCATTTTTAGGTCACAGTCGAATGTGACTCCCAGATATTTTATTTCATTTTTTGTTTGGTAAGTATTGTTGCATAGTGTTATTGAAGAGGGTGGGACAAAGTTCGGTGCTTTGGAGATATACATTACTTCGGTTTTCTTGTGGTTAATTGACATGCTGCTTTGTTGTAACCAGTCTTGCATCTCCCCTATGCAAGTCTCTAGTGGGTTGTAGTCTGGGTTTTGATAGTCGAGTTGTGAGTATAGCATAATGTCATCAGCATAGATGTGGTAATTGATTTTGTGCCGTGTAAAAATTTTGCAGAGTGGTTGCATATATATGTTGAATAGGAGTGCTGAAAGTGCAGAGCCTTGTGGGATTCCTTGTGTTTGGGAGAATGATTCTGCTATTTCGCCGTTGAATTGAACCTGTTGCGTTCGGTTTGAAATGTATGATGAGAACCATTTTAGTGGTGTACCTGATATTCCTATTGATTTTATCCTGTTTATGAGGGTTCCATGGTTAACTGTATCAAAGGCAGCTGAGATGTCAATGAATACAAGTATATACATTTTCTTTTTGTTTTCAAGGCCCTTAAGGAGGTTGTTAAGTAGGACTAGTAATAGTGTTTCTACTCCATGATGTTGTCTGAAGCCATATTGCTGGTCATCTAGAGGAGCACTGTCGTTCAGGTGGTCTTGGAGTTGTATGAGGACCGCCTTTTCAATGATCTTCGCTAGGAATGAGATACTTGATATGGGGCGGTAGGAAGCTGGGTCTTCCCTGTTGAGTGTATTGTTTTTTAGAATTGGTCTTATAACTGATTTCTTTAGTTCTGAGGGCATGATTCCTTGTTGTAGAGATTGGTTGACTACATGTGAGATGTGTGGTGTTGTGTTTAACCGCCTTGATCCAGGTTGCAGGGCAGGGATCTAGTTGGGAGGTGGTGCTGTTTATGCTTGTGATAATGGTTGCAATTTGTTGGGTACCGATTTTATGGAAGTGATTCCATAGCTGTTTTTGTGTTATGATGGTTTCACAGTTGTTTAGAGGTGTTTGTGAGGTTGGGCCTAGGGGGGGTGTGGGACTAGGTGCCGTCAGTTTGGTTGCGTAATGGGATGCCAATGTTTGGGCCTTGATGGAGTTGTTGAGGCTGTCGTTCTGGTCTGTTTTGGTTAAAGATTTGACTAATTCGAATAACTCTCGTGGACGGTTTATCGCCTTGTTTAGGAGGTTGGTGTGGTGTACCTTCTTGGCGTTGTTTACGTCATTTTTGTATTTTGCAAGAAGGGTCATGTATTTGGCTTTGAGCTCGGTGGATTTGACTTGTCTCCACTTTCTCTCTGTTTTCCGGAGTTCCCTCTTTGATTTTATTAGGATTTTCTGTGTACCAGGGTTCCGAGTTGCACTTACGTGAATTAGCTGAGAGTTTTGATGTTGGGTTAGATGCACTTTGAATGCTTGCATTCCACTTGTTTGTTAGTTCATCGAGGTCTGTGTTATCAAGGTCTATGTGGGATGAGATGGTGTTTATGAGGTGTTCTTCGTTTAGTTTGCTGAACTTCCTGATTGGATTGGGCATTCTCATTTCCTTTGCGTTTTTGGGTGGGCACTGTAATTTAATCCTGCAATTGATTTGGTGGTGGTCTGACCAAGGTACTTGGGTTATATTTATTATAGGTGCCTCGTTGTTTGGTTGCAGATTACTAGGTATGAAAATCATGTCTAGGGTATTTCCTTTATCATGGGTGGGGTTGCTCACTATTTGTTGGAAGCCTAGTTGGTCCATGGCTTCAAAGAAGGACTCTGTGTGGGTTGTGGGAATTGTCGCTAGGTTCAAATCTCCCAGAATGATTTGGAATTTTTTACTTTTAGTGGAAGTGATGCTTTCTAGTGTTGTATCTAGTGCTTCGTGCTGTGGTGAGGGAGGTCTGTAGATTAGGCAGATGGATAATGCTATGTTCTCAACTTTGAGTAGGTCGAGATCGGGGTTAGTGACCATGGATGTGTTAGTAAGTTGTAGGTTGGTTTTGGCTGCTATGAGGACTCCGCCTCCTCTTTTGTTAGTGCGTGGGCAGCTGTAGAGTTTGTAGCCGGGTTTCTGTATTTGATTTAGTGTTACAAGGTCAGTGTCAGTGAGCCATGTTTCTGTTATGCATAGGATGTCTGGTTGTTCATCAGAAAGGATGTTGTGGATGATATGTGTTTTATTCCTTACTGACCTAGCATTAATAAGGATAATGGTACATGTGTGATGTGCTGGGTGTGATGCCTGTGAAGCCCGTGTGGGATGTTCTTGTGTTCTATTGTTGCTCTTTGTTTTAGCTTTAGGGTGCTTCTGAGGCTTATTTCTTTTGTTAGGGGTGAGGCGCTGGGGTGGTTTGGTTGTTTGTATTGTGGTGGTGGGGTTTATGTTGTGTTGGTGCAAGATGGGTAATGGGAGGGGGTGGAGAAGGTAGAGTGGTGTATATAGAAGTGGTATCAGGTATTGCGGGTTTGTGACAGGCCAATGTGCTAAAGTCAGTATACACATGTACAGTATCAAGATTGTGTGGACAAGCTCCATTTCACGACTGTCTAAAATATGTGATTATTTGGGGTTTTGTGGTACTGCGTTGGGGTGTAGTCGAGACAGCTAGGAATCCGTTTGTTGGGGTGGTTTTCGGGTATCGACTGTCTGGCAGGGTAAAATGGCTTGGGACAGAGTTTCTTATTGCTCTATACAAACATGGATACAGGGTAACGCAGTGTTTCTATTACACTAAGTAAGCTCTTATCACTCTAAGTAAACAGATACAATATTGTGTGATACTGTATTAAGGTCTGTTGGGTGAAGGTTACTGTCTTGTAGTGTAACAACTTGCTGGCAAGGGAAACTGTCTTGGTTTGAGATAGATTGCTCCACGTTTACCTGAGTGGTGCGGTTGGCGGTGACATTTCTTGTTGGTAATCTTGGTCCATCCACGGTGAGCTCGTGGTGCGTGTTGATCGTGTGCGGCGAGCTCAGACCCAGTCTGGGGAGCTCAAGCCATCGGTGAGTTGTTTGTTGAGTTTTGCCCTTTGTACCTTGGTGGGATTTTGCTCGCGTGGGTCGGGTTTGATGACCCCTGAGGTCTTGTCGCAGTCGAGTGGGAGACTTTTCTTCTGTGCCTAATGTCCCCCGTCTAAGGGCCAACGCCAAAGGGCCCTCTGGCGAGGCCCTCAGGCGTGGGCCCGCCAGGCGCGGGCGCGCCCTGTAGGGACGCCACTTTTATGCGGTGCTGGTGTGTGCGGGTGTGCCTCCCACTGCCCCGATTGGGCAGGAGTGCGTGCGGGTGGGCTCCCACTGCCCCGATTGGGCAGGAGTGCGTGCGGGTGGGCTCCCACTGCCCCGATTGGGCAGGAGTGACTGTGGGTGGGCTCCCACTGCCCCGATCTGGGCAGGAGCTGTACCGGGGACATCTGGAGGGCTGGAGGATGAACGGCTCCCTCAGGGTAGGGACGCCGCTTTTATGCGGTGCTGGTGTGTGCGGGTGTGCCTCCCACTGCCCCGATTGGGCAGGAGTGCGTGCGGGTGGGCTCCCACTGCCCCGATTGGGCAGGAGTGAGTGTGGGTGGGCTCCCACTGCCCCGATCTGGGCAGGAGCTGTATCGGGGACGTCTGGAGGGCTGGAGGATGAACAACGGCTCCCTCGGGGTAGGGACGCCGCTTTTATGCGGTGCTGGTGTGTGCGGGTGTGCCTCCCACTGCCCCGATTGGGCAGGAGTGCGTGCGGGTGGGCTCCCACTGCCCCGATTGGGCAGGAGTGAGTGTGGGTGGGCTCCCACTGCCCCGATCTGGGCAGGAGCTGTACCGGGGATGTCTGGAGGGCTGGAGGATGAACAGCGGCTCCCTCGGGGTAGGGACGCCGCTTTTATGTGGTGCTGGTGTGTGCAGGTGTGCCTCCCACTGCCCCGATTGGGCAGGAGTGCGTGCGGGTGGGCTCCCACTGCCCCGATCTGGGCAGGAGCTGTACCGGGGACATCTGGAGGGCTGGAGGATGAACAGCGGCTCCCTCGGGGTAGGGACGCCGCTTTTATGCGGTGCTGGTGTGTACGGGTGTGCCTCCCACTGCCCCGATTGGGCAGGAGTGCATGCGGGTGGGCTCCCACTGCCCCGATTGGGCAGGAGTGAGTGTGGGTGGGCTCCCACTGCCCCGATCTGGGCAGGAGCTGTACCGGGGTCGTCTGGAGGGCTGGAGGATGAACAGCGGCTCCCTCGGGGTAGGGACGCCGCTCTTATGCGGTGCTGGTGTGTGCGGGTGTGCCTCCCACTGCCCCGATTGGGCAGGAGTGCGTGCGGGTGGGCTCCCACTGCCCCGATTGGGCAGGAGTGAGTGTGGGTGGGCTCCCACTGCCCCGATCTGGGCAGGAGCTGTACCGGGGACGTCTGGAGGGCTGGAGGATGTTGGAGATGTGACCAGAGCATGCTTGAAGGCCACAGGAACAGTTGCAGTAGAAAGCAAAAGGTTAAGGATATGACAGATGGAAGAATGACAGTGGAAGAGATAGGGCTTAGTAGATGGATTGGAATGGAATCAGAGGAGCAAGTAGTCAATTTGGTGGAGGAGAGAAGATTTTCAGTTTCCTCCTCGGTGATTTCAGAAAAGGAAGAAAGGGTGACAGAATTTGTATCTGCCCAGCTCTCCAATCACCTTGAATCTACTTGCTTTTTGCATCCCCATCAAACTGGCTTTAGGCCTAATCACAGTACGGAAACATACTTTCTCTCCTCAATGAATTACATGTTTCTCACGATAGGGGTGATTAGTCTTGCTGTCTCACTTGACCTCTCCTTCACATTCAACCTAGTTGATCACACTGTCCTCCTATCTTGCCTGCGGGAAGCTAGTATTCATGGCTTGGTTCTCTGCTGGTTTCACTCATGCCTCTTGTAGATCCTTCTGTTACTTCCGGCTCAAATTCTTCTGCCCATGTTCCTCTACACTTTGTACCTCAGGGCTCAGTCCTCGCTCCTCTATTTAATGTCTTCTTGGCACTCCAAGGCGCTCTCCGCAGATCCGGCTCCCCCTCCACGGGACAGGCTCCCTCCACGGGACAGGCTCCCGCACCAAGGCGCCCTCCGCAGATCCGGCTCTCCCTCCACGGGACAGGCCCCCGCACCAAGGCGCTCTCCGCAGATCCGGCTCCCCCTCCACGGGACAGGCTCCCGCACCAAGGCACCCTCCGCAGATCCGGCTCACTCCACGGGACAGGCTCCCTCCACGGGACAGGCTCCCGCACCAAGGCACCCTCCGCAGATCCGGCTCTCACTCCACAGGACAGGCTCCCTCCACGGGACAGGCTCCCGCACCAAGTTCAGCTCTCCTCAAACAGACAACAGACGAAGACCTAAGAAAACAGACATCACCCTAACAGAACATCACAAAAAACCAACATGCACACCACATACTTCCTCCCCCTCTACCTACTCGTCACACACCTACACTTCCCACAAGCAAACACAACATGGCACCCCCCAACTGCGTTACAATATTTAGTACCACAGCACACACACAAAGAGACACTCAGAACATCCCAGACAAAGCGACCAATCAGACACAAATCAAACCCCCACACCTGCACAAAGGGAGCACAGGTAACAGCAACCTCCTCAACAAAGACAACAACGATTGAGCTCATAAACGCCAGATCCGTCCGCAACAAGATACACACTCTTGTAGACCACATAGAAGAGCGACAGCCCGACATAATATGCATCACAGAGACATGGCTCAACCCTACCGACAATGTACTACTCAACCAACTCGTACCGGACAACTACTCAGCGTACAACTGCCCACGCACCCACAAGCGTGGAGGAGGAGTCCTGATAATAGCAAAAACAAAACTAAAGTTCAAGACACAGAACCTCACCGATACACAGCAATGTAACACAATCAGCATCAAGAACAAGAACATTGCAATCTGCCTAACCTACAGAGCACCCAGAGCTCCACCCGACGAACTAGCCTTCGCACTCGAAGAAGCCTGTGCCATAACAACAAACAAACCAGCACTACTGATTGGAGACTTCAACCTCAAGTCCACCAATGCCAAAGACGCAGAGGCCTTCCTGCAAGCAATGACCTCACTTCAATTCACACAGATAATCAATGCACCAACGCACAGACATGGATCATCCCCAGACCTCATCTTCGCATCCAACTACCTAACATCAAGAGACCTAATTTCTCCCCCCACCATCACCCCAGTGCCATGGTCTGACCATTACTTAATCGAGACAAAGCTGCGATCACAAGAGGATCAGACAAGCGAAAGAGCAAATTTCTCATACACACAAAGACGATTCAAGCATTTCGACAGGGACGAATTCATACAGGACACAATACAACACCTGAACATTACTACAGACGACCTGGAGGAACAGGTTTCCAGCTGGAACAGCATTTTAGCGAACGCCGCCAAACCATCTGATGGCAGGACCGAGAAACAGCATCACAACAAGAGACAAAACAAACCATGGTACTCAGCAAAAATACGACAGGAAAAGAGGGAGCTCAGGAAGATCGAACGGAGATGGAGAAAAAACAAAGCAACCGCCGACCAGCATCTTTACCTAACAAAGCAAAAACAATACAATGACCACATCAACCAATCAAAGAGGGAATACCACACAAACATGATAAATACTTCCATCAACAAACCCAGAGAGCTGTTCGAAATAGTAAAGATCCTCACAAAAGAGCAAACAGAAGGGGAAGTACAAGTTGATCCACAGGAATTCGCCAACCACATCAAAGAAAAATTTCACTCCACAGAGCGAACACCACCTAGTGGGACCACCCGGACGGACGTACACTCCAAAACCTGGGGCACATTCTACTCACCCTCAACAGAACAGATATCCCACATCATCTCTACAATCAACACAAGCACTGCTCCTACAGACCCGTGCCCAGTGTCATGGGTCAAAGCCACCAAATCAAGCTTCATCCCCACCATACATAAAATAGTACACAACTCACTCACTCAAGGACTCATGCCAAAGCAACTAAAACTTGCCTCAGTAAGACCAATCGCAAAGAAAACACTCGACAAAAAAGATCCAGCAGCATACCGACCAATCTCCAGCATACCCTTCCTCGCAAAAATCATCGAAAAGACGGTTCAACTTCAACTTCAGGAACACATCGACAAACACGAAACACTTGACAACCAACACGGATTTCGTCCCAACCATGGAGTCGAAACGCTACTGATATACCTCTTCGACAGCATCCTGAGAATAATTGACACCAGGAATGGAATCATAATGATCTTCATCGACATCTCCTCTGCTTTCGACACAGTGGACCACAACACGCTCCTGGAAAGACTAAAGAACACCGGTATACACGGTATCACACTGAAATGGTTCCACTCGTACCTAACGGAAAGACAACTGCAGGTCAAGGTGGGACACAACACCTCCCGACCCATAAATGTCCGACAAGGAGTACCTCAAGGATCCGCACTCTCAGCACTCCTATTTAACATCTACATCCAACCAATATGCAACATCATGAAAGAGAACATCCAATACACAATATATGCAGACATCATGATATACACCCCGATATCAATCGACAACCCGGACTTCTCTAAGATAACAGACTGCCTCACCCAGATGACGAGTTGGTGTCAAAACAACAACCTCGCAATAAACTACAACAAGACCGAAGCTTTAATCATCACCCGGAACCAAAGCTTCATACACCCACCAAATATAAAGATACAAAGCACCACAATACCAATAAGGTCAGAAGTGAGATACCTCAGAGTTACTCTGGACAATCAACTCAATCTCAAGCCACACATAGACAAAACAATCCAGAAGGCCTACTACAAGATGCGAATCATCAGGAGACTGAAACCACTCCTCGCCCCAGATCACTTCCGAACCGTTTGTCAAGCCCTGATAACCCCACTACTGGACTTCTGCAATCCAATATACCTCGGACTACCGAAACAAGCCCTCAAACCACTCCAACTGGCACAAAACACTGCAGCACGAATCATATCCGGAACTGCGAGACAAGAGCACATCACACCAACCTTAAAGGACTGGCTCCCAATCGGTGCACGCATCAGATACAAAACTATCATAAACCTATTTAAGATAAAACAGCACACATCAGCCAACAGCCTGCACACCCTCATACAACCAGACACCAGCACTCGTCCTAGAAGAAAAACAAACACACAACCGAGTCAGCACCCCAAGTGAATACAAAAACACACGCAAAGACACAACGGACAGAGCACTCTCCATGGCTGCTCCAACAATATGGAACAAACTACCAGACGATTTGAGGGCAACCACAGACCTCAAGGACTTTAGAAAACAGTTGAAAACCATGCTGTTCATAGAACACTATGAACACATCACATAACCCCAGAGAATGTATAACAGCACATGACCCCGCCTAAACAATGTATGTATGGAAAATGTATTTAGAACCACTGTATATAGCCCACTTTGTACATAGCTCATACCAATCTAGCACACAATACAACACTCACCCAACTAAATTTCACCCTCACTGCATGTATAACACACTCACCTTACCCGATTGTTTGCTGTGATACCACCTTGATTATTAAGATAAGGCGGTTTAGAAATACTGTTAAATAAATAAAAATAAATAATTGGTACACAGCTTGGTCTCTCAGCATACTGTTTTGCTGATGACATTCTTATTGTCCATCACTCTGCTGCTCATGCCCCTGACTTGAGTCCTCTGAATATCTGCTTAAATCGTGTCTCCGATTGGTTTACTTCGAACTTCCTCCATCTCAATCCTCAGAAAACCTCAGCAGTCGGGTACAGTGGAGGAACAGGAGGAAATGAGGGAGAACCAATCTCTGGCATGCCTGTTACATTATCCTCCTCAATGCATTATCCTGGTGTAACACTCTATTCTGCCTTGACTTTTCAAGAACACCTATCTTCCATTATACCTAGGTGCTTTTTCTATCTACGACAAATAAGATCTGTTCGTCCATTCCTAACACCCATAGCACTCACTACCCTCCTTTTATCTCTAGTGGTTTCTTGTATTGACTGCTGTAACATTTACGCAGGTCTTCCTCTCTACCAGCTCCATCATCTCCAGCTTTTACAGAGCCCTGCCATTAGGATTATTCACCATGCATCACGATACGATCCCGTTATCCCCACTATTTTTCCACTTACATTGGTTCCCAATTAAATTTAGAGTTTAATACAAGGTACTCATCCTCATCCATAAAACTCTATATAACCATATCCCTCAATATCTAACTCTCTCTCTCCGATTCCACTCTCCCTCCCGCAGCCTATGGTCTAGCCATCTCAACCAGCTCCATCTCCCTTCTGTCTCCCAAGCTTACCTGGACTCCATCTGTAATTCTGCTTTCTTTTACCCAGGCCCATCACTTTGGAACTCTTTGCCCACAGATATCCGATTGGAATCCTCCTGAGAGAGGAGGGACCTTGAGGAGAGAGTTAAGCATAACAAAGAGATGGCGAGGATCAGAGGCAAGAGAGTTAGTCTGATGGACATAGTATTCTTGCTTGGCGACTGCTATGGCTGACCGAAAAGAGATCAGCATGAATTTGAAATGTAGATAGCAAAGGTATGTTTTTTAAGACAAAAGCCTCAGCTGAGCAGGCACAGGAACATAGGTAGTGGGTTGAGATACAGTACACCTCACAGGGGGTGGAATGGGAGGAGCAAGTGCATTCCATAATGTTATAGAAAGATACTGCCTCATCCAGACTCAGATGACATAGTGGAGGAAAGAGGTTTATAAGACAGCAATGGAAAGAGCTGACGGGTCAATAGTGTGAAGATTCCTAAACATGTTGGAGATTGGACAACACCAGGATTGGGGGGGGGGGGGCTAAGGGTGAAGGTTAGCAGGTGGTGGTCTGCGTCCTCCCCTCTAGTCTGTAGTCCCTTCCTGGGATCTGTGTCTGCTGCTCGGGGCCCCGATGTCACAGCCCTTTGAGCTGCTGAAGCATGCTACTTTGAAAGATTTGACTCTAGTCTGTCTTCTTTGCGATTTGTTCTGCACAACAGATTCTGAGCTGCCAGCTCTGTCTTGCCAAGATCCTTACCTATCTTTTCTGAGGAGGCTGTTTCTTTTCAGCCTGTCTTTCTTCCCTAACGTGATTTCTGCCTTTCATATGAACCAGGTGGTTTTATTTACATTCTCTTATATATTTATTTACATTCTCTTATATACCGCGCTATTCTGCATCAGTGCGGTTTACATTGAACAAACTGAAATTACATTGAACAGGGCATTATAACTTGGAGATAACTATTTTACAGGGAACATGGGCTATGGAGGGTTAAGTGGCTTGCCCAAGACCACAAGGAGCACCTGTGGGACTAGAAACCCCAGTCCTTCTGGCCCAATGTTGGAGAAATGGTCAGGATCTTCGCCTTGGTGGATGTCCGGAGGGTGCCTCTCTGGTTCGTGGAGGTTATCAATTCTTTTAAGTCGGACAATCTTTTTGTGCGGTTTGCTGGCCATGCAAGATGACAGCAGCTAATTCTGCATTGGGGTGTTGGGTCAAGGAGGCTGTTGCCTTGGAGGATCTGTTACAGAACCAGCCAGTTCGAGGATTTGCACGCTCATTCTACCTAAGCGCTAGCATCCTTGTGGGTGAAGTGGAGTTCGGTAGCCCTTGCAGACAACTGTCATAAGGCAACATGGGCATCAGTTTCCATTTTGGTCAAGCATTACTGCTTGGATGTCCATGCTCGAGAGGAAATGTCTTTGGCTCTAAGGTTTTGCGAGCTGCTGTTTTCTTCCCGCCCAGTGGAGTCAGCTTTGGTACATCCTACTTGTCTGGACTAGTCTAGCAGGACAATATAGGTGGTGACTTTTTAACCAGATAATGTACTTTCCTTGAGTCCTGCTAGATCAATTCATGGCCCATCCCGTGGAACTGTTTGCTCAGTTCTTCTGTGGCAGTACTCTTGGGTCCGCTATAAATTATATACAGTACTTGGCTCCGCATGTTCATCTTCTATTATTTTATTTATTATTATTTAACATCTCTTATATACCGCACTATTATCATCAGCGCGGTTTACATGGAACCAAACATATACATACAGAAAAACTGTAGTGCATTTTACAAGTAACAGGAATTTGAACTTGGTAATAAAGGGAAACTATGTACATTATGTAACTATATACAGTAGTCTATACACATTGGTCACAGTTGAAGTTGTCTTGACCTGAGTATGGACAGCTTTTGTTTATGCTTTCCTGTACGTAGTTTTCTTCTGTTTGATTACTCATTGTTGCCCACATTGAGGTTGTGTGAGGCTTGTCATATGCTTTGGGACTAATATTGTGGAGACCTCTGGTGACTGAGGCAGATAGAGCCATGGGAGTGATGTCATTGAAACCTGGGCTTTTTGTTGGTTTTTTGTCTCCAATCTGTTGGTAGGGGAACACAACCCACTTGTCTGCACTGGTCTAGCAGGACTTAAGGGAAGGACATTATCTGGTAAGTATAATGTCACCTTTTATGACATTTGACCCAAATGTCAAACAGAAGGGAAAAAGTAAAGACCTTTTATTTTTACAAATGACCACAGCAGCACATGGAAAATGTCAGTAGATAGATCTTAGGTGCTCAATATCCTGATGTGGAAAAATAACCAACTTATGTGCATTTCAAGGGGAATAAGTATATTGTTTTCTCAAACTAAAAATTAGTTTGCTTATTCTGCTCCTCCTGGAATCCCCTACACCCATCCTCCCGTGACTCAAACTGTTTTTTAGCCCAACTAGAAAATATTTTCTTTGGATTTAGGACCTACCCTATATACTTAGGAGCCAGTGACTGGGAGGTGTCTCAATCGCCTCATCCCAGTTGCCCTCCCTCAAGTTGAAGCATTGGGGAAGGTTTGCTCTCCAAGACCTGTCACAGCTCTTTGAAGGCCTAGTTTACTAAGGCTGTTTTACCATTCTATGTCTGTGGAGTGGAAAAAAGCTTTGTAACTCAGACTTAGGGGCATGTTTATTAAAACATGCTAACTGCTGGACCTCCGGTTGAGCCACGGAGGAGAGGAGACGTGCGCGAGTGAGCTCTCCGGCCCGTGCAGAAATAATCGGGTAGACTGCTCCAGAGGGGTACGAGAGACATGCCGAAGTTGGTGAAACCCAAACAGAACACGATTAAGGACCTATACGAGGCCAAGGCGGGAGGTGATAAAACAGCACTCGCCAAGCAGCGGGCCCTTCCGGCGCCATCGTCCCCCAACATGTCGGAGTGGTGGATGGGGACGAATCTCCTCAAGTAGATCTGGCGGTGGTGCTGCAGGAGATCCGGGACTCTAAGGATGAAATTGTACAGCGTGTCTCTCAGAAGTTGGAGGAGAAGTTAGCTGCTATAGGGCAAAGGTTCGACGAGGTGGAGGCCCGGGTGAGCCAGACGGAGGACACGCAGGTCGCACTTCAACGTACGGTGGGGTCCCTGCGGCAACAACTTAGCTGGCTTCATGCAAAGACTGAAGATATGGAAAATAGGGACTGCTGCTCGAATTTGCGAATTTTTGGAGTGCCGGAGGGGGCAGAGGGAGAGGATGCAATTGGCTTTGTGACTGCTATGCTGCTGGAGTGTTTTCCGGGCCCGTCCTCCGTTCCCGCTTTCGAAATTGAGCGGGCGCATAGGGAATTACGGCCTAAGCCCGGGGTGTCAGGCCCTCCACGTGCGTTAATAGTCAAGCTCCTCCGGTTTCAGGATCGCGAACATGTGATTCGAGCGGCCAGGAAATCGAGACATGTGCTTTACAAGGGTTGGAAAATTTATGTGTTCCCGGACCTGGCATCGGAGACTGTTAAGCGATGGAAGGAGCTTGTGAGACTTAAGGAATCCATGGCTAAGCGGGGTATCCCGATAGCGATCTGGTACCCCGCCAAGATCACATTGCTGGTGAACGGCACGCGGAGATTTTTTGCTTCGAAGGATGCGCTGGAGAAATTTTTGAAGGTGCAGGCGGGGAGTATCTTGCAGACGCAGGAGGTTCCTGCAGGTCGGGGTTCGCCGGCCCCAGCCGGTGAAGCTGCAGCGGAGGCGCATCTCTAAAGTGGAAGAGGACTGTTTTCTGTCTATTCTTTACTGTGGACTTGAGGGGGAGGCCGGGTGGGATGTGAGGGGTGTGGATGTCTGACTTATCAGGAGGGAGTTTAGTTGATCTTAAGAGGGTGCTTGGGTGGGTACGGGGGGTGGGAGTGCATGTAGCTGTGGCATGTTCTTTGGGGAGGAAGTTTGGGGAGGGGGTTGGGGCGTGGAGCACTGTATCGGGATATGGCTTCCCCTGGGCCTGGCGGTCCTGAGACAGGGCGAGGGAGGTTGGGAGGTATCAGGGAGTAATTGGGGGAAGGGGGCCGCGGGGTGGGGGGAGGCGGGCGCGGAGGGGGGAAGAGCTCAGGTGAGTGAACGGTGAAGGCTGAAGGGAGTCCGAAAGACAAAAATTTGTGGCGAAAGGGGGAGTGTGGCGTTGGTGGTGGGTTTTGATGTTTGGTTTCTTGTTGAGTGTGTTGTGTGTGTGCGGAAGATGTCTGTGCTCCAGCTGATCGGTCTGCGGAGTGCTGCGGGAGGATGATTGGAATGTCATGATTGGGGGGGTTTAAGATTGCCTCCTATAATGTACGGGGCTTTAATAGCCCGATTAAGAGGAAGTGGGTCCTTACACAGCTAAATAGATTGGGGGTGGATGTGGCCCTCTTACAGGAGACACATTTAACGGCGGTGGAGCAGGAGAAATTGAAGGCCCAGGGATTCAATCAGCTATTTGGCTCCCCTTGTACCTCTAAAAAACGTGGGGTGGTTATCCTGGTGCATAGGCGGGTCAGGTTCATCCCCTATGAGAGCGGAGGGGACGGAACAGGTAGAGTGGTGTGGGTGGTGGGGAGAGTGGGTCTGCAGGAGGTGTCTTTCCTTAATGTATATGCCCCCAACGGGCCAAAATGTTCCTTTTTTGCGGCAGCATTGAAGGGGTTTAAGGAGAAGGCTAAGGGAGATTGGATCATTGGGGGGGGATATGAATTGTGTGGTGGGGGACAAGGATAGATCCAATTTTAGTAAACGGGTGCACGGGTCTGAGGGTAGGGAGTTACGGCGGTGTATGGCTGATTTTGGGTTGGTGGACATCTGGCGGTGGGAGAACCCGGGGGGGGGGGGGGGGGCGTGAGTATACTTGTTACACTGATAGGCAGGGCACTTATTCTCGGCTAGATCTGTTTTTAGGGAGAAGGGATCAGCTTGGGGTGATAACAAATGTTAAACACCACCCGGTTACTTTATCCGATCATGGGCTGATCACAGGGGAGTGGAATGGTGGGAGGGGTACAGGGGGGTGGAGGGGTAATGTGTCATTGTATCAATTGCAGGAAGGGCGGGCACGACTCCAGTGGGCGTGGAGGGATTACCTTGCCTGGAATGATAACGGAGAGGTTTCGGATGCGGTGCTCTGGGATAGTGGGAAGGCCTACTTGAGGGGGATTCTGATTCAGCTCGGGAGTCAGAAGAAGAGAGAAAGGGAAGCCATGAGGGGCAAATGGCTGCAGGAACTAACGGAGTTGCAGGAGGCGCATAGTCACCTTGGGACAAAGGCTTTGCGGCAGCGATTAGAGGGCTTGCGGGCGAAGATTAACACCTTGGACTTGGAAGAGATAGAGTGGAAGATGCGGGCTACGAAGAGGAACTTTATGGAGGGCGGGAACAGAGCTGGGCGTATGTTGGCGCGTCAGTTGCAGGTGCGGAGGGAGAGTAGAATAGTGAAGGAGATTACGACGGATAAAGGGGAGAGGGCGGTTGCTAGTCAGGATATTTGTAAGGCCTTTGAGTCGTACTATGAGGAGTTGTACAAAGGGCAGGAGGGGATTACTAGGGCCGGGATAGAGGAGTATTTAGCGGGGCTAGAGATCCCACGGGTGGAGGCGGATACGGCGGACTGGTTGGGGCGGCCTATCACAGTGGTGGAGGTGCTTGGGGGTATTAAAAAGCTGCCAAAAGGGAAAGCTGCTGGGGCTGATGGGTTTCAGGCGGAATTCTATCATGTTATGAAAGAGGAGTTGGCCCCTTTTTTAGCAAAACTCTTCTCTGGGTTGCTCCAAGGGTCCCCCCTGCCGGATTCGATGGCACAGGCCAATATAGTGGTCCTCCCGAAGGAAGGGAGGCCTCCGGATCGTTGAGAATTACCGGCCAATCGCTCTGATTAATAGTGATGCCAAACTCTATGCCAAGATTATGGCAGGGAGACTGGAGGGGATTTTGCCGGACTTAATCCACCCGGATCAGACCGGGTTTATCCGGGGTAGACGGATAGCGGATAATGTCCGGAGAGCAGTTGGTCTGCTATATCATGTTCAGACTCGGAAGATCCCTGCGCTCTGTGTGGCACTCGACGCCGAAAAAGCTTTTGATAGGGTGGAGTGGGAGTTTTTGTTCCAGATTATGGGGAAGATGGGGTTGGGGGAGGGTTTTATTCAAGGGGTAAAAGCCTTGTATGTGAAGCCGGAGGCACGGATTTGGGTAAATGATCAATTTTCTGCTAGCTTTAGGTTGCGGCGGGGTACGAGGCAGGGCTGCCCTTTGTCCCTGCTGTTGTTTACCATTGTGATTGAGGCTCTTGCCATTAGGATACGAGCGGCCCACCAGATTAAGCCTCTGGTGGTGGGGAGAGTGGAGCATAAGATCCTTCTCTACGCCGATGATACACTAATCTTTATGGCCCAACCGGATGAGTCGCTTCCGGTGCTGCTGAGCGAACTGGAGCGGTTCGGGGGAGTCTCAGGTTTTAAAGTGAATTTGACTAAGACGGAGGCGATGGCCTTGGGGGGGTTGCATAGAGGGGTCCTGCCGAGTTTTCCCTTTAAGGGGTCCCAGGGGGTATTAAATATTTAGGGGTGCGTATATCTGAGGACCCTTCGCAGTTATTCGCACTGAATTACAGGCCGTTGGTTGGGCAAATCCATACTATGCTGGCAGGCTGGGCTTCCTTGCAGTTGAGTTGGCAGGGTCGGGTTGAGGTGCTCAAGATGACTATTCTCCCAAAATTTTTGTTTCTCTTTTCGCAGTTGCCCCTTCGTATTCCCGGGAGTAGGATTAGACAGTGGGAGGCACGGTTGATGCGGTTTGTATGGGGGGGTAGGAAGGCGAAAATCTGCAGGAAGGGTCTGCTTTTGTCTAAGGATCAAGGGGGCGTTCGGCTCCCGTCACTGAAATGGTATCAGGCCTGTATACTGCGGGCGTGGAGGGATCATTATAGGGGTGGGGGCCTAGTAGCATGGGTGGAGTTGGAGCGGTTTGAGATGGGGACCCTGTCTTTGGAGCAATGGTTGGCGGGGGGCAGTGGGGAGGGGCGGCCGGGTCGGCGGCCGGGGCAACCCTTGTTGGAGGCTATGGGGCAGCTTGGCCGGCATGGTAGGAATCGGGGGTGGTTTCCGACCCCCTTTTCGCCGTGGTCTAGGGTAGGGGACTTCCTCTCGTTCAGTAACTCGGGATGGGTGCAGAAGGGGAGTCGGGGTGCGGATGGGGGCTTGGAATTGCTGAGGGAGTATGTGGTAGATGGAGTGATTCGGTCCCACCGGGACCTGGAATTCCAGGTGCAGGCGAAGGTTCCCTTTTATCAATATTTCCAATTGTGCCATCTTTTGGCGCTGGGTGGGGTCCTGTCCCAGGTAACTCGGGAGAGCATGCCGATGGAAACGGGGTTATATCAGGGTCAGGGGGACAAAGGAATCATTGCACGGATTTATAGAGTACTGTTGCAGGAAGAGGTGGAGAGGGGTGTGGAGGCCCATAGGTTGCGGTGGCATAGGTGGTTGCGGGAGGAGCTGACGGAGGAGGAGTGGGGAAGGATATATGCCTGTCCCCCCCCCGATGTACCTGGGTATCTTCCTGGAGACACTCAGTTGCAAATTATCCATGGGGCGTATAGCACCCCACGCCAGTTTTTAGCTGGGAGGCAATCTACGGATGGGTGTTGGAGAGGTTGTGGTGGGGTTGGGAGTTTCCTGCACATGTGGTGGGATTGCCCAGTTATCCAGGGCTTCTGGGGGCAGGTGCGGGAAGGTCTCCGGGGGCTAGGCGGCGGCCGAGGGGAGTGGGGGGGAGCCCGGGTTGCCCAAAGGATTTCATATTGGGGGCCTCCGGGTCTGAAGGCAAAGGAAAGTGGCGGTGGCTGCTGGAGGAGAACTTGAAGCTTGCGGCAAGAGTGGCGCTAGCAGGGAAGTGGAAATGCATGCATGGGCCGACAAGGGATGATTGGTGTGGAAAGATTGCTGTGGCGGTGCGTTTTGATCTGTTAACGTACCGATTGAAAGGGAAGGAATGGATGTTTCATAAGATTTGGGACCCCTACCTGGACGGCTGACTGGGGTGGGAGAGAGGACGAGAGAAGCTGGGGCAGGGGAGTGGGCATCTGAGTTCTCTTAGCACACACTGGTTTTTACTGTTCTGTAGTTTTTACTGTTCTGTAGTTTAGTAGGTGTTTTGTGGGATTAAGTAATGACTGTCTGCTGATGTGTTGGGATACAGGCTGTTTGGGGTCATTACTTGGGGGAGCCCGGGTGGTGTGGGTTCATCACTGCCTGTACTTTCTTTGTTATAACCATCATGCTGCTTTGTTATAACCATCATTCTAGCTTGTTTTCTTGTAGTTTCTCTGGGTCATGTTCTTGTATGGGAAGGGGAACGATGGATGGGGGAAGTGATGGTCTGTTTTGTTTTGATGGTGCTTTGTAAGATCCAGTTTGTCACAAAGCTTAATAAAATATGGTTTTAAAAAACATGCTAACTGCTTGTATGGGGTTCAGTACGTGGTGAGCACGCCATGCTAAAATTTAGCACAATGCAATGTGCAAAATAGCTAGCGTGTGAATGGGCGAAGACAGAGCAGGTTGATGTTGTAATGTGGGTGTTGATAGCATGTTGCATTTAGTGCAGGTGTTTTGGCCATGTGCTAAGTGCAATTGTGGACATTAACATAGGTGTATTTTGCCACCACAGTGAGTGGCATTGGGTGCACACGCATGACGGGTTAACACAGTGCTGCACATTAGCAACGCGCCAATGGCAGGAGGACAGATGCAAGCATCACCTGACATTAACACAGGCCTCTGCACAGGGATTGCAGTCCAACCACATGCTATTGGTATCCTTTTTTGTAAACATGCCCCTTAGTACACCATTACAAGATACCATCAGGAATGCATGGCCAGTGACCCCTTGCAAATGTGCTTTCAGCAGCATGCTGGCATTTCACATGCAGGTTTGCCCCTCTTACAAGTTGCAGCACACACACGAATACACAAATGCTTTGCCCTTCATGCTAGCTGCAGCAAACACATACATATACACACTGTGCTTCTCCTGACAATTGATAGACACACAAACACGCTGCACTCATACCAACTGCATCATGTGCACACACATTGGTCCCTTCAAACTAGCTGCAGGGCATGCATGTGTATATTTATTTATTTATTTAGCTGCATTTATATCCCGCTTTTCACCGGGTCAAAGCGGTTGGGGGATACATTTAACACGAGGGGATATGAGACACAGACTAATACTTACAGGGAACATGGGCAATGGAGGGTTAAGTGGCTTGCCCAAGACCACAAGGAGCACCTGTGGGACTAGAAACCCCAGTCCTTCCGGCCCAAGGTTGCTGTCCTCTAGTGGGATTTGAACCACCGACCTTCCGGCCTGTAATACCTTGCCCCAACCACTAGGCCACTCCTCCCTCGTATATGTTCACACACACATGTCATCCTGTCCTCCTCAGAGGGACCTTCAGGATGATCCTCCACTATCTGTTGGACATGAGGAGGCCATTGGTGACGCACCTGGAGATTACTAATTTCTTCTATTGGTGGGACCATCTTTTTGTTCTTCTAGTGGTCTGAGGAAGGGACAGGCAGAGACCAAGTCCTCGATTGCCTTCTGGATTAAAGGAGGCTATTGTTGAGCCTGCCTTCTTTGTGGAACGAACATGCTGGCGGAGTCTGCTTTGGTGTCCCCAGAGGATATCTGTAAGGTGGCTACATGTCACCCCTGAGCACCTTTGTAAAGCACTACAGATTGCATGTGGGAGCAGGAGCAGATGGCACCTTTAGCAGGGTAATTCTGTGCAGAGCATCATATTCCTCTTATCTTGGGTCTTGAGTGATTGGGTATATCTCACTCGTCTGGATTGTCTAGCTGGATGATGAGACATTTTGCATTCCTGATCATTTTCTTTCCTTGAATCCTGCTAGACCAGTCCAAGATCTGCCCTGGAAGACTTCCTGCAGGTTTGGGGAGCCCTGCTGCTTCTTGATTGAGTTGTCAGTATCAGTGTCTGGCACAGAGTCAGTTATGCTAAGACCCAAACATTTTGATCAAAGTTATGGTTGTTGGTTAATACTTTTCTGAGTTTCAGTCTGGGTTCTGCTTGGAAAGTTTCATACTGGCTTCTCTCAGTGCTGCTCCAGTGGATATAGAGGTGACATCACAGAAAGTTGCTCTAATCTGCCTTCAGCTGCTGGCTGGAAAGTGTAACCCACTTGTCTAGACTGGTTTAGCAGGATTCAATAAAAAAAATTAGCAGGTATATAAATTTCTCCTTCTCTGTGCTTATCCCAGGCTTTCTTGAATTCCTTCACACTTTGTTTCTATCCTCCACCTCCCCTGGGAGGCCATTTTATGCTTCCATCACTCTTTCTGTGAAGAAATATTTCCTGATATTGCCAGATCTATTCTTGGATATCTGTAAATTGTTTATTATCTTTTTCAAAATGCCTTTAGTTTTTTATATTGTTCTATGATAGTACAAGCATCCTGAAATCCTTTATAGAATGGAGGAAATTTCAGCATCTTGTCTCGATAATTTTATTATTTGAAATACCATTTCACAGCTGGATTGAAAGGGATCTGTAGCATATAAGTGTTATTAGAAAAGGAAGCCTCAAAATACACCTACAGTTGTATACAGGGATAATGATGTTTTGAGGGGCAACAAAGCCGACAGCCATCACATCCTTTACTGCCTTGCAGTGCTGAAAATATCTTTAGTGTCTTAGATGAAAAGTAGCACACTGCCTAATTTAAAAAAATTGCTCAAAGCAGAAATATTAATCAGTAAGACATGTATTTGTTATGGTTTCTATGTAATTGAGTTTTATGCTTTTGTTCTGGCCGCGAGGGCTGTGTTATACATGCTTGGAGCCAATCATATAGCAAGTACTTTTTTCTTCATTTGACAGGTTTATTTTTAGTGATAGTCAAGTCCTGTTAAACTTCCTCAAACGCCATTGAGTTGCACAGTACCTTAACCAGATTCTTGAATGCAGGGTATGAATTTTCCAGATGCCACTGGCAGCTGAGAATTGATGGTGAATGAATGAATATTTTCCCCCAGATGCCCTTGACATCTGTTTAGGAAACCCACAGCATCACGAACAATGCAGTCCTGCTGCCTATAGATGACACTGGAGCAAGAAGGGGAGGTATGTGATCTGGAGAATCCCTTTCTCTGCAGCTCAAAGAGGTGTGGCAGCACTGCAACCCTACCCCCCTATTGCAGTGGAGAGGGAAAAGAGGGACCGGGGAGGGAAGGGGGCAAGAACAGAACTGTATAAAAGTTAGGGAGGGGGAGGGAGAAGCATCATTGCCACAATTGGTACACCTCTTTGCAGCTGGAGTACTGATGAGCTAGTGCAGAATTTTTCAACCCATGGCAACTAGGGTTGCCAACTGGCCGGTTTTCAGCCGGCCTGGCCGGTTTTTCCATGGCCAGGCCAGCTGCCGGAGCAGAGGCAAAACCAGCCCTTGAAAAGCTGGTTTTTTGCTCTGGCCGCAAGATCGGGAGCGGCCAGAGCAAAAAACCGGCTTTTCTCCCAACCCGGAGGGCTTCAGAGGGAACCAGGGAAGCCACGCGAGGCCCCAGCTCCCTATGTACAGCCGCCAGCGTGAAGAGCCTTTTCCTTCACGCTGGCGGCTGTTCCTGTGAAGCCACGATTGGTGGGAAAGGTTAAAGGCAATGCCCTTTAACCTTTCCCAGCATTTGCTGCTTCACAGGAACAGCCGCCAGCGTGAAGGAAAAGGCTCTTCACGCTGGCGGCTGTACAGAGGGAGCCGGGGCCTCGCACGAGCTTACCCTGCTCCCTCTAAAGCCTCAGACAGCCGCGGTTTTGTGGGGGGGAGGACAAGGACTGCCTGGGCTGTGATGGGGGGAGGGGACCTGGACTGGAAAAGGGCTAGGAGGGGGGAATTGGACTGGAAATGGGTTGTGATGGAGGGGACCTGGACCGGAAAAGGGCTATGGGGGGGGGACTTGGACTGGAAAGAAATGGGCTGTGATGGGGGGGGACCTGGACTGTAAAAGGGCTATGGGGGGGAGAGGACATGGACTGGAAATGGGTTTTGATGGGGAGGGGGACCTGGACTGGAAAAGGACTGGGGGGGGGACATGGACTGGAAATGGGTTGTGATGGGGAGGGGGACCTAGACTGGAGGAAAAGGGCTGGGGGGGGAACTTGGACTGGAAATAGGCTATGGTGGAGGGAGGGGGAACTTGGACTGGAAATAGGCTGTGATTAGGGGGACTTGGAATGGAAATGGGTTGTGAAGGGGGGGGACCTGGACTGGAAAAGGGCTATGGGGGGGGGACATGGACTGGAAATGGGTTGTGATGGGGAGGGGGACCTGGACTGGAAAAGGGCTATGGGGGGGGACATGGACTGGAAATGGGTTGTGATGGGGAGGGGGACCTGGACTGGAAAAGGGCTATGGGGGGGGGGGAACTTGGACTGGAAATGGGCTATGGTGGAGGGAGGGGGAACTTGGACTGGAAATAGGCTGTGATTAGGGGGGCTAGGACTGCAAATGGACTGTGATGGTGGGGGGGTAGGACTGCAAATGAGCTGTGATGGTGCGGGGGGACTCGGACTGCAAATGGGATGTGATGGGGGGGCCTAGGACTGGAAATAGGCTGTGATTGGGGGGGGGGCTAGGACTGGAAATGGTCTGTGATGTGAGGGCTAGCACTGGAAATGGGCTGATGAAGAGCTGGAATAGGACTGGAAATGGGCTGATGTGGGGCATGGGAGAATGGGATTAGAAGGGAGTGGATGCTGGGTGGGTCTAGAACTATAAGGGAACTGATTTTGGGGGAGGACTAGAATAGATGGGGAATGAGAATGGAGAGGGGAAAAAATATTTTGTGTGGAAGAAAAGTCTATGATGGGCTGGGTATTGGGAGAGTAAGAGGGGCTTGAGAATGGAAGGGTGAAATTTAAATGGATGATAAAGGAATAAGGAAAGAATTTGGGGAAAGAGCAAAAGGGAAACAATCAGTATGTTAAAGCAGAAATAGAGAGAGAATGGAAAACATCTAAAAGAGAAGAAAGGACAAATGGATAGCTCGCAGAAGACACGAAGAAACCAGAAGAAAGTGACTGGAGCAATTGCAACTGAAAAATAAAACGCCCAAACAGAAGGTAGAAAAATACTTTATTTTGAATTTATTAGCTGGAATATGTCTGGTCTGGGAAGTGTGTATTGATAACATCTTTGCGTTTTTGTTTAGTGCAAGAGGAAATTACTTTATAGTTTTATTTCTCCAGTGTTGTACATTTCATGTTTGGATTTTGGGGTTCCCAGTTTAATTATTATCTGACCAAGGAAGTTAGCCTACACGTATCCTCGGTAATTTTTGTGGGTGGGGCTGGGGGGCGGGGCAGGGGTGGGACTAGGTGCAGAGAATGGGTGGAGCATGGCGAGCCACAGGTGTCGGGTTTTTCTCAGTGAAAAAGTTGGTAACCCTAATGGCAACTGTACCCCTGGAGCTGTGCCCGACATGGAGGGGGAATGTAGGAAAAAGCCCTGCTCAACACCTGCTTGCAGCACATCCATTTCTTCTTCCACAGGACAGGTAGTGAGCCGAGGGGAAGAAGACAGGGGGCATGTGCAGCATTCAGGGAAAGCTGTTTATACTTTGTTCCTCCTTCCGTGTGCTGTGCATCTTCTGCTCAAGAGGGCTGACCTTACACTGCCCTCTACTCTCACCCCACTCTAAAGAAAGATGAAAAGTACAGTAATTAAAATTGCCAGGATTGCTGTGCTTGCTGCCACTGGACTCTGAGTCTTCCTTTTCCCTCAAAAAGGAGTGATAGGAAGGGGAATTGAAGTCACTGGGTTGAGGGGATTGTTTTGAGGGGAGGAGGTTTGCCTGAGATATGGACAAAGTTAGGTGGAAATGTGGTGCTTGATTCTGGGTAGAATGTGAGTAGAGAAGAGAGGAGACAGTATGGGGGCTGGTCAGAGGGGCATTTGGGGGACAAGATGTTGAGAGAAGGAATGGGAGCAGAGAAAAGTAGCTGGGACAATGGGAAGAAAGAGGAAGGCAAAAGATGGAAGACAGAAGAGGGAGGCAAGAGAGGAAATAAGAGGGTGGGAGGCACAGAGGGGGAAGATTGGGAGCCAAAGAAGAGAAGGGATGTGGCAGAGAGACAGGAGGATCAGCGCTGGTGCTGCCATGGGGTGAACTAGGCAGTTGCCTAGAGTGCTGGCTCTCTGGGGGTGCCCATTGCCACTGCTTCCACTCCTCACTGACACATGCAGAGGCAGCAATGCTTTTAAACTGGCACCACAATGACACCAAAGTTCTGACGCTGCAGTGCTATTCCTACTTCTGCCCCCCCCTCCAATTTCACTTCCTTTTGCATGGGGCAGAAGCGACTGGTTTACCTTTTTCCTCCTTTCAGAACTTTGTGGCAGAATTTATCACTCCTTTTGGGGGAGGGTACATATGAAAATTTGACGTTTGGGGGTACATGCATCCTAAAAGGCTGAGAAACGCTGGACAAATTGTATTGTTTTGGAGCTGTAATTTTATGTCCTGTTAATTGTACCAGGCAGTTGCCTTCTGTTTTGGTAACTGTACTTTTCTTGCGAGTGATTTCTATCCCTAAAACAAGTGAAGGCAGCACGCAGAGCATGACTCATGGAATATTTTCAATCCCCTCTTTGCGTGCTTCTACGTGTGTGTATATGCTTGCTCTCACATCTGTGTTTGTTATCTATGTTACCTCCTCTGCGTGTCTATTTTGTCTTGTGTTTTTTTCAAAATTCTGTTCATTCCTGTAAAAAGTCAGTTCTAATCTCCTGAATACATCTCACAGGGCCCCCCCCCCCCCCCCTCCTAACATTTGGATCCAAAATATTTGTGTGGTTTACCAGTGCTTTAACCAAGCCCTGCCCAAAGGAACAGGTATTCTATATCGTCCTGCTAGACCAGTCCAGACAAATGG
The DNA here is from genome assembly GCA_033557465.1 of Ichthyophis bannanicus. Classification (NCBI taxonomy): domain Eukaryota; kingdom Metazoa; phylum Chordata; class Amphibia; order Gymnophiona; family Ichthyophiidae; genus Ichthyophis; species Ichthyophis bannanicus. Next base: position 775,394,866 of record CM066031.1, read on the forward strand.
GTTGTTTCCCTACCAGCAGATTGGTGGAGACAAAGATCAATGAAAAGCCCTGGTTTCAATGACATCACTCCCATGCCTCTATCCAGCTCAGCCACCAGAGGTCCCTTTAGTATTTCTGTATTTTTGTCTCCTGCAAATGGATGGATTTTCTCCTCTGAAAAAAATTGATTAAATGCTTGTGAACGACCTTAAGCCCTAAAAGGGGTAACTCACTTGAGCATGATGTAAGAGGTTCCACTAAACTGTGGTCTTTTTGGTAGCCAGAGGGGGGAAAATTGGTTCAGCTCCACGCCCTTATGATAAGGGCCTGTTGAGCAACCACTAAATTAGGATTTGGAAGAGTATAGCAGCCTTGCACAATCTGAGCACCCCCTGCTCTCCCAAAGGTTACAGAAAGCTCTGAGGGATCTGCCTGCCAGCCACCTTTCACACAGTGCTGCTGAAATTTAAACCCAGCCAGTGAAGCAGTTTTAGAGGATGGAGCTGAGCCCGGCACAGTCTATGCGAGGACTCTGAGGGGGAAGTACACCAAGGCTTGACCTGTCATTGTCCTTGTTGGGGATCCTGGTTCTGTCTCTGAAGGATGCAATTTGAGGTGGACTGCTAGTGACCGTTGGTGCTGGGTGAGGGTTTCTCGCCATTCTCCGGGAGCAAGCAGGAAACCAGTCCTCACATATGGGTGACATTGGCACCGACGGAGCCCTTGTGGAAGCATCCCCCTCAACTTTCAAAGAAAGTCTTTGGGAGATGCCACGACACATGCGTGTTCCCCTTCCCGCCCAAGGGTACCATCTTGCTCATTCTCCTTTTTTCCACAGAGCTCTTCAGACAGTCATCTGGCTTGTCCCCAGAAAAAGTTGATTTTTTCTCCAAGTTTCATACTTGCCTCCGGTATTGCACCGGTACTCTTTCTGCCACCCAACTGTGCTGCCTTGGCATAGAGTTTGGGTCTATTTTTCTAGCTTTCGCTTCTTTAAATTTCTGGCATCTTCGTGCCTTTTTTCTCCAACTGGCAGCCCGGCGAGTCTTATTTATTTTATTTAGACAGTTTTGTATCCCGCCTTATCCTTCAAAGCGGTCACAACACAATTGGGGGATACATTTAACACGTGGGGATATGAGACACACACACTAATACTTACAGGGAACATGAGCAATGGAGGGTTAAGTGGCTTGCCCAAGACCACAAGGAGCACCTGTGGGACTAGAAACCCCAGTCCTTCCAGCCCAAGGTTGCTGTCCTCTAGTGGGATTTGAACCCCGACCTTCTGGCCTGAAGTACCTTGCCCCCAACCACTAGGCTACTCTTAGACTTTTTTTCCCCCATGGCTTCTAGTGGCTTTAAGAAGTGAGATCGGTGCTCAAAAATTATGTCTTTAACCAACACGACTGCTGACTCCACTGCCTTGGGCCAGACCACGACCTGGAAGCATGCAGTCTTTGCAGGAGGATGTCCAGCAAGGCCCTCAAGAGCCACCAGCAGCATCACGATAAGTTTCCCCCCCCCCCAAGTCCCCAGTGCCTTTGAAGGCCAGGGCCTAGTCTGAAGCCTTGACACCTCAGACGGACCTTCCAAGCCTGAGCCCGTCATGGGTCTTCAGAAAGGGGGTCTCCCTCAAAGGAACCCTGGAAGAAGCAGTCCTTGAAGGCAGATTCTTTGGGTGGATCTGACTGGCCAGGTGCTCCCCAGGCCAGGTCCTGCAGTCCAAGTTGCTCATCTGAGGCATTGGAGAAGGAGCGGTCTAAAAAGGTCCCCCAGAAGGATTAGACCTTGGACTGGCCTCTGCCTCCAGACACCATCCTTGTTGAGGATTCCCCTTCAGGGGAGCTGGCGACGGGCCCAAGTCCCTCAGTGCCTGCGCCGAAGGCTGCGGAGCCTTCTGGCCTGGAGTCCAGAATGGCAGCCCTGCAGTTTGTCTGCCTTCATGGACCAGCAGTGGGCGCTGTTGTCTGGTACATCTGGTACGTCCAGTTCATCCGCCCCGACCGCCAGGCCCTAGACATTGAAGATGTCCCGGAGGCCGAGCTGATCCTTGAGGTCCTTTGGCCTCGAGTCCATCCTCAGCCGAGGTCTTGATCTGATCTGATTCCCGCTTGATGGGACAGTGATCATCCCTGGCAAGTGTGCCGGGCACTGACTATGGAGTATTGGGAGCCCCGAGGCCCGCAGAGCAGCCCTCCGAGTCCTTGGACTACTCTGAGTGGGAGACGGAGGATGAGGCATCCCCGATATCCATTGCCACCACAACGTCCCATCTGACTCTCCCGTCTCAGAGCCTCGACAGCAGTCCCCACCGGAGGATATGGGCTTCCTTGATTTTGTCAAGGATTGTCTAAGGCCTTGGCTTTCCCTATGGAGTCAGAGGAGGACCCTCAGGTGGATGAGTTTGAAATCCTCCAGTACGAGGCTCCTCTGAGGGAATGGCTCATGGTGCTTATCCCTCCCATCCTGGAACGGCTGATGCTCTGGATGTGGAAGACACTGGCATTGGTGCCAGTGGTGAGCAAACAGCTTGACTCAGTGTATAGAGTCCACCGGAGCCAGGGCTTCCAGAAGTCACAGCTGCCCCATAACTCCATGGTGGTGGAGTCAGACATGAGCTGGCTGAAACACCAGAAGACGCACTCCTTGGTGCTCCCCAGCAGGGAGGCATGCACCTTGGACGCTGTGATAGGGCTGAAGCCACTGAAAGCAAAAACTTAGGAAAAAACGCTGTTCCTTACAAAGCAGCTAATGTGCAGAAGATGCAGTTCCCTTGCAGAGCAGCTAGAGGGAGCAGGCATGAACCTACAGAGGCTGAGCTAACACACCCGAGTACTGATTGTGCAGGAGCTAATCAGCTCCACCTGAGGGGTAGCCCGGGAAACTCAAGTAAAAGGCCTTTATAAGCAGAGGGCCAGCTCAGAAGGAAAGAGAGGAAGGAACCTTGGAAGGGAGCTTAGGAGGGAGCTCAGAAGGAAGCTCAGAAAGGAGAGAGAAAGGAGCAGATCCAAAAGAGCCGGAGTGAGAGAGACCTGGGAGAGAGACTGGAAAGAGATCTGTTTGGAAGAAATCCCAAAGGCAGAGAGCTCAGAAGCAGAGAGCCCAGCCGGGAGAGAGGCCTCTGCTCACCAGGAGGGTCTGAAACAGGATTAAAAGGTACTGGAAAAAAAAGTCCTGACAGGAGATTTACTTATACTAAGAAGCCAGGAAGCCTGGAATATTTACAGGGTCTTCCCAAGCTACAGAGAGGACAGACAGTACCCAGGAGGCTTCCAGAGGGAGTCTGCAAAGGAGACCGTGGCCAGAGAGGTGCCTGAGTGGGCAAGTAACAGATGCCCTGACTTCACGAAGCCAAGGTACGATGACTATTTTTTCTCAAGGAAAGGCCCAGCTCCTAGAACGTCTTTAAAACCAGATAAGCAGCCTAAGAGAAAAGGAAGCGGGAAGGAGTCCTTTAAGCCATCACGTAGGGGCATAGGGACAAACCCTGCTATTTACCTGAAAGCCCTAGAACAGCCTAGCTGGAAGCTAGGGAGAAGAAGTACTGACTTTCAAACTACAGCAGCCAGGGAAAGCTCAAGTACAGAGGGAGGCACAAATGAAACAGAGCCCATGCAGCTGGAGCCTGTCGACTCAGTTACATTATCCCAGGAAGAAGTAATGGACTGCTCGGTTTGTGTAGCAGGGAGTTTTGAGTCACTCCCCGAGCTGTAACTTATTTAGACAAGCTCTGATATTGTTTTTGTTCATGTTGAGCGAAAGAAAAAGCTCACTAATTTTACTTTGCTCCGAAGTTTGGAAAATCCTGTGTTTTTGCAAGAAGCTGTGAAGTATGTAACAGTTCACTTGTTTAACTATGCTTTGGTAAAATCCTTGACAAAGAAGAACACCTTATTTTCTGTTACCTAGCGAACCTCAGTGCTTGAAAGGGGAAATAAAAGCCTTATTTACCCTCCATTCTGGTCTACACAACTTATTCCTATAAGGAGGACTACAAAGACCAGGGTGCACCTGGCCTCAAAGAGTCTTTTACCTCTATAAATAATAAATATGCTCAACCTACCCTTGCAGCCACTGGCCACCAGGGGGTGTTGACGACAACGCCCTCGGCATGAAGTATTACCAGGGCTCAATGCTCATCGGCCACATCCAGGCCTACCAGCTGTACATGGGCCTGTACCTGAGAGACCTGGCGAAGGAACTTTCTGGGTTCTCAGCTGGTCTGAGGAACCCCTACAGCAGTTCAAGAAGCTGGCCAAGGCAGTCCGTGAGTGCTCCAAGTTCATGTCTCGGGCAGCCTATGATTTGTTTGAGTCGGTAACTTGAGTAGTGGCAGCAGGCATTGGTGCACGACGCCAAGCTTGGCTACAATCGTCCGACCTTGAGCAGTGGGTTCACGACAAATTGGTCAATGTCCCATGCCAAGGAGAGAACCTCTTTGGCAAACCCATGACCGACATGGTTGCAGAGCTGGAGACAAGAGTTCATGAGGACCAGGCTCTCTAGAAAGACTGCTGCCCCTCCCCAACAGAAGGGCTCAGGTAAAAAGTCCTTCTACCCAAGAAAAGGGCCTGCTTACAGAAGCTACCCACCTTTTCAGGCCTCTCTGGCTTCCCAACAGAGTCAACAGGCCAAGGGACATGGGCATGGCCCTCTTAAGCAGAAGGCTCCAAAACCCCAGGCACCGTCCCCATTCCAGCCAGGGGGACGTTTTTGACTCCTTGAGCATAGTCTTTAACCCAAGAAGATCAGCAGCCCACAGGGGAACGTCTGACCCACTATGCCCAAAGGTGGTTGATCACCATAGACTCCTGGGCACTTTGGGTGGTCAGGGAGAGTTACCTCCTCTACCTGACTCAGACACCTCCCCCTTTTCTGGGAGAACCCCCTCAAGATCTCCCCTCCACCGGGACTTTCTATTGAAGATGGCAGGTCTTTGATAAAGCAGTGGAACCAGAGCCCCACCATCTTAAGGGCAAGGAGGTCTACTCCAGGTACGTCCTCGTGCCAAAAAGGACAGGGGGCCTAAGGCCCATCCTCGACCTGCACAACCTCAACAAATTCCTGTTGAGGGAGAGAAGTTCAAGATGCTCTCCCTTGGAACATTGTTGCCCTACCTCCAGCAGGGAGATTGGCTATAGCCACATCCTCATTCACCCCAGCCACAGGCAGTACTGGCTTCTGCTCCAAGGGTCTTCACAAAATGCCTGGCAGTCATGGCCGCCTTCCTCCATCTCCAGGGGGTCTTTGCCTTCCCCTATCTGGACGACTGGCTCATAAATGGAGGCACGGCCTCAGAGGTGCAGCAGGCCACTGCACGCACCATCCAGATTCTGCAGCACTTGGGCTTTGTCATAAACCCCCAAGTCTCACCTCCTCCCGACACATTGTCTGGAGTTCATCAGGGCAAAGCTGGACACTCCAGTCAAAGGCCTTCTTGCCCAGGGACCAAGCCGACCATCTCAGGACTCTGGCATGGGACATACAGTACTGTCCATCTGTGCCTTCTCGGGCACATAGCCTTGACGGTCCACGTCACCCCAAACGTCTCCACATGAGGGCAGTGCAGTGGTGTCTGAGACCAGTGGACTCAAGCCACGGGGTGCTTCTGAGACAGTCTCTGTAACCCGTCAGTTGGTGGACTGTCTGGTCTGGTGGCAGTCTTCCCAGTATCTCAAGGCAGGCATGCCTTTTCAGGCCCCAAGCCTCTCAAGGGTCCTTACCATGGATGCCTCCCTGTTTGGCTAGGGAGCCCACTACGAGGAGCTCTGCACCCAGGGCAGCTGATCACCAGATGAGAGCACCCAGCAGATCAACCTCCTGGAGCTGTGGGCGAGGGGGTTCAAATCCCACTAGAGGACAGCAACCTTGGGCCGGAAGGACTGGGGTTTCTATAGTCCCACAGGTGCTCCTTGTGGTCTTGGGCAAGCCACTTAACCCTCCATAGCCCATGTTCCCTGTAAAATAGTTATCTCCAAGTTATAATGCCCTGTTCAATGTAATTTCAGTTTGTTCAATGTAAACCGCACTGATGTAGAATAGCGTGGTATATAAGAGAATGTAAATAAATATACTTAGCCCTGCAAGCGTTTTGCCACCACTGCATCACCAACGGTGCTGGTCCAGACGGACAACCAGGTGGCAATGTTCTATGTGAATGGGGGGGGGCATGGGGTTTCATGCCCTCTGTTGGGAGGCAATGGTCCTCTGCTCGTACACAATCAAACAGGTATACTGCCTGCAGGAGAATACCCTATCAGGCCAGAAGAACCTGCTGGCTGACAGGCTGAGCAGAGTCCTCCAGCCTCACGAGTGGCAACTGGACCCCAGTGTGGCCAACCGGCTTTTTCAGATCTGGCGGAAACCTGTGATGGACCTGTTTGCCAGCCTGGACAGCTTCCAGTTGCCCACCCCTCCAGTGTGGCAGCGGACGCGTTCGTCTCATGGTTGGAGGGCCTCCTGTACACCTTCCCTCCCATGCCGCTGATTGCCAAAACCTTGAGGACCCTCCACAACAAGGCCTCATTTATCCTGATAACCATGGTTACCTAGGCCACCGAAGGGCTCCCACTGCTCTTCCAATTAATGGTGGAGACCTCCATCCTGTTGGGGACCTCTCCAGGCCTCCTGTCTCAGGAAAGGGACTCTTCTGCATCCCAACATGGGGTCCTTGTTGCTCACATCATGGCTGCTGAAAGGGTAACCCTAGCCCCTTTCAGCCTCTCAAGTGAGGAAGAGTAGATCCTGCTGGCCTCTCGCAAGGCCTCTACTAGAAGAGCTTATGCCCTCAAGTGGCACAGGTTTTAGGTTTGGTGTGCCGAGCATGGAGCTGATCCGTTCTCCTGCCCGGTGGGTTTGGTGTTACAGTACCTTCTCCACTTCTTGCAATCTGGGCTCAAGTCTAACTCCATCTGGTTGCACCACCACCTGGTGGAAGGCAAGCCCCTCTGTCCAGCTGTTGGTGACCCGCTTTCTTAGGGGTCTGCTCTTACAGTCCCGTTTGCCCTCCCAGTATCAGCACAACGTGGTATTGGGGCAGCTCACTCACCCACTCTTTGAGCCTCTGGCTACTTGCCACCTATGATCTCTTGGAAGGTGGTGTTCCTGGTTGCACTCGCCTCCGCTCACAGAGTTAGTGAGCTTCAGGCCTTATTGGCAGAGGCGCCTTATACCAGGTTCTACAAGAACAGAGTGGTGCTCCGCATGCACCCTAAATTTCTCCCGAAGGTAGTTTCGTCCTCTCAACCAGGAAGTGGTACTCCCTACCTTCTGAGACCTCACTCCAGTAGGGTGGAGACAGTACTTCACACCTTGGAATGTAAGAGGGCCTCGTCCTATATCCAACACACAAGGCCACTGCAAAGCTACTCAGCTTTTCATCTCCTATGACCCCAGTAGGCTGGGGAGGCGGTGACCAAACATATGCTGTCCACCTGGGTGGCGGACTGTGTTGCCCTGGCCTATGAGCAGGTGGAAATTCCATTGGAAGACTGTCACAGCACACCGTGTCAGGGCCATGGCAGCCTCGATGGCAAACTTGCGCTTTGTCCTGATGGTGGACATCTGCTGGGCTGCCACCTGGTCTTCAGTCCATACCTTTGCAGCTCATTACTGCCTGGAAAGGGAGTCTCGACGGGACAGTGCCTTTGGCCAAGCTATGCTCTAATCTTTTTGGGAGTTTAGGCAACTCCTCCCTTCCGACCCTTCTGTATTCAGGCTACTGGTGTGCTGGTTTTCATTGGACACAGGGGTCCTACTGTGGTCTATGGATATGGACTTAATTGCTGCTGCTCGCGGCTCCCCATGAGGGAGTCCGTTTTCGCTATGGGTTTTCAAAAGCCTTTAGCTGGGGAGTCCCATATGTGAGGACTGACTTCCTGCTTGTTTCTGGAGAAAGCATAGCTACTCACCTGTAACAGGTAATCTCCAGGAACAAGCAGGAATGTAATCTTCACATATGGGTATCATCGGTACCGATGGAGCCCGTGCGGGAACGCTCCCCAGCGTCCAATTAGGAAGCTTTTGGGAGCATCCCACAGCACCTGCATGCTGCCTTCCCGCCTTTCCCAACTGCCTCTCCAGTTCTTCGTTTTCCGTGGAGCCAGCAGGTCATGTTCCTGTCACTGCAGAAAATGTTTTTCTTTATTCTTTTTGTGGTCACGTCTGCCTTCCTTGATGCTATACAGGTACCGCTGGTGGTTCTTTCTTAAAAAAAAATAAATAGTATTTTTTTTCCCCAAACATTTCTTTCCAGGTGCACATGCCATTTTGGGCCTTAGGCCCAAAATTTCCTCCACTATGGAGAAACCCGCCTCGGGTTTTAAAAAATGCAGCAAGTGTGGCGGTACCATCTGTCACCGACACCAAGTGGTGTCTTAAATGTTTAGGTCCTGACCACTCCATCTCCGAGTGCATGGCTTGTGCCATGTTGTCCAAAAGGGGTCGACAGAACTGAGCTGCCAAGCTCAGTGCCCTTTTTCCCCTCCAATGCAGCTTCGTCTTCCTCCCATGGATCTCAGGTAACTAAACAAGTCCAGCCGGTCCTCAAAGGATAGATCTCCTTCCAAGCATCGAGATGCCTCTGGCGTTGCCCTTGAGGGTTCCATACTGGCAAAATTACCCTGGCAGGAGGCTTTGGCTTCCAGAGTATTATCGGGGATCCAGGATGTTCGAGCCTCGACCTCGGCAGAACTACTGGTGCCATGCTCTGGGGTACCGGCTGTCTCCGGTACCAACACCCAGGCATTGGCAGCGTCGATTAGACCAGAGGTTCCTGACTATTGAACGCAGTCTGGTGGCATCGACACCCTTGGAACCAAGTCAGACGGTTCAACTGGTACCGGCTCCGATGCCGGTACCGATAGCATCGACATTGGTATCGGCTTTGCTGGCACCCAGTCATGCGATGCCTTCTGGTGCCGATACACTGGTACTGATTACCCCCGGTACTGACTTTGGTCGGTATGCGTATCGGGCTCTTCAAGAGCATCCGGACAGATGATACTTCAAATCCTCGGAGGACTCTGAGGATTCTGATAGCTCTGCCGGTACCGGGATACTTCTCCCGGAGGAGCCTTCCTCTCCTAAACGAAGGATGTCTCCTCCAGAAGATATCTCCTTTCAAGATTTCATCAGGGAAGTGGCTCGTGGATTGTCCATTACTGTGGCTCCTGAGACAGCCCAGAGCTAAGGAGTTGGAGATTTTACAATATCCCAAATCTCCTAAGGAGGCAGCGACCTTGCCTATCCATGAGATCTTACATGATCTCATGTTGAGAATGTAGGAAACACCTCTCACAGACTGGATAGCACAGTTACTTTACTGTAACAGGTGATCTCCGGAACAGCAGGAATTAGTCTTCACATATGGGAGACGTCGCCGACGGAGCCTTCACGGGAATGCTCCCCAGCATCCAATCAGAAAGCCTTTGGGAGCATCCCCTGCGCCTGCGCGGTGGCTTCCTGCCCTTCCTACTGCCTCTCCCCAGTTGAGTTTTATAGCTGAGCCGGAAGGAGAGGAGAGGAAGGAATAGAGAGATAGAGACAACTCCTAGGGGAGGCGGGCGGGTTGTGAAGACTAATTCCTGCTGTTCCGGAGATCACCTGTTACAGGTAACTGTGCTATCTCCAGGAACAAGCAGGAATGAGTCTTCACATATGGGGACTCCCTAGCTGAGGATGCCCGGGGAGATCCCATCAGCGCAGCCCTGGCCAGGATGGCACTTCCCCAACCTGGATCCCTGGCATCCCCCGAGGGATGGAGGGTAGGAGTTGAGAGAGAGGAACAGCAAAAACCCAAAGGCTACAGGGAGAGTAGTCTTTAGAATGCACGAGAAGTATCATTAAGCATTTAATGAATTAAGGACCAAGCACCATGTAGAGCTTACCTACTGGGTTGTAGGAAGTGTGGCTGTGATGCAGGTACTGTAGACGCAGTAGCGAGGTCTTCAAGGGAACTCCACAGCAGCGAGGAGGGAGTTCCAAATCCGGAAGGACTGGAGATCCAGTTGTCAACTGGGTCAGGAGAAGGACGGCAGGTCTTCAAGGAAGCTTTATGCAAAAGCTGAGCACTCCCTTAGGAGCAGAGTCCATAACTCAGACGACTAACAGTAGAAGACTGGCCGATCCGGATAGCCTAGTCCGGAGAAGGGTAGGGGTGCACCCCGGAGCAGAAGGAGTACACAGTCTTCCCTAGCTAAGGGATAGGGAGACAGGGGTCTGAACCTCCGTGAGGAGGGCATAACTAAAAGTAGAAGCTGTGGACCTCACAGCAGTACGCAGAGTACAACCAGTCCGAGGGCCGATCCAAGGAAAATAGGCAGGCGGACTGGCCGGACCTCGGAGGGGGGGGCATGAGTACCGGCCATAGGGGAAAAGGCGGTAGAGCACAGGCACTGTGGACACCTCCCAGTATGCGCCTACTGAACAGGTAATATCTGATATATCTAGGTAGTTGGGCATGGAGAACGCCCACCCAGGCACTGACGTAGGTATGCCGAGGAACCTACCTCCCTGAGCATAACACTGATAAGGCGGACCTGCCATTGATCCACAGAAACGTCCCCCTGGGGGGAGGCATCAAGATTCGTCCGGGGGGAGGGATCTATTCCAGTGGAGCAGGGGCAGATCGGCGAACTAACAGCACGGTAGCGTGAAGGACAGAGGGTATAGTCCTTGGTAAGCATTGGGGGACTATAACCGGGTGGGTTCTCCTGCCTGAACAGAGAAAACCAGACAAGGTGAACAGGGCTGATCCGGCCTTGTCGAGGAATTGTTCCGAACATGCTGCGAGGGACAGCAGACAAACCGGTACGGTATCAATCAGCAGGGGAACCCTGGCAGAGAAGGGTTCGGGGAACGTACCTAAGGGTAAGTAAGTTGAGGGGTAGGAAGTCCATGGGCCAGAGCTAACATGGAATAGAGGTGATCTCCCTCTTCCAACGGAAGGAGGATACCTGAACCCCTGGATAAACATTCGAACCATTTGCCCCAGAGTAGAGCTCAATTTTTAGCTTCTGGTAAGAAAAGGTTAATTGCAGGCAGCCGCCAACAGGAGCCTAAAACGGCTTGGTATGAGTATCCTGGCGCGGGCCCGGGAACTTCAAACCAGAGTGAGAGGTCCCTTACTTGGGCGCCCCTGGTGGGTGAGTGGAGGGATGACCTTTCCTCTTCCTAGGGAAGGAAGGTGTAGAGAGGCATTTCCCACCCCCGGGGGGAGGACGGGACCTAGGACGGCTTCTAACGCTGGGAGGGTTAGCGAAGCACTGAGCAACCTGACGTAAGGCTTCACTATTGAAGAGGTGGTCTCCAGCACAAGGAGAATTACCAAAGTTATGTTGTGCCCGTCTGCACAAATCTGATGCCTGTAACCATGCTGTACGACGTGCTCTGATGGCAATAGCAGAGGATCTGCTGATCGCCAGGAAGGAGTCTAGAGAAGCACGAGAAAGGAACCCTGAGATATTCCTGCAGTGATAAAGAAGCAAGGAATATTCAGAGGCCTTGGTTGCAGACAAAAAGGGAGACAACCGAGATAATCTCTCGGTGATCTCCCGGAGTGTCAGGCTCATAAAAAATATATGAAAGAATTCTGGAAGCCAACATGGACGTTTGGAAGGTTTGACGCCCCAGGGTATCCAGCGTTTGAGGCGCGACCAGGAGGGCGAGAAGAATGCTTCTTCTTGCTTCCCACCTTCCTCAGCGCCGATTCCACCACGATGGAATGTGGAAGCTGGTGCTGCTGAAACCCTGGGGAGGGGGGCACCCGATACAGAGCATGCATCGCTGTCGACGGTGCAGGAACCCTCAAAGGCGACCGCCATGCCTCCAGTAGAAGACCCTGCAGGGAAGGATGTAGAGGAAGCACTACAGCCTCCTGTTCCGCAGGACCTGGACTTAGGGAAGGACACTGGATGGGAATAGCAAGCAGGTCCGCCATGTCAAGAAGAAAATCCTGAAAAGACGGCTCTCCCAGAGGGGCTATGCCGTGAGAGGCGATGGTGGGAGGGGCCGCCAGGACACCAAAAGGCCTATCGGACTGATGTCCGCTGGGCCGAGAAGGGTACCAACAGTTCCGGATCGGGGCAGTCAGCATGGCGTCGTCGGTACCCGGAATTGATTCCAAGCTAGGCATCGAAGGGGTCGATGGCACCGATGGGACCGCAGGAATCGGCCTCGGCCCTGACCCCGGGTGCAGCACTGCCCCCGGCGATTGAAGCGGTTCCGCGGCATCAGGAGGGCAGTGGTTAGTAATCTCTGCTCTGCGTTGCGGGAAGGGACAGGGCCCGGTCCCGAAGCGTGTCGTAGCCAAGCCTTCGAGGCTGGATACCGATTCTAGGCTGGGCATCGAACCAAGCGAGGAGATAGACTCCCTCCTAGGGGGCTCCGGCGGCGGCGGCCGTGCCGGCGATGCTGACCCTGGGGAGCGAATCGGAACTGCGTCGATCGGCGTCGCGGGCATAGAGGGCCCCCGAGAACGACGCTCGGTGAAGAGGGGGTCATCCAACACCGGCGCCGATGTCGAGCGGCAGGTACTGCCAGACGCCGGGCCCCCTCCCGAACCCGTCTTGCCCGGAGGGAAATCCCTCCGGGGCAGACGACCCGTCCGAGGGTACCCAGGCAACCCGGCAACGAGCTCCCGCGGGGAGGGGAGCGCCAAGCTCCAGCGCCTCTTGACGCTGGAACTACCCCCCTGGTAGGCCGGGATGACAGGAACCCAGGCTGGATTGAAGCGATCGAAGACACTGGGGTCCCCCTTCGAGCAATGGGCGGGGCCCTCGCCGTCCGCATCGATGCCGGGGGATCGCCCATCTGGGATTGATCGACATACCCCGAGGACACCGGGGAAGGCCGACGGCGGTCCCTGGAGACAAGTGGGGCGCTCGACGCCCCTGCCTGTTCCGGGGTAGCGGCGCCGCCCAAATCCGGCACCACCCCCGCGCATGGCGAGGATACCAGCAAACCAGCGCGGGTCGAAGCGATCGGCCCCGAAGGAAGCGAGGGCACCCGATGCCAATCCCCGGTGAAGAGTGGAATCCTCGATGCCGATGCCGAGGTGCCGCCCGAAGCGGGTACCATCTCCACGCATGGCATGAATGTGGGACCACCAGACTGGGTCGAGTCGATCGGCCCCGGAGGTGCCGAGGACAGCCGCTGACGATCCCCGGTGAGGAGCGGAACGCTCGACCCCGACGCCGAGGGGTCGGTACCGCCCAAAGCGGATACCACCCTTGCGCATGGCCGGGACGTCGGAACTCCATACTGGATCGAGTCGATCAGCCCCGGAGGCGCCGAGGACCGCAGCCGACGATCTCCGGTGAGGAGCGGAACGCCCGACGCCGATGCCGAGGGGTCGGTACCGCCCGAAGCGGATACCACCCCCACGCATGGCAGGGATGTAGGAACGCCAGACTGGGTTGAGGCGATCGGCCCCGGAGGTGCCGAGGACACCAGATGACGATCCCCGGCGGGAAGTGGGACACTAGATGACGATCCCCGGCGGGAAGTGGGACACTCGACGCCGATGCATCGGTACCGCCCGAAGAGGGTACCACCTCCGCGCATGGCAGGGAGGACGGAACGCCAGACTGGGTCGAGTCGATCGGCCCCGGAGGTGCCTAGGACAGCAGCTGATGATCCCCGGTGAGGAGCGGGACGCTTGACACCGACGCCGATGCCGGGGGGTTGGTACCGCCCGAAGCGGATACCACCTCCGTGCATGGCTGGGATGTAGGGAAGCCAGACTGGGTGGAGTCGATCGGCCCCGGAGGTGCCAAGGACACCAGCTGACGATCCCTGGCGAAGAGTGGGACACTCGACGCCGGCGCTGATGCCGGGGAATCGGCACCGCTCGAAGCGGATACCGCCCTCAAGCATGGCTCGGGAATGTTCTGTGAGGAGCGAACCCCAGGAACAACCCGAAACCCCGTGGATGCTTTGGAGCCCGAAGACTCCCGCCGGGGTATATTGGCCAAGGGGGGCTTGAGGGGCTGGCCGGAGCCGTCGCCATGCTGCGCATGAGACTTGCCCCTCAAGACTTGGCTAGTCTTAACAGACTGTTGTGTGGTTACCTGATCCTGTAGAGAAGAAAAACCCGATGACCGCGCCTTGGGCGGGAAGACGTCATCGAGGGATACCTGGAAAAGGGAAGGTCTTCTCCCTATACTGTAGCCCGGAGGACCCGGGAGGAAAGGGTCAGGACCCAAACAGGAGAGGCACCAGGCGTTGGAGTCTAAGTGAAAAACTAAGTCTCCGCAGTGAGGGCACTTCTGGGGAGAAGAAGGCTCCATGCTGTAAGCCCGGTAGGCCTCAACTATCCGAGGGAAGAAAGGGTTCCCTCTAAGTGACGAAAATTAAGAAAGGAAAAAAAGAAAGGGGCACGGAAGGTGCCGTTGTCGGCGGGAAGAAAGGCCGTGACCACAGGAAACAAAAGAAAAAGAAATTTCTGCGGTGGCAGGAGGGACGTCCTGCCTGCTCCGTGGAAAACGAAAAACTGGGGAGAGGCAGTAGGAAGGGCGTGAAGCCACCGCGCAGGCGCGGGGGATGCTCCTAAAGGCTTTCTGATTGGATGCTGGGGAGCATTCCCGTGCGGGCTCCGTCGGCGACGTCTCCCATATGTGAAAACTCATTCCTGCTTGTTCCTGGAGATACCATGTATCGAGTCCCTCCTTGTCCTGGGTTCCAGAAAACTCAGCTTCCTCACCACTGTATTGTAGTGGAATCAGCAATGAGAAGGATCAGGAGTGCAAAGAGGCATGCCTCTAATCCTCCAGGACTTGAGTGTAGAACTTTGGATGCCTTTGGACGTCATACCACCTAAACAAAGGAAAGCGAAGACTGCTAAGCCTCAACCATCTCAGCAGTCTCAGCTGCCACAAGGCCTTTGACTTTCATCTAGAGAACTTAGCCTTCCTGGCCCTCAATGGACCAGAGCCTTCCACCATTCCAGGAAGGTTATGTCACTTTGCCCCCAGGTGGGAGCAGATAACAGCAGAGCATTGGACACTCTCCATCATAAGAGAGGGGTACAAACTGCACTTCCTGTGCATGTCCCCTCACACAATGGTAAGACAGATCAAGAGGTCACCATACTTCTTGCCCAAGGGGCAATAGAAGTACCCATTCCCCAACAGGGTACAGAGTTTTACTCCCCCTATTTCCTTATCACAAAGAAAACAGGGGGATACAGACCTATTTTGGACCTCAGAATTGAACAAATTCCTGTTCAAAGAGAAATTCAAGATGATTTCTCTAGGAACACTGCTGCCATACCTTCAGAGTCAGGATTGGCTTTGTTCTCTAGATCTCAAGGATGCGTACACCCATGTTCTCATCCATCCAACTCACAGAAAGTTCCTTCGGTTCCTTTTTCAAGGAAAGCACTACCAATACAGGGTGCTTCCCTTTGGCCTGGCCTCGGCTCCAAGAGTGTTCACAAAATGCATGGCTGTGGTAGCAGCATTTCTCCGCACTCTAGGCATATTAGTCTTCCCCTACTTAGACTGGCTCATTCGAGCCCCATCAGAGTCAGAGGCCAGGACTTCTCTATCTTGCACAATGCGTATCCTTCAGTATTTGGGTCTGGTCATAAACATCCCAAAATCCAGTCTAACTCCCACTCAGTCTTTAGAGTTCATAGGAGCTTTGCTGGATACCAAAAAGGCAAGGGCCTATCTCCCCCAGGCCCGTTGCCTTCGCATGGTGCAGTTAGCTTCTCAAGCAGTGCTAAAACCTCATCTCACTGCCTGAGAAATGCTACAGTTACTAGGCCACATAGCATCCACAGTGCATGTGGTTCCTTATGCTCGCCTCCATATGAGAGCAGCCCAGTGGACTTTATCCACCCAATGGACCCAGGCATCAGGGTGCCTGTCAGACAAAATAGCAAACACAAATCGCCTTTTGTCCCTCCAATGGTGGCAGTCCACTCAAAACCTGTTGCTGGGGTCCTGTTTTCAAACAACCCTTACCCCAGGCAACTTTCAACAGATGCTTCACCAGTGGGTTGGGGAGCTCATCTTCAAGACCTCTCCACCCAAGGCACCTGGACTCCACAGGAGACTCATCTGCATATCAATCTCTTAGAGCTCAGAGCAATCTTCCTTGCTCTTTGAGTGTTCCATACCCTGCTCAGCTACAAGACAGTCCTCATTCATACAGACAATCAGGTAGCCATGTTCTATGTGAACAAGCAGGGGGGGGGGGGGGGGGGAACAGGCTGTCGCTTTGTGAAGCTTTGCGAATATGGGCCCTCAGAGAGCATCAGATTCATCTCCTGGCAGTGTACCTCCCAGGCATACAAAAAACTCTTCGGCAGACAGACTCAGTTGAGTTCTGCTTCCACACAAATGGTCTCTACATGCAGACCAGGTGGCCAAGATTTTTCAAATTTGAGGAACCCCGGACATAGACCTCTTTGCCAGTCTGTGGAATGCCAAACTTCCCTGGTTCTGTTCCAGAATTCTGGCTCAGGGCTCAGGCCAGGGATGCTTTCCTCCTTCACTGGGGTCAAGACTTCCTTTATGCCTTTCCACCCATTCCCCTAATTCCCAAAACCCTTTTCAAGCTTCAGAGAGACAGAGGGCGTATGATTCTCATAGCTCCACACTGGCCACAGCAAATGTGGTACCCTCTGCATCTACATCTCTCTCAAGCTCCCTCCCTGGAGTTAGGATCTGCTCCAGATCTCCTGTCTCAGGAGGATAGAATGTTATAGCATCCCAATCCCCAATTTCTGCACCTCAGGGCTTGGTTGCTGAAGGCCTAGATCTTCATGATCTTAACCTCCCTCAGCAAGTAAAGGATGTCCTTTATGCTTCCAGGAAACCTTCCACAAGATGCTCTTATGCTTTCAAGCAGAAAAGGTTTACCATATGGTGTTCGCAGAAGGGTCTTAACCCCCTTGCGATACCTCTGGAATCATTACTGGAGTATCTCCTTCATTTATCCAATGCAGGACTTAAAACTAACTCAGTAAGAGTCCATTTGAGTGCTATTGCAGCTTCTCTCAAGCCTCTAAATGGACAACCTATCTCCTCTCATAGCAAGATTTATGAGAGGCCTTCTCCTAACCAAGCCTCCCATTAGGCCACCACCGGTGGCATGGGACAAACCTGGTTCTTGATTAGCTCATGAAGCCACCCTTCGAACCCTTAGCTACTACCTCATTGAAATTCATTTCTTGGAAGGTTATCTCTCATTGCAATCACATCAGCACGCCGCATCAGTGAGTTGCAGGCACTAGTAGCTGATCCACCTTATACAAGGTTTCATCATGACAAGGCAGTCCTTAGGACTCATCCACACTTTATGCCAAAGGTGGTCTCGCCTTTTCATCTTAATCAAGCAGTCTACCTGCCTGTGTTCTTTCCAAGACCTCATGCATCAAATGCAGAAAGGAATCTTCATACTTTGGGCTGTAAAAGAGCTTTAGCCTTTTACTTGCAAAGAACACAGCAACATAGAAAGTCCTCTCAACTCTGTTGCTTTTGATCCTTCTCATTTGGGACTTCCAGTTTTCAAGAGAACACTGTCCAACTGGATTTCACAGTGTATTTCCTTTGCCTATCAGAGTAAGAACCTTCCTCTGGAGGACCATGTCACAGCTCACAGTGTGAGAGCCATGGCAGCTTCAATGGCTCATCTACACTCTGTCTATCGACGACATCTGTCAAGCAGCCACTTGGACCTCGGTTTATACCTTCACAGCCCATTACTGCTTGGACAAGGACTCCCGCCGGGATGCCTTGTTTGGTCAGGCTGTTCTCCAACACCTGTTCCATACCTAATCAACTCCTACCCGCCATCCCTGGTTGGATGCCAGAGATCCATAGGGGAAGTGGAGCCCTTTCACAGGGACACACAACTGGGGTCTCTCCCTGGCATCTAAAGCTAGGGAGTCCCCATATGTGAAGACTACATTCCTGCTTGTTCCTGGAGATAGCGTAGTTACTCATCTGTAACAGGTGATCTCCAGGAACAGCAGGAATTTAGTCTTCACAACCCACCCACCTCCGCTAGGAGTTGTATCTCTATCGCTTTCTCTCTCTCTCTCTGTCTCAGCTTTGAACTCAACTGGAGAGAGGCAGTTGGGAAAGGCAGGAAGGCAGCACGCAGGCGCTGTGGGATGCTCCCAAAAGCTTCCTAATTGGACGCTGGGGAGCGTTCCCACACAGGCTCCGTCAGTACCGACGATACCCATATGTGAAGACTAAATTCCTGCTGTTCCCGGAGATCACCTGTTACAGGTGAGTAACTATGCTTTCTCTGGGGACAGCAGGAATCAGTCCTCAACCCTCCCTCCTCCCCTTAGAGTTGCTCCTTTACCATCTTTTATTTTGCTGTCTTTTAGCTATGTCATCTGACTGAGCAAGATAGCACCCTTGGGCGGAAAGGGGACCACACATGCGTGGTGGCATCTCCCAAAGGCTTTCTTTGAAAGTTGGGGGATGCTTCCATGAGACCTCCATTGGTGCTGATGTCACCCATATGTGAGGACTGATTCCTGCTGTCCCCGGAGAACACCTGTGACAGATAACTATGCTTTTTCTGCAGATCACATGGTTCTAATGCTCGTTTCATCCAAACATGGGTGGGGGTTAGTTGCTAGGGGTATTTCTGTGGGTGAGGGCAGTTTGTAGGATGGTTATGAAATTGTAGTTTGAGGATGGCATAGTTTGTGGGGTAGTTTATTCATTTATACACCATTTTTCTGGAAAAAGTTCATTCAAAATGGTTTCCTGGTCAATGGGATATTTTTCCAAGGGCTGCCAAACAGAGATGTGTTTCCCTATCCAAGAAGGGTCAAAGTGTCTTCCACAACACAGTGGCTAACCTTTGAAGAGGGCTTTAAACTAGATTTATTGGGGATGGCCCAAAGCCCCCAACTAAATAAAAGTTAGTTTTCCTAAAGTCCAGGATCCTCACTTTCCTAGACGTTAGTTTTCCTAACGTGGTCAAGATAGAATAATGCATCAAGGAGTCATTAGCTGAAAGGGAAAAAGCAGTGGGCAAAACTAAAAGGGGATATTTTAATGGCAACAACCCCTTTTGTTAGGTAAGTAAATAAATGTACAAGGAAAAGGAAGCCATTATGGTTCTCAAAAGTAGCTGAAAAGATGAGTGGAGAAAGGGTGGTCTTCATTAAACACAAGAGATCACAGAAAGGGGAAGACAAGCATGAATATTTTGAAAGAGTTAAGAGAAGCTAGGAAATTAGTCAGGAAAGCAAATGTAGTGCTATACAAATAAGTAGTAGTAAATGGGGGAAAAATAGTTTAGTAAATTGGAAGGACAAAACGTTTTTCAGATATGTTTGTGAGAGAAGAAAGTGCAAAAGTGGTATTGTAAGACTCAAAGGTGACGAGGAGGAATATGTAGAAGCTGATGAGGATAAAGCAAAATTACTCGACAAATATTTCTGTTCTGTGTTCACGGATGAAGGGTCAGAAGCAGAACTTCAGAAAATGCCCACAAATAGGAATAGTAATGAGGCAAATTGAACGATTTTCAAAAGATTGTGTTTGTGAGGAGTTAACTAAACTAAAAGCAAAGTGATGGGGCCAGATGGGATACATCCAAGAGTATTGAAGGAACTTAGGGAAGGTCTTGTGGCACCACTGTTGGACTTTCAGTGCTGCTTTAGACTCTGGAGTGGTCCCAGATGATCAAGGTCATAGCAATAAAAAAGAAGCGCATTCCAAAAACATGGCATCCAACAGTGGTCAGGAACGAACCAAAAGAACATAGGGCAGGTCCTGGACTGGGCTAGAGGGACTCAAGGAAATAAAATAGGTAAGGTTTAATTTCACCTTCCTCATCGTCCCTACAGTCCAGTCCAGATGCATGGACGTACTATAGCAGTACCCAACAGGGAGGGGGAAGAAAACAGCTCAGCCTGAGTTTAGAAGCATAGCACACTGAGCTGGAACAATTCCACTAAAACATGAAGAAAGCAGCACATACCTTTCCGATACCACTAAGCCAGGTTCTGCAGATGAAACAATGCACTCTGGTGGTAGCCACTGCAATCTGTGCCATAAGAAATGGGTCCATCATGCCTTGACAACCAGCACACCCTGGAAACTGCCATAGACCACACTAAGAGGCAATACCCGCATGAATCCACCCACCTCCTTGAAGAACACATGATGGAATGGTGGGTGTTCTATCTATACAGCAGCTGAGAATAGAGATGCACAGGGTCACTGAAGACAAATGGTAAGGACAGAAAACTCAAGGAAGCGGCAAGCCCCTGAGAGATCAAAAAGGAGTTTTAAGGGCCTCAAACATTTCCAAAAAATATGACCAAACTTGTCCACAACATGCTACTCATGAAACCAGCAGTCCTCCACGCCAATCCAGCCCAACCACCCTGAAAAAGGAATCAACTATTTAACCAAAGCTTGATCCCAAAAAAGGGTATTAGAGGTTTTGGGCCAATAAACCCCTCCATTTTTTTTAACACAGAAAAGTAGACCCTGAATCAAGGCGTTTAGGATAGATGACCAGCCCCTTGTAATCTACATTCTATTAATTTCCACTGCATATTTTGCTCTCCCACATAGCAGACACACAAGATCACTATAGACTTATAATAGCCATTCATCTCAGTAGGACGCATTGGAGTTCGGAGTGAGATTTTTTTCTAAGTTCTGCCCTTATTCCACGTTTCAGCAGGTATAACATGGATGTATGGGTGATATGCTGGGGACGTACACTGGCCTTTCCTGGATACGCTTTATACGTTTCCATGCCTGACCACACCTCCATTCCACACCCTCTCGCTCACATTTTGAGATCCCTGTTTTAGTGCTGTGTATGTGCAGGGCTGCCTAGTGTCAGAATAAGACTAGACAAGAAAGAAACATCTATCCCGCACATACACAGGGCTTATTTGTATTTCAGAATGACCTCCAAAGGCAATCTAATCTCCTGATTATAGTAAGCAAAATGATAAGGGTTGAAACTGATCCTACCATGAACCTAATAGAAAACAAACCAGAAAGCAAGTATGCAACCATACCAAACCCAGAAGTGTACCACCAGAACACAACCATAGGACATGCAAGGCTACATGAACCATGCTAGGCCTTATGTAGCTGATCTCATACAATTAAAGAGAACTGCCGCTACTGTAAACTGTTCTGGGATTACAAAGCATGTAATATGCAGTGCTAAACAAACTAAAAGGAGCATCCACCAAACAGAGGCTGCTACTGGAAACGTTATCCAAAAATGCCAGCAAAGGAGAATGAGCTAAACAGACTCCCCTATCAAGCTGCAACCACCAAAAAAACTGCTGCTCAAAAAACATGGACAAAACCAAAGAACAAATTTATTACTATCTGCAGCTAGAGCCCTTGGGAAGGGCAAGGTAGCCACCAGCCCTGACCTGCACAGGCCCCGCAGACTGAGAAGAGAGAGTTCCTTGACAGGAAAAAATTCCCCTGCTGACGGAAGACACTTGTCTTCCAAAGGCTCAGTCCTGGAGGAATTGCTTCTTTCCCCCAAGTCTGGTTTGCTCTGCAAGGGAATGCAACTGGATCTCACTCACCTTTCCAAAGCAGAGGGCCGGATGCACTATGAAAATGGCGGTCATTCATACAGAAATTCTCTCAGCTCTGTTGCCTGGTTGGCTGTGTCTATCCCTTACCATGGCACTACCAACTCCAGCACCTCCTGGTTTTGCTGCCTTTTTTTTTTTTTTTAAACTTGATATTTATTAATTTTTCCAAAGCAAACATAACATTACATGAACCACATCCAAATACAGAAGAAAAATATAAGGAGAAACCACCTCCCTCTCCTCCAGCAATCATACATACAACACTACTGGGATATAAGCTATGCAATAGTTTCCCCCCCCCCCAGACCCTCCCCCCCAAACCCCCCCTTAATCCCCCAAATCCTCCCCCCCCCCCACTTATTACAAGAACACATCCTCAAGGCGATGAGCCCCCCTGCCCCGCTATCCTCCTCACTTCCCCCCCACGTCAGGCTCAGCATGCGCCTGAGGCTGCCAAGTGCTCCAACAACGGTTGCCATTGACGGTCAAAGCGCTCCCCTTGATTTTTCCGTATAGCGGTCAACCGCTCCATATGCAAAACTTTATATAATCTAGTAATCCAATGATGAAGCTCCAAAGGTCCCCCCTGCTTCCACTTCCAGGCTATTTCACACCTTGCCGCCACTATACATGAACGCATGGGGCGGGACCATTTCTGCAACTGATTATCTGGCCAGACTCCCAAGAGAAACAAAGTAGGGCATAATTCTAACCGGACCCCAAAAATAGTAGTCATCTGGTCTCGAATCTTCAGCCAATATGAACAAACCCAGGTACATTCCCACCACATATGATAATATGTTCCCCTATCCCCACAGCCCCTCCAGCAAAAAGCCGGAACCGCTGGGAACATCTTATGATATCTTTCAGGAGTGTAGTACCACCGCATTAATATTTTATAGGTATTCTCTTGAATCAAAGTACAAATCGAAGATCGGGACACTGCTTTAAGAATAGCCTTCCAGTCTTCTCCATCCCAAGTCAGTCCCAAATCTTTTTCCCATTCTATCATATATTTCAATTTGGGTTCTGCCTCCTGAGCCTTTCGCAAACTTGCATAATGTAAGCGTATCAATCCTCGAGAGGCATGGTGGCCCACCCACAAGGCTTCAAGATCATTAAGTCCTTCGTCAATGCGGTCACGTTGAATTCTTTGACGCAGGTAATGTGTCACCTGCAAATAAGCGAAAAAGTCCCGCTTGTCTAACTGAAATTCCGCTTTCAATTGATCAAAGGACTTAACCTTGTCGGCCTCTATTAAGTGCACAAATTGCGTCAGCCCCCGCTCTTCCCACACCCGAAATACCCTCTCCCGACCCGGAGCAAAGGCTGGAGTAGCTGTCAACGGTGAGAGCAAAGACGGCCCCGGGCGAACGTTTACTCTTCGCCACCCTCTTACCTACTCCCCCAAAAGATGACGTATAAAGGGATTGCCCGTCCACTGTCCCTGCAAAGTTCCCATCGGTAACCAAGGTAAACAATTAAGTTTATACGAGGATACCGCCTGCTGCTCAAGAGCCAGAAACCCTTTCGACCTTACTGGTTCCCTCCACTCCATCACCTGCCGCATTTGCGCCGCTAGATAATAATCCGCTATCACTGGCATTCCCAGCCCCCCGTTTTCCCGTGCTCTATACATGACACTCCGCGCAATGCGCGGGGGTCGGTGTCGCCACACAAACAAGAACAGCTTCCGCTGAAGTTTATGCAAGACCGTTTGAGGAACCTTGATGGGTAATACTTGAAAAAGATATAGCAATTGAGGCAACACCATCATCTTAAGCGTCGCTATCCTGCCTAGCCACGAGATCCCCTCATGATTCCATTTCTCCAGGTCTTTGCCTATCCGGTCAATCAGCGCCGGATAATTAGCCCCGTATAACTCATCAAGATTACGAGTTAAATTCACCCCGAGATACTTGATCTGACTGGCAGCCCAACGGAATGGGAAACACCCCTGTAAATGCGCTTTTAATTGCCCAGGCAGATTAACGTTCAGTGCCTCCGTTTTATCCCAGTTAATCTTAAAGCCAGCAACCGCCCCAAAACGTTTCAACTCTGCCATAAAAATAGGCAAAGCCAATAATGGGCGGGTGATAAAGAGCAACAGATCATCTGCAAACATTGCCAGCTTATGTGTCAACGAGCCAACGGTGAGGCCCGTTGCATCCGGGTTCTGTCGCAAATGCTGCGCCAGTGGCTCCATGGTTAATGCGAACAGCAAGGGGGAAAGTGGGCACCCTTGTCTCGTCCCTCTCGCTAAAGGGAAGAACTCAGAGTGTCTACCATTTATTTTGACCATCGCTACCGGACAGGTGTACAAGGCCTTTATCCAGGACAGCATATTGGGGCCTATCCCCACTGCTTGTAATACCGCAAACATAAACCCCCATTCTACTCGATCAAATGCTTTCTCAGCATCGATCGCTAGTACCAGTAGTGCCTGCTTCTGATGTTGAGCGGTCCACATTACCTGAATAGCTCTTCGGATATTATCCCCCGTGTTCCGCCCCTGAACAAATCCCGTCTGATCAGAATGAACAAGTTTTGGCAGGATTAGCCCCAATCTGTTAGCTAATATCTTGGCCAATATTTTCCCGTCGGTATTTAAGAGAGAAATAGGCCGATAGGAACCACAGACAGTGGGGTCCCTACCCGGCTTTGCTATCACCGTAATTCCGGCCTGATTCATTGAAGGCGGCAAGGGTTGCCCCTGGAGAACCGCATTAAATAAGCGCTGCAGCAGCAGCGCCAATGGTGTCTGCAACTTTTTATAAAACAGCGTAGAAAAGCCATCTAGTCCCGGAGATTTATTTGAGGGTAAACCCTTAATTACATGATAAATCTCTTCCAGGGAGATCTCCTTATTAAGAAGATCCCGATCAAATTCTGAAATTACTGGGAGACTTCCGCCGTCCTGGATATACTTAGAAGCACCTAAGGGATCTCCTGCCACCTCACTAGTATATAATGTTTGATAATACTGGCGAAATTGCTCCCTGATATCTTTAGTTCTAAAAAGAAGCTTATCTCCCGGGCCCTTAATCTTCAAAATAGTAGAACGCTGATCCCTATCCTGCAGCTTCCTTGCTAACAGTCTGCCCGCCTTATTATGGAATTCGTAATAACGCTGATTAATGTGGCTTAATTGGAAATTAATTGTTTCCATCTGCAAGGAGGTTAATTCTGCTCGCGCATGTGCCAATCGCGCTTGAATCCGGGCTCCGCCTCCCTGCTTATGCTGGCGTTCCAACTCTGTGACTAGTCGAAGTAGCTGGACCTGCTTTTCCCCTGCAGCCTTCTTTTTGCGAGCTGCCCGTTGTATCAAAACTCCACGTAACACCGCTTTTAACCCATCCCATTGAATCCCCAAGGAGACCTCCCCAGTGTCATTCACCTCCCAGTAGTGTCGAATTTCCTCCACTACACTCGCCACCACTGCTGGGTCCTGCAGCAGACTTTCATTAAGACGCCAAAAGGACCTTCCACTCGTGTCTCTTTCACCACCAAATTCCACCCATATCGGGCTATGGTCCGTCCAGGACATGGGTTCTATACCCACCTTCAAAATTTTTGATATCCAGGATGAGTCCCCAAGAATCAGATCTATTCTGCTGTAACTATGATGGACCTGGGAATAGTGGGTATAGTCAATCCCTTGCGGGTTAACCTGACGCTAAAGGTCCCACAACCCATAGGTCTGCATCAATCTGCGCAATTGTACCCGCCTTTTAGTGTCTCCTCTATGGCCCCCTAGGGATCTATCCCACCTGGGGTTCAGCACTTCATTAAAATCGCCCCCAATCAATAACGCCCCATGGATTTTATCGGAAAGCCAGCCAGACAGTATGGCCCAAAACTCAGTTTGGGGGTCATTGGGGCCGTAAACATTCAAAAAGGTGACCTCTTGTCCCTGCAACTCACCACAGATTAACAAAACTCGCCCCGCCATACCTTTAATTACCCCCCCTAATTGAAAGGGGACATCCCGGCGAACCATGACAGCCACTCCAGCCCTTTTATGTAAACCTTCAGCATTAAACCAAATATCTGTATAGGCACTATGGCGCAGAAGGTGCTCATCTTTTGGCAACAAATGGGTTTCTTGCACAAAGACTACTTGCCAGCGTTGTAGCCAGACTTCCCGAAACAGCGCTTTCCGTTTTTGGGGAGTGTTAAGGCCTCTAACATTAATAGAGCCTACCCTAAGTCCCGCCATCAAACATTTCCAGAGTCACTAGCCTTGGCAGCCCCAGGATGTAATCCCTCCCCAACCTTTCCCCCCTCCCTCCAACCCCCTTCCCCCGTCCAATTCCCACCCCTCCCCCCCCACCCCATCTTCTGTAGGCTCCTACCCCATCTATACCCCCACCCTCGAGATATCTCTCCACCGGCCCAAATCCTGTGTCACCTCACCTGAGGAAGAGACACACCTTCCGAGACGCTTTATACCACCGTTAATTCGGACCCCCCCCCCCCCCCGCTTTTAAACCCATAGAACCTAAAAAACCAAGAAACCCTCACAGGCAATCTACTCCTTTTTTGCCCCCGCCCCCCATACCCACTCCAACTACTAACAAAACAGAACTGTGGTAAGCAAACAATTGTATCATGCCCCATTATGAAAAGTAAAATATAACAGCTTATAACAACCTGAATAAAGCACACATTTAGAATTCCAACCTCCACCGACCAGAACTCCACCCAGTCCAACATGTAGGCAAATAAGGAATGTTGAGCAAGTCATCGGTATCACCCCAGGCCGAGGGCCATGAAAATCACTGAACAGATTCTCATCCCCTCACCCCCGGAGCCAAGAACCTCTCACCGAAGATATATTCCAAGTCCAAAGCGCCAGTCCACAAGTTCATGTCGGCTGCAGTGTCCCACCCGCCTCAGAGTCCGCAGTGGTAAGAAGATCTCCTGAAGTGCGGCGAAGACGATGCCCTTTCGTTGGTATCCGTTGCCACTTCAACTTATCCAGAAGGGGGGACTGCTCTCGATCTTGATCGGAGGGTTCTGAAACAGATCGCTTCTGAGGTAAATTTGGGGCTTTGGCCTTTTCCAAGCACTTCCAGGCTTCAGATAATGATTTAGCTCGGTACGTCGCTCCGCCAGCTTCAAATTGAATACCAAATGGGAATAGCCATTTATATTTAACTTTTTCGCTGCGTAGGTACTCAGTGACCGGCCGCATCAACTTGCGACGTAGTAAAGTCTGCGGTGCCAGATCTTGAAAGACCTCAATCAGGGAGCCATGCCATGGCAACTTTCCCCGCTTTGCCGCCGCTCTCATAATCGCTTCCTTTTGGGGGAAACTAGTCAAACAAGCGATGAAGTCCCTGGGCCTATTCCCTGTAGGGGCCCTGAGAGCTCTGTGCGCCCTTTCGATACCTATCTCGACTTTAGGTGCCAACTCAGCCTGATCTTCCGCAATTAGCAAGGCCTCGCATATTTCACGTACCACTTTGTCGGCTTGTCTGTAGCGTTCTTCCTCGGGGACCCCTCGTATGCGGATATTGCACCGTCGAGACCTATTTTCTAGGTCTTCGATTTTCACCCGCAAGTCCTCCGTTGTTTCCCGCCATCTACTAGTGATACTGCGCACCGTCTGTGCTGCCGTGGCCATCTCGTCCACGTGCTCCTCCAGCACTTCAACCCGATGTCCTAAGGCCTGCATGTCATGGCGAAAGTCTGCTAAAAGCTCCTTCACCTCACTTTTGACACCAAGGACTTCCGTTTTTATTTCCCGACACCATCGACGTAAGTCCCCTTTAGTGCAGTGCTCATCAGCATTTTCCATTTCATCCTCCGTTTCTGTATCCTCCCTCTCGGCCCTCTCTTTTTGAGTGCGTAGGGGCGCATAATTTGATCGGAATTTCTCCAGTTTTTTCTTAGTAGACATTCTCCACTCAATCACCGCACCCCCAAAATGCTCTTTTCGCCAGGGGGGAGGCCCGATGCTAAGGAATATTGCTATGTATTCTATATCCCGAAGGGAGCTCCGACTTCAGACCGCCATCTCAGTCGGTGACGTCACTTCCTCTCGTTTTGCTGCCTTTTTTAAGCCTTTAAGCAACACAGCCGAAACCCAGGACATATCAGCGAAGATTCCTGCCAAAACCAGGGCAGGTCAGCCAATTGCAGTCACATCTGTTACAACCACCCACTAAACTGCAGAAGGAGGAAGCTCCAATGAAAAGAGAAACTCTGCACATTTCAGCTTTGAATGGCTGGCCGCAACTACTGCAGTGACAGCCATGGGGAAAGTGTAGCTTCTGCTACTTACATTTTTTCTTCTCTGGAGGGGAAAGCTTAAATGTAACAATGGTTTCCTCCCCAGTAAAATATGTTGGCTATGAAGACCTCTTTCCTCAGTTGGACACTAAGGGCCTCAAACTCCACCCCACCTGCAGAGCTTACTATGTTGGGCACCCAGAGTGCACTGGAGCAGAACTTGAGGACTATCTCCCTGGCTCCTTGGACTGAGGTGACCACTGACCTCTCCCGGCCCTCTCCCAGAAGTTGAGGTGGAAGGGAGGATACTATGCACCCTGAATTCTGCCCCTTCCCAAAACCCAGGAGGGGAAAAGGGAAATTGCCTCAGATTCCAACAAGTCCCCCAAAATGTAGAGGCTTTATGAGCTGGTTGGGGGAGAAGGGGGAGGGACCTAGCACCACCAGGTTTTGCACTCCAGGGCCTTGCTATCAGCAACAGCTGACTATTGCCTCAAATCTACAGTCATCCTTTAATCCTCAGACCAATTCAGCCTGCACAGATTAAACCACCTTGGTCTGCAGGAGACTGAGAAATACTGGTTAGAACAGGGCTACATAGGGCCATAATCAAACCATTGGCTCAGTCTTCATCTGCTGGTAGGTGAGCATAACCCATGTGTCTGGTCTGGACTGGACTGGAGGATGAGGAAATACAGTAGTTTACCATTCTTAAACTTTGGTGTGTTTGCACACAGGACTGGCGTTGCCAGGTAAGCATGGCAGGAGGGCGCCAGCAGCGGGGGACGCCATCACTAGTCACACCCCCTCTTCAGAAAATAAAGCAGCTGTGGGAACATTTCTCTGTTCCTGCAGCTCTGCTTTCTTTTAAACTGCTGGACTGCAGCATTTCCAGCAGTAGCAAGCATTTCTTGTTTCTTGTAAGAAACAGGAAATGCTTATTGCCTTTAGAAACTCTGCAGTCCAGTAGTTTAAAAGATAGCAGAGCCATGGGAACAGAGAAATGTTCCTGTGGCTGCTTTCTTTTCTGAAGGATGAATCAGTGAGGGGAAGGGAGGGGGGAGGGGAGCTGATAGGGCAGGTAAGGAAAAGGGCCAGAAGGGAGCTGACATGGTGGGGCTGGAAGTAAGCAGAAACAGGGGGCAGGGGCTGGAAGGGAGCAGACACTTGGTGATGGGGCTGGAAGGTGGCTGGGTAATAGGAAGGGGGTTGGAAGAGAGCTGACAGGGGGGAAGGTAGGGGTTGGAAGAGAGATGACATGGAGGGTTGGAAGGGAGTGGAAAAAAGGGGAAAGGTGTGACTGGAGGGAAAGTAGGGGGGCTGGAAGAGAGCAGACACCTGGGGATGGCACTGGAAGGTGAATGGACAGAGAGGGTGACTGGAAGGGAACCAACATAGGAGGGGCACGGACTGGAAGTTCACCGATACCTAGGATGGTATTTGGACTAGAAGGGGCTGAACAATGGGGAAAGAGGGGTACTGGAAGTGGCGGTACTGGGAATGCAAGGGGGTTGACCCTGGAAGGTACTGGGGGTGGAGGCTGTAAAGGGGGCTGATACTGTGGAGGGTTACTGGGACTGGAAAAAGGCTGATGGAAGAAAATGAAGAAAGCAAAAGGAGAGACAATAAATGGCAGATAAACTATAGACCATGGAAAGATAGCTAAGACAGGAAAACAGAAACCTCAGATCGGAACCAGCATGATCAAAAATAAACAAAGGTAGAAAAAAAATAATTGGACTTTGTGCTATCTTTATATTTCACACAGTATGGGGAACTGCATTTCTTATCTGGTGTGGTACCGCATGTGGAGACTGGCTTCTTGGGGTTTCAGTTTAATTTTTCTCTACACTTTTATTTTTACATTAGGTTGTGGTCACTTAACAGGTTTTCTATACCGCGCTATCATTAATTCAGGGCGGTGTACAACATCACATCACAGCAACAGATTTTACATAGAACAGGATAATGAACTTGAGGGTTATAATAGTGTAACTTCTAACTATATACATGTGTGCTTTGATGGATTTGTTTAGGGGTATCTTCTTGGTGTTTGGGTGAGGCAGAGGGGTAAGTGTTTTCATGTGATAGGTCTGTTGTGCTTCGTAGTTGTCAGAGACATTGTGACTGTCCAAGAATCTTGTATGATGTGTTGTGTGACCATAGTATTCTATAAATAGGTGTCTTGATAGCTTTTCTAAAGTCCATTAGGTCTTTTATAGCTTGTATGTCTGGAGGCAGGGCATTCCATAGTGAGGCAGCATACATGGAGAGGGCTCTTCTACATGTGGATTGTCTGGCTTTAGTCTTCCTTGTTGGGATTTCCAGGGTATTGATGTAGGTTATTCTTGTTCTGATGTGTTGCGTTTTCTTGATTATTGGTTGAAGGGTAGGGGGAGACAGGTTATTGATTATCTTGAAGATTAATGTTAATGCCTTGTTCTGTACTAGGTGAGGGTCTTCATCTGCTTAAAATAAAACAGAAGATATTATAATGCCTCTATATCGTTCCATGGTGAGACCGCACCTTGAATATTGTGTGCAGTTCTGGTCGCCATATCTTAAAAAGGATATAGCAATTTTAGAAAAGGTTCAGAGAAGAGCCACCAAAATGGTAAAGGGGATGGAAGGATACTCCTATGAAGAAAGGCTAAAAAGGTTAGGGCTCTTTAACCTGGAAAAGAGACGGCTGAGGGGAGATATGATAGAAGTCTATAACTTAATGAATGGAGTGGAACGGGTAAACGTAGATCGATTGTTTACGTTATCAGAATATAGAAAGACTAGGGGACATGCAATGAAACTACAGGGTAAACTATTTAAGACTAATAAAAGACATTTTTTTTCACTCAACGTGTAATCAAACTCTGGAATTTGTTACCGGAGGATGCAGTAAAGGCTGTTAGTGTAGCTGGGTTTAAAAAAGGTTTGGACAAGTTCCTGGAGGAAAGGTCCATAAACCATTATTAAGAAGTGACTGAAGATATCAATGCTTGACCCAGTACAAGCATTGCAGAACCTGTGTCTTTTGGGGAAACTGCTAGGTACATATGACCTAGATTGGCCACTGTTGGAAACAGAATACTGGGCTTGATGGACCTTGGTCTGACCCAGTATGGCATATCTTATGTTCTTATGGTCTTTGTTCTGGTAACATGGAGTTTGTATGTAGGGATCTGTACTGTAGTAATTTGACTTGTACAACTTTTCAAATAGGTGTATGGATGTTTTGGGGCCCATTGCAGTATTTATAGTGCTGCTTTTTTCTGGGTAGGCCCCTTATTGTATGAGTTTTGGAAGTGTATGCTGGTATGCAGGGCCGGATTTACCTATACGCCATGTACGCCATGGCGTAGGGCCCACAGCTGGCAAGGGCCCACAAAAATGGAAGTTAGCTTTTTTTTTTAAAATAAAATTAAAAAAAAAAAACCTGTTGGCTGCCGCCGCGGGGCCCCCTCTGCTGCCGCGGCAGCATGGACTGACCCGCGGGGGCCCCCTCTGCAAGGTCGATCCGTCGATCCCTCCCTCCGTGCAGGCTGTGAGAGGCGCGAAGGGAGCGTGTCTCCCTCGCGTCTCTGTTAAGCCCTCAGGGGCTGATGGTTCCCATCAGCCCCTGAGGGCTTAACAGAGACGCGAGGGAGACACGCTCCCTTTGCGCCTCTCACAGCCTGCACGGAGGGAGGGATCGACGGATCGACCTTGCAGAGGGGGCCCCCGCGGGTCAGTCCATGCTGCCGCGGCAGCAGAGGGGGCCCCGCGACGGCAGCCAGCAGGTTGTTTTTTTTAAAAATTAAATTTTGCTTTAGGCCGGGGGGGGGGGTAGGACTGGTAATGGGCTATTGGGGGGGCTGGGGCTGGGACAGGAAATGGGCTGGGGGGGTTAAGGCTGGAGGTGGGCTGATGAGGTTAGGACTGGTAATGGGCTGTTGGGGGGGGGTTAGAACTGGTAATGGGCTGTGGTCTGATGGGGGCTGTCTGGTAATGGGCTATGGGGGGGCTAGGACTGGAAATGGGCTGGGGGGGTTAATACTGGAGGTGGGCTGATGGGGTTAGGACTGGTAATGGGCTGTGGGCTGTTGGGGGGGTTTAGAACTGGTAATGGGCTTTGGGGGGGGTTAAGACTGGTAATGGGCTGTGGGCTGATGGGGGGTTTATGGTAATGGGCTATGGGGGGCTAGGACTGGAAAGGGGCTGGGGGGACTAAGACTGGAGGTGGGCTGATGGGGTTAGGACTGGTAATGGGCTGTGGGCTGATGGGGGGGTTAGGACTGGCAATGGGCTATGGGGGGCTGACTGGAAATGGGTTGATGGGGTTAGGACTGGTAATGGGTTATGGGGGGCTTAAACTGAAAATGGGGTGATGGGGGGTTAGGACTGTAAGTGGGTTGATGGGGGGCTAGGACTGGTATTGGGTTGGGGGGTTGCTAGGACTGGAAATGGGCTGATGGGTGGCTAGGACTGGAAATGGGCTGATGCAGGGACTAGAAGGGAATGGATGCTGGGTGAGGCTGGAACTAGAAGGGAGCTGATGTTGGGGGAGGATTAGAATGGGATGGGGCTGGAAGAGTAAAATGGAGAAGGGAAAAATATTGTGTGGGAGGGATAAAAAATCTACAATTGGCCGGGTATTGGGAGAGTAAGTGGGGATTGAGGATGGAGGGGTAAAATTGGAGTGGATGAAATAGGAATGAGGAAAGAGCAAAAGGAGAAAGATTAGTATGTTAAAGCAGATGTAGAGAGAGAATGGAAAAAAACTAGAAGAGAGAAGAAATGACAAATGGACAGCAGACGATGGAGAGTTAGAAGACACAAAGAAACCAGAAGAAAGTGGCTGGAGCAATTGCAGCTGAAAAAATGCACAAAAGGTAGAAAAATATCTCTTTATTTTGAATTTATTAATTGGAATATGTCAGCTCTGGTAAATGTGCATCATTAACGTCTGCGCTTTGTTTAGTACAAGAGCAAATTAATGTATAGTTTCATTTCTACAGTGTTGTACATTCCAAGTTTGGCTTTTGGGATTCCCAGTTTAATTATTGTCTTCCTGTTTCTAAATTGTGATTACTTGTTTGGTGATGGTCTATGTTCTGCATGTGTAACTGAGCTGAGGTGTTCTGTTTATATAATTCCTATTTGACATTGCCACTTGTTCTCTTTCCCCAGTAGGTCATGTATTGTTGTTCTCTGAAATGTATTGGTTTAATATTTGCAGTGTTGCCTTTTGATTGGTAGAGTATGGTGCTTTGTGAGTCCTGGTAGTGCTGTTAGGATACGGCGGGTTTGCTATGGGTTCTAAATGGGCAGTGTTTGTAGTAGTTCCTAATGTGTCTGGCAGTTGGCACTGGATTATAGTAATGTAGAAATCTTTTAGTCTTTCTTTATCCATACACTCATTAAGAGGCACGTTTACTTAAAGTTAGTATATGGTAACATTATGCAAATATTTATGCAAATGAGGCCCCTTATGCAAATGAGGCCCCACACCCCCCATGGGCTGCCCCTGCTGGGGGCCCACAATATTTGTTGGCGTAGGGCCTCACTCAAGGTAAATCCGGCCCTGCTGGTATGGTATGGTAGATTTGGCCTTGTAGATCTTCATTGACTTTTGTAGTGTTTTATATTAGTTCACAATATGCCTGGCACTGAAGAATGTTTGTTAGTGAGATGACTAGAATCAGTTTTATTTTATTTTTGGACTATCACAGCCTGTTTGTATGATGCTAAGTATTTACTGCTAAGTATTTTTATTTTGGCTATGCATTTGCTCTTTCGCTGCAATTTTCTAACACTGGATTTGAAGAAGAAATATTAATATCACTTGAAGAGTTCACAAAGCAGTTCTGGGAAAAAGGAAGGTAGGGTGCAGCCAACATTAATAAGGGAGGAGTGCTGATTTATAGGTTGTAGGGGGGGTGCACTAGAAAACCTAGCATCGGCCCTGCTCACACAAATTTAAAATTTCCATTTTCCCCTAATCTCGCTACCTAACTCCCTTCCCACACCCCACAAATTATATCACCAAAAAAAGAAAATCTTTTATCACTGCATATTTTTTAGAGGCAAGTTTTGACCCAAGTTCAAAGTGAAAGTACATACATACTTTTGCTTGGAAGCTTGCTGCGGGTGCAGAGAACCTGTGTACTTTTATACATGTTTTTTTCTGTGGGTACGTTTTGAATGGAAGATAAGGCATACAGGTTATATTTTGAACTTCATGCATGTTATTTTCCTTTCCCAAGCAAAATTTTCCTTCTGGAATGCCTAATTATCACTGAAAGCACACATGCTGTAGAACGGCTCATAGCTAGATTGAGGGAGGGCAATATTCAGGTGGCTGATTTTACTCAGGTAAATCTTATGTATGACTTCAAAAATTGCCTTTAAGTCCTCTAGTAAATCTCTCTTCAGAAGAAATTCATATTTCTAGACCTGGCTAGAAATGCTAGAAAATTATATCTCCTATTTCAATTGTCTTTCAGGCCCTGCAGGGTGATCAGTCATCGAGGCTGCATACTCTGTCCTTTAACTTGCCCCAGCATGAGTCAGGGTCAGTCATAAGTGCAGAGCCTGGAGGAGCCACGAGTCATATAGGATTATATTTCAACCCATCAGTTTGTCATTATTTAGTATTATGATCCTTGGTGTTCACAACCTTGTCGAGAAGCACTGAGCTTCTACAAAACGAACTGTGGGCTAGCTTGACTTCATTTTAAGGTTTTTCATTTTTTATTCTATTTTTATTCTGGAAAATTGTCAGTGTTTTATTCTTTCCAGCCCCAACTGAATGTTGAAAAGGGTCAAGAATCTGATTGGCTGGGGGCAAAATAACTCTCCAGAAACTTAATGAAATGGGACCAAATTTGGTATGAGGGGGGGGGGGGGGAAGCAGAGAAAAGACACACTAAGTTCAAAAATAGGCAAGAATAAACTGAGTGTTCCTGAGAAATAAAGCCCCTTCACCCCAAAAAAAGAAGTGCAGATGCAGAGGGGTTGGAAATAATTCCCTAAGGCATGCTTGACATGCTTTCCTCATCATGCACCACCTTCCCCTGCTTCCACACCTCTGTCCCTGCTGGTCTAGCTCATAGTGATTCAGACATGTATTTTGGAGAAGTATGGCCAGACTGTCTTGGGACAGTAAAATCCATCCTTTAAAATCTATTGACAATAGCATCTGATAGATATATTACTACATTTGGTTTCATTTTATTATTCTTTAGAAACAATAAAATATTTGGGAGCTGCTCCATTCAAACTCCTGCCCTCCCCCCCCCCTTTCCTTTTCCCCTCCAGGTCAGAGATTCACAAAGAGGCTATCCAAATACAAACAAGAAATACAGCATATAAAAGGTTTAAATAGAAAATGGGAAAAATCTGTGGAAAAAAATAACTCCTCATTTTTCTGGTTAAGTATATGTTGCATTGCAGAGATGATTACTGTTCTGGCCTTTAACCAAAATATTCCTCTCACGCATTCAGTGTAATTATCTTTCCCCACCTTTGTGCAGTCATCTTTCCTCTCTTCCACCACCCTAGCACAATCATGATTCCTCCACACTACCTTCAGTTATCTTTTTTTATATTTATTGTCAGTTTTGCTGTACCAAACTTGGGGTTGGGACCCAAATGGAGTCACATCAGTGGATGGGGGTCACAGAAACATGGCCATTTCCCCTTGTCTCTGGATTTCCACTGTGTCCTGTGCCAAGTAATGGCAGTTTCCAGTCAGCATGTGGCCTGTGAGCCAGTGAACATTCATAGGACGTTGTCCCCTCGTGGATAGGCTTCCTGTTAGGCTGGAAACCCATGCTGAGCACTGGGGTCTGTAAGCACATACTACATACTGGCACAAATGACCCTCGGCTGACTGCTGCTGCTCTTGCCACTACTGTTGCTGCTGCCTTCCTGCTTTAGATGAGTGGAGGGGAACGAGACAGGGGACCTGCTATTTTGATTTCATCTGGGGTCACATGAATTTTCAGTTGTTAAAATGGGGCGATAGGGGATAAAATGGGGTGATAAGGGATAAAAATTTTGAAAAGCACTGCTGTACAGCCCTTCATAGTTATATCAGTGTTTACAATATCTAAAAATTAAATAGCTTCAAATAAAAGGAGAGAGAAGGGTAGGCTAAACCCTGGGCTGGTTTCCAACAGCCGATGGTGCTTGTCAAAAGCCAAGGAAAAGAAGTAGGCTTTAAGGCTTGCTGGGAATGTCTGGCAGGAGCCTTCTTAGGGCAGGTATTCATGGGAGAGTGTTCCACTACCCACTTTGTCTGCTGCTGCAGTCATCTGTTCTCCTCTACCTCTTAATCTCCTCCCTTCCCCCTCTGCAATTCCCTCCAGCATGTACTTATCTGTTGCTGTGCCTGAGAGTATTCTGCATAATATGTGTGCAGTATTTTAAAATTTGACATACTGTATTTATCAAAATACTATACTTTGAACTTTAAAACAGCTTTTACTCAAAGATGTAAAATGTTTGTTTTCGGTTCAAAATTCCCTCAGGGTACAGTAATAGTGCACCATAACTTGGATTTCTGGTTTACATTGATTTTACTTCAGCAATCCATGGAGTCCCAGAGGATTTCCAAGCTGCAGACTCTGTCTTATTGCCGTTATCAATATGTGCGTCGACATAGCAATGTGTTCATGGTCATTCCTACAAATGTCAGCAGTTGAAAGAAGTCTGTGCTTCTGCAACTCCTCTTGGTCTCTGCAGTTAGCCAAATGAAAATCTTTGAAATCCAGAAGCCCCTTACACATGCATTCTTTCCCTCCCTCCCTCAGGCTGATCTCCCCCTTCCTCCAATACTGTTACCCCATTCAACACTGTCCACTGCCACTAATTTATCCCCCTTGAACACGCTTTCCCTCGCCGCTTCTCTCCTCATGCTCTTTCTCCTGCAGCTCATTCTCACACTCCTCTTCCTCAACTCCATCAGGAAAGGTTAAAACAAAACAGGTCCTTTAAATCAGCAGTCTTAAAATTCAGAATGCAGCACTATACAATAGACTGCAAAATTTCCAATTGCTATATTGCCACTGGCACCTGGAAATTCAAAGTTAATGAAATGACTTGTTCGTACATTAGCCTGTGGCTGCTGTAGCCTCAGAGGAACAGGCATGGAGTACTTTTCCTAGCCAGTAAAAGGAGAGATCAGCAGCACTTAGACTGTTCATAACTTGGAAGCCATTTTAGGAGGCAGAAGCAGCACTTCCAGCATGTTCCCTTGGCCTCTCACACTGTAGTGCTAATGTAATATTGTGCTAGTTGCAGCATGAGAGGGAAGCGGAAGGATTATGTGCACGGGGAAAGAGCATGAAAATGAGGAAAGGAATCCAGGACACTGCACTGGTGTGGGGAGGTAAAGCTGGAGGAAGGATGGTAGAGAGAGTTTTTAGGGTTGGGGAGGGGAGCTGTCTAGAAGAGAAAGGAAGCAGTGTGTTACTCAGCATTCTTTTGGGACATAAGCATGTTAGAAATCTCCACTTTTGCAGCAGTGTACTTTACATGCAGGTTATTTTTTATTTATTTATTTTTTATACTGCATTTAGGATCAGTGCTGTTTACAGAGAACCAACATTAACGATACATGGAACAACTTTACAAGAACTGGATTAAACAAATGTTAGGTAAAACAGAACAGGGGTAACTATATACAACAGAGGTTGTTCAAGGTAGTAATTAATCCAGTGCATATCTTAGATTAGGGTGGGGTGGGGTGGGGGGAGAGGTAGTAAGGGATGGGCAGAGAGAGTTCATAGGTGGGTGACTAAAGTGCTCCCATTGAAATGTTCCATGAATAGATGGGTCTTTATCAGCTTCCTGAAGGTTATTAGGTCATGGGTCTCTCTGATGTGGTATGGTAGGGCATTCCAGAATCGAGGGGAATATAAGGAGAATGCTCTAGCGCAAGTTGGTTGTACTTTGTCAGTTTGGGAGGCAGGATAAGGAGGTTTGATGTATTGTTCCTTTGGTGGTTTTCAGAAGTCTGTTATGATAGATTGCAGGTATTGGGAGAATACCTGGTGGATTTTGAATGTAGTTGGTGCCACCAACATGGTAGGACTCTTCCTGTTTCCTTCACCTTTGTGCCACTTACCAGCAGAAAAGGCACATGCCTACATGGCTTTTGTAACACTAACAGGGGTGGCACAAGGGGGGTGCAGGGTCATGTGTGGAAACTTATTTGCATAAAGGGCCTCATTTGCATAATACGCTAACTTTTAGTAAACATGCCTCTGAGTATCTAGACAAAGAAAGACTACCAGATTTCTACGTTCCTAATGTGCCTGGCAGTTGGCACTGAAGTACTACAAACACTGCCCATTTAGAACCCATAGCAAACCCACTGTATCATAATGGCACTACCAGGATTCACAAAGCATCAAACTACCTATCAAAAGGCAACACTAAATATTAAACCAATACATCTCCTACTGGGGAAAGAGAAGTGGCACTGTCAAATAGAAACTACATAAACGGAATACCTCAGCTTGGTTACACATGCAGAACAGACCGTCAAACAACAAGGGGATCACAATTTAGAAATAGGAAGACAATTAAACTGGGAACTCCAAAAGCCAAACTTGGAATGTACAACACAGGAGAAATAAAACTATAAATTAATTTCCTCTTGTACTAAACAAAACGCAAAGACATTAACGACGAACCTTTCCCAGAGCTGACACATTCCAGTTAATAAATTCAAAATAAAGTATTTTTCTACCTGTTTGGGCATTTTATTTTTCAGTTGCAATTGCTCCACTCACTTTCTTCTGGTTTCTTTGATCTTTCCCCTTTTGCTCTTTCCTCCATTTCTTTCTTTATTCCTTTTTCATCCACTCAAATTTCACCCTTCCATCCTCAATCCCCACTTACTCTTCCAATAACCAGCCAATCAGATTTTAATTCCCCCCCACAAACTATGTTTTCCCCTTTCCATCCTAACTCCCCCAGTCCCATTCCCTTCTAGTCCTCCCCCAACATCAGCTCCCTTCTAGTTCCAGCCCCACCCAGCATCTGCTCCCTGCTAGTCCTATTCTCCCATCCCCATCAGCCCATTTCCAATCCCAGCTCTCCCATCAGTCATTTCCAGTCCAGTCCTAGCCCCCCCCCATCAGCCCATTTCCAGTCCAAGCCCCCCTCTCCAAATCAGTCCATTTCCTGTCCACAGCCCCCCCCATCAGCCCATTTCCAGTCCATGCCTCACCCAATCAGCTCATTTCCAATCCTAGCACCCCATCAGCCATTTCCAGTCCTAGCCCCCAATCAGCCCATTTCCAGTCCTACCTAGCCTCCCCCTCCCCCCCAAAGAGCCCCACGCCTGTCTGATCATCTTCGGAGGCCCGAAACCCCAGCTCACCTCTGCATAGCTGCCAGCGTGAAGAGCATCATTTTCCCTCACTATGGCAGCTGTGTTCTTGTGAAGTGCACCGAGTGCCAGGAATGGTTGAAGGGCATTTTCTGTTTCCTGGCACTCGTGTGCTTCACAAGAACAGAGCTGCCAGCCTGAGGGAAAACATTGTTCTTCAGATTGGCAGCTGTGCAGAGGTGAGCCAGGGCCTCGGGTGGGCCTCCCCGGCTCCCTCTGAAGCCAACATTCCAAACAAATATCTTGTGGGAATGAAGTTCACGCGGGGCCCTGTGCAAACATTCTCGCACAGTGGACCAGCCGGCCCTGGGTATCATCATGTGTCAACCCCCCCCCCCCCCACACACACACACACATTATCGTGTGCACCAGAAAACATTTAATTTCCTTCTTCTCCCTACTAATTCACTAATCTCAGTGTGGTCAAGCTTGACTAGTGCAGTTAGAGCTGAAATTTCATGCCCTGGTGTACACAAGTAGAGCAGATATAGTTGATATGTACATCTTAGTTTCTGTTTGGTCTGGAATATGCCCTTTTATGTAATAGTACTGGGAAAATCCTTTCCATGAAGCTTTTGAGAAAGGTGTTGTGTCCTCATATACTGTATCTGTACTTTTTCTGCAGATTCAGAGCCAGCCCCTGCTGATGGGAAGATCATATTCAAGAAACCAGCAAAGCGCTCTTCAGATGAGAAATACTCCGGGCTGACCACAAGCTCAAACAAAAAGAAAAAACAGGAAGAAAAGAGATCTCTTCGGGACAGTGCAGGCTCCCAAAGCACTCAGAAACAAGTTCGAAACAGCAGCCTGCTTTCTTTTGACAATGAAGAGGAAGATTAGTGTTTGGAATTGCCCCCTTGTAGGCTTTTCTCCTGGGGTTCCTTAAGGATGCTAAATGTGAACTATATTTTAACGTTCAAGTTATTGTTTTGTTTTTTTTTGTATAAGAGAGAATATCAGAAAAAGACCTGCAGCAGTGGGAGGGAGAGGATTTCTATGACTGACTTTCACCTGCTAGTTTAGGATACCTTTGGGATATGTTGAGATAAGTATGTTTCATTTTCTCATTACCTATCTCCCCCTTGAGAAGCATTTGGAGTCAGTATTTTTTTTAAAGGGTAAGCTGCTTGTGCTGGTTTTGCTTTCTTTCTAAACAGCAGCGTAGGACTGACCTGAGAACAGGACCATGGGCTACCCAAGATGAAAAAGTAATACCAATGTTAATTTGATATTTTGATAGTCTTAGGGGTATGTTTACTATTCGGCAGTAGCAGCTTCCGTGTGATATCGGAGCCGCGGCCCCATTGAAATCAATGGGGCTGCGGATCCGATACTGCACAGGAGCCACTACTGCCAAATAGTAAATATATGCCTTAGTGTCTCCTTTCAAGTTCTTTACCACAAAGTTCCTGCCTTTAATTAGTGCATTTGGACAGTAGATGCCTTGTAGCTCAGTGAAACACCTTAGAGCCCATATTAAAGCACTGGTCATTTGCCTTTCTACTTATTAGAAATGATGCATCTCATCTTTGCTGGGATTATAGCACCTCTTAGTACTTAAAGCAAATACTCTTATTCTAAGGGATTTGCCCCCTTTCCCCTTCAAAGAACAAGGAAAGGGGACCCAGATGGCGGATATTTGCTAACTTTCTTGCCCTGGTGACAAATTTTGGCAGCATCTTGATATTTAGGGTAGAGTCTACTCCATAGCAGTTTCTCATCCCCACGAATGACATGATCATCCAACCTCCAGGTACTATTCTGTTTTGACACATGAGCTTTCTTTCCTTCTGCTCTTTTGGACGTCTGGTGTCTTGAGGTATGGTGCTGGAAGCCTTCATTTGTAACTATTAGGTTTTTATTTTCTTTGGGGAGGGGGGTTCTTTGTCCTGTTTTCATGTCCTCTGAATTCAGTCCATCCATTGCAATCATAGTCTTCAGCCAAGGACCACAAACTATGTACAGCTGTCTTTGTAACCTAATAAACATGAATCCCAAATCTGCCCACTAGATGTCATTATGTGATGACTGAAACTGTCCATGCCAGGGGCTATGACTAGTGCCTTTAAGCAGCACATCCCTGGCCAATCTAGGTCGCAGAAACCAGCTGAGATTCAAACCTTATTCTTGTTCATGGCAATGTGCAACAGTGCCATTGAGCTTTTCTCCTGTTCTTGCCTCTTCCACGCTGTAATGCCTTCTTGGTCTTCACTCTCAGTGGATCAGGTGTTCAAGATATTCCTAGACAGAGTGAACACTAAGGTTGCAATGTCTACATCTCTTGAAAACCAAATTCCATGACAGAAAAAAAAACACCTCATGGTTCTCATTTCCAAAAAGGTTTCTCCCATTCTCTGAAGACAAGGATAGCAGGCCCCAAAAATAGTGGTGTTATGTTTGCCAAGCTGTAGAGCTTTCTAGAGAGCTTTGCCATGCATGTCTGGAGTTCTTGCATCTGTGTCCTTGAGCAGGGACAACTTGGCTCTGCTTTTTCTGTAGCACCCAGAGTTTGAGTTCTTTTTGTATCTACAAGTTAGGTAAATTTTATTTATTTGATTCTTTTATACTGCTCTTCTTCCAGTCAGAGCGGTTTACAATTAACAAGTTGAAGTGTTACATTGAACTACGAACAGGATGTTATAATTGGGAGTACAGGTACAAATATTTAAAGCTAGACCTAAAGTATTCTTCTATCCATTATATTTACATAGGTACGTTTGTACAGCTGTCCTAGGAAAGGGAGCAAGGATCTTTATTATGGCTGTCTATTTTTGCTATTCAGCCAACTAGTGATTTGTGACTAGTCCATCAGCTTATCTAAGTTTTATCTCCATCATACTCTATGAGTAGTTATATCTTTATTTCTTTATGGAATGTTGTGTTTACTGACTTAAATCACATTTTTCATGTGTTTGACAACCACCTTTTGGCTGATTTTTCCCCTTAAGCATACTAAAGTTAGATTTTCGTTCAAATTTTTTTAAGTATTCTTAATTTTTTTGGGAAACCATAGCAGAACTGGACATATTCTTTTTTTCATTGAACCGTTTGATTTGGTAGTAGCTAGTTTTCGTCTTATGATACACAAAATAAAAACTAGTGGTTTCAATAAATGCTCTTGAATGATGCAACATCATATCAGACCCACACTATGTATGTTTTCTGTGTCGGGTCTAGGCTTGGCATCCCTAGCTGTTCTATCAGATGGCAGCTAGGGATCTTTATAAAGATTGGTTCTTTGATTCCCCAAACTCCTGCATTGGCCTGATGGTGCACTGTATGCCAGCACTGCAGTGGCATTGAGGAAGCAAGCACTCCAGCTTACCATCGAGGCAAGACATTTTCTAAATCTCACTGAATGGAAGCAAAGAATTCTGCAGCACCAAGAGCTAAGGATACTGATTTAGATTTACTTAGGCAAAAGCCTCTTCTGCAAGAATGGATATACACCTTGAAGATCATCATAAAACAAGTCAGCAGCCATCAAGAGGGGCCTTATGGCATCAGTTCCTATAACTTCCATGGCATGTTTCAATACAAGATAAGCTCAATGGATCCTATATTTCAATTGGCTACAAGTCATTCAGAGCGAGGGCTGGCATGTCCACTAGGTGAGCTAGGCAGCCACCTAGGGCTTGGGTGGTGGGTGGTGGGTGGTGGTAGTGGCACACATGGGCAGCCCCCCCCAGCTGCCACCAATTCCATTTAGGGAGGAGGCAGGCAGGCAGGCAATGGCAGTATTTCCAAAAGTGGCTACTTTTTGCCACTGCTTTTGGAAATGCCGGCGCTGCTGCTCCCCACCTCCCTCCAGAGATGGAAGCAGCGGCAGCAGCAATAGGGTGGGGGGGGGGCGGCAGCAAGGCCAGGGTTTCAGCCTAGGGCGGCAGAAAACCTTGTGCTGGCCCTTCTCAGCTTACCAGATACTGTTCAAATCACTCATGAGCTTAAGGCCTCTGATAAATGAACCATTGCAGTCTAGTCCAAGGAATCCTCTTCCAAATTTTCTCAAATCAGGTAGGTCTCAGTTGAATTAGGGGAGCTTGTGTGGAGGGGCTCCACACTCATAGCCTTTGGTCTACTCAGAAAAAACATCAGCAGCTAGCCCTCCTAGCACTAAGGTTCATTTGTTCACAGTGAAATCACCCTAATCTAAATAGATAATCCGGTAATTATGTTCTATGTGTTGGAAACTGTCTAGATCGGAGGTTCCCAACCTTTTTAGCTGTGTGGCCCCTTT
Source organism: Ichthyophis bannanicus (assembly GCA_033557465.1). Taxonomy (NCBI): domain Eukaryota; kingdom Metazoa; phylum Chordata; class Amphibia; order Gymnophiona; family Ichthyophiidae; genus Ichthyophis; species Ichthyophis bannanicus. Next base: position 775,438,265 of record CM066031.1, read on the forward strand.
ATTAACCTCCAAAAAGTCCAGGGATCCCCAGCTCATCCCTATGACACCTTCAAGACTCCCTCTCCTCAGAGCCAAGTCTGTCCTCAATAGCCCTCTCTCTTTTCCCCTTCCTGTCTCCACTAGTTTCTCTCTCTCTCCAATTAGTCTCCATCAGTCTCTCTCTCTCTCCCCCCCCCCCAGCCAGTCCCTACTAGTCTCTCTATTTTTCTGTGTCCTGTGCCACCCCTCCCCCTTGTATTGGTCTGTGTCCTCAGGGGTCCACCAATCACAAGTTGGGAATCACTGGTCTAGATGATGAACTAGGCCATCTTGCACAAGTGACCCTCAGCACTACTTATGTGGCAGACGGAGACAACATCCTAGTAGACAAACTGAGCTGATTCCTTCAATGAAATAAGTGGTACTTGGGACAAAGTAGTAGCATATTATATTTTGTGAGTTGGGAACAGCAAGGATAGATGTTCATATCTCCTCTGAACAGTAGGGTTCTTCAGCACATTTTGAGAATAGGAACACACAGCACATTAGCTCTGGACACTTTCTCAGGATTGGGGCAAATGCCTCCTATATGCATATCCTCCGAGTCCTCTAGTGGCAAAAACTGCTGAAACTCAGAAGACACCAGGGAACTATGCTCTCCATAACTGCTTATTGGAAGAGACAGACTTAGTTTTCACTCTTGTGGGAGTTGCCCATCAGGAAACTGATTAAGTTGAAGAATTCACCAGCTCTTATGCAGAATCCATTATATCCCAACATTAGGACCCTAGCCGTCATAGCTTGGATGTTGAGAGGTTAGTGTTTGCTTCCCTAAATCTGCCTAGTAATGAGTCATTCTTCTAGTTTAAATGGAAGAGGTTTGCTCTCTGGTGTGAGGAAAGGTCCTGTACTCATGTTCTACACAAAAACTATTTAAACATTTCTATATATACACCAGAGTCACAATTAGAGTTCACCATAGTGCAATTGGTGCTCATCTCCTTCATATGGAAGGTAAGCCCATCTTTGAAGTTTTTAGTTCAATATATGCAGGGCACTTGTTCTATTAAAGTCTTCCATTAGGCCACATGTTCTATCTTGGGATGTTAGCATGGTTACTGATTATTAGATTTCTGTGAACTAAAGTACATTCTCCAGGACCAAGCAGGAAGTCAGTCCTCACTTATGGGTGACGTCGGCGCCGACGGAGCCCTCGCGGAGCAATTTTCCCCAGCTTTCAAAGAAAGCCTTTGGGAATTGCAGCGCGCATGCGCGGTCGTCTTCCCGCCCGAGGGTGCCATCTTAGCCAGTCTTCTTTTTTCCGCGGAGCCCTACAGACGTCCCCGTCTTGTCCCCGCGAAAAAGTCGATTTTCTTCTTTATTTTATCCTTTTTTCCTTCGGGCCGATCTTTTTCCCGCCCGGACTCGCGACGCCGGTCACGAGTCCTCTTACTTTTTTCGGTTTTTCTGACTTAGTCAGCTTTCGTTTTCGGTTTTTCCCTGGCAGCCTGGTCCTTTGACCTCGCAGGGGCCCTTTTTCCCCCGATGGCTGCCAGTGGGTTTAAGCGGTGTGGTCGGTGTGACCGAAATATGTCACTAACTGACACACACGACTTTTGCCTCCGCTGCCTGGGCCCGGATCATGAGGAACTGATCTGTGGGCCCTGCAGCAAAATGTCCTCAAAGGCGTTGAGAAGTCGGCGGCATCAGCGTGAGAGAATCTTCGCTGACCCCAGCCGTACCCGGACCTCGTCGGAGGCCTCCGCGTCGAAAGGCTCCAGCTCGGACCGTCGCCGGAGTTCCTCCGACCGGGGTTCTCCCTCCGGGGACCATCGTCGGAAGGTGAAACCCGCGAGGGCGGCATCGGTGGACGCTCCTAGTTCCGCGAGGGCCAGGTCGCATAGCCCTGACAGCCGCCCCGGGTCCTTGGAGAAGGAACACATCCCGAAGCGACCTCGCCTGGAGTCGGAGATGCCTGCCCGGGTAAGTCCTGTGGTCCTTCTGGACTCGCCTCCGCGACAGCCGACGTCGGGCCCGACGCCGTCGGGGCCCGAGTCGGGGGCTGCTGGGTCACCTGAGCTCGGACTCAGGATGACGGCCTTGGAGAGCAGACTGTCTGCCTTCATGGACCAGCAGAGGGCACTGCTCGCTGGCTTCGCTGGCGCCGCTGCCCCGACCGCCGGGACGTCGACGTCCAAGTCGACCCCGGAGACCGAGCCGATCCTCGAGTCGATGAGAACTCGAGTCGATCCTCGGTCGAGGTCACCCTCGGCCTCCCGTTCGGGACCGAGGTCGCCGACGCCGACTCCCTCGGCGTCGGGGCGGCTGGCGCCGCGCCCTGCCCGGGCCGACCCCACCGAGTCCTCGTCGGAGTCGGTCTGGGAGTCTGAGGAGGAAGAGTCGCCTGATTCTTTCCGGACTCGGTGTGTCCCATCGGACTCACCGGAGTCCGAGCCTCGGAAGCAGTCCCCCCCGGAGGATGCCCGGTTCTCGGACTTCGTTAGGGATATGGCCAAGGCTTTGGCCTTCCCTGCGGATCCCGAGGAGGAGCCTCGAGCCGAAGAGCTCGACGCCCTCCAGTATGACTCTCCCGCGAGGGAACACTTTACTGTACCGGTTCCTCCTATGCTGGAACGACTACTCTTCCGCATGTGGGAGAGTCCGGCCTCCTCGCCGGTCCTGAGCAAGCGGGTCGATTCTATCTATCGAGTCCGCAAGAGCCCTGGCTTTCAAAAGGCACAGCTGCCACACCATTCCATGGTAGTGGAATCGGCCATGCATCGTCTTAAGAGCCAGAAGATGCACTCCTCGGTGCCTCCTGGAAGGGAGGCCCGTAACCTGGATGGCCTTGGCAAGAAGTGTTTCCAGGGCTCTATGCTCGCATGTCGTGTCCAGACTTACCAGCTATACATGGGCATGTATCTCCGGGATCTGGCTAAAGAGCTAGCCGGATTCTCCGCTGGTCTGTCCGAGGAACCCTTGCGGAGGTTCCTCGCCTTGTCCACTGGCATTCGGGAATGCTCAAAGCTCATGTCCCGAGCAGCCTATGATGGCTTTGAAGCATCGGCTCGAGTGGCCGCAGCCGGCATCGGTGCCCGCCGACAGGCTTGGCTTCAGTCGTCAGACCTTGAGCCCTGGGTGCAGGACAAGTTGGTCGATGTCCCCTGCCGAGGCGAAAACCTCTTTGGCAAGCCCATGGCGGAAAAGGCTGCGCAAATTGAGACTGAGGCTCTCACCAGGACCAGGCTTTCTAGGAAGACCTCCGCCCCTTCCCAGAAAAAGAAGGGCTCGGGGAAAAAGTCCTTTTACCCGAGGAAGGCGGCTGCCTACAAACAATACCCCCCATTATCAGGCCCCTGCAGCTCCCCAACAGGGCCAGCAGGCCAAGGGACGGGGTAACGGGTCCCGTAGGCAGCAAGCCCCCAAGCCTGCACCACCAGCCCCTGCTCAGCAGGGTGGGGGTTTTTGACTCACACAGCATAGCCTTTCCCCCCCCGCTGGTTCCTCCCAGCACCGGAGGCCGGCTGGTTCACTTCGCCCACAGGTGGTCCAGCATCACCGCAGATGCCTGGGTGCTTCAAGTCGTGCGAGAAGGCTATCTTCTCCACTTCCACCAGGTTCCTCCCTCCTATTTTCCGGGAGAACCTCCGCGACCCCCTCTGCACAGGGAATTACTCCTTCAGGAGTTAGCAGGTCTTCTGCAGGAACAGGCGGTGGAACCGGTGCCACACCACCTGAGAGGTCAAGGCTTTTATTCCAGGTATTTTCTGATACCAAAGAGAACAGGGGGCCTCAGACCCATCCTGGACTTGCGCAACCTCAACAAGTTCCTTGTGCGGGAGAAGTTCAAAATGCTTACCCTTGGAATCCTTCTGCCCTACCTCCAGCAGGGAGATTGGCTATGCTCCTTGGATCTAAAGGATGCCTACACGCACATCCTCATCCACCCAAGCCACCGCCAATACCTAAGGTTTGTGGTGGCAGGAAATCATTACCAGTACAGAGTGCTGCCCTTTGGCCTGTCCTCCGCACCGCGAGTCTTCACAAAATGTCTCGCGGTCGTGGCGGCCCATCTCCGGCTTCACGGCCTCTATGTCTTTCCGTACCTCGACGACTGGCTCATCAGAGCAGCGTCCGCTCGGGAGGTCACCGACGCCACGCGCCGCACGGTGACTCTTCTGCAGCACTTGGGCTTTGTTATAAACTTCGCAAAGTCCACTTTGCTCCCCTCACAGGATCTCGAGTTCATCGGCGCAAGACTGCACACTCCTCAGGCGCGAGCATACCTACCGCTTGACAGGGCTCAACGGCTCATGGACCTAGCCGACCGCTTTCGCAGCCAGCCCCTGGTCTCCGCCAGGCGCTTCCTGAGACTACTCGGCCATATGGCTTCCTCCGTCCATGTGACCCCCAATGCCCGCCTGAATATGCAGTCTGCTCAATGGTGTCTCCGCCAGCAGTGGCGACAAGCCACAGGCGGCCTAGCAGACCTAGTGCGCGTCTCCGAGCCGCTGATCTCGTCTCTCCGGTGGTGGCTCCGGCAGCCGAACCTGATATTCGGAATGCCTTTCCAGTCACCTCAGCCGACCCGGGTGCTGACCACCGATGCATCCCTCCTGGGCTGGGGAGCACATTGCCAAGAGGCACGTACTCAGGGCCTCTGGACCACGTGGGAGTCTGCTCAGCAGATCAACTTCCTGGAGCTCAGGGCGATCCGCCTAGCTCTCAAGGCCTTCTCCCACCTGACTTCCCACCAGTCCGTCCTTGTCCAGACGGACAATCAAGTTGCCATGTTCTACGTGAACAAGCAGGGGGGCACGGGCTCCTTCCTCCTCTGCCGGGAGGCACAGAAGCTCTGCTCTTGGGCCGTCAGTCACGGCATTCTCCTCAAGGCAGTTTATCTCCCGGGCCACGAAAATTGCCTTGCGGACAAACTCAGCAGGGTCCTCCAGCCGCACGAGTGGCGTCTGGATCCCTTGGTAGTTCAGAAGCTCTTCCTCAAGTGGGGCCTCCCCACGGTGGATCTCTTTGCCAGTCCTCACAACCGGCAGCTTCCTCGCTTCTGCTCTCGTCAGCCACACCCCCTTCGGGTTGCGGCGGACGCTTTTCTGATCTCATGGTCGGGGAGCCTTCTGTACGCTTTCCCTCCCATCCCGCTAGTCTCTCGGACTCTTTTCAAGGTTCTCCGAGACAAAGCCTTCATGATCCTGGTGGCCCCTCGCTGGCCCAGGCAGCCGTGGTTTCCGCTCCTACTGCAACTGGCGGTGGAGGATCCAATCCCTCTGGGGGTACAAACGGATCTCCTCACTCAGGATCAGGGGTCCCTACTGCACCCCAACCTCAGGTCTCTCAACCTCATGGCCTGGCTGCTGAGAGGGTAGTCCTTGCTCCCCTTCTCCTGCCGGCGGAGGTGGAGGAGGTCGTCTTGGCTTCGCGACGGCCTTCTACCCGCAAATGCTATGCCCTTAAATGGCGTCGCTTTGCAGTCTGGTGTACCCAACAGTCTCAGGATCCCTTCTCCTGCCCGGTGTCGGTGATCTTGCAGTACTTGCTACACCTCTCTAATCTGGGACTTAAGTCCAACTCCGTCAAAGTTCACCTCAGTGCTCTTTCGGCACATCATGTGCCGGTGGACGGTAGACCTCTCTCAAGCGACCCTCTCGTAGCGAGGTTTCTCCGAGGTCTCCTTCTACTTAAACCACCTCTGCGCCCGCCAGCGCCTGACTGGGACCTGAATGTGGTTTTGCAGCGGATCACCTGTCCGCCTTTTGAACCTATGGCTACCTGTTCTCTCCGTTTTCTGTCTTGGAAAACACTGTTCTTGATAGCCCTCACTTCCGCTAGACGCGTAAGTGAATTGCAGGCCCTCGTGTCTGATCCCCCTTACACTAGGTTCTACAAAAATAGGGTAGTCCTACGGACTCACCCAAAATTTCTGCCTAAAGTGGTCTCCCCTTTTCACATCAATCAGGAGGTGGTACTTCCAACCTTCTTTCCCAGACCACACTCCAGCCGAGCTGAAACGGTCCTCCATACCCTGGACTGTAGAAGGGCTTTGAACTTCTACCTTGACCGTACGCGGGAGCACCGTAAAGCTGCTCAGCTTTTTGTCTCTTTTGACCCCAATAAATTGGGGCTCCCGGTCTCCAAGCGTACTCTGTCCATCTGGGTTGCGGACTGTATCTCTTGGGCTTATGGGGCAGCCGGACTCTCCTTAGAAAGCCGAGTCACGGCTCATTGCGTTCGGGCAAAGGCTACGTCAGTGGCTTACCTCCGCTCTGTTCCGCTGGCAGACATCTGCCGGGCCGCTACTTGGTCTTCGAGCCAGACTTTTGCGGTCCATTACTGTCTCGAGAGGGAGTCCCGCAGGGACAGTGCTTTCGGACAGGCAGTCCTCCGTAATCTCTTTGAGGTCTGAGCAACTCCTACCCTCCATCCCGGATGTGGGCTACCGGTGGGTGATAATTCAGCGAAGATTCTGTCCTTCTGTGCTGCTGAGCTTGAGGGAGCTCATTTTTGTGCTTAGGGTCTCCGGTAGCCTTGAGCTTGGGAGTCCCATAAGTGAGGACTGACTTCCTGCTTGGTCCTGGAGAAAGCGTAGTTACTCACCTGTAACAGGTGTTCTCCAGGAGCAGCAGGAATCAGTCCTCACTACCCTCCCTCCTCCCCTTGGAGTTGCAATCGTCTGCTTATGTTCTTTTTGCAAATTTTTATGCTGTCTTTTTTAGCTATGTCATCTGACTGGCTAAGATGGCACCCTCGGGCGGGAAGACGACCGCGCATGCGCGCTGCAATTCCCAAAGGCTTTCTTTGAAAGCTGGGGAAAATTGCTCCGCGAGGGCTCCGTCGGCGCCGACGTCACCCATAAGTGAGGACTGATTCCTGCTGCTCCTGGAGAACACCTGTTACAGGTGAGTAACTACGCTTTACTTGGAAGGTTTTATTTTTTGTGGCAGACACTTCTGCATGTAGAGCCAATGAGCTCAGCTTTAGTGACTTATGCAGCCTACACTGTTTTTCAACAATGTAGTGATCTGCATACATCTTAAGTTCCAACCTAAGATGGTGTCAGATTTCTACCTTAACCATTCAGTCATCCTTTCAACAGTCTTTACAAGATCACATATCCTCAAAGGTGAATATGCCTTATGCAGTTTGGAATGCAAAAGAGCCTTATCTTTCTACCTGGAGTAGACTATATCCTTTCAAATGTGTACACAGCTTTTTTTGGTGCTTTTCAACCCTATAAACCTAGTACTTATTTGCTATCAAATTAGAAAGTAGAGCATTTTTTTTGTGTTAGGTTCAGGCGGTTTTGATCCTGGAAGGGCATGGCAAAGTTCATACTGTCAGAACCATGATCAATAGAGGTTATGATCACCTGGGATACTCCCATTCTGACCAATTAAAAAACTGGTTGCGAGGAAGCCAGATATAGTGGTAAAGGAGAACACTAGAACAGCATTGATTATAGAGGTGTCTATTCCAAGAAATTAGTTTGTGAATCGCATTGAGAGGGCGAAAATCTTCAAGTACCAAGAAATGTAGATGGAGACCAAGAAAATGTGACAGAAAGATAGTTATTTCCCATCATGCTGCATGCCACAAGCTTAATTAAGAGGAATTTCCAAGCACACCTCCATAAGATGTTGCGTATAGGTCATTTATCAACTCCAGAGGGAGGCTGTTTTTGGCACAATGCAAGTACTATGCAGAGCATTAGCAGTAAATTTAAGAGACTGAGATCATACTCCACATACCCTAGCTTAGAAGCTAATAGATATACAGAAAAATCCTTTACAACAAAATAACCATAGAAAAACACCCCTGAGGACACTTGCAATGAAACAATCGCTATTAAGAGGAGAAAAAGACCTCAGTGTTACTTTCTATCTAGTCCCACAGCAGGGAAGAAATCCTTCGCCAGAGGAGACTGAACAGCCGCACCAACATTATTGGTCAGAAAAAACTTCTCATAAAAATGCATAAAAATCAGTAGTTTTCTTTTATCTATCTTATTCCACTATGTATGTCTCAATAAATTTTCTTGGCATTTGGTATTTTAATTTTTAATCATCACACCTACAACAGAAAGGAATCCCACATTATGCTAAAGTAAAGCATTGATACATAGAGTATTAGTATCACTTATCTGTAGAAAAGTTGAAATCTTCTTGTCCTCAGTAAGAGCTTTTTTTTTTTTTTCATCCAAGCAGCCCAACAACTATCATTGTCTCACTACATAGCTGCAGCAGGGGCTTCTGCATTTCCAACTCCTATCACCAGCATTTGGCATCACACTCTCATTTAAACTCAAGCACACTGAAAGAAAGCCAATAGGCTTGCAGGAGGAGGGGCTCCCTCAAAAAGTAAGGAAGTCCAGAAAGCTCATTTCAAAAAAAGCACTACAGAAACAGTCCCCATTCTATTAAATTGTTAAGGCCATTATGTTTCAGAGTGTTCAGTGTGTAAATCCATTGTTCTTGTTGCATTACTTCCTGCAGTCACCTGCTCGGATGCACTTTTGAATGCTATTGATCACCGTACAACGCAAGTCCAGAAAAGCATGATGAAACTGAGCACAGTGTTGAACTAATGGAGCTTCAACTTTTTGTTTATGGATACACTATGCTCAGTTAGCCACGTACACAGCGCAAGAGTAGTCTTCCCCATGTAGACTTTTTGTGTGCATAAGTTTAATTACCTTCCCTGACTTCACCTTCTTCAGTAATTTCACAGATTTGGCAGTCCCGCATTTATGATAGTCTGCAGGGCAAACATCTTGCCATACCCATGCCATTGCAGGACACAAAAAGTCACATCAATTTTTTTTCCTTTACTATACGCTATTCTTATCTTCTTTCAAGAAAGACAAGGATGGACTTGAAGAACTGCCCAGTGCTGCTTAAAAAGAGAAGCAATGCGTGCAGATAATGCTGAGCATTGTAAAACGCAAGTAATTGCATCCTCCTCAGTAGTTACACTAGAAGGTTGTCCCAGTAGCTGCTCACAGTGGTTATTGTTGGCTCTCTTATAGACCTTAGACAAGACCCTTGTGGGATAGCCCCTATCCTGAAACTATTTTTTGCAGAGTAGCCACCTGCGCATGATATTCAGCTGTAGAGGAGCAGATACACCGATAGCACAAAAATTTTAAATACAGGAGGCTAATACATAAATGTACAGGGTGAAAACTGCTGTATTTCAAAAAAGTGTTTTGGTGTCAGTTTGGAGTAGACAGTTGTCTCAAAACCATCAATCCCTTTAGAAATACAAACATCTAAAAAGGTAATCCCTGATCACAATTCATATCAAATTGGTTAGCTGAGTTACAGTTATTTAGATACACTACAAATTGCTGTAGTTGGTCCTTAGACCTTCACCACAGCAAAAAAAATGTCATTTATATAACGTCACCATTCCAAAACATATGCAGTATAGGGAGAGCCATAAACCCATAACTCTTCAAAGAATTGCATATACTAATTAGCTAGCGAAGAGGCAAATGTTGCCCCATAGCTGTTCCTGAAATCTGAAAATAGAAGTCTTGGTATAAAAAAAAAATTTCTTGAGGGCTAACTCAGCCAAGTTTACCAGAAAATCAGTTGCTACCTGATGAGATCGTGGTCACCTACTCCAAACCTCCTACAATACTTGTAAAGCCTCATCTTGAGGGATAGAGGTGTATAGGGAGTTAACATCCAGGGTGACCAATCAGATTACCTTTTTGACACTAGGCACTGTGCCCTAAAATTGTAGGAAGTGGGTTGTATCCCTAACAAAAGAAGACATTTGCGAAAATTCATACTTTAAATATTCATCTAAATACATTCCAGCAAATTCCAATAATGATTCATTGCTTGATAGAATAGGTCTCCTAGGTGGGTAATGTAGGGTCTTGAGGACCTTAGAGTAGACTATATAAGATCGATACCTTGGGACACACTGGATCCAGAAACTCCCGCTCTTTACTTGTCAGAAAACCTAAATTACAGGCTATAGTGGTCACAAAAACATATCCAAGGAAGAGTGGTTGGCCTTGCGAGAATTGCAACAAGACAATTCGCTGGTTATTAAATGGGTAAATAAAGGAGAAACAAAAAAAAAAAATGCCTGAGAGGTAAAACTAATACTAATATCCAAATACACAAAACACCTCTCAGTAAACCACTAGTTATTCCAACTTTTAGCCACAAACCAGAATAAGGGTATAAAGTCTTCACTACGAATCTAAACAATGGGCTCTCGCCGGACCTCAGGACTTATACACCCCCCATGTGGCGAGTTTATCACCATAGGGTTATGGTGGACACTTACATCATAGGTCCTGAGCCTCACCAATTATATAATTATAACACCAAATAACCTCACACAATAAACTATTCGCAAACTTTCCCAATATTAGAACTACACAGGGATCCACCAGTCATTCAAATCAGTATACCAATAATCCCAATCATTCACAATCATTCACATACACAAACCACACACATTATAAAAAAGTGTTTCTAGAGCGCTACTGGACACTTTTTTATAATGTGTGTGGTTTGTGTATGTGAATGATTGTGAATGATTGGGATTATTGGTATACTGATTTGAATGACTGGTGGATCCCTGTGTAGTTCTAATATTGGGAAAGTTTGCGAATGGTTTATTGTGTGAGGTTATTTGGTGTTATAATTATATAATTGGTGAGGCTCAGGACCTATGATGTAAGTGTCCACCATAACCCTATGGTGATAAACTCGCCACATGGGGGGTGTATAAGTCCTGAGGTCCGGTGAGAGCCCATTATTTAGATTCGTAGTGAAGACTTTATACCCTTATTCTGGTTTGTGGCTAAAAGTTGGAATAACTAGTGGTTTACTGAGAGGTGTTTTGTGTATTTGGATATAAATAAAGGAGAAGCCATTGTTGTCATGGACTGGGATAAATATGATGCAGAAATCCAGTCCTCATCATTATAAAACGTTGGTGGGTGACCTGATGTCTGCACTACAAAAAGAGGTTGAGTCTGTGAGCAGTATAGCCTAAATTATAGGCTATCCGATGAGGTCATGTGGGAAGAGGGGAATGGGGAGGGGGAAAGGAAGGGGGAGGTGAAGGGAGAAGGGAAGGGGGACGGAGGAGTCTATCTTAAAAGTGTACCATAGGAAAGAGACAAGGTAAAAACATCATTTAAAAACAGACAAATCAGTCTCCAAATTCAACCCAAAAAATCCATGGACTTTAACTGACAGAGGAGAGCCTTGTTCAGGTTTGCTTCCCTCAATTGACTTTAACAACCTTTAAAACAAAAAACTTGAAGTCTGAAACTTTGTGTTGTATTTTGGTCCAGTGTTGCACCAATGATTTGTCAATCACTCGTCTTTTCCAACAACGTTTGTGTTCAATTATAATTATCCTTATAAGGACACTGCGTATGGTCTTTCCAATATATAATTGACACAGACACATAATCACATAAATCACATTCTCTGATGTGCAATCTGAAAAATCATTGAGAAAAATTTTTTTGTGAGTGATCAGGTGAACAAAAATGTTCCTTAAGGAGATAGCTTGAACACACACTGAGCAATGGCCACATCAATAATGTCCTTTATACTTAGTACTTAAGAGCCATTCAGTTAAAGCAAATAGAACTAACAAATTCTTCAGATTCACATTCCTTTTATGAGCAATTGTGACATCCAATTCAGAGAAACATGGTAGAGTCTGGACAATGTGCTATTCTTCACGAATTCTCGTAATATCTTTTGAAAGATAAGAAAAAGTAAGAGGGCATATAATGTTGGTTTCTCTATCTTATTCAAGAGGAAACAATGAGAGATCTTCACCCTCTGGTAGGCCTGCTGAATATTTCAGTAAAATAACAAAAAATGCTCTACTTACTAACCATGCTTAATACCTTTCTCTAAGCATAAAAGTGCCCAACAATATTATGGCCTGCTGAATATAGCATTCTGGGTATCCCCTAGCCTGAAATATCTGTTTCGTGTTATAAGCCTGTTTTTGAAAATCTTGTGGTGTAGAGCATATTCATCGTGCTTGCAAAAATTGGCCAATGGAGAAATGGACTTTTAAAGAGTGGTTGTGGAACCTTTGATAATGCAGGAACTGATTTCTATCAGTGAGCTTCCTATACAGGTCAGTAAGGAAGCTCTCTGGCCCTTTAATAATCAATATGTCTAGCTAAGGTATAGACACTTTGTCAAAAGAACATTGAAACTGCAAATTGTCATCTAGGGGAATTTATCCACACACAAAAACCATCCAAAGAACCTTGATCTCCATCCCAGATAACAAGAATGTCATCTATATAACGTTTCCATAACTTAAGGGTATGTTTACTAAACAGCGGTAGCTCTGATATAACACGGAAGCTGCTACCACTGTTTAGTAAACATACCCCTTAATGTTGTTCTCAAAGGGATGATGGGTCAAAAAACATTTCTCAAAGTAGGCCACATATAAATTTGCTATGTCGGAGACAATGGAGGAGCCATGGCCACTCCTTTAATTTGTTTGTAAAAATTCTCTCTAAAACAAAAATAATTTTCTGTAAAAGCTAACTGGGCTAACTGGACCAAATAAAATGATGGTATCCCTATGGTCACTACACTCAAGGAGGATATCTTGAATAATATCGAAAGCTTCAGTTTGCGGTACTTTTGTGGATAAAGACACAATGTCTAATGTAACCCAAGTAAGCTCCTCATGGTATCCTTCAAAGCCTTCCAAAATTAGGATATGTGTGGTGTCCGTACATAGGAAGGTACATTGGATACAAAGGGCCAAAGTAAAACACCTAAAAACTGTGATATTGGTTCAAATAGGGAACCAATGGCTGATATAATGGGGCACCCTGGGGATTTTCAAGGGACTTATGAATTTTGGGTAAGTCATAGATTGTAGGTATAACTGGATGTGTAAGTATTAAAAAGTCTCTCTTTTGATTAAATATCCCACTTCAAATCCGATATAGATGATGTTGTCAAATGATTCTATTAGAGGGTCTGTCTGTTAAGGTGAATGCCAACATGATTTGCCATGAATAATGGAGGGATCTGTATGTCCCTCCCCTATATGTGAAAAGAAATGCTTTATTTTTAATTTCCTTAAGAATTTTAATAAATCTGTGTTTCAAAGGGATCATATTCTTTTGTAGGTACAAAAGAAAGTCCTTTATTTAAAAACAGCAATCTCCTCCTTACTCAGAGAATACTTGGAAATATTAATTACTCCAATAACTAATTCTGGTATGGGGGTTTCCTGGTATTGGATTTGTCTCTCTCCCACTGCCCCGACCCCTGAATTGTAATTCTGACCTGTAATATTCTGTGAGCTGGGGGTGGGGCTGTGAGGAGTCTCGACCACCTCCCTTCCATAACTTTTCCATGTTGAAAAAGATGTGGAGGAGGAAGTGCAGCTATCTTTCTGAGATGGAAAGAGAGATGCAAAAGCATCAACATATTCTTCGGACTGATTTCTGCTCTTCTTTGCCTATTCAATGTCTATCCACAGGTGGGAGTTTATTCATATGTGCTTCCTGCTTATCCAAAAATTAAGTCTCCATCTAGGCACACTTCGATCATCATTAGTCCTCTTACTCCATGAATAAACATTTCCTCGCTTGTAATCGTTCTCATCTCGATGAAATGTTTCTAATTGCTTATCTTTAATCTCTTTCTGAAAGGTCTGTATGTTCCTATTATAATTACCAAGTAGAGAGTCAAACCTAGTATTATTTTTCTTTAAGAACTATCAGCTTTTCATCCACTTTTACTCGGATGTCCTTGTGGGCTTTCTTTGCCCCCCCTCACCAGCAACCTGCAGGGCTCTTGGAGTTACAGAAAACTACATTCAAAGCAATACGAAAGGAATTCAAAGACAGCAATAAAATACCACACACTTCTATATAGATACACCAAAGCTTTGTGGAGAGAAACAAATAGTTAGAGTAAACAAAGAGAACTCGTTTCTATCAGCCATGGTTTACTTTATTTATAAGGCTCTTTTGGATGATACAGCATAATTGCACTTTATTATTACACGTCAGATATTATGTATTTATCACATCATAGGTCAACTTCTAATCAGTGTAGGTCAGTATGAGGAGACATACATGTATTCCAAGACATAACTATTTACTGCTGACTGCTTGTTATCTATCAACCCTGAGACTGAACGGCTAGAGGACAACCTGCCCTTTCTTATTTACAGGACTTGTGCCTCTTCACCTACTTAGTAAGCAAATATATGAAGTTTATTTCAAAGCAAAGTTCTGAACAGAATTAACTCTTTCTCAGGTTTAGTCAGTCTGAAAGTGTACACCGCCCTGTACAAAACAAGCTTACTTTCAGTCCTCAGCTTTCCTTTTAGAAGTGTTTATCAACAGGATCATCAGATTGAGTGAACATTTGTTTAGGATAACATTCCACTTCTTAATAAATGTTTCATCATCGAGAAATAGGCCAGGGCCCTTAGCAATTCATAAGCCTCTTGGAATCATCTTAGACTGGCAATACTCAAGGAGGGAGGCAAAATTCATATCCTCCTTGATATATTTTTGTGTCAATTGAACAACATCCTCCCATTGTTTATTTGTATCATCCTCCAGATCCTCTGCCCGAGAGAAGAAGGGTTCTTGTGATAACATCTTTTGTAGGACGTCTTCACCATAACTTAGGATCTCCTTCCACAGAGAAAACATGCTGGAAACAGTCCAGGAGTCCAACCAGAAAGCAAAAGCACACTTGCAGGAACACCAGAAGAAAAAGCTAGGAGTGAGGTGTAAACCAAAGGGCAAGTTTATTAAGAAGAACCGCTAGAAGCCTCAAAGGTTTTGGCATTAACCTTCATCAGGAGTATGGGCCACTGTACACACAAAGCATATGAATACATAAAATTAATCATTCTTATTAAAAACAACATAAAAATGATATGATTACATAAATAAATAAAACTAAACATAAAAATGATTCAAGGAACACATCCCAAACTTAAAAACCATATGTGATCCATAGTGTGATAAGTAAATATGTTTTTACATATCATATTTTCTCTTCTTACGACATATAAATAATCATCAATTTGAAATGTAAATAAAACATAAAATAAAACACAGGTTCTAAATTAGTACCCCCCCCCCCCCCCCAATAGATTGACACGGCACCTTTTCTGGTAATGTTTTTAATGTCGAAATTGGATGTACTCATCCTCTGTCACATGTGCTTCTTTCCTTTTTTAATGAAGTTTTTTTTGGAATGTTTCCTCATGATGTTTTCCTGGATTTCTAGTCAATTAACTGATTAGCTAATCTTATATTTTCTTCTGAGAATCTTAGGTTTTTTTCTTAGGTCACTTTATGTGCTTATCTGTTACTAATTTCATTGTCCTATGTCTAGTGTACCTTTGCAGATATAATTATGTTACCTATACAATTTGCTTGTTATTCCAGCTTGTGCTCTTGAAATGTCCTCTGCTACCATTACAATAGCTTTTTATGTTTTATTTACATTTGAATTTATGATTATTTATATATCATAAGAAGAGAAAATATGATATGTAAACACATATAAACATATATTTTTTTATCACACTATGGATTTCACATAGTTTTTAAGTGTGGGATGTGGCTGGTGAAGATTTTAGTGGATAGGTTAGCACCATGGTTGCCGGGGATAATTAAGGATGACCAGGCAGGGTTCATAATGGGGAGACAAGCGGCTGATAATATCAAGAGGGTGGTAGGAGTGGTGTGGGAGGCGAGGCAAGCACAGGAGGAGTTCTTATTGATGTCAATAGACGCTGAGAAAGCCTTTGATAGGGTGCACTGGGGGTTTCTAATACAGGTGCTGGGGAAGATGGGTTGTGGGCCGAATTTTGTGAAATGGGTGGGAGGTTTGTATGAAGGCCCGAGGGCGCGGGTTAAAATTAATGGGAGGTATTCCAGGGATTTTGGGTCGGGGCGGGGGACTAGACAGGGCTGCCCGATGTCGCCGTTGTTATTTGCAATGTTAGTGGAGCTGTTAGCGGAAAGAATTAGAATGAACAAGAGGATATTCGGAGTGGAAAGGGGAGGGCGGTGTCATAAGACATCTTTATATGCTGATGATATTTTGTTATATATGGGGCATCCTCAGCAGTCGATGCAGGAGGTGATGGGGGAGGTGGGGAAGTATGGGGAAGTGTCGGGTTTTAAGATGAATGTAGACAAGACAGAGGTGTTGAAGGTGCATATGAGCAGCGAGGCAGAAGAGTTCTTGCGCAGGCAATATCCTTTGAGGTGGGTCAGCAAATCGTTAGGCTATTTGGGAGTTCAAATTCCAGTGAGCTATGCAGATCTCTATAAGGTTAATTACCCAAGAATTATAGGAGACATTAATAAGGATTTAGATGGGTGGTTGAGGTACGAAATTTCATGGCTGGGAAGGATAGCGGTGATTAAAATGAACGTTCTACCTCGCCTGCTATATCTTTTTCAGGCTCTACCGGTGGAGATACTGGAGGGCGTGATGCGGGCATTGCAGAGACGGGTTTTTCTTTATATTTGGAAACAGAAGCTTCCAAGGCTCTCACGGGAGGTAATGTTTGTGCCTAAGGAGGAGGGGGGGTTGGGGGTCCCTAATTTGCGAGATTATTATAGAGCGGCCCAACTTAAACATGTTATGGATTGGAGAAGGGATAAGGAGGAGAAACCGTGAGTGAGTTTGGAGAAAACGAAGGTGAGGGGAGGGAGATTGGAGGCTTGGTTGTGGGCGCCGCAGGCAGAGAGGAAGGAGTTGGGGAAGGGTACTCCGGCAATGAGGCATATGGTGAACGTGTGGGATCGAGTGAGAGCTCCGGAAATAAAAAGAAGGGGGAGTGGATTTTCGGTGATGACCCCGTGGAGAAGCTGGAGAGCTTTTCAACCAGGATGGGAAGGGGGTAGGTTTGATGGGTGGAGTGATAAAGGGTTGGACTGTGGATTTCAGTTACTAGAGGAGGGGAAGCTAAAGACGTTTACGGTGGTAAGGGAAGAGTTTGGATTGGAGGATAAATATAGATTTGCGTACACGCAGGTATGCTCCTTTCTCAAGGGGGAGTTGGGGAAGGCGGGGATGGCTAGGGAAGTGTCATGAGTGGAGGCATTGTGGTATGGGAAGAGGGGTTCGAAAGGAATGATATCGGCTTTATATAAGGGGGTTAAGGGGGAGCCAGAAGGAAAGTTTAGATATATGTTAGACTGGGAGGGGGAATTGGGACAGACAATGAATCTCAAGGAGTGGAAAGGGGTATGGGATCAGATAAAGAAGATGCCCTGTTCCAGTAGTATTAGGGAAAACGGTTATAAAATCATGTTTCGCTGGTATTATACACCGGAGAGACTGCATTGGATGTATCCAGGGGTATCCCCAATGTGTTGGCGAGAGTGTGGGGAGGTGGGGACATTTTGGCACATTAGGTGGGGGTGTATAAAGGTGCAGGGTTATTGGGGAAGGATTCAAAGATGGATTCAATCTAAATTGGGGGTGGAAGTGGATTTGAAGCCGCTAAGTTTTTTATTGTCATGGAGGGGCAAGTATTGGAGGGGGATAGGATGGTGCAGGCATGTCTTTGTGCGGCTCGGTGTGAAGTGACAGCTGCATGGAAGCAGGAGGAGGCGCCTTCTGTAGGTAAATATGAGGGGAGACTGGTACATAGTGCTGATGGAGAAGTTAACGGCAGCCCGACGGATGAGGGGAGCTAAGTTTGAAATAAGGTGGGGGAAATTATGGGATGCCTTAGGAGGGAGGGAGTAGGGGGAGATGGGTGGGAGGAGGGGGAGGGGAGGACAGTGGAAGGGGAAGGATAAGGGTACTCCAATCGATTAAAGGGGGGAGGGGCAGGGGTTCGCTGATGTGGGGAGTAAAAAAGGGGGGAATAATAAATGGTGAGGGGGTCAGTAGTTAGGGGGTGGTGGGAGCGTTAAACTATAAAATAATTAAAAGATGTTGTTTTTGGTGTATACTAATACGGGGAATGGAGTTAAATACATTGAATGGAGGGGTGGAGGAGAAGGCTACGCAGGTATGGGAGTAGCTACCATAGATGGAGAATGTTGTTATGAGTAATCTGTTAAATGTTTCTTTGGGTTTGAGAGTAATATATTACACCGGAGGTGTGTACAGTTGGGTTAGGAATCAATAATCTCGGGCGAAGGGGGATGGTGGTAGGAAGGTGTTTATGTATATGTTAAAGGGATGTTGACAATAAAAATGTAAATATAAGGGGGGGGAGATAAAATTTTTAAAAATGTACAGACATTAGGAACACCAACTACTATTGAGTACAGGGGTTTATGATATGGGTAGACTGGGGGGGGGGGAAATGTTGGGTGATGTACACAAAATTTGGGTAATAATTCAAAAATAGAGACAAGGTATAGTTACCCTGTTTATTATGGAAACATATTAGGATAGCAGTAGAAGCTTACAATAAGGAACATTGACTAATATCTTATTTGGAGTATATTATTGTATAGGAATTTAGGCTGCTGGGTACCCTATGTATAGATGATGAAATGTTATGGATACATGTACATGGTTATGTTATGGAAATGATGACAATAAAAACTTAAATATAAAAAAAAATATCCAAACATAATATAGCAGGGCTATAACAACATTAAAAGTCAATTAAAGTCATAACTTCAGAGCAGAGAGGAGCAATTTGGCTTCTGATTTCCACAGAGCGCCCATAAGAACAAATCCTAACAGTAAACTCTGTCTGCCCAAAAAGGCTTCATGGATGTCTCCTACTCCTCCAACACGAGATGGGAATTGAGAGGAGGAGGGGAGAGAACCCGGAAACTCCGGGCAGTAGTTGCAGATCAAACATATACAGGCCTTCCTCCGCAAAAGAATATAGTCCAAATCTTTAGCGCATTTGGAGTGCTTCCTGTTCTTCAATGAATGCTGACAATGAGGTCGGGTCGTCAAAAGATTTGGTACAGTTGTTCAATGTTACTTTAAAACGCGCAGGATAAAACAATCCATACTGGGCCTGAAGCTGCTGGAGCAATGGTCGAAAAGCCAAGAATTGCCTCCTTTTCTCCACAGTGGATTTACTGAAATCTGGGTAAAATAAAATTTTATGACCCTCAAATTGCAGTGAGATCAATGATCTGGTGGCCGCCATTATTTGTGCAACTTGTTGATACCAAAGGACACATAGTATCATGGCCTAGGTCTTCTAGTTTGTGGACAAGCAGCCTGAGTTGGAATGCGGTGAGCCCTTTCTATTTTGAGAGGTCGCATAAACTCGATTTGCAGAAGTTTTGGTAATAAGTTCTCTAAAAACGCAACTGGATCTGCTCCTTCCGCCCCTTCTGGAATGCCCACAATGTGTATATTGTTCCTTCTGGCTCTGTTGCTAAGATCTTCCAAGTTGTGTTCCAACCATTTGACCCGTTTAGAAGCCCTAGCAAGCTGCGTAACCTGATCCTCGTGAGCTGACAGGATCCCTTCAGCTTTGTCCATGTGGGAAGCAAGGGTTGCCAACTGAGTTTTCACTTCTTGTAGGTCTGCTTGTACTGCGGTAAGGGTCTCACCATTTGTTTCAACTAGCACTCGTACTGCTCGGATCTCTATCAGCAACTCCTGCAGCCCTTCGGAAGTGTCCCGATTGGCAGCCATTTTACGTGGTGAAAGCAGGTAGGCACTTCGCTCTTTTCG
This sequence comes from Ichthyophis bannanicus, assembly GCA_033557465.1. Classification (NCBI taxonomy): domain Eukaryota; kingdom Metazoa; phylum Chordata; class Amphibia; order Gymnophiona; family Ichthyophiidae; genus Ichthyophis; species Ichthyophis bannanicus. The sequence goes on from CM066031.1 coordinate 775,457,941, forward strand.
TTCCTGCTCCCTGCGTGCTGCAAAGTCTAACCGCGTTGGTTTCCTGCTGGTCATGCTCACTCCCACCGGCAATTTAATAAGTCACCACAACTTCCAAATCTTTTCACTTCAACTCAGCAATGAGGCAGGATTCTTGCCTGGGTCCTCGGGAATATAACTCCTAAGTAGCCATATTGGACATCAGCTGGCTCCTCCCCTACCTGTTTAATTTATATGCAGAACAAATCATCAGAGAAGCAGGACTGTATGAAGACAAATGAAGTGTGAAGTTTGGTGGAAGATTCATCAACAATCTTTGCTATTTGGTATGACGAAGCTGTAAAGCAGAAAAAGGGTTAAATCCCATATATGATAAACTGAAAGCCCTTGAGAGTAAGGCTACTTATTTTATTTATTTATTTAGACAGTTTTGTATACCACCTTATCCTTCAATCAAAGTGGTTGCAACACAATTGGGGGATACATTTAACATGAAGGGATATGAGACACATACACTAATACTTACAAGGAACATGGGCAATTGAGGTTTAAGTGGCTTGCCCAAGACCACAAGGAGCACCTGTGGGACTAGAAACCCCAGTCCTTTTGGCCCAAGGTTGCTGTCCTCTAGTGGAATTTGAACCCCTGACCTTCTGGCCTGAGGTAACTTGCCCCAACCACTAGGCCACTCCTCCCTACAGACTTAAACAAATGCAAGTTTGAGTCTGTGGGGATGACTACCCTCAGTGCACCACCGCCCGAGTATGAGGAATCTGATGTGTACAAGCAAAAAAAAAAAAAAAAGTTAAACTGAGAGTTGTAAGCTGCAGTGGTAGCAGTTGCATTGGGGGAGGGGTGAATTTGTTTTGGGAAAAAAAAACCTTTACAGTCACTGTCTCCAGGATCTGTTTGGTATATGTATAAATCGTGCTGCTTTTTTTTAGTTCCTTTCTATATATAGTTTTTACAGAATGTGATCTAAAGAAAAATAATTACTATTTTTATGGTCCATTCTCATGTAGGTAAAAGTATATTTATATATGTGTGTGTGTGTGTATATATAATTTTATTTGTGCATTTTAGCACTCAATCCTTTAGTCAGGAAACTAGACAGTTTGTGAGGCATATTTTAGTAGAAAAAATGTAAGGGGTTACTGGTATCAACAGATATCTTTCGGGAATAAAACTCAGGACTTAAGAGAAAGAGAAAAGAAATTGGGAACTATATGAAGATTTAGCAGATGTGAAAAATGTTTTAAGAGTGTGCAATATGATTACAAAAAACAGAATTAGGAAGTCAAGACTGAGTTGCAATTCAGGGCAATAGTCTGTACCATTATAAAGTTGTTTAATAGAAGAGTCACAAAGAAAGTGTGATCAGGATGTTTGATAAGCTTACTTTAATTACTCCTGGCCAGTAATATGTAAATAGGTATTATACTTATCTGATATTTGTATAATTAGAATGTGGTTTGTTCCTCACTTACTATGATTAAGTCCACCTTGTGGCTGTGGTCCAAAAGAGGAAGTAGCCTGTCCCCCCCCCCTTTCCTTTCTGATCTGTACATACAGATAAATAGTAAATGGGGATGTTTTTTTTTTTTGGGGGGGGGGAGTTTGTTTGTTTTTTTGCAGCCTTTTGAAGGCTATGTGAGTTAATTCAGATGAGTTTTGGGAAATGTACTACTTCATTGTGAGCATACTATTTATCTTTTGTTAAGATCACCGTGTGGAAAAATAAAAGAGGAAACTAACCGTTCACCACAAAAAAAAAAAAATTATGGACGCACACCAGGATTCCTTCAAATTAATGTATGTGGCCTTGAAAAAGGTCATTTTTATGTGTCAGTGATGGCTCAGTATTTGATGGGCCATCCTTTGTTTCTGATCACTTGACTGTACCTTGTCGGCATTGAATGAACCAGTCTGACAAGGTGATCGTTGGTGACAATGTGGTTCCAAGCTGCAATGAGTGACTCAATCAGCTCACGCTTTGATGTCGGATGCCTCTTGGATATTTCCAAGGCCACCCTGTGCCACGGGTTCTCGATTGGATTCAGATCTGGAGAGTGGGCAGGCCAGTCCATTGACTTGATGTTGTTCCGCTGCTTCCAGCTGATCACCTGTCTGGAGCGATGGCAGGGTGCATTGTCATCTTGGAACAGGAACTGACCAGGAAACAGCTGGTGTGCTGATGGCACCATGCACTTTTGCAGTATGATCATGTACTTGGCCCCATTGATCATTCCATCGACGATGTGAAGGCATCCAACGCCACTGGCAGCCATGCAGCCCCAGACCATGACCTTCAAAGGATGCTTCACAGTGAGGTTGAGACACTCAGGCTTGAATTCCTCTCCAGGAAATCTCCTCACATAGGTGTGGGCCTGGTTACCAAACAGGCAGAAGGTGCTTTCATCGCTGAATAGCACCTTTTCCCACATTTCAGTCAACCAGGTTGAGTGCTTTCTCACCCATACAATCCGGTTGCACCTTTGTATGTCAGTCATCAGTGGCTTATTCCATGCTTTTCAGCCCCGGAGACCAAACTGCAGGCACCGGTGACGAACTGTTGATGAGTTGACACTGACCTCACTCTTGTCTGACCACTCTTGAAGTAGCTGAGGAGAGGTCAACTTGCGATTAGTCAGTGAAATGCTTCATAGTGAGTGGTCCTGGCATGATGTTGATGCACGTGGACGACCTGAACGAGGCTTGTCCACCACTGAACCCATTTCTTTCTTCTTCTGTACAATCTTAACAACAGCACTCTGACTGCAGCCAACTTTCCTGGCTATCTGACAGCTTGAAAATCCTTCCTCGCTCATAAAGGACACACGAGCACGCTCCTCCAACATCAGGGTCCGAGTCATCTTCATGGTCGATCCAGAAAGCGTCTGAAATTCAAAAATTCCGCACGTTTTTATAGCTGCACTGTTGGCTAGATATCTGCATTGTGATTGGTTAGTGAAACCAGCCTCCTGATTGGTCAGAAATAACGTGTGCATATTGGATGATCTCGATCCAGTTTTGATGCAGGAGCCACAAAAATCGCAGTAGCTATCTCCCAGTGTCTGTAAAGTATTTAAATCGGAAGCAAGGAATGCAAAAAAGTCAACTCTAATAGCCCTTTTAACATGGTAGAAAGATGAATATGCTGGGCTAACGCAAAATAAAAAAAACAAAACAACCCAACGTTAGAAAATACAAAAAACACAAAACTCACAACTGATTCCAGACTTTTGCAAGCAGAACAAAAATAATTATTCAATGTAACAACAATCAACTGTATAAAAATGAATATGTTTTACTGTTGGTGCATTGTGAATAAGTTAATTCATTTCAATGTAAACAATTCCAGAGTTTTGTTAAATATAAACCGCTTTGACTATTAGATAAAGCAGTAGAGAGACTTCCGGTGGCAATGAGCTGAGAGGACGCAAGCCGATCAGCTCCGGGGAAACCCCTAATTAAACATCATTGATTCCTCTCCAGTTCGGGGAGTGCTTTTCCCTGGCTCCCGAATAAACCGCGACGGCTGAGGAGATAGAGATATCCCCTACGTGAGCCTCTTAACTTACCCCGATGGCCTCAAAGCTTGCTCGGAAGGAGAAAGGTCGGCCCCCCGAGAGTAAAATGGCGGATGAGCGGCCGGCCAGTCCTGCTGCTGACACACACCAGGCCATGGTGACTGAAGTGAGCACGGCGGTGGTCAGCGCCCTTGAGGATCGATTCCGCTCCTTGGCAGAACAGCTAACCCAGGTCAGCCAAAGCATCGGCGATTTTACGGGGCGCATGGAGCAAGTCGAATCCAGGGTATCTGAGGTGGAGGACACGCAGCGCACCTTGCAAGAACGGGTGACGGCTTTGGAGGCTATTACACTGCAGCAACGAGAAAAACTCGATGATCTGGAGAACCGGGGAAGGAGGAAGAATTTACGCTTTGTGGGCATCGCAGAATCGGTTTCGGACCGGGAGCTCCTTGGCTTTTTGGAGGCTTGGATTATGCAGGCCTTCCCCAACGTGGTGACTGGCCCGCTCAGGCTGGAGCGCGTACACAGACTAGGCCAACGCCAGGAAGGAGCGCGCAGACCATGTGCTGTCATTGCACGGTTTCTCGAATTCTGACAAAAAGAAGAGGTTTTGCGGGCTGCCCGGGGACGCCGGCGGCAGTCAGAGGATGAGTCCCCGATACTGGTTTTTCAGGACTACTCCATCCTCGTAAGCCAACGACGCAAGGCCTTTAGTGCGGTTTGTGGTCAGCTGATTAACCGAGACCTGCGTTTTGCCCTGTCATACCCAGCAAAACTGCGGGTAGACTATAATGGCCGCCTGAAGTACTTTTCTACTCCGGAAGAGGCACAATTATTTTTGGGGCAACTTGGTGATCGTCCGACCTCCTGAGGCAAACTGAACATCGGTTAGTTGCAGTGGGTGTGCTGGAGTGACAGCGGGTGCGCTGTATCGGGGCCTGGCTGTGGATTGATTTCAGGTTGTAGAGGCGAAAGGAGACCACCATGATTGACATTGGCTGAATGCTGGGACGCTGCCATATCACTATCATTCATGGTATTCCAGTTGTCTGTATATGATGCTTGTATTTTTGTTCAATTTTGTGTTATGGGTTCTCTTTGCAGGGGCTTATGCCCTGCGGGTATATCAGGGAGAGGGAGCGGGGAGGAAAGTGGGGGGAACAGTTGAGATCGAGAGATGTAGGCTACTGTTTGACCTAGGGGGAGATGGGAGGGTACATGAGCAGGGAGGGGGTTTGCTTATTTCTATTTGTTGGGGTAGACCTGAATGCCAGAGGAGTAGGGTCCCAGGTGGTAAGGGACGAAGCAGGTGGATACGGAAGGGGAGTTTGGGGAGGGGGGGGGAGCACAAGGGGGGTGGGGGGAGGGGGGGCTAGTTGGTACGATTTGTTCAGGAAGGGGGAGGGTGGGGTAGGAGCTTGCGCTTGAGGGGGGTGGGGGGTGGACAAGCTTGTCACGTATAGATGTGGGTTTGCTGCAAGACATCTGTTGGACCTTAAGCTGGGCGGAAGTAGAGGGGGATGCGGATCCTAGGCTGGGGGGGTCTGTATCCATTGTCATTAGGCTGTTGGAGTTTATAAAGACATGGGGGCCACCGGACAATGGGTAAGTCCTTGAAACTGGCATCCTGGAATGTGTGTGGCTTGGGATCCCCTATAAAGCGATACAAGGTGTTACAGCAGTTGAGGTCCAAGAGGGTGGACATCGCCCTGTTGCAAGAGACCCACCAGTCTATGGTGGAGCATGAGAAACTGTGTAAGGGTTGGGTTGGGCGTGTCTATGGGGCTCCAGCTGTGGGGAAAAAGAGAGGAGTGGCCATTTTGCTTGCTAAAACGGTGGATTGGGTTGAAGAGCGAGTGGAAGTTGACCCTGCGGGGCGCTATGTGTTTGCTTGGGGGACACTGGACGGTGTGCGAGTGGTGTTGGGGTCGGTGTATGCACCGAATGATTTTGAGGCCCGGTTCTTCCGGCAGCTGTCACGAATGCTGACTAGTCTGGGGCATTATCACTTGTATTTAGGGGGGGATTTCAACACTGTTATGGATGACTCAGTAGATAGGTCCCGGGGGGGTGGAGGGCGAGACCAGAGGGGCTCCCGCAGCCTGCGAGGGTTGTGCGATGGGTATGATTTGTTGGATGTATGGAGGGTGTTGCACCCGGGGGACAGGGAATACACACATATGTCTCGGGCCCATGGGACATGGTCAAGAATTGACTACTTTCTGATTTCGAGGGCCCTGTTTGGGGGGGTATCCCGGGTAGATATTGGGCCTACTGTTCTCTCTGACCATGCCATGGTGGTATTGGAAATGCAACAAAGGGATAGGGGGACTGGGAGGTTGTGGAGATATCCCTTGGATCTCAGGGGGGACGTTGAGTTTGTGAAATATCTGTGGGAACGGTGGGCAGAATATTCGCAAGACAACTCTCAGCATGCGGATAATCCTGCTCTTTTTTGGGAGGCGGGGAAGGCCGTGATGAGGGGGGAAATTATTAGTTATTATTGCCAAAAGCGGAAGAGATTGGATAGTCGGATTCTGCAATTAGAGAGTGCCTTGGTCAAAGCGCGCCGCCGGCACGCCTGAAGTCCATCTGGGGAGGCAAGGACACGGTTGCGCGAGCTCCAGTCGGAGCTGGAGCTATTACTTGGACAGCGGGCTAAAAAATCTATGATGTTTTATAAATATCAGTTGTACCGGCACGGGAATCGAGCAGGTAAGTTACTTTCCGCATTGGTGCGTGCAGAGGGGGGTCTTGGACGCGTTGGGGTGCTTCGTCATGAGGATGGCACGGTTAGGTCTACCGAAGAGGATATTGAACGGATTTTTTGCGATTACTATCAAACCCTGTATGCGCGGGACGATGGGGATGAGAGGGGGGGACGGGATTTCCTGGAGGCTTGTGCCTTGCCGAGTGTAACGTCCGATCAACTGCAGGTGCTGAATGCGCCGTTGTCGGCGCAAGAGGTGCAATGTGCGATTAAGAGCTTGAAATGTGGGAAGGCCCCTGGAGTAGATGGATTGAGGGGGGAGTTTTACAAAATTTTGGATGACAGGGTGGTGCTCCCGTTACTGGATTACTATGGGGATTTGATTAGCAGGGGTCGGTTCCCTTAGGCGGCGAATAAAGCCATCGTCACTGTGCTGCCCAAACCGGGCCAGGATCCGCTCTTACCTGGTTCTTACCGGCCTATCTCCCTGTTGAATGTCGACATAAAAATTCTTGCAAAGATCATGGCGGAGAGGTTGGCCGGGTTCCTTCCTACTTTGATACATAAGGATCAGGTTGGTTTTGTGAGGGATAGACATGCGACTTATAGCTTGCAACGAGTATTAGCCTCCATGTGTGCTAGTAGGAAGGCTAATCGGCGGTCTATGCTTATCAGCTTTGATGCCAAGAAGGCGTTCGACAGGGTAGCCTGGAGTTTTATGTATCAAGTTTTGGAGAGGGTGGGTATTCGGGGCTTTTTTGTTGAGGTTATACGGCTGTTGTACGCGGATCCCAAAGGAGCGATTTTGGTAAATGGTCACCTGTCTCCTGAGTTTGCGATACAGAAGGGGACCCGGCAGGGTTGCCCCCTATCCCCACTACTATTTGTGTTAACCCTGGAGCCCTTACTGTGCCAGCTTCGGAGCTCGCCAGCCTTTCAGGGGATACCTGTGGGGAAGATGGAATTCCGGGTCGCGGCATTTGCTGATGACCTTTTGGTGCATCTTGACAACCCAGAGGAAGGACTCCCGGAACTGCTGCAGCTCATCCAGGTCTATGGTCAGGTTTCTGGATTTAAACTAAATTTAGACAAATCTGAGGCACTACCGCTTGTCGTGGATATTGTTCAGGGTTGGCCCGGTAATTTCCCCCTGAAATGGGTGGATGATCGATTTAAATACTTGGGGATTTATTTGCCCGTGGACTTGCGTGATCTATACCGTATTAATATTGCCATGTTACTGAAGCACTTGACAGAAAGGGTACAAAAATGGAAGGCCCTGCCGCTTTCCTTGGGAGGCCGGATCGCCTTGTATAAGATGACCTTGTTCCCTAAGTGGCTATATGTCTTGCAAACGCTCCCTTTGTTGGTGCGCCGGAAGGATCTCAATTTGATGGAAAAACAGCTTAACGTTTTGCTCTGGCGGGGCGGCCGACCCCGAGTGCGCTTGGCGGTGTTGCAGCGACCGTGGAACAGGGGGGGGATGGGCCTCCCTGACCTTAAACTTTATAACCGGGCGTGCCTTCTTCGGCATGTGCGGGATTGGTTATGGGGGTCTGACGACTACACCCCACTTGAGATGCTTGGAGCCTTGGTTGCGCCTTTACGCATTTCATATATCTTGCATATGAAAGGGGCGCGGGGTTTAGATCAGGGGGTGTGGACGGTATTGCTCTCTCCCATCGTTCGAGCCTGGCGGTATTTTTGTGGACAAGTGGGGGGTTCGGCCTTCTGTTCCCCATACCTTCCCATACGCGGGAATACGGATTTTGTGCCCGGATTGAATGAGGCTAGTTTTGCGCGGTGGGAACGGATGGGCATTTCTACCCTAGAGTCGTTGCTCTCTGGGGAGGGGATACTTGAGCCCTTTGCGGTGCTAAGTGGGCGATAACCCTGGACGTGTGGGGATGTGTTCCCGTACGCTCAGATTCGGAACTATATTCGTACCCTACCAGTGGACTCCTTGCGGGGCGCCGTATGTTCGCGGGTGGAGGAATCCCTCCTGGGGGGGGACCGGGTGGCTCGAGTGGCTCAGCTACGTCAATCCCTTTTGGAGTTGATGCCCTTGGAGAGGGAGGACGCCTTGGCGGAGGCTTGGTGGAGGGACCTTGGTGAATGCTTGACCGGCGAAGAAGTGGTGGCGGCCATAGCGAGTATCCCTCAGCTGACGGTGTCTGTCAGCCTCCGTGACACGCAATATCGCTTGATCCGTAGGTTATATTTCGCGCCTAACCGGGCTTGGAGGGCAGGGATAGTGCCCACGAACTGTTGCCCACGATGTAGGGGTGCGGATGCTACTCTGGGCCACATGTTTTGGCATTGCCCGGTGGTGCGGAGTTTCTGGGGTAAAGTCCTTCGATACTTGGAGAGGTGCCTGGCCATAGTGCTGCGATTGACCCCTGTCAATCTAGTGCTTGATATCTGGAGGGGAGAGTCCGAGTCTGCCATAGATAAGGTACAAGGGGACTGGCTGCGTCTGGTGCTGCTCACGGCTCGTATGACTATATTGCAAACATGGGTGGACACACGGGGGCCGCTGTACGGGCAATGGAGGGTGCGACTGCATAATCTGATGTGGTCAGAGCGGTACCGTGCGCGGGGCCACCCGCGGCGTTGGGACGCTTTCTTGAAGGGTTGGGGTCCCCATCTTCAAGGCCTGCCCGCCGCGGCTAGGAGCCGCGTTTTGGATGGAGTATGTAGATAGAGTCTAGTGGGAGGGGGGATGTCGGTGTAAACCCCATCGGTTGCTTGCTTGTCTGGGCGGGGGAGGGGGGGTGGGATACAGAGAGGGGGGATTGTTAGGGGAGGGTGGGGGGTCAGTGGGGGGGGGGAACTGACTAGAGGGGGGGCACCCTGGGGTTCACATTTCTTTTTATTTTTCTGCTAGGAACACTCAGCTGTGCCACATGGTATATCATGTAGTTTGAGTTTCCGGGTTAGACTACTGGTTGGCGCAGAGTGTACCTGGATTGAGTGAATGGTGTGGATGGATACTGATTACATGGTGTGTCTTGGGTGGAGTGTCCTGGCTCCTTGGTGCCTTGGCTCCCAATAACATATCATGGTGGCGAGGGGTGTGGGATGGGTGCTGGAATGAATGGGGGGGAATAAGGTCGGGAAAGAAGGGGTTGGGTTGGGCGTAAATGGTCTTGGGGTGGGGGGGAAGGTAGGGAGTTGTCATCGTTCCACGGTATGTTCTCTTTACTCTCTCCATGGTACGTCGTTTAGTGAGCTTGTACAGAGATTGTTGTTTCCTACTGTGTTTTTCATGGTACATGTACATTAATTTTTATTTTTGGTGGTTATATACATACAGTTGTCTTTCTTGTTTGCTTTGTTTCACCTGTTTAAAATGAATAAAAAAGATTTAACATAGATAAAGCAGTATAGAAGAGGTATTAAATAAATAAACTTATAGCTTATTGTATGGCTCTTATTGCTATATATCCATTGACTAACATGGCAACCACAACTCTCTGTGCAGAAAGTTCAACTAGTCAGGAAGGGGAACTTTTCATGCCGGCAACTTTGCACAGTAACACAGAATTCCTCCAGGAGAAGAATATAGAGTTGAGAAATTAGTGAGGTTAGCATCTGAATAATGAGGCTTAAACATTATGGACCCAATATTCTTTTGGGACGGCTATGTGCTGCTATGGCGCATAACCATCACTGCTGAATTTTAACCCAGATATTCAATGTTGGGGTCATAGGTGGCCCCAGCATTGAATATCTGGGGTCACTGCTCAGCCCACAAGGCCACAAAAGCTAATTGGGAAGTGGCAATATGGAGCTGCTGTTTGGTTAGCTCCCAAGGTAAAGATAGGCCAGCTTTTGCTGTGCCTATCTTTTATCCATGGGTGCTCACCAGGCAGTGATGCAATATTGCCGCTGCCCAGTTAGCAACTGGTGCTGACCCTGGAACACCCACGATGTGCCCCGACGCTAAGGGGTTAGCACTCAGGCATGTAGTGGTGTTAGTTGAGGATATTCAGGGTTTGAATATCCCGCTCAGCGGCATTTACACGGTTTACAGATCTGTAAACCGTGTAAATGCCTTTGAGTATCGGGCCCTGTGTGACCAAAATGAACATGGATCACTATTGCAATGAATCATAAGGGTAAGTACATCCTCCAACTGAGTTAGATTGTCCCTAGTGATAATGTTCTCTTTAAGGTTGGTTTTTAAGATGAGGGCCAGGAAATGAGTAAAGTCACATTGGGACACCTCTATACTCACTGCTCACACAGAGACATTGGTGGAAGTTTCTCTCAACATTCTTCTGGATGCCTCTAGAACCAATGGGCCTGATTCTGAACTGGACGGTGCTATGCGCATAGCCCGCCCCCTTCCTCCTAACCCGTATTTTCAATCCCAGGGTTATATGCGGCCCCAGCATTGAAAATCTGGGTCTCGCTGCACACCTGGAAGCCACAGAAGCTGTTCAGGTAGCACTGATTTTTGATGCTACCCGTTTAGCCTCTGCACCTTAAAAAAAGGGGAAGAAAAACCTTGCCTATCTTTCAGGTGCAGAGGGCTAAGCAGGAAACATCAAAAATCAATGCTACCTGGTTAGCCCTTTCCTCCGCTCCTGCTCTGCCCCAGAGTGCTCCTAAGACACTCCAATGCTAACTGCATAACATCTGGGCGCGTTAGGGACTTATCTGGGATTTTTAAAGGGCACTACCTGTGTAGGTAGCCTTCGAAAATCCCGGATAAGGCATTTGCACAGGTAACTAGGGCAGTTACCCATGTAAATGCCTTAGAAAATCAGGCCCAGTTTAATTCATGACAGAAAAGTTTTCCTGACAGAAAATTAGAACCAAAGCTATAGAGGTAACAGGTACCGGGAAAGAACCAGCTCTTTCTAGAGGAGGTTAGAGAGGCTACTCCTTTGTAGTCTTCACCATAGTTTCTGTATCTCAGACAAGAGGCACTTAGTGGTTGTTTGATGAAGCTGAGACACCATCTGCTTGAACACAGAACTAATCTTGCAGGGGTAGTGAGTTATTAATTAAAACTGGTGAATAACCTGTTCTATACACCAGGTAAGCCCTAAAGAAAGGAGCGTTCTTCATTACAAAAGATTTCTTGTTCCATGTGAAATGGGTTATTAACAAACATTGAAACAGAGCACTATGTTGTACTTGTTCAGACTCTGATCTTTTTGAGGGTTTACAGGCTTTGATTGGTCACAAAATAATTCTGAATATTAAACCTTTCATTGGTTAGCCAAGCAGATTTGTTATTTTCTCCTAACAAAGTGAAAGCGGAATCAATCAGCAGCTGGAATCTCTACGTAAATTGGGCAGAATCGGTCCACTCCCAATGGAAATGGAAATTGTTACGTATCAGAATTAAAAATGTACTTTGCTTACAGCCCATCCCAATTCCTGAAACATCAAAGATTTGCTACATGCTGAGTTCTTTTTAAAATAGTTTTATTTTCCACATACTACTGACCAATAAATTTATCAGTCAGAACCTGTGCTTTGTCACAACCCCATCCCTTTAGCCACGTGCTTAAAGGTCAGGGTGGACATTATTGTTGTACTGAAGGTAGAAACTTTGATTAGCCCAGAAGCATTCTGGTACTAGTAGTTCCTTTCTTCATAATGAATAGTTGTGTAAGCCATGTGAATGGTAAAGTATAAGGTTTTATTCCCTTAATGCACAAAAGGTTCAAATGAAGACAACAGGATTTTCACCTTGTTCAGGATTTTCACATAAGGTATTTACATAGGTCAAAACTTGGATATGCTTCACAGTCTTAGTTATGCAGGGTTCAAACAAAACAGGTTATACAAACAAAAGCAATGCTTCTTCTTTCAGCTTGTCAAACAAAACTGTGTTTCAAAAGTATATCCTGCATGCTATATTTCTCTCAAGGATTCTAAATTCCCAGTACAACAAAGCGTACAGTCCATAGGGCATTCAGTTAGCAAAGGGTCAGGTTCAGCAGGGTCTATCTGCATAGCCTCTTGTTCTGCTGAGATATCTGTGGCCCCTAAGCTTTCCCCATATATTCCTGGTTTTACTTCAGAACTTCTTTCTATGGCTCTCCAGCCTGGCTGTACCCGGTCTGGCAAATATGCATCAGGACTTTTGGTAAGCACTCTTTCTATAGGTTCCCAAACCTTTCTCCAGCTGCCTTGGCTGCTCTTACGGCTCCCTGGCTTCCAGGCCTTTCTGTGACCCGGCCTCAGTTCCTGGTTCAGATCTGTGTCTCTTAGACTCCTGGGATGAGTCTGGTTCACCCACCTCTGAACTCCTTGGGGCTCACATACAGGGGAAGAAGCATGAAGGTACCTCTGAACTCTTGGGTCTGTGTCTCTGGTATTCCCCCTTCCAGGCACTCTCCCGGTTCTCCTTCTGTCCTTCCTGAAGACTTCCTTCTGGAGCTTCCCAGCCTGAAACTGGTTCTCCTGGAACTTGTTCCTTTCCTGTAAGGACTGCAAGTTCAACTGCCTTTTCTCCTCTCTTTGGAGCCGTCTCCTTTCTCTTTCTTCTCTATCAGCAGCTGCTGCGGCTCGTGCCGCTCCTCTCCTCTCTGGCTTGTCTATGCTTTGCTTATAAAGCTGTTTCTTGGGCAAGTTCAGTTTGAGGTGGAGAAACCTGTATTGTCATCATCGTTTTTACGATTGGACTCTCCACTTCCTGACTTGCCTCCTCCACTTCCAGCGGTTGTGGTTTTTCCTGAGCCCGTTGAGATGCCGGTTCCCCCGGATGATGTTTACCTTAAGGATGTCTGGACTATGTTATCTCGCATGGAGTTGATTTTTGATAATTCATTGAAAAAACTCTCTATTTTTTCTAAAGAAACGGTTAATAAATTGTCGGATCAGGAGGCTAAATTGGTTAACTTGGAAAACAGAGTAGTAGTATGTGAAACGCAAGATTCCTCCACCCAAGGGGTTTTGGGAACTTTAGTGAAAGATGTTACTTTACTACGTCGTCAGGATGAAAGTTTGGAAAACTCCTTGCGTGCTAAGAATCTGCGTTTCTTAAATTTTCCCTGTACTCATTACTTAGACCCAGTTATTTTGTTAAAAAAGTATTTGAAAGATGTATTGCTTTTGTCTGATGTTGACTCTATAGGGATCTCGAGTATATATTATTTACCGGTGAGGGATCCAAATAGAGGTACTGATAAGGTTGAGGAAATACAGGGTAGTAGGAGACCCTCTCCTTTGATGGATTTATCTGCCTTTTTAGAGTCATCTCAGGATGAGATACCTACTAGAGCGACTCTTTTGGTTTCTTTAGTCTCTGATTTGGACAAGCAAAAAATTTTTAGGGCTTATTTTAAGAAAAAATATGAGAAATTTTGTGGCCATTTTATTCAATTGTTCCCCGATGTCTCCAGAGCCACCCAATTGAGACGGAAAGCTTTTTTGGAGGTCCGTCCAAAGGTGGTGGCTCTGGGGGCTAAATTTTTCCTGAAGTTCCCATGTAATTGCCATGTGTTGCATCAAGGGAAGCGGTATATATTTGGAGAAGTTGAGCATTTGTTAGATTTTTTGAAGGGGAATTCTTTGGTATCTTCTTAATGTTTCCTTGCTTTACCTTTGGGTTATACTGAGGATTACTGGGTGGCTAGTGGGCTTATTGTTGATTTCTTTTAATGAGTGCCTCTTAGATGTGTTCTTAATGACATTATGATTGAATTATGTGATTTGTATAGTATTGTGGGAATGCCTGTATTTGGTTTTTCATTCAATTTTCTTTTCTGATATTGTATATTTTGCTTTTATCATATGTAAACTGATAAAGAGTAAATAAAAAAAAAATAAAGCTGTTTCTTAGGTAAGGATTCTGTCCCTCTGACCAGGTGTATCTGATTATGCTTTGAATTAGTTCTTGCATCATCCCAACCTGGGCGTGTCAGCCTACCTTCTGAATCTCCGTGCATGCTCCCTCTAGCTGCACTTCTCACTAACTGCACTTTATGTATATCATTTCCTTTAAAGAGATCAATGTTTTCTTCTACCTCCATGGGTTTACTGGCGTCTGCTTCATCACAGCTTTTGAACAATTTTGAGACGACGTGCTATATTTACTGTCAGTCTTGTAAAGATAAAAATGTCAAATGAACTTTTAACCGTTTTTTTTTCTACCGTGCCCTGATTCATATTAACAGATGCTTCCCAAATGGGCTATTTTATTCAAATTTAGTATGCCTTACAAACCACTTAAATACTCTAAATGAGCTGATCGAGCTGGATAAAAGCGCATGAGGCATGATTTATATTTCAAATAAATCTCAAATTTAAGAACTCCCTTGGGGTTGACACAGGAAAACAGCCTCAGGACTCAGGCATCACAATTTGTATTGATGATGTATCATCCTATTAAAGGGCTTTCAGAGCTCTACAGTTTTCATTTGAAAAATGTCACTTTGTTTAGCTGTAGCTACAGCTGGAAGGACTTAGATTAAAGTAGTGCTTTAAGAGCTGTTGCTATACACAACATCACTTACATATAGTCTCTGACACAGGCAGCAAGAGCCAGAGAAAATGTAAAGAGGCCAAAAGCAGGAATAGATAACTCACCTCTGTTCACAATTAGGCATGATAAAGTTTCCCAGGCAAAAAGAACAGGATTATCTAAAACAGTGGGTCCCAAACCTGAGGATATCTGCAATGAATATTCATCAGATAGATTTGCCTGTAACGGAGGCAATGCATGCAAATCTGTCTCATGTATATTCATTCCAGATGTCCTGAAAACCTGACTGGTTGGGGGTCCCCCAGGATAGAAACCACTGATCTAAAAGTAATAAGGCCTCAGAAATGGATGAATTTCACAAGAGAAACTATAGTAAACGAGCAGAATTATTTGCATGACTTACTATTTCAGGCCTCAGTTAGGAAAGGGCAGGCTCCTGAGGAATGGCGAATGTTACGGGAGGGTAGTTTCTGGGCCAGTGCAAGGGTATTGAGCGCCCTAGGCAAACCTTCAACCTTATGTGTCCTTCCCTCCCCCCTCCAAGATTTTGGTAATTAAACTCAACAGTCATGATCCTCCCAACATCACTCTTCCAACAATAATCCTGTAAAAATGTATAATTGGACATTATAATTTTTAATATTAAACTTTGCTTTATATTTATGTGTGTGCCCACTCTCCCTGCAAATAAACAATGCGCTGTTGATTCTTTGAGTTTGTGCTGTTAGGATATAGTGTTTTTCTTCAAATGGTGTTGCTTTTTGCTGCCCTTCAGAAGTTGCTGCCCTAAGCAACTACCTAGTCACACCTAATGGTTGTGTCAGCCTTGGGTAGTTTCCATATTCAAATCTGGAACTAAATAATAGCAAGGCAACTATAAGATGGTTAACTTAACACATTCTTTGAAAAATACTGGAAACTATACCAGAGGAAGTAGTTGCAGTTATGAAAGGGAGGAGAAAGCGTAGTTACTCACCTGTAAAAGGTGTTCTCCAGGGACAGTAGGAATCATTCCTCACAAATGGGTAACGTCGGTGCCAACAGAGCCTGTATGGAGCATTTCCCCAGCTTTCAAAGAAAGCCTTTGGGACATGCTACCATGCATGTGTGGTCCCCTTCCCGCCCAAGGGTGCCATCTTGCTCAGTCAGATGACATCACAAAAGAATAAATCCCAATGGGAGAGATTAATAAATACCCCACCAAAAAATCTCCCCAAGACTCCTTAATGAAATCAGTGTCTTTTTGTCGGGCCGCAGAGAGGGAGGTTAAAACAAAATTTGAAACCACTCCAGACTACTGCGGACCATTTTAATCATCAACAGTTCTTTAGTAAAACATGTGAAAAAAATGTGAAAACTTATCTCAATAACCGAAGAGAAGAAATTCCAAAAACTTGAATGCTGAAGTCCACATTTGAGATGGCACGACGTGCACGTTTCGAGGTCGAAAACCCCTGTATCAAGCGCTCTTTATGGACGTCACTAAGAAATAATTCTTCCCCCTGTGCTGATCAAACCAAACCTTGTGCATCCATTTTAAAAACCCCCGGTTCACACCGGGTGACCAATCAAAAAAAGGAATCCGTCCTACTACCATTGGTCAGCCAAAATGTCATTCAACAAGGGAACCGAAAAATAGGACAAGGACACGCGGATGTGATCCCTCGACCTATTGGATGATCGTAAAAGACTATGTGACATCACATTGTTCATTGAGAAACTCAACCAGAACTAAAGAACAGCTCGGAAAAAAGGGGAAATCCACTGCAACAGGGAAACCCCTATATTCACAAGCATGAAGTCAAAGAGCACTCAACCACTCAATCTCCCGATTTAAACCCCCGGGATACACACTAGCCAGATCATATATCCATCGTTGTTCACAACGTTGAAGTCGAAGTGTCCTGTCTCCACCCCTGGGATCCACTGGGATGTGATCAATAACTGTCCACTTTAAATTCCCAAAAGTGTGCCCACATTCGACACAGTGGGAAACTATGGGAGCTGACAAGATCTGCTGTTGGAGGCGGGAAGCATGTTCAGCAATTCTGGTTTTTATTAACCGTGTCGTGCGTCCCACATAAATAAAAGGGCAACTACATTGGATCAAGTAGACGACATGAGACGAGGAACAGGTGGTAGACCATCGACGTGTGTAAACGCGGCCAGTGTGTGGATGTACCCATGTGACCCCCGTCATAGTATTAGAACAAAATTTGCAATGTTGGCAGGAAGAATGGCCACCCACTGTGGAAGCTCGTAATGGCTGATCTGTCTCAACAGTAGAGCTTACCAAAAGATCACGCAAACAACTGGCTTTTTTGAAAGCAGGCATGAAGGGATAAGCCAAACTGGGATGCATTGAAAGGATCGACCAGTGTTTACGAAGAATCTTCATTATAGTAGAACTATGCGCCATATAGGGAAAACCCCCCACAATCGTCTTGTCAGAATCAGTCAAAGAAGAAGAAGTATTAGCTGGGGGGTCCAAAAGCCAATCGCGATGCGTAAAACGCGCACGCTTATAGGCTTGCTCCACAACCCGATGGTGGTACCCCCTAGAAAGTAGCCGTTGTTTTAACTCGCGGGCATGATGCCGAAAGTCGTCCACTGAGGAGCAAATCCTGCGCAAGCGTAAGAATTGTCCATAAGGTAAACCCCTCTTCAGGGAAATCGGATGGAAACTGGCATAGTTCAGGAGGCTGTTTTTTTGAACAGGCTTTTGAAATAAGGTAGTATGTAAAGAAGTGCCCACTCTAAAAATGAGCATATCCAAAAATTCAATACGCTGAGAATCCATATGAGCCGTAAATTTAATGTTAGGTTTAAGGCCATTCAGCCAATCAACAAAAGATTGCAATTCAACCACTGTAGATGTCCACACGAAAAAAATATCGTCAAGGAATCTCTTCCATAGGAGTACATGGGTGAACCATGAAGATGTATAAATCAAGCTCTCCTCCATTTGAGCGAGATATAAAGTGGCAATCGAAGGTGCCACCGTGGCACCCATGGCTATACCAAAAGATTGCTGATAAAATGTCCCCTCAAAAAGAAAATAATTCCTCGTGAGCACTAAAGTGATCAAATCCAACAAAAAGTGTTTAGGCAACCGCGGTGGAGCAGTGGTGAACAAAGCTTGAAGTAAAGTGAGCGCTTCACCCTGATGAATGTTGGTATAAAGAGCTGCAACGTCGAGAGTCACTAAATGAATTGATGATTGAGGCAAAATCAAAGTGGATAATTGCGTCAGATGACATAGCTAGGATGGCAGTAAAAATAACACAAGATAGGAAGGCAACTCCTAGGGGAGGAGGAAGGGTTGTGAGGACTGATTCCTGCTGTCCCTGGAGAACAGTTGTTACAGGTGAGTAACTACACTTTCTCCAGGAACCAGCAGGAAGTCAGTCCTCACATATGGAACTCCCTAGCTCCAGGCTGCCGAGAACCGAACCATGACAGCACCAACGGCGACCAATCGGGTAGCCATGAGTTACAGCAGGTGAGTCCCCACTGAGAGACTCTGCAAGACCCTAGTGCCCAGCGACACTATCACTCCAGTAGCCTGAACACAGAAGGGTCAGAGGGCAGGAATTGTCTACACCCTGAGAATATTATGAAGTACTGCCTGGTTAAAGGCACTGTCCCTATGGGACTCACCCTCCAGACAGTAGTGAGCTGCGAACTTATGAACTGAAGACCATGTGGCAGCCTTGCAGATTTCTGTCACTGGCACTGAGCGGAGGTTGACTGACGTGGCGATTGCCCTTAAGCAATGCGCTGTGATCCACTGCTCAAGGGAGAGTCCAGCTTGCTCATAGGTGAGGGCAATACAGTCCACCACCCAAGTGGGCAGAGTTCGCTTACTCACAAGTACCCCAGTCTGCTGGGGTCATAAGACACGAAAAGCTGAGGAGATTTTCAATGGGCCTTAGTCCGCCGTAAGTAGAAGGACAGGGCCTGTTTGCAATCTAGTCTATGAAGTACTAGTTCCTCCTTGCTGGTGTGAGGCCACAGAGAGAAGGTATGGAAGACCACCTTTTGGTTGAGGTGGAAAGGAGACACCAGCTTCGTGAGGAATTTGGGGTGTCTGTGGAGCACTGCCATGTTCTTGTAGAACCTAGTATATGGTGGATCTGCCACCAGGGCCTGGAGTTCACTCACTCTTCGAGCGATGTAAGGGCCAACAGAAAGGCCACTTTCCAAGACAGATACTGCAGGTGGCAAATGGCCAGGGGCTCAAATGGCAGTTTGGTGAGCTGGGAGAGCACCATGTTGAGGTCCCACTCTGCCGCTAGAGGGCAGAGAGGGGGCTTGGATAACAGGAGGAACCTGGAGACCAGGGACTGGCTTGAGAGGGGTTTTCCCTCAATAGGGTGGTGATGAGCAGCTATGGTATTCAGATGTGCCCTCACTGAGTTAGATTTCAGCCCGATGTGTGACAGGTGCACTAGGTGCTGAACTACTAGTTGCACATGGCAGGAGAAGGGATTCTCCTCCCTTTCTCCACATCAGGCAGAGAACCTTCTCCACTTAAAGGCATAAGCCCATCTGGTGGAAGGTTTTTGGGAGGCCAGTAGAATCTCCTCAACTTCTGGAAGATTGAAAGGGGCCAATTCTACCCTTTCAGGAGCCATACTATTAGTGTTAGTGACTCCACATTGGGATGCAGGAGGGAACCCTCCTCCTGGGACAGGAGGTCCGGGGCTCAGCCCAGAAGGCTTGGGAGTGCCACCAACAGGGACAGCAACAAAGGGAACCAAAGTTGCCTGAGCCACCTGGGGGATGATCAGTATAACTGACATCCTTTCGCTCTGGACCTTGAAAAGGGTCCTGGCATCCAGGGGAGTTGGTGGGAATGCATAGAGTAGGTCCTCAGACCATGAGATCAGGAAGCCATCTGCTGCCACTCTCTCCAGGTACGACTGATGGCAGCAGAAGCGGGGTAGCTGCGTGTTGTCCGGAGAGGTGAATAGGTCCATCACGTGCCTGCCCCAGAGGTGAAAGAGCTGCTTCATTACTCTGGGATTTAAGCACCACTCATGTGGATGAAGGACTCTGCTCAGTCTGTTCGCTAGGCAGTTGTCCTGGCCCGGGAGGTACACCACTTGCAGAAGCATACTGTTGCATGCTGCGAAGGAGAAGACAGCCACCACTTCCTGGCAGAGGAAATAGGAACTGTGCCTCCTGCTTGTTGATATAAAACATAGCGTCCTGGTTGTCCATCTAGATCAGCACAGGTTCATGCAGGTGGTGGCGGAATGCTCATAGGGTCAAGAAGATTGATCTGAGCTCCAAGAGATTGATCGGTAGAGTGACTCCTCCTGAGACCAGCTGCCCTGTTTGTGGCAGTCTCTGCAATGTGCCTCCCAACCCAGGAGGGAGGCATCTGTGGTCAGGGTCCTCTGTGGCATGGGTGTCTGGAAGGGAATTCCTGCCTGGAGGTGGGGCAAGTTTTGCTACCAGTTGAGGGACTCTGCCAGCTAGCGGGTAACCCTGACCCTGTCCCGTAGCCTGCCCGTGGTTTGAGTCCACTGCAAGCACAGGCACCACTGGGCTGTCTACATGTGTAAGCGGGCTGAGGGCATGACATGGACCGTCAAGGCCATATGGCCCAGTAGGCAGAGGAGGAGGAGACGAGCCGGCACTGACCGTCACCGTACCTCTCCTGCCAGTTGCCTGAGGCATTCTGCCCTTTCTCTTGGGAGGACAGCCTTAGTCTCAATGTGTCCAACTGGGCACCTATGAACTCCAGGCTTTGGGCTGGAGAGAGATGGGATTTGGGGTAGTTGATGATGAACCCCAGGTGCTACAGAAGGAGGGTTGTACGCTGTATGGCCTGATTGACCTCTGAGGCTGTACTGCCCCTGATGAGCCTGTCATCCAGTTAGGGGAAGATGAAAGCCCCTTGTAGGTGCAAGTAGGCGGCTACCACTGCCAGGCTTTTGGTAAAGACCCCTGGCAAGGAGGCCAGGCTGAAGGGTAGCACCCTGTACTGATAGTGTCCTCCTCCTACCACGGACCATAGGTACTGCCTGTGGGAGGGGTGGATCAGGATATGAGTATACGCATCTTTTAGGTCCAAGGAGCACAGACAATCTCCCTGGTGGAGGTAAGGCAGCAGTGTTCCAAGGTAGAGCATCTTGAACTTCTTCCTCACCAGAAGCTTGTTAAGTATAGACCTGAGGCCCCCAGTTCTCTTTGGGACAAGGAATTATCTGGAATAAAAGCCTTTTCTCCATAGATGTTTGGGTACAGGCTCCACTGCGTTGTCCCTGAGCAGATCTGTGAGCTCAGTGCAGAAGGGTCTGGTGAATGAGAGGTTGCACTGGCTCTCCTGGAAAGAACCTGGGTAGTACCTGTTGTAAGTGGAAGAGGTATCCTTCCCTTACCACCTACAGTACCCACTGGTCCGAGGTGACACTAGCCCACTTGTGGGCGAAGAGTGCCAGTTGGCCCCCTGTGTGCTGGTGAAGGACTCCCGGGGAGGGGAGGCCCTGCCACGGGAGTCAACAGTCCCCCCCCCGGGCTGGATGGGAGCTGTGGCCTGGGGCTTCTGTGCCTTCAGCTTCTGAGCTCCATGGCTTTGTCTTTTAGGGTGATAACCCTATTGCTGGCCCGAGAAGGGCTGGTAATGGTAACTCTGCTAAAAGGGCCCCCTTTTCCTCGGGAACAGGGGTCTTTTCCCCGATGGTTTCTTATGAGGAAAGGATGAGGGCTTCTTGGAGAGCCTCTGTTGAGTCACCACGTTGGCCTCGATCTCGGCCACTTGTCGGCCATAGGTCTGCTACTATTAAACAACTACTATTAAACACTTGTAAAGTATCAGAGAGAGTCCATGCTCGTCCGAGCTTACAATCTAGTCAAGAACAGGTTCTCCCTAGTGCAGGCGACATTGAGCAGTTTGTCTTGGACCCATTGCTTGAGGTCCGAAGACTACAGTCAGACTTGGCATTGGGCGCTGGTGCCAAGCCGCTGACTCAAAGCCATCATAGGCTGCCCGGGAAAGGAACTTAGAACAGTCCTTGATCCCGGCGGGATTAGAACCGCTGGAGTGGTTCCCCAATAAGCCCCGCTTTAAACCCAGACAACTCCTGGGTTAGGGCCTTTAGGTACATACCTATGTACAATTCATAGGCTTGAATCCTGCAACCCGGCATGGACCCCGAGGGCATCAAGGGCTCTTCCAGGAGGGACCAAAGAGTGGATCTTCTGGCTCTTAAATTTCTGCATGGTCGACTCAGTGATCATGGAGTTATGTGGGAGTTGGGGCTTGTAGAACCCGGGGCCCTTCCAGAAGTGGTAGATGGCATTGAGGCACTGGCTCACCACTGGCACAAAGGCTGGCGTCTCCCACAATCTGAGTAGCAGCCGCTTGAGGATCGACTGCACAAGCACCATGAGAATCTCCTTGGGTGGAGACTCATACTGAAGAATCTCCAGTTCCTCTGTGCGCAGATCTTCCTCCACCTCGGTTTGCACTGAGAGGGCTCTGGCCATATCCTTGACAAAGTCGTGGAAGGCCACATCTTCCAGAAGAGAATGGCGCTGGGGCACTGGTGGCGATGGGTCCAAGGGAATATCTCGGTGCTGCTTAGTTTCTGGCAATGCCTCATTGTCAGTTCCCACTCAGAGTCAAGAGGTGATGACGAGTCTGAGGCCCTGCGACTCATCAAGTTGAGTGGCCGGCGGCCTCTGGAGGACTTTGGGTCTGAGATTCAGAAACTGGCTGGGGAGGATCAGATACCTGAGGAACGGGACAGAGACCTCGACCGGCGCTGAGGACTTACCCGATGTTGATGGCACTCGGAGCTCGGCTTGATGACTGGGGACTCCCCCACAGTCAGGGGCCCGATCATCAGGTAAATGATGCGGATGAACCAGCCATCATTGTCTGCTGCAGGGCCAGGATAGCAGTGATGTTCTGCTCCAAGGCCACCATTCTGGTTTCCAAGCCAGAAGGCTCCGCAGCTTTTGGCGCGGGCACCAAGGACCTCGGGCCCGGCTCCGACACTCTAGTGAGTGCTTCCTTGATGAGGACTACAGTCTCGAGGAACCTCGCATGGTCTCTGCCAGCCAAGGAATCCTTCTTGAGGACCTTGGTAGGGTGCTTCTTGGAGCTGCCTGAGTCCCTCTGGGCGGTATTACTGAGTTTCTCCGATGTAACCTCGGCAGACTTTGAGGATTTTTTCTTCTTTCTCTCGGGTTCTGAGGTCTTCTCAGAGGAGCCGCCATCACGGGACTCCGGGGACGTTTGGACCTCTTGGGAAGTGCTGTGCTTGGAGCTTGGTGTCGGGGAGGCCGTGCCAGATCGGACTCAGGGAAGAGTTTTTCCTGCAACCCTAACCTCTTTTTATTGGTTTTAGGCTTCATGGCCTGGCACAGGTCACAGGAGGTGCTGTCATGGTCCGCACTCAGGGAGCGTAGGCAGCAGTCGTGGGTGTCAGTCACTTACATCATTTGACTGCAGCAGGTGAAAAAGGGCACGAATGCCAGTCGAGGCAAGCCTTGATCAAAAAAAGACAAAAGGAGCCAAGAACAGCACCGGCTAAGGGCAGGAAGAGGAACCGGTACGCAAACCAGGAAACCCACTATTTTAAGGATAATTAGCAAGGATTTTTCCAGGGAAAAAGGACAGACGTCCGTTGGGCTCCACGGAAAAAAGGAGACTGATTGAGCAAGATTGCACCCTTGGGCGGGAAGGGTTTCTTTGAAAGCTGGGAAAATGCTCCGCATGGGCTCCATCGGTGCTGACATCACCCATATGTGAGGACTGACTTCCTGCTTGTTCCTGGAGAATAATCAGTCCAACAATGAGCAAACAACACCTGTAGAGCAGTGGACAGACCAAAGGAGCCAGTGCATAGATTGGCAGTCAACAAAACTTTATTGTAAAATCCTGACGTGTTTCAGCCAACAGCCTTCCTCAGGGGGTGTGAACCTATGTGCTGGAGCTATAAAACCAATGGGCACAACTTTGCATGTTGAGGTCACCAAGGTACAAACTCAAAGAGCTGGGTACTGTAGTCCTGAGAACCGTATCAGAGCACACCACTCCCTCCTCTGATGCCCTCCTATGTTCTGTGCTGCTAAATTGCAAGTCTGTCCTGGCTAAAACCCTCCTAATACAAGATCTCCTCATCCAGCACTCCCCTGATGCCGTCTTCCTGATGAAGACTAGACTTAGGGAGGGGGAGGAACCACTCCTCCATCGCTGCCTTCCCCCAGGTTATGTAGCCTTTTCTACCCCTAGGTTGGGTCGCACCGCTGGAGGTGTTGTGGCCATCTTTTGCTCCTCTCTTCTGATCTCTGAAGTCTCCTGCACATCTCTCTCTTACCTTGAATCTCTTCTGATCCAGCTTGATAACTCTCTGCCTCTATATTTCTTCTTAATTTCTGCTCCTTCATCCCTTCACCTCCACCTTTAGGACTCCCTTCTTCATATCCTCTCAGAAGCTTCACTCCTTTACTCCTATCTCCTAATTTTAGGTGACTTTAACACCCACTATGTTTCCATATTTAAGCCCCAGGATAAAACCCTCCTTCAACTCTTTTCTGACCTTTCGCTCTCACAGCATGCACCCTTCCCCACTCATATTGCAGTCAAGTTCTTGATCTTGTTTTTTTCCTCCACACCCCTTTGATTGGCCCTCTCATCTTTCACCTCCCTTCCGGTTCCATAGTCTGTGATAAGGAAGCTTATCAAAGCTCAGGGAGTAATGACAATAGAGGAGAATTTACTCTGATTAAGGGACCTGTGCTGGCAGGTTATAGAAATAAGACAGCTTGTTTCCCTAAAAGACTACATGTTCCAGAATGCACCTGTATGCAGAAAGTCCCTAGGGGAGCTAGAGTGGAAAAACATGAGTCTAATCAGAGAAAGCATTATGTCATCCCTAATCAAACAGCCTCTAGGAGAAAGCTTAATCCAAAACACCTGAAGAATGCAAGGGAGGAGTTGCAATCTAAGCCCTTTAAAGCTAGAGGGGAATCTTCAGAAGGACAGACGGAGACGGAGACGGAGACAGAGAAGGGGAATCAGAAGAACAGAAGGAAGAACAACCGGAACCTGAAGGAACAAGGACAAGGAAGTGGACGGTCCAAGAGAGGAGCTCAGAGAAGTACCTATGCCTGGAGAGATACCTGGGGGAAAGAACCTTCAGAGGACTGGAGAAAGCCAGAGGTCTGTAGATCCACAGCCAGGGACCCTCAAGCAACACCTAGGAAGAGGTCTGTTGCAGCTAAGGAGAAAAGGAGCCCAAATACCTCTTGGAGGACGTCTGGAGAAAAGATCCTGAGGTCCAGAAATACCAACTGGAGGACAGGACACAGAAGCTCTATTGCATACTTGCCAGAATACCAGAAGAAGCAGTCTGACGCTTGCCTGGATTCAGGTAGGAACTGTGAACGTTTCTCTAGCTTTGAGCAGTGCAAACAGCAGGGAAACAGTTTCTCTCCGTGTAGAGGTCAGTTCCTAAAGCCCTCTGAGTCAGACGAAGAAACTGAGTCTATGCAATATCAGGAGCAAGGTTTAATATCTGATACAGAGGATGATTATATGGACTGTTCTTTGAGTAGGTTGTTATTTTAGGAAAATCCTAAATATAAGAGAAAACATCAAAAGGAAACATTCTAAATGTTGGCTTCCCATAAAGTTTTGTTGAAAAGAAAAAGCTTTGTTGGAAAGTTTGCACGTGTGCTGAAATCAAGCTACTGATTGCAGTTAATTGTCACCTGTTGGTGGAGGAGAGCCCAGCACAAGCCGTGCACACGTGGGGTTTAAAAGTTCTTTTCTGTATGGAGAAAGTGAGCTATGTTTTTGCATAAAGAAGTTTTCCTCTTTGATTTGTTTTCCCCTCAGCACTGCTAAGAAGTTTATTAGCAGTGGCTGTAAGAAGCCTTTCTGTTCCCTAAAGGGCTTTGATACTTAATTTGCATAAATATTTCAGTTGCCTTATTTTGTGTTGAATAAACCCTGGAGAAGTTATCTGGATGGTGTTACCAAGCATATCTGTGTGTGGGATATTCACCCCATAAATAAATCCTAATTTTGCCTTACACTCGACCAACTACCAGAGTCTACTTATTCTAAAAGGCAAGCTTTGTGTGAATGGACTTCAATAACCACAATCCTTTGCAAGACAGTTAATTTGCATACTTGCCAAGATGGTGGTACCTTCATAACAAGCACCCCCTTTTACAAGTCCGACCATTTTTGAATCTTTTTTACATCACAGTTTTCTCCAGTTATTACAACTTCCTCTTCCATTCACCCTCCGGACCCTCCCATTCTTCAATCAGTCACAGCATTTCTTCTATTAACCTTGAACGCGTTCCCCTTGCTAACTTATCTTTCCACTGGACTTTCCTTCTCTACCAGTTGACATGCAGGATCAACTTTGGCACTCCACATTATCCTCCATTCTTGATAATATTGTCCCTTTCGTCCCCGTACCCATCCCCTTAGGCAGAGTCACCCTTGGTTTCACTATAGTCTCCAATTACATCATCATCAGTTCCACCGGACTGAGCGCCTATGGTGGAAGCATCCCTCCCTGACCTCTCTCCAGCTTTATAAGACCTTCATTGTCAATATCGCTCCATGATTCACATTGCCAAGAAAAAGTACTATTCCAATCTCATTTCTTCCTCTGCTAACTCTTCACTTCAGTTATACTCGGTCTTAGATACTCTTTCAAAGCTGACTACTGCAACTCAGTCCTCTATTTCACATACGTCCCTCTCTCCTCATCTCCTTGCTGATTATTTTCATGATAAAGTTCATTTTCTCCAGTCCACCTTCACTAATTGCCCCCCCCCGTGCTTCCAAGCACCCACTTCCCCAGTGTCACCTGACTTTTTCGTTATCATATCGTCTCATAAAACTACTTGTTCTGCTTATTCCATCCCGTCATTCCGTTTCATGGCTCACTACCCCCTCTCTGGCTCTATTACCTCTGATCTTGTCAATTCTCAATAATAGGCTCTTCTCCAGAATCTTTCTTGTCTCCTGGAAACATGCCACAATTTGTCCCATTTTGAAGAACCCATCCCTAGACCCCTCTGCTCCTGCTCACTACTGCCCTGTCTCTACTCTCCCTTTTCTTTCTAAGCTACTTGAAAAACTGGTTTTTGCTCAGCTCTCTTCATATTTGGATTCTACTCAGGCACTTCACCCTCTTCAATCTAGCTTTTGTCCTGGGCACAGCACAGAGACTATCCTTCTTTCCTTCCCTTAGTGAATTGCATGGATCTCATGACACCATGGTGTCATGGTGGTAGTTTACATAGATCTTTCCTCAGCCTTTGATCTTGTTGACCATGTTATCCTTCTCTCACGGCTTCATGATTTTGGGTTTTGTGGTATGGTACTTAACTGGTTTCGCTCCTTTCTCTCACATTGGTCTTTCTCTTCTCCTCCTCTATCTCTTCTCTGTGGTGTCCCCGGGGCTCTGTTGGCTCCCCTCTTGTTTAATATTTTTCTGATCCCCTTAACTCTTTTGGTTCAGCAACATGGCATATTAGCTCATTATTATGCAGGCAATATCATCTTGCTCCATCATACTACTCCAGTGGGCCCTAGTCTCACCTCCCTTAACACCTGTCTTTCTAGTATCTCCACCTGGTTGTCCAATAATTTCTTACACCTTAACCCATGTAAAGTCTGCAGCTATATGGCTCACTTTTGGTAGTCTCCCCCCAGCACTGGCCCCCTCTCTCCCTGGCTCGGCAATCCCGCTAGTTGATACAATCCGGTATTTAGGAGTCACATTGGACTCCTCACTATCTTTTCATATCCATCTTTCCTCTTTAGTTTGTCGCTCCTTTCTTGCACTCCATCAGATCCATGTTGTCCATCCATTTCTTTCCCCCTCATCCCTGACCACTCTTCTACTCATGCTCGTAATCTCAAGACTAGACTATTACAATATTGTTCTTCTAGGTCTTCTCCAGTACCAACTCCATCGGCTCCAACTCATCCAAGATACTGCAGTCCGTATTCTTGCCCATGCCTTTCCCTTTGAATATGTCATCTCCCTCCTGGTCTGCTATCACTGGCTCCCTGTTAAGTACCATTTGCAATACAAACTTCTCACCTTGGTTCATCATGCACTCCACACACATTCCCCCCATCTCTCTAATGCCCTGCTTCTCCATTCTCCACACCATGTTCTTCGCAATATTCATGCTGTTACATCTCTCTTCCGCTTCTCAGGCCTGGCTTGTATCCACTCGCTCCTCAGCCTTCTACTTCCTTGCTCCTGCTTCCTGGAATACACTTCCTTCCACCCTCCTCCTCAAACTCTCATATGCCAAGTTCAAAACCCTCTTGAAAACCCATCTTTTCAATATTGCACACGACCTACCAGCCTCATTACCATGCTCGCTATCCTCTTTGTGTTCTCCCCTTCTGCTCCCTTCTCGGTATGAGTTTTTTTAACCTTTCCTATCAAGAAGTGGAATTCTTTTCTTCGTTTTATTTTTAATTTGCTTTTGCCTTAGCCTAGAGCTTGTATATAGTTTCCCCAGTTAACCCAAGTTTTTCTACCCTGTTTTCTGTAAGTCCAGTACAGGCTCTACCTTTACTCAAGGACGAAGTTACTGTTATCTGTAAACCGAGCTGATTTTAAAGAGCGCGGTATAGAAAAGACTTTAAATAAATAAATAAATAAACTTTGTACGCTGCTCTGCTGTAACTGTGAAGAGTGGTTAATCAAATCAAAATAAACATAAACATAAACATCCCTTTTATCCTATTCCATGTCTTTTCAGTTTCCTCAGGCGTCTCTCATGAGGGACTTTATTATATGTTTTCTAAAAATCTAAATACATAGTGATGTATTCACCCTTATTTGCATGCTATTAACACATTCAAAGAATTCTCCTTTTGCTAAACCCACTGACTCCTTCCCATTAGATCGAGTTTATCCATATGCCCCATAATGCTGTTTGTAACAATTATTTCCACTATTTTGCCAGGCACCAACATCAAGCGCGTTGTTCGGTAATTTTTAGGATCACTTTTGGAACACTTATTTAAAACTGGCATTATGTTGGCTATATCCTGCAGTCTTCAGGTACAGTGGTTTTAATGATGTGCTACAGATTACCAATGGTAGCTCTAGAGTTAAAGATCTGAGTTTCTTCAGGACTTGTGAGTGAATACGATAAGCTCTCAGTGACTTACTACTTATCAAGTTTGTCATTTTATTCCAGATTCACGTTGATTTGTGTCAGTTCTGCAAATGCATCACTTATAACAGAATGGCTCTGGTGTGAGACTCTCCCCCGCTTTCTCAGCAGTGGACTCAGGCAAAGAGATCTGTGATGACATTTTTTCTTGTGCACGCTCCCTCATATCTAGCTGTCTAATGGTTCAGTTGATTCCCTCACAATCTTCTTGCTTTTGATAAACTTGAGAAAGAGTGGAGGAATAGCCTAGTGATTAGAACAGTGGCCTGAGAACCAGGAAAGTAAAGGTTCAAATCCCACCTCTTCCCCCCTCCCCCCATGCTCTTTGTAACCTTAGACAAATCATTTAACCCGTACCTGAATGTAACTTGCCTTGAGCTACTAATAAAAAGCTGTGAGTTAAATTCAAATAATAATTTGTTTTTACTTCTTTGGCAGATCTTTCCTCAGATATAGTGGCAGCAGAAAAGCTGCAGAGAAGGGCGACCAAAATAGCAAAGGAGAAGAAGTAGCTTCCTTATAAAGAAAAGCTAAGCAGACTTGCTTGGAGGAGAGTGAGCTGAGAGGGGGCATGATATAGGTTGTTGTTAATGTCCTTCCACTTAAAAATGAAATGGCTACTGTAAACTGCTTTGATGTACTAACCATTAGCAATATATCAAATTTTTACAAATAAATATATAAAATAAATGCATAAATAAATAAAATCATGAGTGGGGTGGAACAGTTACATAGGGAATGGTTGTTTATCCTTTCAAATAATACTAAGATCGAGGGACATTCCATGAAGCTAATAGGTAGCCTATTTTAATGAAATCAGAGAAAGTATCTTCCCACTCATTGCACATTTTGGAATTTTTGGTCAGAGGATGTGGTCAAGGCACTTAGCATAGCTGGGTTTAAAACGGGTTAGGCAAGTTCTGGGAGGCCAAGCCATTAAACCATTATTAGCCCTTATTTATTTTTGGGTATGAGCAACCCAAGGAGTGGATGTACTCCTTGGGATCCTGCCAGGTACTTGTGATCTGGATTGGCTACTATTGGAGACAGGATGCTGAAATCAATGGACCTTTGGTCTGACCCAGTATGGCACATAGTATGTTCTTATTTTTTTCTTGGCCTGTGTTATTAATGTTTCACCAGTCTAGTTTTCAGGATTTCTACAATGAATACATATGAGATATTTGCATGCCTTGCCTAAAACATATGCAAATATATCAATGGCTCCAGATTATCTCAGCTCAAAATTGGTTCCTTATGTTTCCAACTATACGCTTCAGTCACATCTGGGCAGGCTGTTAGTGGCTGTTCTCTTAAAGCCATGAGGAAAGATAAACATCGCAGCAAGGCCTTTTCTCTACAAGTACCTATGTTGTATATAATAACTGCCCTGCTACCAAGTGATTGAAAAACATGATTTTCGAAATGCTCTAGCTTCTAACAAAATTATATCCAACCTGTCTCTGGCTTAAAATCTCACATACAAATTTATTTTTATTTATTTATTTATTTTTTATAATTTAAATTTTTATTATTATCACCAATCATAATATCACAATATACAGCATACAACATTGAAACACAACAGTTAAACCCCAATCCTACCTAGGTACACAATCTTACACCCCCCCCCCGCTATACATTCCAATTTCCTACCTCCAACTGGAGGGAACTCTCCCTCCTTGTGTACCATTTTTGTTATCATTTGCTTTTATTTCACGTTAACTTAACTAATCTTAACTTAATGCTCTGTGTGTCTTATCCTTCAGCTCATCATGTGCCACTGTCCCCTCCACCGTCTAACTCCCCCTAACAACAGCCCACTGTGGGCACCCAGTACCTCCTTAGTTTCCCCCTCCCCCACCTCCCCACCCCCTCCCCCAGATTCCCCCCGTCCCCCCCCAACCTCCCTATACTCCCTTACCATCCACAACCTTCTACCCCTCTAAACCCCCTTTCCCGTAATAGTCTCGTTAGGGTACCTCCACCGCAACATTTGGCAACAGACTCACAGTATCAACGCTCCGCACAGCTGCAACCCCGCCATATACACCCTTAGGCGTTCCCAGTACCTCCCGCCACCCAGTATCCCCCCCAAGTCCTCCTCTTCCCCCCCTCCTCCAGACCTAAACCCTCTACTCCCTCCCCCTAGTATGGGTGCCACCCCTGCCCTCCCCCTTCCCTACCCTCCCTTTTCTTTTCCACTACTTCTCCATCCATACCTGTCACCCCCTCTCTCTCCAGTCCTCATACTCACGCCATACCTCCTCATGTTTTGCCAGTTTATCCCGCCCACGGGCTCCCACTTTACTAATCTCCCACAAAAACTACAACCTTCCAATGATTTCCCTCATCCTTGGTACTTCCGTATTCTTCCATTTTTGTAAAATGGCCAGTCTAGCTGCTACCACACAATAGTTACGAAAAGCAGCTAACCCCCAATTCCCTTCCTCTTCCTCCTCCAGTAGCACCAGATGGGCTGGAGCAATTTTTTTCCGTATCCCAGTAACCGCTCTATAGTAGCCTTCTAGCTCCCGCCATAGGGGCTGCACTTTTGGGCAGCCCCACACCATATGTAAAAGGTCACCCCACTCCCCACACCCCCGCCAACAGGTACCCGCTCTCTCTGGATAAATGCGGTGCAGCTTGGCTGGAGTCCAGAACATCCTGAGCCTAAATTTAAGAGAGTTCTCCACCAGAGCCATTCCCCATGCAAGCCGCTTCTCTCCCACAAAAATACCCTTCCACCTCCCCGCCTCCCAGGAGCCCCCCCAAGTCCCCCTCCCACTGTTCCTGCCACATGGCCTTGCCCTCGTCCCTTGCGTTCAGTAAGCGATAGAGTTTAGAGACCAAACCCTTCACTGAGTTTTGCTGGTCCATCAATTCCTCAAACTCCGTTAACCTGCCCTGTAGGTCCCTCCTAACCCCCTGCCTTTGCAGATAGTACCACAGCTGCATATACGCATAAAATTCATTATCTCTCAGCCCAAACTCTTTTTGAAGCTCTGCATACGGCCTTATCCTCCCTGTCACATCTAACACCTGCCCTACCCTCTCCAACCTTCTCTCTGCCCAAATTTTGAAGCTTCCCCCCACCTCCCCAGGGCAAAGCCCCCCATGTTCTGCAGGTACGTTGCCCGGGGCAGGCTCTTCCCTTGCAGTAAATAGTCCTTCCATTTTTTCCATATTTTCAGCATTAACCTCCAGTGCGGGTTGAAGTTCTCCCTGCCCGACCCTTTCTCCTCTCCACCCCAAACCACCGGTTCCAAGCACTCCCCCCTTCCTTCTCCATATACACCCATTGCAGGGTTTCCCCCCTCTCTCTCCACACAAACAGTGCCCTAAGCTGTGCTGCATCATAGTATTTATCCAAATTAGGTACTCCCAACCCCCTTTCCTCCTGCGGTCTAAACATAGTGAGCCTATCCACCCTCGCCCTCTTGTCCTCCCAAATAAATCTCATGATCAGATCTTGCAACCCCTTAATGCACTTCCTCGGCATCTTGCACGGTAAGGCCATAAAGACAAATAAGATCCATGGTAGCACATTCATCTTTATTGTAGCTATTCTCCCCATCCAGGACAGGTGAAGTCCCTTCCATCTTTCCAAATCCTTCCTTATCGCCTCCATCAGGGGTTTGTAGTTCCAATCCTGTACTTAGCCTAGTGCATTACCCAACTGTATCCCCAGATACCGAAAACTTCCCCGTACCCATCTAAATGGGAACTTTTCCCTCAACCTCTCCTCTAACCCTTTTTCCAAGTTAAAGCCCAGTATTTCCGTCTTATCTAAATTCAACTTATAGCCCGATACTTCACTATACTGCCCTACGGCCCTCAACAAGTTTGGGAGGCTAACAAAAGGGTGCTCCAAAGTGTAAATAACATCATCAGCAAAAAGTGCGACCTTACTTAACTGCCCTTGCACCTCAATTCCATGGATATCCACCTGACCTCGGATGAATTCTAACAGAGGTTCTATAACCAAGGCAAACAGCAAAGGCGACAAAGGGCACCCCTGCCTTGTTCCTCTGCCCAGCCTAAAGCTCTCAGAGTATCCCCCATTCACCCTGATCCTTGCCCGTGGACAAGCATACAGCGCTCTTACCCACCTTAAGAATGACTCTCCCACCCCTACCCTATCTAACACCTGCAACATAAATCCCCATTCTACCCTGTCAAAAGCCTTTTCAGCGTCAACCGTCAAAAATACTGCCTCCCTCCCCGTTGTTTGCAAGGACCACATAACATTCAACAGCTTCCGGATGTTATCTCCCCCCTGTCTCCCTTTAATGAACCCCGTCTGATCCTTATGCACTAGCTTCTGCATTACCGTCTGCAACCTTCCCGCTAGAATCTTGGCCAGCACCTTAGCATCCAAATTAATAAGCGAGATAGGCCGGTAAGCTCCACAGACCGTATGATCCTTCCCCTCCTTAGGTATAACTGTTATACCTGCTTCCTCCATAGAACGGGGTAGTTCCTCCCGCTTCAACACCCCATTGAAGACTGCCATTAACAATCCCCCTACCTCATCCTGCATTACTTTGTAAAATTTTGCTGTGTAGCCGTCTAAGCCTGGTGCTTTCCCGTCCTTAAAGGACTTCACTGCTCCCTTCACCTCCTCATAGGTCACCGGTCTCCCCAGCTCTTCCGCCTCTCCCTCCGTAAGCTTACTCAGATTACACCCCGCCAAAAACTCCTCCCCCTTCTTCCCCTCCCCTTTCACCTCACTTCTGTATAATTTTTCATAGTACGCTACAAAGGCCTTCCGAATTTCTTCCACCTTATACACCATTTCCCCTTTTTGGTTGCGCATCCCCCCTATTGTGGATCGCTGTTGCTGCGCTTTCAGCCGGCAAGCTAACCTCCTCCCCGCTCTATTCCCCCCTTCATACCACCCTTGCTTTAATTTTGTCAGGGAATATGCTATCTCTGCCGCCCTGAACTGGCGAAGTTCACCTCTCACCTTTAACAACTCTTGCAGCACCCGAGGGTCAGCTCCTTCCTGATGTTCCCTTTCCAATCTCTCCAGCTGCATCAGAAGTTGTTCTTCCACCGCTCTCTTTCTTTTCCTTTCCTGAGCCGCCATACTAATTAGATGTCCCCTCACCACTGCTTTTAGCCCATCCCACACCATTCCCATGGCCACCTCCCCATTCCAATTGCACTCCAGATATTCCCTAATCACCTCTTTGACTCTTGCCACATAAGTCTTCTCATTCAGCAGGGAGTCATTCATCCTCCAGAATCTCACCCCTTTATCTCTCACCCCCAGATCAAACACAATATGCACCGGAGTGTGGTCCGACCACGTGATATTTCCTATTTCCACTGTTTGTATTTTAGACCCCCAACTCCCACTCACCCACAGCATATCCAGTCTGCTGTACATATCATGTGCTGCTGTATAAAAGGTATATCCCTTTTCCCCAGAATGTCGCACTCTCCACATATCCATCATGCCCATTCTCTCCTTCACTTTTACCAAATTTCTCCTCTCCTTCCCCCCCTCCCCCTCCCCCTCCGCTATTGTCCAACCTAGGATTCATTGTAAGATTAAAGTCTCCTCCCATAATCACCGGTGTTGCCCCCCTACCCTCCAATTCTCTCAGGAGCCGCTCATAAAACTCCTCGCGTGTTTTATTAGGGCCATAAATACTTACAACCCCCACCTCCTCCCCGATTAACTTTATTTTAGCAGCAACCCACCTGCCATTACGATCCCTTCTTTCCTCCACCACCGCATCTTTATACTTTTCCCCTATCAAAATTCCCACCCCCCGTTCCTTGGGTTCTCCCTTTGACCAGCTAAAAGGATTCTCGGGTAGTTCCTAGTCCTTAGCAGCCCTTCTTGGCCCACTTTCAAGTGGGTCTCCTGTATACACACAAGGTCTGCCCCCAACCTTATACCCTCCCTCTCCAGCAAGCGTCTCTTGCACCATGTCCTCAATCCCTTAGTGTTTACTGTTGCCACTATCAGCTTCTCCCGTTCCCCATTCCTATTACCCTGCAGGGCCACGATTCCTTTCCCTTTTTCCCTTCGCCCTCCCCCCTCCCCCTTCCCTCCCCCTCCTCCCCCCTCCCCCCATCCCCCCTGCCTTGTCTCCAACCAGGCTGACCCGGAGTAGTGACTCACCCGCTCCCCCCGACCCCTCATGTACTTTCCCCCCCAGTCCCTTCCCCCTCCCTCCACCTACCCCCTTTCCTCCTCCCTCCCCTCCCCCTCCCCCTTGTCTTCCCCGCTCCCCCTTGCAATAATCTTACAGCATCACCAACCCTCTTTTGCCCTTTCAATTGTGGCTATAATAACTCTCCAGCTACCACTCAAGTTCATTGTCCACACTGTCCATCATCTCTTCGCTCCTCTCCGCTGCAATCTCCTTTGGTCCCCGTCGTTTTCCCTGAGCCGGTCTCGCTGCACTCCTCCTTGCTTGAGTCTTGTGGCTCGATCCGTCACCCCTTCCTTCCACTCCGCTCTAGCTGCTGCCGCTGATCCTTCCATGCCCGCCTCTTTCAGAGCAGCCCACGCTGCCTCCAGCGTTTGAATTCTCCAAGTTCTGTCCCCCTTTGAGAAGGCCAGTCCGAATGGGTAAAGCCATCTGTATCGCACTTCCTCCTTCCTGAGTGTTTTAGTTATGGGGGCCAGCTCCCTCCTCCTCTGCAAAGTTCTCAAGGAGAGGTCCGCAAATATGGCCACTGAGTAGCCTTGCCACTTGAAGTTACTCAGCCCTCTCATTTTGGCAGCTATTTTCTCTTTGACTTTATAGTCCTTGAGACAGATAATTATGTCTCTGGGCTGGTTATTACGCACTGCCCCCAGTGCTCTATGAGCTCTATCCAACTGTATGCCTTCACTCAGTTCCTCCTCGCCACCTTGTCGCAGGGCCTCCATGCACACGGCCTCCGCTACCTTCGCGCAGTCTCTAAACTCAGCCTCCTCTGGTATTCCTTTAATCCTCAGGTTATTCCTCCGGGAACGATTTTCCAGATCCTCCAACTTTAATTTAATCTCCTCCTTCCACCTCTCCTCACTTTGGCGCTGGTCCATCCATTCCTCCTGCTGCTGTTCAAGCACTTCTAGACGGTTTTCATGGTCTCCCAGCCTGGCTGCAACTTCTCCCACCTCCTCCTGGAGCGTGTTCAGGAGCCCCTCAAGCGCCATTTTGGCGACTTGCACCTCTGCCTTGACTTCAGTAAACCACTGTTTCAGCTCCTCTCTGGTCATTGCACCCCAGCCACGGGGCTCCGAATCAGCCTCCTCTCTCTCCACGCGCTGCTCATTCAGTTCAGCTTGTTCCCGCCGCGTGGCCTCTGCA
Source organism: Ichthyophis bannanicus (assembly GCA_033557465.1). Lineage (NCBI taxonomy): Eukaryota > Metazoa > Chordata > Amphibia > Gymnophiona > Ichthyophiidae > Ichthyophis > Ichthyophis bannanicus. The sequence continues at coordinate 775,494,124 of CM066031.1, forward strand.
CCAGCCATCTTGCCTTCCCCTGCCGACGAAACCGCTCCGGCAAAGGCAAACTCTCACAGGTCCGCGTTTTTTTTTGGGTTGCCATGTTCCCCGCTCTCTCCACCGTCCGTCCCACTGTTATTCCTGCCTCTCTCCTACAAATGGGGACTTTCAGAACTCCTTTTTTGCTGTGGTCGGGTCGGAGCTAATCGCTCACATGACCATGCAAGCGGGTGACGTCACTTCCTCCTCAGCATACAAATTTATAAGATAAAAGTAAATTCCATGAAAATAATCTCATAAAATAAATGGCTCAGGTGATCAAGGATGTTTCTCCTTACTAACTGTGGGAAACTAATACAAAAAAGGCGGATAATGCCGTAACCAAATATAAAATCCCAAAAAGCAAAAGGTGTCTCTGAAAAATGTTTATTCTTCATCAAAAAGAAGCAAAGTATTTTTTCAAAGAGATGTCATATAATCTGAGCTAGATCTTTCAAGCTTGCAGGCAAATTGTCCCACACATCAGCGCTCAATGGTTATAATAGTCTACCTCAACTTTACACTCTTGTGCAAATTAATTGAAACAAACAGGATTTTTTAATCTTTTAAATGAATTTAATTTTGATATTTTTTTAATCAACTGGGTTAAATTATCACATATGAGATGTTTCATCATTATTTTGGGGTTTATGGGTTAAATGACATAATAGATGACGTGATATGACATAGGAAAGACTTATTGTGTATGCGACTATAATATCAGCCAACATTGCATCAGATTTTCTTTCACGTGTGTCCTTAGTTGTTAACCCAACCGTTGTGCATGATGGATGCGACACCCAGAAAGCACACAAAGATCGTCATCCTGCATGAACACACAGGGAAGACCTACAGGGATATAGCAAGTATAGTTGGTGTCAGTCTCGCAACCATCAGTTGTGTGATCAAATCTAAGAAGGAGACAGGATCCATCTCGCCTAAACGAAAGGGAAATTGTGGTCGTAAGAGGAATACCACACCCAGAGATGACAACTATGTTCTCAGGGAAAGTAGAAAAGACCCTTGGAAAACAAGCGACATATTAAAAAGAGATTTAGAAGAGAAAGGTATAACTGTCAGTTCTTCCACAATTTGCAGGCGACTTTTGGAAGTTGGTTGAAAAGCATGACGACCTCTGAAAAAACAACTTCTGACAAAGGTTATGAAAGAGAAGCGCTATAGATGGGGACTGAAACAAAGACTAAAGAAGATTGGAGAAAACTAACATTCAGTGATGAAAGTCATTTCTTCGTCCAGGGCCAAAGAAGCCAACATATTCGGTGTTCACCTGGAGAAAAAAAATTGTGATTCCCACATCAACCAGAATGTGAAACACCTCCAAAAGAAGATGTTCTAGCGGTATTTCAGTTATTATGGAGTCGGCAGCTTGCATCCAGACGAGGGAATAATGCGTTCACAGGAATACGTCAATGTTCTCCAAAGAAGAGTTGTTCCTTAGCTAGAGAAGACATTTCCTGATGGATCTGGCATCTTTCAGCAGGATCTTGCCCCATGCCACACATCAAAATTGGTGAAAGTTTTTTTCAAAAGAAGCAAATAAAGGTACTGGACTGGCCAGGAAACTCTTCAGATTTAAACCCAATAGAGAATATGTAATCCATTTGCAAACTTCGCCTTCGTGGAATGAACTGTACGACAAAGGAGAAGCTTATTCAAGCTCTGATTCAGGTCTGGTACAGGGATGCAAAAAGCATTGCAGACTGCTTGAACTTAGTGGACTCTATGCCAAATCATATCCAGATGCTGGTAAAAAACGGAGGAGGTCATATTTGTATGTGTACTCTGCACCTCCCCTCACCGATAACAGCACCTGGGTTCTTGGGTAATGGATGTCCACTTCCAGAGCAATGAGAAGGAGCAAGTATGGTTAACAACACAAACTACAAAACACACTTGTATTATAAAAACCACCAAAGCTTTGGGAGAGAAAACAGTCAGCAACTTGTTTACTCTACCGACATGAACTCTGGCTATTTTATTTATAGGTCAACATTCCATTACCCAGCATAATTTTCACCTTATTGTTCTATATCAAGCATCGCGTATATTCATAACATGCATCTCTATGTCTCTATGTCATAGGTCAGTTCTTATTAGCATAGGTCATCTTGAGGAGACATACATGTATTCCCAGACATAACTTCTTAAACAATAATTCTAACACTAGCAGTTTTGATATCTCTGATTCTGGACTGAGAGACTGAAGAGAGAGCTTCTCCCTGCACTATCTTTTTCATAACAAACCTAGTGTCTTTGTTTTAGGAAAGTTCAGCCTAGTTATTTCAGTAGAGTCTTTCAAGGTTGTTGCTGAGTAATAAGCCCTGGAATGTCTGAGTTACTGAATCTGTGGTGTTAACTCTTTCTGAGGACTTTCAGTAATATAATGTTATTAAGTACCCTCACAGTGTACACAGCCCTGTACAGACAAGCTTCCTTTCAATATGATGTACTAATATGTGGCTACTAATAAGATTTTCAATGGAAATTCCAGTTTTCACTTATTTTTCAGTTTGTTTCAACTAATATGCACAAGGGTGTATATACTATCTAGTGCATTTTAAACATCTGCAGAACAACAGGAACTTTTGGTTTGCTCCGATGCTCTGCCTGTCCTCTGACTATCGGTGCCACATGGGAGCTGAACTCAAACAGCAAGAATGTCCTGTTGAGAAAGGCATAAAAAAGGATGCTTTGAGTGGTGCGGCCGCACAGGGTGCAAAGACTTAAGGGGTGCATTTCGGCTCGCTGCTGTTGCCTGCCACCGCCACTTTAGCGGCAGCAGGCAGTGGCAGAGAGCCGAAATGCGCCCCTTAAGTCTTCTCGCCGGCACACTAAGCAGGTCTGGTCTCTCTGGGAGGGTCCAGACCTGTTTAGTGTGCTGGCGAGTTGCACATCGGGTGCGCACCTCTTCTCTCCCGCCCCCATAAAGTGGCTAGATGGAGGTGCGGGAGGGGGGGGGGCACGCACCCGATGTGCAACTCGCACAGGGAACTTTTCACCATCGGTACGACCCTGCACAGGAGTATAGTTTGGGCATAGCATGGATGAAGTGCGCAAGTATGCATTTAGATGATAAAAATTAGATTCTATACATGTATGTAAATTATAGGCATGGACATTTATACTAGCTCCAGGACTGGAGTAAATATCTGCACCAGCAATGCAAGTGCCAGATCTATCGTTTAAACCAGCATTTTATAAAAACAAGGAGGCGCCTACTTGTCTTTGTAAAATTGCCTTAAACTAGGCAACTCCTTATAAAATTATTCTCTTTGTCCCTATTTAGTACATTGTTTCTCAAGAAACACAGAATTCTTTATTTTATACCTTTCTATTGAGTAATTAAACAAGGGTATCATGATAAAAACATGTAATTCTCATCACTTAGGGTTCTCAGACCTCTCTCAGTGCTGTAGTTGTGAGGTCCATGTATAGGAGATTTGCAGCCAAGGTCCATTTCTGCACCTACCTTGCCTGTAGGGGCAAAACATCATTCACCTTTGTCTGCTTATGACTCTGATACCATAATTCCCCCCTCACCCTCAAAAAGGAAAAATCCAAGCAAACAAAAACAGATATGTCCTGGGGGAGTTCACTTTGGCCCCTATAGCATCAGCATAAGAGAAAGCATTGGGAAAAGCTTTCCCCTGTCCTTTGTTCTGCGGCAGTTACGAGTTATCATTTTCTATCTTTGGTCTGGCATGCCAGTGATCTGTACTAAGAAGATTTACACATAGTTCGGATCGGCTTCTCTGCAAGGTCACCTGCCTTGTAATTTAGGGGCTATGTATAATTTATGGAGCTCAGGGTAGCGCAAATCATTTTTATGATTCTACTGGATTATTGCAGACAAATGAAATTGGTGTGGAAACCAATAAACTTTAAGCTGTTTAGCCAGTGGACAATTGGATCAAACACTTTCAATTAGGCTGGGTATAAGGCTAAGAAAAATATTTAAGGCACGGCATTAAAAAAGATTAAAATTAGAAAAGAGCTGAGTAAAATTAGATTTCCATTCACTTGAGGTTACTTTGGATTACTGCCAGGATTTTTGTTTCACTAGGTGATGTTAAGTCAATGAATTACTTGGGACGAGCCGTGACCTGGATGACCGCCTTCAGCTTTTCACAGGCATTTGGATTTTCAGTCCTTTTCCATAGCCTCAGCTTGCATGCATCAGCACCTTCCAAAAAATTCTTCTAAAGATAGATAGCATTTTTTTACCTTTGTTCATTTTAACCTGCCATATTGCTCTTGGCATGTAGACTCCTGTGTGGACGGCTCATAAGGAGCGATGCTGATCATGCAACTGAAGGGAACACTGCTGAACTGCAACATCAGGTTCAGAGCCCTCACAGCCTAGATGTTGAAAGAATGACAATCGTGGCCTTGAACCTGCCTGATGCCATTCATCCTCCTGGTTTCTAGGAAAACTTCCACTAGAAGGTTTTATCTTTTTTTTTTCTATCAATCAAGATTTCAAATTTCATCAAAGATAAAACTTGAAGAAGGAAATAAACCAAATGCCAAGATACTGTGTACTCATTATTGAGGAAACGAAAACAAAAAGGAAATAACACTGTCACATGGAGTGGGTAAATTAGTCCGCATAACGGAGGGGTGGGGGGAGCAATTCAAACCATAGGCAGAGCCGACCCATCCACTAGGCGGGCTAGGAGCCACTTAGGGCGGCTGACCTTGGTGGGTGGCACGGCACCTTTGTGCTGCCACTTGAGAACCCATGGCATGAAAGCCATGGCCTGCCGCTTCTGACCACCCTCCGATGCAACTTCCTGTTGGAGGGAGGCAGGAGGCCATGACTGAGTGCCAAAAAGCATGGCCTCCAGGAGCACCAAAATGTTGGAAAAAGCCACTGCTTTTAAATTGCTGCTGCTGCCACCGCCCGGCCCTCCCCAAGAAGACTGAATCGACAGTGGTGGTAGCAGCAGCGTGGCTCGGTGGAGGGGAGGCACAATGGCTGAGGTTCCTGCATTGGATGGCAGAAACCCTTGGGCCGGCTCTGACCACAGGAAGATAGAAAAGGAAACCGAGAAGAATAGGATAATTACCAAACCCATAAAAATTCAAGTCCGGATGAGTCAAAATCAGGTCTGATAATAAACTATGCATTTGCATGGAAATCTCAACTGAAACTTAGCACCTAAGGCAATAACCTCAGGACACATGACCAAAAACGTCTTTCCCTTCTCCTGTGTCCACTTAGAAACATCAGGAAAAATCTGCATTCATGCTCCTTGGAAAACAACTTCTGACATCTTGAAATATAAGCATAATACAGCCTCTTTATCTTGCAGAAATACAAAAGACACCACAAGAGTAGATATGACATCAACTTCTTCCTGTGTGTTTTCTGAAAGATCAGTCAAATTAGTCAGATTTAAACTATCCTAAGAAACCTCAGCTAGAGATGCTTCCATCTTCTCAGTACTTCCAGTAGACATCCTCAAAGGAGATAGTACAGTTTTTGAAAACGTGATAAACCTGTGTCTGGCTATGTAAACATTTCCTTTGAAATCCTGGAGAATAGCTCTCTAGGAGTTGCCATCTTAAGTTGAGGAAAATTCAAAAGACGAAGATTCAAATTTCTATTTTGATTCTCCAAGTCTTAATCTTTCTTAAATGCTTTAAGGTAAGCACTGTGGGGCTGTTTGCGGCTACTGCTGCAACTGCAGGTCCCGGAGAGGAGTGGCAGGGGCGGTGGCAATGGGTGCCAGAAAGGGAGAGGGGGTGGGGGCACAAGGGATGAGGTTCACCAAGGGAGCTTTATCTTCTTATGATGGCCCTACTCCTAACAAGCTATTTACTGTGCCTTGGGATCTCAACATAGTTAGAACATAAGATAATCCATACTGGGTCAGACCAAGAGTTCACCAAGCACAGTCTTCTGTTTCCAACAGTGGCCAATCCAGGTCACAATTACCTGGCAGGCTCCTAAAATGTAGACACATTCCATGCTGCTTATCCCAAGCGTAAGCTGTGGATTTCCCCAGTCCACTTCAATAATGGTTAATGAACGTTTCCTCCAGGAACTTACCCAAATCTCTTTTAAACCTAGCTACACTAACAGCTTTTATTTCACTTGTTAGATGGTAACCAATTCCAGAGTTTGATTACATGTTGAGTGAAAAAATATTTCATCCAATTAGTCTTAAAATGTGCTACATTGTAGCTTCATTGTGTGTCCCCTACTCTTTCTACTTTTTGAAGGAGTATACAACCAATCTACATTTACCTGTTCCACTCCATTCATTATTTTATAGACCTCTATCATATCTCTCCTCAGCCGTCTCTTTTCCAAGTTGAAGAGCCCTAACCTTTTAAACCTATCCTCATATCATCCCCCTTACCATTTTGGTCGCTCTTCTCTGTACCTTTTCTAATTCTATGTCCTTTTTAAGATATGGCAACCAGAATTGCACACAATATTCAAGGTGCAGTCGTACCATGGAGTGATAGAGAGGCATTATAATATCCTTGGTTTAATTCTCCATTCCTTTCTTTATGATTCCTAGCATTCTATTTGCTTCTTGGCTGCTGCTGCACACTAGGCAGAGGTTTCCAACGTCTTATCCACAATGATGCCCAGATCCTTTTCCTGGTGGTGATTCCTTATGTGGAACCTTCCATCGTGTAACCATAGTTTGGATTCTTCTCCCCTAAGTGCATAGCGTTGCACTTGTCCCCATTAAATTTAATCTGCCATTTGGACGTCCTGTCTCCCAATATATCAAGATCCTCTTGCAATTTTTCAGAGTCCTCTTAGTTTAAGAACTTTGAATAATTTTGTGTCATTTGATCACCTCTCCTGTTGTTCCCATTTCTAGGTCATTTATAAAGATGTTAAAAAGCAGTGGGCCCAGCACAGATCCCTGGAGTAATCCATTATTCACCTTTCTCATGGAGAAAATTGGCCATTTAGCCCTGCTGTTTTCTTTCTTTTAACTAGTTCTCAATCCACAATAGAATACTGCCTCCTATCCCATAACTTTTCAATTTCCCCAAGAATCTCTCACGAAGGACTTTGTCAAAGACTTTCTGAAACTCCAGATAAACTATATCAATTGGCTCTTTCTACTTGTTTATTCACATCTTCAAAAAAACAACAGATTAGTAAAACAAGATTTTCCTTGGCTAAATCCATGTTGGCTTTCTGCTATTAAACCATGACTATTTATATGTTCAGTAATTTTATTCTTTATAATGATTATTACTATTTTGCCCAATACTGACGTCAAACTCACCGGTCTGTAGTTTCCTGGAACCCTTCATAAAAATTGGCATTAGACTGACCACTCATCAATCTTCAGGTACAATAGATGATTTTAATAATAGTTTACAGACTATTAAAAGTAGGTCTTCAATCTCATATTTCAATTCTTTCAGCACCCTGGGATATATGCCATCCAGTACAGGTGATTTGCTACTCTTTAGTTTATCAAACAGCCGTATTACATCTTCCTGAATTCTCAAGATTTGTTTCAATTCCTCTGATACATCACCTTCAAGTATCATTTCAGGCATGAGTACGTTTATTACATCTTCTTTAGTAAAGACTGAAGCAAAGAATTCATTCACTCTACAATGGTCTTGTCCTTTCTTAATGCTCTCTTTACCCCTCTATCATCTAATGGCCCAAATGACTTTCACAGGTGTTTTGCTACAAATGTATTTGAAAAAGTTTTTATTATGCACTTTTATTTCCATGGCCAGCTGCTTTTTAAATTTTCTCTTTGCCTCCCTTATCACTGTCTTGCATCTAACTTGCCAGTAGTTATGCTGTTTCCTGTTTTTGTCATTGGGCTCTTTCTTCTATTTTCTGAAAGCTGCTCTCTTAGCTGCAGTCATTTGGCTTTCCCTCCCACTTTTCTTAAAGCATGGAATACATCTAGTCTGGGCTTCTAAGACAGTATTTTTAAATAATGCCCAGGCCTGATGTAAACTCTTAACCTTTGCAGTTGCTACTTTTAGTTTTTTATTAACCTTTTTCCTCATTTTATCATAGTCTCCTTTTTGAAAGTTAAATGCTAACACAGTGAATTTCCTTGCAATCTCCTTTCATTTATTAAATCAAATGTAATCATGTTATGATGGTTTTATACAAGTGACCCCAAAACTGTTATCTCATGCACTAGATCCTACGTTCCACTAAGGACTAGGTCTAAAATAGCTTTCCCTTGTGTTGGTTCCTGAACCAACTGCTCGATGAACCAGTCATTTATTTCATTTAGAAACTTTATCTCCCTAGCATGTCCTGATGTGACATTGACCCAGTCAATACTGGGATAATTGAAATCTCTCATTATTACTGTATTGTAAACTTTGCTTGTTTCCCTAATTTCTGTAAGCATTTCATCATCTGTCTATTCATTCTGGCCAGGCAGACGGCAGTACATCACTGCTGCCATTCTCTTCCCATTTTTACATGGAATTTCTATCCATAGAGATTCTACAGTATATTTTGATTCTTGCAAAATCTTTATCCTGTTTGATTCAATATAGCGCAACCTCTCTACCAATGTGATCTACCCTATCATTGTGATATAGTTTGTAGCCTGGTATCACAGTGTCCCATTGGCTATCCTCCTTCCATCAGGTCTCTGAGATACCAATTATATCTAACTTTTCATTCAGTGCTATATTTCTAACTCTCCCATCTTATTTTTTAGACTTCTGGAATTCGCATACAGTCATAATTTTTACTTAAAGGTACCTGGGTTACTTTTACCTTTCTCCATGAACAAACAGGAAGAAGTTCTTACATATAGATGTCGTCCCCCGATGGAGCCCCTTGTGGGAATGCTCCCCAGCTTCCACTGGAAGGTTTTGGGTGCCTCCACTGCCTGCTGTGGTGCCAACTTACCCTCAGTCTGCTTTTCTGCAGAGCCCATAGACGTCTTCATGACCGCCTTTGATAAAAGTTGTTCTTTCAGGCCCTTCAGGGCTATCGATTGCTTATTTTCTACTAGTCTAACTGACTGTCATTGGTGCATCGGCTCTTGCTTCCGCCAGTCCATCCTTTTCGGTTGTTTTCTCTCTTTTTCTTTCTTTTACGCCTTGCGAAGTTTCATCTCTTTTTCTGGGCTTTTTCACTGGTCAGTATTGAGCTATTTGATTTTGCAGTGGCAGTTTTACCAGTCATGTCGAAACCAGCCAGCGGCTTCAAAAAATGCATTCACTGTGCATGCAACATTTCAGTTACCGATCGTCACAATTGGTGCATCTAGTGTCACGGCCCTGACCACGAGCCTTCTTCCTGCAATCTGTGTCTACAGATGACCAGGAAGGCCTCAAGGGCTGAGAAAAGCAGCTTGAGTCCCGCTTCAGGCCATCGGATTTGGCGTCCTTGGCACCAGCATCGACACTGATGCCCTTAAGGCACTCCTCGGGACCTCAGCATCGCATGAGGCCCATTCTCATTTGGAGCCAGGGGGCTGCAGTAGCCTGGAAGGGAGGCTCTCTATTGACATCCAGCTGGAGCCTCAGAAGGACTTATCATCTGCCTCATCAGTGCCAAAGGAGATGGCCAGGAACAATGCCAAGCACGGGCATCGACACTGAAGCCCCTCTTGGTGCAATGTCGAGGGCAATGGCTGGGAGTGACCTGCAAAGGTGCCCCAGCAGAAGGAATCAACTCCTAAGGCACCATAGGGCCAGCGACTATCTCTTGATGATCTGACCAGTGTGGAGTCCCTGGGATGGGTGCTGGAGTCGGTAGCTGAGGTCATTGTACTGGCTCTGATGCCCTCAGAGACCACAGTACTGACTGAGCATCTTAGTCCCTTGAGGCGCATATGGTGGCTCTCTTGGCTGCATGAGCCTCGGTGGCCCAGCTGTTCTTGGTGGTATTGCCACCAGCCATGAAGCCAATTTTGGAGACTCATACCCTCCCTGCTCAGCTGGGGATGTCAGGTCGGTGGTCATAATCCACCCTGTTTTCCACCGCAATCTCCCTTTCCAGTGTCTAGGGCTCCAATGCCCTGATGCATGAGTGCCTGAAGGAGAACCATCATTGGTCTCGCCGGTGCTCATCATCTCCACCAAGCAGTGTCGGCAGGTGACCAGGAGATACTTTCACTTTCTCTTCGATTCAGACTCCAATGGCTGGGAGACGGAAGAGTCACCGGTCTCCTAGAGGGAATCTCCCGACATCCTCTCGGAGCTGTCCCTGCTGTATGAGAGGCAGAAGTCACCCTAGAGGACATGTCCTTCCAGGACTTCATCTGAACATCTTTATCTTTATCTTTATTTTACACTTGATAAACCACTTAAGTCAAGACATTAAAGCGGTGTACAAATAAAATAACAGGCAGCACTGCAAACTACAGAAAAAGAACGCCAAAAATAATAGGAAAGAAAGAAAAAGAATAGCACAAAAAACCTTATAAATGATAAACAATAATCAACAACCAAACACAGACAAAAGACAATCAGCACAACCAACAGAGACAGACAAGGGGGTTGCAGGACCAAACTGAGCTAGGACAGGACAGCAACCTGGGGTGGTATCAGGGAGGGAAATCAGGGGGGAGATCAAACACTTTCTGAAACAGATGGGTTTTGAGTGAGGCTTTGAACTGAGAGTAGGAGGGTTCTAAACGAAGGGACGGAGGCAGGGCGTTCCACAGCCAGGGACCAAGAAAGAAAAAAGCAGCGTGACGGGTCTTTTCAAGATGTGCGTGAGACGGGGATGGTAAAGCCAGACGATTTGCATGAAGGGAGCGGAGCTGACGGTAGGGCGTGTGGAGAGAGATTAAATCAGCCAGGTACAGAGGATTATTAGTGTAAATTGCACGATGAGTGAGGATAAGGAGTTTATAGTGAAACCGAACACGGAGGGGCAACCAATGAAGACGAATAAGAATGGGGGTAATGTGATCAAAGCGACGGGCGAAAGTAATAATACGGGCAGCAGTATTCTGAATGAGTTGAAGACGTTGAAGTTGGTAATTGGGAAGATTGGCCAAAAAGATATTACAGTAATAGAGATGACTAACGATGAGAGCAAGGACGAGAGTAACCAGGGAACCGAGAGGAAGAAGTGAACGGACAGCCCGAAGTCGGCGGAGGATAGCGAAAGAGCACCTAGTAAGGGAAGAGATATGATCACGGAAGGAAAGGGAGGAGTCAAGAATCACCCCGAGATACCGAAAAGAAGATACCAGAGGAATGGGAATAGAATCAATCATGGGGGCAACAGACGGACACGACCCACTCAGTGATACCCACATAGCAGTGGACTTAGATGGATTAAGACGGAGAAGGTGCTGAGAAAGCCAAGAGGCCACATGAGAGAGGCAGGAGTTTAAGGGGGAGAGATCCAGAGAAAGTGGAGAGGTATGGTAGAGCAAAATAATATCATCCGCGTAAACATAACAGGACACTGGGTACTGCTGTAATAAAAGAAGCAAGGGGGCCAGGAAAATATTAAACAGCAAAGGAGACAACACAGAGCCTTGGGGGACACCGCAAGTGAGGGGAAGAGAACTGGATGACTTACTATTTAAGGTAACAGAAAAAGAGCGAGCAGTGAGGAAGGAGAGAAACCAAAGAAGAACTGCACCACGTAACCCCACCTCAGCGAGACGGGTGAGAAGAAGAGTGTGATCAATTAAATCAAAAGCCGCAGATAAGTCAAGAGAAACCAGCAGAGTAACATCACCGCGATCATGTGCAACGTGTAGTTCATTTAGAACTGCCAAGAGGACAGTCTCAGTGCTGTGACCCTGTCGAAAGCCGGCTTGCCGAGGGTGAAGGGTGTTTGTGGACTCGATGTGGGAAGACAACTGAATGAATACAAAACGTTCCAGAAGTTTGGCCAGGTAGGGGAGGTTCGAGACAGGACGCCAATGGGCAAGGACAGATGGATCAAGGGAAGGTTGCTTTAGGAGTGGATGGACAATGGCCGACTTCCACGGAGAGGGGAACAAACCAGAGGATAAACTCGTATTAATGATAGTAGTGATAATAGGGACCAGCTGCAGCGAAGGTTCAGACAGCCAACGGGAGGGAACGGGGTCTAGGGAGCATGTGGTCTTCCGAGAAGTGGATAGTGCCGAAAGAAGTTCAGCAGGGAGGACCGAATGAAAAGAGGACCAGGTATGGGCAAGGGCCCGATTGGGCATAGGAGAAGATGGCAGTGATACAAGATCAACAGCAACTGGGTTGCAGGGGGAAGTAGGTGGTGAGAGAGGAGGTGGAAGGGGAGTAGAAAAGGAAGCACGAAGGTTAAGAACTTTATCAGAAAAGAAGGCAGCCAAAGAATGGGGATCCGGGGCCTTCACAGCCATGGTATGCGGAGAACTGGTAGATGAAAGTTTGTGCAAGATTTTGAAGAGCTGGCGAGAAGAGTTTGCCGCTTCAGTGATTTCAGTCTCATAATGAGCCCGTTTGGCAGATTGAACAGCCAAACGGTAGGCAGCATAAAGCTGCTTGAAACGGACATGTAAATCAGGAGAGGGATGGCGAGACCAGCGGCATTGCACCTGATGGAGTTGAGTCCGTTGCAACCGCAAAGCTGGGTGGAACCAAGAAGAGTGACCAGGGTTGGACAGACGGGGCGAAGGTGATTCCTTTCTCCCTCAAGGAAGAGGATGACCCAAGGATGGAGGAACCAGAGATCCTCCAGTACCCCTCGGCACCGAAGGAAACCGTCACCGTGCCCATGCATCACATGTTGCAACAGCTCCTGCTCCGAATGTGGGAGAACCCCATAATGGTGCTGGCTATCAGCTTCCAACTTGACTCGATGTACTCGGTGCAAAAGGCCCCCGGGTTTGAGGAGCCTCAATTGCCGCACCACTCCCTGGTTGTGGAATCTGCCATATGGCACATTAAGAGCTCGAAGACCCACTCTTCATTGCCCCCTAGCTGGGAACAAAGGACTCTCAATGGCTTTGGGAGGCAGTGCTTCCAAGGCTCCATGCTGGTTGCTCGCATCCTGCCCTAAAAGACAGCATGGGGGACCAAAATAAGTTTAACTCCCTCATCCTGGTGGAGTACTTGGAGGCCTTCCACACCCTTGTGATTCACAGGAAGGACATTTCCAAGTAAATGGTGAGAGCCACCTATGACACCTTTGAGTCAGTGGGCAGGGTGGCTGCAGTGGGCATTAGAGTGCTCCAGCTGGCCTGGCTCCAGTCCTCTGACCTACAGCAGTGGGTCCAAGACAAGTTGATAGATGTGCCGTGCAAAGGTGAGAACCTCTTTGACAAGCCCATGGAGGAGAAGGCAGCCAAGATAGAAATGGAGCAGGTGACCATCTCCTGCCTCTTGTGTGAGATGATTGATCCCCCGAAGAAGAAACATAAAGGGATGAAGCCCTTGTACATGCAGAAGTGTCAGCCCCCAGGTTGGTCAACCCAAGGCGCAGGCCTCACACCAGCAGTGGCGTGCCAAGCTACAGAAGACTCAGCCTGCACCCCAGCCACACCCGAGGGTGAGTTTTTGACACTTTCCTCAGGAGCATAGCCCATCACCTGCTTGCTGATGGGGTGCCCCCTCAGCAGGGCAGTCAGCTTGTCCACTATGTGCACAGGTGGCCTCTCATCACCATAGAAGCTTGGGTGCTACAGATCATGCAGGTTTAATATCTGCTGCATTTTGCCCAGCTCTAACTGCCATTCTTCCCTGGGGAGTATCCTCTAGATCCACATGACAGCGGTATCCTCCAGGCAGAGGTCACTGCCCTGTTGGCCGACTTGGCCGTCGAGCTGGTGCCCTAGCTCAGATGGGCTGAAGATTCTACTCCTGGTACTTCCTCATCCCCAAGAAGACAGATCTGGACACCTTGGGGACCTGAACTGCTTTCTGGTTCGCGAAAAGTTCAAGAAGATCCTCCTGGGTACATTGCTCCCATATACCCTCAAGGGCAATTGGCTATGCTCCTTGGATCTGAAGGACACTTACACACACATTCTGATCCATCCTCTTCACAGAAGGTACCTGCTTTTTGTGCTTGACAGCCAGCACTTTCTGTACCGAGTACTTCCCTTTGGGCTGGTGTCAACCCCCAGGGTCTTCACAGTGCCAAGTGGTCATTGCTACTAAACTCCAGATCCTGGGAGTCTTTGTCTTCCCCTATTTAGATGACTGGCTTATAAAGGCCTCTATACTGGACTGCATGCGGAACTCAGCCCACCTGACAATTCAGGTGCTTGAGAGACTGGGGTTTGTCATTAATTACCCCAAGTCTCATCTCCGGCCATTGAAGCAGCTCAAGTTCATTGGGGCCCTCCTGGACACCATGTGAACCCAAGTCTTTCTCCTAATGGACCACCTACAATTGCACATGGAAGTAGCTGTAGACATCCATCAGAAATTGCACACAATGGCATAAGGGATGCTGCAGATGCTGGCCCAGGCTCAGTGGACTCTGAGCACTCTGTGGCAACAGGCCATGGGCTGCCTCAGGGACTGAATGGCGGTTACCGCGCCCCTTGTGGAATCCCTACAGTGGTGGCTGGAACCACAACACTTGCTCCAGAACCTCCCCTTTCAGTCAATGCCGCCCACTGGATGCTCACCACTGATGTGTCCAAATTGGGCTGGGAAGTGCACCTGGATGGCCTGCAGACACAGAGCCTGTGGTTGGAGCAGGAGAGCCTGCACCAAATAAACTTCCTGGAACTGCGGGAGATTGCGAACACTCTCAAGACGTTCCAGGAATACCTGGCCAACCAGGTTGTCCTGATCCAAATGGACAATCAGGTAGCAATGTTCTATATCAACCAGCAGGGGGGTACAGGATTGTACCTCCTGTGCTGGGAGGCAGTGTGCCTCAGGAAGTTCGCAGTTGCCCACAGCATGGAGCTGAGGGCGACTTACTTGCCTGGAGAACTCAGTACCCTGGTGGACCATCTCAGTCAGGTCCTCCAGCCCCATGAATGGACCCTCAACAAGAGGGTGGTGAAGCACATCTTTCAGGAGTAGGGCATTCTGACAGTGGATCTCTTCACCATGCTGCACAATATCCAACTGGATCGCTTTTGCTCCAACATTGGTTCCAAGGACAGGCTGGCCTCAGACGCTATCCTCCTGATGTGGGGCATGGATCTGCTCTACACGAACCCTCCAATCCAGCTGGTGGTAAAGACATTACTCAAGCTCCAGGAGGCAGGAGGTCCATAAAACTCATCACCCTGTACTGGCCCAGATAACTGTGGTTCTCCCTGATCCTTCAGCTCTCTCATTGGGAACCTCTTTGGCTAGGATTTGACCCCAACCTCATCTCTCAGGAGGCCGGAAACCTACTGCATCCCAGTCAGGTCCCTGGCCCTCATGGCTTGGATGATGAGGGGGTAGTTCTTCTCAGAGCTTAACCTGCCAGGAGAGGTGACCAATGTCCTCCTGGCCTCCCACAGTGATTTGATGCGCTGCTCCTATGTCTTCAAGTGGAACAGGTTCTCACTCTAGTGCGCTGATAAGGTGCTGGATCCCTTCCTCTGTTTGGTGGAAAGCTTGCTGGAGTACCTTTATCTTTATTTTCAATTTGCTATACTGCACCTTCACAGGCATCAGAACGGTTTACAATAATAAAAAATATGGCAACTGCAATACAAACAGCAGAGAGAAAAGGAAATCCATTAGGTGACAGGAAAAAACGAGAGAGCAATCTCACAGAGGGGAGGAACAATGGTGCAGAGGGAGGAGGGTCACAGAGGGAAGACAGATTTTAGGGTGGTTGGAGGTCAAAAGCAGTCTGAAATAGATGGGTGAGCAAGGACTTAAATCTTTGGTAGGAGAGTTCTAGGTGGAGGGCAGAGAGGAGTGAGTTCCAGAGGGCAGGACCAAGAAAAAGAAGGCAGAGCGATGAGTGGATTCCAGGTGAGCATGGTTAACAGAGGGTAAACATAGAAACATGACGGCAGAAGAAGTCCACATGGCCTATCTGGTCTGTCCTTCCATATCAACTACTACAATAGTCCCTTTTTTTCCTTTAGAGATCCTCTGTGTTTGTCCCATATCTTTTTGAATTCAGATACTGTCCTCATCTCTACCACCTCCACTGGGAGACTATTCCACGGATCCACCACTCTTTCCGTAAAGAAATATTTCCACATATTACTCCTGAGTCTATCCCCTTTCACCCTCATCCTATATCCCCTCATAGCAGAGCTTGCTTTCAAATGAAAGAGGCTCTCCTCCTATGCATTTATGCCACAGAGATATTTAAATGTCTATCATATTTCCTATATCCCTCCTTTCCTCTAAAGTATACATATTAAAATGCTTACGTTTATCCTCATATGCTTTATAATGAAGACTACTAACCATTTTAGTAGCCACCCTCTGCACCAACTGTTTATATCTTTTTGAAAGTGCGGTCTCCAGAATTGCACACAATATTCCAAATGAGGTCACACCAAAGACTTATATAGAGGCACTATCACCTCCTTTTTTCTGCTGGCCATTCTTCCCACTATGCACCCAAGCATCCTTCTAACTTTTGCCATTGTCTTTTCTACATGTTTAGCTACTTTTAGATCGTCAGACACAATCACACCCAAGTCCTGTTCTTCTTTTGTGAACAGAAGAACTTCACCCCCTACACTGTACCACTCCCTTGGGTTTTTGCAGCACAAATGCATGACGCTGCATTTTTTAGCATTAAATCTCAGCTGCCAAATTTTAGACCATTCTTCAAGCTTAGCCAGATCCCTCATCATGTTAGCTACTCCTTCCTGGGTGTCTACTCTATTGTGGATTTTGGTATCATCCGCAAAGAGACAAACCTTACCCAACAGCTCTTCCTCAATATCACTAAGAAAGATGTTAAAAAGAATCGGACCAAGGACACATCCCTGCGGCACACCATTTGTAACCTCCTTCTTCTCAGAGTGAACTCCATTTACTTGTACCTTTTGTCGTCTCCCACTCAACCAATTTCTAACCCAATCAGTATCTTTAGGGTCCATCCCTAGAGTGCTCAGTTTGTTTATAAGTCACCTGTGCATGACAGTGTCAAAGACTTTACTGAAATCTAAGTACACTACATCTAGGGCTCTCCCTCGGTCCAACTCCCTGGTCACCCATTCAAAGAAATCAATCAGATTTGTCTGACAAGACCTGCCTCTGGTGAATCTATGCTGCCTTGGATCTGGTAATCCATTGGAATACAGAAATCTCACTATTTTCTCTTTCAGCAGCATTTCCAAGTTTATTCATCACAGAGGTTAAACTAACCAGCCTGTAGTTTTCAACCACATCCTTACTTGCGCTTTTGTATAAAGGGACCACATGTGCTCTCTCCAGTCCTCTGGCACCACACCTGACTCCAAAGAGGCATTGAAAAGGTCAGTTAGTGGAGCTGATAGAACATCCCAGAGTTCCTTTAGTATTCTTGGATATATACCATCTGGTCCCATTGCTTTGCCTACTTTTATTTTAGCTAGTTCCTCACAAATGCAGTCTTCTGAAAATCATTCGAGATCCCCGTCACTTCTGTTCCTATTTCTGGGTGTTTTCTGAGGTCCTGCTCCTGGCCCTTCATCTGTGAACACAGAACAGAAATATTTGTTAAGCAATTTATCCTCATCAGCTTCTACATATTCTTCTTCTTCACCCTTGAGTCTGATAATAACACTTTTGCCCTTTCTCCTTTCACTATCCTGACTACTTTGTTAGCTTCTCTATGTTTTTCCAAATTTAGATATCTGTGTTCCTCTCTCTGTGATCTCTTCTATTTCATGAAGGCCTTCATCTTTTTCTTCATCTTTTCAGCTACTTCTTTTGAGAACCATAGAGGCCTCCTTTTCCTTTTACCTTTATTTACTATTCTAACAAAAAAGTTGGTTGCTCTTAAAATATCGCCTTTCAGTTTTGCCTACTGTTTTTCTATGTCCCCCAGCTGTTCCCATCCTGCTAACAACTCCTTGAGGTACTGGCCCATCTTTACAAAGTTAGTTTTTCTAAAGTCTAAGACTCTTGCCTTTGAATGGATTTTATCAGCCATAGTCCTAATACTGAACCACACCATCTGGTGATCACTAGATGCAAGATTATCTCCCATTATAACATCAGAAACATTTTCACTATTGGTAAGCCCCAAATCCAGTATGGTTCCTTCACATGTGGGTTCTGTTGCCTGAATAGTTCTCTCTGTAGAGAATCCAGGATCTCCTTACTTCTAGATGACACTGCAGCAGGGATGTGCCAATCAACATCCGGCATACTGAAATCACCTATCAGTAGCACTTCCCCTTTCCTGGCAATGTTGCATATGTCTTCTATTAAATCTCCATCCACTTTTTCTCCCTGTGAGGGAAGTCTGTATATCATGCCAGTGCAAATGGATTTCTCTTTCCCTCTTTCTAATTTAACCCACAGTACCTCCTCTTTCCCTTTTAAGCCCTGTAATCCTATAGCTTTAATAATATTTTTTACATATAATGCCACTCCTCCTCCCCTTCTTTCTACCCTGTTCTTTGTAGATGGAGGCTGTTGGCATGAATGGAGCAAAGCAGGCGGGGGGGGGGGGGGCCGCATGAAGGGGCAAAAGATCGGCAAGGCATACCATAGTGCCCGTGTGAAGGGACTGGTGAACTAAAGTAAGGATTTTGTACTGATATGAAATTTAATGGGGAGTCAGTGGAGATGAATTAATAGTGGGGTGACATGTTCATTATGGGTAGCATGTGAGATGATCTGAGCAGCAGTATTCTGGAGCACTTGTAAATGTTGAATCTGGAACTGAGGAAGGTCAGCCAGTGCAACATTGCAGTAATCAATGCGGGACATGACGAGAAAAATCAAGAGTAATCTTTGGACAGGAAGAGACAGAGGGCCCAAATTTTTTTGAGGGTAAAGAAAAACCAATGAATGAGAGGAGAGATATGCTTGTTAAATGGTAAGACAGAGTGTCAAGGTAATACCTAAATACCATAGAGAGGAAACCAAAGCAACAGGAGTGTCCAGCAACAGAGGAGCCAGGGAAAATGCAGGGAGACCCAAAGGTAAACCAGATGGTGGCAGCTTTTGATGGACTGAGATGAAGGAAGTTGGAGGAAAATCATTGGGCAATATGGGAAAGACATGTGTTGAGTGGCGAGAGATCAGGGGCAGTGGGGCTAGTGTGAAATAGAAGGAGAATGTTATCTTCATAGTAATTCAAAGGCAGACAGATGCCAACACCTCACTTTCACCAGGTAGAGGCAGGAATCAGGGATCACCAGTTCTGCCTATGGTATCTGATATGTGCCCCCATTGGAATGAACATCATGATGGTCACTTCTATGAATGGTCACTTCTAACTTAGGCCTGAAGTCCAACTTGGTGCGAGTCCCCCTGAGCGCAATAGGTGCCTACCACTATGGCTTGGATGGGAAAGCTCATCTCATTTCAGCTGCTGGTGTCCCATTTCATGCGGGGCCTACTCCTATCGAAGCCTCCGATTTAGCCCCCGCCAGTGCATGAGATCTGAATGTAGTGTTGGGACAGCTCCTGTCTGTGCCTTTTGAGCCACTGGCAACCTGCCTGCTGTCATCTGTGACCTAGAAGATAGTTTTTCTTGTGGCTCTCACCCCAGCTCGGTTAATGCCAGCAGCCCGGTTCCACCATGGTTAAAGTGCAGCCCATTCTTTCATAAAAGCCATTCCCCCTTCCCCAGAATGTTGCCCAGTTCCTAACAAATCCAAAACCCTCTTCCTTGCACCATCATCTCATGCATGCTTTGAAACTCCGGAGCTCTGCCTGCCTTTTGGGTCTAACTCAGCTGATGAAAACTCCCTTTGAGCCACTAGTAAGCTGAAGTATCTGACCTGGAATGTCTTATCTCTGGTATCAGTAACTTCAGGATGTAGGCTCAGTGAGCTCCAGGCCTTAGCGACTGATCCGCCTACACCAAGTTTTTAAAATAAGTAATTAGGTGTCTCTGCACGCACATCCAAATTCCTGTCTAAGGCAGTGTTGGATTTCGACCTTAACCTGTCATTTGTCCTGCCAGTATTTTTTCCTAAGCCACATGCTCACAATACGTGCACCTTACATACTTTGGATTGCAAAAGAGCCTTAGCCTTATACTTGAAGTGGACTAAAGCCCTTAGAAGGTCCAGCCAGATTTTTGTTTCTTTTGATGCCAGTAAAACTAGGATTGCTGTAGCCAAGCAAACCCTAATTAACTAAAAGACTGTATTTTCTTAGTTTATGCCCCAGCAGGTCTGACCTTAGAGGGTCATGGCAAAGGTTACAAGCTCAGAGCTGTGTCTACCTCAGTAGTCCACTTAAGACCCTCTCTGGAGGAGATTTTCAAAGCTGTGACATGGACTTCTTAAAACTCTTTAGAAAGGGATACCTGATAAGATAGTAAATTTGTTCAATTCACCCCAAGAAATCTCTGAGGTTTAGAATCCAAATCTATACCTCTAGGGCTCATTTTTATAACTTCCAGGTTGCATTAAAAAAAAGTTGAAACCTTTCTCTGTTGCCTATTGTTAGAAAAATATATTTGCTTTTTGCCCACTGGCAGACTGTTTTCCATTTCCTTCTTTGTGTGTTCAGGGCAACCTGGAGCTAAGGAGTCCCATTTGTGAGGGCTGTTATCTTTATTACTTCTCTGTATTGAATATTCTCCATGGACAGCAGGATAGATGTCCTCATATAATCCACCCAACTTCCCTTGGTGTTCTATTCTTTAAAGATACAAATAGAGCTGAGCGGCTGTGTGTGACAACACAGCACAGGAACTTGCACACATTTGTAGTGTAGCTAAAAGCTTTACTTACAGAAAGACTAAGGAGGAGCTTCCCCACATCTGGATTCCACTGGAAATACCACTCATTTGTGAGGACTTCCATCCTGCTATCTATGGAGAAAACCCATTACAAGTAAGTAATTTAGTTCTTTTGGCCTGCCGCGTAATGAGCTGCTTGCCCCAATTAACAATCCCACAGTCCCTTATTTTCTTTTCAGTTCTCCCTTTCTACTATGCTCATGTGTAAAGCAGTAATATCAGGCATTATGAATCTGGTTCATTTTCCTCTTGCTCTCAGTATATTCCCTTTGCCATGCTCCCTCAGTTCTGCTGACAGCTTTTTCTGTTTTCCCTCTTGCCTTTTTCTCTCACATGCTGTGCTTATGTTACATAGTATGCTTTGGCAGTTCAGTAATTGGGTGCTGTCCAAACATTACAAAATGACACAGATCTTTGTAGTCACAGAATCCCTCGCTGTATTCTTTCCTGGTTGTTTATACAGATGCCTTAGAGGTCTATAGCTGTTTCCTTATAAGTCGTGCTGGATAAAAGCTGCTGCCACTTCAGCACTTTTAAATACATCCTTAGAGTCAATTATTTCCGTTTTAACATTGACGGGCATTTGCAGAGCTGTGCATGGAGTTTTAGGGCCATAGGGTTCAGAATGTTTCTCCAAATGGGTTAGTTTTGCGGATACCATTAACAGTCATGAACCTCACTTCTTCGATTGTTTACCTTATCAGAATATAGAAAGACTAGGGGACATGCAATGAAGCTACAGGGTAAACTATTTAAGACTAATAAAAGAAAATATTTTTTCACTCAACGTGTTATCAAACTCTGGAATTTGCTACTGGAGGATGTAGTAAAGGCTGTTAGTGTAGCTGGGTTTAAAAAAGGTTTGGACAAGTTCCTGGAGGAAAGGTCCATAAACCATTATTAAGAAGTGACCGAAGATATCAATGCTTGACCCAGTACAAGCATTGTGGAACTTGTGTCTCTTGGGGAAACTGCTAGGTACATATGACCTAGATTGGCCACTGTTGGAAACAGAATACTGGGCTTGATGGACCTTGGTCTGACCCAGTATGGCATATCTTATGTTCTTATGTTCTTATGTTAAGCCAGGGTATGTGGAGTATGATTTCAGTCTCTCAAATTTACTGCTAATTCTCACTGTAGTGCTTGCATTTTGTCAAAGAGAGCTTCCTTCTGGAGTTCATAAGACGTAACATGTATGGGTAATTTGTCAAGATGTGACTGGAAGTTCTTCTTTATCAGGCCTGTGGCTCCCAATACGATAGGAAATAGTTCTGTATCTCTGGCTTGTTTTCTTGGTACTTCAGGATATTCTCCCTCTCCACGCAATTCACAGAATAACCACTTGGAGCCGACACCTTTATTATCAGCACCACTCTGGTAGGTTTCCTTTCATCCAGTTTCTTATCTGTTGGAATGGGAATGTCCCATTTTATAACTTCTTCATTCTCCATAATTCTCTTTTCTGGTACAGCAATGATATTGTACTTACAAAGTTTCCAATGGTTGAGACATGTCATCTTGTTGTGTCTTTCTGTATAGAAATTTTCTGCCATCAGAACTTCATAGCTACAAGACGAATAACCATTTCCAGCTCTTTTTTTTACAGAATCTGCATATGTCTGTTTTACCTGTTTTCATCTCATCCATAATCCACTGTCCTGGGCTGCAACTATCAATCTCTCATCCTTAGGTTTCATTTTGGAACCTAAGTTATGTACCTAGGAAAGAACAACCCAAACTATGGTTACATGATGCAAGGTTCCACATTAGGAACCACCACCCAGGAAAAAGATTTAGGCGTCATCGTGGATAATATGTTGAAACCCTCTGCCCAGTGTGCAGCAGTGGCCAAGAAAGCAAATTGAATGCTAGGAATCATAAAGAAAGGAATGGAGAATGAATAAAACAAAGGATATTATAATGCCTCTGTATTGTACCATAGTGTGATCACACCTTGAGTATTTTGTGTAATTCTGGTCACCGTATCTTAAAAATGATATAGCAGAATTAAAAAAGGTACAGAGAAGAGCAACCAAAATGGTAAGGGGATGGAAGGATACCCGTATGAAGAAAGGCTAAAAAGGTTAGGGCTCTTCAACCTGGAAAAGAGATGACTGAGGGGAGATATGATAGAGGTCTATAAATTAATGGATGGAGTGGAACGAGTAAGTATAGATCAATTGTTTATGCCAATAATATGTGGAAAGACTAGGGGACATGCAATGAAGCTACAGGGTAACCTATTTAAGACTAATAAGAGAAAATATTTGTTCACTCAACATGTAATCAAACTCTGGAATTCATTACTGGAGGATGTAGTAAAAGCTGCTAATGTAGCTGGATTTAAAAAAGGTTTGGACAAGTTCCTGGAGGAAAGATCCATAAACCATTATTAAAGGGGACTACTGTATTTATGAATTTTCCACTTCTTGCTCCTCGTTTGCTGATCTAATTCTTTAAAGAGTCTACATCTCTTTTGGTCAGCTTTGATGCTGAAAAAGGTCTTTGATAGGGTTAATTGGGATTATATGTATTTGGTGCTGGAGGCCATTGTTATCACGTGAGATTTTGCAGCGGTTGTGCGTCTATTGTATTTGGATCCGCGTGGGAAGGTGCAGGTTAATGGTCCTTGATGTACAATTTCCGTCTCCATCATGGAATGTGGCAGGAGTGTCCCTTTTCCCCTTTATTGTTTGTTCTTACTCTGAAACTGCTGTTGGTTCAGCTATGAGCCTACCCTAGGCTTGAGGGAATTCACCTTGGTCGAGAGGAGTTTTGTGTGGCTGCATTCGCCGATGATATGATGGTGTGTATAGTGAAGCTTCAGCAACCAGCAGATCAACCTCCTGGAATTGCGGGCGATACACCTAACCTTCAGAGCCTTTTGCCTCCGCTTACGGCACCAACCAGTGTTGGTCCAAACAGACAACCAGATGGCTATGTTCTATGTAAACAAGCAGAGGGGCATAGGGTCCTGCGCCTTCTGCTCCTAAGCAGTCCAGCAGGGCATACTCTTATGGGCAGTATACTTGCCAGGCCAGGACAACACACTGGCCGGCAGATTAAGCAGAGTCCTCCAGCCGCATGAGTGGCAGTTGGACCCCAGAATGGCCAGCTGGCTCTTCCACATCTGGGGAGAACTATGGATAGACCTGTTTGCCAGCCCGGACAACTACTAGTTGCCCCACTTCTGCTCTCGGCAAGCCTACCCTTCTCGGGTGGTGGCAGATGTGTTTCTCATCTTGTGGTTGGAAGGTCTTATGCATGCCTTCCCACCCACACCACTAATTGCCAGAACTTTATTCAGGACCCTCTGCGATGAGGCCTCCCCAATCATGATAGCCCCTTGATGGCCCAAGCAGCCTTGGTTCCTGCTACTCCTCCGGTTGTCAGTGAAGACTCCTATCGCATTGGGGAGCTCCCCAGGGCTCCTGTCACAGGAGGGGGGCTCTCTCTTGCATCCCAACCTGAGGTCCCTGTTACTGAGAGTGTGGCTGATGAAAGGGTGACTCTAGCCCCTTTCAACCTCTCTGAAGAAGTGGAGGAGATCCTGCTGGCTTCCTGTAAGACTTCCACCAGGAAAGCATATGCCTTGAAGTGGCATAGATTTTTAGTCTGGTGCGCATAGCAGGGGATTAGCCCATTCTCCTGTCTGGTGCTGCAGTATCTTCTCCATCTCTCACACTCCAGACTCAAATCGAACTCCGTCAGAGTGCACCTCAGTGCCCTGGAGGCACATCACCACCTGGTGGATGGCAAACCCCTCGTGACCCAGCTGTTGGTGACCCATTTCATGAGGGGACAACTTTTATCGAAACCCCCGGTATGCCCTCCGGTGACCGAGTGGGATCTCAATGTCATACTGGTGCAGCTTATTTGTCTGCCCTTTGAGCCCCTGGCTACCTGCCACCTGTAATACCTTTCATAGAAGGTGGTGTTCCTGGTTGCACTCACCTCCACTCCCAGGGTCAGCAAGCTCCAAGCTTTGGTGGCGGATGCACCTTAACCAGGTTCTACAAGAACTGGATTGTGCTCTGCACACACCCAAAATTCCTTCCAAAGGTGGTATCACCTTTTCACCTCAACCAGGAGGCCTCATGCCAATAGGGCAGAGACTGTCCACCACAGCTTGGATTGTAAGAGGGCCCTGCCCTTCTACATTCAACGTATCCAGGGCCACCGTAAAGCTTCTCAGCTTTTTGTCTTGTATGACCCCAGTAGACTGGGGGAAGTGGTGATCAAGCATACGCTATCTACCTGGGTGGCGGACTGTATCACCTTTGCCTAGGAGCAGGTGGGGCTTTCACTGGACAGCTGGGTCATGGTGCACCATGTCAGGGTCATGGCGGCCTTTGTGGCAAACCTTCGCTCCATCCCGATAGTGGATATCTGCTGGACCGCCATCTGGTCTTCCGTCCATACCTTCGCAGCTCATTACTGTCTAGAGCGGGAGTCCCGACATGACAGTGCTTTCGGCCAGGCTGTGCTCCATAATCTTTTCGGGGTCTAGGCAACTCCTACCCTCTGGCCCTTTGGTGTTCAGGCTACTGGAGTGCTGGTTCCCATTAGACACACGGGCCCTACTGCAGTCTGCACTTGTGGACTCAATTGTTGCTGCTCAAGGCTTCCCCTGAAGGTAACCGTGATTTTTCTCTATGGGCTTTCGGTAGCCTGTAGCTAGGGAGTCCTATATGTGAGGACTGACTTCCTGCTTGTTCCCAGAGAAAGCATAGTTATTCGCCTGTAACAGGTGTTCTCCGGAGACAGCAGGAATCAGTCCTCACAGCCCTGCCTTCTCCCCTTGGAGTTGCTTCCTTACCATCTTTTATTTTTTGCCATCTTTCAGCTATGTCATCTGACTGAGCAAGATGGCACCCTTGGGCAGGAAGGGGACCACGCATGCGTGGTGGCATCTCCCAAAGACGTTTTTTGAAAGCTGGGAGGATGCTTCCACAAGGGCTCCATTGGTGCTGATGTCACCCTTATGTAAAGACTGATTCCTGCTGTTCCCGGAGAATACATGTTACAGGTGAGTAACTACACTTTCTCTGTGCTAACTTGTGCAACCAGTGATTATAAAGAAGGTCAAGAACCCAGTGGAGCTAGCGTAATATTCATTCAAGCAGCCTGTATACTATCATAAAATGAAGGAACACAAGGAGAAGGTGCACCAACAATAGTAGGTTTAAGCAGCTTTATTGGGTTTCGACTAACAACTTCTTCAGGAGGTACAAACCTCAAATACAAATATAAAACACTAAAAGTTAATAAATATATAAATAGGATAAAAAGAATAAACACTAATAAATAAACAAAACCATAAACGCCACCCCTGCCCAGTTACCTGGATCCAGCAAACAAAGACTTTGATGCTTCCGTTTATATCCATGATCCTCCACGCCTCCCTCATCCACCTCTCCCTCTTACTCAAACAGACTTCCATGAGACTCCTCCTGAAGAAACCCAACCTTGATCCCAATCTATCTGCTTCATTCAGACCCATTGCCAGCATTCCCTTCTGATCCAAAATCATCGAAAAAGCGGTGCAAATTCATCTCCAGGAGCACCTCAACAGATTCACCCCTCTCGACCGCAACCAACATGGCTTCTGTCCCTACCACAGTGCTGAAATACTTCTCACTTCCCTCCTAAACATACTCATAACTGGAACAGAAAAACCCTGTTCTGGCTTCATTTTACTATTCCTCGACATATCCAGTTTTTGATACGGTACCCCATCAGACTCTAATCAATCAACTCAACACTATTGTCATCCAGGGCACACCGCTCAAATAGATTCACTCCTACCCACTGTTCCCTCTAAGCTTTGCGCGTGTGCACGCGCACACACCTCGCCGAGCGAGCGCACATACTTTACAGCAGAGCGCACAAAAATTACGGTTCTGATTCTGATAGAAAACAACACATACGTCTTAAAATTTAAAAGTTGTTATGTATTTACGTTTTTCACAAGTTCTACAATGTTTTCTAG
This sequence comes from Ichthyophis bannanicus, assembly GCA_033557465.1. NCBI lineage: Eukaryota > Metazoa > Chordata > Amphibia > Gymnophiona > Ichthyophiidae > Ichthyophis > Ichthyophis bannanicus. Next base: position 775,520,907 of record CM066031.1, read on the forward strand.
TGCAATCAATGTGGTGTACATACTGTATTCTGATGTGTAGTCAAATTTTAAAGTATATAACTCCGAGTGTCGTTATGTGGCGCACAAAAATTTAACCTTCCTTCAAAAGCTGCACAGCTGATATTTTATGCGCACACAGCCTACAGAAAATTAGAGGGAACATTGCTCCTACCTCTCCCAGCAAACTCAGCAAGTAAGAAATGGCAACCAATCTTCGATACCTTTTACTCTTCCTCAAGGAGTTCCTCAAGGATCTGCCCTCTCCTCCCTCCTATTCAATATCTACATCAGACCGCTATGCTACATTCTTCAGTTTCGTCATCGGATACAATCTCTATGCCGACAATATAATTATCTTCACCCCTTTCAACACTACCTCCCCTGACTACTCCACCCTCACCGCCTGTTTCATAGAAATCATCGCATGGCTACAGCATCACAACCTCGCAGTTAATTTCAGCAAAACAGAGCTCCTTCATGTTTCCAGAGATCCCAGCTTTACACCCCCACAAAGCATAAAACTGAGTGACACTGAAATACAAGTCAAACCTCAGATCAAATACCTTGGTGTGACCCTGGACTACCTTCTGAACATCCAGCCTCATACTATGAATATCACCAAAAACATCTACTTCAAAATCCATATTCTCCATAACCTACGCCCTCTCCTATCCTATGACAGTTTCCGCACAGTCTGCTAAACCTCCATCACCCCTCTTATTGACTATGTTGACTATTGCAACTCTGTCCTCCAAGGGCTCCCCAAGACTACCATTGTCCTTCTGCAGCTTGCCCAAAACAGAGCTGCACGACTTATTGCCAGTGCTCCCAAACACTCCCACATCACCCCCATCCTAAAATCTCTAGATTGGCTCCCATTTGCATACTGTATTAGGTTCAAGATACTTGCCATCACCCATAGAGCTCTCTTCTACACCACTGTGGAGCAGCTACAATCATTAATTAGATGTCCTGACAACAACAGACTCTGTCAACAGAATGCAGCAAATCTCCTCCTCCCACCAGTGCAGATTAACAAGAGATCACAACGCACCTGCTCAAGAGCCTTCCAATTCTATGCTCCCACCAATTGGAATAAACTCCCCCCCCCCACAATACGCTGCCTCCAATCCCACACCCTCTTCATAAAGCATCTCAGGACCTTTCTATTTGAAGAACACTTTAATGCACCCATCGCAACAAGCCAGCAAGAGCACCCCCATTTCCTCCTCACTGCTCCCATTACACTCCCCCCTTAACCAGCAAAGTTCCTTCCTCTCACCTCACCTTCCTTCCTCCCACCTCAATTACCCCCTCTTCCTCCGCACCCTCCCCCCAGAAATCTTCCAGGTATTCCCCCCCCACCACAAGTTGTTTACAATGTCTAGTTGCCTGTATATATTTTCAATTATTCTATGTAAGCATTCTTACGTTTACAATGTTCAGTTATTTATTTTGATCGCCTGTACATAGTTTCAATTGTTCTATGTAAGCGTTCCTTTGTGGTTCTATGTAAAACGCTTTGCCATGTAGAAAAATGGTATATAAAACCAGTTAAATAAATAAATTAAAAGTAAAATATATTTAAAAGTACATCAATAAACCATAGAACATTCTTGAAAGTACGTAAGGCTGATAATACATACGAGTATGTCCCAGGGAGTAATAAAAGCAATGTCTATTTCCTGAATCTAAGGAAAGGACAATCTTTGATAAAATGAATATCAGCACCATGTGTGTAAAACATGTGGTACCAATAGCAAACGGTGAAAAGTGGAGGGATGAGGAGGAAAGGTAAAATCTGTGTATAATTGGGAAGACTTGCTCGATTCACTGCACACACCAATTTGTTCAAAATGTTGCTATGCCGTGTCTAGCAGTCCTACAATGTAAAGTGGGAGCAAGATAAGATAAATAAAACTAGCAAGTGCAACCACAGAAGCCAAAGGGAAAACAGCCATAATAGATCTTACAACTAAGAATGAAAATGAAAATAAAAAGGTTCACTATAAAGCTGCAGAAACTAAAAGCTACATGATAAGAAAACTTGCCTTCAAAAACGGACCATATGCACTTGAGATACCAGTCTAAGAGAGCGTGAGGGAGAACAAAACCTATTTAAAATTGATTTTGTGCCAGTTCCCCCTCAGCCCATTACCAGTCCCAGCCCTCCCCTCGATCAGTCCATTCCCAGTCCTAGCCTTCCCTAATCAACCCATTACCAGTCCTAGCCCCCCCTGATCTGCCCATTACCAGTGCTAGCACCCCCCATCAGCCCATTATAATCCTAACCCGCACTGTCTCCCCTTTGTCGTGCCAAAAGAAAGGGCAAAGGAAGAGCATATCGGGTTGTGAAGCTCAGGATTGACCGTGTAGTTAATTTTCCACTATTTTAGCAATAAAAACAGAGCTTGATATAAATATTAAAAATATAAGAAAAGCACCACATAATAACTATGTTTGCCATAAGATAAATAAGCAGTAAATATTCTTCATTGTAGTGCAATACCTTTAAAATTGAAAATAATATTTTCCTTTACTATATTAAACTTGCGGATGTGTGTGAATATAGATGAGTGTATGTAAGTGCATAAACATGAGAGTAAAATACACAAAGAAAATGCAAAATGAAGAAAACATACTAGTACCATGGATGAGGCATGTTTAAACAGTGTGTAGCACTACACTAATGCACTTGTCATTATGTACCAACGGGAGAAGCTATCAATAAAAATAATATGTGGAATAGGCACTAATGGGACTTTAAAATGGGATGTATGCATGAAGAGTAAGTGCTAAAAATGGATTAGCGAATAAAGATAACTAAATTAAACTGACCAAAATGATACATAAATATATATTACTAAAACACCATGCAGTCATAATAAAACGTAATTGATAAATATAAATCTAATGTGTAAAGCTATATAATTAAAAAACTACGCAGGCACAGTTAAACATGTAAGAGATAACAATCCCTGGTGCTCAAAAGGAATCAATAGAAATCAAATATGGAAAAACTGTTTTGATGTGTGAGATCATTAGGGAAAATCGTCAGGCTATGAAAAGTGTTGTGACAGGGCCCAATAGGCTATCTGAAACATACTCTCAATGAAGTGATCCTGTAATTGTAATGTGTTGCACTTAAAATCTATTATGCGGTTGCACTGTGAGCTGTCACACAGACAGCTAATAAAAGTACAAATTAAGAAAGGACATAGGAATGTGGATGCTGAAAAATCTGGGATCTTAAAACATTAAGGAATAAGCTGACATGAGGATTGCCAATAAAGGGGGCATCATAAAAAGCAGAAAAAGAAGTGCAACTATAGGAAGCACATACCAATAGATCATACAAATCTAACAATGTAACCAGTGTCAGCATAGTTTATCATTCTAATTATATCAGTGGTGTATTGAAAATAAGATGTTACTCTGAAGTGAATGTATGGAAAAAGTGTGATCAATAATTAATAAATAGATAAATATAACCAAGAGGGGGGGGGGGGGGGGGTCATGTGGGGAATATTCTAAAAACAAAGATAAAAGGGTTGGAAAAAAACAGGAAACAACATTGAAATAAATATTTGTAAATTCATGAATTAGCAAAAAACAGTGAGCTGACACAGGACCAAAAATCTAGCTAAACAAATAAGGAAAACAGGGGAGGTTGTCATGGGCAAGTGCAGAAGAAATGTGGAGGAGATAAAATAAAAAGGGGGGGGGGGGGGGGGTTTGCCGTCTGATGAAATTATATACAAAAAAAGAGCTAAGAGGACCATGTACAGCTAAAAGAGTGCGACTAAAAAAAAATATATATATATAAAGCTAAAAGAGTGTGATTAAAATTAAAAAAATGAAAAATAATAAATAAACTATAAACCATGAAGGAAAATTATTAATATATAAAAATCTATTTAAAAATAATATGAGGGAGGAGGGAATTGGTGGGGGGAAGGGAGGAGAAAGGAAAGGGAAGGGGCAGGGAGAGGGGAGGGGAGGGGAAGGGAGAGAGGGAGGGGGAGGGGGTAAAGTGGGAAGGTGGAGAAGGGAGGGGAAGTGGGGAAGAAAAGAAGCTTCTCCAGACATTATCTTCCTCTTTCTGCGATATTTTCAAATTTATGAAGGCTAACTTCTTTCTTTTCTCTTACCTTGTCAGCTACTTCTTTTGAAAACCAGAGTGGCATTCTTTTCTTCTTACTTTTATTTACTTTCCAAAAAAAAAAACAGTTTGTTGCCTTTAAAATATCTTGTTCTAGTTTTCCAGTGTTGTTCTTCATCCATTTCTTTTTTTAAAATTTGACAAAATCTGGTTAGACCTTGCCTCAGATGCAGCAGAAAAATCCAAAATGTTGATATGCACCCCACAAGGGTCATTTTATAAGGTACCCCTAGATTTACATACATTTTTATACATGTATTTCACACCATGTTATAAAGTAAGGTACGTGCATATTTTATAAAATAGGGGTATACGTGGTCCAAAAGGTAACATTTTATTTACCAGATAACGTCCTTTCCTTGAGTCCTGTTAGACCAGTCCAGACAAGTGGGCTGCGTTCCCCTACTAGTACATTGGTGGAGACAAAGAGCCAATGAAATGCCCATGTTTTAATAACATCACTCCTATGCCTCTATTAGCCTGAACCACTAGAGGGCAGCTCAGTATTTGTTCCAAACCATATGGGAAAGCATGGCAAACCTCACGCATCCTCATTCAATGATGAATCAAACGGTAGAGAAACTATGTACAAGAGAGATTGAAAAGCAGGCTTGCAGTAGGATATGGACCGGCAGAGCCAAGCATATAAGTCATAGCGGACCAAGGAACCACCGCAACATAACAGACCAAACACATTTCCAGAGGCAGGTCCTGGACTGGTCTAGCAGGACTCAAGGAAAGGACATTATCTGGTAAGTAAAATGTCACCTTCCATATCATCCTGTTAGACCAATCCAGACAAGTGAGACATACCAAAGCTATGCCTCCATTGGGCGGGAAGAAGGCACAGCAGCTCGTAAAACCTTGAGTCAATGGCCATGTCTGCCGAAGTGTGGACATCCAAGCAGTAATGTTTGACAAAAAGTTGAAGGTGACCATGTTGCCACCTGACCAAGGTCTGAAAGGGCTACCGAGCTATGCTCCATCCATGATGCTCGTGCTCAAATAGAATGGACCGGCAAACCCTCTGGAACCGGCTGGTACCATAACAGATCTGCCGAGGCAATTGCCTCCTTGATCCAGCATCCCAAGGTAGACTTGACTGTCGTGACACCCTTGCGCAGGCCAGCAAACAGCACTAAATATCATTGAACTTACAAAAGGAATTTGCAACCTCCAAGTACCTTCTGGACAACCACAAGGCAAAGATCCTGATCTTTCCCTCTACACGGCTCCTTAGAAATGGAGGCAAGCTAACCACCTAGTTCATATAAAAGGGAGATATCACCTTTGGTAAAAAGGAAGGCACAGGCCAAATGGAATGGCCTCCTCTGAAAAGGACAAATATGGCTCCAGGCAAGACAGAGCCTGCAGCTTGAAAGTCTGCCTTGCTGAACAAATCATGACCAAGAAAACAGTCTTGAGAGTCAATCCCTTCTGAGTAGCACATTTCAGAGGCTCAAAGGACTCCAATACCAGGGCCCTCAGCACCAGACAGAAATCCCAGGAAGGGACAAATGACCAGAGGGGAGGATGTAGACATCAAACCCCTTGCAGAAAATGTAAAACATGCGGGTGCAAGGCTGAAGACTTTCCAGCCACTGGACCGCTGAAACAGGACAAGGCTGCCATCTGGACTTTCAAGGAGGTAAGGAAAAAAACCCTTTTCCAGAATGTCCTGCAGGAGGCCAACAGAGCCGGCACCTTGGCAGATGTAGGAACAAGTTGCATGCGCCACACCCATGCTCAAAGACTCGCACGTATGCCAGGCTGGTACAAGACTCGCACGTATGCCAGGCTGGTAGAATCCCTCTGGGCCTGAGCAGAGCAGAAACTACTGCAGGAGAATAGCGCTTACACATCAACTGACTCCCTTAAGAGCCAAGCCATGAAAGAGAAAGGAGCCTAGTCACTCAGGACAAACAGCCCTTGATTCAACTGACCCTGAAAAAGGGCAGACAAAGAGGAGGAACCTTCAGAAACTGCATCAGGTCCCTCAACCACACTCTCCTCATCCAATTCAGTACCACCAGAACAATCCAGCCTGGATGTACACTATATGCCAAAGCACATGCCGAAATATCAGTCATGGAGGAAGCACAAACAGCAGGCACATACAGCAGGATTCAAGCAAGGCGACACCATTCTTGGACCCAGTTGCCATGCAGTGACTGAAGAAATGGCATACTTTGTCAATGGAGTGGGATACCATCACAAGGTGACCCCAAATGGCAGAGAAGTATCTGAAACGCCACCTGACTCTACTTCCACTCTCCGTGATAGAGAGTGATGATGGGGGCAGGAAAACACAAGAGAGCCAGCCAGACAGTTCTTGTTGCTCAAGACAGTTGATGGACCATACCGCCTGCCTGTGGCTCCAACAGCCATGGGCCATTTGGTCTTGACAAGGACTCCCTAGCCCATAAGACTGGTGTCTGTCGTCAGAAGAATCCACAAGTATTCATCCAGCAACATGTCCCTCTTCAGATAACGTAGGCATAGCCAAACCTCAAGCTGGCTTTCACTTCCAGCTGGAGTGGAAGTCTGAGCTTGAACTCCAGTCAGAAAGCTGCTACACTAAGAGTGGCCTATATTCTTGAGCTTTGGAACCAACTGAGGAGCCGAGGAGACCGCTGTGCGCAGGAAGGACCTTGCTTGCTTGACAATGAGCTGTGGGAGAACAGCTTGGTCACAGTGCCGTCGGATGACATTACCTAATTGTGTGCCTTATCAATCCTGTTGTATGCAGAAAACACCTATTACAGGTAAGCAACATTGCTTTATATAATTTTTTTAAGTTTAAACCCCCCCCAAAAAAAATACAGGTGATGTATTTCTAATGGTGTAACAAAACATTTTGAAACTGCTTTGTTGTGTTGTCATTTCAAGATTTGCGAGATAGATTTATACTCCCTAAATTTCAGAATTTGCGATCCAATTATATCATTGCATTAGAGCTACTTAACTGTATATATCTAGCTTGTGCCCAGCACTGGAACTGATATAGTTTTTTGTTGATAAGTGTGAGGAAGGCCATTTAGTTTTGGTATTCTATAAGCACCATAAGAACAGTAGACAGGTAGAAAAGGTAGACAGGAAGAAAATTGATGCCTTTGAATTATGGTGCTGGCGGCGAATACTGTGTATACCATGGACTGCCCGAAGAACAAACCAGTCGGTACTAGAGGAGATCAAACCTAAGCTTTCTTTAGAAGCTCAGATGACAAGACTTCGACTTTCATACTTTGGACACATCATGCGAAGAGAGAGATCATTAGAGAAAGATATCATGCTTGGCAAGATAGAAGGTCAGCGCAAAAGAGGAAGGCCAGCAATGAGATGGATCGATACAATAACAGCAGCTACGGGTACCAGTCTGTCAATAATGAGCCGCCTGACTCAAGACCGAACACAATTTAGGATAGCTACCCAGAGGGTCACCATGAGTCGACTCCGACTCGACGGCACTTAACAACAACAAGAACAGTATTTTTCCCTCAGTATAGGGCTACAGAATGTATGGGAAGCAGATAGTGAAGTGAGAGATGATCAGGTTGATTGGATTAGATTCTGTAAGTCAAATTGTCCAACTATGTCTGCTAATTTGCTATGGGCTTTATTTTGTTATTGCTCATAGAGCTCCTTGGACAGATAGATAGCTTTATAAAGTTGGAACAGGACACGTTGGCACTGCAGGCAGGAATCAGGAACACTGCAACACATTTTTCCTTGTTATAAAGCCTGTGTTTTTTGGGATAAGCTTTAGGAAGCGATATCAAATAGTCCTTGTGAAAGTGCTGATTTATTTTCCTATTGTAATCTTCAGGGCCGGGGCTACAAGGAGCCCTCAACAGCACCTACTATAAGATTCAACAGAAGTCTTGTCTAACTTGCAAACATAAAGGCCGATGCAGAAATCCTGCCCTAGAGTCCAGTATTTAAAGCTCTAGTGCAGGGTTTCATAGCATGACTTTAATGCTGACTGTGCTAGAACGCAATATGCAAATTACCCATTAAATTGGGAGAACAAGCCAAACACATGCGCACAGAAGTTTGGCATGCTGTCCCAGAGAAATAGGGTAATCTGAGGTGAAGTTTGACACTTCACCTCAAATGACCTAGGCATCAAGGATAGCCACTGATGCCATTGGCACACTGTCAGGGGGCCGCTTTCCCCTGGACACCGACCCCCGACCGAAACAAAGTCCCTAGTGGCACAGTGATTATCGTAGAAGTTCTTTTGAGGATGTCTTAGTGAAGCTGTACTCTGAAGCCTGGAATTTTACTGCATAAAGAGTTGTCTGAGAGTGAATAAGGGTTTAAGTGTGAGTATGAGAGTAGGTTTAGACAAGGCACACTGATTAACTTTTATTTTGTTAGATAGGGTACTGAAGGGAACAACAGCCTCAGTGTTCCTTCAGAGAAGAGCCAGTCTCCTAAATTTAGGAGGGAGTATCGTGTTCCTGACTCCTGATTTCAGAGAGCTCCTGAGAGACCAGAAGAGGAAGGACGGACAATGAGAGACAATCCCTGGAGGATTTCAAGGATCCCATCTCGAGACATACGAAGAGACCATCACAAAACAGATGGAGACTTCATGAGAGATAAGTAAAAGACCAGAGATCCTCTTAAAACACCGATATGCATCAGAAATTTATTGTTGCTATTTGAACTCAAATAGAGATTTCTCATCCAAGATTTTGAGAGAGAATTTCCTATTCTTTTAACTTGATCTGGGGAAAAAAGAACAGTTTATTTACACACTGTAGGAAGAAACATCTGTGAGGAATTGGGTCTAACATTATTTAGCAAACAGATTTTGTACCTATTGATAGAAAGAGAGGTGTGTTTCATACTGGATGCTCAGAGTTAATTTTTTCAGAGATAACTTCACAATTCCTATATGCTTTGGAAAAAAGGAAAATGTAATGCTAAATGTGTTTAAATGTTGCATTTGAAATCTTTCTTGGTACACTATTAAGTGTAAACAGTTTATAAACACCTTCCTAGCTTTAACTGTTCCAAACAACTTATTTATTCATCTAAAAATAAAGGGAAATAACTTGAGGAGTTGATCTCATTCTGTAACATCAAACTGTTCTTCAACTCTTAATTCTACTTAGCTTCTTTTTCTTTCCACTAATTGCTGGAATTTCTTCTGTGGTCTCAGTAGTTACTGTGGGGACCATAGTATTCAGCTATGAGAATCCAGTTTCCCAAAGGTAAACACTTGGTATCATAACTACACTAGCAGAAAGAGATAATAGCAAGACAGGATTTCTTTCCCTGGGCCCAGGGTCACATATTGATTGGGTTACGAGATTACGAGATGAAGCCAGAAGTCTGAAAGCCTATGGAGAACTTCCAGAGCCTGCTAAAATCAATAAAATTGACACATTTGGCCCTGGCGGTGATGATTAAATCCAGTTTGATGATATTGGGGATGATGATGAAGATATTGATATCTAACTTGAGTGAAGAATTAATCACATTCCAGTTTCACAAGGATTATTCTACAGAATTTTTATTTGGATTTTCAGAGAACTCCTCCTACTGAAGGCAAATTTTGTGTCCAATACAATGATTTTCAATATTTGTTTAAATGTATTTACATGTCTTTGTGTAGAAGCTGGGATTGATGGATTAGCTAGAAAATGAAAGCAATGAACTCTTCCTCTATGCTGTGTTTTTGAAAATTAGAGTTTACACATATGGATGTAACAGACACAGGAACTTTGAATATAAAAAATTTATTATGGTACCATTTCACCCCTGTTTCCTATACACTGTTTTAAAATAAAAATTCAGTTTTCTGGCAATTATCACGGATATTTGCTTTGAATGTTTTGTTCAGGTTTGTCCCATCCTAAAATGTGATATCTCTGGGATCTCCTTCTCCTAGCTATCTCCAAGAGAACCTGATAATCCAGATGACAAGAATTTGCAGTCAAATTAGTGATGCTGTTCTTTTTCATGTTTTAGTAGTATGTGGCTATTTTTATACAAATTTTGATGCAATATCTTGTTTTGAAAGAATGTGTGTTTTTGTAACTGTTGCTACCAAGATCTCCAAATAGCATCAGTTTTGTGTAACTTTGTATTGCTGCTCTCCGATGCAAACAGAGTAGTTTCAGTCAGAAGCTGAATACTGGGTGGTACTGGTTAATACATTTATGCATTCAACACACAGTTGCTGTTAATTAAAAGTATAAGAATTTGGAGGTTATTTTTCCAAAAAAATGAATAGCTAATTATATCTTTATCTTGTGATATGTTGAAAGTATATACCTTGAATGATATATATCATTTTTTTTAGTTTTTTTTAAATTTCTTTATTTACATTTTTAAACAAATTACAACAAAACCAAAAATTACAATTAAAGTGCTATTTCTCTTTACACATAAGAGCAAAAAACAAGGCCTTAACAGCCTACCCCAACCTTAATCCTCCCTTCACCACGCGATCATCAAAACATTTTTATGAAAAATAAGCACAAAAAGGGCCTACAAGGGCTATGACTCCACAAACAGCTTTCCACTATGTGAAAACATGATGGCTTGACTAATTACCCCTTAATTTACACCATATCGTGCTTTTGAGATGTAATTATTCAGGGGTTTCCACTTGAGGAAAGTGGAAGGCATAAGAGTTGTGCCGTAACGTGGCATTTGTTCATATTTGCAGCATAAGCACAGATGGTTCCACCATTCATGCCAGCTAAGCTCTGCTGTATGTTTCCAGTTTGCAATAACAAGATGCAGAGCCACTTCCATCATGAAGTCAAATAAAAAATGACAATCCCTCTGTAACAACGAGATGCCAATTGTTGACCAAAAAATAACAACAGACCAGGAGAGAGTGGCCCTGAACCCCAAGACCTCTTAGATTTGGTTCCAGATAGAAATCCAATAGGACTGAATATCAGTGCAGTCATATACCACATGTCTTAAAGTGCCAACATCACTCTGACAAGACCAACATTCATTTCCAACTGTTTCATCCCACTTAGCAACCTCTATCGGTGTAAAGTGAGCTCTGTGTGAGAAAAAATATAAAGCTTGTGAGATAGAGGCAGACTGAGATACTCTACTGTATTTATCTTGCTCCAAAATTTCACCCATGATTCCGGAGAAGGAGTCTCCCCTGTGTCATGTTCCTATATCCGTTGAACACCAATGGACTGTGGGGTGGGGTTCTGAATGACCAATTTATAGTACTAAGAAGCCACCCCAGAAGCCATTTGGGCTGAACCTATAATATTCAACAACCCCCATTCTTCAGGTAAAGATTTAATTTCAATAGGGGATTTCTCTATACAATGTCTCAGCTGAATCCACGGGAAGTATAAAGATTTAGGCAAGTCAAACTTGCACTGTAAACAAGCAAAAGGCTTCCACTTGCCATCCAATACCAGCTGGCCTATGGCCCAAATACCCCTACTGAACCATTGTTGCCATGTAAATGGACTTTGATAAATTTTTAAGAAAGGACTGGGCCAGATGGGGATTAGTTTCAATAAGCATTCCTCCTTAGGAATTGCCCTCGCTAGCTGTTGAAAGACCCTTTGAGTGTCTACTATTACCCTGTGAGACTTCAGCCTCCCAAAAGATACCATGCTAGGGAGGAGATTCAAGGGGAACAGAGCACTCAATCTCTCTTCCAGGTCGAGCCATACTGGGCGTTTCCCCCAGCCCCCTCCACCCATTTTGAACCTTGTTTTAGCAGAAAAGCGCAATGGTAGGCCTGAAAATCAGGAATGTTCACACCCCCTTCCTCTTTTTTAGACTTAAGCTTCCTAAGAGCAATTCTAGGTGGTTTATTTTTCCATAAAAATTGGACAAGAGTCCTTTCAACTTGACAATAGGTGTTACTTGTAAGAAGACTGGTAACATTTCTAACACATAGTTCACTTTAGGAGTGATAGTCATTTTTATTGCTTCAAGATGACCCACCAGGAAAGATAAACGGGCGACCATTTCGCAGTCATATTACGAACTGTAGAAAGGAGCTCCCCTTTATTGAACAGCAAAGTTTCACTGAGTGAGTAGCAATAGTGAACTCCCAAGTATTTCACCATTTTAGGTTCCCACACAAAGGGAAAATCTTCCAAATCCACCCTACAAACCCTTGAATTTAAAGGGAACACTACAGACGTTGACCAATTAATTTTATAGCCTGATAATCCTGAGTATTGATCTATCAACTCTAGAATAGCCGGTATAGAGCTGGGTGTGGTAAACAGCAGTAAATCATCAGCATATGCCGAAAGTTTAATTTCCATATCAGCTATGGACACACCTTTAACCGCAAGGCTTTGTCTTAACAATAGGGCCAAAGGTTCCAAGGCCAGATTGAAAAGGATGGGTGAAAGGGGGCAACCCTGATGGGTTGCCATGCCCCAAAAGAAAATCTCTAGACTGAGTCGCATTCACAGAAATATTAGCACTTGGTCTCACATACATAGGTTTGATTAATTTACAGAAACCCTCGCCAAACCCAAACCACTTCAAAACAGCAAACAAGAAAGGCCACTCCTGTCGATCAAATGCTTTTTCTGCGTCTAACGATAATCCAACAAGTGGGCCCTCTGTTCCTTCCGCACCTTCCAGAACGTGACAAAGCACTCTCGCATTATTGGCTGTGGAGTGTCCCTCAGTGAAGCCACATAGGTCCAGATGAATCAAAGAAGAGATCAGTTTGGAGAGATGACCAGCTAAAATGGCCACAGAAATTTTATAATCTGCATTTAGTAATGAAATTGGGTGGTAGTTACTAACCAACTGAGGGTCCCTCCCAGGTTTTTCAAGAACAACAATGTTTGCAAAGGCAAATGCTCCAGTCTGGGCCTCCGCTTCCAAAAGAAATCTATAATATTGTTGAAGATATGGGCCTAAGATTTTAGAAAAGGTTTTATAAAATTCAACCAGAAGGCTATCTGGACCAGTAGCTTTACCCACTTTCATAGAGTTAATAGCCTGGATAATTTCCATAACCGTAATCTGTTTATCTAGACCTGCCGCTATATCCTGATCTAACACCGGCCTCTGTATATTGGCCAGTAATCTATCAAAATCCTCCTCAGAGAAATCTATCTCTGGGGAGTATAACTGAGCATAAAATTGGCGAATGGCCTCTGCAATATCAGAGTCCTTGACAATAAATTGTTGCACCTGAGGATCTCTCAAAGCAGTAATGCAAGAAGCTTCCTTATGGCCTTTTAACGAGTTAGCTAGTAACCATCCGGCCCTGTTGTCTTCCAAGTAGTACCACCCTTTCTGTACTTGAATATTCTGTGAAACCTCAGTAGTCAAAATCGAGTTATATCTAAATCTAAGACACTGTAACCGTATCAGAATGTTAGGATCAGTATTTTGACCTATGATGTGTTCTCCCACTTTAATCTGCTTGTCTAAAGCTTCAAGTTCTGCTTTACACTGCTTGGCCTGCCGTATAGCAAAACTGGTAATGGTGGCCCGCATATTAGCTTTGAATCCTTCCCACCATGCCCAACCCGAGGTATCCTGAGGTAAATTAAACTGAAAATACTCCTCTATAGCCAACAGGTTGGTTTCTCGGAACTCCTGGCTGCCAAGAAGAGTTCTATCAAAATGCCAGTGTGAATGAGATGGGCAGCTCGTTAAGTCAAATAGGGTGAATGAGATTGCGGAATGATCAGAGATATGAGCCGCATGTATATTGGACTCACTAATTCTAGAGAATAGTCCTTTGGAGATTACTGAGTTATGAGGAGAGAAGAAAGTGTATTCTTTGTCCATAGGGTGTTGCAACCACCATATGTCTATCAGACCCAATTCTTGCATTAGAGACAAAAGAACAGGGTGAGCTTTGGGGGCCCTTATTGGTTCTCACTGGACTCCTGTCTACCAAGGGGTCTAGTACGAGGTTGAAGTCTCCTCCCACAATAGTCAGATATCTGGGCACCTCTTGTGCCAAGGCCACAATGGAACTAAAGAAGGCAGGGCAATCTATATTAGGAGCATATATATTAATTAAGGCTGGTTCTGTGGATACAATTTTAATGACAACCATTGCCTACTGCCCTTTTGTATCAGATCTAGTTTGTATTACAATGGGGGATAAAGATTTCCTTACTAGGATGGCTACCCCATTTTTTTTAATGATTGGCAGCAGAAAAAGCCACTAGTGAAAACGGTTTTATATCTAACCTACAGTCCCACATCAGCAGTACCACTAAAAATGCATACCTCAAGATGAGACTAATCAGACGCCTCAAACCCCTCCTTGCTCAAGAACATTTCCGCATTGTCTGTCAAGCTCTAATAACTCCCATCCTAGACTTCTGCAACCCAATCTTTCTTGGCCTAACCAAGCAGACACTCAGACCACTGCAAATGGCTCAAAACACAGCAGCACGCATAATATCCGGCTCATCAAGACAAAACCACATCACCCCCATTCTAAAAGACCTCCACTGGCTCCCAATCAACTCCCGCATCAGGTACAAGACAGTCCTAAACATATTCAAAATCAAACACCGGACCTCAGCACTCAGCCTACAACCACTCATACAACCAGACACTAGCACAAGACCAAGGAGGAGAGGCACCTCTGACACCATCAACACACCAAAAGACTTCACAAAGGCTTGCAAGAACACTGCAAGAAGAGCTCTATCAATGGCAGCACCTGCAATATGGAACGCCCTCCCCGACGAATTACGATCGACAGAAGATATTAAGGAATTTCAAAAACAACTCAAGACAATGCTCTTCATCAAGCATTACGGCAATAGCACATAATAGTGCCTGAGAGCCCCTGAACTAATACCGGCCCCCCACCCTTTATCACTCATGTACATAACAATGTAATGTATCTCATGCTGTAAATAGCCCACAACGAATCAATGCCAACTTACACACACACACACACACACACACACACACATACACTTTATAACACTGCATGATAACACAATTGTCAGTATAATTCGATTGGTTGCTGTGTACACCGCCTTGATTAAAGGAGAAGGCGGGATATAAGTCCTTTTAAATAAATAAATAAAATAAGTTTTAACGATTCCTTCACATTCAAATGTGTCTCCTGCAGCAGTAGGATGTCAGCACGTTCTTTGCGTCCATATAAAAATATCTTTTTCCTCTTTATGGGATTGTTAATGCCCTTAACATTCAGTGAAACTATCTTAAAGGAAGACATATTGACAGTATAATACAAAATGATAGTCAAATGCTGCAGAAACATACCAAGTTGTAACATATGATTTTACATTGTTGAACCACACCTTAAAAGCCCTCACAATGATAGCTGCACTTATAGACCAAAAAACACACAAAAAGAAAAGCCACTGCTTAGCCATAGCCCCTGTGGAAGATCGCTCAAAATAAAAACAGATAGTTCTAAATAACAAAGTCACAAAAACCCTGGGGGGCTAAAACAACTCAAAACTTAGTGGGTGAGCCCAAAAGGACAAGACAGATATGGAGGGAATAACTAACTAGTTCACTTCAACTCCTCTGCCGCTTAAAGCAACTTAAACCACACACTACCCATTTCAGAATCAGGAACAGCGTCCCCAAACCCAAAGCACCAAAACGTTATAGCAAAACTGCCCCCACCCAACAATTTATAATCACAGAAGGGCACATGTATGTAGGCAAGGGCTGTCCCGCTCCTCCAAGACCCGCTGCCCTCCCAACCACAACAGACACCACAAACAACACAAAACACAAAAGAAGAGAGAGAGAAAGAAACAAAGAGTAAGACATTTTGACGGCAGCACCCCGGAGTTCCTCCAAGAGAGTCACATTGAATGGCGCATTGAATGTTGACTCTGCATGATTGAATGTCAACTCTGCATGAATAAGTCATTACTTTACGACCTCAGACCAGTCAAAACACCCAAATAAGAGAGTGTTGAAGAACTTTTGCAAGCCACTGATTGCAATGCAAGCTTTCACCACATTAACACCAACTCCTTGTCCTCCAAGAACATGTGCAACTCCCCTGGATCATCAAAAGTCCTAGTCTGGTTGTGCAGTGTGACCCTCAAGCGAACAGGGTAGAGTAACCCGAATTGGGCCTGCAGCTGCAATAAGCATGGACGTAGCGCCAAAAAACTCTTTCTCCGATCTACCATCACCTTTGTGAAATCAGGGAAAAATAGGAGCTTGTGCCCCTGATATTCCAAGGGAGAGTGTGCTCTGGCTGCTTCCATTATTTGCGTGACTTGTTGAAAGCGCAAAACTTTTAGGATGATTGGGCGTGGACACTTGCCCGCAACCACGGACTGAGTAGGCACTCTATGGGCGCGGTCGATCTCAAAAGGCATGGTGAACTTCACTTTCAACACACCCGGGATCATTGATTGTCAAAAAGCTATCATGTCAGGACCTTCGGCTCCCTCGGGGACTCCCAAAATTCTTATGTTGTTCCTTCGAGCGCGATTGTTACCATCTTCCAACTCTCTTTGCAGTGACCGTATCAACTTTGCTTGCTTCTCAACGGCCCTGAACCGCTCCCCATGTGTTGCCACCATGCTCTCCACCTTCTCTAATCTGACCATAATTGACTCCAAAGTATTTTTCAAGGTGCTGATATCCTCCTGCATTGTGCACAACGAGTCTCCATTAGCTTTGACCAAATCCTTAACAGTGCGAATCTCAGCACTGTTCCTGCAAGGCTTCAGGACAATCTCGGATGACCGCCATTTTGTGAGGTGAGAGAGGCTCCGTTTTGGTTCTCTTTGCACTGACATTTTGAGGTATTTGGTAATCCAGATGCGTCGGCTTGGGACCAGACATATCCAAGATCGAATGATAGAGTTGGTAGGATCTACTTAGTTAAAGATTGCAGAAGTCAGGATTCTTGACCATTACCCTCTGGAGCACAGCTCTTACACGTCCATCTTGTCTGAAGCTAGGCTCCGCCCCCTATATTTTTTTAAGTTTTAATACAATGAATATTCAAGCACATACATGAATGAAAGAAAATACATGGTAACTTCCATTAAGCAATTCATAAAGGAAAAACCAAATCAGACAGTACTAACCACTCCACAAAGAAAAATACCACTATTAAGCCCACAATAAGAGGAAAAAAGAAAAAAAGGGAGAAGGAGAATAAGAAATACTTCAATTGGAAATCCAAAATTAAGAACAATCATACAGGCTGAGCAGAGTCTCATGCATCAGCCGGGCAGGAAGCCGCTACAGTAATGATTTCTTCCCTGGTCACCAAGATTTCCAGCAGCTGTCTCAGCTCAAAAAACAGAAAATTCTTACCACTATAGAAAATAAAACATTGAGAAGGACACTTAAGCAGAAAAGACCCACCGAGGGAGAGAACCCGGGGTTTATATCCCAGAAATTCCCTCTTCCTCGCTTGGCTATCACGAGCCAAATCTGGGAAAATACAAACAAATAAACCCATAAACTGCACACTGAAATTCTTGAAATAAGATCTAAAGATCAAAGATTTATCAGACTCCAGAACCAGCATAATAAACAGTGGAGTGCCCAGTCACCACATCCAGTGAGTTCTCCAGGAAACCAGTAAGGTCCCCTACCACAATGGAGGTGTCACCTGCAGCAACTTAAGTAGAAGATCCCAGGGATAGGTACTGAGCCCTACTAAGAGGAGGTAGTTGCTCCTGAGAAAGCTGTGATACTTCCCCAAAGTATCTATGCACCATCTTCAAGGGGGAATAAATAGAAGAATGTGGAAAATTCAACAATCTCAAATTAAACTTCTGGGCCTGATTCTCCAAATACTCCAACTTCCTTAAGGACACAGTCCCATCTTTTAATCCTGGCCTCTTTCACTCGCCGAAACTTTTCTAAATCTGCAGAAACGCGGGTCAGCCTTACCTACTGTTCCGCATAGGCTCTGGAGACCTCTTGTAATTCACTTTTAAAAATCACGATATCAATACACACAGTTCCAACCACAAGCAGTAGGGAATTATTCAGAGCTGCAAAAGCATCCCACAGTGTCTCCCTTGTGATATTCACGGGTTTTTCCAACCTTCTGACACTCAGAGCAGGCTCTCCACCTCCTGCTGCAGCTCCTGGCACCACCTGCAATGTCCCCGCCGAACCAACAGCCACAAATAAGTGGGAGCTAGGCACCGGTGAGCCCTCTTCACCTCCCGAGACAGGAGTGCTTACAGCCTGTTCACTTAGAGGCACTCCACCGCATGCACCAACACTTTCGGGTTGAATCGGGGGGGTCTGCAATTCAGGGAAAAGCCAAACCCCCAAAATACTCAGCTCTGCCAGGTCATTTCCCAGCTTTGCCGCTGAAGATGCCGCTCCAGAACTCATCGGTGCAAATCTGCAAGTCTGCAACGTTCGCTGGTCTGCATCGATTGTCCCAGCATTGCCTGAGGGTAGGCATGCCTGTTTGTGCTTCCTCCTCCCCATCTCCCACAACCAGGTCAGCGCAGTGACGCCCAAGCAGAACGAAGAGTGAGGAAGAAAAATACCGTGAGTTCACTCAGCCGCCATCTTGCCTTCTCCCCCGAATGATATTTTTACAGTATGGAAAGTCTCCTATGTGAATAATACTTTTATAGTATACCATCAAGGACTTTGACACTGTGTTAAGCCAGCAAAAAAGAAATTGTATTTACTAGGGAAATAGTCTGTATTATATTTCATATAAGTGTATTAGAATTGGTAATGATAGAACATCCTCCAATCCAGAGGCTTTCTTTGGCTTATAAATTATATAGTAAATTGGGGGGGGGGGGGGCGTGTTTACTAAAGCACGGTAGACGGGAGTGCAGAGTTTCCTTGCCCTTCGGTAGCCAGAAGCTCACAGCAACAAAGCATCTGAGCTGAAAATCCCGCCTTGCCAGAGCACTGCTCAAAAAGGCATTGGGGCAGAGAGTGAGCAGAACAGCCACGTGTAGCTAGCAGAGTCATGCTAATGGTGCTGCAGACTATGACAGGTGCTGCTAGCACAGACGCAAATAACGCCAACCTCTGGCCAGGTGCTACTCGCACCTGCCATGTCTGTGCGGTCTAAACACATTCCCCATGCAGGTAATGGCCTGGAGCCATCCCACACAGAGAACAGGAAAGACACCCATGGAAAATCAAGCAGTCGCCTAAGGCAGCAGCAACCAAGGACATAAATGTGCAGCAGCTAGGACAGCAAAACAAATGACCCAGTCAGCCAGAAAAACCAGAATCATCAGCAGAGAAGTGTACCTGCTCGGAGAGTGGGCACACATATACCTACAAAGCAAAGGATAGTCCGGAATGGCAAGATGTGAGAGGACAGCTGCTGTGATGAACTGGGGAGGAGTTGAGAGATAGGGTATGTGCTCCGTGAATCAACTAATATGGATCACACAGTCAAAGTGGGAGATGACTGAAAACTGTTGAGGGCAGGGCATGCAAATGAGGTGTTTCAACAACTAGCAAAATGTTGGGCTGGCACAGACATGTGCAGTACAGCCATCACCTCTCTTGCTTGGTGGTGGGCGGGGGGGGGGGGGGCACATATCTGTGCCTTTGTGTACCTAAGGGGCCATGCTGGTCCCATGGGCTCTATTTCTGAGGGTTCATGGCCATTCACCCTGACCATAGGAGATCATGTCTGTGTCCTACTGGCTCAGAGCACAGGCTTACATTTAAAGCACTAAAAGGGTGCTAGATCCATTGAAGCTCCTTGGTCATGTCCCTTCAACCTGGCATGTTGCAGAAGGGATGTGGTGTTCCTCCTATCTGGGGAGCATGTGCAGGCTTCACAGAATTTGGGGGCCCTCAGCTTCCGGAAAGCTAGTATGCTTGGGCTGGGGACTGATTGGGAGAGTCCTGCTCTTTGGTGATGTGTGGATTGTACTGTGATGTGTCCTCAGAGTCCTCTATATGTTAGAAAGCATGGGTGGCTACTGTGGAGTGCCTCTCACCCCAGGAACACTGGTGGTTTGTGAGTTGAGTGGCCTATATGCCTGCATAGGGGTTGCATCTGGATAGCCTGTGCCCCTATAGGTGGGAAGAGTGCACCACATATCTATGTGGCCTCTGTGTTGGAGTTGCTAATCTATGCATCAGGCCATTGTATCCCCACCTTTACCCACATAAGGGGATTCACACTCCTCCCTAACCTAGGTTCAGCGCTAAGCATATGAGGGGCACAACAGAAAAAGGTCCCAAACCAACCCAACAGATGTCTGGCTACCTGCCCAAGGAAGCCTAGGTTGTCAAGCACCCTGTGGGACTCAGGGTGAGAGGGTCACATGCTCCACAGGACAGGGGCCCTTACACATGCAGATGCAGTATTTAAGCCCTAACTCCCACAAACTTGGCCATAGTTCAATCTCTATCTGTGAGATTGCTTTCCTGTTTGCATGCCCCACCCCTTTGTATTTTGACCCATATCAATGTGATGTGCAGCAGAATGTGCACATTTCCTAGTCAGCCCACTGGCCCCTTGGTGCTCTATTGGTGGGGTTGGGGGCCATGTATTCTCTGTTCTCTCTGCTGGGATGTGGTAGGCAACTTCTCACATGTTGATAGGGAGTTATTGTTAGGTTTCTAGGCCATGAGATATGTGCTCCCATCCTCCACATGGCAGTTACATAGCTCCAATGACATTCTTGTGCCTAATGGGCTCACTCTGGTGATAGCATGAAAAAGTAGGGTGGTTGCTACTAGTGCATGACTGATGTGCCTAGTATGACATTACTTTTCTGCTGCAGCCTCACCCCCTGCTTTTACCATGGACACTCCACCCCTGCCACAGTAGAAATGCATGCTAATTGTATGTTAGTCCCTTGCTACCTGTAGCACTTTAGTAAACATGCCCCAAGATCTTCTGGCTTCACAGGAGGGTCTAGAAAGAAATGCTTCTATATTTTTGGTGCTTAAATTCCAAATCTGATATCGCCCCCCCCCATCCTAAATTTGCAATTTCTCTGGTATCCATGTAATTTTCAGATGCATTATTTAGATGTAGCTCAGCCGTCCAACACAAACAGAGCATCTGGCGAGGAAAGCATACATTCAGACATCATGTTGGTACACTCTTATTCTTGGTGATTTTAACATTCATGTTGATAACCCCTCTAATCCTCTTACTCTGAAGCTCCTCTCTCTTACCTCCTCATTTGGCCTTCAACTTTGTTCCTCTGCCCCCACTCACCTTCATGACCATTGTCTGGATTTGGTTATCTTTTCTTGCTCCTCTCCCTCTAACTTCAGTAATACTGTTCTTCCTTTAACTGATCATCACCTTCTCTCCTTTAATCTTCACCTCCCTCCCCCCCCCTGCCTCGTCCTGTCTCCTCCACTCTTTTTAGGAACCTTCTTGCCATTGATCCCCTGGTTCTCTCCTCTACCATTTCTCCTTCTCTCTCCTCTGTTTTGTCCTCCAAGTCTGTTGATATGGCAGTGATGTCCTATAATGCTGAGCTCTTCTCAGCTCTGGATGTTTTTGCTCCTCTCATCCCTCGTCCTGTAAGGCATTCCTTACCTCAGCCCTGGCTCTCTCCCACTATTTGCTATCTTCGCTCCTGTGCCTGCTCTGCTGAGCGTACTGTCACGCCATCACCACTCGCCTCTAGCTTAGAGGGGCGTGGATTTTTAGAGGAACTTTATGCTGTATGCTTTTTCAGCTTTTTTAAAAACTATTTCCCTGCAGTGCCCTCTGGGATATGTAGTCCTTATTCAGCTGTATGGGTGCATCATACAGAAAGCTGTAGTCAGGCTCAGGTAGGTAAGGCAAATGACAGAAATTTATTATTTTTATATACACAATGGTTCGATCATACCACACATAGGATTGTTGGCTCAGGACTCTTTGAAGCAGAGCATTGTCCAAAACATATCCAACCACAAAATGCAGTTTTAAAGGTTCTCTCTATTGTAGGATACACAGTCTTTACCGGCAAGCCTATTGTATTCCCTTCTTAGCCTTGCTGGCTAAAGCACAAAACAAAAGAAATCACATTTAAAGTCTGTGGTAAACTTCCCCTTTATAAACAGATGGGAATCACAGCCACCCTGCTTGTGGAATAAGGGTACCTTTTTCCTGGAAGACTTTCTTTCAGGACTAGCTTGCTTTCCCAGGTTTATAGCTTGGCACAAGGAACAGTCCATGGGAGTGTCCTCCTCATTCAGCTTCACCTCAGGCTCTCCCAGCTGCATAGGCTCTGACTTCCCGTCCTGCTCACCATGCTCAGCTAACAGCCTCCCGGGGGATCTTGGAGTCTCTCTTGTTCCTGGCTCCAAACTCTCCTGCAGATGTGCTACATGCCAAATAGCACTCTCTCCAGCTGGAAGCTCCGTTCCTCTGCTCTGCTCAGCCTGGCTTCCTGCTTCTCCTCTCCCCTCTCCCTATCATACTCTGGCTTAAGTTTATACTTCCAGGGCTCTAGCTCCAACCCCTCCCTACTCAGGTGTCGGCAATCAGCCTGACTTCGGGGACCTGAGTGCTTGGAGCATTCACTGCCTAAAGGGTTCTGAGCCCTGTATCCTCTCCCCTTCATTCCACTAGGGGGAGCATGAAATGTGGGCCACGTGGAAGTTTTCTGATTCCTGGAGGTGTTTATGGCTTTCCTACCCTGACTTGAGTAAAGGGGGCCCTTTACTAGGGTGAATTCCCTGTCTCTTTGTCCTCCCCCAGACTCTGGATAGGCCTCCTTGCCACAGTACCTGTCTCAAATCCCACTCCCCTGAAGATTTCCTTCATTTCAAATTCATGCTCTGCTCTTTCAAATCTGCTTTAGCTCTTGCCAAACAAGATTACTTTGTTCGCCTGACTAATTCTCATGCCTCTAATCCTCGCCGTCTCTTCATTGCTCTCAATTCTCTCCTCAAAGTGCCTCCACCTCTGATCCCTCCTTCCCTTTCTGCCCAGGCTCTGGCTTATTACTTCCATGATAAAATCCATAAGATCACTCTCCAGTTTCCCTCTAAATCCCCGATTTCCCTTTCCTGCTTTCATTCTCTCCCCCTTCTCATCCTACCCTCTCTCTTCCTTCTCCATGATTTCTACTGATGAAACGGCTCTTCTTCTCTCCTCCTCCAAGCTCACCACTTGCTCCTCTGATCCTATCTCCTCCCATCTCCTCTCCTCTATTTCCTCTACCGTTGTCCCCTCCATTTCTCATATTCTCAACCCTTCGCTCTCCACTGCTACTGTCCCGGCTGACTTTAAAGATGCTGTGGTCACGCCTCTCCTTAAGAAACCCTCACTTGATCCCTCTTGTCCTTCTAATTATCACCCCATCTCTATCCTTTCTTTCATTTCTAAACTGCTCGAACATGCAGGTTACCGCCGTTGTCTTGACTTCCTCTCTTCCCATGCTCTTCTCGATCCCTTACAATCCGGTTTTCGTCCTTTGCACTCTACTGAAACTACTCTTGTCAAAGTCTCCAGTGACTTGTTCCTGGCTAAATCTAAAGGCCTTTACTCTGTCCTTGTCCTCCTTAACCTTTCTGCTGCCTTTGACACTGTTGACCATGATCTTCTCCTTGACACTTTGTCCTCGCTTGGCTTTAGGGACTCTATTCTCTCCTGGTTTATTTATTTATTTATTTATATTCTCTTATATACTGCGCTATTCTGCATCAGTGCGGTTTACATTGAACAAACTGAAATTACATTGAACAGGGCATTATAACTTGGAGATAACTATTTTACAGGGAACATGGGCTATGGAGGGTTAAGTGGCTTGCCCAGACCACAAGGAGCACCTGTGGGACTAGAAACCCCAGTCCTTCCGGCCCAAGGTTGCTGTCCTCTAGTGGGATTTGAACCCCCGACCCTAAGGCCTGAAGTACCTTGCCCCAACCACTAGGCCACTCCTCCACTCCTCATATCTCCTCATATCTCTCCCATCGCTCCTTTAGTGTATGTTCTGGTGGCTCCTCCTCCTCTGTTATCCCGCTCTCGGTTGGTGTCCCCCAGGGTTCTGTCTTGGGTCCCCTTCTTTTTTCTCTCTATACCCAATCCCTTGGTGCGCTTATTTTCTCTCATGGTTTTCAGTACCATCTCTATGCTGATGACTCCCAAATCTATCTCTCTACTCCTGATCTTTCTTCTGCTTTCCAGTCCCGGATCTCTTGCTGTCTCTCTGCCATTGCTGCCTGGATGTTCCATCGTCGCCTGAAATTGAACATGGCCAAGACTGAACTTCTCGTTTTTTCTCCTAAAATTTCCCTTTCTCCTTCTTCTTTTTCAGTCTCTCTTGATGGCTCTGTTCTCCAACCTGTTTCATCTGATGGCAATTTGGGTGTTATTTTTGACTCTTCGCTCTCTTTCTCCTCTTATATCCAACTCATCGCTAAGACCTGTCGTTTCTTTCTCTTCAACATTGGCAAAATCCGCCTCTTTCTCTCTGAGCTCACTACTAAAACCCCCATCCATTCCCGAATCACCTCCCGCCTTGATTATTGTAACCTCCTTCTTGCTGGTCTCCCTCAGTTTCATCTCTTCCCTCTTCAGTCTATTCAGCATTCCGCTGCCCATTTGATTTTCCATCAGCCTCGTTTTGCCCACATCACTCCTCTACTCAGATCTCTTCACTGGCTCCCTATCCGTTTCCGTATTCACTTTAAGCTTCTCCTTCTGACCTATAAGTGCATTCACTCTGTGGCTCCTCAGTACCTTTCTTCTCTCATTTCTCCCTATTTCCCCCCTCATGTACTCCGTTCTTCTTCCCAGTTGCTTCTTGCTATGCCCTTCTCCTCTATTGCCAACTCCAGATTCCACTCTTTTCACCTTGCTGCTCCTTACGCTTCGAATAAACTTCCTTTGTCTATACGTCAGGCATCTTCTTTGTCCCTCTTCAAACTCAAATTAAAAGCTCATCTTTTCGCCTCTGCCTTTGGCTCTTGATTTTGCTGTTCTCCTTCCTTCCCCTCTTTTATTTCACCTTTCTTTCTTCCTCTTACACTTGTTCTTACCTCATTCCTTTGTCCTGTCTCTCCTGCTCTTGTCTCTTTGCCCTTGTTCTTATCTTTTTTTCTTCTCCTTTTCTTGCGTTGTCTTTTTAGATTGTAAGCTCTTTTGAGCAGGGACTGTCTTTTTGTGTTTTCATTGTACAGCGCTGCGTGCGCCTGGTAGCACTTTATAAATGCTTAGTAGTAGCAGTACACTCTAAAAGCCTCTCCTCCATGTGTGAAAATCATTCAGTTATATAAACTGTGGTACAGTTTGGGAAAGAATATGAAATTTTATAAATTGCACTATATAACTGGAGAAAAAGTTAACTCATATAAGTCATTCTGAAAAAGAAATACACCATTGCTTCATTATTTTTTATTTAAAAAGACATGGCATTAAATATAGGGTACAACAGGACTGGGAAGGGAAGGAGAGGAAAATAAAGAAAGTGGCTTAGTTTTATTGGAGACTGGGAGGGAAAGAAAGCGGGAAAGTGTGAGTAGCTATATTTGGTTGGGGACCAGGAGAGAGGGAAAGTATGGAAGAGAGCGAATGGCTGTGTTATGGTTGGGACTAGGAGGAAGGGAGAGTAGGAAAGAGAGTGAGTGGCTATGTTGGGTTGAAGAAATTTGTTCTGATCTATCTATTTTCTGAATAAAAGTTATTTTTTATGCTCTCCTTTCATGTGACCTCTCTCCTCCATGGCAAGTGAGAGGCTGCCAGACCGGAGGTGGGACTTCAGTACTACATTCCTGTAGGTCTCGTCTATGTACCTCTCTGTCTTCCTTATATACGCCAAGTGTGCTACTCTAGCCTCTAGAGATCTGACTCGTTCTCTAAGGGCAAAGAGCTCCTTGCACCTAGTGCACACATAAGACCCCTCACCAACTGGGAGAAAATCATACATGTGACACAATGCAAAAGACTGGATAGCCTCCATCTTGCTGCTGGACTGCTGTCTGCGTCTTAATTTTAAGGTTTTATTTAGCTATTTAAGTTGTTTACTCAAAGTTGCTAGGGATACTTGTATTGATACAACTTTGGACAATTAGACCATTAGATGATAGAGGGGTAAAAGGGGCAGTAAGAGGAAACAAGGCTATAGCAGAGAGACTGAATGAATTCTTTGCTTCGGTCTTTACTGAGGAAGATGTAGGGATGTTACCCATGACTGAAGTGGTATTTAAAGGTGATACTGCAGAGGAATTGAGAGAAATATCGCTACACCGGGAAGATTTATTACAACTATTTGATAAACTGAATAGTAGCAAATCACCTGGACCGGATGGTATACATCCCAGAGTGTTGAAAGAACTGAAATATGAGATTGCAGACCTGCTATTGGTAATCTGTGAACTTTCATTAAAATCATCTGTAATACCTGAAGATTGGAGGGTCGCCAACGTAACACCAATTTTTAAAAAGGGTTCCAGGGGTGACCCAGGAAATTACAGACCGGTGAGCCTGACGTCAGTACCAGGGAAAATGGTAGAAACCATCATAAAGAACAAAATTACACAGCATGTAGATAGTCATGGCCTAATGGGAGAAGGCAACATGGCTTTAGACAAGGAAGATCTTGTCTTACTAATCTGATATGTTTTTTTGAAGGTGTGCATAAACAGGTAGACAAAGGTGAGTCGGTTGATATAGTGTATCTGGACTTTCAGAAAGCTTTTGACAAAGTCCCCCATCAGAGACTTTTGGCGAAGCTAAAAAGTCATGGGATAGGAGGCAGTGTACTATTGTGGATCGGGAACTGGTTAAAAGATAGAAAGCAGAGGGTAGGGCTAAATGGCCAATATTCCCAATGGAAAAAGGTGAATAGTGGAGTACCCCAGGGATCTGTACTGGGTCCGCTGCTTTTTGACATATTCATAAATGACCTGGAAAAGGGAATAACTAGTGAGATTATCAAATTTGCAGATGACACAAAACTGTTTAAAGTTGTTAAAACCCAAGAGGATTGTGGAAAACTGCAGGAGGATCTGGATAAATTGGAAGACTGGGCATCCAAATGGCAGATGAAATTTAATGTGGACAAGTGCAATGTTATGCACCTAGGAAAGAACAACCCACACTATAGTTACACGATGCAAGGCTCCACATTAGAAACCACCACCCAGGAAAAAGATTTAGGAGTCATTGTGGATAACATGTTAAAACCCTCCGCCCAGTGTGCAGCGGCGGCCAAGAAAGCAAATAGAATGCTAGGTATCATAAGGAAAGGGATGGAGAACAAAACAAAGGATATTATAATGCCTCTGTATCGCTCCATGGTACGACCGCACCTTGAATATTGTGTGCAATTCTGGTCACCGTATCTTAAAAAGGACATAGCGTTATTAGAAAAAGTACAGAGAAGAGCCACCAAATTGGTGAAGGGGATGGAAGGCTACTCCTATGAAGAGAGGCTAAAAAGGTTAGGGCTCTTTAACCTGGAGAAGAGACGGCTGAGGGGAGATATGATAGAGGTCTATAAATTAATGAATGGAGTGGAACGGATAAACGTGGATCAATTGTTTACGCTATCAGAGTATAGAAAGACTAGGGGACATGTAATGAAGCTACAGGGTAAACTATTTAAGACAAATAAGAGAAAATATTTTTTCACTCAACGTGTAATCAAACTCTGGAATCTGTTACCGGAGGATGTAGTAAGGGCTGTTAGTATAGCTGGGTTTAAAAGAGGTTTGGACAAGTTCCTGGAGGAAAGGTCCATAAACCACTATTAAAAAGGGACCCAGGATATCAATGCTTGACCCAGTACAAGCATTGTGGAACCTGTGTCTTTTGGGGATATTGCTAGGTACGTATAACCTAGATTGGCCACTGTTGGAAACAGGATACTGGGCTTGATGGACCTCGGTCTGACCCAGTATGGCATGTCTTATGTTCTTATGTTCTTAACTCAAAGGCCTTTTTGTAAAGGTCTCTAGAAACAATTTATTTCTTTCAACTCAAAGAATATTTACCTTATTCTTCCTTCTATGTTAACCTATACTCTGATTTGAATGAAATTAAAAGTTCTCTGCTGATACAAGGCCCTGACTGAGTTTTAAATTCAAACTAAAAGCTATTTGCTGATACGAGGCCCCAACTGAATTTTAAATTTAAACTAAAAGATATCTGCTGAGTTTTAAATTTAAACTAAAAGCTATCTGCTGATACTAGGCCCTGGCTAAATTTTACATTTAAACTAAAAGCTCTCTGCAGGGATTTAAATTTAAACTAAAAGCTCTCTGCCATGGCTGGGTTTTACATTTAAATTAAAAGCTTTCTGCTGATACTAGGCACTGACTGAGTTAACAAATACACTGGATTCTAAAATACACAGATTTATAAGCTTTAGCCCAAACAATTCCCTTTTCCCCAAGATTTAGAGAATTTTCCAAAAGTAATACTTACAAGTGCAGATTTCTTTCCAGCAATAGCAAAGAAAGACTACAATGGGATTGAAAATTCCAACGGAATTAGCATACCCAGCCTCACTCTCCAGTCTTCATCTGTTTGCAGCACTTCAGACTAAACTACAGTGGTGGATGTCTAAATACAATTAGATCAAGGCCCATTTGCATCAATAGGCTGTCAGTCTTCACAATGGATACTTCCGATACTAGTTGGTGAGCCCACATTGGTTCTCAACTTACTCAGGAGCCTGGTCATGGGTTTTAAGACTGCTCCATTATCAATCAAGGGTATGGAACTTCTGGTTCTTGAAGGCTACAACAGCTTTCGTTTCTATGATGCCCCTAATGTATATGCATTATGCATGGCATAGATTTGCATTTGCACTGCCTAAATTGTATACAAATTAACTCATGCATGGTCTTTAGAGATTTCCTGATAACACATTTTGTTTGTATCATTCAATGTAGTGGCGCTCCAAGTGATCTCCAGGAACAAGCAGGAATGTAGTCTTCACATATGGGTGACGTCAGTACTGACAGAGCCTGTGCAAGAACACTCCCCAGTGTCCTAAAGGAAAGTCTTTGGGAGTACTCCACTGCACCCGTATGACTGCCTTCCCATTCTTCTGACTCCTCTTCTCAGTTCTTCTTTTTCCGCGGAGCCAGCAGGATCAGTAATTTTGCTTTTCCTGTCACTGCAGAAAATTTCTCAGCATAGCGCTTCTGCCTTCGTGTTTTTTTCACCGGCATTGCCCCGATTCTGGTACTTCATTGTAATTTCTTTTTAACTCATATTTATTTTTACACTTTTTCATTTTTTTCCTTTGAGGGCCTCGGGTCTCGCATAGGCCTTAGGCCTACCCTCTCCGCCAAAGAGAAAGACCATAGTAGTTTCAAGAAATGCACCAAGTATTCCTGAACAATTTCAGTCAAGGACATACATGAGTGGTGCATTAAATGCCTTGGTCCCTACCATGACCCAAACTCTTGCTCCCTCTGTAAGCAGATGACTAAGAGAGATCTGGGAAACTGGGCCAGGAAGTTGTTGGAACTTTTCCCATCAGATTCAGTTTCATTGGCATAGACATCCTCCCGAACTTCATCTGCTTCAAAGGTATCTAAGACCTCGAAGACCTGAAAGCATAGTTTGGACTGTAAGAGAAAGAAGACTTTGAGATCCCAACAAAAATCTCCACAGGATCCGAAGGAGTCTTGAGCTTCATCGAAGGAATCCCAAGAGACATTGAGAGGATTGAGAGAGAGGTCTCATGCAAAGCAGAGAGTCCCCGAAGACATCTTCTGAGGCTGGCCGCCAAACCGAATGCCCCAGGCAGGAGGACTTGTCCTCCAAAGCCTTGGTGGGGAATCGGGAGGCCTCCGAGGCTTTCACCTCAGCAGAGCCCCCAGTGCCATGCTCTGGTATGGTGACTGCAAGCCCCGTTCTGTCTCTGGACCAGACACCAGTAATCTCGGTGAATCAGCGCATGCTATCCATTGAAAAGACTTCAGTGGCTCTCCTTGCAGCCTTGGTAACACAGGCACCGATGACTCCAGGACCACTTTCATTGGTATCGACATCAGTACTGACAGTGGAGGCAGTACTGGTACCAACATTGCTATCGCCACAGGTGCTACCGCCTGATATCCACCTTCCCCATGCCTCTGCTCCACTACAGGAACTGGTGTTCGGATCCCCATCAACTTGGTCGATTCCAGATTCAGCACTGCTGCCTAGGCAAGGAGGGGAGAACACCTAGCATGATTGGTACTAGCAGCACCATTCACATGGTCATTGGCACTGACAACGCTCACTGAGTTCAGATTCTGAGGCCTCCGATTCAGACCATCGGTTCCTTGACTCTGAGGAGCTTCTGGATATGGCATCGGTATTGGAGCAGTCACCTCCAAGTCCCACCTCCTGTTGAAAGTCACTGCTGGAGGACATGTCCTTCCAAGAATTTATTTGGGACATGGCAGCAGGACTCTCGATACTAGCTGCAGCAGAACTGGAGCCCCAGGTGGAGGAACTGGAAATTCTGCAGTACCCCTAGGCTCCAAAGGAGGCAACGATCTTACCGGTTCATAAAATCCTATATAACCTGATGCTTTACCCATCAGCAGACACCTCAATACAATGTATTGAGTACCGGAGGTCCCAGTCTTTGAAAAGACACAGCTACCACATCATTTGATGGTAGTTGAATCAACGATACGCTGCATCAAAAGTGGTAAAACACATGCATTGATACCCTCTGGCAGGGAATCGAGGAACCTTGATGCCTGTGCTCAACAGTCATTCCAGGCCTCTATGCTGGCTAGTAGAATCAATTCCTATACCTTATATATGAGAATGTTCCTTAAGGAAATTAATAAGGATTTGGTAGCCTTCCTTCCCTTCATCCCAGAAGAAAAGAGGCCAGTTTTTGAGACAGTCCTCAAAAACAGCCAGAATGTCTCTAAATTTGTGAACAGAGCAGCCTTCGATGCATTCAAATCCACCAGCAGAGCATCAACTTGCATCAGTGCTCGAAGGCTAGCATGGTTACAAGCCTCGGACTTGGAGCAATGGGTCCAAGATAAACTTGGTAACATTCCCTGCACTGGAGAAAATCTTTTTGGTAAAAACTGGAGAGAAAAAGCTGGAGAGCTTGAAACTGATGATACCACACTGAAGAAGCTCTCCAGAAATATTGCTGACCCTTCAAAAAAGAAACCAGCAACAAAGAAACCCTTCTGTCCTAAGAAGAAGAGGTTCTACCTACCTGTCTTATTCACAACCTTCTTATCAACCTCAGGGCAAGCAACAGGGGCCTAAACCTGCTAACCCCCCCCCCCAAAACTGCTAAGCAACAGCCAGCAGCTCAGCCACAAGCGACATCCAGCTTTTGACTCAGTCCTGGGGAACAGAGTCATTTTATCCCTGCAAGCACCCAATCCAACCAAGATAGCAGGTCGACTTTGTTTCTTTGCCAGCCACTGGCAAATGATCACCTCAGAGCAGTGGACCTTAAGCATCATTCAACAGGGGTACCAACAAAACTTCATATAACCTCCTCTGCCTCACTTCAGAGGTGAATATCCTCTCCAACCTATGCTCAGGGCCCTACTCAAAGAGGGAATCTCCAACCTCTCACTCAGGGTGCCGTAGAGGAGGTTCCAAAACAAGAACTTCATGAGCACTTCTACTCTCCTTACTTCCTCATACCAAAGAAGTCAGGAGGATATAGGCCTATCCTTGATCTATGAAATCTCAACAAATTCCTGGTCAGGGAAAAGCGCAAAATGATTTCCCTAGGAACCCTCCTACCCTACTTGCAGGAACAAGACTGGCTATGTTCCCTAGATCTCAAAGATGCATATACCCATATCCTGATACATCCAGGACACAGGAAATTCTTCGCTTTGCCTTTCAGGGGACTCACTACCAGTACAGCGTCCTCCCCTATGGACTAGCATTTGCTCCCAGGGTGTTCATAAAATGCATGTCAGTGGTAGCAGCCTACCTGCAAAGCAAGGGGATCTTAGTCTCCCCTTACTTAGACGACTGGTTGATAAAGGCAGACTCTCTCAAAACCACTCTCTCAATGCTGCAACACCTGGGATTTGTAACTTCCCAAAGTCCCATCTAACCCCAACCCAAAGATTGGAATTCATAGGGGCAGTGCTAGACACTCAGCTTTCCAGAGCTTTTCTGCCACTGAACCATATGGACCGTATAGTATCCCTAGTCACCCACATGCATCAACAGACAAGCTCATCAGCTTGGGACTTCCTTCATCTCTTAGGCCACATGGCATCCACAGTACATGTAGTACCATATGCAAGACTGCATATGCGCCTAACACAATGGACCCTAGCATCCTGATGGACACAATCCACAGGACACATACAGGACATCATTCGGATCACCACCCTCTAGTCCAATCCCTCCTATGGTGGTGCACCCCAGCAAACCTGCTAGAAGAGTCACCTTTTCAGATGCCTCAACCTCAACACACCATGACCACAGATGCGTCCAACCTGAGTTGGGGAGCCCACCTGGAGTCAGTGTCCACACAAGGCCTGTGGACAACTCAGGAGTCAAATCAACTTGTGGGAACTCCGGGCAATCACAAATGCCCTACAAGTGTTTTCAACACCACCTCTCAAACAGCCAGCTGCTCGTCAGGACAGACAAGCAGTTGGCAATGTTCTATGTGAACAAGCAAGGCGGGACAGGCTCACTTCCCCTCTACAAAGAGGCCTGTTGCCTGTGGAACTTCTCCATCTCCCACCTTCATGCAGTGTATATCCCCAGTGATCAGAATCACCTTGCGGACAGACTCAGTCGCATCCTCCACCCAAACGAGTGGAGTCTAGACACTCGCTCAGGCACAAATCTTTAAAGCCTGGGGAACTCCAGTCATCGACCTTTTTGCCACTCCCCAGAACAGCAAACTCCCATAGTTCTGTTCCAGTGTTCCGTCCAAGCTAAGCCAAGCAAACAATGCTTTTCACCTACATTGAGGTCAGGGACTGCTTTATGCATTTCCCCTCACACCCCTAATACCGAAGACCCTTTTCAAACTCCAGCTCGATGAAGGCACTATGATTCTCATAGACCCTTCTGGCTCTGTCAACCCTGGTTTCTCCTTCTACTTTGACTGCAACAGACTCAACCAATCTGTCTAGACTGCAATCAAGGTCTTCTATCCCAGAACGATGGAACAGTCCTACATCCCAATCTGCGATCTCTCTGTCTGACTGGATGGCTGCTGAAGAGCTGATGCTCCAGCATCTCCACTTTCCTCAAGAGGTAAAGGACATTCTCCTAGTTTCAAGAAAACCCTCCACCAGGCAGGCCTATGTGTTCAAATGGCACACATTTGGATCATGATGCTGATGGGACAATCTCAATCCCTTCGACGCACCATTGCCTGCGCATCTGCAAATCTATGGCACTTGTCTTCTTCAAGACTAAAGACCAATTCAGCCAGAGTTCACCTCTGTGCCATTGCGGCTTTTCACAAATCAATTGATGGCCAATCCATCTCTGTGTGCATTTCATGAGAGGCCTCCTGCTCTTTAAGCCACCCATTCGACCACCTCCAGTGGCATGGGATCTCAATGTGGTCTTGGCACAGCTTCTCAAACCCCCATTTGAACCCCTAGTCACTACTCACTTGGTACCTGTCTTGGAATGTCATATTCCTAGTTGCTCTGACCTTGGCCAGGTACATTAGTGAATTACAAGCCTTGGTGGCCCATCCACCAGATTCGATCATGACGGACACACCCTCACTTTCTGCCAAAAGTGGTATCTCCCTTCTACATCAATCAATTGATAATACTTCCAGTCTTCTTTCCAAAACCATACTCTTCCCATGCAGAAGCAACCCTACATATACCCTGGATTGCAAATGAGCCCTGGTCTTCTATCTGCAGAGGACTCAGGATCTCTGCAAGTTCTCACAATTGTTCATTTCCTTTGACTCCATTCACTTGGAGCTTCCTGTTACAAAGCGTACGCTCTCCAGATGGCTAGCAGACTGCATCTCTTTTGCTTATGATAAAACAGGGCTCTCTCTCACAGGCCACGTCACTGCTCACAATGTCTGAGCCATGGCAGCTTCTGTAGCCAACCTACACTCAGTAGCCATTGATGAAATATGCCGGGCAGCAACCTGGTCCTCCATCCACACCTTTGCTGCCCACTACTGCTTGGACAAGGACTCCTGCCGGGATGCAGCCTTCGGCTAGGTGGTCTTCCAGTATCTCTTTGGAACATAGCTACAGCTCCTCCCCTCACCCACTGTTTAATCCAGATCTCCATGGCAGGGATGTCTATGTCCAACTTAATCCTGTCCGACTTTTCTGACCTGGTTTCCAAGTCTCCTGAAGATCTGGGACCTAGGGAGTCCCATATGTGAAGACTACATTCCTGCTTGTTCCTGGAGATAGTGTAGTTACTCACTTGTAACAGGTGATGTCCGGGAACAGCAGGAATTTAGTCTTCACAACCCACCCTCCTCCCCATGGAGTTTTAGGGTTATTTTAACTCTTCCTTCTCAGCTACAAACCCAACCGAGGAAAGGGAGTCACTCAGGCACAGTGGAGTACTCCCAAAGACTATCCTATAGGATGCTGGGGCGGGCTTCATCGGTACTGACATCACCCATATGTGAAGACTAAATTCCTGTTGTTCCTGGAGATCATCTGTTACAAGTGAGTAACTATGCTATATTTTATTCCTTTTAGGTGTTTGTGCATCTTCTTCAAGATCACTTAATGCTAGTTCCGATGGAAAATGAAATTGCAATGTTTTACACCAACAAGAAAGGTGGAACGAGTTTGCATTGTTTATGCTGGAAAGCAGCAAGGATTTGGGATTTTGTGATCTCCAGTTGTACACATATTCAAACCGCTTCTCTCCCAGGTATTCAGATCCAGATAGGCGACAGGCTCAGTAGAGTTCTTCAGCTTCATGAGGGGTCATTGGACCAGCAAGCTCTGTAGAACATTTTTCAGGTGTGGGAACACCCCCTCCCCCTCCTTCAGCAGCACCAGTTAGAATGCACATTTACCTCTCTGTTCTCCCTCTCCTAGCAAAAACATGCATAAGTTTCAAAAGAGGCCTGGCATAATGATTTGCATAGAACCCTACTGGCCTTGTCAGAAATTCTTTGATAATATTGTGAAAAGTGGTTAAGCAAAATTAATACTGCAACACAAAACAGGGATGTTATGACAAATAAAGCCACACTACAACCCTCCTAAAAAGTTCACAAAATAACTTAAACAATGGAGGGAATAAAGATTTATTTTATTTATTTATTAACATTTCTATACCGCGATTTCCAGCAGATCAATCGCGGTTTACAGGTAACAACAATATGAGTAATACAATACCTTTTATACAGTGGCCAGATATGGTCATCTTAATCTTTATAGTCATCACTGTCTTAAAAAACCTTCAAACACTTAGGGGCTTGTTTACAAAGCCGCGGTAGCGGCTTCCACCCGATATCAGAGCTGCGGCCCCACTGAATTCAATGGGGCCGCGGCTCTGATATCGGGCGGATGCCGCTACCGCGGCTTTGTAAACAAGC
This sequence comes from Ichthyophis bannanicus, assembly GCA_033557465.1. NCBI lineage: Eukaryota > Metazoa > Chordata > Amphibia > Gymnophiona > Ichthyophiidae > Ichthyophis > Ichthyophis bannanicus. Next base: position 775,556,466 of record CM066031.1, read on the forward strand.
CCCTTAGAGTTCATTAAATATTATTTGTTGATGTAATTCAAAAAGTCATCAAAATTCATCAAAAACATCAAATATTAGAAAATCCTTTTGTATTGTAATAGTCTCTGACAAATACACTCACATCCTCCATCACAGTGCTATATTTTGTCAGAGGCTTCTTCCGGGCAGAAGAAAGCAACATATTTTAAATTATGGACCTGCTGATGGATAAGTGCCACCCACTGCAATATTTAGCCAGCCATCGTGATATTTAGCACCACTGAATATTTCCTCTGACTGCCTCAGCATTATCCAGATAATACTGGGGTTGTCCGTAGGCAGAGCTGGGACAGAGTTCAGGGTTATCCAGTTAGTAACAATACTCAGACCACTAAATGAGTAACAACATAAAGTTAGGCCATGAAAAAAGCCGTCCTAACTATGTGGGTTTACTATCTGGATAGTGGCTATTCCGTACCGGAGGATATCTACATTCTGGCATTGAATATCTGGTTTCAATTTTAAATACTGGCTGGCACTTAAAAAAAAAATGCTGACCGCATTTAAATATTGGCTGATTATTCACGTAGGTTTGACTAAAAATAGGGCACAAGTTTAGGAGCCTAACTCAGGAGCCTAAATTTAGGTACTCAGTTTTCTTTGAATATCAGGCCCATATTTTATAAAGACACCTAGGCGACTATGTGTCTTTAGAAAACAGGCTTAAAATAAGTGCCTTATGTATCTCCAGACCTAAGCACCCTGTTATAAAATTGCCCTCATAGGGGGTAATTTTATAAGGGGGCGTAAACTTTAAGCAGTAAGGTATATGCCTACGTTGGTGGTATTTTAGTCATTTATACATGTATATGGCTTCATGAAATACCACCGAGCATAAATATTTGCTTGTTCACATGATGGTGCATTCAGTACTTTGCTGGCGGGCACACACATGGGCGGAGTGCACAAGAATGTACGTAGATTATAAAATACTACAAATTACATGAATACTTGGAAAAAAATAGTTGCAGGACTGGTGTAAATGTCTGGACCTGTAACCGGTGTGCGTTAGGTCACTTAACGCTAGTGTTTTACAAAGATAAGTCAATGCTGACTCAGAGGTTTCTTCTCTTGCATCTTCCGGTATAACAGGTATCAATCCTGTGAAGTCTGTTCTTTTTCGCCCAGCAGCAGTAGCATTGGACTCCCTTTGGGAAGGGCTTCAGGCCTTGGAGCATTCTTTTTCATCTCAGTTTGGAGCTCTCCAAAGTGCATTAGCCTTAATGATTCAGTCTGCTGACCATCAGAAGCAGGAGGTGGCCAGTATATCTGCTAAGGTAGCCCAGTTGGAAGTTAAAGTGGAGGGCACAGCAACCTTGTCAGGCACTGTTTCTAATGATCTATTTGCTATCCATGGAAAGATTGAGATGTTCGAGAACTCTGTTCGGAAAAGGAATCTGCACTTGCTGAATTTTCCCGGGGTTTCTGCTGTATCGCCAAAGGACTTGTTCAATTCATATGTTACATCTATATTGAAACTCCCTTTGGAGTCTGTTCCTCCTTTGGCTAGGATTTATTATTTGCCAACTGCTAAGCGCAAGGCCCATGGAGTTTCTTCGCCAGCGGAATCCTTGGATCTAACTGGGTTCTTAGAAACAACAGATCCCGGGTTTATCCCGAGGGCCACTCTGCTCCTTACTGTGGCACTGGAGCCAGACCGCGATCTGCTTTTGAGACTATATTTCAAGGCTAGAAATGAGCCCTTTACGGAGGAGACAATAAGGATGTTTCCAGATGTCTCTAAAGCCACTCAGAAGAATAGGCAGCAGTTTCTTTTATTAAGGCCTAGGGTTTTGCAGCTGGGTGGATTGTTTTTTCTACGCTATCCATGTAGATGTTTAATTAAATATCATGGTGTTAGTTATACCTTCTTTGAGCCGGCACATTTAACTCAGTTTGTTACTAGCAGGGATGTATCTTCAAATTAGCAGTTGGGCTGTTTCACTTTCTCCCCTTGTGTTTGGGGGGGGGGGAGGGGGATTTAGGTCTGTGTATAATTAATTCTCCACCAGGGTTTGTGTTTATTTCTTTAGACTTTTACTTTTGAATTGTGTCCTGCCTTCCATCTTTTTTGTGGGCTAGTGAATCCTAGTATTGTTTGGACTCAGTGTTAAGATAGGGGAGGTTTTCTTCCCTATTATTTGTATTTTTTTTTCTTGTACTGTATTCTTTACTGTAACAAGTATTTTTCTTGTGTAAAATTTGAAATTGCACAAATAAATAATATTAAAAAAAGACTTAACATAGGCATCCCCTTATAAACATATCCTCTTGGAGGGTAATTTTATAACAGGCCATGAAGATTTATGCCCGAAGATATTTTAGTCATATAGACATGCAAGTGGCTGGGTCACAATTCTGTAAATGTGTGCACACAACTGATCACATGTACTTGCACTGTGAGCATGCATGGGGCAGAATTTAGGCAGAGCATAAGGTTACACATATAAATCATAAAATACTATCATTTATGCGTGTCCCTTACAAATTTAGGTGTGGGCATTAACACTGGCTTAAAATCCATATTTTTGGCCACTTAGGTTAACATTTTATAATGTGCTTGACAGACTGATTTAAAGTGGCTTATAGTCCACCTTTGTGAAATCAACGTATTAAGCAATTTACAATCCACCTTTGTGTACAATGCACTAAGCAGTTTACAATCAAACATCAAAAAGAAGCCAACATGCAGATCCCTAAAGGGCCCTTTTACTAGATGCGCAAAGCAGTCAACGTGTGTTTCAGTCTGTGTTACTTTGTGTCAGCCAGGGCCACAGTAACTGTTACCAGGTAACCATGACAGTTACCATACACTAATTTCCATGGTAACTGCACATCCCACGATGGGGCGGGCAACAGATGGATTAGGGGCAGAGAGGGGGTGTGGAGAGCACATTGCTGTCGATGGTACAATTAGCTTGGGTGCACTTAATAACACTTCAGTGGGTGACGCTAATTGCAGATGCCACTGCCACATGTCGGGGGACTTCTCAGTGCGGTAACTGCTGGGAACATACTGGTCACGCCCTCCACAGCTAGTGCATGACTTTTAACATAAGGAGCGCATCCTGAGTCATATCAAAGGTCTATCAAGCCCAGTGTCCTGTTTCCAACAGTAGCTAATGCAGATCACAAGCAGGGCCGCTCCAACGCCTTATGGGTCTCGGGATATGGTGGTAATACTCTCTTTTCTGGTGCTGCGGGGCTTCTTTAATGTAACTCCAGTACTACAGCGCCTTTTTAATGTATTGCCGCATGTCTCGAAGAGAGACAGCAGTGGCAGCAATGAGCACAGGGGCAGGAACAGGGTCATTGGATCCCTGTTGTGCAGGGGCCTGGGGCAGTTGACCCTTTCACCAATAAGTAAAAGCAGCCCTGTCACAAGTACCTCACATACCCCAAAGGTAGCCAGTTCCATGCTACTTATCCCAGGGGATAAGCAGTGGTTTTCCTTCTAGACTACGGTAATAACGGTTTAAGGACTTTTCCTACAGGATTTTGTTCAAACCTTTTTTAAGCCCCACTGTACTACCTGCTTTTACCACATCCTCCGGCAGGGAGTTCCAAAGCTTAACTATACACTGAGAGAAAAAATATTTTTGCCTATCTGTTTTACATATACTACTTTGTAGCTTCATGACGTGCTCCCTAGTCCTCGTAGTTTTTGAAAGAGTAAGCAATTGATTTGTGTTTACCCGTTCTACTCCACTCAATATTTTATAGATCTCCATTATATCTCCCCTCACTGTCTCTTCTCCAAAATGAAGAGCCCTAATCTCCTTAGATTTTCTCACAGGATAGTCATTTCATCCTTTATATTAGTTTGATTGCACCTTCTCTGTATCTTTTCTGAAACATGGAGACCAGAATTGCACACAATACTCAAGATGCAGTTGCACCGTGGATGGCATTTTCTTCTCTATTCCTTTCTTAATAATTCCAAACATTCTGCATGCTTTTTTGGCTGCTGCCGCACACTGAATAGACGATTTCAATGTATGATCACACCCAGATCCTTTTCTTGGATGGTGACTCCTAATATGGAGCCTAGTATTGTTTGTTTATAGGGTGGGTTATTCTTTCCTACTATACATGCACCACTTTGCACTTGTCTGCATTTTCAATTCCAGATAATTTATAAAGAGGTTAAAAAACACGGATTCTAGTACTGATCCTCACTATTCACCTTCCTCCACTGAGAAAACTGACCATTTATCCCTACTTTCTGTTTTTTTCCAATCCACAATCGCTTCCATGACCAGTCACCACTGCCCAGAATCAGTGACCACAAGGAAGCAAAGGGTACTAGTGGTTGGTGATTCTCTGAGGGGTACTGAAGTGTCTATCTGCTGACCAAATTTGATGTCCAGTTAGGTGCGCTGTCTGCCAGGTGCTAAAATCCGAGATGATATGGAGAATTTGCTGAGACTCGTCAAGCCTACTGACTATATTATCTGATGTTGCTTATACATGTTGGCACAAATGACACTGTTAGGTATCCCTCCGATCATATTACAACTGACCTCATGGCTCTGGGACAGAGGGTGAAGCAGATAGGTGCACAGGTGGTGTTCTCTTCAATCCTCCCTGTTGAGGGTAAAGGCCGAGGTAGAGAAGCTCACTTCCTGGAGATGAATACATGGCTGCGTGGATGGTGTCATTGAGAGCGTTTTGGTTTCCTGGAACATGGGAGGATTTTACAAGGGCTGCAAGAAGGGTCAAAGCGTCTTCAGTAGCAGACTGGCTAACCTACTGAAGTGGGCTTTAAACAAGATTCTTGGGGGATTGGTGAAGAAAGCCCTTAGGTAAGTAAAATCCCTCAGGTAAGTAAAACATTAAATAACTCTGTAGAAATGGGTAAAAGGAGCAACATCTGGAAAGCACTGTGCGTAAATGCTCATGGTAGGGGAAATAAGATCCCAGATGTTGAGGCTTTAATGGAAGAGGCTGAGTTGGATTTAGTGGTGGTTACAGAGACATGGTTCATGAACGACCATGATTGGGATATAATTATAGCGGGCTATACTTTTATTCAGGAAGCACAAGGTAGGAAGAAGGGGAGGAGGAATGGCACTATATGTTAAAAAAATAATATTAAAGCTACAGAATTACAGGGCTTACGAGGGAACGAGGAAGCACCGTGGATTATACAAGAAAGAGGGAAATTCGTTTGCATTGATGTGATATACAGATCTCCTTCACAGGCAGAAGAAGTGGACAGAAATTTAATAGAAGACATATGCAGTATTGCCAGGAAAGGAGAAATGCTACTGTTGGGGATCTCAATATGCCGGATGTTGATTGGCACATCCCTGCTGTGGTGTCATTCAGAAGTAAGGAGGTCCTAGATTCTCTACAGGAAGAACTATTCCGGCAACTGGTAACCACTGTTCCCTCTAAGCTGTGCGCGTGTGCGCGCGCACACACCTCGCCGAGCGAGCGCACACAACTTTTAAAGGAGCGCACAAAAATTATAGTTTTCAAACCTTGGGTTTTTTAAAGCCGCGGCTGCACCACCAATCTACTGCCATGTAATTTTCGTCACTTCCGAATCTCTCCTCTGTCTGCACTGATTCCCTCTGCCCTCACTCCTCTCACATGTGACCACGACTGACAAATCATGGCAGGCTAGAGGGAAATAAAAGGGAGGGGCAGCCAGCAAGCCAGCCTCTTTCTGCTCTTGTGCCTGCCTGCCTGCCACGCACCTCCTTGGAGCCCTCCCTCAGCCAGCCTTCAGTGCCACGTGCTACTTTGTGTTTAATACGGCATCTCTGGTAAGTGTCTTCAACAATATTCGCTTTAAGTTCACAAGTCCTCAGTTTAAACTATGTCATTCATGGTCTTTGAGTACTATTACATGCTATATCGTTTGCGTTTTACATTAAGCACGCTCACTTTTGAAGTTACATATTTCACCTTCCCTTCATCCTGTTTTGATATGATGATTCTCCCTGGTGGTGCAAATCTCTTTTTATGTTTATCGGGTGCCTTGGGTCTACACTTCTTAATCATCAATAGTTCAACGACTGTAATTCCTTCGTCGATTGTGGGTTTTTTAGCACCTTCAAAAGCATACGTTTTTTTGAGATGTCACGCCTAAATTTATGCGTTTTTACCTTGTAGGTATAACATTTTATGTTCTATCCTTTTTTTATTCACATTTGGGTATTTTATGGAGATAACAAAATTTTGTATGAAGGTCCGTGTCTGTGTATCTCCCTGTTCTGCAAGGCAGCATATACGTTTTCGTAGACGCGCTTTTTCTTTTATTCCTCCAGAGATTAATTCAACTTGTCTTTTTGCGCAGACCCTTACAATTATATGCATACAATTTATATTTTTATTAATGCCATCGCGTGACAAATGCCCTTCTATACATCACCTTCCTGATACGATAGAAGTCCTTTGTCATTTGTTACCCGTTTACTCGGAGTTCTATAATATTTATCTTGTGTCACCCCTTCTTATAAAGTTTTAGACCTATGAGTTACTTCCTCACTCTATCACATATTAATTTTTGTGGTTATTTATTGCTTTACCTAATGAACTGATGCTTGATATCTATTTATTTATTTATTTATTGTTTACTCTCGTGAGATTTTGTTTTTCGTCATTTCATATGCTTTTTATAGCGTATCTTAATGCTTAATATATTTTATATTTACTGTTTTAGAGTAGTATTATTTATTGTTTTATCTAATGAATTGATGCTTGATATAATTTTTTATTGTTTGCTCTTACGAGATTCTGTTTATTTCAGTTTTACGTCATTCTACAGCTATTCATAGCATATCTTAATGCTCATCATATTTTATATTGTCTTATGTTCTAGAGTAGTATTCTCTCTCAGCCCTGTGCTTGTTTTACATGTTTTTACATATGTATTTATACTTTTATGGATGTAATTCTTTATATAATTTTTATGCTTTTTATATTTCTCATTCATAGTTCCATTATGTTTTTATACTTTTTGAGTGTTTCACTTACAGCATGCCGTTTCAGTGTGTGTTTTGCTCCTCTCTAAATGGTACTATTCATCTGTGTTTTAATGAGAAGGTGAAGAATGTCGCAGGAAAGCACTTAGAAATCCCACTCCTCATTTCTTAAGTTCTTGCCCCCTTTTCTTTTTATTTCAGGTGGTTTCCCCATAGGGCTGGCGAGTACAGGCATAGGAACCCTGTGAAAGAGGGAAAATGTCCTTGACTTGCCCCCACTTTTCTCTTCTTTCAACCAGAGATGATCTTTCTTTTTGCCAAATGTGCTTATCATACTTTTGTACTTATCTTCAGAGATATCTTTTAATGCGAAAAGTATTTATTTTTACTATATATGCCATCCATCACCTTTTTTATTAGTGGTACTTTTTTAGTCCCATTTGTTTCCCCCCCCTTTTCTTTTAAACATATAGAGCTCTTACAATACAATGTCAGTTTCTTTTTCTTACTTTCTTTTTCTTCCCCTTCCCCCCCTTCCTTCCCCCCTTTCCTATCTCCCTTCCCCCTTCCTCCCCCCCCCATGTTATTGATGCTTTTTATCCCTCAGTCGTCAATTTTTAGTGTTCAACTATTTTAATGTCATTTTAATGTTTTAACCTTTTGGTAAGTCACTATGCCATATGTTTTTTTTTTTAGTTGCTTTACATAAAATCTTGGTGTATGTTGTTTTTATACATGTACATACCTTATAGCAATGTTCCCTCTAATTTTTCTGTAGGCTGTGGGCACTTCTTTTGAATAATAAAGCACCTGCTGTGACCACCACACCACTTTTAAAATGTCAAAACCAATAGCAATGAGAGGTGCAAAACGTAAGAGAACGGCCAGAGCTTTTAAGCCTGAATGGCTTGAAGAAATGATTGAAACGGAGACACCAAAATCTCGGGATAAAACGTGCGTTCAACTGCGTGAAATATTCACTTACGAAGAGGATGACGGAGTAGTCTGTTTATACTGCCGAGATGCAAAAACCATCGGAGAGTTTTCGAATGGCAAAATTTGGGATGATGTGTGGAAACTGGACTTTTTGAAACGACATCTGTCTAGTAAGACTCATGCTGAAAGTGTTAAGAAACTTAGAGCTAAAAATCCAAATTTAAGAGGAGGATTATTTAACTTGTTGCTTGAGAGCACCGCTGAAAAAGAGAAAAGGCAAATTAGTAATGAACGGAAGCGTTCTACACCAGAAGAAATTAAAGTTCTAATTGATAGTGTTTTGCTGGCTGTTCGGATGAATATTTCCATGCTCTCTGTTCAAGATATTAATGAACACATGTCCAAGTACATAACCATACCTGAAAGCTGGAGAAGCAAAAACTATTCGTTTGAATTTCTTGAAATTATAAACATGAATGTCCAAGATAAGCTCATGGCAGATGTTGCATCAGCAGCGTATCATACATTAACTATTGATGAAAGCACAGACATTTCTGTCAACAAATACTTAATACTGTACTTCAAATATCGGCCTGTAAATTCATGTCTGTATAAAACTTCATTTGGTGGGATGCTACAGTTGGAAGCATGCGATGCTGCATCAATAGTCAGTGCACTCCGGGAATTCTATGGGAAATACAAGCTTGACCTTAACAAAATGGTCATGTTTACTTCGGATGGTGCCTCTGTCATGTCAGGCAGAATAAATGGTGTTGCTTCGCAGCTCAAACAAAATATTTCGCATTTAGTGCAGCAGCATTGTGTTGCCCATCGTGAAGATTTGGGGATCTCTGAATCATGGAAGGAAGTAAAGTTGATGAAAGAAGTTGAAACTTTCATGAGAACTGTTTATACAACCTTTTGTCGATCTTCTACTAAAAGGTCACAATTTAAAGAATTAGCAGATGCTTCTGAATGCGAGTCAATTGCTTTTAGACCTCTGAACGAAGTGCGGTGGTTATCTAGACATTTTGCTCTTCAAGCAATTATTCGAAATTATGATCCATTATTAAAATACTTTGAAGAAGATAAGGATAATGATCCCATTGCAAAGTACTGTTATAAAAAGCTAAACAGCCATCAATTCCATATAACATTGCAAATTTTGAATGATGTTTTATCTGAACTAGCTTCATTAACAATGGCATTTCAGAAACGTGGGCTAACACCACTGGAAGCATATCATCTTGCACAGGGTAAGCTGAACAAAATCCGAATGCAATACTTGGGTGACACAGTAAAATGGACTGATAATGTTAAAAATCTTCTCGACAAGATACCTGGAGATGCTTCAGTGGATACTGGTTCCACACTTACTTTCATTAATATGCTGTGTCTGCATTTAGGGGAAAGATTTCCTGAAAATGAAATTGAGGAATGGTCTGCTTTTGATTTGACAGCAATAACACAGTGTGATTATGAATTTGGAATTGAAAACGTCCGATCACTCTGTTTAAAGTACAAACAATTTCTTATGGAGGAACATATTATTGTTCAGCAGTACAATGACTTCAAGTTTTTAGTCACAGAAAAAATCAAAAGCAAACTGATAAACAGTTTTCCGGATATGGTGACTTTGGCGTTTCAGAATGCTCAGTTTGCAGATTTAGCGAAACTGATCGATATTGGTGGAACATTTTTGGCTTCTAGTGCAGATTGTGAGCGTGGTTTCAGCTTGATGAACAGTTTAAAAACCAAAATAAGGAATCGCTTACATTTAGAACATTTGGAAATGCTGATGCGTGTTAAGAGTCATCTTCAAGATGGCGGATCAGTAGACCTTGATAAAATTTATTCAGACTGGGTACATTTGAAAGATCGAAGAGAGAAATTTTGAGAACATAATAAGTGACGGCAGATAAAGACCAGCATGGTCCATCTAGTCTGCCCAGCAAGAGTAGGTGCACCTGTTGCTCTGTGCAGGCCACCTCTCCCCATGTCTTTGTTTAGGGGTGAACCCACCACTCCATGGAGGACACCGAACTCTTCTTCCATACATAAATTATTTACATGGAATAACAATGGCTTTCAATAAAAATTAACTGAAATAATACCACACTTGTGATTGTAATTACTAGAAATTTTCCGCTTCATTTAGTAATTGTCTATTTTCATTTAATTTGATTAACATCAATGTGGTGTACATACTGTATTCTAATGTGTAGTCAAATTTTAAAGTATATAACTCCAAGTGTCGTTATGTAGCGCACAAAAAATTTAACCTTCCTTCAAAAGCCGCACAGCTAAAATTTTATGCGCACACAGCCTACAGAAAATTAGAGGGAACATTGCTGGTAACCAAATCTACTTGGGAAAGGGCCATACCAGACCTCATGCTTTCCAATGGGGAAAATGTTTCTGATGTTATAGTGGGAGATCATCTTCATCCAGTGATCACCAGATTGTATAGTTAAGTGTTAGGCCTAGGACTGATAAAGTCCATTCAAAAGCGAGGGTCCTAGATTTTGGAAAACTGACTTTGCAAAGATGGAACAATACTGCAAGGAGTTGTCAGTAAGATGAGAACAGCTGGGGGATGTAGAAAAGCACTTCTGTCTATGGAAGAAGAGCAGGACCTGGAGTGATTATTTCTGATGATCTTAAGGTGGCTAAACAGGTAAAAATGGTGACAGCAAAAGCCAGAAGGATGCTTCGGTGCATAGGAGAGAGGAATGGCCAGCAGGAAGAAGGAGGTGGTAGTGCCTCTGTCTAAGTCTTTGGTGAGATCTCATTTGGAATATTGTGTGCAATTCTGGAGACCACATCTTCAAAAGGATATAAACAGGGTAGAGTTGGTACAGAAGGTGGCTACCAAAATGGTCAGTGAGATTCATCATAAGGCATAAGGCGACAGATTTAAAGATCTCAATATGTATACTTTGGAGGAAAGGCGGGAGAGAGGAGATATGACAGAGACGTTTAAGTACCTCTATGGCATAACTGCACAAGAGGAGAGCTTTTTTCAGTTGAAAGAAAGCTCTCAACGAGGGTGCACAGAATGAAAGTGAAAGGGAACAAGTAATAAGCAAAACTATTTCTTTATGGAAAGAGTGTAGATGCATGGAATAGTCTCCCAGTGGAGATAGTAGAGACCAGGACTGTATGGCCCCGATTCCATAAGGCAGATAGTGCGGCAGCACGTCCCACCAGGACGTGCTACCCCGCTATCTGCCTTGCTGGTATTCAGCCTCCGTCTCCTGCTGCACACACAGAGCTGCTGTGCATGCAGCAAGGGATGGGGGTGTACCGGAGGCGGAGAGTGGGAGGGGAGTGGGCAGGACCGACCCCGGACATACAGGGACGATTCCGTTCACGGCCCTGTACATCCAGCAGTAACGGGGGAACACAGCCTGTTTATTCCACCTCAGAGGTGGTATACAGTAAGTGCTGGTCACCCCCCCTGATTCTTCCTGGCAGCCTCCCCCCCCAGAGATCGCCAGTACCCCTCGGAGCATGTGACAGGACAAGGTGGGTCCTTGCCACCCTATCGGGGCACTGCCACCCCTGTAGGGGTCGGGCAGCAGGGTATCAGGGTTCAGGTGACCATATGGTGTTCATGCCATGGGGAGGATGTACCCGCGGTGCTGCTGGGGTGGCCAAGCCATCTCCAAGGCCCTGGTCTTGTTCCTGCAGTGCAGAATCGGGCACTGACGGCCCAGACGTGCCCCTTAGGGAATTGGGCTTTATCTGAATTCAAGAAAGCATGGGACAAACATAGAGGATCCCTAAAGAGAAAAAAGGGAATATAGTAATTGTTATGGAAAGGCAGACTGGATAGGCCTTATAGTCTTTTTTTGCCGCCATGATTCTATGTCATGACTTTTGAATCTCCTCAGGAGCAAAAACCTAAAACCTTTTAGTAAAAGGGCCCCTAAGTCACATAAATCTGGGCCCGCACCTGAGGGCCTCGCCAGAGGGCCCTTTGGCGTGGCCCTTAGGCAGTGGCCAAATACCAGCTAAGAACCATCACAATGACCCAGGAATAAGCTGCAATCCTCGACACGAACGCAGGTACTGTAAATCACTACTTATCTCATTAGTGTCTCCCCACAATGCCGAACATATCTGCCATGATACCTCATACAAATACACATGAAACGTTTGTCATGTAACCCGTGCTGATATAGCTGTATTTAGCTTGCTGCTGTAACCTGCAATGCCAAGAACCACCTATAGAGCAGCTTCCGTGAGAGACCTTACTTACATACCACTTGCCTCTTCATGACTTGCCACTTATACTACGATACTGATTGTATTACTACACTGCCTGTATTCATGCTTCACCTATATTTCCAGATAGTGCATGTACTTATGGTATTGTCTATATTATTGCATGTTTTCATGGTACTGTCTGGATTATTGCATGTATTCACGGTATTGTCTATATTTCTGCCTGTACTCCTAGTATATTCCGTACATTGCCACTAATATATTCCGTACTTTCCACTTATATTACGACACTGCTTGTATTACTACACTGCATATATTCATGCTTCACCTATATTCCGGATAGTGCATGTACTCATGGTATTGTCTATATTATTGCATATATTCATGGTATTGCCTATATTAGTGCCTTACTCCTAGTATATTCCGTACATCACCAGCTACTTTAACACTGCATTGCTGTATCACTGCATTCCATACTGCCAGCCTGGCAATCAACTTACATTACCTAACCCCTAGCCCACAATTAAGCTAACGCAGAAAGGTAGTGACCCTACTAATACATAGCAGCTACACAACATGGCCCTCTCATGCCTTTACATAGTAACACTATACCTCGTAGCCTGCTGGCTGGGTAATACCAAAGGATTTTCCACAAGTCATAACCAAATACCCATCCTTCAAAACCACAGGAGGAGGGGGGCAAGCACACCCCACCACTCATCCGATGGCGAGGCGCACCCTCGTCAACCCTACCTACTACATATAGTACTGCAACACAACACGAAAACTAAAAATGAAATACCCACTCACCCGCAAAATATAAAATGTGCCCTCATAAATGCACGATCTATACGAAAGAAATGGCCAGTCATACATGACATGATTTCCCTCCATCGCCTAGACATACTCTTCATAACCGAAACATGGCTCTCTGATGATGATAACGTCCTCCTCAATCAGCTACTACCTAACAACTTTTCAATACACACATGCCACAGGAGCGGTAAACGAGGTGGAGGTGCACTCGCCATCACCAAAACTGACCTCCATTTCCACCTGAGCCATGCAACCAACACACCATCCATAGATGCAATCACAATTACCAACAAACACTGCTCCATCAACCTAATATACAGGGCCCCATCTACTGACCCCGACTCCCTTGCATCTACAATTGATCTTGCATCCAACTCACAACACCCAAACACACCAAGCTGGGTTATAGGAGACTTCAATTTACCATCCTTGCCAGAGGCACAAGCCTCAGCTTTCCTCGATGCCCTCGAGGAATTAGGATACACACAGCTGATCCACGAGCCCACCCATGTGAAAGGTGGTACACTGGACCTTGTCTTTGCCCCACAGAATACAGGCAACACAATAAACACTACTATACTCTCCAACACTGCAGTCTCCTGGTCCGACCACAGGTTAATCATTTTTCAAATATTACTGCAAAACAAACCCCAGAACAATGCCGATAAGTCCAACAATACCACAAAAGCAGCACCACGTAAGTTCCATGCCTTTGACAAAGACGCGATCCTCGACCAAACTCGCTCACTCCTCGACTTGACATCGATCGACCCTGATGAGCTGGTATCTGCCTGGAATGAAAAGTTCACTGCTATTGCTCTGCGACCATCATCAAACAATCCAGCTAAGAAAAGAACCTCTGCAGCCTGGTACTCCGCTGAACTTAGTGCGTCATTAACCTGCCTAAGAAAAATGGAAAGACGCTGGCGCAGAACCCACTCCACGGATGATCTAAAAGCATACAATGTGCAACTGGAAAAACACCGCCAAGCGATATCCGAGAGCATAAAAAAGATTCCACACAGACACACTAAAGTGGTCCCTAAACAAACCACACGACCTATTCACCCTGGTAAAGAACCTAACAAAAGAGCCAGCACCTGAGAAACCTAGCCTGATCCATCCTCAAGTCTTCGCTGACCTCTTACAAACGAAGCTGTGCCAGACCAATAAGTTCACTGCTCCCAACACTCCAATCAAACCAGGATCACTAGCACCACTGTCCATTTTTTCCAAGCCATCTAAAAAACAAATTGAAGATATAATCGCCGGAATCAACACAACCACTGCACAAACCGACCCTTGCCCGGTGTTCTGGATAAAAGAGCTATGATCGACTGTCAGCCCTTTTCTATCCAAGCTAATGGACTGCTCCTTCACAAATGGGACCTTTCCCCAATCCCTCAAAACGTACCTCTATCAGGCCACTACTAAAGAACAGTAAGCTTGACCCTAAGAAGCCAGACTCATATAGGCCGATATCAAGCATCCCACTCTTGGCGAAAATCATCGAAAAAGAAGTTCAAACACAAATCCAAGAACATATTGATGCTTCTGCCCCACTTGATTCATGTCAGCATGGTTTTAGAGCTGCTCACGGCGTGGAGACTCTCCTCACCATCCTCTTCAGTACCATAATAACAGGAATTGATAACATATGCCAGGGATATGTGCTCATCTTCTTAGACATCGCAGCCGCGTTCGACTCAGTCTGCCATGATCTCCTCCTACACCGCCTCCAGGAGAAGGGGATATGTGACTCTGCACTTAAATGGTGCAATTCGTATCTCTCCGATAGATGGCAACTCGTAAGATCAGGAGAAACAACATCAGAATCTTTCCACCAGAGTCAAGGGGTCCTGCAAGGATCATCTCTCTCTGCACTCATGTTTAATATATATATGCAACCTATCTGCGAGATCATCCGGTCCTTCAAGGTGAGCTGTCTGTTGTACGCTGACGATGTTCTCCTATATATGCCATTCACTACTGAGAACCCTGACCTTTCCCCACTGACAGACTGTTTTGATGCAGTATCCAGCTGGTTCCAAACGCAAAATCTTTGGATACAACATAAGAAAACTAAAGTCCTTTTCATCACAAGGAACCCAAATTTCATCACTCCTCCTTATTGAAGGTCCAAGATGCAGAACCTCTGACCAAACCCTCCATCAGATACCTGGGAGTCACACTTGACCAGTGACTAGACATGAAGACCCATATAAGCAATGTAGCAAGAGCCGTATACCATAAAATCCGATCCCTCAGACACCTACGCTCCCTACTTGAACCAGATGACTTCCGGACAGTGTATCAAGCTCTGGTCTTACCACATATCGACTATGCCAACGCAAGACTCCATGGTCTACCACAATCCACTTTGCTTCCATTACAGCTAGCAATGAACTCAGCAGCATGAGTTCTCCAGGGTGCTGCCATGAGGGAACACATGACACCCATCCTGAAACAATTACACTGGCTCCCTATAAAAGGCAGGATCACATTCAAGACCATACTAATGACCTTCAAGATCATAAACGGACTCGCCCCATCTTCCTTATCCGATCTCATACTGATAACCCCCCCTAATAGATCTAGAAGATCTCATGCTGCCAATAAACTAGTAGTCCCAAAAGAAACGACCAAGTGTTGCCAAAGCACAACGAACAGGGCTTTTAAGCTCGCCGCACCTAAATGCTGGAACACCCTTCCACACAGTATCCGTGATATCACCAATCGAACCCAGTTCAGAAAAGCCGTGAAACATTACCTCTTCCTCTTACATTACCCGGATGACAGCACCACTGATCACTCACCATCCAGCTAGGCAAATCTACGCAAATGTCCAATCAATTCGCATTGTACAGATGTAAATAATTACCCCTGTTTCTTTCCAAGTTCCTATTCCTGTTATTTGTAAACACAAATCAAGTCATTTGAAATGTGTATGTAAAATGTTCCATGTAAACCGCACTGATGGAAAATAGCGCGGTATATAAGAAAATGTAAATAAATAAATAAATAAATCAAATAAAAGCTGACGGCAAAAGCTAGAAGGATGCTTGGGTGCATATGGAGAGGAATGGCTAGCAGAAAAAAGGAGGTGATAGTGCCTCTGTATAAGTCTTTGGTGAGATCTCATTTGGAGTATAGTGTGCAACTCTGGAGACTGCACCTTCAAAAGGATGTGAACAGGATGGAGTTGGTGCAGAGGGTGGCTACTAAAATGGTTAATGGTCTTCATTATAAAGCATATGAGGACAGACTTAAGGATCTTAATATGTACACCTTAGAGGAAAGGCGGGATAGAGGTGATATGATTGAGACGTTTAAATACCTCCGTGGCATAAATGTTTAGGGGAGAGCCTCTTTCAATTAAAAGCAAGTTCTGTTACGAGGGGAGATGGGATGAGGGTGAAGGGGGATAGATTCAGGAGTGATTTGCGGAAATATTTCTTTACGGAAAGAGTGGTGGATCCGTGGAATGGTCTCCCAGTGGAGGTGATAGAGATGAGGACAGTAACTGAATTTAAAAAAGCATGGGACAAACACAGAGGATCTCTAAAGGAAAAAAGGGGACTGTTGTAGTTGTTGATATGGAAGGACGGACTAGATAGGCCATGTGGTCTTTTTCTGTCGTCATATTTCTATGTTTCTATAAAAACTCCATAAAAATTTAGGGGGGCGCTTGCGAGCCCGTGAAGGAATGGCCACACTTTAACACAGCTCTGAACCGGGCTTTCCCCTTATTCAGCTAGCAAGTGCCTTTCTTTAGCGCTATCCCCTGTGTCTATCCGATCTTGCTTTTTGAGACCTGGCGGACCCGTTTTGATACCTGGTGGGTTGATCGGTGGTGCACGGTGTGCTGTGTAGACCAGAGGCACTTGATCCTGTGGCCGGCGGTGCTGTCTTTTCCACATTTGCTGCTGCTGCTCGGAACGGGGCCCCTCCATCAGCGATTCCTAGAGAGAGGTCCTCCAGCGACACTGCTCCGGACCCTGCCAATTGGAGAGAGTGAAGAGCCTGGAGGTTGGTGCGCGGCTGATTGAATCGCTGCCGGTAACGGGGGCAGCGAGAAGGATCGGCCCTGCGGTCCCAGCCTTGCTTTGCCTTTTGACGCCTACCCCTGTTACCCGCTATATACACACTCTGAAGAAGTGGGAGCAGTGCTGTTCCGGCGTGCTGGGGCTGAGCGAAGGCCGGTGGCTTGATGAGCTCCCTCGGTGGCCATTGCCACGCGCTCCTGGAACGCATGGTCCTGCCTGCGTTCCAGCCAACTTCGGCGGGAACGAACCACGTGTCCTGCATCTAGCGAATCAGCACCCAGTGCCCTGAGGCTTGGCGTTCCTGGAGATTGAAGTTGTGGCTGCTGGACCCTCGATCCTTTTGCGTTGCCTCGGTGCTGGGTTCGTTGAGCCCTTTTCTCTGTGCGGCTAAAAGTGTATCAATTGCAGCGGGTGCAGTTGCTTCCTGTGCCGGTTTGACCCTGCTTCTTCAAGTGTGCCTGGAGCGCCATCTGCAGTTCAAGTGTGGGACTTTTTCCTCATTTTTTTTTTTGTATCCCTTTTCTTGCTTTTTGTATTGACACCTGCTCCACTCCTGCTTCCTGCCAATACTTTTATATTTCTTGGACTGTAGGGTTTCAAAAGATTGCCCATGGCTACTAAAACCAGGGGGCTTGAGGCCCGGGAGGGAATGCGGGCCTCCCAGCGCCTGTTGGGAAAGAGTGCTACCCAGACCAGTCCAACTAGTGCCCTACCTTCTGAGGGTTCTGGTGATGAGACAAGGAGTGACAATGACCTGGGCCCCGCGGCGCTTTCCTCGCATGCCCTTCTACAACGAGAGCTTCGGAGGGGCTTCGAGGATTTGGCGGGTGAATTCCGCTCCATGTGCGAGGAAGTGCTGAGCACAATTGCGGACCTCAGGGTTGATATCAAAGACCTCGGTACCCGAGTGGAAGAGGTCGAGACAAAAATTGAGGATCATGATGGGGCCTTGGTGAATTTACAGTGCGCAGTAGATAGGCACCACTCGCAAGCGATGGAATTGACTTATAAAATTGATGATATTGAGAACCGGTCCCGTTGCAATAATGTGCGCTTCCGAGGCATTCCGGAGGCAGTGGGGGGCGGTGAAGACCTGGCAGTGGTGCTCAAAACTTTGATCGGAGCATTGCTTACGGCGGAGGAACTTGCAGCCCGTGGGCCTGGAATGGAGATCGAGAGAGTGCACCGTGGCCTGGGTAAGCCCCCGAATAATCAACCTCGGGATGTTATTGCTAGATTCCTGCGGTATGCTGATGCGGAGCTTCTCCTACGAAGGGGCCGGGAGAAAAAAGCGATCCACTATCAGGAAGCAGCGGTAACTGTATATCAGGATCTTTCGGCTTTCACACTGGCTCGCCGGAGGGAGATGAAGCCAATCATGGCAGTGCTGAACAATAAAGGGATTCGCTACTCCTGGTCCTTTCCCTTCCGGATGAACTTCCTCTTGGGAAATAAAAAGATCTCGGCTAAGGACCATACAGAAGCTTGGAGAGCGTGCACCAGGTGGGCCTTGTGGAAGATAATGCGTTGCCCGCACCTTCGACCTCTAAACCACAGCACTCGAAATGGACTCGGGTGGGAAGACCTGTTTAAACGTCCGTGGTCTCTGCATTTCTGCTTTTTCTGACTGTTTTGCTTTAGCCAGTTGACCCCTCACTTTTATTTCTATGGTACTAAATGTTTTTGAACATATGGGGATTTGGGTATTTGCTTTTTGTTAATTGGGGGTGGGGGGGGGGGACTGTGGTTGCGGTTTGGAGTGGGGTATACTTGGACTAATAGTTCATTGGAGTGGAGGAGTAGCCTAGTGGTTGGGGCAAGGTACTTCAGGCCGGAAGGTCGGTGGTTCAAATCCCACTAGAGGACAGCAACCTTGGGCCGGAAGGACTGGGGTTTCTAGTCCCACAGGTGCTCCTTGTGGTCTTGGGCAAGCCACTTAACCCTCCATAGCCCATGTTCCCTGTAAAATAGTTATCTCCAAGTTATAATACCCTGTTCAATGTAATTTCAGTTTGTTCAATGTAAACCGCACTGATGCAGAATAGCGCGGTATATAAGAGAATGTAAATAAAAAAAA
Source organism: Ichthyophis bannanicus (assembly GCA_033557465.1). Lineage (NCBI taxonomy): Eukaryota > Metazoa > Chordata > Amphibia > Gymnophiona > Ichthyophiidae > Ichthyophis > Ichthyophis bannanicus. Next base: position 775,575,545 of record CM066031.1, read on the forward strand.
TTGGTGAGTGGCATAAAGGGGATGTTATTTTGCATCATTTTATCATAATTTTTATGCAAGGGGGCCCGGTAGGTGCTGGGTTTGGGGTCAGTTTAACCGTCTCCTGTTTCCTTTGTGGCAGGCAGGTGGTTCTGACGGGAAGGGGGGTGGGATCAGTTGGGGAGCGAGTACAGCCGGGTGAGGGTGGGGGGCAGGGTGTGGGGGGACGGCGCTCTTGGGCAATCTGTTGGGGTGGGGGGTGTGGGTGGATGTGGGGCGGGCCATTGCAGATAGCCAGACGATTGTGGGGTGTGAGGATGTTTTTCCTGATTAAGGTATGCTGCCGCGTAGGCGATAGGGGGGGGCTGGATTGTGTGGGTTGGGGGATGGAGTAGGGCGATAGGGGTAGGGCAATCGACTACCCATGTTGAAGCTGATTTCTCTGAATGTAAAGGGTCTCAATTCCCCAAGAAAGAGTTCATTGCTTTTTTTGGAATTGAGATCCTTGAAGGGGGATATTGTGTTTCTACAGGAGACACATCTTCGTAATAGTACTCAGGGATGGCTGAAGCGTAATCCTTACTCTGAAGTGTGGGTAGCGTCGGACATGAAGGGACGGAAGAAATGTGGTGTGGCCTTGCTGTTCCATCAGTGCTTATCCCTCAAGGTGGAGGAGGTTAAGAAAGATACTCTGGGGAGATGGCTTTTCTTGAATGTGTGATTAGAAGGTCACTTATTAACGCTTGCTAATATTTATGCTCCTAATGAAGGCCAGGCTACCTTTTTTGCGCGGCTGAAAACCTTGTTAGCTGATTTTGCGAAAGGCCCTATTATCCTAGGCGGGGATTGTAATGCCCACATGGTACCCCTTTGGGATTCGACGGGTAGCACTGGTAGGGTAGCTGGTGGGCCAAGTAAGGCGTTGCGGAAATTTATGCTGGATTTAGCCTTGCGGGATGTCTGGAGAGATCTACATGAAGGGTAAAAAAGCTACACCTATTACTCGCCAGTTCACCAGGTGCATACCCGCATAGACTACTTCCTATTAGATCAACGCCTGATGGATGAGAGGGTGGAGGCTGGGCACGGGGCATTGACCTGGTCGGACCATGCTCCATGTTGGATTACTCTCCCAGCAGAGCTCTACAATGAGCGCCTTAGGCTTTGGCGACTTCCGGCGACAGTCCGCTGTTCAGGAGCATAGCCGCTTTATTGCCGATTTTTTTGAGCTAAATGACTCAGGGGAGGTTCCCCTCCCCATGGTTTGGGACGCTTTTAAGGCCACAGCTTGGGGTCGTCTAATAGCTGAAGCAGCACGTACTCGGAGGGCTTGGGGCCGGGAGTACTCCAAACTAGTGAGGGACACGTCCCGTCTCCAATTGGAACACGCTCGGACTGGCTCTCGACGGGTCTTGCATCAATGGCAGGTGGCGCGTGCCAACTTAGATGCGTGTCTACAGAGAGAGCTGGACAATAAACGTCGGAAATTAAGGCAAACTTTCTACGAAAAGGGGAATAAGCCAGGACGGTTCCTGGCCTTACGGCTTCGGCAGCAGCATACCACGAGGGTGGTGCATGACATTCGAGATTCTGGGGGACAGAGGAGGGTGGTCTCCCGGGAGATCCGTGAGGTTTTTGCCACTTTCCTGGAACAGTTATACTAAGCTGAGTCTTGTGATCTGGCCCGAGTGCAGGCCTATCTGCGGTCTGTTGCCTCGCCGCGGTTGAATGCTTCGGATAGAGCTCAATTGGATGCTGAACTTACTGTGGAGGAGGTGGACATTGCAATCCGCCGGTTAAAAGCTGGGGGAGCGCCGGTAGTGATGGCTTTCCCGCGGAGTACTACAAAACATTTTGTGCTCAATTAGCCCCAACTTTGGTGGTACTCTTTAATGAGGTTTTGCGGGGGGCGTCGCTGCCCCCTTCTCAGCGCAAGGCCCTTATAGCAATGCTCCCTAAGCCGGGTAAGCCCTTGCAGGAGGCAGCCTCATACCGCCCCATCTCCCTGCTAAACACGGATGTTAAAATATTTGCCTCCGCATTGGCTGCCCGATTGAACCGGGTTCTCCCGGCTTTGGTACATCCTGATCAGGTTGGCTTTGTGCCGGGCCGTCAGGCGGCGGATAATATCAGGCGAATGTTACAGGTTATTCATATTGCTCGGCAGGACTCTCAGCCGACGATTTTGGTTGGAATTGATGCTGAGAAGGCCTTTGACCGTGTTAGTTGGGACTATCTCTGGTGCGTGCTCGACACGATGGGATTTGGTCCTAATTTTATCCGATGGGTTCGTAGCCTATATCAAGACCCTATGGCATGCGTCCGGGTTAACGGGGGTCAGTCGAGGAGTTTCCCCTTGGAAAGGGGCACTCGTCAGGGATGTCCTCTGTCGCCGTTGTTGTTTGCGCTGGTGATGGAACCCTTGGCACAAAGCTTTCGTGAGCATCCGGACATTGTGGGTGTTCGAGTGGGTCCTACTGACTATAGGATTGCTCTCTTCACAGATGATATCATCCTATCATTGGCGAATCCAGCGGCGTCCCTTCCCATTGCCATGCAGCTCTTTGAGGCCTTTTCTCAGGTGTCTGGATTTAAAATTAACTATACTAAATCTGAGATTCTTAATGTTGGCGTTCCGGAGGCAGTCTGCGTGGAATTGAGGGCTACCTATCCCTTCCGTTGGGTGTCCGGAGCTCTTCGCTATTTAGGTGTGAATATGACAGTGGAGCAGGCGGCGCTCTTCAAGGCTAATTATGATCCGCTACTACAGCAGGTTCGGTGTGATCTGGAGTCTTGGGCCAGCTTGACGTTCTCTTGGTTTGGGCGTATAGCGGTGCTTAAGATGGTGGTTGTTCCGAGGTTTTTGTACCTCTTTCAGGTTCTTCCTATACCGCTGTATCGGGGACTATTGGCCGCCTGGCAAGCTATGCTCATGAAGTTTATATGGCGGTTCCGTCGGCCGCGTATAGCCCGTCGAATTCTTTATATGTGCACACGATGTGGGGGTATGGGGGCGCCTAATCTTCATTGGTACTATGCGGCGGTGCAGTGTCGCGCCGGGGTGGAATGGATGAACCCAGAGAGCCCCAAACGTTGGGTACAATTGGAAATGCATATTGCGGGGGGAGCCGGTCTGGGGGATCGGTTGTGGCTTGGTCCCAAGTTGCGAGGTGGTTTGCGTTTAACTAACCCATATATCCTACATACCCTTCGCTGCTGGGACCTATCATTTCGAACTCGGGGGGCGGACTTGACTCCTTTGGCCCCTATAGTGGAGAATGCTATGTTTCCCCCGGGATGTCTGATCCGGTTTTTCAGATGTGGGGGCACAAGGGACTTAGCCGTGTGGGTCAATTGTTTGATGAGGGCCGGTTGCACTCTTTTAGTACGCTGCAAGAGGAATTTGACCTCCCCGACTGTCATGTTTACCATTATGCGCAAGTGGCTCACTGGTTTCAGGGTCGAAATGTTCGATCGCAGGTTGCCCGCGATTTGTCGGATATAGAGCGCTTCTGCGAGGACTGCACTACCACGAAAGGTCTTATAGCTGCTTTGTATGCCCATTTGCAGGCGCAGCAGCCGAGATTAGGCAAGTATAGAGAGCTATGGAATTCTGATTTAAGTATCCATTGGTCTGAGCAGCAATGGGAACAGGTGGAGGGTAGGCTCTGGAAAAATTTGGTGGCGATTAATGCCCGTGAAACTAATTATAAGCTACTATATAGATGGTTTATGACACCTGAGCGGATTGCTCAAGTGTATCCTGGGGCGTCGGATCTGTGCTGGCGGAGCTGTGGACAGAAAGGTACTTTGGCGCATGTCTGGTGGTCTTGTCCTCGCATCCGTACTTTTTGGAGGGGGATTCAGTACCGCTTGAAGCAATTAGTTGGGTTGACCATTCCTTGGGACCCGGGCATTTTCCTTTTTGGTGTAAATGTGCCTGGAGCACGAAGTCCTCAGCTGGCCTTGATTCGACATGGTTTGAACGCGGCTCGGCTAGTTGTGGCTACTGCTTGGAAGCAGGCCTTGTCTCCCCCCTTCTCTGCCTGGTTGGAATGGGTGTGGGATACTTATACAATGGAGCGTGGGGTGGCAGCCGGTAAATCGAGGTTGTCACGTTTTGAGCAAGTGTGGGAAGCTTTTGTCCTACAATATGGTTCTTGATTGTTTGAGCGTTTTGTATATTCCCTGGGGGGGCTAGTCTTGTGCTTGGCTGTGAAGCTGGAGTTCCAGAACTTCCCCCTTTGCTCCATGTGGTTTGGTTAGCTTGTCTGCTCTCCTCACTTTTAGCTAGTACTGAGGCTCGTGGGGGGGGGGAGGGGGGAAGATAGGAGGGGGGCTGGGGGAGCTGGGGGGGTTGGAGGGGGGAAGAGGTGGGTAGAGTGCTTTGGGGGTGTCACCTGCAGACAGAAGGTGTGTCTGGGGGGGAGGAACATGGGGGGGGGGGAAGGAAAAAAAAGGCGTTTGGTTGGATTACTTTCTGATGTTTGCGACTTTCGCATTGTTCCCTTTTGCTATTGTATTATGTATATTGCTTATGAGACTCTTGTTTTCTTTGATGTTTCATTGCTGTCTTTCAATTAAAAAAAAAAATAAATGAAAAGCACATCCTCAAAACCAATGCCAATAATCAAAATTACAATTCTGCTGTTGAGCTCTCATTCTAGCTTATGAAATTTAAGAAATTCAATTCCTTCCTTGTCATCAAAGGAAGCTCATTTCACAGTACTGAGCCCTCAACCACTCTCGTTGCACAGCCCATATTGTGGTACTTCCAGCAGACACTAGGAAGGCCTAGTTGGATTATACCAATGTAGAGAATCAACCAAATAGGAGTGCTAGCCCCAGTGCAGGATCTTAAAATTCAGCATCAGAATTTTACATTTCATATAATTTTGCACCAGCAGCCACGGCAGGTTCACTAACAAAGGCTTAGTACTGTTAGGTATTCCCTTAGGTGTCACTAGGCGGGCAGCAATACTCTCTATTATCTGAAGTTTTTTTACTACTACATTAAGAAAGCCCAAGTAAAGCACATTACAGTAATCAGTGCTGCTGAGTATCTTGAGTGGGCTAGAATGGTGCAGGGTGGAATATGTGCAGAAACGTGTATGTTGACAACATGGAAGTTTATAAAATTACCCTACTACTATTACTACTATGGAGAGATTTTGACATACCTGATAATCCCCTTTCCTTGAATCCTGTTAGACTAGTCCAGATGAGTGGGTTATGTCCACTTGCCAGCAGGTGGAGGCAGACATGAGCAACTTCTAGGGATGTTATCACCTGGTATAGCTTCTAGTACAGCACTGAGAGAAACCAGTATGACACTTCCCAAGCAGTAAGAAAAGCTGAAAAAAACTCAGAAAAAAAACTTAGATAACATCACTAAATACAAATAACTGTGTCTTTAAAAGTGTGATCAACTATTTGGCTCTTTTACTATGAAATAGTGGAGCCAGATCATAAGACTGACTAGGCACAAAGGCACCATGGCAGCCAAAACCTCCCAAACCTGCAGAATAAGTCTCCTAGGCAGTAACATTGCTAAAGCGACCAAAAGGTGGCAGGCTTTCCAACCTGCAAAAGGAGTCTTCCAGGGCAGGTCCTGGACTGGTCTAGCAGGATTCAAGGAAAGGAGATTCACAGGTATGTTAAAATCTCTCCTTTCTTATCATCCTGCTAGACCAGTCCTGATGAGTAGAATGTACCCAAGCAGTAAGAACTCAGGGTGGGGAGAAAGACGACAAATAGGATAGACTACTCTTCCAGAGGAGTCAACTGAATATTCTCCACAAGTGTCCTGGTGATCAATTAAAGCCAGGATTATAAAACTGTCCTCTGAGGACACCCACATGGATTCCCTCCTAAGCACACTTACTAGGCAGAATTTACATTGCCCCCCAGAAGTCTCTAGAGGTGAATAGGACTCAGGGGACCTCTGCCAGCATTTCTCTCAAACTCCCAAGAATGGAGAAGGTCTGATTGTCGAGAGGCATAAGAAATTATGATGAACTCTAGCAGCACCCTCCGCCCATCCACCAGACACAGGGAGGATTCAACAGGGAGGCTTGAAGAGAACACCAATTGTGCATCTATCTGCTTTACCCTCCGTCCCAGAGCCATGAAGTCACTTTTGATACACTTGGAGGGATACCTAGCAGTATCATTTGTGCTGACATAGATAAGTAACATCGGATAATAGTAGACTTGATGAGTCTCAGCAAATTTTCCGTAACATCTCGGATTTTGGCACCTGGCAGACAGCACACCTCTCTGGACATCAAGTCTGATCGGCAGAGGGACGCCTCAGTACTCCTCAGAAAAGCGTCACCAACCACCACTACACTTTGCTTCCTTGTGGTCCCTGATTTCACAACTCTGGGGTGCTTGAGCTCTGGTTCTTCCCTTTTCTGGGATGCTTACACCGTCTCCACTTCCAGGGCTGCATACTGGTTCTTCAATTTGAAGGCTGGAGATGTTGGATTGTTGTTTTTGCAGGCTCTGGTGATTCGTATCCATCTCTTTTCATTCTGTAGCATTCCATCTTCCCTTCTGTTGGAGAGCTTGGATGCTTCAAGCAGCATCTCATCAATGCACTTCTGTCTTGAATGCTTCTCAGCCTCATCACAAGGAAATTCTTTCATCTGTCTTGTGTGGCTCTAGTCACATTGGGGTAAATCCATACTTTTAGGTGAAGAAATGTGGACTGAGACTTCCAAAAATATAATCTAAGACACATGTCCTACTCAAAAATAAAGCTAACCAGCAATGTTGCTCTCTCTTGGACCTCTTGATCAGAGGACTCGAACATTGCGGAGATATCCAAAATCTTATTAACTTCTTGAGACGCAGGCCAAGATCTCAAAGGCAAAAAATATATTCTGTTAACTGGAGGCAAAGCATTTTAATAAGACCTCCACTAAGTACTTGAAAACATCCAACTGGGATCCACCCGAGAAATTTTGAAAGTTCAAACATAGATTTAAATGTCTAACAATATTCTCCATTTGTTCCAGTTTTCAGTAAACACAAAACTTCTCTTGGACACAGCATTCAATACATTTTCACATTTTTAGCTCAATCTCTAAACTGGAAATACCCTCACATCAGGGGCGGCTCAAGGCAATCTGCTACCTGAGGCGAAGAATGAAATGGCGCCCCCACCCCCACCTTTGAGGGGGCGGGGCTTTTTCAGAAATCCAATCAGAGACTAAACCAAACCAAAAAGCCGATTAGATTATATGGAGGAAATGCAAGATGTTTGCACACAGGGCTGTATCGAGCTGCAATCGCACCGTGTGTGACTTGCAGCTCGGGTGTACACCCTCCCTCTCCCCCCATACCTCTGTCCAGTGCTGCCTGCTCTTTCCCTGCTGCTGCCGCCCTATGTTTTTTTCACGGTGGCGCCGGCAGCAGGGAAAGAGCAGGCAGTGCTGGACGGAGGTATGGGGAGAAGGAAGGGGGGCATGCACCCGATCTGAAAGGCGACGGCACTTTAAGCAGATCTGTCCCTCCCTGCTCTGACATTGCGTCAGAGGACGGAGGGACCAGACCTGCTTAAAGTGCTGCAAAAAGGCTTGGGGCGCATTTTGGCTGCCTGCTATTGTCCTGCCAGTGGTGGCAGGGCAACAGCAGACAGCTGAAATGCGCCCCCCAAGCCTTTGCACCCTGTGCGGCTGCACTGCTTGCACAGGGCTAGGTACGGTCCTGTTTGCACACCAAGGAACTAAAAGACAGCAAGAATCAATAGCACAATTTATAAAACTAAATTATAACTCATTTTTATTTTGTTATAAACTGTGTTATGGTTCTTGCTTTTTCTTTTTCAACATATATTTTGCATCCACAGTAGGTGCAGAGAAGAACCAGGACATTCACCCACAGAACTCAATATTAAAAAAAAAAATCTGATTCTGATTTCACTAACAACAACAACAACCACTATTCTCCAGGACCAGGCATATTGTGAACTAATAAAAAACCCTACAACAAAGAGCAAACCTACCATACCATATCAGCACAAACTTCCAAAACTCACATAAGGAGCTCATCCAAAAAAAGCATCACTGTAAATACTACAGAGGGCCCTGGAACATCCATACACCTATTTGAAAAGCTGAATAAGTCAAATTACTACAGTATAGTATAGATCTTTATATACAAACTCCATGTTAACAGAACACCTGACCTCAGTCACACACGCACAATATTGACCCTCACCAAGTACAGAATAAGTAACCACAATCTAAAGTAAAAATAAAAATATGTAGACAAAATTTAAACTGAAACCCCAAGAAGCCAGAGTCCACATGCAGTGCAACATCAGATAAATAAGAGATGCAGTTCCCCAATACTGTGTAAAATATAAAAATAGCACAAAGTCCAATCACTAAAATTAAATAAAATTATTTTTTCTACCTTTGTTGTCTGACCATTTATTCTCTGATCATGCTGGTCCCAATCTGAGGCTTCTGCTTTCCTGTCTTCTCTTAGCTCTCTTTCTGTGGTCTATGGTCCATGGTCCATCTGCCATTTCTTATCCCTTCTTTTGTTTTCTTCACTTCCTTCCATCAGCCCATTTCCAGTTCCAGTAACCCTCCCCAGTATCAGCCCTCTTTCCAGTCCTCCCCTCCCAGTACCTTCCAATGTCAACCACCTTGCATTCCCACGACTGCCACTGGTGTCCATTCCCTTCCAGTCCCCCTCCTTCCCCACTGTCCAGCCTCTTCTAATCCAAATACCATCCCAGGTATCAGCTCAGGTCCACTCTCAGTGTCACCCCCCAGTCAGCTGCCTTCCAGTCGCCCTACTCTCTGTCCATCTCCCTTCCAGTGCCATTTGCATGTCAGCTCCCTTCCAGCCTTCTCCCCATTACCCAGCCACCTACCACTCCCATCCCCAAGTGTCAGCTTCCAGTCCCCCTTCAGTACATCCCAGGTGTCAGCTCCTTTCCAGCCCCCTCTTTCCCTTCCTGCCCCATCCTTCCTCTGGCAGACCCTTTCAGTATCTGCTCCCTTCCAGTCCTATTCTACCATCACCCCGCATCAGCCCATTTGTAGCCCTAGCCCCTAGTTTTCTTCCAGGGCCAACAGCACTCCCCTCCCCTCCCCTATTAGCCCATTTCCTGTCCCAGTCCATTTCCAGTCCTATCCCCTTTATCAGCCCACTCCAGTCCTAGCCCCCCATCTGCCCATTACCAGTCGTAACCCTCCAATAAGTCAATTTTAAGTCCTAGTGCCCCAATCAGCCCATTTCCTGTCCTAGTCCCCCCCTTAGCCCATTACCAGTCCTAGCCCCCCTCCTGATCAGCCCATTTCCAGTTCTACCCCACCATAGCCCATTACCAATCCTAACCCCCCCATCAGCCCAGTTCCAGTCCTAGCTCCCCCCCACCCCAGGGAAATTGAAAAAATAATAAACCTCCGGCGTAAGAAGCAGCTGCCGCTGGTGCTCCGGCAGCGGCAGAATGAGGAGCCTCACGGCTGCCCGCCCCCCCTCCCCCGAGAGCCTTCCGGTTTCCCCTCTTCGCCGGCTCAGTTTTGCAGAGCTGCGGTGAAGGGAGAGTGTTTCCCTTTCGCGCGGCTCTGTTAAAGCTGAGCCCATTGCGCTGATGGGAAACAGGGAAACCTAAATATAAGCATAAATAATATTTCAGTGCCACTGAATAGATACCAAAACTTGTCAGCTGTAGTAGAACATGGCAGAACACGCCATTCTGCTTTTCTGACCACATTGCTTATACTTCAGCAGCAAATTCTATTAGGCATATCCAGTTCATATATATGCCTTGCTCACTACGAGCATGTTTATTAAAGATATATCCTAGTCCCTAGTTGTGTTGTCTCTCTTGATTAGCCTGTAAATTCTGATGAGCAGGGAATGTCCTTTACGGGTCTCTGTATAGCGCTGCGTACACCTTGTAGCACTATACAAATGATAAAGTAAGTAGTAGTAGTTGTAGGTTCTCATGCGTCACAATAACTTTGGTTTCCATAGTGTTTTTAATGCATATGCATGGATAGATTTGCATATGCACTGCCTAAACAGTATATAAATCTATCTCATGCATAATCATTACGGATTTCCTGAAAATGCATCTTGTTTGTGACCCTCAAGGACTGGAGGTTTCCCACTCTGGTTTTAAGGTTTAATTTATACTTTTACATGCAGCATCTGTCCCCTGTATGTTTTATAAACAGGAATTCTCATTTTAGTTTTTAAATAATAAGCACAAAGTAAAACAGGTGTTGACTGGATAAATACCTGAAAAATACCACTTCCCCTAATACACTCTCACCTTTACCCTTGTCTGTCTTGGATCCTCCACCATACTTTACTGCCATTTCTGTGCTGACGACTTCCCAGCTGCCTAATTGTATGGAAAAGGTCCCCAACAATAGTACTTCCACTGCAAAAACTCAAACAGCAATTCTTTTTGCACCATCAAAGATACCTAATCAGATGGAAAATAAACACTTATTTTTTTATATTTCATAACCACCTTAGAAGTCCTAGTTATAAAAAAAAAAGCTAAACTGTGTAAATCTGAACAAACAGTTTGACTTTTTGTTGCTTGCAAATCCTCTACTCATGTCTGAGAAACACTGGCTATATCTGGCCTTTATAAAACAGGGCACTGGTCTGTGTATTCTGTCAGCTTAGGTCCACATTGGACTTGTTTACTTTCAGGAAATTGATTAAGACGCACCTGTTCATAGAACATTTCAGTGCAGATGAACCAATGCAAGACCTCTTCTCCAAATAACACTGATCACAGCACTAACACGTTGCTGATTCCCTTCTCCCTCTTATCCCTCTGACTACAGCTATATTAATATACCTAGCATAAAGCCAGCGGCTGTACACCAGCAGATGCTTCACTGAAACATGGGTATACTCACCTCTGTAAAGAAATTCTCTGGTACTTATTGTTCATAATTGTAAATACGTTATACAGTTATATGGCAATATCCTCATTGATTTGTATCATTATATGTATCGTTTAATTAGTTATCTGTAAACTGCTTTGATTTTACTGAAAGGTGGTATATAAAATCCTTAAATAAATAAATAAATAAAATAAATATTGCATACAGAATTTTGTTATGCCTTGGTTATACCTGCAGTGTTGTCATGATCCTGCAGGTGGCAGTAGACTTTCATTGCCAGCACAATCCCTCTTTACAGTCACCACCACCCATCAAGAATTAATGAATTGGAGGAGTCTCTTTTCCATAGTCTGCAGTAGGGGGAGATGTATTCCAGCTTAATTTGTTTTGTTTATTTTTATTTTTTAAATGGATTATATCTGCATGTCTTTTAAGAAAAACTGCCTACTGGCATTCAAAATACATCATCGCTCTGGACTATCAGTCCGCGCTGGCAGGTATTAAATTTGTCTTTCCAGTTAAAAATACCTCTCTTTCTCCCCCCACCCTTCTTTTCACATCTTTGGCTCTCGCTTTGCTGACCTTTTATCTCAGCAGGGGTCCAGACTAGAAAGAAGCTCTGGAAATTCAGAGTGTTTTTCATTAGCTGTATAAAGCCAGAGTGGCAGGCTACATTCTCTTCTTCTTCTATATATCTGCAGTAACACCTGCTGCTTGGGTTTTTCTTAATTTATGTTTCATGAGGCACAAAGGCTCTGGAAAAAAAGGGCAAAATCCATAGTTACGTGTGATTTGGTTTTAATTATTTCTGCTTATGATCGGCTGAACACAGGCGACAGAGAAGCTATTGCTGCAACCAAGTGGACATTGTTCCCCTTTTGCCCACTATGCTGCAGACATTTCACATTTTAGGGCCCTGGTCCATTGTAGGGTTCCTTTTTGACCATCTTGCTCCATTGGCAAAAATCTCTAGGAGTTTCTTAGGCTGATTCAGACCTTGTTTTCTACCTTCATGTACCTCAGCACAATGCTTTTTTTTCTAGAAAAAACGCGATAGTACTCATATGCAGAAACAAGCTTAATGTGTGGGATCGCAATAGACATCCTCTGCCCCCCCACCCCCGCAACAGACCAAAGATTCAATGAAAAGACAAAATTGTAAATATTATGGCAGTCCAAGGAACAGATCTCTTATTGGGAAAAGGAGACATGCTGGGATGCTACAAATCCCTACACACTTACACAGAAACTATATTCTTGCAAAATACCTCATGTTGGTCACACATAAAATAAATGAGCACAAATTTACAAGTAGAAATGTGAACACAAAAACTGTACTGGAAACCCTAGGAAGCTGGACTCTGCTTGTAGCACCACACCAGAGAAATAGAATCAGAAATGCATTTCTTCCTGTAGCATGCAAAATACAAAGCTGCCGGAGATGCTCTACAATACATTCAGATTCCCAGAGCCGTCTCTCATGCATATTCATTGTGGTTATCCTGAAAACCTGACTGGCTAGGTGTGTCTTGAGGACTGGGTTGAGAAACCCCTGCACTAAACCAAAAGGAGAAAGTTTTTATTTTACCTTTGTCTGGACAGCGCAGTGCATCTAGCCCGTGCCTCCCATATTTTGCAGGGGCTCAGTGCTGGCTGCAGCATGCACCTCCTCACTGTCCCTTGGGTAGGCTCAGACCTGCGATCTTCTCCCAGGGGCCTGCAGAGATCGGCTAAAGCAGTGCATGCTTATTCATTGTGGATATCCTGAAAACCTGACTGGCCTGGGAGTTCCAGAGGACTGGGTTGAGAACCACTGGGCTAAAGGCACTGCTTCTTCCATGGGTGAAACTCTGTGTGTATGTATGGATTGTACAGGGCCTGGGCTCTTTCATTTATACGTGTGGACCATGGGCTAGTTTTAATAGGCAATGGAAAATGTGCAAGTATTCAGTACAGGGAGACAGCGCTGCCTGTACACAAAGGAAAGGCAGGCACATTCAGTTTCGTTGAGTAATTTGTCCTTTTTCTGATACACAGAACTTTTATAAATGGGGGATATGCACGATTAGGAAAGGTTTGAGTAGTTAAGAGGTTTTTGTCTTTTTAAAAATAATTTTTCATTTTGTATGCATTTGCTGGCAAAGCTTGATAATGAATGCAGGCTATTGATCTTGTGCAACTGATATGTTTCATAAATAGTGTGGGATAAGATTTGTTATTTCAGTTCAGTACTTAACACCAAGTACTACTGTATCTGCTTCAGTTGATAACCGTATTTACACAATGCTAGGTTCTATATTAGGAATCGCGACCCAGGAAAAGGACCTCGGAGACATTGTGAACCATACATTGCAAGCCTCAGATCAGGGGCAGTCGACAAACCTCAAAGAGAATATCAGAAATCATTTATAAAAGAATAAAGCAGAGAATATCATTCGCCTCTGTGTAGATTCCTGACACCACCTTGAGTATTCATTTTTATTTGACATGCTTCCTTTACCGTGTGCTGTTCGGGTGACCCCATCACAAAAAAGGTATTACAGAACTAGAAAAGGTAGAGAGAAAGCCAAGAAACTGATAAAAGGGATAGGCATAACTTCCTTATTGGGAAAGGCTAAACATTTAGGCTGGTTCGGCTTGGAGAAGAGAGAGTTGAGAGGAGATGTGACAGGCAATGAGGTGGGCAAAAGGGATTTTGATTTCTTAGCAATTAGGCAACATTCCGGGGAAGGATGAGCCTATTCCAAAAGGACGCCCTTCCCGTTAGTTAGGATGGAACAAGGCAGCTGGTGCTAACATTTAGAAAGAAGATAGAGCCAGGGCCAGCGCTACCATTAAGCAAACTAGGCAGCGCTTTATGAAGATATTATAACACCTCTGTATTGCTCCATGGTGTATCCTTCTCTACTCCTACCATGCTTTCAGTTGCTGTATCCCAAGGATCTGTCTTGTGTCCACTCTACCCAGTTCCTTGGTGCGCTCATCTCTTCCTATGGCTTTCAGTACCATCTTTATGCTGAGGACTCTCAGATCTACCTCTCTACACCTGAAATCTCTCTGGCAATTCAGGCCCGGATCTCTGCCTGACTATCTGACATTGCTGCCTAGATGTCACACTGCCATTTGAAATTGAAATGGCCAAAACAGAGTTTCTTATTTTTCCCCCTAAACTCACATCCCCCTTCCTCCTTTCTCAGTCTTTGTGGATAACACTTTACTACTCCCTGTTTCCTCAGCTCACAACCTCAAGGTCATTTTTGACCCCTCCATCTCCTTCTCCACATACATCCAACTGATAGTTACATAGAAACATAGAAACATGAGGACAGAAAAAGACCACATGGCCTATCTAGTCTGTCCTTCCATAACAACCACTACAACAGTCCCCTTTTTCCCTTTAGAGATCCTCTGTGTTTGTCCCATGCTTTTTTGAATTCAGTTACTGTCCTCATCTCTACCACCTCCACTGGGAGACTATTCCATGGATCCACTACTCTTTCCGTAAAGAAATATTTCCGCAAATCACTCCTGAATCTATCTCCCTTCACCCTCATCCCATGTCCCCTCGTAGCAGAACTTGCTGTTAATAGAAAGAGGCTCTCCCCCTGAACATTTATGCCATGGAGGTATTTAAACATCTCAATCATATCACCTCTCTCCCGCCTTTCCTCTAAGGTGTACATATTAAGATCCTTCAGTCTGTCCTCATATGCTTTATAATGAAGACCACTAATCATTTTAGTAGCCACCCTCTGCACCGACTCCATCCTGTTCACATCCTTTTGAAGGTGCGGTCTCCAGAATTGCACGCTATACTCCAAATGAGGTCACACCAAAGACTTATACAGAGGCATTATCACCTCCTTTTTTCTGCTAGCCATTCCTCTCTGTATGCACCCAAGCATCCTTCTAGCTTTTGCTGTTGCCTTTTCTACCTGTTTAGCTACTTTAAGATCATCAGACACAAATACGCCCAGGTCCTGCTCTTCTTTAGTGGACAAAAGTACTTCACCCTCTATCTATACTATATTGCTCCCTTGGATTGCAGCAGCCCAAATGCATGACCTTACATTTTTAACATTAAACCTGTCGTTTCTTTCTCTATAACATCAGCAAAATTCACCCATTCCTTTCTGAACACACTACTAAGACACTTATGCATTGTTTAGTCACCTCCCATCTAGACTATTGCAACCTGCTCCTGCTGGTCTCCCTCTGAATCATCTCTCTCCCTTCAACCTCTTCAAAACTCAACTGCGTGGCTAATCTTCCACCAGCTTGATATGCTCATATAACTCCTCAAGTCTCTTCACTGGCTCCCTATCCATTTCCATATCCAGTTCATACCTTTCCTCTCTTATCTCTCCCTACACCCCCCTCAGGAACTCCGCTGTCCTGGCAGATTCCTTCTATCTTTGCCTTTTCCTGCCACTGCCAATTCAAGACTTCTATCTTTCCACTTTGCTGCTCCTTATGCCTGGAACAAACTACCTGAGTTAGAATGTCGGGCTCTATCTCTGGTCCTGTTCAAATCCAGACTGAAAACTCACCTCTTCGAGGCTGCTTTGGGATCCTGATCTGCTTCATCTCCTGTGTGTTTCCTTACCATTCCCCTAGATGTAGCCTTGTCCTCAGCTGTTGTATTGTCTATCTTGACTAGATTGTAAGCTCTGATGAGCAGGGACTGTCTTTTACATGTGTCTATACAGCTCTGTGTACGCCTTGTAGTGCTAGACAAATGATCAGTAGTAGTATCAGCAGCAAACTGAACCCTGAATGTTGTATACAGTTCTGATCACCATAACTTAAAAAGGATTAGAAAAGGTGCAGAAAAGAGCAACAAAAATGGTAAAGGGGATGGAAAAATATTCCTATGAGGAAAAGCTTAAAAGGTTAGAGCTCTTCAACATGGAAAAGAAATTGCTGAGGGGAGATATAATAGAGATCTACAAAATAACGAATGGAGTGGAGTGGGTAAACATAGACCGATTGTTTACTCCTTCAAAAAGTAGGAAGACTAGAGGACACACCATGAAGCTACAATGCAGCACATTTAAGACTACTTGGTTATGCATTGAGTGAAAAAATATTTTCTCCAAACTCTGGAATTCATTACCAGAGGATGTAGCAAAAGCTGTTAGTGTAGCTGGTTAAAAAAGAGTTTGTGGAGGAAAAGTCCATAAACCATTATTAAAGAGGACCTGGGAAATCCACTGCTTACCCTGGGACAAACAGCTATGGAATCTTTTTACCTTTTGTCAATCCAGGTTCTTGTGACCTGGATTGACTATGGTTGGAAACAAGATACTGGGCTTGATGTGACCCCGTAATGGCATATCTTATGTTCTTAAGTCCTAGAAGCCATTTTCCTGTCTCCAGAGGACAGGGCTTTCCAAACCTATCTCGAGAACCCTACAGTCAGATAGGTTTTCAGGAGATCCACAATGAATCAGTAAAAAGTACCTGTTAGTATACATGTAAACCGCTCTGATGCGTAAGTAAAGGGCGGTATATCAAATGCCTAAACCATAACCATAACCATAACCATATGCAAATTATTGTATGCATATTCATTGTGGAGCTCCTGAAAACCTAACTAACTATGGGGTCCCTGGGACAGGTTTGCGAAAAGGACCTATTTACCAAAGGAGATCAATATTCAATAAAACATCTGGAAAATAATTTGAAAGTTCTAATCTACATGTTTCAAATTATTCCTATATTCAGCGGCACTATTCATGTGGAGGCCGATTCAGAGCCCAGCACTTCTGGGCCTCTGAACGTACAGAAAATGGACAGAGCACATTTGTACCCGATTCTACAACCACGGCAGCTATATGTTTCCACGATTGCAGAATTAGGCACTTAGACAGCCTGGACTGCACAGCATGGTGCCCGTCTCCACTGCTCCGTGCTCCTGCTGGGGGTACCAGTGCCATGGCACTGGGATGCCAAGCAGGAGCAGGCAATGCCCGACAGTGGAATTGCTCTCATTTTCCTGCTGCCCAACCCTTGGTGGGGGCAGCCAAGGCCAGGATCGGGCAGCGGGGGCTCACCTACAGCTGCTCCGTGTCTGGAGGGGGGGGGGGGTTCTGCATGCCCCAATTGCTGCCGCTTTTGAGAATTAATCCAAGGTGGAATAAGTCCGACATCTATTCTGTCTCCACAGGACATACAGAGGCCTGCCCTGAATAGCCTATGTACATCCGGGTTGCAGGCCACGCCCCCACTCTGCCCTCGCTCCGCCCAGACGCCTCCCCCTCCTGCCCAGTTCTCCCTGCACAATGGTCCTGTACGTGCGGGCGGGTGATTGGGGCTGAATACAGTCCCAGTCCTGAATGGCCCCCATAGCTAATATACATGTATAAATTATACGTATTGTCGCGGGCCCTCTTGGTGCACCTACCGGTGAGCTTTGTTATTGCACTAGACCAGGGCCGGCCCGTCCATTGAGCAAGAATGTTTTTTGCACAGGGTCCCGCGTTTCAGGGGGCCCTGCGCAAAAAACATTCTTCAGCATCCCAAGTTTAAAAAAAAAACAACAAACTGGCTGCTTCTGCCGCGGCAGCATCAAGAGCTCTGCCGCGGCAGCATTAAGAGCTCTGCCGCGGCAGCATCAAGAGCTCTGCCGCGGGGCCCCTCCCTGCCCGGCAGAGCCTCCCTGCATCATCAGCTTTCTTCAAGTCCCAAAACGTGGGCTTCTTTCAGAGCTGCGAGAGTTTCTTTTCTCACGGCTCTGTTAATCCCGCCGGGGCTGATGGGATTTCCCTTGATGGGATTTCCTCTTGATGCTGCCGCGGCAGAGCTCTTGCAGCTACCGCGGCAGAGCTCTTGCTGCTGCCGCGGCAGAGCTCTTGATGCTGCCGCGGCAGAAGCAGCCGGTTTGGGGTTTTTTTTTGTTTTAATTTGGGATGATAGGGGGGAAGGGAGTTTAGGACTGGTAATGGGCTATGGGAGGGGGGAGGCTAAACTGGAAGTGGGCTGATGGGGGGGGGGTGGTTAGGACTGGTAATGGGCCATGGGGGGGGTGGTGGTTAGGACTGGTAAAGGGCCATGGGGGGGGGGGGGGGTGGTTAGAACTGGTAATGGGCCATGGGGGGGGGGGAGGCTAAGACTGGAAGTGGGCTGATGGGGGGGTTAGGACTGGTAATTGGCTATGGAGGGGGGGCTAAGACTGGAAATAGGCTGATGGGGGGGGAAAGGACTGTAAATAGGGTGATGGGGGGTTAGGACAGGTAATGGGCTATGGGGGGGCTAAGACGGGAAATGGGCTGATGGGGGGTAGGACTGGTAATTGGCTATGGGGGGGGGCTAAGACTGGAAATAGGCTGATGGGGGGGCTAGGACTGGAAATAGGGTGATGGGGGTTAGGACATAATGGGCTGATGGGGGGTTAGGACTAGTAATGGGCTATGAGGAGGCTAGGACTGGAAATGGGCTGAGTGGAAGGAGGGCTTGAACTGCAAATAGCTGATGGGGACGGGGGCTTGGAATGGAAATGGGTTGTGAGGGGGAGGGAGCTAGGACTGGAAATGGGTGAGTGGGGGGGCTAGGACAGGAAATGGGCTGATGGAGGGGCTAGAATAGGACTGGAAATTGGCTGTTGGGGGGGTGCTAAGATTGGAAATGGGCTGTGGTGGGGGTTTGGATTGAAATGGACTCATGAAGGGGCTAGAACTGGAAGTAGGCTCATGGGGGGCTTGGATTGGAAATGGGCTGAGTGGAGGGGAGCTAGGATTTGACATGGGCTGTTGGTGGGGCTAGGAAAGGACTAGAAATGGGCTCATGGGGGGCTGGGATTGGAAATGAGCTGATGGAGGGACTCAGATGGGAATGCAAATAGATGGGGGAGCTAGGACTGGAAATGGGCTTATGGGAGGCTAGGACTGGAAATGGGCTGATGCGGGGACTAGAAGGGAGCGGATGCTGGGTGGGACTGGAACTAGAATGGAGCTGATGTTGGGGGAGGATTAGAATGGGATGGAGCTGGGAGAGTGAAATGGAGAGGGAAAAAATATTTTGTGTGGGAGGGAAGACAAATCTACAATTGTCCGGATATTGGGAGAGTAAGTGGGGATTGAGGATGGAGGGATAAAATTTGAGTGGATGAAATAGGAATGAGGAAAGAGCAAAAGGAGAAAGATTAGTATGTTAAAGCAGATGTAGAGAGAGAATGGAAAAAAACTAGAAGAGAGAAGAAAAGACAAATGGACAGCAGACGATGAAGAGTTAGCGGAAGACACGAAGAAACCAGAAGAAAGTGGCTGGAGCAATTGCAGCTGAAAAAAAATGTACAAAAGGTAGAAAAATATCTCTTTATTTTGAATTTATTAATTGGAATATGTCAGCTCTGGGAAATGTGCATCATTAACGTCTGCGCTTTGTTTAGTACAAGAGCAAATTAATGTATAGTTTTATTTCTACAGTGTTGTACATTCCAAGTTTGGCTTTTGGGATTCCCAGTTTAATTATTGTCTTCCTGTTTCTAAATTGTGATTCCTTGTTTGGTGATGGTCTATGTTCTGCATGTGTAACTGAGCTGAGGTATTCTGTTTATGTAATTCCTATTTGACATTGCCACTTGTTCTCTTTCCCCAGTAGGTCATGTATTGTTGTTCTCTGAAATGTATTGGTTTAATATTTGCAGCGTTTCCTTTTGATAGTTAGGGTATGGTGCTTTATGAGTCCTGGTAGTGCTGTTAGGATACGGCGGGTTTGCTATGGGTTCTAAATGGGCAGTGTTTGTAGTAGTTCCTAATGTGTCTGGCGGTTGGCACTGGATTATAGTAATGTAGAAGTCTTTTAGCCTTTCTTTATTCATACACTCATTAAGAGGCATGTTTACTAAAAGTTCGTGTATGGTAACATTATGCAAATATTTATGCAAATGAGGCCCCTTATGCAAATGAGGCCCCGCACCGAGTCTCCGCACATGGCCCCGCACCCCCCTTGGGCCGCCCCTGCACTAGACCCCTGTGTAACTGGCCTCCTGGTAGTTGTAGCTGCTGCCAGATTACACCAAAAATAGTTGTGGACAACCGAATAAGGTAAATAGGGCTTTATTTCCCTTCCCAAATAGAATATTCAAATATTTACAGCAACACAAACAAAAACCCTTCTTGGGTGAAACAGAAAGCAAAAATGGAACACAAAATAGCTTTCTTTCAGCAACAGAAAAGTATTTTAAACACGGGCTTGTAGCCACTGAGAATAAGGCCTTGCTTTGCCTTGGCAGGCTGCTTATTCCTTTTTATCTGAGAGATATTATATCATCTGCTACAGAAAGACTACAGTCCATTTCTATAATATCTTCATTCATAGGTAAGTCACATTACATTGGCTCCACATCAGGAATCAATCCCTCTGCACTCTCCCTCTGTGTGGGCTCAGCAAACAGCCCGTCCTGGCTGTGACGTCGTTCTCTTTTGCTAGAGGAAAACTGTTGGTAATTACCACAATCTCTCTTGCTGTGGTAATAGGAGCCTCCCCTCTGCTGACCTCTGTGAAGCAGGTTAAGGAATTGCTCTGCCCCCCTATTAGGTAGAATTGGCCTTGCTCTGAGCTCTGCTTTAGGTAGGAACTGAGAACCAGCTGGAACTCCTGATGGCAGCCCTTGGGAAACTCTAGGTCTCACGTACCTTGCAGAGTGTGTCCCTTCTTCAGGTAAAAAGCCTTTACCTTGCTTATAAAAAGGGTACAGGAATATCTCTGCTCCCCTTCTTGCACTGGGATTAAACTTCCTGGCTTGTACCTTTTCTTTCTTATCTCTGCTCCACGCTGGGCTGTTACATTTACTTTCCTTAGCTGTGTCACGCTGTCTGTACCTTTCATTCAAGCACTCTTCAGACTCACACAGACGTCCATTCAAGCTTCCAATGGGGTACTCTGACACGCTCTCTCCACAGCTCCTCTCGTCCTCCTCCTGTAACCAGTTCCTTCTCTGGGTTTCTCTCCAGTTCCTATCTTGGCTCCTGGTTTGTGCCTTTGTCCTGCACTTAAACCTTTCAGCCTTGCTCTCCGTCTTGCTCTCTGTCTTGCTCTGCTTAACTGTTTGTGAGTTAGGTTTATTTAGGTAATTCCTAGCTGCACCACTCCCTAGCTGATTAGAGTCAGGTGAAAATCCCCTGGCTTCCCTATTGGCTGAGGGTGTCTTCCAAGCTCGTGACCTCACTTGCTTACATTGCCCCTGGCAACTTTCCACCATGTGCTTTCTCAGCACGTCATTATTTCCCTGAGCTGCACTATCTTCTGTCTCCATAGGGGTCACTAATGAGTCAGCACTGTGACAGTATATGTAGCAGGTACTGTTTCATGATGTGACCGCACCTTGAATATTGTGTGCAGTTCTTAAAAAGAATAGAGCATTATTAGAAAAGGTACAAAGAAGAGCCACCAAAATGGTAAAGGGGATGGAAGGATACCCCTATGAAGAGAGGCTAAAAAGGTTAGGGCTCTTTAATCTGGAAAAGAGACAGCTGAGGGGAGATATGATAGAGGTCTATAAATAAATGAATGAAGTGGAACGGGTAAACATAGTTCAATTGTTTATGCCATCAAAATATAGAAAGACTAGGGGACATGCAATGAAGCTGCAGTGTAACCTATTTAAGACTAATAAGAGAAAATATTTTTTCACTCGGGTCTGCGACTAAAAAGCTGTTTGATTATTTTCATCTAATTTCCATGTATTTTGGTGTGCTGAAAACAAATAAAATATTGAAAAACTCCTAGACGTAATGATTTACCACAACATGCAAAATTGTCTTCAAATTTATCAAAAATTTTCAAATTACTATTAATTAATTCAAATTACTATTAATTAATTCACATAAGTGCATTTAAGATATAAAATGCCAAAAAAACTTTAAAGGGGTTGTCCGAGTTATGTAAAAAAAAATATAGCACTGTAAATCTGATGGTCAGCAATATATACATAAGCTAAGCAAGTTTTAAGTCCGTGCTTCTAATGGTAGAAGGGGTTAATCTTTCCTGAAGAATCCAGTGGGAGGGAGACACAGGGCAGATAGCAGCAGCTCCGGTCAGTGCAGGGGGGCGTGGCCAGCACTGTGATGTCTCGTGTACAGACACAGAGCTGCTCTCTCCTGCATGCCACACTTGTGCACGAATCATCATCAGGTTCTTGGTTCTAGGCTGTTCACACTTTTTCATCGCAATTCGTGTTAGCTCGTCATTCTTCATCCGTTATGTTATGGCTCCGCGAAAGTGTATTAATTTGCCAGACAGTTTCTGTTTCATCTGTGGTGAATATACAGTGTTAAGCAACAGCAGAATATTACAGACTTTGTGAAAAAAGTATACTTTGCATACTTTGGATTAAAAATTGGAGATCAAGATAAAGTCTGGGTGCCTCATAAAGTGTGCAAACGGTGTGTTGAGGACTTCCAAAACTGTTTCAAGGGTAAGAAAAAATCTTTCCGTTATGGAATTCCTATGGTATGGCGAGAGCAAAAGAACCATAGTGACGACTGTTACTTTTGTTCATGCGATGTGAAAGAGTTTAATTCCAAATGGAAGAATTCCATTTCATACCCCAATCTTCACTCGGCAATTAGTCCCATCCCCCATGGCACAGATATACCATTACCCAAGCCCCCTGCTACCTTGGAAGAGATACCTAGCTCCGATGAAGGTGAAGTCATACCTGAACCAGATGACGAATCAAGTTCTGACTTTGAAGATGATACAAGACCAAAATTGTTTTCTCAGGAGGAGATGAATGATTTGGTAAGAGACTTGAATGTTCCCAAAGATGCCACTGAGTTACTCAGATCAAGGCTGAAAAGCAGGAATTTATTGTTGCCAGGAGTGTCATCTTCATGGTTCAGACATTGTGAAAAGGAGTTTGTTCCTTACTTCGCCCAGGAAGACAAGTTGGTTTATTGCATCAATGTCGAAGGTCTGATGGGTCAATTTAAAATCCAATATGATTCAGAGCAATGGCGTCTTTTTATAGATTCTTCAAAAAGAAGTCTCAAAGCAGTTTTACTCCACAACGGTTTTTACGCTTCCATACCTGTAGGTCATTCCGTACACTTGAAGGAAACCTACGAGAACTTGGAATTGGTTCTTTGTAAACTTAAATATGAAGACCATGGTTGGCAAGTGTGTGGGGACTTGAAAGTCTTGTGCATGCTGCTCGGGCAACAAGCTGGGTATACCAAATATCCTTGTTTTCTGTGTCTATGGGACAGTCGAGACCAACAAAATCACTGGACCAAGAAGAGTTGGCAGCCGAGGGTGCTAATAGTCGGTGAAAAAAATGTCCTCCGAGAAACTTTGGTACCTTCCCATAAAGTTCTACTACCACCTCTCCACATAAAATTGGGATTGATGAAGCAATTCGTAAAATCACTTCCAAGAGATGGAGAATGCTTCAAATACTTGGTCACCAAGTTTCCAGGCCTGTCGGAGGCAAAATTGAAGGAAGGTGTGTTCGTCGGACCAGACATTAGAAGGCTTATAGTTGATCAAGAGTTTGTCAATACCATGACGGATCCTCAAAAAGAAGGGTGGATTGCATTTAAAGAAGTCGTACAGAAATTTTTAGGCAATAACAAAGATCCTCACTACAAAAAGATCGTCGGAGGAATGCTGAAAGCATTTCAAGCTTTAGGTTGCCTGATGAGTTTGAAAGTGCATTTCCTCCAGTCCCACCTTGACTACTTTCCTGAAAATTTGGGAGCTGTGAGTGAGGAACAAGGTGAACGATTCCACCAAGACATTAAAGAGATGGAAAGGAGATACCAGGGAAAATGGAGCATTACAATGATGGCAGACTACTGTTGGATGCTTCAGAGAGACATTCCAGATACTACTCACAAGCGTAAATGCACCAAGAGGAGCCTCACAAGGAAGAAGAATCAAGTTTAGTGTATGTAGGTGAGCTCATTTCAGTTCAAAAAAGGATTTTCATGAAAATATTGTAATATAACTTTAATTTATTTTGAGGTATTGTCTTATTTAACATAGTTACCTAAATTGTCAGGAAACGTGATGTCCTATGACAAAATGGAGGTCATTTTCAGATTCATCGCACCAAAAAACATAAAGATTACGTGGAATAACCAAAACAGCTCTCGAAAAAATTTTTTTTGCAGACCTGTGTTAATGAATGAAGTGGAACGGGTAAACATCGATCAATTGTTTATGTCATCAAAATATAGAAAGACTAGGGGACATGCAATGAAGCTGCAGTGTAACCTACTTAAGACTAATAAGAGAAAATATTTTTTCACTCAACGTGTAATCAAACTCTGGAATTCGTTACCGGAGGATGTAGTAAAAGCTGTTAGCGTAGCTGGGTTTAAAAAAAGGTTTGGACAAATTCTTGGAGGAAAGGTCCATAAACCATTATTAAAGGGAACCTGGGATATCCACTGCTTGCCCCAATACAAGCATTGTGGAACCTGTGTCTTTTGGAGAAACTGTTAGGTACTTGTGACCTAGATTGACTACTGTTGGAAACAGGATACTGGGCTTGATGGACCTTGGTCTGACCCAGTATGGCATATCTTATGTTCTTATATCTGGAGATTGGGGCTTATATGTAATAAGTTATACATTTGGCTCAGATGATCCAAGTTGAACCAGATTTTCTCACATCTGAGTCAAGCGTATAATCTATACTTATAGAGGCAGAAAAGGTAGTTACTTACCTGTAGCAGATATTCTCTGTGGCTAGCAGAAATAAGTCCTCACGTATGGGGGATGTCTCCGATTGAGCCCTGCATGGGAACACTCCCCAGCTCCTATTGGAAGCTTTTGGGAGGCTATACTGTGCCTGTGCGCCTCCTTCCTGTCTGCCGTGGCAGCATCATACTGTAGCAGAAGACAACTCCACGGGGATGTTTGAGAGCTCTGAGGACTTATTTCTGCTGTCCATGGAAAACACCTGCTACAGGTCCGTGGACAAGCAGGAATGAGTTCTCACGTATGGTACTCCCAAGCTTCAGGCTACCGAAAACAGAGGAAATCACCTTGAAGCCCAACAGGGGCAAAACTCAACTGTGGAATGGCGGGAGGTCATAACAACTCAAAATTAACTATGTACAATAGCAGTGATTCTCTCTTCCCTTTATTTTTTTTTGGTAGCCTGGACAGAACAGAATGGGCCAAGGGGGTATGGAGTTAGATGCTAATCCCCAAACAGATTCCAGAGTACAGATCGGCCAAAATTACTGTTGCATTGGGAATTCTATCTAGACAGTAGTGGGATGTGAATGTGTGGACTGAAGACTACATTGCAGCCCTGCAGATTCTTTCATGGAGACCAAACGCAAATTGGCCACTGACGCAGCCATGGCTGTGACACTGTGAGCTGTGACATGATCATCAAGGCTCAAGCCTGCCTGGGCATAAGCAAAAGAGATGCAGTCTGCCAGCCAAATTGAGAGTGTTTGGAAACAGCAGTTTACTGAGGTCAAAAGAAACAAAAAGCTGGATGGACTTTCTAAGGGCTTTAGTCCACCCCAAGTAGAAGACTAAGGCTTGCTTGTAGTCCAACACGTGCAATGCAGCTTCCCCTTTGTGGGCATGAGGCCTTGGGAAAAATGCTGGCAGAACAACTGATTGATGAAGATGGAAATCCGAAACCACCTTCGGAAGGAATCTAGAATGAGTACAGAAGACCACTCTATTATGGTGTAATTTGGTATAAGGTGGATGAACAGCCTGAAGCTCACTCACGCTGCATGCTGAGGTGACCTCCACCAGAAACAAGACTTTCCTGGTCAAGAATTTCAGTGGGCAGGAATTGAGCAGCTTAAAAGGGAGCTTTCATGAGCTGCACAAGAACCACATTGAGGTCCCAAGACACTGAAGAGAGTTTGTAGGGAGGCTTCAAGAGAAGCAATCCCCATATAAAGTGAACAACTAAAGGCTGTACTGATATGGACTTTCCCTCCATACCTCAATGATATGCTCCAATTGCACTGAGGTGAACCCTGACAGAATTGGACTTAAGTCCAGACTCAGAGAAGTGCAGAAGATACTCAAGTATTTTTTGTGTGGGACAGATGAAAGGATCTAGGGCCTGGCCCTCTCACCAGACAGCAAACCTCCTCCATTTACAGAAATAAGTCTTCTTCATTGAGGCCCTCCTGGAGGCCAAAAGGTCAGTGGTTATATTGTTGGGAAAGTTGAGTTCAGACAACCATAGCCTCTCAATTTCCATGCCATGAGGACCAAGGCTTGGATGTTGGGATGTAGCATCGTCCCTTGTCTTGTGAAATTAGATCTGGAGCATGGCCTAGCCAGAGTGGTTCCTGACTGGAGAGTTGTAGCAGAAGATGAAACCATTGCTGTCTGGGCCAGTAGAGTGCGATAAGAATCATCGAGCGTCTGTCCAATTTGAGCTTCAGGAGAGTCTTTGCGATGAAAGGGATTGGTGGAAAAGCATACAGAAGACCCTCCCCCCAGTGCAGGAGGAAAGCATCTGAGGCTAGTCTGCTGTGTGATCTTACTCTGGAGCAGAACTGATCTACCTGGGCATTCTGTGGAGTGGTGAAAAGATCTATCGAAGAGTGTCCCAATTTTGAAAGATATGGGCCGCCACCTCCCTGTCCACTGTCCATTCGTGTGGTTGGAGGACTTGATTCATTCTGTCTGCCAGAGTGTTTTGATCACCTGGCAACTATGTGGCTCTCACCTCCATTCCATGAGCAATGGCGAACTTCCACAACCTGACTGCTTCCCAACACAGGAGATATGAGCCGGTTCCTCTCTGCTTGTTGATGTAAAACAGTATACATTATGACCTTCCCACTCAGGCTAAAGTGATGCTTTCCGTACCTTTCTATCAGATCATGGTTTGCAACAGCATGTAACCTGTCCCACTCACGTAGCTGGCCATATCTTAGATCTCATTATCACATCTCAGGATGTGACATCCGCTCTGTCTCATATCCAAACATACCTTTGACTGACCACACTTTTCTGTTTGACTTGGCTAAGCCAGCCCTTAAATCTAACTCTTACTCCAGATGCCTACTAACTTCATGTGATGGGTCTTTTAGACTGTATCGTCATATTACCCAGGAAACAAAGTCGCCAACCCTTTAGATGTTGCGAACTTCCACTGGAATCCCAGGCCATTGCTTGGTTTGACACTCTTATTAAAGCCCTTGATAAAGTGGCTCCCATTATGACTCAATCATGCTCTTTACGTAGAACTCATTTTCACGAAGGTCTGCAGCTCATTAAATGACATTTATGTTCTGTGGAAAGATGGTGGCAGAAAAGGAGGTCCAAATCTGACCTTTTAAATTTTAAAAGTTGTCACTCATATTACCGGACTAAAATTCTTATGGTGGAGAAAGATTACTTCTCGTCCATAATCAACTCATCTAATTCTACTCCAGCAGTTTTTTTCAATTCTTAACCAGCTTTCATATTTTAAGTCGATAGATTGTGGACAGCACTGGTTGGGACCTTCAGCTGAGGACTTTGCCAAATATTTGTGGATAAAGTCACCCTAATCTAGAATACTCTTCCAACACATCTTCCCTTTTCTTCTCTGACTGACACAGCTCTTATCAATCCAATACATACATGGTATAATTTCACCACTATTACCTTGGAAAACGTATCTGAGGTAGTGAGTTCCATCCATAAGACTACATATCTGTCTAACCCTATTCCTTCTGCCTAGTTGACTGAAGAGTCCTTGGAACTTGTGCTAATTATGCTGTTGATTATTAATACAAGCCTTTTGTCAGGCACAGTGCCAAGCATATGGAAAACAGCCTTGCTTAAACCCATTCTGCAGGACCCACAGGAAGGTACAACCAATCCTAAAACCTATAGACCCAAATCTATCCTTCCTTTTGTCTCCAAGGTGATGGAATGGTTGATTTTTACTCAACTTTCTGAACACCTGGAACAGGTTTATGTATTACATCCTAGACAATCAGGTTTCCATCTGAAGCATAGTAGGGAAACCATTATGACAGCACTCCTAAATGAAATTTACAGAGCATAGGTTCAGGGTAGAGTGGTTATTGCCATTTCACTGGAGCTTTCCTCAGCATTTGACCTAGTAGATCACGATGTGTTGCTGGTGATGAGGATAAAGCGGAAATGCTTAACAAATATTTCTGTTCTGTGTTCACAGATGAAGGACCTAGGTGTGATTGTGTCTGATGATCTCAAAGTAGCTAAACAGATAGAAAAGGCAACGGTGAAAGCTAGAAGGATGTTTGGGTGCATAGGGAGAAGAATGGCCAGCAGAAGAAAGGAGGTGATAGTGCCTCTGTATAAGTCTTTGGTGCGACCTCATTTGGAGTAATGTGTGCAATTATGGAGACCGCACCTTCAAAAGGTTATAAACAGGTTGGAGGCAGTGCAGAGGGTGGCTACTAAAATGGTTAATGGTCTTCGTTATAAAGCATATGGGGACAGACTTAAGGACCTTAATATGTATACTTTAGAGGAAAGGCTGGATAGAGGTGATATGATTGAGACGTTTAAATACCTCTGTGGCATAAATGCACAGCAGGAGAGCCTCTTTCGATTGAAAGCAAGCTCTGCTATGAGGGGACATAGGATAAGAGTGAAAGGGGATAGACTCAGGAGTAATGTGCGGAAATATTTCTTTATGGCAAGAGTGGTAGATGCATGGAATAGTCTCCTAGATTAGGCCATGTGGTTTTTTTCTGTTGTCATGTTTCTAGATGATTCCGGACTTTGAGGTGCAGGCCTCTCATGGTTCTATTTTTTCCTTCAGAATCACTCCTTTAAGGTACACATCCAAGATTCATTGTTATCCTCATATACTTTCCTTGTGGGGTTTCCCAGAGCATGACTGTCACCCTCTTTTTTCAATGTGTTTTTGAGCATTGAGCACTCTTACCACACTTATTCAGAGCATGGGTGTTTCTAGCTACATTTACGCTGATGACAGTTTTAGTTTTCCCTACCGATGAACTCTCACAGATATTTTGCAGATCAATGTGTATCTAGACCAAGTTGCCTCTTGGCTGTGCTGCAGTTCACTGAAATTAAATCCATCTAGAACTACAGCTACATGGTTTACAAATTCATCACAGATCCCTGTAGTAGTCCCCAATATTGGAGGGGTAACTATAACGCTAAAACCAGCATTAAAATACCTTGGGGTCATCTTAGACTCCCAGCTTTCATTATCTCCACATCTGGCCCAGGTTATCAGATCTTCATTTTGTGCACTGCAACACTTTCGCAGGGCTCAACCATTTCTGTAATCGGCAGTCCAAGTATCTGTTCTACAACAAACGGTTAAGGCTAAGGTGGATTACTGTAATGTAATCTATCTAGGAATTCCATAATATCAAATAAAACATATTCAGACAGTGCAGAATTCAACAATATGCACATTGGTCTGGGCAAAACAATTTGACTATGTAACACCACTTCTTATGCAGCACCACTGGCTTCCTGTAGCATCCCAAGTTTTGTTCAAGGTGGCAACTTTCACATTCAAAGCTATTCATGACTTGACACCAGAATACTTAGCATCTTTGGTTAGTCTTTATGCCCCTACCAGGGCACTATGATCGCTTCACATTTTTCGTCTTCACGTACCATTCACCTTCATTAATTAAGTATGAGACAACCAGAAAATTGGCCTTCTTTACCTTGGCTCCAGCCCTATGAAACTCACTTCCAGCTAATCTATGTAAAGAACTGAAGTTTTGACAGTTGAAAGAGACACTAAAGACATACCTTTATGAGACAGCGTTTGGAATTACCACATCTCCTGGGTAGACAGTGCTGTAGGTTAATAGGAGATGGTAGTCCTCAACCTGTTTTTAATTTATCTTTTAATGTATTTTACTTTTTATTGTGAACTGCATAGTTTGTTTACAGATCTACGGTATATCAAATAAAATATAACCATAATCATAAAACATGATGACCTGATTGTCGGTCTGAACCAGGATAATTTAGTTGGCCAGTTGATCTCGGAAAGCCTTTAGAGCATTTGCTGTGACTCTGAATTCCAAGAAGTTGATCTGGTGGAGACTCTCTTGGACAGACCAATTGCGCTGTGTGTGAAATCCATTGAGATGAGCTCCCCAACCCAGTTTGGATGCATCTGTTGTCAAAATCTTTTGTGGTGAAGCAATCTGGAAGGGAAGGCCTTTGAGCAAAGTCTGATGGATTGTCCACCAATGCAGTGACTGGACTAGAGAATTCCACCCATGGCATGGGTCCATTGAGTCCTCAGAGTCCACTGAGCCTGCCTCATCTGGAGACATGTCAAGGGTGTGACATGCACTATAGAGGACATGTGGCCTAGTACGGTCAACATCTTGCAAGCTGTCACCTGTTGACTCAGTTGAGTCTCCTGCACCAGTGCTGTCAGCTTGTGCAGTTGATCATGTGGAAGAAAGGCTCTCGTCTGAGTTGTGTTCAGCAGGGTTCCTATGAATTCCAACTACTAGATGGGTTGAAGGTGGGACTTTGGGTCATTTATAATGAACCCCGGTAGTTCCAACACCCGCATGGTCAAGCATGTTGATTCTTGAACTCCTTCTGGAGTGGTATTCTTGATCAGCCAATCATTCAGATAGGGGAAGACAAACCCTCCCAGCGTCCAGAGATAAGCAGCTACAAACACAAGGCACTTTGTGAACATGCGGTTACTGAGGCTAGGTCAAAAGGCAACACTCAGTACTGGAAATGTTGTCCCCCCAGGACTAATCTCAGATACTTCCTGTGAGCAGGATATTATCTGCATGTGGATATAAGCATCCTTCAGATCCAGGGAGCATAGCCAATCTCCTTTTTGAAGGTAAGGAAGCAAGGTGCCTAAAGAAATGATTCTGAATTTTTCTCTTACTAGGTACAAGTTCAGATTTCTGATGTCTAGGATGGGACGGTATCCCTCCCATTTTCTTAGGGATAAAGAAGTACATGGAATAAAACCCTCTGCCTCTTTGCTCTGGTGGCACGAACTCTATCACGAGGGTGGCGATTTCTCTCTGAAACTTCCTGATGCAGAGGATTGAGGCGATGCACCCTCAAGGGGCAATTTGGCGGCAAATCCAATAAATGTAGTTGGTAACCGCTTTGGATTATCTATAGAACCCATGAGTCTGAGGTTATGAGAGGTCACCTTTGAACAAAGAGAGTGAGTCTTCCCCTGTCTGGAGGGTTTCCTACTGTAGTTACTAGCAGAGTGGCTATGCTCCGAAGGAACTAGTCAAACCCCGCTCCAGATTTTGGCTGAGGAGCCAGATGAACTTTCTTAGGCTTCTCCTGACACTGTTGTTGGTGAGGAGCTTGCTTGGGCTGAGAGATTTGGGGCCCAGGAAAGTACCACACCTATGAGAGTAAAAGATCTTTCTCTGCCCTTCTCCTTGGTACTTCCTGTGATAAGAGGCCAGCTTGGATGTCTGCCTTGAGAGATTACGAAGGGTGATATGCTGCTTTTCTATGTAGCCAGTCTTCTCTTTGACCTGTTCTCCGAAGAGATTCTCTCCATGGCATGGTGTAGCAGCAAGCTTGTTCTGCATAGATTGTTCCAGGTCTGAGGACTGGAGCCAGGTGAGTATCTGGGCACCAATACCTATGGCAGAAACTCTCGATGCCATTTCAAAGATGTCATAGGTCACCTGGACCATGAACTTCGAGCAGCCCTTGCTGTGAACCACTAGGGAACAATACTGTTCCAGTTTCTCTGGAGGGAGAAACTGAGACAACTCGGCGGGGTCACACATGATGTTCAAGAACATGCCCATGTACAGCTGGTAAGAGATGATGTGGACTATGAGCATGGCACTCTGGAAATATCTTCTCCCTAAAGAGTCGAAGGTCCAGGAATGAGTTGTGGTACTCTTGGATCTCTTAATGGTGGATTCAACCACCAAGGAATGGTGAGGAAGCTGAGGGAATCCGGGAGCCTTCTGAACACTGGAGTCAAGCCTTCTACTGACTGGAAGCATAGAGAGGGGGCTTTCCCACATTCTCATCTGCACTTTCTGCAGGATGTGGTGCACGGTCACGGGTCACTGTCTTCTTAGGGGCCGAGGAGTATTGCAGGATCTCAGATTCTTCTGCCCTGGGCTCATCCTCAGTCTCCAAAGAAAATGGTATGGTCTTCACCATATGTCCCTTATGAAATCCCGGAATGTAATGTCCTCAGGAGGAGACTTATGCCACTCATGAGGTGGAAAAGGGTCTAATGGAAGTTCAGGAAACCTGTCCTCCAACAAATTGGCCACCCAGCCTTCTGAATCAGACTCATAGAGGAAGTCGAAGTACTTCTGAGTCTCAGCCTGGATCTCTCTCCTGGCCCGAGGGAATCGGGAGCTCCTTCAGAAATGATGATGCACCGATGCTCTTCTAAATTTCAAGAGTGCATCGGATATCGAAACGCCAGAGAGTGATATCGGCTGGGCAGGCACTGGTGTTGGAGCCCTTCGAAGCCCTGATGTTGATGCCTCTCCCACAGTCGAGGCATATGTTTTGAGGATTGGCTGTATGGTGGCTGATATCGATGCAGCCAACGTCGAGGCCCCAGCATGCTACACAGCTTAAAGGCCACAATGCAGTGCAGGCATTGTTGGCATGTGCTCCCTGCTGATGAAGCATTTAGCATGGGTGCATTTACCACCATCTTAATGGGTGGTGTTAAGCACACCTGCACTGCTGGCGCCAAAGAAAACAAGCATGGGGGCGACATGGTAGCCATGCTAGCGACATGGGAATATACTGGGCACATTTTTATGTTTTAGCATGGATCGAACACCATCTGCATGCTCATTTTCCACCCTAGCGGCGCACTGCTTAATAAATACTCTCCTATACCGTATATAGTGGATTTATACATATATCACCATATGTGAAATCTGTGGCAATTAAAAAAAACAAAACAACTATACATTCAGCACAGCACCAAATATATAACTGCTTTTTTGAATATTGGCTAGGAAGATTTTCAGCCATTTTGAGTCCATGGGAAAAATGCTTAATAAATAAGGTTTTTTGTCGCTGAGACAATGGAGGGTGTGTTTTGCTCAAGGTCAAAAGGAACATCAGTGAAAGATGTGGGATTTGAATCCTGGCTTCACTGCTTCTTAACTTGCTGTGCTAACTACTGGGCTCCTCCTCTACTCCCACTTATGCTCCTTTTGTACCATTGCAGGGAGGGAGGAAGAGGGAGTAAAAGACTTAGATAACCTGACTATCTTTTCTAAGTTCAAATACGGGACACTCAATCAACCTGGGGGGGGGGGGGGGGTCAAATTTAAGGAAAATAAAAAATATGTTTAGAATTACAATTTTAATTTTAACCCAACATTTTAATCAGTAGGTTAGGGTTACTTGTTGTATTTCTCTACAGAATGAATTTTCTTCAAAATAGCAGTATTTCCACTAAGATAATTAAAAACTTCTGGGCAACTCAACTCAAAATTGTACTTTACACTTAACCCTCTATTGCCCCAGAAAAATCCAAGTTATCAATGCTCCTGTTTAATGTACATTATCAACTTTAAGTTACAATATATTTATTTATTTTATTTATTTATTTAGCTGCATTTTTATCCCGCTTTTCACCGGGTCAAAACAGTTAGACAAAAAAAAGGGGGGGGGGACAATAATCAATTCTCTGGGGGGGGGGGGCGGTGTCACCAGGAGGCCAACAGTTAAGATCTGAACAAGGGGTAACAGTACTAGACAGTTGACGTAAGTCGCTTAGTTGGTAGCAGGGGAGTTAGGTCGGGGGATCTGATTGGGCAGTAAGTGAGAGATGTTTGTTTCAGATCCAAGATATTCATGAAACAGGATGGTTTTTAACTGTTTCTGGAATATGGAGAGGTCTCTGTTGTTTCGGATCTGGTGCGGGAGGGAGTTCCAGAGGGAGGGTGCATACAGTTTGAATGCTCTGTTACAGGTTTGTTGATTGAACTATATATACTAGACTAAATATAAACTTCTTTGACTGAAATAATAAAGCTGTATAAAAATAACAAAACAAAACTGTTAAATAAATAAATAAATTTGACACTTGAGAGTCTCTACATGCAGTTGGGTTTTTCTGTAGACCACACTTTGTTCATGATTGAAAAGCATCTTTCAGTTGGAGTATTGGAATCTTGCTTAAAACATAAAAAAATTCAATCCGTTTGCATAAATTTTTATATGGTACCACATTACTTTTGAGGTCCAAACACCTCCTTCCATTTTTCGTTAACTGTGGTGTTTGTTTTTTCCACTCTTGAACTTTTTCTTCGGAAACAAATGACTTAAGAGAACTCATCAAACAGTTCAGTATCATTTATTACTAACTCTAAGCCGGGTCGTGTAGACAAAATGTATTCTAAAGACGACTCTAGCTCACACCACTCTGGTTGTTTTTGAAGGAGAGCCCACTGTTGTTTCCCAATCTCCTGGAAATGAGTGGTCCACTGATACAAGTAATCAATGCATGTGGTGTAGAAAGATGACAAAGACTGCTTATTTTATTTATTTATTTATTTACATTTCTTATATACCGCACTATTTGCGATCAGCGCGGTTTACATAAAAACAAGAAGGTAACCGACAATGAACAAAAGTCAGGTCATTACATTGAACAGGAACAAGTAACTTGGAAAACAGGGTAAACTATATACATATGCATAACCATGAATGGGTAACTATATACATGTCAGAGGGAGTTATTGGGTATTGGACATGCTTAGTGGCTGGAGTTCGGGCAGTAAGTGAGATGCTTGATAAAGAGGAAATGTTTTAAGGCCTTTCTGAACTGGCTCAGGTTAGGGATTGCTCTGATGTGTGGTGGTAGGGAGTTCCAGAGACTTGGGGCGTATAGTCTAAAGGCTCTGTTCGATGTTGCTTTGGAGCATTTTGTAGTGTCTCTCGGTATCACTAGCATGTTAGCTACTGAGGTTCTTCTTAGCCTGTTGGGTATGGGTGGTTGGATGAGGTCACATAGTGAGGAGGAGGAGAGTCCCTTGATGGCCTTGAATGTCATCACTAGGGTTTTGAAACTTAGCCTGGCTTGAATGGGGAGCCAGTGAAGATGTCTCAGGAGGGGTGTGATATGCTCTCTTCTTGGTGTGCCGAGGAGAATCCGCGCTGCACTGTTCATGGCAAGTTGCAGGGGCTTTAAGGTGGCCTGAGGGAGTCCTTGCAGGATGGCGTTTGAGTAGTCCAAATGGGGGATGATGAGGGCTTGATAAATGGTGCGGAAGTCGCTTGGTTCAAGTAGGGGGCGTAAGTGTCTAAGAGATTTAATCTTGAAGTAAATCGCTCTTACAGTGTTGGTTATGTGTTGCTTCATGTTGAGGTTCTGATCCAATGTTACTCCGAGGTAACGAATAGCTGATTTTACTTGTAATTCAGCGTTGTCCACTTCTAGGTAGCTGGGTGGTGTAAACTCAGGATTTCTGGAGATGAATAAGACCTCCGTCTTCTTGTGTTGGATGCGCAGATTCTGTGTTGGATGCGCAGATTCTGCTTGAAATCTGCTTCATCAATGCTGCCCTCTTCTTTAAGATCTTTTATCTTCTTTTTGATTGTCAGAGGCAAAAACATTCATTCTTCCTAGTTATTAACTTGTTTCTAAGGTCATTGATTACTCCAGCCATCTCTGAGATTTTTTGAAATTCAATTTTTAAAGTCACATTTTGGAAAATCACTGCCTGACTGTGCAGAAAGTAGAGCCAAACGTCTGCTGATTCATTCTCAAAAAAGTTTTTGATAACTGGGCATTTTTTCTGGCTCAGAAAATATGATTTTACTGGTTGGAACATTTTAATTAACCTCTCTATTGCTTACAGTAAAGCCAGCCATCTACAACAGTGTTACTGTAACCAAGGAGCTTTTGATACTCATTCTCAACAAAGTCAAACATCTGCAAGTTCTTCAATTCTCACTGTATAAATGTGAAAATGTCTGACTATCTTGTCAACAATAACTTCAATGTCAAATGGTAGACATTTGGCAGCAGTATTGAAACAATTGTGAGCAATGTGAGCTGCACAGTTTGCACCAATTAAATTACTTCCTAAATCTTTTTGCAACTTCTAAAAAATATTGTTACTACCCCTCCTAGCAGCCCCACCAAAATTGAAATTGGTATTGTCAGTACACAATGCCAAAACTTTGGATCTTAGCCCATTGGACTCAACTGTATCAAGAATGCACTTGGAAAGAATGTCCGAGGTTTCGCCTTTAACCTCATGGACATCAAGAACTTTTACCTGAATCCCTTTCTGAGGAAGAAAGTACCTTACTAAAATAGGGCACGCTTTAATGTTTCCATAGTTTGAGCAATCACAAAAAACTGTTAGAAATCTCATCTCAGAAAGGTCTCTCTTGAGGGAATCAATAGAGTCTGGTTTGAAAACATTACAGACGATTGCTTCTGTTTTGGTTCACGCACAAGAGTGTTTTTCATCAAAACATTTTTTCTACAATTTTGAAGTACAGTCTAATGACCAAAAAGAATGGTTGTGGGCAACAAAGTGATAAGTCCATGAACGCTCAGTTGTAGCCAGTGACTGAGTTTTTTCATCAAAAGTTTGACTTTTAAAAAAAGAAGTCACAGTTCTACTTGAAGAAGCACTTACATCTGCTGTCTTGTGTTTGTCCATCTTTAGATGTTGAACAATGTCACCCTTTCCTGTATGTGAGACTGAAAAGTAAGACCGGTATTTGTTACAAAACACCGTGCTATCACTAGAATGCTTCTTAATGAACAGTATTTATTTTGCGTTGGTCATTAAAAACACATTTTCTTTTCGGCATTTCAAAATGAAAATAAAATCTAAAGACAAAATTGAAACATGCACACTAGGCTAAGAGCCTACATCAATGACAGAATCAATGAAACCAGCTGACCACTGGCCGTGATACCGATGTTGGTCCCAGGATCATAGGCACCAGCTCTGTAGGTTTTGAGTACCCCCAATATTTTCTCCTGTAGGTCTGTATATCTGTAGCAAAAAAACAAAACAAAACCCCCCCATCATATTCCAGAGTTGCAGGACAAGGGAGAAAGGAAGGTTTCTGTATCCTAGCTACTGCTCCCCCCTCCCTCCTGCTCTCTATTAGCTGGCTTTGTCTGCTGCAGCCTATTG
Source organism: Ichthyophis bannanicus (assembly GCA_033557465.1). Taxonomy (NCBI): domain Eukaryota; kingdom Metazoa; phylum Chordata; class Amphibia; order Gymnophiona; family Ichthyophiidae; genus Ichthyophis; species Ichthyophis bannanicus. Next base: position 775,612,509 of record CM066031.1, read on the forward strand.
GCTGGCTTTGACTGACTAATGGTTGCCTGGGCCCTGGGGAGGAAGCAGAACCAGATTTGTCAGATGTGCTGAGGGATTCAGGAGTTTAGGATTGCCATCCATATAATGGGCCAATGAAGTAAGCTGGTGCTAGACCCGCGCTGAAGTGATTTTTTTTACGTTTCTGACAATGCACACATTTTAACGTGTGATGCAGGAAAGATAGGGTATGCAAATGTCCCCAGTGTTAACTGTGCACATGCAAATGAGCTATTGCAGTGTTAAACTAGGACAGCAAGCCAAACACAAGAAGCCTGAGCTAGTGTGGCTTGCTCTCTGGGCACCACGTGGCTAATTTGCATATTAGCCTTGACAATATTTTGATGGCATCAGGGACAATCACAGCATTGGGAAAAGCCCCTGATGGCATCAAAATGATGTTGGGGGCTGGTTCTCTGACAATAAAAGAATCCCTGGTAGTCCAGTGGCCCTGATCCCCCCGATAGAATTTTGATGGCATTGGGGATGATCGTGGCATTGGGAAAGGCCCCTGATGTCATCAAAATACTGTCAGGGACCAGTGCCCCAACAACAAAAGAATCCCTGGTGATCTAGCAGCCCCTGTACCCCCCCCCCCTTAAATAAAAAAAAATAGCCTGGTGGTCTAGTGGCTCCTAAATTCAGCCCTTCCCACCTGGTACCTTAAAATAAGTGGGAGCACTACCCTACGTGCTCCCGCTCTGCATCCACCATCTTGAAAAATGGCAGCATCTGGCCCTATGCAGTGCATCCTGGGATGCACCAGGCAAGGTTAGACTGCCATATTTTGATGGCATTGGGGCCCTTTCTTGATGCCACAATCATCCCCAATGCTATCAAGATACTATCGTGGGGGTGGGGGGGGGGATTAGGGCCGCTGGACCACCATGGATTCTTTTATTGTTGGGGCACTGGCCCCCGACAGTGTTTTGATGGCATCAGTGGTTTTGCCTGATGCCTGATCATTTATTTATTTATCCAGTTTTATATACCACCTTTTCCTTCAATCAAAGTGGTTTACAGAGTGAGGTTAGATACATTCTAACAAGGTAGGTAGAGGGTAAGGTACAGATAAGAACAATTCATGTATGGGAGGCATTGGTTGACTGTGGTTGTCTATGGGCTTTGGGAGAGTCCATAGTGCTTGGTGAAGAGTAGCTTCTTCAACATCTTCCAGAAGTCCTTAATGTCTTTTGTGGTTCTCATTAGTTCAGGAAGCGAGTTCCATAGTGCAGGTGCAGTAAGTGACGGAGCTCTTCTGGTTGTAGACTGATTAAGCAGAAGATGATCTAGGCATCAGGGAAAGCACCTGGTGCCATTAAAATACTGTCGGGGGCCAGTGCCCCAACAATAAAAGAATCCCTGGTGGTTCAGCAGCCCTGATCCCCTCCCCCCCCACGATAGTATCTTGATAGCATCGGGGATGATTGTGGCATCAAGAAAGGCCCGCAATACCATCAAAATATGGCAGTCTCCATGAGAGACGGAGTATTCCTTTCAAGGCAAATGATCCAACAGAAAATGTTTTCTTTATGATGTCTGTGGGGTTTAGGGTTTATCTCTTAGTTTTGTTAGAGTATTAGATGTGAGATGAACGGCGGTTTTGTGATCTAATATCAAAATACTGTTGGCACGCGTTAGAGGTTTAAGTCACCTCAGACCCTGAAGTAAACGTTTGGCGCTATGGTTGGTTGCAAAATCATCTACGCCTGTCTCTGCATCAGGCAAAACATGGTTTGCATATCATGCATCTGATTAAAATGCATTTAAATACACGTGGCGTTAATTGGGTGTTAGTTTTTCTGCAGGGGTTTACGTCTGTTTTCTGCATTCAAAAAGTTGTAAAGTGTGCTTAAACATGGCGTTGTGTGCTTAAAGGCCATTTTAGCTTCCTGCATTGGCCTGTAAATTATTTTAGGATTCTACAACTTTGTAAAGTAGCTGTCTTAGAATTTATTTATTTTATTTATTTATTTAGCGCACATTTGTATCCCGCTGCTTCCAGTGATCAGCAGCGGTTGCTATACATGGTGGAGTTGGCTGTACCGGCCAGTAATTAGAGTATATACATTGCGATTAGGGAGGGGAGAAAGTGCACAGCAAGCATGGTTACAGGATTTACAGTTGATTGCAAGTTGCAGCTACATACAGGGTACTTAAATACATATTTACAATTGAATGACTGTTAGGACTTTACAAAGGATCCTTATATACATATTTATACACGACTGAGTGTATCTCATGAGGTTAATGTGTTTCATGAGGTTAAGTTGTAATGAGATTGGAAGAGGTGCGTCTTAAGTTGTTTTCGGAAGTCTTTCAGATCACAGACTTCACGTAGTTCACTTGGCAACCAGTTCCAGAGTGCCGGAGCTATAAATGAGAAAGCTCTGTTGCTGGTGCATGCATTGACCTTTGTGAAGCACTTCGGGATACAGAGGGTATTGCGGTTCGGTGTTCTTCTACTTCTGTTGTTGGGTAGATTGGATATTAAGCTGTTGAGGTGTGAGGGCACTACGTCATGGATGAGTTTGAAGGTAGTGACTAGGATTTTGTATTGAATGCGGGCCGTGATGGGGAACCAATGAAGCTCAATTAGCGCAGGTATAATGTGGTCAGAGTCCTTTTTGCATAATGATTCGGGCCGCTACATTTTGTGCCATTTGTAGAATATTTATAGTTTTTCTTGGCAGGCCTTGCAGTATGGCATTGCAATAGTCTAGGTGTGGAATGATGAGGGCTTGAGCAACAGATCTGAAATCAGTGTGATCGAGGATGCTAAGTAGGGGCTGCAAGACTCTTAATTTATGGAAAATAGCCCGATTGGTACTTCGAAGGTGCTTGTCCATATGTAGGTTGCTGTCAAGCATCACTCCCAAATATTTTATCTCTGTTTTGATGTTGTAGTTGTTATTGTTCATGTAGGGGGCTCGAATCCCGGCTTCCTGGAGATACACATTGCTTCTGTTTTCTTGTGGTTAATGGACATATTATTGCGTTGGAGCCAGACTTGAAGTTCGTGTAGGCATTTTTCCAGCTTGTGGAGGTTTGGGTTATTTACGTCTAGTTGAGTATAGAATGATGTCTAAATTGTCTGCGTATTTATTAGAGTTTAGCTGTACAGCTTGCCAGTGCTCCTCCCTCACTATGCAGAGTAAGTGGTAGGTTTCAGCCAATGGAAAGGCTGCACTAGTCATAGGAAGGGTGGGCTGATTTTCTGCACAGGGTCTGGGAGAAAGTCAGTGGAATAAGTGGGTTTCTTGGTAGGGGTGAGTGGGGTTGCTGAAAAAGGGCAAAATGTAATAGGAATGGGGGTAAAGTATGAGGAAGCTATTGCAGGCTGAGAAAAAGAACTAGCAAAAGCAAGAACTGGAGCCATTGAAGTAGAGGAGTGCAGAAGCAGCACAGCACCAGTAGACAGTCAGAGACAGAATCTGTCTGTCTGAAAAGTGCTAGTGTGCATGTGTGTATCTGATTTGTTGGTGGAGGGAGTGGATGAATGCATGTGTGTGTGACTAAAGTACAACAGAGTGCATACATATGAATATGTTTCTGTGTTTCTGATGGAAATAGTCTCATATAAATAGAGTTTCCCCTTTGAAAATTTCTGTTGGAGTAGAGAAGTCTGCTGGCATAAATGTAGAGAAGTGTAGGAGTGGGATATGTGTTTTAAAAAAGAGGACATTTAGGTGTCCTGACCAAAGGAATACAATTCCAGGGACAAATACTTAAATCACGGGACTGTTCCATATAATACGGGACGGTTGGTCACTTTAAATGAGAACAAAATCAAAAATTCAAGCCAAGAAACAAACTTTGAAGAGTCTAGCTAGTACTGCTGCTTTAAAATATTTCTTCCTATTTTTCAATCCTAGGAATCCACACATTTATGCTGCTTAGGTACACTGCTAGCAGCCAAGCATGAAATGCTGGAGCTTCCTGATGTAGCAATCTGCTGACCTGCTGATGCTGGAATTTTTCAAAGCTGGCCCAGATTCAAGACTCCAGAGATATGCAGCTTGTAGTAACCACCTAGGAGCAACTGTTCTGTGCTATAGGATTCAAGAGTTCTGAAATAAAATCAACTAAAAAAAATATATATATAGCTATCTATACATATCCATATACTCTCATGTTTTTTGCTTTAAAATATGGGTTGCATCTATTTTTCAATAAAATTCCCAGAGGATTATAATGGAGTATAAATGTGAAGATTTTAATGAGCCACAAAATATTTAGATTATTAAGGGAGTCATAAAAACTTAAAACAAGAATGCAGACTCACGGATGTAAATCCAACAGATCATATTTTATTTTTGAACAGTTTGTTTTATTGGTATTTAGATAACAGCTTACATTCAAAATATATGGAGGTACATTTTAGAAAAGATACAGAGATTGGAATTGCGATGTTGTGGATGCAACATTTACGATTCCAGTAGTATTTTAGAAAAGGCTCTGCTGAATGTGGAGCCTTTTCTAAAATACTGAATACAGAGGTGCAGGAGTGTATGTGCTGATATGTGGAGCTGAAGGAGCCCAGTGCAATGTGTTCCTGAAACACCATAGTGCTTGGTAAATAAAGCATAGTTACTCATCTGTAGCAGGTGTTTTCCATGAACAGCAGGAATAAATCCTCACATATAGGTGATGTCATAATGGAGCCCTGCATGAGAACGCTCCCCAGCTTCCAAAGGAAGCTTTTGGGAGGAACACTGCACATGTGTGCCTGCCTTCTCGCCTGCCGCAGTGCCATCTTCTCCAGTCTAATAATTTAGCAGAAACCAAAAGGCAACTCACCAGGAAGGTAGGATGGTTCTGAGGACTTATTCCTGCTGTTCAAGGAGAACTCCTGCTACAGGTAATTAAGTTTTCTCCATGAACAAGCAGGGAAGAAGTCCTGCCGTATGGGACTCCTAAGCTACAGGCTACCGGAACTCGAGGATATCAACAGCCCAACAGGGGCAACCAAATGCAGAAATCAGGAAGAACAGCAGGGTAGTCCACCAAGGGACTCAATGGATTCAGCATCCTCAGCAGACATCAACTTGAGGGATTTAAGCAGGAAGACTGGATGGACAGAAGGGCCAGTGGGCAGGCGTTGACTCTAAGACCCAAAGAGATGCTGAAGCATGGACTGGCTAAAATTGCTGTCCCTTTGGAAATACCCATTCAGACAGTAATGGGCCACAAAAGTATGGAGCGAAGACACGTAGTAGCCTTGCAGATTTCCTCAGCAGAAAGAGCACAGGTTGGCTATTGACACAGCCATAGCACGGAGATTGTGAGCCGTGACATGACTAAGGCTCAACCTAGACTGGGAATAAGATGAGTGATGCAGTCTGCTAGCCAAAGAGACAGTGTGTGCTTCGAGACAGTGGTACCTAGCTTACTGGGATCGAAGGAAACAAACACTTGGGTGGACAGGCGGTGCGCCTTCATGTGCTCCAGATAGAAGGATAGAGTCTGCTTGCAGTCCAAGATATGCAATGCCACCTCACCCTGGTTAGCGTGAGGCCAGGGAAAGAAAGTCAGAAGACTATTGGAGTGGAGGAGTGGCCTAGTGGTTGGGGAAAGGTACTTCAGGCCAGAAGATCAGGGGTTCAAATCCCACTAGAGGACAGCAACCTTGGGCCGGAAGGACTGGGGTTTCTAGTCCCACAGGTGTTCTTTGTGGTCTTGGGCAAGCCACTTAACCCTCCATAGCCCATGTTCCCTGTAAAATAGTTATCTCCAAGTTATAATGCCCTGTTCAATGTAAAACACCTCCGCATAACAAACAGGGCCATCTTCCACAAACTAAGAGTCATACAACCACTACGGAGCATTATTGAGCCTCATGATTTCAGGTCCGTTGCACAAGCTCTCATCATGCCACATTTTGACTACTGCAACGCCATTTTACAGGGCCTACCAAAGAAAACCCTAAACATACTGCAAATGGGGCAGAATGTGGCGGCTAGAATCATTATAAAGAAAAGTTTTGCTGAACATATCACACCTGTGTTGATTGAGCTACACTGGCTCCCCATTACAGCTCGTATAAAATATAAGACACTAATAACCACATTCAAACTCATGCATAACATAGCGCCATCCTTCCTCTCCAACCTAATCAGCACACAACCACCCAACAGAAGCAGAAGAACCACCAACTTAAACACCCTCTGCGTATCGGAAGATATAAGATCTGTCAAAACCAGTACAAGTAACAGAGCATACTCATACACAGCACCGACACTCTGGAACCAAATGCCGCCTGAGCTACGAGCTAGCAAAGACCTGATGGACTTTAGGAAAAAACTCAAGACTCACCTATTTCAGATTCAGTACAACTTGATTTAGTCAACGTGGCCTAAGCTGTGCTACCCAGAGAGCCAAAGATGTATATATGTAAAAATGTACATATGTAAATAACTCCTCCCTCCTTATGAAAAGAAACCCAATTACCTAATTACTGTGTGTTGTGCTCACCCTACGAATCACCTTGTGTATATACTACAAATTTTCCTGTCCTGATTTGACAGTTTCCAATATGTAATCTAATCCGCTACTGATCGCTGGAAGTAGCGGTATACAAATGTACGCTAAATAAATAAATTTCAGTTTGTTCAATGTAAACCGCACTGATGCAGAATAGCACGGTATATAAGAGAATGTAAATAAATAAATAAATATTGACTGGTTAAGATGGATTTCAGAGACCACCTTCGGCAGAAAGTGGGGGTGCTGTTCTGGTGAAACCTGGTGAAAGGCAGGTGAGCCACCAAGGCTTGGAGCTCACTGATGCATCGTGCCGATGTAACTGCCACCAGAAAGAGGGCCTTTCAGGTCAGGAATTTCAGGGGACACAAATTCAGTGGCTCAAATGGAGCCCACATCAGCTGGTTGAGTACTACATTGAGATCCCAAGCCACCATAGGGGGCTTGAGCAGAGCCTTCAAAAGGAGCAGGCCTTGCATGAAGTAAGCCATGAGATGCTGTGCCAATGAAACCACATAATACTAGAAAATAATTTTCCCCATCCTTCTAAATAAGTTAACCCCGTTTCTGTTAATTCCAAGTTACACCCCCTATGTTCTATGTAACTGTTTCTCAATTTAGATTGTTAATTGTTCTCTGTAAACTGCCTTGGCCTTAAGGCGGTATATAAAACTTGTTAAATAAACAAATAAAACGGACTTCCCCCCAGAGCCGCAATGGTGTGCCCTCTTTTGCGCTGAGGTGAATGAACACTGAATTGGACTTAAGACCCGAGTCCAAGAGGTGCAGGAGGTACTCCAGCAGCTGGTCTACAGAGCAAGAGAATGGGTACAGCACCCTGCCCGCACAGCCCTCCATGCTCACCATGCCACACAGCGCACCTTACATGTCAAATCCTTGCAGGATGCTAGAAGGATGTTCGTAACACCCTCGAGAGGATTGAGCTCCAAGAGGATTACCCGCTCAGCATCCAGGCTGTGAAGGCCAATGAGCGAACACTGGGATGCAGCAAGGTTCCACCCTCCTGCAAGATGAGGTCCAGGGCAGAGCCCAGACGGACAAACTCCCACTGCGAGAGCTGCAGCGGTAGAGGGAACCATGACTGTCGAGGCCAATAAGGAGTGATGAAGATCATGGAGCCCTTGTTGGCTTGGAGCTTCAGGAGGGTTTTCGTGATGAGTGGTATCAGGGGGTATGCATACAGCAAGCCCTCCCCCCACTGGAGGAGGAAGGCATCTGAGGCCAGGCAGTGCTGGCCGGCCTCCGGGAGCAGAATTGGTCTACCTGGGCACTGTGTGCCGTGGCGAAGAGATCCTCTGCAGGAGTGCCACACTCCTGAAAGATCCGGTTCACCACCATCCTGTTGAGAGTTCACTTGTGTGGTTGAAAGTGTCGGCTGAGTTGGTCCGCTAGGCCATCAAGCTCGCCAGGCAGATAAGTTGCTCTTAGGTCCATGCCATCGAGCAGGGTGAACTTCCATAACTGAGCTGCCTTCCAGCAGAGGAGGTACGAGCCTGTGCTCCCCTGCTTGTTCATGTAGAACATCGCCACCTGATTGTCCATTTGGATCAGGATCACCTGATGGGCCAGGTCCCTCAGAAGGCATGGAGGGCATTGGCTATCGCCCGAAGCTTGAGAAAATTGATCTGGAGCAGGCTCTCCTGCTTGGACCTCAGGCCCTGTGTGCACAGGCCATACAGGTGAGCCCCTCAACCGAGCTTGCTTTCTTGCTGTGGAACATGCAAGTCTATTACGGGCTGTGCTCCTAGCTTCTGACTGGGGTTTGACTTTTTAACTGCTTTCTTGCAAGGTCTGTCTCCCTGTAAATATTTATTTATTTGTGTTATCATTGTTAGAGTGCCTTACTTTTCAGTTTGTGATCTTGTTCAGCTCTCCCTTTCTGTTTTTGGCTGTGTGTCTCTCTCTCCTCTTCCTTATTATCCCACCCTCCCTCCCCACAGTCCGCCCACCCTCTCTTTATAGCCGCCCTGTGTTCATTACCACAATCACTCACAGGTGCACCTTATCTCCTGCAATTTCTACCACCTTTCCTTTTATTTCTTCTGATGTCTATGCTCCTCTCCATCTTTCTCTTTTATGGATCCTCAACACTTTCTCTTCCTATTGCTCATACTACCTAATTGTCTCCCCTCCTACCAACACCTTCAAGCCCCTCCCCCCTTATCTCCTCTTTACCATTCTCACTTACCCCACCATCATCTATCCTATCATCAGCTTTTGAGCTTCACCACTTTCTCCCTCTCACTGAGCCATCTCCTCTCTCTGAAAGAACCTCACCCTAGCCATCGCCTTGCTGTTTCCTCTCTGCCCCACACTTTTCTACTCTTCTTTCTCTCTTCTGGAGATATCAACCCCAACCCTAGCCACTCTAGACTTTTGTCACACAACCAGAATAGATCCTCATGCAACAGCTCAAATCGTATTCATATCCCTCTCCTTTCCCCCTCCTCTCGCCCTTTCTCATGTGCCTCGTGGAACGCACACTCCATCTCAAATAAACTTGCCTTTACTGATGATCTCTTTATCTCCAATGCTCTCCATCTCCTTTCTCTAACTGAAACCTGCTCCTCCCAGAGTTCTCAGCTTCAGTCACTGCTCTCTGTCATGGCAGCTTTCAATTCTCTCACACACCTCGTCCCACTGGCCGTGGTGGTGGTGGTGGTGGTGTTGGGCTTGGGCTTCTACTCTCTCCTTCCTTTCAATTTGAACCCCTTCTTCTGCCTCAGTCTAACTCCTTTCCATCCTTTGAAGTTCATTCCATCCGTTTTTTTACTCCACTACCTCTCTGATTAGCTGTTATTTATCGACCCTCTGACAAGTCCACTTCTACCTTTCTCTCTGAATTTGACTCATGGCTTTCCTTCTTTCTGGATTTATCTTCCCTCTCCCTTATTTTCGGGGATTTTTACATTCATGTTGATAACCCCTCTGACCCTTATGCTTTCAAGCTCCTCTCCCTTATTTCATCGTTCAACCTCCAGTTTTGCTCCACTGCCCTAACTCAGCAGCAAGGCCATTGCCTCAACCTTGTATTCTTCTCTAATTGTTTCAAACCTCTGTATCTCAATTCTTCCCTTATCAGACCATCACCTGCTAAGCTTTACTCTTTAACACTCACTGCCTCAATCTTACCCTATCTCCTCCAACCACTTTAGAAATCTTCATGGTATTAACCCGCTGGCTCTCTCCTCCATTGCCTCATCATCTCTTTCCTCCACTATGTCACCTGAGTCTGCTAATGAGGCAGTAATTTCCAATAACATTGCATTCTCCTCTGCTCTGGATACTCTTGCTGTGCCCATGCCACGTCCTGTGTGGTGTACTGTACCTCAACCCTGGCTGTCTTCCACTACCCACTAGCTATGTTTTTGTGCCTGCTCAGCTGAGTGTACTTGGCTCAAATCCTGCACCCTTGCAGACTTTCCACACTTAAAATTCATGCTTGTCTCTTTCCAGTCAGTCACAGCACTCACCAAACAAGACTATTATGTCCATCTGACTAACTCTCTTGCCTCTGACCCTTGCCATCCCTTTACAACTCTCTACTCTCTCTTCAAGGTGCCTCCACCTCTGAACCCTCCCTCCCTTTCTGCCCAAACTGTGGCTGACTACTTCCATGACAAAATCCACAAGATCACAATCAAATTCCCCACAAGATCAGCTACTTCCCCTCCTTCCCCTCTTTATTCCCAACTCCCCCCCTACCTGTGCTACCCTTTCTTCTTTTTCTATGATCTTTGAAGAGGAAACCACTCACCTTCTTTCCTCATCCAAACACACTACCTGCTCCCCTGATCCATTCCCACCTATCTCCTTAGATCCATCTTCTCCACTGTAATCCCTTCCATCTCTCATATTCTCAACCTATCACTCTGCACTGCAACTTTCGCTGCAGCCTTCAAGCATGCTGTGGTCACTCCTCTCTTCAAGTAACCCTCACTAGACTCTATCTGTCCTTCTCACTATTCCCCTTCATTTCTAAATTACTTGAACGTGTGGTTCACTGCCATTGCCTCGACATTCTCTCCTCTCAAGCCCTTCTGGATCCTCTACAATCTGGCTTTCTAATGAAATGGCTCTTGCCAAAGTCTCCACTGACCTGTTCCTGGCAATATCCTTCTTGACCTTTCTGCTGCTTTTGACACTGTTGACCACAACCTTCTCCTTGATACCTTGTCCTCGCTTGGTTTTAAGAGCTCTCTTCTATCCTTGTTCTCTTTTTATCTCTCGTGTCGCTCTTTCGGTGTTTCTTCTGGTGGATCCTCCTCTACCATTATCCTGCTCTCAGTTGGTGTACCACAAGGATATGTCTTGGGTCCACTCCTTTTCTCTCTCTATACCCAGTCCCTTGGTGCACTCTTCTCTTCCCATGGCTTTCAGTACCATCTTTATGCTGATGACCCCCAGATCTACCTCTTAACACCTGAAATCTCTCCAGCAATCCAGGCCAGGCTCTCTGCCTGCCTTTCTGATATTGTTGCTTGGATGTCTCACTGTTGCTTGAAATGGAACATGGCCAAAACTGAGCTTCTTATATTTCTCCCTAAACCCTTTTCTCCCCTTCCTCCTTTTTCAGTCTCTGTGATAACTCTCACTCCTCCCTGTCTCCTCAGCTCGCAACCTTGGGGTTGTCTGACTCCTGTCTCTCCTTCTCCACACACATCCAACTGATAGCTAAAACCTGCCATTTCTTTCTCTACACCGTCAACAAAATTCACCCATTCCTTATCCACTCCTTAATCACCTCCCATCTAGACTATTGTAACCTACTCCTTGCTGGTCTCTCTCTGAATCATCTCTCTCCCCTTCAATCTGTACAACACTCTGCTGTGTGGGTAATCTTCTGCCAGCCTCATCATGCTCATATTACAACTCTTTTCAAGTTACTTCATTGGCTCCTTATTCATCTCTGCATCCAGTTCAAACTTCTCTTGCTGATCTATAAGGGCATTCACTCTGCTGCTCCTCACTACCTTTCCTCTCTTATCTCTCCCTACACCCCTCCTCGGGAACTCCGCTCTTCTAGCAAATCACTTCTATCTGTGCCCTTCTCTTCTATTACTAACTCTAGACTTTGCTCCTTTCACCTTACTGCTCCTTATGCTTAGAACGAACTACCTGAATCTGTACATCAGGTGCCTTCTCTGACCCTTTTCAAATCCAGGTTGAAAACTCACCTCTTCGCTGCCGCTTTCGGATCTTCACTCACCTGATTTTCTTTGTGTTTCTTACCATTCTCCCTAGATATATCTCATGTCTAGAGCTACTGTGTTGTCTTGTCTTGACTAGATTGTAAGCTCTGATGAGCAGAGACCATCTTTTACATGTGGCTGTGCAGCACTGCGTACGTCTTGTAATGCTATATAAATGTTCAGTAGTGGTAGTATTAGCTTGAACACGTCCGTTGTAAGTGTCTTGTGGGGAATGGCTGTTTGGAACTAGAAGCCTTTGAACAGATCCTCCGGTTCGAGTCACTCTTTGCCTGCTTCCATTGCATGCTTAAGGTTCATTGGGCCTGCCGCATGAAGCAATGGGCCTGAGGGGTAACATGCACCTTGATGGCCATATGGCCAAAGACCCTCAATATCTCTCGGGCCAAAGTGCGGCGCTGGTTCTGCACCACGCCCACCACTGCTACCAGTCACTGCATGTGGCCTTCTGGCAGAAAGGCCCATGCCCGAGCGTTATTGAGGAGTGCCCCAATGAACTCCAGCTGCTGCATGGGCTGGAGATGGGACTTCAGGTAGTTGATCATGAAGCCCAGCATTTCGAACATCTGAATGGTGAGCTCAGCAGACTGTCGGATGCCGTCCGGCATGAGGCCCTTGATGAGCCAGTCATCCAGGTATGAGAAGATGAAGACCCCCATGGTCCAGAGGTAGGTAGCCATGACTACCAGGCACTTCATTAGGATCTGTGGAACTGAGGCCAGCCCAAAGGGAGGCACTCAGTACCAACAGTGCTGGCTTCCCAGCACGAACCGTAGATACTGTCTGTGATTGTATGCATCCTTTAGATCTAAAAAGCATAGCCAATCATCCTGTAGAAGGTATGGGAGCAGCGTCCCCAGCAAGACCATTTTGAACTTCTCGCGCACCAGGTACCAGTTTAGATTTTGCAGTTCCAGGATGGGCCGTAACCCGCCGGTCCTTCTTGGGAACCAGGAAGTATCCAGAATAGAAGCCCCATTCCACCTGAACTGGAGAAACCAGCTTGATGGCTATGTCAGTTAACAGGGTGGGGACTTCTTCTTGTAGCCGGCTCTGGTGCGCAGGGTCCATGGGGGTATAGAGGGGGTAGCTGGGTGAGGTGCAGCTGATATCAGCTCTGGATGATCTGCAACACCCAGGTGTCTGAAGTGATGAGGGGCCACTTGCAGGCAAAGTGGACGAGCTGTCCTCCCTACCTGAGAGGGTACCCCAGTGGACAGCGGCTGGCTATGTCCTGAGGAACCTGTCAAAACCACACCCCCAACTTGGGATGTGGGGCTGGCCGAGCCTTCAAGGCTTTCTCCCTCTTCTGCTGGTGGGGGGGCCTGCGCCTTTGGCTGGGTCGGCAGCTGAGCCAGGTAATACCAGCACAGGCATGGGTAAAAGGCCTTCTTACCCTCATAGTTTTTCCGCAAAGGATCCAATCTCCTTGGAGAGCCTATAGACGGTTACATGCTCCTTCTCAAGCTCCTCTGCCTTCTCCTCCACTGCCTTACCAAAGAGGTTCTCACCATGGTAGGAACACTGGCCAACTTGTCCTGGACCCACTGTTCCAGGTCGGAGGACTGCAGCCATGCCAGCTGGTGGGCAGCAATGCCTACCATTACTACTCTGCCAGCAGACTCAAAAGCATCATAGGCGCCAGAGACCTGAAAGGCCTCACAGCGGTCCTTGGGGACAAGGATGGCAAATTCCACCAGGGCCAGCAAAATGCCTTTTAGGAACATATCATATAGGTTTGGTAGGCCAGGATCTTGGCCACTGGCATGGAACTCTGATAGCATTTTCTCCCAAAAGAGTCCAGGGTTCCAGCCTCATGGCCTTGGTGCTTTTAACCTGCTTCAAGGGCAACTCAATTACAATGGAGTTGTGTGGCAATTGAGGCTTCTTGAAGCCCGGGACCTTCTGGACCCAGTACAGGGGATTGAGTCTCCAGCTGATGACAGGAACTGTAAGCGGGGTTTCCCACAGCCGCAACAGTAGCCTTTGCAGAATGTGGTGCACGGGTACAGTCACCGCCTCCCTGGGGGCCGAGGGGTACCGGAGAAGCTCCAGCTCCTCTGCCCTCCATTCCTCCTCCGATTGCTGGGAGAAGGGGATTGCATTGACCATGTCCCTGACAAAGTCTTGGAAGGACATGTCCTCTGGAGGTGACTTACACTGCTCAGGGGGGAGGCGATGGCTCAGAGGGGAGGTCAGGGGATCAGAGGTCTGGCGCTATCAATTCCTCCTTGGTCTCCCATTCTGATTCGGATTCCAAGAGGAAGTCAAAGTAGTGCCTGGGTTCCTCCCCCCTCCATTTCCACGATGGGGGAGAGGTTGGATACCAGTGGCCCCCATGCCACCCCATGTACAGGCGTCTGTGCCCTTGGACATCAGATTCCAACACACTGGACAGGGAGATAGCTGTTGGAACTGGTGTCAATTCCAATCTTCTACCCGATGCACCTGTCTCTGTGTGCAGGGCATATGTCTCCAGAAAAGACTGTATGGATTGTGGTGACAACAACGCTGGCACCACAAAGCTTATGTTTTGCAAGACTAGAACTGCCACCAAGTGAGCTTTGAGGGCTCAAAGGCATTCCTCCAGAACAAAAACCTGCAAGGGGGCCAATGCTGCAGCTGCAGTCACCAGTGTCGACACCTTGGGCGGGGACTCCACAATGATTGGTACATTGGGAGACAACCGGCTGCCCTGCTGGGCAGTGGGGATTGACTCTTCCGTTCTGGAGTCAATTCCTCCCACCATGGAAACTTGGCTGGCCGTTCCCAGTCATCGCTCTCCCCATCATGTTGAGAAGGTTGGCGATGATGATGCACCCGGACTTTCTCTCGGTGCTCGCCCTTCAACATTAATGGGATCTCATCAGAGAGTCTCCTCTTGCTGCTTGGGCCCCCTGACTCTGACTGGGCACATAGTTTCCTACCCATGGATGCCTCAGCAGAAACCTCAGAAGGTGCTGATGACTGAGTTGGGGGCCAGGGATGCTGAATCCAAGGAGTCAAAGAGGGACTCTTTCTGTTTTCCCCAACCCTTCAGTTCCCGTTGCATCATCTGCAGACACAGATCACAGGCTGTGGGCTGATGATCAGGTCCAAGGCACTGTAAGCACCAGTTGTGGCGGTCAGTGACCAAGATGGTCCTGCCACACTTGGTGCATTTCTTGAAGTCACTGGCTGGCTTAGCCATGTCAAATATTGCTGCGGCCAAGTTAAATTCAATAGTTGCCGAGGGTGGGAAAATCCGAAAGGGGACATAAGTCACAAAAAGCAAGAAAAAGAAAGAAAAATATAACGTAAGTCGGTTGAGACCAATTGAGTCGAGAACAGGTAGCAAGGAAAGCAGAAAAAAACAATCCTACAAGGGCCAAGGAAGAAAACGTTTTTCCGGAATGCAGGAACACATTCCAGAAAATGCAGGAACACATTCCAGAATGCAGGAAAAAGAAGACTGGAGAAGGCGGCACTGCGACAGGCACGAATGCAAGCGCACATGCACGGTGTGCCTCCCAAAAGCTTCCTTTGGAAGCTGGAGAGTGTGTTCCATTGTGGGGCTCTATCGGTGATGTCACCCATACGTGAGGACTTACTTTCTCCGTGAACAAGCAGGAAATATCAAAATCCCAGAGCTGTCCATTTCTCCTGATGTACAGCATTCATCCTAATGCCTACCAGTTCTTGGGTATGATCACTGGACAGCTGGACTTAGTAGCATGCTAAATCTCCTTTATTTGCCTTATTAAGAGGCCAATATCTTAGCCCACAGGAGTTTCTGCAACTTAGTGGCCTCTTCTCAGGAAAATTTGCTACAGCTGTAAATTAGCTCTGGAGCAAATTTCACGTGAAAATGAGCTATGGGGCAGCTGGCAAAAAAGATAACGAGATCTCATTAAAATTGTTTTATCTAGTTTGCAAAAACAGGCGTGCCATGCCTTTTTGCCTGTCTGTTTTAAAAATATTCCTAACTGCTGAAAGGCTCATATTTATGAATTTAATGAACTATCAGAGGCTGGCTGCATTTTGCACTTTTCAAGGCAGAAAGGTGAATGTGTGAAAACACACCATAAAGCAAAAATGTTGCTGGTTTTATGTGTTTCCTGGCATTTTGCATGCTTCTCATGTGTTGTGTCCCTTTGCAAAGACAAACAGCGGAACTGCACTTCAGTACATTAGCCAATTAATTTGCAGTGCGTAAGGTTCAGAGAAGCCAATGACCTCTAGAGACAAACTTCATCAGTAACATATCACGCACTGGACACAAAAAAAAATGTTAAATGAGATGCAGCATCAGTGTCTGAATGCTGAAATTAAGGCTGGGCTGATTATTACCATTCTGGACTGACAAGACTTAAACCTTCCAGTGTTGCCTCTTGTTTGATGCTCGGTCTAGCGCTGGCTATGGGTGGCAGGGACCGCAGCTATAGTAATTGTCTATCATGCTGGAAGGATACAAACACAATGGGGGTTACCCACTTTGCATCAGTCACACAGAATCCTGTTGTAGCCCTGACAACTGTATGGTTTACTTGATAGTGGACCAGATGTGGATCCCTCCTGTGCTCTGAAACACAGAACTGTTCCTTAATGACATTCTAGGGGCAATATCCCCTCCCTGTTTCTGCTTATGCTCACATCTGTGCAGTATCTATGCCTTTCTCTCTGTAGAAACTGGCTCTGGTTAGGCTCCAGCATCATAGGCCTTCATTTGCAAATAGACAGTGTGCTGCTCACCCTTCTATTTCTGTACCTTCTTCCTATGTCAGCCCAGCTATCATAGCGACAGTCCTCAGCTTGTGGTCAGAAACCATGGCTTCTTCCAGAACTCGGCTAACATGGATTTCATTAGAATAATATCCTCAGAGTCATTTGATCAATCTTCCTGACATTCAAGAACTGGAATCTGAATAAGCCATGATACCTTTTATTAGCCCAACAGGGCCAATGCAAGGATATTAGATGCCCTAGGCAATCCTCGCAATTAGCTTTTCGACCCCTAGCACCTCCCCCCCCACCTCCCCCAAGATTCTGATAATTAAACTCAATCATAGTCATCTCAATGCTATTCCTCCCAGAACAATCCCATATATGGACATTATGTTTTCAAAAATTTCAAATATACATAATGACAAAGATTCTAAAAACCTCTTAAATGGGTAAATGGACTGTTAGCACATTGCTCATTCTTCTTGTGGATAAAACTAGCATTGATGCGTCTTTGAGTTTGTGAAGTTGTTAGGACCCATTATTTTGCTTTGTAGCTGTCCCCAACAAGTGCTGAACTAGGCAACTGCCTAGCCTACTTAATGGTTGGGCCAGGCCTGTAGACTAGCGTGAGATAGATAAATCTCACGCTAGTCTACAGGGCTGGCCCAACCACTAGGTAGGCTAGGCAGTTGCCTAGTGCAGCACTTGTTGAGGACAGCTACAAAGCAAAATATAAGTATAAGATCAGTTAAAACAGCCACAAGCAACAGAGCATACTCCTATACTGCTCCCACACTCTGGAAACAACTCCCACCGGAGCTACGCTCAATTAACGACCTGATGGTCTTCAGAAAAAAACTAAAGACGTTCTTATTTCAACAGGCCTGCAACATGTCCTGAACAGCAATGCATTCCACCATTACCTGCATAACCAAAATGTAGTCAAGTGTAAAATGTATATATGTAAATATCCCTCTCCCCCCCTACTAACTGTGTGTTGTGCATTTTCCCTTGAATCACACTGTACATATTGTGAAAATATTTTTGCTTTGATCTGACAACTTTTAACATAACCCTGTAAATCATGCTGTAATTTTTAAATCTGTCTTTGATCTGACAATCTCCGTCACACAATCAAACCGCTTCTGATCGCTGGAAGTAGCAGTATATAAATGTATGCTAAATAAATAAATAAATAAAATAATGATATTTCAAGATCAGAGAGATCCCTTCTTCCTGACACTGGAGATAAGCATAGGTGAGGGACCTCACAACCTGCAGGTCCTGTCCCCAAAGAGCTTAAGTTAACCTGAGAATTGTACTTTTGGAACTATAAAGTTTATTCCCTCTTTAGACTTAAACATTAAAGAGAGCCTGTGCCTAAGAGGGAAGAAAGCATCTAAGCATCAACATGCAGTGTCTGAGCACAGACTTTAATGAGCTGCTTATGAGGTTTTCAATTATTTGCCTACAGCAAAGAAGAGTTTCAATTTACAAATAACTAGTGCAGATTTTGTGATTACAAAGTGCCTGGGTATGCTGTGGTGTGATGCTGTATTTACTTCCTTTTTGGATCAGAGTAAGGATCCCTTAAGTTGACCAAAAGTTCAGAGCCTTCCGAAGTTTGGATATGCAGCAGACATACCAAGTCATAAGTATTAGGTATGTGACGGAGGCATTCGGCCCTCTTCTCACGCATTCATAATGTGAACAGCGGTAGTTAATGTGCAGGCGCACTGCAAGCTTCTTAGGCTCCTGTGCACAGATGCGCTCTCCCGCGGGTGGCCAATGTAATGAGCAGGGCGAAGCAGCGGCCCCATCCATCCAGCAGTGTCAAAGCAGCCTGAGCCCCAGTAGGGTGCTGGGAGCTGTAGTTCACAAGTTCCATTCAGGTAAAAAACACTTATGCCTTGCAGCCTGACTCCTGAGAGAGCTTATCCCTGCCAGTGCCCTAAGACAGAGCTCTCCTGATCATCCCCGCCATAGCATCAGACTCTCTCTTAAGTCTTCCCTCGTTCATTCTCCAGGCAGCCTGGCCACTTATTCTGCCTACCGTTGCTGTGCAGTGCTACTTCTGACTCTGGACCACCATCCCTGTCCACTTTCCAGTGCTGTGAAGTAGCCGGTGGTGCTGCCTGAAAACATCCCTGTCATCTGTATGGTTCTAGTACATGCCTGCCATGAGCTGAGCTCCCTGGATAATCCCCAGTGGCACAGATTTGCCCTCTCGAAGCAGCCATGTTGCCCCATACTGCTGATGCCATGCTGAAGTCAGAGTCCGTCTTCAAGCAGTCAGGTTGCCGCATAACGCCACAGTGCTGTGCTACGCTGCTGACATCACCCCATCAGCGCACCCGGCAATGAGTGCTTGCTCAGCACATCTCCCTGCGCTACTCCATCATCAGGTCACAGCTAACTAGGTCGCTGCTGCCACCCAGAGCCAAAGCTGCCCTGATTTTGCATGTTTATGGTTGGTACAGTGGCGGTCGGGTCCGCCCTGGGAAAGGGAAGCCAAGTCAACTGGCCAACTAACTTTACTAAACTTGTGCCTATGACTGCAAAACTGGAGAGTGACATCAAAGGGAAGGGAAAAAAAAGCACATTACCATCATCCATGCAGATAAGGATCATGTGCTTTTAGTCTTCCCAGAGGTTTTTGGTGTTGCTTAGCTCTCAAATTCTGCTCTGCCAAAAACCCTAAAGGCATCTTTTTTTTAGGGCTAGGACTCCTCCCTTCCCCCATAGCAGTGCTGGAAGCAAGCGTGATTTTAAGTATTGTGTTGGGGGCAAAAAGACCCTTAGCCTGCCCTACTAGTTCCTCCTCGAGCCAATCTGCCATTGGCTATTGCATAATATTCACAAGGCGAAGAGGCTTCACCAGTGCCAAGGCTAGGGGTATAGTAGTAGTAGTAAGAAGCAGCAAGGATTTTAGGAGTGTTTTTGACCACTGTCCTCCCTCTCTTAGTTTTCCTTCTGATACCTTTTCCCTCCTTCTCTCCTATTTGCTTTTCTACTCTCGTCTATTCTCTGCTTTGAATGAGTGTTTTTTTAAAATTGGGCAGGTTGGGGGGTTAGATTGGGGCCACTGGGTCACCAGGGATTTGCTTTCTGTTGGCGGCAAACTTCACCTCAAATGATCCAGGCATTGGGGAAAGTCCTTGATGCCATCAAAATAGTGGCGAGCGCATATGCAAATTAGCCACGTGGTATCCCTATTTCTCGGGGAGAGCATGCCAAACTTGCGCCAACTTCTGTGCACGTGTTTGGCTTGCTCTCCCAGTTTAACACTGCCATTTGTGCCACAGTTTAACGAGTGGCTAATTTGCATATGTGCCACTTTCTGCATGCTGGCGCTGAAGTCATGCGCCATAGAGACGTACAGAGTTGATAGCGTGCGACTTCAGAGCCGGCTGTCTGCATCGGCCCACTAATTTGGTTCTTTATAGACCCTCCCCACCTGCCCTTTTTTGTTCCCTCTCCTGTTCCTCTATCTTTTATTTTACACTTACTCACCTTTGTAAACCGCTTTGATATTTGTGGAAAGCAGTATATTAAGAATCTGGAAATAAAGAATATTGTAGTGAACTAATTTACATTGAACTATTTAACTATATACAGACCATTTGTCCAACATGTTAAAGTATGGCGGAAGATGGTTAACATTTAACTATTTACATAGTCGCTACGCAGTGATAAACATACAATTATGAAGGTACTATAATGTATGCAATGTAGATACGGAGGAGGGGGCTGGATCGGGTGGGGAGGATTGCATAGAGGAGTAAATATTAGTATTGCTGCATATGAAGTTATTATAGTATTCAGAGAATAGTAAAGTCTTTATTTCCTTATGTAATGTCTGCAGGTCTTTAGATCTGATGGAGTCTGGAAGGGAATTTCAAAGAGTGGGTGCAGTGTATGTGAAGGCTCTATTGCTGGTAGATTGTTTAGTCTTACTGATTGAAGGAGGTATTGAGAGTCAATTTTGGGTGCTTTTTCTCCTACTCCTAGCATTTGATTGGGTGTGAATCTTGGTTGTAAGGATGGAGGGGGAGATGTCATTAAGCAGTTTAAATGTAATAACTATTATTTTGTACTTAATCCTGCTTGCTATCGGTAGCCAATGAAGGTTATATAGTATTGGTGAAATGTGATCAGATAAACTTGCTTTATTAATAATCCTGGCTGCTACATTCTGTGCTAATTGAAGAGTATGTAGACTCTTTTTGGGAAGACCTTGTAAAATGCTGTTGCAGTAGTCCAAATGAGGCATGATTAAGGCTTGGACTATGTTCTGAAATCTTTTGATTCCAGAAGCGGTCTGAGGTGCTGGATTGTTCTTAGTTTATAGAATATGATTCTAGCAGTTTGCTTTATTTGAATTGACATATTAAGTAAACTATCTAGTATTATTCCAAGGTATTTCACCTCATTTTTTACTTGAATAGTGGTATCGCATATCTTAAATGTTGGAGGGGGGTGGGAGGTGAAGTTTTGATTCCTGGTTGTAAAAAGAACTTCTGTTTTTTTGAAATTTATGTAGAGGTTGTTTGCATTTAGCCAGGATTCTGCTTCTTGTAGTGATATGTTTTTTTTTTTTTTATATCTAATGGTACATATACCATAATATCATCTGCACAGATGTGGTACCTGATTTTGTGTTTTTTGAAGATTGCACATAATGGTTGAAGATACAGGTTGAACAGGAGGGCAGATAAAGCCGAGCCTTGTGGAATCCCCTGCTCTTGAGGGAAAGTGGTAGATGATTCATGGTATATTTTTACATATTGAAAACGGTTGGTGATGTATGATTTGAACCATGTTAATGCTGTTCTTGTTAAACCTATTTGATCCAATCTTGTTAGGAGGATATTATGATTAACGCTATCAAAGGCAGATGTGATATCTAGGAAAACCAGAATAAAGGCTTGGTTTGCATTATCTATGCCACAGATGAGTGTATCAAATAAGACCATGAGCAGGGTTTCCACACCATGATATGGACGGAACCCGTATTGGTGTTCATCAAGAGGTGTGTTAATATCAATGAAGTCTTGGAGTTGGATTTGAACAATTTTTTTCTATTATTTTTGCTAAAAATGGAATACTAGAGATTGGTCTATACAAGGTTGGATCATCTTTGTTGAGGGAATTGTTTTTAAGAATTGGGCGAATAATGGCTAGTTTGAGCTGGTTTGGCATTATACCTTGGAAGAGGGATTGATTTACCATATTGAGTATAGTTGGGGCTGGTTATGATTTTGTTGCCTTTATCCAAGATACTGGACAAGGATCTAGGTGGGAGGTAGTGGCATTGATTTTAGTTATTGCTTCTAGGAGTTGTTTTTCATTGATGAGGTGGAATGTGTGCCATTTATTTATTTATTTAAATTTTACTTACTTTAAAGGATTTATATACCTCTTTATCCTGAAATCAAAGCGGATTACACAGCAAACAAATTGATTGCGTGGTGAGCTATATACAGCATGAGCTATGTACAGAAACTATTTACATTTTTACATTTTGGTGGGCAGAGAGATAGGTCGTTGGACCGTTCATGTGATGTCCTTGTAGTGTTCTGCGAAGTGTTGTTTTGAGCATCTTCCGGAAGTCTTTGAGGTCTGTTGTTGATCTCAGGTTTTCGGGGAGTGAGTTCCATAGCGCGGGTGCGGCCAGGAATAGTGCTCTTCTTGAAGTGTCTTTTCTTGTTTTGGCAAAGGCTTTGGGTATGTTGATAGTGTCTGATGTGCCTTTCCTTCTGGGTCTGGTGCCTGGGTCAGGTTTGATGAGGGTTTTTTGACTATCTGCGGAGATGTTCTATTTGATTTTGAATGTGTTTAAAAGTACTTTGTAGCGGATGCGGGAGCTGATTGAGAGCCAGTGGTGGTGGCTGAGAATGGGGGTGATGTGGTCATGCCTTGACGATCCTGTTATTATTCGGGCGGCCGTGTTTTGGGCCATCTGTAATTGCCGGGTGGCTTTTTTTGAGAGTCCGAGGTAGATGGGGTTGCAGTAGTCTAGGATGGGAGTGATAAGAGCTTGACTGACAGTGCGGAAGTGATCCTGTGAGAGGATTGGCTTGAGGCGTCTTATGGTTCTCATCTTTAGGCATGCGTTCCTGGTTATTGGTAGCGGAATGACATTCGCTGAAGGGTGCATTGTTGAGGGGTTTTTGTTTTTTAGTTTTAATGCAAGGTGGTTTGCTATAATTTGAGGGTTGATGGGAATATTGTTCATCAAGTTCAGGTGGGCTTTAGTTAAAGTTTTTACAATCTCAAAGAGCTCTCGCGGGCGATTAATGGCTTTGTTTAGTATATTTGTGTGGTGGTCTTTCTTTGCCCTGAGAATTGCTTCTTTGTAGTTGTTTAGTGCTATAAGGTAGAGATCCTTATGTTCAGGGGGTTTTTTTGCCCTCCATTTTTTCTCTAGTTTACAGAGTTCTTTCTTAAGGTTGCATATTTCTTGTGTAAACCATTTCTCAGAGGGCCTGTGATATGAATTCTTTTTTGGCAAAGTGGTTTTAGCTGCTTTATTACTTATAGTGAACCAATTCTTTATTGAATCATCAAGGTCCTGCAATTATGAAGCCAGTTGAGGTGTAATCTCCTCCAGGAATATATCTTTGTTGAAATGCCTGAACAATGGGGTTTGGCGTGGTGTGTTATAGTATTTCTGGGAGGATAGGGGGATTGGGATATTTGTATGTATGATAAAGTGATCAGACCAGGGGACCTGAGTTGAGGGGGGGGGGGGAGTAAAATGGGCGTATTGTAAGATGCTTAGGGATGAATATCAGATCAAGAGTATTGCCCTTGATGTAGGTGGGGTGTACCATAGCTTGGAAGAATTCCATTTCTTCCATGAGTTCTCTGAATGCAGCTAATTGTTGCCCAGGGAGAGATGCTAAATTAAAGTCTCCCATGATGATATGTGGTTTCTTAGATGGAGAAGTGCAGGCTGATTCAAGTATAGTGGTGAGGTTAATGTGTTGATTAGTAAGGTGATCTGTAGAGGAGACAGACTGCTACATTTTTATTCTCAGTTTTGATGAGGTCAATGCCATTATAGTTGCCACAGATGCTGGTAGATGCTTTTAGTTTTGTTTTGATGAATATAATAACTCCACCTCCTTTTTTAGACTCTCTGGTGCAATTGAATAGTGAGTTGCTGTTTATATTTAGTTGATTTATTAGAATGGTGTCGAGTTCAGTAAGCCATGTTTCTATTATACCCAGTAGACCAGTAGATTCATCTATCAGGATATCTCGAATTACTGGGATTTTGTTTCTTATAGAGTGGGAATTTATTAGTATGCATCTTAAAGGGATGAAGGAATTATTGTTAGATTGAGTATTAGGTATAGTATTGATTTGAACTAACCTCCAGTGTTATGTCTGAGGTGGTAGTTTACACGTACGTTTTCATAGTTGTAAAAATGTACTATGTGGTTATAAGCTGAATAGTGTTGGGTGTATGATGTGAGATAATAGAATATAGGTGCTTGGTGTGTTAGCTGGGCGTTGGACAATGCTAAGATCAGAGAGATTATGTATATGGCACTTATCAGGTTGCGTGAGAGTTCCATCGTTTTGTAGTAGAAGGGGTAGTATATGATCAAAGGAGCAAATTAGCAGTGCGACAGTGTTGCAATTATAAAGGTGGGTAGATTCTAATGTAAATGTTAGTTGGGCGTTATAGTAAAGGTGAATCTAAAATAATTAGTTCAGGTTGGATGCAGGGGGAGGAGATAGACTGAAGGGTTGCAGTTCAATTGGAGGAAGAAGTGGTTAATAATAAAGTAGTAATGCAACAAACATGAAATAATAAGAATGGTAACAATCAGTAAAAATCAGACAGCGTTTGGCATTAGCAGTCAGAGTGGATATGAATAATTCAACAATTCCCAAGGTTGAGGGTGTGGATATTGCAAATGGTATATGCCTAGTGCTGAAGAGTTAATATTCAGGGGAGAAGATAAATTACTGGCAGCAGTTACTCAAAATATATCGGTCTATGGCCAGATAATACTTGAAGGTTACATTGGTCAATACATTATATCTCAGTAGTGTAATGAAAGTAATAATGACATTAGTTTTGTAACATAGTAAATCATAAAGTAGATAGTCTGTTGAGGACAACTCAAGATTAAGCATTAAAACAAATCTGACGGCTGTTAAGTAATTATCAGGCTCATGGATTTGGTGTGAGTATAGAGAACCGTGAGAATCTTGCATCTAGTTATAGGGCCATCGATACTGTGTGTGTTACTGCTGTAGGAGCAGATTTACTTTTTTGCCTGTTATCTTCCAAAGTGTGATGGATGATAGCGAACAGTTTTGTCAGCAAAGATTATGATCCTACCTAAGGATCCTCGCCTTAGGGCTTCGCCCAAGGGCCCTCAGGCACGTGCTGCTTTTTAAAGCTCCCAATGGCAGCCCCGATTGAGCCTTGGTGGGGGGGGGGGGGGGGGAGTGGGAGGGGCCAGGAGCTCCCACTTCCACCCCTGATGCAGCAATTGGGTGCTGAGTCCTGCTGTGGCTGGTGGAGGAGAGGTTTTTCTTCTGGAGTGTGCTGCTTTTTAAAGCTCCCGACTGCAGCCCCGATTGGGCCTTGGTGGGGGGAGGGGGACGGGTCAGGAGCTTTAAGCAGAGAGCTATGGGTCTTCTACTATAGGTTCTATCATTTAAATACAGAATTTCCACCTACTGCATGAGCTGAAGAGAAGCCCCTCAGTCACACACACGTTCCTTCATTGTGTAATATTTATGAAAAGAAAGGCTTTGAACCCATTACTAAGTCAGGATCCTCCCCTCAGAGGCCACATGAATGGAGAGAGTAAGTGATTTAGGACTGAACCATGTACTGTGATGCTTCCTAGGCCAGCCCCAGAGTTGATTCAAGGTGTTGGTACCCTAGGCAACCTTAAGGCTTATGCCGCCGCCCCCTCCCCTGGCTGTCAGAATCAATTGTTTAGATTTGAATGGCCCGTTCTTTGCTGTTCCCCATAAGCTGTTGCCCTAGGCGACCACCTATTTTGCTTACTGGTTGGGTTGGGCTGGCCCTGGGTGCTCCCTTCCTTTAACTGTTATATGGTGTTTTAAGTCTTGAACTGGAGAATTCCTTTCTCCATTAAAGAATCCATGTTAGGTCTTGCATGGGGTTTCTGAAATGGAGACTTGGACCCAAGTGAGCCCCCCTGGCTATTATGTACACCCTGAAGGGAGGCAGGAGGGGACTTTATTTATATTTATTGCACAGTGTTAGTTTTACAGAAATTAAAAGTAATTAGGCATTTGTAGCTGTATAGGCTCTTTCCTAAATGCTAATATTTCATGTTTTCTGTCAAACTTCTTCCTTAGGAATTTTATTTGGTACCTCAAGGAAAACAAGTTCTTTCTGTTTGACAGGAGTCATTTGGCTGCAGTGTATGAAAGAAATCAATAAAACATTAATGGTAGTTAAACAGTACTTTGAGTCTCCATCGCCAAACATTTAATTAAATAGAAAAAAAAGTGATTTAGTGGAAAGTAAAGGTTGAGCATTAGCTCCTAATGCTGCTTCTCACTTCATCTCCAAAATGCTTTGGATATGAGATTTGAGTACTCGCCTTTCCAAATCTGATTTTAAGGTGAATTAGAAACAGATAGACAGGTAAGTCAGCCCCTATCCAGATATAAATCTAAAAAGATGTAAATGTAGTGTTAACATTTCTTTGGAGCCTCTGATAGGCTGTACAGACCTAATAAGTAAATTTCCTGGGCTGAAAATTGCTCTCTACTCCGTGGATAAAAAGGACGTGCATACAGTAGCCTTCATAGCACTTGTACTTGTAGGTATAGGGAAAAAGAATGGTGCGGGAAGAGGCAGGACACAGGAAGGTTGGGTCAGATTTCTTCCTATTGGCTGGTGCACTTGGCTTTTCTCCTCTTATCTATCTATTTATTTAACATTTATAAAGCGCTTCAAACGTACGAAGCGCTGTACATACATGAAGAAAAGACAGTCCCTGCTCATCAGAGCTCACGATCTAGTCAAGATGATCACAAAATACAAATACAATCAAGTAAGACAAAGTATAGAATAAACCAGAAGAGCAAAAACAAGAATCAAGAACAGAAAGCAATAGAGAAGAGATGGGTTTCAATCTGGACTTGAAGAGGTCCAGAGAGGGCGCATTGCGCACAGACAGAGGTACATTGTTCCAGGCAAAGGGTGCAGCCAAGTGAAAGGAGCGAAGTCTAGAATTAGCAGTACGAGTGGCGGGCATAGATAGATGAAGGCTGTTCGAAGAGCGAAGAACGCGAGAGGGGATGTAAGGAGAGATAGGAGATGATAGGTAGTGGGGGGCTGAAGATTGAATGCATTTATAGGTCAAGAGAAGGAGTTTGAATTGGATCCAGAAGCGGATGGGAAGCCAATGAAGGGACTTGAGAAGAGGAGTGACATGGGCACAGCGATGCTGATGGAAAATTAGTCGAGCAGCAGAACGTTATTGAAGGGGAAAGAGATGGTTTGCGGGAAGGCCATCAAGGAGAATATTGCAGTAATCAAGACGGGAGGTGATCAAGGAGTGGACAATCATTTTAGTAGTGTCATCAGAAAGGAAGGGGCGAATTTTGTTAATGTTATAAAGGAAGAAATGGCAAGTCTTAGCTATGAGTTGGATATGAGTAGAGAAAGAGAGAGAGGAGTCAAAGATAACACCCAGGTTACGGGATGAAGAGACAGGAAGGATTAAAGAGTTATCCACAGAGACTGACAAAGGGGGTAGAGGAGGGGAGGCATTGGGGGAAAGATAAGGAGTTCAGTCTTAGGCTTGCATCCAGGGCCGGCCCGTCCATTGAGCAAGAATGTTTTTTGCACAGGGCCCCGCGTTTCAGGGGGCCCCGCGCAAAAAACATTCTTCATCATCCCAAGTTTAAAAAAAACCAAAACAAAACAGCTGCTTCTGCCGCGGCAGCATCAAGAGTGCCGCCGCGGGGCCCCCCCTGCCCGGCAGAGCCTCCCTGCATCATAGGCTAGCGTTGAATCCCCAAACGCGGGCTTCTTTCAGAGCCGCGAGAGTTTCCTTTCTCGCGGCTCTGTTAATCCCGGGGCTGATGGGAAATCCCCGGCGGGATTAACAGAGCCGCGAGAAAGGAAACTCTCGCGGCTCTGAAAGAAGCCCGCGTTCGGGGATTCAACGGTAGCCTACGATGCAGGGAGGCTCTGCTGGGCAGGGGAGGCCCCGCGGCGGCACTCTTGATGCTGCCGCGACAGAAGCAGCTGTTTTTTTTTATTTTTTAATTTGGGATGATAGGGGGGAAGGGGGTTTAGGACTGGTAATGGGCTATGGGGGGGGGGAGGCTAACACAGGAAGTTGGCAGATGGGGGGGTTAGGATTGGTAATGAGCAATTGGGGGGCTGACTGGAAATGGGCTGATGGGGGGGTTAGGACTGGTAATTGGCTATGGGGGGGGCAAATACTGGAAATGGGCTGATGGGGAGGTTTAGGACTGGTAAAAGGTTATGGGGGGGGCAAAGACTGGAAGTGGGCTGATGGAGGAGGGTTAGGACTAGTAATGGGCCATGGGGGGGTGCTAAGACTGAAAGTGGGCTGATGGTGGATTAGGACTGGTAATGGGCTATGGGGGGGCTAAGACTGAAAATGGGCTGATGGGGACGTTTAGGACTGGTAATGGGTTATGGGGGGGGCTAAGACTGGAAATGGGCTGATGGGGGAGGGTTAGGACTAGTAATGGGCCATGGGGGGATGCTAAGTCTGGAAATGGGCTGATGGGGGGTTAGGACTGGTAATTGGCTATGGGGGGGCTAAGACTGGAAATGGGCTGATGGGGGTTAGGACTGGTAATGGGCTATGGGAGGGGTTAGGACTGGTAATGGGCTGATGGGGGATTAGGACTGGTAATGGGCTATGGGGGGCTAAGACTGGAAATAGGCTGATGGCGGGGCTAGGACTGGAAATAGGGTGATGGGGGGTTAGGACGTAATGGGCTGATGGGGAGGTTTAGGACTGGTAATGGGTTATGGGGGGGGCTACGACTGGAAGTGGGCTGATGGGGGAGGGTTAGGACTAGTAATGGGCCATGGGGGGATGCTAAGACTGGAAGTGGGCTGATGGGGAGGTTTAGGACTGGTAATGGATTATGGGGGGAGCTAAGACTGGAAATGGGCTGATGGGGGGCTAGGCCTGGAAATAGGGTGATGGGGGGTTAGGACGTAATGGGCTGATGGGGTTAGGACTAGTAATGGGCTATGCGGGGGCTAGGACTGGAAATGGGCTGATGGGGGGTTAGGACTGGTAATGGGCTGGGGGGCTAAGACTGTTAATGGGCTGGGGGGGTTGCTAGGACTGGAAATGGGCTGAGTGGAAGGAGGGCTTGAACTGCAAATAGCTGATGGGGACGGGGGCTTGGAATGGAAATGGGTTGTGAGGGGGAGGGAGCTAGGACTGGAAATGGGTGAGTGGGGAGGGGCTAGGACAGGAAATGGGCTGATGGAGGGGCTAGAATAGGACTGGAAATTGGCTGTTGGGGGGGTGCTAAGATGGAAATGGGCTGTGGTGGGGGTTTGGATTGAAATGGACTCATGAAGAGGCTAGAACTGGAAGTAGGCTCATGGGGGGCTTGGATTGGAAATGGGCTGAGTGGAGGGGAGCTAGGATTTGACATGGGCTGATGGGCTCATGGGGGGCTGGGATTGCAAATGAGCTGCTGGAGGGACTCGGATGGGACTGGAAATAGATGGGGGAGCTAGGACTGGAAATAGGCTGATGGTGGGTCTAGGATAGGACTGGAAATGGGCTTATGGGGGGCTAGGACTGGAAATGGGCTGATGCGGGGACTAGAAGGGAGCGGATGCTGGGTGGGACTGGAACTAGAATGGAGCTGATGTTGGGGGAGGATTAGAATGGGATGGAGCTGGGAGAGTGAAATGGAGAGGGAAAAAATATTTTGTGTGGGAGGGAAGACAAATCTACAATTGGTCGGATATTGGGAGAGTAAGTGGGGATTGAGAATGGAGGGGTAAAATTTGAGTAGATGAAATAGGAATGAGGAAAGAGCAAAAGGAGAAAGATTAGTATGTTAAAGCAGATGTAGAGAGAGAATGGAAAAAAACTAGAAGAGAGAAGAAAAGACAAATGGACAGCAGACGATGGAGAGTTAGCGGAAGACACAAAGAAACCAGAAGAAAGTGACTGGAGCAATTGCAGCTGAAAAAAAATGCACAAAAGGTAGAAAAATATCTCTTTATTTTGAATTTATTAATTGGAATATGTCAGCTCTGGGAAATGTGCATCATTAACGTCTGAGCTTTGTTTAGTACAAGAGCAAATTAATGTATAGTTTTATTTCTACAGTGTTGTACATTCCAAGTTTGGCTTTTGGGATTCCCAGTTTAATTATTGTCTTCCTGTTTCTAAATTGTGATTCCTTGTTTGGTGATGGTCTATGTTCTGCATGTGTAACTGAGCTGAGGTATTCTGTTTATGTAATTCCTATTTGACATTGCCACTTGTTCTCTTTCCCCAGTAGGTCATGTATTGTTGTTCTCTGAAATGTATTGGTTTAATATTTGCAGCGTTTCCTTTTGATAGGGTATGGTGCTTTATGAGTCCTGGTAGTGCTGTTAGGATACGGCGGGTTTGCTATGGGTTCTAAATGGGCAGTGTTTGTAGTAGTTCCTAATGTGTCTGGCGGTTGGCACTGGATTATAGTAATGTAGAAGTCTTTTAGTCTTTCTTTATTCATACACTCATTAAGAGGCATGTTTACTAAAAGTTAGTGTATGGTAACATTATGCAAATATTTATGCAAATGAGGCCCATTATGCAAATGAGGCCCCGCACCGAGTCTCCGCACATGGCCCCGCACCCCCCTTGGGCCGCCCCTGCTTGCATCTTATGAAAGTAGTGATCAGGATCGATGCATTGGCACTGAGGTTCAAATGTTTGACCTTTTCAATGCCTTGTTGGAGTCGGGAGTGGTGCCAAAGGACTGGAGACAGGCTCATGTGGTCCCTTTACACAAAAGCGGAAGTAAGGATGTGGTTGAAAACTACAGGCCGATTAGTTTAACTTCGGTGGTCGGTAAATTATTGGAATTGCTGCTGAAAGAGAAAATAGTGAGGTTTCTGGAGTCCAGCAGATTACAGGATCCGAGGTAGCATAGATTCACCAGAGGCAGGTCTTGTCAGACAAATTCGATTTCTTTGACTGGGTTACCAGGGAGTTGGACTGAGGGAGAGCCCTAGATGTGGTGTATTTAGATTTCAGTAAAGCCTTTGACACCGTTCCTTACAGAAGACTTAAAAACAAACTGAGCACCCTAGGGATGGACACTTAAGTTACTGCTTGGCTTGGAAATTGGTTGAGTGGGAGATGACAAAGGGTACAGGTAAATGGAGCTCACTCTGAGGAGAAGGAGGTTACCAGTGGTGTGCCCAAGGGATCTGTCCTTGGTCCAATTCTTTTTAACATCTTTGTTAGTGATATAGTGGAAGGGCTGTCGGGTAAGGTTTGCCTCTTTGCGGATGATACCAAAATCTGCAATAGAGTAAACACCCAGGAAGGTGTAGATAACATGAGAAGGGATCTGGCTAAGCTTGAAGAATGGTCTAGAATTTGGAAGCTGAGATTTAATGCTAACAATTGCAAGGCCATGCATTTGGGCTACAGCAATCCAAGGGACCAATATAGTATAGGGGTGAAGTACTTTTGTCCACTAAAGAAGAGCGGGACCTAGGCGTGATTGTGTCTGATGATCTTAAACTAGCTAAATAGGTAGAAAAGGCAACAGCAAAAGCTAGAAGGATGCTTGGGTGCAAAGGGAGAGGAATGTCAGGCAGAAGAAAGGAGGTGACAGTGCATCTGTATATGTCTTTGGTGCGACCTCATTTAGAGTATTGTGTGGAATTCTGGGGACCACACCTTCAAAAAAGGATATAAACAGGCTGGAGTCAGTATAGAGGGTGGCTACTAAAATGGTTAGTGGTCTTCATTATAAAGCATATGAGGACAGACTTAAGGATCTTAATATGTACACCTTAGAGGAAAGGCGGGATAGAGACAATATGATTGAGATGTTTAGATACCTCCATGGCATAAATGCACAGGAGGAGAGCCTCTTTCAATTGAAAGCAAGCTCTGCTACAAGGGAACATGGGATGATGGTGAAAGGAGATAGATTCAGGAGTGATATGCGTAAATATTTCTTTATGGAAAGAGTGGTGGATCCGTGTAATAGTCTTCCATTGGAGGTGGTACAGATGAGGACAGTATCTGAATTCAAAAAAGCATGGGACAAACACAGAGGATCTCGAAAGCAAAAAAGGGGACTGTTGTAGTGCTTGATATGGAAGGATAGACTAGGTAGACCATGTGGTCTTTTAATGTTGTCAGGTTTCTATGTTTGAGAAAAGGTTTTCAAAGAGTGTGAGAGAGTCAGAAAGACTTCAAATGAGTGTGATGCACTCCTAATGAGTGAGATTTGGCATCTCTGTAATAGGTCTCCCAGGATTTTCCAATTCCCACCCCAAGAACCTTTTACAAAACTTAGGATCAGACTTTGCAAGGTTTATTTATTTATTTATTTATTTTATTTAACAATTCTTATATACCGCGCTGTCATCAGCGCGGTTTACATCAAAACAATATAACACTTGGTCAGATACATTGGCCGTCGTTTACATAAAACAGGGGTTTAACATGGGGTAAACTTGGGGAAACTATTTACATTCCAGGTCTATATAGATAAACATGGGAAACTATGTACAATTCAGTTATATTACATATTAGGTATGACTACATAGTATCGTTTTGCATCATGTAGCGGCAGTTTGATATAGTGGGGGTGTGTGGGAGATAAGGGGGATATCAGGATGAGTATAATGTAAGAGAAAAAGGTGGTGTTTGAGAGTTTTTCTGAACTAAGGTTGGTCTTGCTCTTGGAGTAGGTGCCCCCAGCTCTACACACTGCTGATGGGCACATACAGCTTGTGAGGGGTTACATTCAGAAGAAAACAGACAATGTCTACAGGGGAGACAACAGAAAAGACAAAGAGGCCAGGAGGCTTCAGATTGGCAGAAGGCTGCAGGCTGCTTAGAGGGCCTAGAAAAGCTCAGGCCATTCAGAGAGAAAGACTATGTTCAGTGAAGACTGCCAGTCCAGGAGAAAGGTTGTTTTGAAGATATGTTGAAGAACCAGATGCTGGGGCCTGGTTACAGCCCCAAAGGAAACATTGGATTGCTTATAAGAAACCTATGTCAGTCCTTATAGAGTAGCTATTATGTCTGATTTCCCCATAGGCAAAGGCGCCAAGTCACCAACATCACTTCCAGCTTGAACTGTATCAAATCCAGCCTTACCACAGAGCAGATAGTAAAACTACAAACGTCGTAACCTCAATTACTGCTCTGCATCCTGAGCCGAGCCAAGCTCAAACATCCCTCAGAGCTGCAGTCCCAAAATCATCTCCAAGAAGATTGCCATTTCACTCAAAACACCCAGAGTCAGCTTATTACAGTACAGAGAAAAGACAGCCTTATAGTGACCTAGTACCCAGAGCTGGAAAAACTGAGAAAAATCATAAAAGACTTACAACTGCTACTCCAGGAAGACAAATTACTGAGAGATATTCCCTGATGCACCAATACTGGCTTTTAGGGAACCGCGTAATCTGAAACAAACACTAGCGAGAAGCAGACTCCCAATAGGAGCCCAAAAAAGATGAAAATGGCACAAATCCCTGCAATATACCAAGTTGTAAATTATGTCAACGCATATCACAGGATCCGCACAATCACCCACTTGGGAAAAATATTCAACATAAGAGGATCCTACATATGCTGCTCTTACCATGTAGTTTCTATGATTCAATGCAGGAAATGTAAAAAGGGCTGTCACGTGAGAGAGACAAGTCAAATGTTAAAGATCAGGATGGATGCTCACAGACATACAATTATGCAAAACAGAACAGACCAAGGTGTGAATTCAACCACTCCAGCATCTGCTATTGGACTGCACTTCAAAGGGCCAGAGCACAGCACTGAGGATTTTATGGTGAGGAAGCTTTAAATCTATCCAGCTCCATAAAACCTTTGAAATGGAGATGATAAAATACTTTGAATCAGACCAGACAGGATTCAATAAGGACATTGGCTTCATGTCACATTATAAACTATAAACATTTACAGCTTGGTCACCCTCTGATCAACCATTCATCCCTTCCCCCTCCCTTCCTGTCTATCTAATGCTATACAGATTCCTGTCTATATTTTGGAATTAACATCTGTTGCTCATACTGTCCTGACCTGAGGAAGAAGGTTTTTTACCTTCGAAAGCTAGTCTACAAATGTATTAGGTTTGTCCAATAAAAAGTTATCACCTTATGTCCCTTTGTTATTGAACTGCTATTATAGTGGACTAATATGGCTTCCACACTTCTTTGCCCTCTTTTGAGGATTGGGGGGGGGGGGGGGGGAGTGTCCGGTGTGAGCAGTGGCTGTGCTCTGCTGAAGAGAAAATGCAACGTTGTAAACTGTCCTGGTGCAGCCCAAGCAAGGCAGATGCCACTGAAACAAGCCACAGAAAATCAGCTCAGCCAGAGGACTGGCTATAAAAGCAGCAGCCTGAGACTGGTCAGCCGGAGCACCAAGTCAACAGCGAGAAGCTCACGGAGATCCTGCCAGCCGTCCCCACAGTTACAAACCTATTCCCATTTCCAGCACACTACTGAATTTACCACCAGGACATTTTATACCAACATGGTCCTGAGTTTATTGATAGTGCCCATGTACCAGATTTAATCATTTTACCAGATTTAAGCCATTGCTTTTTATATCATATGGCTTTTATTTGTTTTTAACAAATGCTATATTAAAATAATCAATCTTAAACAAATTTCTTTTACTACTATAAAATGCATTTAGCAATATTAATAGTAGCTGAGGGGAGCAGAGCAATGGCCCCTTACTGTTCCCATACTGGCTCAACAGGGAATCAGGTTTGTGCTCCAGTACTCGGCCCAGGTGCGGTTGCAGCACGAAAATCAGACTCAATATTTTGCAACACCAGCAGCCAAAAAAGACTTTGTGGATGGTCTGGCCAGAGAGTGAGGAGCGGTGGATTTCTCCCATTTTAGGATGCTATCCTGTGGCTGTTTCCATTTTAAGTGGTTGGTGGGCTCCCCCACCCTTGCGTGGTTCTCTCCCTCCTCCTTTGTTGTCCCTCTTTGGTGCTTCTCGGGTGCTTCCCTCAGGACTTCACCTCTGTTTGTGTTTTTCCCCATGGGGCTGAACTGAGATGCAGGGGGCAGGAGTGGTAGGCCCCTTTATGACATTAGGCCACTGCAGTGTGCCTGGGGGGGGGGGGGGGCAGCCTGAGCAATTTTTGCCTTGTTCGATGGGCCCGGAGGCTTGGAGGTGTTGAGGGCCCATGGAGCGGCAGAGAGTCTGGCCAGATGAGAACTGGAGGAGAGGCCAGGCCTAACATACAAGACTGATGCTGTGTTGGGGCTGGGGGGGATGGATGGGATGGATGGCTGACTGGAAGGATGGATGGATGGGGCTGTGCTGGGGGGTGGGGGGAAGTGAGATGTGGTGGGCTGGGAGGAGGAGCTGGCTAGCGTTAGAGGATGGAACAGAGGAGAGAAATGGTGGTGTGGTGTGTCGGAGGGGAGGGGGATGGGGACTGTGAACATGAGAGGAAGAGCCAGTGGGAGGGGGCTAGAGGGGAGGATGGGGGGGAGCATTCAACTGGGAGGCAAGTACCCCCAAAGCAGTAAGTTCCAAGTCTTGTGCCTGGGAGTCCTACACTGCAGGAGTGTCGGATAAGCTAAACATTCTTACTCTAAATGTGGATAGTATCCACTCACCTGTTAAATGCATAAAGCTGCTCAACTATTTTACTAAAGCCATTTACGCTATCTGATAGATTGGATTGGTTATTATAAATATTTTTCGAAATGTTTTGGGATAGCAGGCAGTGTTCTATTGTGGATTTGGAAATGGTTAAGATAGAAGACACAGCATAGGACTAACAGTGACATTTTCCTTACCAGTTAATGTCTTTTCCTTTAGTCTTGCTAGACAATTCCAGACAAGTGGGTTGTGTTTCCCTACCAGCAGATTGTTTGAGACAAAGAACAATGGAAAGTCCAGGTTTTAATGACATCACTCCCATGCCTTTAGTCGTCTCAGCCACTAGAGGTCCCCTTCAGTATTCGTCCCAAAGCATCAAACTTATGAAAGGAATTTGTAACATCCAAGTACTGGAGAAGCACCCCCCCGGATAACCACAAGGTGAAGATCCTTATCCTTCTCCCGACACTACTCCTTAGAGAAGGAGGGCAGGCATACCACCTAGTTCACATGAAAGGGAGAAGGCACCTTAGATGAGAAGGAAAGCATAGGCTGAATGGAAACAGCCTTCTTAGAAAATGACAGATTGGCTTCTTGGCAAGACAGAGCTGGCAGCTAGAAAATCCGCCTTAGAGAACCAATTGCAACCAAGAAGACTGTCTTGAGTGTCAAATCCTTTAAAGTAACACATTTCAACTGCTCAAAGGCACCGCCATCAGGGCCCTGAGCACAGACAAAGATCCCAGGAAGGGATCACTGATGGGAGGGGAGGACGCAGACTCCAACCCCCCTGGAGAAAGCGCAAGACATCTGGGTGCAAGGCTAGAGGTTTACCAGTCACCAGACCTCAGGAACAGGCCAAAGCTGCTACCTGAACTTTCAGATCAACAGAGATGGCAGTTTGGCTGCCTCAGGAGGCAACACCATCGTTCAAAAGAGGCCCCAGATCAGTTTTGGTAGACATCCTCAGCCCCAAGCAGAGTGGAGACCACCACTGGAGAGTAACCGCTATGTGCTAGCTGTGTACTTTCAAGAGGCAAGCCATAAGCGAGAAGGAAACTAGGTCCTCCAGGATGATAAGTCCCTGCCACAATAGGCTCTGAGACAGAGGCAAATGAAGAGGAGGCATTTGTAGGAGCTGCATTAGGTCTCTGAACCACGCTTTCCTCAGCCAGTCCAGTGCCACCAAAACCGTCTTGCCCGGGTGGCACTCTATATGCCAAATCACACATCCCACCAGGAGCCATGGTAGAAACATGTACAGCTGGTGCTCACTTGGCCAAGGTTGGATCAGAGCATCGATGCCCTCCGTGTGGTGACTGAAGAAGTGGCAAACTTCAGCATTGGAGCAGGTCACCATCCAATCCATTTTAGGGTGACCCCAGTGGTGCAGAATCAACTGGAATAGCTCCTGACTCAACTCCCGCTCTCCAGGATCCAGAGAGTGCTGGCTGAGGAAGTCTGTTTCCACAATGTCCACCCTGGCAATGTGCTGAGCCAACAAGGCTAGGAGATTCTTCTCCACCCAGGTATCAGGAGAGCCATCTCCAGAGCTACCCTGGCATTCCTCGTGCCGCCCTGCTGATTGACATAAGCCACCGCCATGGTGTTATCTGAAAATGTTTGAACTGCCTGGCCCTCAATCAGAGGCCGGAAACGCAGATGAGCCAACCTGATGGCCCTTGCCTCAAGGCGGTTGATGGACCAAACTGCTTCCCTGTGGTTCCAATGGTCCTAGGCTATATGGTCTTGGCAATAGGCTCCCCAGCCTGAGAGACTGTCATCAGTCATTAGGAGGATCCAGGAGACATCATCCAGTGGCATGCCTTTCCTCAGATGATAGGGCAGCTGCCACCACCACCACAAGCTGGACTTCATCATCAATGGGTGTGAGAGTCTGTGCTGAAATTCCTGAGAACTCGGGGACCACTGAGTCAACAAGGACCGCTAGAGTGGTTGCATGTGAACAAGCACCCATGGCACCATCTCTATGGTCACCGCCATCAATCCGAGGAGCTGAAGCGAATCCCAGACTCTGGGAGCCTGCTGTGCACAGAACAGTGCCAGGCAATCCAACAGACTTTGACATTCTCCTCTGGCAGGAAATCTCTGTCCAATCAAGAGTCAAAATGTGCTCCCAGAAACTCCAGGGACTGGGAAGAGAACATTTTCGGGTCAGTGGAAAGGCCGAAAGGGAGGGCAGCAAACTGATAGTGAGAGCCAAACACAGCCACACGCAGATACTTTTGCTGATCTGCCCAGATCAGGATATGAAAATACTCCTTGGCCAGATCCAAAAAAGCCAAGAACTACTCTTGGTGCACTGCTTGCATCATGCAGCGCAAGGTTTCCGTCTGACAGCGCAAAACACGCAAGTTCTTGATGACCCCCTTGATGTCCAGAATGGGCCAGAAAAGAACTATCCTGTTGTGCACCATGAAATAGATGGAGTATCTGCCCTATCCCAATTGTCTGGCAGGGAGGGCATCATTGCCTTTGCGCACAGGAACTTGATCAAGGTGATCCGTACAGCGGCACTTCTGATCGCAGACCCACAAGTGGAGATGAAGAAGGCATCTGGAACCGGATCTTTGCATTCTAGGACACAGCTGAACTGAATGGTGTCTAGCACCCAGCAATCCTTGGTAACCTAGGCCCATTCTTGAAAAAAAAGGCAAAGCTTGCTTCCAACTGGAAGAACCAAGGAATGGGTCCCAAAACCTTCATTGTGCAGCCTGGAAGGGTCCTCCTTTGGAAGGGACTGAGTCCCTGGGCCCATGCAATCCACAAAAGGACTGAGAATGAGCCTGAAGACCAGAAGCAGAGAACATAAGAACATAAGATATGCCATACTGGGTCAGACCAAGGTCCATCAAGCCCAGTATCCTTATTCCAACAATGGCCAATCTAGGTCGTACGTACCTAGCAGTTTCCCCAAAAGACACAGGTTCCACAATGCTTGTATTGGGTCAAGCAATGATATCCTGGGTCCCTTTTTAATAGCAGTTTATAGACCTTTCCTCCAGGAACTTGTCCAAACCTTTTTTAAACCCAGCTACACTAACAGCTCTTACTACATCCTCCGGTAACAAATTCCAGAGTTTGATTACACGTTGAGTGAAAAAATATTTTCTCTTATTAGTCTTAAATAGTTTACCCTGTAACTTCATTGCATGTCCCCTAGTCTTTCTATATTCTGATAACGTAAACAATCGATTTACGTTTACCCGTTCCACTCCGTTCATTAATTTATAGACTTCTATCATATCTCCCCTCAGCTGTCTCTTTTCCAGGTTAAAGAGCCCTAACCTTTTTAGCCTTTCTTCATAGGGGTATCCTTCCATTCCCTTTACCATTTTGGTGGTTCTTCACTGAACCTTTTCTAATAACGCTGCATCCTTTTTAAGATACGGCGACCAGAATTGCACACAATATTCAAGGTGCGGTCGCACCATGGAACGATACGGAAGCATTATAATATCCTTTGTTTTATTTTCCATTCCTTTCCTTATGATACCTAGCATTCTATTTGCTCTCTTGGCCACCACTGCACACTGGGTGGAGGGTTTTAACATGTTATCCACAATGACACCTAAATCTTTTTCCTGGTTGGTGGTTCCTAATGTGGAACCTTGCATCGCGTAGCCATAGTTTGGGTTGTTCTTCCCTAGGTGCATAACTTTGCACTTATCCACATTAAATTTCATCTGCCATTTTGATGCCCAGTCTTCCAATTTATCAAGATCCTCTTGCAATTTTCCACAATCCTCATGGGTTTTAACAACTTTAAATAGTTTTGTGTCATCTGCAAATTTGATAACCTCACTCATTATTCCCTTTTAACCTCACTCATTATTCCCTTTTCCAGGTCATTTATGAATATGTCAAAAAGCAGCGGACCCAGCACAGATCCCTGGGGTACACCACTATTCA
Organism: Ichthyophis bannanicus; assembly: GCA_033557465.1. Taxonomy (NCBI): domain Eukaryota; kingdom Metazoa; phylum Chordata; class Amphibia; order Gymnophiona; family Ichthyophiidae; genus Ichthyophis; species Ichthyophis bannanicus. Next base: position 775,651,738 of record CM066031.1, read on the forward strand.
CCTTTCTCCACTGGGAAAATTGGCCATTTAGCCCTACCCTCTGCTTTCTATCTTTTAACCAGTTCCTGATCCACAATAGTACACTGCCTCCTATCCCATGACTCTTTAGTTTTGCCAAAGGTCTCTAATGAAGGACCTTGTCAAAGGCTTTCTGAAAGTTCAAATACACTATATCAACCGACTCACCTTTGTCTACCTGTTTATTCACACCTTCAAAAAACCATAACAGATTAGTAAGACAAGATCTTCCTTGTCTAAAGCCATGTTGGCTGTCTCCCATTAAGCCATGACTATCTACATGTTCAGCAATTTTGTTCTTTATGATGGTTTCTACCATTTTTCCCGGTACTGACGTCAGGCTCACCGGTCTGTAGTTTCTCGGATCACCCCTGGAACCCTTTTTAAAAATTGGCGTTACGTTCGCCATCCTCCAATCTTCAGGTATTACAGAGGGGGAGAAAGGTTTTCCAGGTCAGTAATGAGAGTCCTGAGATGCCCGGGATTCCAGTCAGCACTCCCTCGGTGGATGGGCAGAGACTGACAAGAAGGGCCATCAGACCACTTGGGCTCATCTTCTGGAAGGCGGTAGATTTTGTCTCACCCAGGTCCTTCATCAGCTTCTCCAAATCAGCTCCAAACAGAAGCTTCCCCTTAAAAACCAGTTGGGCCAACGGGACTTTGGAAGATGTGTCCGCTGCCCAGTGCCAGAGCCTAATCCAACAATGTGATACCGTCATCAGAGCACCCAGTGCCAGTGCTAGTGTTTCTGGTGCCCCCTTGCAACCTATACAGTAGATTGGCGCCCCCTCACTAATTACTATTAATGCTGGCTACACTTCACCTCCTTTTTCCCAAAACTCCTTTCTGAACTCTTTATGCATGATGCCAAGCAACACGAAGGGCTTGGCAACCCCAATGTAACTCCTCTGAAACTGCACACTGCATGGTGTTAATGTATATATGAGGTGTGACAAAAAAGAAATGAGACTGTGGCAGCCACGCCCATGACTCAATGCCAGTTGACGAACCACTTATATCACTGTTGTGCAGCATCTTGCCACTATTCTGCTATAATATTTTTCATCTCTCTCACTCTGTTTTTCTTTTTCAGTTTTTTTTGTAGCACACTGCCCCATCGCTTTGTCACGCAACAGAAGGTGACAGAAATATGGAGCAAAGAATCAACTTAAAATTTCTGGTTAAGTTGAAGAAGGGCCCAATTGAGTGTCTCCAACTTCTCCAAAAGGCTTATGGAGAAGATGCAATGTCAAGGCTGCGAGTCTTCGAGTGGCACAAACACTTCAAGACTGGCAGCAAGGAGGTGGAGGATGACCCCAAGTCATGACAACCTTCCACGACAAAGACGGCTGAGAACATTGACAGAGTGAACCAGCTGGTGTGGTGTGATCACAGATTGACGGTGTGGATGACAGCTGAGGAGTTCAGCCTGAACAGGAGTCAGTGAGGACCATCTTGGCGCAGGAACTGGGGATACGGAAGGTGTGCACCAAGATGGTGCCCAAGCTTTTATCAGACGACCAGAAGGAGCTCCGGGTCAATGTTTGTCGTGACTTCCTAGAGAAGATCAGAGAAGATCCAGAGTTTGTTGGCTGAGTCATCACAGGAGATGAGACTTGGGTCTTCCAGTACGACCCTGAAAGCAAGAGACAGAGCCTGCAGTGGCAGACTCGACTGTCACCCAGACCCAAGAAGGCAGGCATGTCCAAATCAAGGATCAAGGTCATGCTGATCGCATTCTTCGACTAGAAGGGAGTGGTCCATCATGAGTTTGTGCCTGAGGGTCAGTCATCCAGCACTTCTACCAGCAGGTCCTCAATCGTCTCCATGACCGGGTTCGGCACAGCAGGCGGGCACTGTGGAGAGACAAGTCATGGCTGCTCCACCACAACAATGCGCCTGCACACACCACGCTCAGTGTGAGGCAGTTCTTGGCCAACAAACAGATCACAGCTCTCGACCACCCTCCTTATTCCCCAGATCTTGCACCGTTCGACTTCTGGCTCTTCCCCAGGCTGAAGACTGTGCTCAAAGGAACTAATTTCACCTCTGTAGAAGAGATCAAGGCCACTGTGACGAGGGAGCTGAGGGACCTCAAGGAGGAGGACTTTACCGAGTGCTTCCGTATGTGGCAGAAGCGAATGCAGAAGTGCATTAACTCTGGGGGGGATTACTTTGAAGGGACAATGCGTAATATCTCTGTAGATTTTGTAATAAAACATTTATGGGACAGTCTTGTTTCTTTTTTGTCACACCTCGTATGTCCTGCAAAAAAAAAAACAGCAGCAACAAAGAAAATGCAAGATGCTTGCACTCCAAGGAACTAAAAGAAAAAGCACGAACCAGAGTGCAGTTCATAACACCAAATTATAAAATTATAACTAATTTTATTTTGTTGTTGTTAATTGTAGTATGGTTCTTACCTGTTCTTTCTGAACATATATTCTGCATCCACAGAAATTCCCTCCCTCAACAAGGGTGCAGAGCAGTACTAGGATGTTTACACATAAACTCAATATATACAGTAATTAAAAATTCTGACTCTGGTTTTCTCCAGTACCAGGCATATTGTGAACTAATACAAAACCCTTCAAAAGTCACTGTGGATCCACAAAGCAAATCTACCATACCATATGTTTCTATCAGCAGCAACTTCCAAAACACACACAAGGAACCTACCCAGAACAAAGCAGCACTGTAAACATTTTAGCAGGCTCTAGAACATCCATATACCTATTTGAAAAGCTGAAAAGTCATGTTACTATAGTACAGATCCCTATGTGCAAAGTCCATATTAATGGAATACCTGGCCTCAGTCACACACTCAGAACACAGACCCTCACCAAAAACAAAATAAACTACAACCTAAAAATAAAAGTATGTAGACAAAAATTAAACTGAAACCCCAAGAAGCTAGACTCTGCATGCAGTGCAACACCAGAGAAATGGAAAGAGATGCAATTCCCTGTACTGTGTAAAATATAAAGGGGCATGTTTACTAAGTGCGTTAGCTGCTAGCGCAGCGATAATGTCGGCTTATCACCGGGCGGTATCAGCTAACGTGAGTAAATGCAGATAGCACACGGCTTTCCTGCACTACGTATTTGCATATTGTGTATTAACTGAGCACCTGAACAGAGAGAGGGCAGAGTGGGAGTACCTGTATTGCGTGATTACCGCGGGCATTGACAGCATATGGTAACCGCAAGTTTATTTATTTAGAAAGATTTGTATGCCACCTTTTCCTTCAGTCAAGGTGGTCACATCACATAACAATTGAAGAGTTACATTTAACTTTAGGGTACGTGTAAACATTTAGACAGTACAGTTACTTAACAGCATTTAGACAGTACAATTGTGGTAACATTTAACATGAAGGTATTTAAAACGTGGTATGATAGACGTGTGTGTGGATAGGATGGGTGTGTGTTTAGTTGGCGAAGGTAGTAGTATTTCTGTTTGGGTAGGGGATGTTGCCTGAATGCTCATAGGTTTCTATAAATAACAATGTTTTGAGGTCTTTGCGGAAGTCTGTGAGGTCATCTAACGCCCTCAGGCTCGTTGGGAGGGAGTTCCATAGTGTGGATGCCAGTAGTGATGGTGCTCTTTTTGATGTTGTTTGTTTGGTTTTGTGATAGTCTACAGGTGTGCCGATCATGTTGTCGTTATTGGTTCTACTTGGTCTATTGCTGATGTCCCTTGTTATAACATTTTGGAGTACGTCTGCTGAGAGATGGTGAATGATTTTGAAGATAATCATGATTGTTTTGTATTTAGCTCTTGCCACCATTGGGAGCCAGTGTAGTTGTTGTAGGATGGGAGTGATGTGCATGGTCCTTGGAGTGTCTGTAATGATGCGTGCTGTGGTGTTTTGTACTATCTGTAGTGGGTGGAGTGTCTACTGAGGAAGGCCTTGATATAGTGAGTTTCCATAATCAAGCAGTGGTGTAATAAGTGCTTGGCACACTGTGCGGAAGTGGTCTTGACGGAGCATTGGTTTGATTTGTCTGATTGTTTTCAATCGATGATATGCCTTGTTTGCGGTTTTGGTGATGTAGGATTTAGGTTCAGAGCTCTGTCTAGTGTTATGCCCAGATACTTAACTTCTTCTTTGACTACTATGTGTTTGTCTAGGATGCTGATAGTTTGTAGAGGTATGAAGGTGGGGTTCCTGGTGACGAACATTGCCTCAGTTTTGTCATAGTTGACTGTAAAGCTGTTGGCTATGAGCCGGTCATTAATGTCTTCGAGGCATTTTGTTATTGTTGTAGTGTTCAGTGCTAGTAGGTTGATTGGAGCGTACACCATGATGTCGTCAGCATAAATGTGATAGTGTAGCTTGTGGTGCTTGATGATGTTGCATATGGGCTGTATGTAGATGTTGAAGAGCATTGATGATAGGGCTGAGCCTTGAGGTATTCCCTGCATGATGGGGAATTGTAGTGATTTCTATTGGTTGCATTTGACTTGTTGCGTTCGCCCTTCCAAGTATGATGTAAACCACTTCAGGGTATTCTTGCATAGTCTTGTCTATTGTAAGCGTTGCAATAGCTTAGTGTGGCACAGTGTTGAAGGCCGCCGAGATGTCCATGAATACTAGCAGGTAGCCATTTTTTATGTTGTCCATGCCTCTTAGGAGATTGTCAAAGAGGGAGGTGAGTAGTGTTTCCACGCCGTGTTGGGGCTTAAATCCATGCTGATATATGTCCAGTGGGGCATTGATATCTATATGGTCCTGAAGTTGCCTTTGCACTGCCTTTTGCATGATTTTAGCAAGGAATGGCAGGCTGGAGATGGGACGGTATGATTTTGGTTCGGATGGGCTTAGATTGCTACTTTGAAGTATTGGTCGTATCATTGCGTGCTTTAGGGTTTGCGGCATGTATCTTTGTTGGAGTGAATCTTTGATGATTTTTTGAATGTGATGAGAGAGCTGGCTTTTTGTAGCTTTGATCCAAGTCAATGGGCATGGGTCTGACGGTGAAGTTGTTGTGTTTAGTCCAGATATAATGTCTTCTACTTGCTGCTTTGTTGGTATGTTGAGGCTCTCCCATGTTTGATGTTGCTTTTTTTATCGTGAGATCGTTTGTTTGTGGTGAAGTAGAGCATGTTTGGTTGGTGTATTTTGACTTCATGTAGTCTGCATATTTTTGTTGATCAAGATGGTGGGTGCTTTGTTGCGTGTCGTCCTTGGTGAGCTTTTGGACAATGCTAAAGAGTTCTCTTAGTAGATTTCATGATTAGGTTGGTATGGTGTTGCTGTCTATGCTCATTTATTAGATTGTTATATTCCAGTTGTTTGTCTCTGTATTGGGTTAGGAGGTTGTGTGATTTGTCCCTTCTCCATTTTCTTTCCAGTCTTCTGAGTGTGCGCTTTGCAACTCTGATTTCATGTGAGTACCATGGGGTGTTGGCTCTCTTGCGTGTTTGTGGTTCTTTGATGGCTGGGGCAGATGCTGCATTGGATATTATTGTGTTCCATTCTTCTATATTTAGGTCCAGGGTGTCGTGTTCCTGTTGAAGTTGTGGGGTGATTTCATTTATGAATGAGTCTGTTAAATGTTTTGAACCGTCTAATTATTCTTTCATCTTCTTTGCATTGGGCAGGTTATTCAGGGTCATGGTGAATTCAATTACATGGTGGTCTGACCAGGGGACTGACGTGATTGTTGGTTTTGTGGTCTTGTTCTGTTCCACTAGTTGCATTGGCATGAAGACCATGTCCGGAGTTGTACCATGTTGGTGTGTTGGGGCATTAATTGTCTGGCAGTATTTTAATGACTCCATGGATTTTAAGAACGTTGCGGTTTCTCTGGTGGGTGCGGATGTTAGGTTGTAGTCTCCTAGTGCAACGAGGGGTTTGTGTCTTCTGTTGTGTGCGCATATTGTTTCGATTACTGTGGATAGGTGTTCAGTTGTGGTTCCGGGTGGTCTGTATGTGAGAGAGATGGTTAGGTATTTGTTGGCTATAGTGAGTGTGTTAGATTTGATTGTGTTGGTGGTGGCGACTGTTTTGAATTATTGGGTAGACATCATAGGTGCAGCAAACACCACCTCAATGGATGGTGTTAGCTGCATCTGCACTACTGCTGCTCAGCGATTCCTGCAGTTTGGCAGTATTATCTATTGGGGAAATGCACCTCAGCAGATAACACATGGCTTTTGCAGTTAACACAGCACTAGCAGCACTAATGCATGGTGTTAGCTGCAAAAGCCTAAGGTACTTTAGCAAACATGCCCCAAAGATAGTGCAAAGTCGATTGCTAAATTAAAGATAAAATTATTTTGTTATACCTTTGTTGTCTGATCATTTTATTTTCTGATCATGCTGGTCCCAATCTGAGGTTTCTGCTTTCTTCTGTCTTTTATTTCTTTTTCTATGGTCTCTAGTCCACCTGCTATTTTCTTATCTCTTTTTATTTTCTTCAATTCTTTCCATCTTGGATATTGATCTTTTCCTTTCAGCTTTCTACCATTTCTTTTTCTGTCTCTGTCCACTAGAATTTCACTACTCCTTCTTACTGTCCAGTCCTCAATCCCCTCTTTTTTACTCCATCTGCCTATCACTTTTCAACTCTCACCCCAGTCCTCCCATTCCCCACCTCTTCATCACTGGTCCATTATTTCCCAGTCTTTTGCTTACTCTCTCTTTCCTCTCCATGTCTAACATCTCTCATCCTCCCCATCAAGTGTCTCTCCCCTCTCTCTCTCTCGCTCTCTCTCCCTCTTTCCCTCCATCCAGCATCTCTGCTCTCTCCTATCTGTGTCTCCTTTCTCCCTTCCTATCCCTGTATCCAGCATTTCCCCTCCCTTTTCTTTACCCCTGTGTCCAGCATCCCCCCTGTCTCTATACCACCCCCTTCTTATTACTCCCATGCCCAGCATCTCTCTGTCTCTCTCACCCTTACTCCATGTCAATCTTCGTCTTTCTCTCTCTCCCTATTACCCCCTTTCCTGTATCTTTTGTTGAATTTGTTGTCAGAGGATGTAGTAAAAGCTGTTAATGCAGCTGGGCTTAAAAAAGATTTGGACAAGTTCCTAGAGGGAACGTCCATAAACCATTATTAAAGAAGACTTGAGGAAATCTACCTCTTACCCCTTTGATAAGCAGCGTGGAATCTGTCTACCTTTTGGCAACGTGACAGGTACTTGTGATCTGGATTGGCCCAGTATGTCATATCTTATGTTAACACCAGGTAAACGTAAGATGCATACAGCCTATATGTGCATGAGTGTAATCGCATATTGGGAGGGCAATTTTATACATGTTGAAAAGTACAGAATTAGAGGGTGATTTTAGAAAGTCCTACCTAGTTAACGTGCATTTTCACGCTCCTATTTGTCCTACCCCCGCCTAGGGCCGGTGGCTCAAGGGCAAGGGCGACCTCTATTTTGTCTTCAAGTAATGTCCTTGGCTATTGTGCCAGCAAGGGATGCTGGGATTTGTAGTCTTGATTACTATCTAACAAAAGTGTTGTGACTCGAGGTTTCAGGCAACAGATAAATTTATTTGGATTTTTCCCTTTCACATTGAATTCACAGCGCAAAACATGGCATGGATTATTTTCTCCCAAAATAATAGGAAAAACAGGAGCAATTAAAGTTGAGAAATAAAGCATAGGTAAACTGTTTCATTCACAGCAAACACTTAGGCAGGTTAATTGTTTCAGCACAATGTCCTTCTTTCAGAGAGTCAGAAAACAACTTTGCATTCCTCTCATGCAAAGGTTGTTTAACGTAAGTCCAGGTGATTGGTCTCACAAAAAGAGCAATCCATTTCACAAACGTCATTCCTATCAGGAGTTTCTTCTACATCAATTATCATCTCCTCACTATCTCCATTATCATTCTGCTTTAAGGAACTTTAAAAACCAGAATTAGACTGAAGGTTACTAAGAACTTCCTGCAGTTTTTCTATAAACTGTTCCCTCTGGTTTGCAGTCACTTTGTCTAAAGCAGGAAACTGATTCCTTCGTAAGCTTTTAACTACAGACTTTAAATCTGTCTCATAACACTTACTTGGAATGTTTCTAATTCTGACTGGAATTGTTTTCACAGCAGTGCTATCTTGGCTCTGGTTAGCACTGGTCTTTAACTGCTGTATAATATCTTCAGCATATCTCTTGCTAGGGATTATAGCAGACGTACCTTTCTCACGTGCAATGCCCTCTCTGCAATCAGAGCTCTCTCCCCGTGTGAAGGTAAACTTTTCTACCTTTTCCTTGGGTTGCTTTAGCAGAGGTTTTGGGTTTGCTTCCAGTGTTCCTGGGGTATAGGAAACAGACCTTCCAGAATCCTTCTTAGCTTGTTCTGTCTTCCATAGCTTTCCTTGTTCAGCTGGCTTCTTCCCTCTCTGCTGCTCCTTCCCTCTCTGCTGCTCTCCTGCCCTGAACTCTGAGGCAGGTTTAAAACGGCTTTCCTCAGCAGCCACACCCTTCTGGCTGCTCATGTGAAACTCGTTAGGGCTCCACTCAGCTCCTACGTCACTACTATGACCGGGCTCAGTTCTAGCTAGAAGCTTGAGGTTTCCATGGGAACCTTGTTTGCCTTTACTCTTAAAGGTATATTGCTCATTTCCCTCCCATTGCATTCGCTCTGCAGTGCTGTCATTATCACATATTTCAAGCCTACCTTTCTTTATAGAATAAGGTAAGCGGCCAAATGCGTGCTTTAATCTAAGTCCTAGAATTGGTATAAATACCTGCACCTAGATTCAGAGTGAAAAATGCAAATTACAGTGTTTTATAAATTTGCACACACATTCGTGCCCAAACTCTGTCCATGCACATGCCCACATTGAAAGTACACACTACTGGCCCAACATGCATGCTTTTAGAATAGCTACTGCCTCAGTTGCACGCGTAAATCATTAAAGTACCATATCAAGTTTTGTGAGGATATTAAAGCACCTTGGCTTCAACAAATTATAAATCTTTCATGTGACGTCTCTGTCTTCCGTCATAATTGGAGTCATCAGTCATCCGTACTTGAAGAAGGGAGCAGCGGTAGATCCTTCTTCTCCTTCCTCCTACAGACTGTTTTGACATGTGGAAATAGTGAATAAGGTTTCTAAAGGAACCCTCTAATTATTTCAAATTCAGTACAAAGTCCTCCAAGTGTGCCCCAAATACAAGTGATTTTATTATGCACCAGAAAATTTTTAAAAGATGATAGCAATTTGTCAATTCTGTGTGGAAAGTGCCTTCCAGCCAAAGACTTTCAACTGGGTCCCAGGATGTTTTAAACAAATGAGTTATTAATACTCCTTATCAGATAATAAACATTTCGAGGGATGGAGCCAAGGTTTTGGGTGTCCCCCTGAAACTATAAATTACTGCCCCCTCCATATGCAGTTTTTGGCAAACGCTGACCTCCTGCCGCGCTTTCTGCATTTACTGTGTTGCATGGGCTCTGAAAGTTTCCAGCCTTTGCTGTCCCCAACTTGACTGAGTGGCCCTTTTTTTCATTCTCTGATCATGTTTATGTTCCTTGTTCATTTATCTCTCTGATATACCTTTTCCTATTCAAGTTCTCACTCTCCTTTTTTTCTTTCATTTAGAAGGATACTTTAATCATTTTTCTTCCTTCTCTCGTTCTACTCATCTCCTGCTTTACCTCTTCCACCTTGTCTCCTCTTCTTTTGACTTCTTTCTCTTTACTTATTTTATATATTAATATATTTATTAGGATTTATTAACCACCTTCATGAAGAGATTCACCCAAGGTGGTGTACAACAGGTATCACTTGACATAGATAACTTACATTATAATAGTAGCTTAATAGCATCTCTAGACCTCTTTCCTATTCTTTGCATCCCTTCACTCTCATCCTGGGTCCTCTCTCCCTCTTCCTATTCTTTTTCTCCCATTTTAGTGTCAATTTTTATTTTCCGTAATCCCCAAACAGCTCTCTCCACATTATCTCCCTATCCTAGGAATGCTGTTCTCATATCCCCTCCTCCAACTATCAGACGTCTCTCACCACATCCTCTCCTCTCCGAGAAGGTTCTCCCCACATTCTCTTCTGTCTTGTCCCCACATTCCCCTTCTGAACCTCTCCCCATATTTTCCAGTTGCCCCTCTCCAAACTTCTCACATTTTTCATGCCCCATATCCCTTCTCCCAAAATCTCTCAGTACATTCCCCCTCTCTCTTGAAAGCTGATATGGAATTTTCATCACCTTCCGCCCAACAAAAAGGTTTCATGGCATTCTCCTCATCCCCCCCCCCCCAAGAAAGCCCTCACGAAATTCACTTCACCCCCCTCACTAGACCCCCTCCCTCAGCTGTCTCCAGTAATCCTCCTGTGTATGTCACCTTCCTGGATGTATAGTGGTGGTGGTCTGCACTGCTGAGACAGGCAGAGAAATGATTGGCGGTGCCCAGCTCGACATACCTTCTTCAAGATAGACCTGGCCGAAGGAGCGAGTGGTGCCAGACCTAGTTTCTTCTATTTTTCAGGTCAGCAGTAGCAGCCAGTGTGAAGCTTCATGGCTAGGATTGGTGCTGCTTGTTCTTCCTACTACCCAGCTGTATTGAAGAATTTGAGTCAGGCTCAGTGCTGCTGACCACTTCTCTGCCCAGTATTGCAGGCCATTGTTGCCCCCTTGGAGCTGCCACCCTGTGCAAGCAAGTGCACCACTTGCACAGTGGGTTGGGCCGGCTCTGGTGATATAATTACATCATAGAGTTCTGAAGCCAATAGGCACCATTAGGAAAGGAGGAGTGAGCATGCTCAGTATAGCATCTGCACACTATTCTGAGTGGCTGCCACACATTAATTAGTACTGGCAGGAGCAGCACAATAACTGCATTTCTTCAGAGAGTATGCACACTACTTGCACTTATGTACTACAGAGAGTACACTTTAGTAGGTGAGCTAAGAAATGTAAAGGCTTATTTTAGAAACATTCCCATATATAAATAGTATTTGCACGTGTAGATTGGAATAAACGTGCAAATAAACGTGATTTTAAAAAGCTGCTGTTGCCCATGCTAGTCCACACCATGTCCAGATTTCATGGGTGTGGATAGGAAGTGGTTTGGGCACACCTATTATACTAACATAATACCCATTGATCAAAAAAAATCTAGACATTGGAATTTACAGTTGCCCCAGTGGCACGAATAAGTGCCTGCTTGAAGGGGCAGGTGTAAAGGTTGAGGTCAGCCCCCTATCAACCCTTGACATTGGCCTCCCCTGTCAATTACCCCTCCAGCATCTGATCCCTTCTGACACCCCTCCAACTTCCAATCGCCCCCTCTGAATTCCACTGACATGAGTTTACTGTAACCTGTACTTGCCAATTATAGCCAACCTCTGAAATCTTTACCCCCCCTGCTGGCAGATCCCTCCATCCCACCACCACCCCCAATCACATCCCCGGGTCTTACCAGGATCTCAGGGATCTAGTAGGAGCAGAAGCAATCCCCAGTCACTTCAGCTTATAGCAGCCCCAAGTGCCAAAATGGCACCTGTAACCCCTAGCTGTGATCTCATGGTACTACTGCTAGGGGTTGGGTTGCCAAATAAGGGCAGAAATCTCATTGGTAGTCCAAGTGGGCTCTTTATTCCCAGAAGCCCTCTACCTTCCCTATATCCATGGCCCTCCCGTGCACTTCCAAATTTGGGAAATTACTACTTGGAGTAATGGACACCATTTTGGAACCTGGGGCATGATGAGCAAGAGTGACTAGAGATTGCTGCTGCTTTCACCAGACACCAGGGACCCTATAAAGAGCCAGGGAGAGGATTGGGGTGTGCTTGAGTATCAGGAGCAGTGATTTTAAAAAGCTGCTCCCATACACATGTGGGGTACAGCTGCATGTTTTTTTCCCCCCATGTGCAGCTATTCAAAGTCACTGCTCCTGCTGGATGTGGGGAGATATCAATATGCAGTCCTGCACATCTTTATACCTATTTTACAAGAGGCTTTGGGTGTCATTCAGATCCACAAATAGCGGGGTTGGATGTCCTACCCATGCACAGCCCCTGAGCACAATTCTGAGCCCTGTGCGGGGAGTGCTGGACAGGGGCGGGAGAGGGTGGGAGGGAATGGGACTAGGGCAGGGCAGGGGAGTGCTCAGACAGTAGGATGTACAGAGGCAATTCAGGTCATGCCTCTGTATGTCCCCCACCAGCACGTTAGACACCTAACCTAACCACCCCGAAGGTGGAATAAGTGATGGGCGATGTGTTGTGTGCCCCTCTACCCCATTTTGACACTGTGGAAGGGCCCCTCCAGTCTTGGGGGTCCCCACCGAGGGTTGTTGGCTGGGTGTAAGAGCTGCTAGGCTTTGGGGCAACCGGGTGCTCTGGCTGGACGTGCTGGTGCCATGGCGATGAGATGCCACTGCACTGTCACACCACACGGAGCATTCTGTGGTTGGGTGGGCAGGCCAGTAGATGTCCCCTGCACTAGAATGGGGTGCCCGGCCGGATGTCCACGTCCCCGATTCTGCCATCGCAGGTACATCCAGGCCCCAAGGTGGCAGAACCGAGTCCGTTTCCCACACATCTGTTTTTTTGCATGGCCAATGTGGCCGGATGTGCGAGAAACAGAATTGGCCTCCACGTGTTTGATAGAGCCTTTCTAAAATACAGTGAGAATTTTCCACATCCCCACCTGGATGTTTGAATTATTCTCTTCACATCCTATTTAAAAATTGTCTTTTAGTATATCACCTGCTAAGAGCCCTTTTAGTGTGCCTGCTAAAAATTTCTAGAGTATTTCTGCTGTATCTGGAAATTAGGCCTTTATCTGTGAAATGCAGGTGGTCTGCGATTCTGTGGCACAGATCAAGGATATCCCCCAAGCTGGCACATATATATTTATTTGTGGCATGAAAAAAAATGTCTTTGGACTGTATATTTTCACCCATTCAACTCATTTCTTATGTTCTTATAAACCATTATTAAAAGAGGACCCAGGTAATCCACTGCTTGCCCCAATACAAGCATTATGGAACCTGTGTGTCTATTTGGGAAACTGCTAGGTACTTGTGATTGGCCACTGTTGGAAACAGGATAATGGGCTTCAAGGGCCTTGATCTGAACCAGTATAGCATTTCTTATGTTCTTATGGTACACATTATTTCTGCAGAATACAGGCCTGTTGCATAGCAATCATCTGTTTGTTTTTCTTAATCTGGTCATTATTTTGTGCAAGGAAAGGAGTGTTTTCCCAGCTGAATTCCAATTGAACCATTTGCAGCTGTAATAAGGTTCAATAAATGCTGCATAGAGACCATGAGCTATAGAAATATCACAGCCAATGAATCATAATCAGGACTTTCCACTGTGTTCATTCCTTTTTTTTTTTTTTTAAAGTGCTGTCAAGTCAGTGCTGACTCCTGGTGACCCAGCGGCCTCAGGGTTTTTGGCAAGCTACGACTGGAAGTGAATTACCAGGCCCTTTCTTCTGAGGCAAGGGAGGATAAAGTGACTTGCCCAAGGTCACCAGGAGTGCCAGGGAGAACTGAACCTCAGTCACCTGGGAGCTAAGCGGCTACTCTTCCACTCAGTTTTTGCCTCGCTGAGTGAATTTATCTGAGCTTTCTAGTTCTGCTCCATGGGATGCTTGCTTACAAGTTGAAGGGCAGCAGCACAGCTTTGCACAATAGAATTACCTTTTAGTAATGAGAATTCTAACCAAGTAGAAGTGTGTGGTCATGGTTATTAATAGGACCTGTGACAATGGCATTTACCAGACCTTGTCTTAGGCAAGAGGAGAGAGGGGTGGGGGATGCAAGAATTATCTTATGAAATTATTACAAGCAGAGACTCAAAATACTGAGCCCAAAGAAGTGGAATTAGCAGTTAATTCCAGACAAATTATTATCATTTGTATAGTGCTAAAAGGAGTTTGCAGCGCTTTACAGAGACACAGTCCCTGTTCCTTGGAACTTACGATCTTGTTAAGACAGATGGACAAAACATACAGACAAAGAACAAATAAGGTTTTGAGTTTAAATGGCGAGGGCGTGATTGGTAGAATGAAACCAGTGGTAGTAGATGGGGATAGATCAAGGGAGAGGCATTAATTGAGTTGCTGACCTTCCATTTGGAGGTTCCTCACTGCAAGCCTCTGCTAACTTTTATAGTCTTTATCTAGCTCCTGCTCTCTACACTGCTGTGTCTCCCTTCTTTAACACTTTGCCTACCCACTCACCCCTGGCTTAACATTTTTGCATAGCTTTCCTCTGCTCATTGACACAATTACTAAAGTGCACCGGAACGCCCCAGGACCTCTCTCCTCCCTCTCTACCTGTATCTCCTCTGATTTGCATTCTCTTCTCTTCTCTCTCTCCTATGGCTTCACTTCGCTGTGTTCTTGATATTAACTCTCCCTAATCTTTTCCCCTCATTCCAACAATTCCATGGCCCTGCTTCTCATTACTCACTCCTTACTGTCCCTACCTCCTCTGCCCTTTTTTCTTCTATGTTATCATCTTCCCTTGAGCTTCACGATTTTCTTCCTCTCATTCAGCCACCTCCACTCTCACTAAGGGAACCTCACCCTCGCTTCTGTCGAGCCGCCTCCTCTCTCCCACATTCTCTTCTACTCCTTCTCCTTCTCTCATTTGGAGCTATCAATCCCAACCTTAGCCCCCTAGACTTTTTTCACACTCCCAAGGCAGATCAATGCAGAACCTCTCAAATCTGGTTCATATCCCTCTCCTTTCTCCCTCTTCTCTCCCATTTTCATGCACCTTGTGGAATGCACATTCTGTCTCCAATAAACTTGCCTTCATTCATGACCTTTTTATCTCTAATACTCTGCATCTCCTGGCTCTTAATGAAACTTGGCTTCTCCCTGAAGACTCTGCTTCAGTTGCTACCCAATGTCATGTAAGCTACCTATTTTCCCAATTGGACCTAGTGGCGGTGTTGGTTTTCTTTTCTCTCAGTCTTGCCAATTTCAGCCCCTCCTTCTGCTTCCATCTAATTCTTTTGCTTCCTTTGAAGTCCACACCATCCACCTATTTACTCCACTACCTCTCCAGGAAGCTGTCATTTATTGACCCTTCAAAAAGTCCACCTTTACCTTTCTCACAGACTTTGACTCCTGGCTCTCCTCCTTTCTGGATGCATCTTCCCTGTCACTTATTCTTGGGGATTTTAACATCCACATTGATGACCCTTCTGACCCTTATGCCTTAAAGCTCCTTTCCCTAACCTCCTCATTTAACCCCTAGTTGTGCTCTACTGCTCCTACTCACAAGCATGGCCACTGCCTTGACCTCGTCGTCTTCTCCAACTGCTCACCCTCAAATGTCTCCACCTCAGTTCTTCACTTATCTAACCATAACCTGCTAACCTTCACCCTTAATCCCCCTCATCCTGTTCTTGCCCGATCTCTATCAACATGTTTAGGAACCGTCACACTATTGACCCTTCATCTTTCTCCACTGCCGTCTTATCACCTCTTTCCTTCATTATGTCATCTGACTGTTGATGAGGCAGTATCTTCCTATAACACTATACTCTCCTCTGCTCTGGATGCACTTGCTCCTCTCATTCCATGCCCTGTGAGGCATACCGCACCTCAACGCTGGCTGTCCTCGATAACAAACTACCTATGTTCTTGTGCCCGCTAAGCTGAGCGCCTTTGGCTTAAATCAGGTACCGTTGCTACCTACATTTATTTATTTATTTATTTATTTACATTCTCTTATATACTGCGCTATTCTGCATCAGTGCGGTTTACATTGAACAAACCGAAATTACATTGAACAGGGCATTATAACTTGGTGATAACTATTTTACAGGGAACATGGGCTATGGAGGGTTAAGTGGCTTGCCCAAGACCACAAGGAGCACCTGTGGGACTAGAAACCCCAGTCCTTCCGGCCCAAGGTTGCTGTCCTCTAGTGGGATTTGAACCCCCGACCTTCCGGCCTGAAGTACCTTGCCCCAACCACTAGGCCACTCCTCCACTCCACTTTTGCCTTACAAACATTGCAGGCATTACTTCAAATTTATGTTAATCTCTTTTCATAGAACTCGCTTATGACTTTCGCTGTCTCTTTGCTACATTTAACTCTCTCCTCAAGGTCCCTCCTTCACTTACTGCCCAGACTTTGGCTGACCTTTTCCATGACAAAGTCTGAAAGATTAGCCTTGAATTCTCCACAGGTTCACTTCCCCTCCCCCTTCAATCCCAAATCCTTCCCTCACCCTCTGACACCCTTTCTTCTTTTTCTGAAATCACTGAGGAGGAAACTGTAAATCTTCTCTCCTCCTCCAAATTGACTTCCTGCTCCTCTGATCCCATTCCCACCTGTCTACTATGCTCTGTCTCTTCCACCATCATCCCTTCCATCCTTAACCTATTGCTTTCCACTGTAGCTGTTCCTGTGGCCTTCAAACATGCTCTGATCACACCTCTTCTCAAAAAGCCCTCACTAGACCCCACCTGTCCTTCCAGCTGTTGGCCTATTTCTCTCCTCCCCTTTGCTTCAAAATTATTTGAAAAGCAGTTCACCGCCACTGTCTTGACCTTCTTTCCTCTCAAGCCTTCTGGATCCACTGCAGTCTGGCTTTCGTCCTCTATATTTCACAGAAACAGCTCTTGCCAAAGTCTCCAGTGACTTGTTCCTCGCCATATCCAAGGGTCTTTACTCGATCCTCATCTTTCTTGACCTTTCTGCTGCCTTTGACACTGTTGATCACCACCTTCTCCTTGATACTCTGTCCTTGCTTGGATTTAGGACTCTGTTCTGTCCTGGTTTTCTTCTTATCTCTTCCAGTACACCTTTATTGTATGTTCTTGTGGATCCTCCTCTACTGTCCTCCTCTACTGCCATCTCGGGGCTCTATCTTGGGACCCATAATTTTTTCTCTCTACACTCAGTCCCTTGCTGCATTTATTTCCTCCCATGGTTTTTAATACCATCTTTATGCTGATGACTCACAGACCTACCTCTCTGCGCCTGAAATTTCTCCAGGAATTCCGTCCCAGATCTCTGTCTGCTTATCCAACATTGCTGCCTGGATGTCTCATTACCATCTGAAATTGAACATGGCCAAAAATCTGAGCTCTTTATCTTTTCCTCTAATCCCTCCTCCCCACTTCCTTCCTTCTCTATTTCTATGGATGACACTACACTCCTCCTTTTCCTCAGGGGGAGAAGGGGGAGATGGAAGACGGCTATACTTTATGGAGGACATGAAGTAGGAGGAGGTACCTTTTAGAGGCAGGTGTGAGGACCCTTCTCTGTCCCTTCAGTGATCTGAAAGATCCAATGTGACCCTTGATCCAAAAACTTTGGGCCTCTAGCTTTTACACAAACCTTTTAATATGACGTCTACTTTAAATACTCAAAGTCCAAAAAATGTTGAGGAAAATATCTCAGAGAAAATTATCTTTAAAGACACTCCGGACATACAAAATGGCAAGCTTTTAGCTCTCTGACACTATCAGCATTTCACTTCTGTTGCCTCAGGGATTATCAACTTCAGCATCTTATCTTTTAGAGACTCCTAACGCTCTGTTGTTCCGACCGGGTGCACAGAGGGCTGGGACGTCTGGGACTGAATTGGGCCCTTAATGAATGATGCAACTTAGAAGGTGCTATTGCATCATACATGATATGAATTGCATCATGTTATTCCTAGAAATCATAGATGATGCAATCTTAACTCATTGTAACATTGCATCTACCATTCTATCCTCCCTCCTAATAACACCAAACACGTCAAGAACAAGAAGAAACAACTCACAGACTACTTACATAACTCCCCCACACATCCGAAACACAAATCAATGTACCAGTACCAAAGCCTTCTCCTACGTGGCTTCAACACTATGGAACCTACTCCTCAATGATATAAGAGCAATAAAAGACCTTCAGCAATTTCGCAAAAATCTAAAAACACATCTGTTTACAGAACACTTCGGTGGTCCAAGCAACCTCTTCAGCCCCCCCAAAAAAACAAAACAAAAAAAACTTAAAAGCATCTCCACCCACTCCATCTAACAACCTAAACCTCACAACAACATAATTGCCCCAGTTCAAACATTAAACACAATCAAAATGCGTACAACCATCTACTCACATTCCTACATGCTAAATGTACATAGTTCCAAAATTAATTGTACATAGTTCTGTTGTTTATATGTTATTGTAAATAGTTCCTATGCTCATTGTAAAACATGTTCTTATGTTCCATGTAAACCGCCCCAGATCTCAGGAAGGGGTGGTATATAAGCTTTGTTCAATAAAATAAATAAATAAACTCAGCTTAATTACATCACTCTGCAGAACAAATTGCACAACATTTTTTAAATAAACGTGACATGTCAGTAGTATTTTGGCTGTAGACCAGTCTCAGTGTTTGATTTTTTTCTGTTTAGCCAAAGTGAGAGATGCCTCAATTGTTTGAACAATGCAGATCACTTCTGCTACATTTGTGGTGAAGTGACTTTTGCATCACAAAAATGCAGTATAACCATTTTGATTAAGAAAGCCTACCACCTTTACTTTGGCTGTAAAATTGGAGATCAGGGCAAGAGCTGGACCCCACACATATGCTGCAACACTTGTGTAGCAAATCTTTGCCAGTGGTTGAATAGAAAAAGGAAATCCATGCCTTTTGCAGTGCCAGTGATTTGGAGAAAGCTGACAGATCATATCAGCAATTGTTACTTCTGTATGGTGCCTCCTTTTGGGAAAGGTTTGTCAAAGAAGAAAAAGTGGACTGTGCAGTGTCCAAACGTTCCATCAGCAATACGCCCAGTATCCCATGGAGAAGGACTGCTAGTTCCTGATGAGGAAGAGGAAACGCATGAAACATCTGGTCCCAAACCACCAATGTCACATGACCCAGATTGTCTCACATCCTCCTCCTCTGAACCACATCTCATAACACAAAGTGACCTGAATGACCTTGTCAGGGATGTGGAACTACCTAAGAGTAAAGGCTGAGTTGTTGGGCTCCAGACTGCAACAGTAGAATCTCCTGTCAGGTGATGTAGGGTTTCCATGTTCCGTGAACATCAAAAGGATCTTGTTACATTCTTCATCATGGAAGGTGATCTTGTAGTCTGCAACAACATCAATGGGCTGATGGCAGCCTGCAACATCATTGGTCACCCAGATGAGTGGAGATTGTTCATCAATTCATCAAATATGAGTCTTAAAGCTGTTTTGCTGCATAAATGCTATGCTTTGCCATCGATTCTGGTTGGTCATGAAGGAAAACTATGACAATATAAAACAGTTGTTGAGATGCATAAACTATGACCAACATCTATAGCAGTTTTGTGGTGATTTAGAAACATAGAAACATAGTGTCATGAAGTGGGTATCAATAAAGATGCAAACCTGAAAAGAAACCCTGTTTCTCAGAGAAATCTAGATGTGCAGTTACCTCAAGGCACAGCTAGAGGGGGCAGGAGTGATCATACAGGAGCTAATGGGCCTAAGAGAGCTAATGACTTGCACCTGGGAATGAGCCCGGGAGTTTCAAAGGAAAGATTCCTTTATAAGCAGAAGCTGAAGGCTAGCAAAGGAGGAACACCTCTATTGAGAGGAACAGGTCCCGAGGAAGGGCAGAACTGGAACTGGATCCAGAAAGGAGGAACACCTCTATTGAGAGGAACAGCTCCAGGAGAAGGACAGAAGAGAGGAATACCTCAAAGGAGATGACAGAGAGAAGGAACAGCTCGGAGGGAAGGAGCAGCTCTAAGAGAAGGAGAAGGACTTGGAGAAAGAATCCTACCTGAGCAAGCCCAAAGGAACAGAGTTCACAAAGGTAGAGTTCAGAAGGGCCAGGCTAAGCGAGCAGCTGTTCAGAGGGAGTCTGCTGGAGAAAGCACTAAGGCTAGAGAGTGTGCCACTCCCTGTTCCCACAACGTTCCTGATTCAAAAGCAGAGAGACGTATCCAGAGAACCAGAGAGATAGGTTTGGAGGAAAGCCTGCAGTCTCTGGGAAATACTAGTCAAGTTTTACCAGGCACTAAAGGAAAAGCAGTTTCTGACAAAGCTAAGTTCTTACCGAAGCATAAAGTTGAATCCACACCAGGTTTTACCAAGCTGCCAGAAAGCACAGCTCTGCCTAGAGCTTGTCGGCAGAGAACCTGTTGCCGGAGAAACGTTTCTGGGAGAGAAAGCTCCACGGATTCAAACCACAGAGGCTCCAGGTATGAAAGCTTTATTCATGATACTGAATGCTTAACTCCTAGAGGCACTGCTAAAACAAATACTCAGTTTGCAAGGAAGAAGAAACCAGGGTGGTTTCAGAAAATTCCCAGAGAACTTAAAACACAGTCTTATTGGAGGCAAGAGCCTAGGGACACTTCACGTAGACCTGTAGCAGACAGGGACAGTGACTACTCTGATGATGAATGTAGTGGAGCAGAATCCATGGAAATTGAATATATAAATGTTGTTCCTATTACTCCACCAGAAGAAATGGATTGTGGTTTGTGCATGGCCACGAGCCTAGAATCTGTAGCCACTGTATAACTGAGAAGAAGTTTGTTTAATTCTTATTGTGTTGGAATAAAGTGAATTCCTCCGGTTAATCCTTGCACTAATTGTGGAGATTAACAATTAGTCAGCTTGTTAATACTGGTACCTTTTGAAACAAAGGACATTCTTTTGATTTCTCAATGTCTTATTTGAACCCTTGCACAGACGGGGAATAAAGCCTTGTTTTCCCTACACTTGGTTTGATTATTGAGCTCTCATAGGAAGCTGGAAATAAGTAAGACCATTTCGCCATTCGTGGACCTTACATTTCATCACGCTCCCTAAATAATTTCTATCGTGGAGCATGCCCATACTTAGAATGGTCACCAGGGGATGCCCTCACGACAACAGAAACATAGAAACATGATGACAGAAAAAGACCACATGGCCTATCTAGTCTGTCCTTCCATAACAACAACTACAGCAGTCCACTTTTTACCTTTAGAGATCCTCTGTGTTGGTCCCATGCTTTTTTGAATTCAGTTACTGTCCTCATCTCTACCACCTCCACTGGGAAACTATTCCATGGATCCACTACTCTTTCTGTAAAGAAATATTTCCGCATATCACTCCTGAATCTATCTCCCTTCACCCTCATCCCATGTCCCCTTGTAGCAGAACTTGCTTTCAATTGAAAGAGGCTCTCTTCCTGAACATTTATACCACGGAGGTATTTAAACATCTCAATCATATCACCTCTATCCCGCCTTTCCTCTAAGGTGTACATATTAAGATACTTAAGTCTGTCCTCATATGCTTTATAATGAAGCCTATTAATCATTTTAGTAGCAACCCTCTGCACCGACTCCATCCTGTTCACATCCTTTTGAAGGTGCGGTCTCCAGAATTGCACACCATACTCCAAATGAGGTCGCACCAAAGACTTATACAGAGGCATTATCACCTCCTTTTTTCTGCTAGCCATTCCTCTCTGTATGCACCCAAGCATCCTTCTAGCTTTTGCCGTCGCCTTTTCTACCTGTTTAGCTACTTTAAGATCATCAGACACAACCACGCCTAGGTCCCGCTCTTCTTTAGTGGACAAAAGTACTTCACCTCCTATACTGTATTGCTCCCTTGGATTGCTGCAGCCCAAATGCATGACCTTACATTTTTTAACATTAAATCTTAGCTGCCAAATTCTAGACCATTCTTCAAGCTTAGCTAGATCCCTCCTCATGTTATCTACACCTTCCTGGGTGTCTACTCTATTGCAGATTTTGGTATCATCTGCAAAGAGGCAAACCTTACCCGACAGCCCTTCCGCTATATCACTAACAAAGATGTTAAAAAGAATCGGACCAAGGACAGATCCCTGGGGCACACCACTGGTAACATCCTTCTCCTCAGAGTGAGCTCCATTTACTTGTACTCTTTGTCGCCTCCCACCCAACCAATTTCTAACCCAAGCAATAACTTTAGGGTCCATCCCTAGGGTGCTCAGTTTGTTTATAAGTCACCTGTGAGGAACAGTGTCAAAGGCTTTACTGAAATCTAAATACACCACATCTAGAGCTCTCCCTCAGTCCAACTCCCTGGTCACCCAGTCAAAGAAATCAATCAGATTTGTCTGACAAGACCTGCCTCTGGTGAATTCATGCTGCCTCGGATCCTGTAATCCGCTGGACTCCAGAAACCTCACTATTTTCTCTTTCAGCAGCGTTTCCAATAATTTACTCACCACCGAAGTTAAACTAGCCGGCCTGTAGTTTTCAACCACATCCTTACTTCCGCTTTTGTGTAAAGGCACCACATGAGCCTCTCTCCAGTCCTTTGGCACCACTCCCGACTCCAACGAGGCATTGAAAAGGTCAGTCAGTGGAGTTGCTAGAACGTCCCCAAGTTCCCTCAGTATTCTAGGGTGTATCCCATCTGGTCCCATCGCTTTGTCTACTTTAAGTTGAGCTAGTTTCTCACGAACACAGTCTTCTGAAAATTGTTCAAGATGTCCCTCGCTTCTGTTCTTATTTGTGGGTGTTTTCTGAGGTCCTGCTCCTGGTTCTTCATCTGTGAACACAGAACAAAAATATTTGTTAAGTAATTCCGCTTTATCCTTATCATCTTCTACATATTCCCCCCCTGCACCCTTGAGTCTGACAATACCACTTTTGCCCTTCCTCTTCTCACTAATATATCTGAAAAATGTCTTATCTCCCCATTTTATTGCATTGGCTATTTCCTCCTCCTTTTGAATCTTTGCCTTCTTGACTACTTTGCTAGCTTCTCTAAGTTTTTCCAAATACAGATGCCTGTCTACCTCTCTCTGTAATCTCTTGTATTTCATGAAGGCCTCCCTCTTTTTCTTCACTTTTTCAGCTACTTCCTTCGAAAACCATAGCGGTCTCCTGTTCCTTTTGCCTTTATTTACCATTTTAACAAAAAGGTCGGTTGCCCTTAAAATACCCCCTTTCAGTTTTGCCCACTGTTTTTCTACATCCTCCAGCTGTTCCCATCCCACTAACAACTCCCTAAGGTATTGGCCCATCTTCGCAAAGTTAGTCTTCCTAAAGTCTAAGATCCTCACCTTGGAATGGATTCTAACAGCCCTAGTCCTAATACTGAACCACACCATCTGGTGATCACTGGATGCAAAATGATCTCCCACTACAACATCAGAAACACTTTCACCATTGGTAAGCACCAAGTCCAGTATGGCCCCTTCAGTGTGGGGTCTGTTACCAATTGCCTGAATAGTTCTCCCTGTAGAGAATCCAGGATCTCCTTACTTCTAGATGATACTGCAGCAGGAATGTGCCAATCAACATCTGGCATATTGAAATCTCCTATCAGTAGCACTTCCCCTTTCCTAGCAATGCTGCGTATGTCTTCAATTAACTCTCTGTCCACCTCTTCCTCTTGTGAGGGAGGTCTGTATATCACACCAATGCAAATAGATTTCTCTTTCCCTCTTTCTAGTTTAACCCACAATGCCTCCTCTCTCCCTTTTAAGCTCTGTAATTCCAAAGCTTTAATAGTAGTTTTTACATATAGTGCCACTCCTCCTCCCCTTCTTCCTACCCTGTCCTTTCTGAATAAAGTATAGCCAGGTATAGTTACATCCCAGTCATGGTTTTCTGTGAACCATGTTTCTGTAACTGCCACTAAATCCAAGTCAGCCACTCCCACCAAAGCTTCAACTTCAGGGATCTTATTTCCCATGCTACGGGCATTAATACACACTGCTTTCCATATGTTACCCCTGTTACCCATTTCCATAAAGGTATTTAATGTATCACCTACCTGGGGGCTTTCACTTACCTGGGGGCTTTCTTCGCCCATCCCCAACGAATCTAGTTTAAAGCCCTCTTCAGTAGATTAGCCAGACTACTACCGAAGATGCATTGACCTTTCTTGGACAGATGGATGCCATCTCTGCTCTGCAACCCTTGGAACAGCATCCCATGGTCTAGGAAACCAAAACGCTCTCGATGACACCATCCACGCAGCCATGCATTCATCTCCAGGATGCGAGCCTCTCTGCCTTGGCCTTTACCCTCAACAGGGAGGATTGAAGAGAACATTTGAAACTCCTTGCTCTGTTGCTCGGTCCGTAGACTGTATACACAAAGTAGTGCTGTTTTTTCTGTGAATGGGATAGTTGTGCAAAACACAGTAGTAAAGGCTGTTAGTATAGCTGGGTTTAAAAAAGGTTTGGACAAGTTCCTGGAGGAAAGGTCCATAAACCATTATTAAGAAGGGACCCAGGATATCATTGCTTGACCCAGTACAAGCATTGTGGAACCTGTGTCTTTTGGGGAAACTGCTAGGTACGTATAACCTGGATTGGCCACTGTTGGAGACAGGATGCTGGCTTGATGGACCTTGGTCTGACCCAGTATGGCATATCTTATGTTTTTATGTTCTTATTCCTACTACATAAAGAGAGATTGGCTACTCCGACAGTCATTTGAGCCAGGAAAAAAAGTGTGCAGCATCCACCACTTATTGAATCAACAAAAATTTTGTTAGCACCCTTACACATTAAGCTGACTCTAATAAAAAAATGTTGTCAAGGTCATGGACAAAACAAAACCAGCTTTCAAGTATCTCAGCAGGAAGTTTCCAAGACTAAGTGAAGCTAAGATAAAGGAAGGTGTCTTTGTTGGTCCTCAATTTGTGAACTTCTTCAAGATGATGCATTTAACCATGCACTATGTGGCAAAGAAAGGACGGCATGGAAAGCCTTCCAGTTAGTGGCAACAGGTTTTCTCTGAAATAACAAAGCAGACAACTACAGGGAGTTGGTGGAAAAACTCTTCAATGAATACACAAGTGTTGGCTGCAACATATCACTAAAGATACATTTTTTGCATTCTCATCTTGATTTTTTTCCACCGAACTGCTGAGTAGTGAGTGATGAGCATGGCGAGTGATTTCATCAGGACATTGCAGTGATGGAGAAAAGATATCAAGGCAAATGGAGCCCATCAATGCTTGCAGACTAGTACTGGACAGTGACGATATACTCCATTTATTGAATACAAGAAGCAAGCCAAGAAACGCCAAGTAGACGCTGAATAAGGTCTGAAATGAATACTAATACATACATAGATAGTCATTTCTTGCTTTCTGTTTCATACTTTTATTTTTTTCCATTTTATTTAAAATTAAAATGAAGAAATAAACAATTACAACAAAAGAAATCATTTGAAAATATATGTATCATATATACACCTCAAAGAAACAACCCCCCCCAGAAATCCATGAGAAAAACCAAATGAGAAAAATGTTACATTTAATTATCAGATAAATGGCCATCTAGAGTTTTTCAAATCTCTTCTACTTTTGCTCTATAGCCAGAAGCTACAGAAGCAGCTCCTAATTTATGAATGAAACCAACTGTGTGCCAACAAAAAGTTACATTTAACCGGGAAGCATCCTTCCAGCTTCGCAAAATTTGTGGTACAGCAAGGGATAACAGAATATTGAATAGCCTTTTATCATATTTAGTTAAACTTTCATTAACACATTTGAATGAAAAAATACAATCTGTAAAGATAACTTATTATGTGGACCAAATACCTCACAAACATGCTTCCATACCCCAATCCAAAAATCTTGTATAAAAGGGCAGTCATAGATCATATAAGCTAGAGTTCCCATGCCAACCAAGCAGTGTCAGCATTCATACAGGGGTCCAATAAGCACGGTAGGCCAAAAATA
Source organism: Ichthyophis bannanicus (assembly GCA_033557465.1). Classification (NCBI taxonomy): domain Eukaryota; kingdom Metazoa; phylum Chordata; class Amphibia; order Gymnophiona; family Ichthyophiidae; genus Ichthyophis; species Ichthyophis bannanicus. The sequence continues at coordinate 775,677,397 of CM066031.1, forward strand.
ATAGTGATTGTGAGAGACTACTAGACATCGTAGGATGTACTGTATGCCTCCAAAACAAACTCCAGCTAATTGCATAGTAACATATGACGGCAGATAATGACCAGTATGGTCCATCTAGTCTGCCCAGCAAGACGGCAAGAGTAGGTGCACCTGCCGCTCCATGCAGGTCGCCCCTCCCGATACCTTTGTTTAGGGATGTACTCACCGCTCCGTGTAGGTCACCCCTATTTGTGCAGATATAAGAGATAGTTATGCTTATTTTGATTTTATCCTGTTGATATAAAGGGATCCACTGTGTCTGTCCCATGCCATTTTGAATTCTGTCACTATGTTTGCCCCCACCACTTCCATCGGAGGGCATTCCAAGCATCCACCAACTTTTCAGTCAAAAAAATATTACCTGACATTGCCTTCCAATTTACCTCCTTGCAGCTTCATGATGTGCCCTCTAGTTTTACAGTTTCCCCATTTTTGGAAGAGGTTTGTTTGTCCATTAATACTCTTAAGGAATTAAAGGTCTGGATCATATCTCCCCTGTCCCTCTTCTCCTCCAGAGTGTACATATTTAGATCTTCAAGTCCCTTCTCATAAGTCTTCTGACGCAGGCTACAAATCATTTTGGCTGCATTCCTCTGAACCACTTCCAGTCTTTTTATATCCTTTGCGAGATATGGTCTCCAAAACTGAACACAATATTCCATGTGAGACCTCACCAGCAACTTGTACAGTGGCATTAGTACCTCTTCCTTTCTGCTGGTAATTCCTCTCTGTATGCAACCCAGCATCCTTCTGGCTTTTGCCACTGCCTTGTCACACTGTTTCGCCACCTTGAGATCCTCAGAAACAATCACTCCGAGGTCCTTCTCTTGGTCTATGCACACCAACCTCTCACCCCCTATCGCATACAATTCCCTTGGGTTTCTGCTTCCCAAGTGCATGACAGTGCACATCTTCACATTAAATCTTAACTGCCAAGCATTAGACCATTCTTCATGCCTGTTCTCCATCAGCACTGGAGGGCTTAACAGAGCCACGAGAGAGAAACTCTCACTTTGCGGCTCTGAAAGCTGGCGCCGAGGGGAGTGATTCAGGGGGCTCTGCTGGGCAGGCTGGAGGGGGGCCGTGGGACACTTGATTCTGCCACTTCCACGACAGCAGCAGCAGCAGCCAGTTTTGTTTTATTTTTAATTTTCCCTGGGCCGATGGGGGGGGGAGGGGCGTTAGCACTGGTAATGGGCTATGGGCTGATGGGGGGGTTAGGGCTGGTAATGGGCTATGGGGGGGTTAGGACTGGAGGTGGGCTAATGGGGGGGCTAGGACTGGAAATGGGCTGATGGGGGGCTAGGACTGGTAATGGGCTATGGGGGGCTAGGACTGGTAAATGGCTGGGGGGGTTGCTAGGACTGGAAATGGGCTGAGTGGAAGGGGGCTTGAACTGCAAATAGCTGATGGGGACGGGAGCTTGGAATGAAAATGGGCTGAGTGAAAGGGGGCGCTTGAACTGCAAATAGCTGATGGGGAGGGGGCTTATAATGGAAATGGGCTGTGAGGGGAGGAAACTAGGACTGGAAATGGGCTGTGAGGGGAGGGAGCTAGGCCTGGAAATGGGCTGAGTGGGGGGGGGAGCTAGGATAGGAAATGGGCTGATGGAGGGAATCGGATAGGACTGGAAATGGGCTGTTAGGGGGTTCTAAGATTGAAAATGGGCTGTGGTGGGGGCTTGGATTGAAATGGACTCATGGAGGGGCTAGAACTGGAAGTAGGCTCATGGGGGCTTGGATTGGAAATGGGCCGAGTGGAGGGGAGCTAAGATTTGACATGGGCTGATGGTGGGGCTAGGAAATGACTAGAAATGGACTGATGGGGGGCTGGGATTGGAAATGAGCTGATGGAGGGACTCGGATAGGACTGGAAATGGATGGGGGAGCTAGGACTGGAAATGAGCTGATGGTGGGGCTAGGATAGGACTGGAAATGGTCTGATGTGGGGACTAGAAGGGAGCTGATGTTGGGGAGGATTAGAATGGGATGGGGCTGGGAGAATGAAATGGAGAGAAGAAAAATATTTTGTGTGGGAGGGAAGAAAAATCTACAAATGGCCGGGTATTGGAAGAATAAGTGGGGATTGAGAATAGAGGGGTAAAATTTGAGTGGATGAAATAGGAATGAGGAAAGACCAAAAGGAGAAAGATTAGTATTTCAAAGCAGATGTAGAGAGAGAATGGAAAAAAACTAGAAGAGAGAAGAAAGGACAAATGGACGGCAGACGATGGAGAGTTAGCAGAAGACACAAAGAAACCAGAAGAAAGTGGCTGGAGCAATTGCAACTGAAAAAGAAATGCACAGAAGGTAGAAAAATCTCTCTTTATTTTGAATTTATTAATTGGAATATGTCAGCTCTGGGAAATGTGCATCATTAACGTCTGCGCTTTGTTTAGTACAAGAGGAAATTAATTTATAGTTTTATTTCTACAGTGTTGTTGTACATTCCAAGTTTGGCTTTTGGGATTCCCAGTTTAATTATTATCTTCCTGTTTCTAAATTGTGATTCCTTGTTTGCTGATGGTCCATGTTCTGTATGTGTAGCTGAGCTGAGGTATTCTGTTTATGTAATTCCTATTTGACATTGCCACTTGTTCTCTTTCACCAGTTGGTCGTGTATTTTTATTCTCTGAAATGTATTGGTTTAATATTTACAGTGTTGCCTTTTGATAGGTAGAGTATGGTGCTTTGTGAGTCCTGGTAGTGCTGTTACGATACGGCGGGTTTGCTATGAGTTCTAAATGGGCAGTGTTTCTAGTAGTTCCTAATGTGCATGGCGGTTGGTACTGGATTATAGTAATGTAGAAATCCTCTAGTCTTTATAAGAACATAAGATATGCCATACTGGGTCAGACCAAGGTCCATCAAGCCCAGTATCCTGTTTCCAACAGTGGCCAATCTAGGTCATACGTACCTAGCAGTTTCCACAAAAGACACAGGTTCCACAATGCTTGTACTGGGTCAAGCATTGATATCCTGGATCCCTTCTTAATAATGGTTTATGAACCTTTCCTCCAGGAACTTGCCCAAACCTTTTTTAAACCTAGCTACACTAACAGCCTTTACTACATCCTCCGGTAACAAATTCCAGAGTTTGATTACACGTTGAGTGAAAAAATATTTTCTTTTATTAGTCTTAAATAGTTTACCCTGTAGCTTCATTGCATGTCCCCTAGTCTTTCTATATTCTGATAACGTAAACAATCGATCTACGTTTACCCGTTCCACTCCATTCATTAATTTATAGACTTCTATCATATCTCCCCTCAGCCGTCTCTTTTCCAGGTTAAAGAGCCCTAACCTTTTTAGCCTTTCTTCATAGGGGTATCCTTCCATCCCCTTTACCATTTTGGTGGCTCTTCTCTGAACCTTTTCTAATAACGCTATATCATTATTAAAAGAGGGCTGCCACACAGTTCTCTGTCTTGTGCTGCTGGGCTCTAACTTATTATGAAATTTAAACTACAAGCTCTCTACTGGGTTCCAAATTTAACCAGAAAGCTCTCTTCTGTGTTTTAAATTTAAACTAAAAGTACTTTGCTGATGCTAGGCCCTGAGTGACTATTAAATTTAAACTACAAGCTCTCTGCTGGGTATGAAATGTAACCAGAAAGCTCTCTTCTGTGTTTTAAATTTAAACTAAAAGTACTTTGCTGATGCTAGGCCCTGAGTGACTATTAAATTTAAACTACAAGCTCTCTGCTGGGTATGAAATGTAACCAGAAAGTTCTCTTCTGTGTTTTAAATTTAAACTTAAACTGCTGCTACTAGGCCCTGACTGATTTAAAAAAAAATAGTGGGTTCACAGATTAATTAGCTTTAATACAAAGAATTCCTTTCAGAAAATTCCCAGAAGTATATACTCACAATTGCAGATCTCTCTCCAGAAGTAACAGTCTCCTTTTCTAGTCCTTCAAGACTGAGGATCACAGAGCTCTGGTTGAGCTATTTATGCCTATGCTGCTGAGGTAAGCTGTGACCAACTTCCTGGGTGATTAACATTCCTTGCTTGGATAGAAGGAGTCTTTCAAAATGGCCTTTTGACCTGGTGTTATCACCTACTGAAAATGTTTCACGGATCTCTTGCCCCCTAGGTAGAAGGCCTCTTTGTAAAGGTCTCTAGAAGACTTTATTTTTTGCTCAAAGATTACTGACCCTGTTTTGCCTTTTGTGCTAAGCTATATTCTGATTTGATTTAAATTATAGCTTTTTGCTGCTGCTAGGCTCTAACTTATTATGAAATTTAAACTACAAGCTCTCTGCTGGGTTCCAAATTTAACCAGAAAGCTCTCTTCTGTGTTTTAAATTTAAACTAAAAGTACTTTGCTGATGCTAGACCCTGAGTGACTATTAAATTTAAACTACAAGCTCTCTGCTGGGTTCCAAATTTAACCAGAAAGCTCTCTTCTGTGTTTTAAATTTAAACTAAAAGTACTTTGCTGATGCTAGGCCCTGAGTGACTATTAAATTTAAATTACAAGCTCTCTGCTGGGTTCCAAATTTAACCAGAAAGCTCTCTTCTGTGTTTTTCTTTATCCATACACTCATTAAGAGGCATGTTTACTAAAATTTAGTGTATGGTAACATTATGCAAATATTTATGCAAATGAGGCCCCTTATGCAAATGAGGCCCACACCAAGTCTCCACACATGGCACTGCACCCCCCCTTGGGTGGCCCCTGCTTGTACATAATACTAGGCAAAATCATCATTTTGATGGAATCTAGCCTTCCGCACTAGTATAAATGCAAAGAGGACCAGCGTTATAAATTGTCTTTTACATCTTTAAATATGACATCACAGTTATATCTGATAGTATCTGCAGGCAGCGCCCAAAAGTGCATCCCAAGATACTTAATTGTGCGTGATGCCCATTGAAACAAGAAAGCTTTTAGGTCATTTTGCATGGCGAGACCATTCAACGGGAACAGCTCACTATTGATTCAGTTAACTTTAAAGCTTGAGAATAATGAAAAACGGTCCACCAAATTTAACAAATTATGCACAGATGCAGTAGGTTAACTTTTTAAATAAATTGTATTTAAACCACCTTGGGCTGATTTTTAAACTTTTAAACAAAGATGACAGGTGAATTATTATCAAGGTCATATATATGGCAAGAATGAACACATGAAAAGACCTAGGTTTATAATTTGTGATTAAAATTCTACTACCAGCATGCTATACGATCTATATGCGTAAAAATGGAAAAGTTTAGATATCTTGGAAATAGCAGCTAATCAACAGTTTTAATTGCCGTTTTTTATTTCAGAGCATCAAAATCCATAAGAATTGGTAGATGTGGAGTCCAATTCAGAGAGGGGTACATCTGGGCTGTCCGGATAACCTCGATTCTGGACCGTGGGAAGTAAATGTTCCCGTGGCACACAGAATGGGGCCTGTAGATGGCCTGGCGTGCCCTTGCCACTTGTGGGGACATCCTCCCCGCAGGCACCCCTGACTCCCGCGACTTAGGACCCTTTCCCCCGATCCATGGCGTGGGGGGGGGGGGAGGGAATGCCAGGCTCGATTGCTGGGTTAGTGCTGCTTATTCCACCTTCAAGGTGAAATAAGCAGTATGTCCCCTTTCACCTGGCAAGGCGTACAGTGTGGTGACCAGAATCGGCCCCTGCTCTGCCTCGACCCCGTCCCCTGTTGGCTTTCCCCATTCAAGACGTGCAGGGAGAGCAAGAGGGAGAATAGGGTTCTGGAAGCTTGCGGAGCTGCACATCCCACTGGGACGTGCACCCCCACAACTCGTGTCTCTGAAACAGGCCCTTTGTCTCTGAAGCTGACAACTTTTAACTTTTAAAAAATTGTAGAGCATTCAGCCCACAGTGGTCAACTCTTGTAAAAAGCTTGGCTGACAAGGGCAGAATTGAAAGCAGATATGCAGCATCAAAGGCTGGATATCCTCTGGTGCTGAGTATCTGGTTTCAGCACCAACCACAGTCATTATCTGGTTAGTGGAGGTATTCAGCAAATAACCAGATAGCATAACCGCGTAAAGTTAGAAGAGCCATTGACCTGTCCTAACTTTAGATGGTTGCCTATTTGGTTAGTGGCTAAAAACTGCCACTAACCAGACCAGCTCAACTCCAGCCACGGACATCCTGGCACTATCTGGATTGTCTAGGGGAGATTCAACAGCACTGGCTAGTTAGTAGCACTGAATATCAGACTCAGCAGGGTTTATGCAGTCTGAAGGTCCAGTAAAATGCTTAAACCCGCCCTATGAATACACATTGAATAAGTATTACTATTACTACTATTGAACACTTACATAGTGCTACAGGGCGTATGCAGTGCTGTGCAGATACATAAATATCCTTCCATGCCAGGCAGCATATAGAATAAAACAACCAGGTCACCACTTAAGGGAAATACACACTTCAAATAAATATGTCGTTAGCAGCTTCCTGAATTTAAAATATTCCTCCTTCTAAGCAAAGATCTTTTGGAAGAGCATTCCAGAAGATTGAAACTATACAAAAAGGTTATGTGCCAACTTACAAATTTTATCTGAAGGAACACCAAACAGATAATCTTTCTCCGATCTCCAGGCTATGTCCCGCAGCCTATTTTTTTAACTTGTCAGAGAAACAGTGGGAGCCTAAGCCATATTGATCCAAAAGTCAGGCAGTTTATTTTAAATTGAGATCTCACAGCTACTGGCATCTAGTACAGTTCTGCAAATCTAATATTAACCTTGCTGCAGTGCTTTTTTTCAGCTGTAGACTATGCAGCGGCATACTGAGGGGGCCACAGACCCCAAGTGCTGTGCTACACTGCACTGCTGAACAAAGGGTGCAGAGCCTCTGAGCCCTTGGGCACACTCAAGATCCTGCCGTCACTGTCCCCAGGAAGTCTGTGTGAAGAAGGGGGAAGGATGCAGCAAGATACTAAATGTGCACTTCAGCTCAGAGGACCCAGAGGCTTCCAGTTTTAATGCTGCAGCCCATAGGTCTGGATTAGTGATCGACAGATGCTGGAGGAGAGATGAGATGCTGGAGGGGCAGGAGAAATGGGGGATTTTACAGGGGGGGGGGGGGGGTGGTAATGCTAGGGGAGGGAGAGAAGGGGAGGTGCTAGGCAGAGAGTGGAAAGATGGGGTGATGGTAGGAAAAGAGAGATGGTGACAGGCTGGGGAGGAAGGAGGAGGAGATTCGATTGGGGAAAAGGAAAGAGACAGAGAAAGTTGATGCTCGGCTGAGGGGTGGAAAGACAGAGGGAGAGAGTGCAGATTCTGGCTAGCGTGAAGAGAAGGGAGGTGGTATATAGAGGTTTGGGGGAATTTGTAAAAGACAGGAATAATTGGCTGGAGAAGGAGAGAGAGATAGGGGAAATAGGAGGGCTGGAGGTAGGATCAGAGAGTAGGGGGATGGGTTGGAAAGGAGGTAAGAGAAAGAGACAGAAACTAGTAGCCACTAGATTTGGTGAAAAAAAAAGGAGGCGGGAGTGGCCAAGATGGCATCCAGTTGTTAATAATGTGCTGTAGAAGCTCTGCTATTTTGCATTACCTGCTTTTTTGTTTTCCTTTTTGAAATATGGGTAAACACAAAGTCTGGGTCATTCCCTGAGCTGATGACCCCCATGCACTTACCAAGGTCAAGATAGATGCTTATTTGCAAACCACCATGGAGGAAGAAGCAGACAGAGCAATGCTAAAGGCAGGGTGTGAGTCATGGAAGCCTCCCTTAACCATGATGTATGTCAACCATTGGTGTTTTTTATGGGGGGGGGGGGGAGTTTCCCAGAGTGAGGCTTACATGACTGGTGTGGATACAGAGAGTGTGTTGCTGATTGGAGTGGTTGGAGAAGCCTCGGGTGGAGTCCTGGGTTGACCAGCTTCACACTGACATGACTTTGGGTTCTCAAGAAGGAGTTGCTTGTGTCATCAAGAGCCAACAGTTAGCAGGGTCTACCTCAGCAGATGGCGTGAGCACTGTTGTGAAGGTAGAGGGCTATCTCTCAGGGCTTGCAGACTCTTCATTGGGGGTATTGTTGGAAACTCTTTTGTATATCTCTGGAAGTTGTGATGAATAAACAATGTGGTCAATGCTTGAAATCTATAACTGCGCTAAAGGCCCAAGTTTGTCAACAGGAGCAGCATATATTAAAACAAGAAGCAAAACTTGAAGAGGTCGAAAACGGATGTCAGCTCTGCAAGATTGTATCTCTGCCATAGTTTGAGATCAGTTGGTAATTCATAGGAGGATTAAGATGCTGGATAACCAGCCTAGGAGACTTAATTTGCATTTTCTTAACTTCCCTAAAGTAGTGGTGGTACTCCCAGCTGGTCTGCTATGCAGGAATTTCAAGGAGGTTTTGAAAATTCTACCAGAATCTCCCCCTCCTATTCTGATAGCCTTTTACTTGCAGCACCTTGGTTACAAGGAAGACAAAGAACAGAAAGGAAAAGTACAAACAGAGGAGATGCTATCTCCTGATAGTCTGAATTTAACTTAGATGTTGGAAACATCTAGGGAAGTGATCAAGACACATACCATCATGATTGTCTCCTTTCCTTTGGAGTATAACCAGAACTGTGTTCTGAAGCTCTTTTGCCAATATAAGAATGTATTTTTTCTTGACATTAAAATATAGATTTACCATGGTTTATCTGAAATTACACAAAGTGCAGGAAACAATTTCTCTTTTTAAGTTCTGAAGTTGCATGATAATATATGCATATGTAAGGGATCCTTCATGACTCTCAACAGTCTCACATGCTTTGCATACAGGACCATTCCATGTCTAGCCTTAGCAGTACTGCGTGCCATCTTGCTGTAATATCCTCGTCTGGGGATGGCTGCTTTGGTTCTACCTGCCCTGTATATAACCCCAGTGCACAGGATGTAAGGTGTAGTTTTCAGTGTGATTCTTGGTTTCATTTTGGCGCTTCTGCATGTTTTTTTTATGTGGAATCTACCCTTGATTCTTAAGTGTGTTTGTTTGTGAAGATTGGAGATTAGAGATTTTACTCACCCCTCTGCCTGATTGTGGAAAGAAACTGAAGGAGCTGGCTTGCTATACAAGCCTAACCAAATGAGTCATATTGAAGGAGCTGATTTATTACCTGAGCCTAATGGAGGAGCTTGCTCTACAAGAGAAGAATTGCCAGCTGGGAGAGGTAGAGTGGGTGACTGCTTACAAGGTACACAGTATTAGAGGAATAGGATCCCAGTGAAGAGGGAAAATGGACACGATAATCTGCTAAGGGCCTAAGAAACCTAAACCAAGATCCTTCTGCCAGCAGCAGAACTGAGATTATTTAAATTGGAATTACAGACACAAATAATTCAAAGGAACACAACCTGTGTTGCCAATGATTGTGTAACTGCTGTACTGAACATTATTTCTGGTTACTGTTTGAATTGGACATTTTGTTGCAATAAAGAGAATTGGAACACTCAATTTCCCACTGCCTCTCCCCCTCTTGTCCGTGATCCTTCAGTCCATCGCCAGACTCGCTTAACTTGGCGTATCACACTTTCCACTGTTCTGTCTTTTCCCTCTGCTAATACCCTCTTTCCGCATGACCTTTCCTCGCTTCCGGTTGATCTCCAGGCAAAGACCTGGAATTCTAAACTGTCGTCTGTACTGGATTCTCTGGCCCCTCTGGTTCCCGTCCCACTTTCTCAATCCCATTCCCACCGCCCGTGGAATTACACTGGTCTTTATTTGCATAGACAACAGCTTCGCCGTGCAGAATGGCTCTGGCATAAGCGCCCCTTGCCAAAGTCCCTCTCGGCCTACCAGAATGCCTACAGCTATTATCGTAACCTGCTCTGTTCTGCTAAGCTCTCATATTACTCAGCCTCTATTGTGTTGGCTTCCAACTCTTCCCATAAGCTCTACCTGACCCTTCGCTCTCTCTCGGCACTTCATCTCTCCTCTGCCATTCCTACAACCCTTCTCTTGCCCCACCAGATCCTGTCTGCCTGGCCACTTTCTTTGCTGAGAAGATCCGCTGTCTACATCTCTCCTTTCCTTCTTGTCCCCCTCCTTTATCCCCTTCTCCCCATCCTTCTCTTCCTTCCAGGTCCCCTCCCCTTACTCTCTCCTCCCCCCCCAGTATGTCTTCTTCCCCGTGTTCCTCGCTCATGCATACTTGGAGCACTTTCTATCCAGTCACAGAGACTGAGCTCTTCTCATCCTTCCATAAATCTCATAAGACGACCTGTCCTCTTGATCCTATTCCTTCTCACTGGCTCTCAGTACCCTCATTGGCCCTCCTTCCCTACACCCTAGGCCTGATCAATGCTAGTTTCTCTACATGTTCCTTCCCAACTGCCTGGAAACATGCCATAGTCCACCCTATACTTAAGAAGCCGTCCCTTGAGCTCTCTGTGCCCGCACATTGGCGACCCATTTCCGACCTCCCCTTCTTGTCAAAGCTTCTTGAAACACTAGTTTTTGCACAACTGTCCTCCCATCTCTACTCCACTTCTGCTCTACATCCCCGTCAGTCAGGCTTCAGGCCTGGCCACAATACTGAGACTATTTTCCTCTCCCTGCTTAATGAGATTCATACAGCTCATGAACGCGGTGACATTTCTCTCTTGGTTTCTCTGGATCTGACCTCTGCCTTCAATCTTGTTGACCATCCCACGCTCCTCACATGCCTTTTTGACTATGGGGTGCGTGGGAAGGTCCTCAACTGGTTTAGGTCTTTTCTCTCTTATTCCTTCTTGGTTTATGCTGGTCCCTCCTCCTCCCCTCCCATCCCCTCCCCTGTGGAATACCCTAGGGCTCTGTTCTCTCTTCACTTCTATTTAACCTATTCCTTGACCCCCTTACCTTGGTTATTCAACAAACTGGTGTTTCAGCATAGTACTATGCTGATGACATAATCTTCCTTTCCCATATCTGCCCTCTTTCTCCAAATCTCTCTCCTCTTAATTCCTGCCTGTCCAACATTTCCTCATGGCTGTCTGCGAATTATCTCCACCTGAGTCCATCCAAATCAGCGGCCATGTGGCTTACTTTCAGTTCCCCTACCCCTGACCTTTTGCCCTCCCTGTCTGGGACTCACATTCCATTTACCTCGACCTTGTGATATCTAAGGGTCACTCTCGACACAGCTCTTTCTTTCCACTAGCACGTCTCTTCACTTGTCCAGCGATCATTCTGTACCCTCCGTCAACTTAGAAACATAGAAACATGACGACAGAAAAAGACCACATAGCCTATCTAGTCTGTCCTTCCATATCAACCACTACAACAGTCCCCTTTTTTCCCTTTAGAGATCTTCTGTGTTTGTCCCATGCTTCTTTGAATTCAGATACTGTCCTCATCTCTACGACCTCCACTGGGAGACTATTCCACGGATCCACCATTCTTTCCGTAAAGAAATATTTCCGCATATCACTCCTGAATCTATTCCCTTTCACCCTCATCACATGTCCCCTTGTAGCAGAGCTTGCTTTCAATCGAAAGAGGCTCTTCTCCTGTGCATTTATGCCACGGAGGTATTTAAAGATCACAATCATATTACCTCTATCCTGCCTTTCCTCTAAGGTGTACATATTAAGATCCTTAAGTCTGTTCTCATATACTTTATAATGAAGACCACTACCATTTTAGTAGCCACCTTCTGTACCTACTCTAGCCTGTTTTATATCCTTTTGAAGGTACACTCTCCAAAATTGCACACAATACTCCAAATGAGGTTGCACCTTTCTTCTGCTGGCCATTCCTCTCCCTATGCATCCAAGCATCCTTCTAGCTTTTGTCGTCTCCTTTTCTACCTGTTTAGCTACTTTAAGATCATCAGACACAATAATGCCTAGGTTCCACTCTTCTTTAGTGGACAAAAGTACTTCACCCCTATACTATATTGCTCCTTGGATTGCTGCAGCCCAAATGCATGACCTTGCATTTTTTAATATTAAATCTCAGCTTCCAAATTCTAGACCATGCTTCAAGCTTAGCTAGATCCCTCCTCATGTTATTTACACCTTCCTGGGTGTCTACTCTATTTCAGATTTTGGTATCATCCGCAAAGAGGCACACCTTACCCGACAGCCCTTCTGCTATGTTACTAACAAAGATGTTGAAAAGAATCGGACCAAGGACAGATCCCTGTTGCACACCACTGGTAACCTCCTTCTCAGAGTGAGCTCCATTTACCTGTATCCTTTGTTGCCTCCCACTCAACCAATTTGTAACCCAAGCTGTAACTGTAGGGTCCATCCCTAGGGTGCTCAGTTTGTTTATAAGTCGCCTGTGACGAATGGTGTCAAAGGCTTTACTGAAATCTAAATACAACACATCTAGGGCTCTTCCTCAGTCCAATTCTCTGGTCACCCAGTGAAAGAAATCAATAAGATTTGTCTGACAAGACATGCCTCTGGTGAATCCATGCTGCCTCGGAACCTGTAATCCGCTGGACTCCAGAAACCTCACTATTTTCTCTTTCAGCAGCGTTTCCAATAATTTACTTACCACTGACGTTAAACTAACCAGCCTGTAGTTTTCAACCACATCCTTACTTCCACTTTTGCCTCTATCCAGTCCTTTGGCACCATTCCCAACTCCAACAAGGCATTGAAAAGGTCAGTCAATGGAGCTACTAGAACATCCCCAAGTTCCCTCAGTATTCTATGGTGTATCCCATCAGGTCCCATCGCTTTGTCTACTTTAAGTTTAGCTAATTTCTCACGAACACAGTCTTCTGAAAATTGTTCAAGATGCTCCTCGCTTCTGTTCCTGTTTGTGGGTGTTTTCTGAGGTCCTGCTGCTGTTTCTTCATCAGTGAACACAGAACAGAAATATCTGTTAAGCAATTCTGCTTTATCCTTATCAGCTTCTACATATACCTCCCCTTCACCCTTGAGTCTGACAATACCACTTTTGCCCTTCTTCTTCTCACTAACATATCTGAAAAATGTTTTATCCCCCCCCCCCCTTTTATTGCTTTGGCTATTTCCTTCTCTTTTTGAATCTTTGCTTTCCTGACTACTTTGCCAGTTTCTCCAAGTTTTTTCAAATATAGATGCCTGTTTTCCTCTCTCTGTGATCTCTTGTATTTCATGAAGGCCTCCTCTTTTTCTTCACCTTTTCAGCTACTTCTTTCGAAAACCATAGCAGTCTCCTTTTCCTTTTACCTTTATCTATCATTTTAACAAAAAGGTTAGTTGCCCTTAAAATATCCCCTTTCAGTTTTGCCCCTTGTTTTTCTACATCCCCCAGCTGTTCCCATCATGGCAAAGTTAGTTTTCCTAAAGTCTAAGACCCTCACTTTTGAATGGATTTTAACAGCCCTAGTCCTAATACTGAACCACACCATCTGGTGATCACTGGTTGCAAAATGATCTCCCACTATAACATCAGAAACACTTTCACCATTGGTAAGCACCAAGTCCAGTATGGCCCCTTCATGTGTGGGGTCTGTTACCAGTTGCCTGAATAGTTCGCCCTGTAGAGAATCCAGGATCTCCTTACTTCTAAATGATACTGCAGCAGGAATGTGCCAATCAACATCTGACATATTGAAATCCCCTATCAGTAGCACTTCCCCTTTCCTAGCAATGCTGCACATGTCTTCAATTAACTCTCCGTCCACCTCTTCCTCCTGTAAGGGAGGTCTGTATATCATGTCAATGCAAAGAGATTTCTCTTTCCCTCTTTCTAGTTTAACACACAGTGCCTCCTCTCTCCCTTTTAAGCTCTGTAATTCCAAAGCTTTAATATTATTTTTTATATATAATGCCACTTCTCCTCCCCTTTTTCCTAACCTGTCCTTTCTGAATAAAGTATAGACTGGTATAGTTACATCCCAGTCATGGTTTTCTGTGAACCATGCTTCTGTAACTGCCACTAAATCCAAGTCAGCCTCTCCCATTAAAGCTTCAACATCTTGGATCTTATTTCACATGCTATGGGTATTTATACACGCCGCTTTCCATATTGTACCCTTTACCCATTTCCATAAAGGTATTTAATGTTTCACTTACCTGGGGGCTTTCTTCACCCATCCCCAATGAATCTAGTTTAAAGCCCTCTTCAGTAGATTAGCCAGTCTGCTCCTGAAGACACGTCGACCTATTTTGGACAGATGGATGCCATCTCTGCTCTGCAACCCTTGGAACAGCATCCTGTGGTTCAGGAAACCAAAACGTTGTCGATGACACCATCCATTCAGCCATGCATTCATCTCCAGGATGTAAGCTTCTCTGTCTTGGCCTTTACCCTCGACAGGGAGGATTGAAGAGAACACCACCTGCACCCCTATCTGCTTCACCCTCTCTGCCAGAGCCATGAAGTCACTTTTGATACGCTCAGAGGGATACCTGGCAGTATCATTTGTGCCGACATGGATGAACAATTTTGGGTAATAGTCAGCGGGCTTCATGAGTCTCGGCAAACTCTCCATAACATCTCAGATTTTGGCATCTGGCAGACAGCATACTTCTCTGGACATCAAGTCTGGTTGGCAGATGAATGTCTCAATACCCCTCAGAAGAGAGTCACCAACCACCACTATTCTTCGCTTCATTGTGATCACTGATTCTGCAACTTTGGGGTGCTCGAGCTCTAGTTCTTCCCTTTCCAAGGATGCTTTCACCTCTTCCACTTCCAGGGCTGCATAATGGTTCTTCAGTTCAAGGGCTGGAGAAGTTGGATTGGTGATTCTGCAGGCCCTGGTGACTCGTGTCCAACCTTCGTCTTTCTGTAGGCTCCCATCTTCTCCTCTGCTGGAGAGCTTGGATGTTGCAAGAAGCATCTCATCAGTGTACTTCTCACTGTCTTGAATGCTCCTCAGCCTCACCACCTCCTCTCTGATTTCCTCCACTTGTTTCCTGAGAGCTTCAGCATGCAGGCATCCTGCACATGGAACCAGTCCTTCAGCTGGCATTGGGATCTCTGTGTGGACAGAGGCAGAAGCTGTAATGGGGGCAACAGCTATGGTGATACAATTTTCCCAGCCATTGTTCAGTTGGTGGAGCTTAGGCATCTGTTAAAGCAAAAGAGAGAGAGACCTACCAAAGTTCCATCCAGTTTCCCAGCTGTCCTTTCAGGGAAAAAGTAGTTAAATCTCTTTTAAGTGTATTCAAAATCTGCTGTTCCCTGTGTCTAGTTAATTGGGGAGGTGCCCTATAAAGCAAGGGGTGGGTGGGAGTTGCGGGGGGGGGGGGGGGGTATCAAAAGCTTTAAAGAGCTGAGAAAGATACTAAAGCAGAGTTTTAAACGTACCTCACTAAAGGAAATATTACCCCTTTTAAACTAAAGCACCAAACAGAATCTAACTTTGTTTTGAAAATGTACCAAAACCCTTTTAAGAGCTCCAAGGCAGAGAGCTAGTAATTTAAAAAGCCACAAACTCTTACCTTTGCTTGAAATGTAGAGCCCCTGTTAGGAATACTTTGCGCGGTGCATTCCTTACTGCCTCTCTTTTCTCTGATCACGCTCACAGTGTCATTTCTCCTATCCCACCTCGACTATGGCAATGTTGTCTTGGTGGGTGTTCCACATTACCAATTCTGGCAACTTCGGCTCATCCAAAACACCGCTGCTTGCCTCCTCATTCATGCTTCCTCTAGGGAACACGTTATCCTTCTCCTCATTCAGCTCCATTGGCTCCCTTTGAAGTACTGATAGCTCCCCCCGAGGGGAATGAGTGGGTCGGAGCCATCTCTCCACCTCGACGCCGCCCTCCTGCTGCTGTGTCCAATCGGGGCCCTTAGATATATTTAAAACCGGTGCCGATCGGGCGCGCGGCCTCTCTCATCACTCTGGCCCTCCTGAAGAGCTCTCCCCGAGGGGATTGAGCGGGTCGGAGCCATCTCTCCACCTCGACGACGCCCTCCTGCTGCTGTGCCCAATCGGGGCCCTTGGATATATTTAAAACCGGCGCCGATCGGGTGCGCCCGCGCCTGGCGGGCCCGCGCCTGAGGGACTCGCCAGAGGGCCCTTTGGCGTGGCCCTTAGGCGTGTACCTTCTAAACCTTCTAAACCGGACTATGCCCAAAGAAAAAGCAAGGGAGACCAGACCCAACACCGAAACAGCACACATTATTTACACCCTGTAACAGATTAACAGCAAAGATAATTCTGAGCAGACTACCACAACTGTAAGTCATCCCGGACTCTATCAATTACTAGAAGTCCACCACACACGTAACTCTTAACTGCTTTGCTCCAACACCACCACAGCATCTACCTCATTATCTGTTAACTTGCCAAATTTTTGTCCCTAAATGTATTTTCCTACACATTGATAAACATCATATGTAACGTTGTTTACTGTCAGCAACCATCCTGTAATTTAAGTCTCTGAGAACAGGATTATTGTCAGCAACCATCCTTTAATTGGAGTTTCTAGGAACAGGATTTCTGTCAGCTATTTCTCTGAAATTCTTCTGTAATTTAATGAACTTGTATAAGATTAATGTCAGCAACCATTCTGTAAATTGAATATATTACAACGTACCTTAATTAGACAATTATTTATAGCTTCACCCCCTATACTCTCCCCACTCATAACCACAAATTTTATCATAATCTCCTATTCACAATAATTGTGAATCCTTACACTACAAATCATGGCCCTCATCCCACTCACCTTCCTCCTCCTCTCTGCCCTCTCTAGTATCCCACACACATCACTTGCCCTAACATCCAACTCTAATCCTATCCCTATACACCAATACAAGAATAGGAAACCCCACCAAAACCAACAGCAATACCCACAATATACATATCACAATAGACACACCTACCTTCTCTACGTACCTCTTGATACAACAAACACCAGAAGACCTAATCTAAGAGCCAACTCACAGGATCTCAAGTGTGCTCTCATTAACGCACGTTCAGCCCGAAACAAGTGGCCTGCTATCACTGACTTATTATCAAACCTTAACCTAGACATCCTCCTGATAACAGAAACATGGCTCTCAAACACTGACAATGTCATAATGAACCAACTTACTCCACCCAACTACTCCATTTACACCTGCAACAGGGAAAACAGAAAAGGAGGAGGAGTTTGCATAATAGCAAGATCCGATCTAAAGTACCGCATCGTCTCTACCAAGACCACGGACCATATAAATACACTATCAATCTCCAATAGTACTAACACCTTAAACCTCATCTACAGAGCCCCAAATGCTCCAACTGATGATCTGTCAATCATAATTGATCTTGTTACCAACCCCATTGAACTCAACAAACCTAACTGGCTCCTAGGAGATCTCAACCTTGCATCCACCCCGCCATCAGTATCAAACTCCTTCCTTGACGCCATGACCGACTTACACTACAAACAAATTTTAAAAGATCCAACTCATAAACAAGGAAATCTTCTTGATCTCATCTTCGCCCCATCATCATACTGTGAATCGCCAAATCAACTTGAACCCTCATCAACCCCCATACCCTGGTCCGACCATAATCTTATAACATTCTCCATACCAGCTGAGGAGTTTCCAAGCAAAACACCGGATGTTTATCCACTCTCTAAACCAGCACGTTTTAAACCATTCAACATTGACACTATTACTTCTCAAACCATTCCAAAACTCTCTACAATACCTAACAACATTGATGAAACAGTAGCAAACTGGAACAGTGCCCTTGGACTATCAGCCCAGCCCACCGCCACAGTTAACCAAACCATCTCTACCTCCTCCTTCACCAAGAAACGGAATGCGCCATGGTTCTCCTCTGAACTGCGAACCTCCTTACGGCAATTAAGGAAACTAGAGAAGAAATGGAGACACTCTCTTAACCTGTATGACCAATCCACCTACTTAACTCACTTGAAATCCCATCGTCAACTAACCTGGGATAAGAGGAAAGAATACCATGCAAGGCTCCTCAGTCGCTCCCTTAACAAACCTAGAGACCTCTTCCAACTAGTAACATCCCTAACCAGTGAGCCTTCTCCACCACAACATGAACACATACAACCACAACTATTTGCTGACTATATCCAATCCAAGATGATCAAGATCTCAACCACAATCACAAGTGAACCCACACAAACCTCCAATGTCCAGATCATACTTAATAAATTCTCATCCCCAACCCCTAAGGCAATCGAAGAACTCATAACCTCCATCAATGCCACCACGGCCCCCAACGATCCATGTCCAGCCCACTGGATCAAATCACTAAGAACAGAACTCAGCCCTTACATAGCAGCCATAGCTGACCAGTCACTTAGCACAGGGATATTCCCAACAGCCCTCAAACAGACCTCCATTTGTCCACTACTCAAAAACAATAAACTCGACCCAAAAAAAGAAGAATCCTACCGCCCAATCTCAAGTATCCCTTTACTAGCCAAGATACTAGAAAAAGTCACTCTAAGGCAAATTCAACAACACATTGACTCCGAAGCTCCACTTGACCCAAATCAGCATGGCTTCAGAGAATCCCACGGAGTTGAAACCCTTTTAACTTCTCTAATGAACACGCTTATTACTACAACAGACAACATCAGAAATGGAGTTGCATTGATCTTCCTAGACATTGCAGCAGCTTTCGATTACCATGTTAAGCTGCTTAACCGACTACATGAAAAAGGGATTCAAGGAATGGCCTGGAAGTGGTGCAAATCTTACCTGGAAGACCGCTGGCAGCAGGTCCGGACGGGTGACAATACATCTATGCCTTTCCAACAGAAGCAAGGTGTACCACAGGGTTCCTCCCTCTCGGCCCTGCTATTTAATATCTATATGCAGCCCATCTGCAACATCGCCCGGTCATTTGGAACATCTTGCCTCATCTACGCAGATGATGTGCTACTATTCACACCAGTCAACGTATTGAAACCCGACTATACCACACTAACTACCTGCTTCAATGCAATCTCAGACTGGCTGCTCTCACAAAACCACCGAATTAACTTTAAAAAAACGGAAGTTTTGATTGTAACAAGGAACAAAGACTTCTCACCCCCACCAACTCTAAGAACAAGAGATGCCGAGTTACCACTCAAATCAACTATTTATTTATTTATTTATTATTTTATTTATTTAGTATACATTTGTATACCGCTACTTCCAGCGATCACAGCGGTTTGATTACAGATTGGAAATTGTCAAATCATGACAGGAAATTTTTGAGGTATAAACACATTGATTAGACAGGAAAGCACAGCACACAGAGAACTATTTTACAGGGAACATGGGCTATGGAGGGTTAAGTGGCTTGCCCAAGACCACAAGGAGCACCTGTGGGACTAGAAACCCCAGTCCTTCCAGCCCAAGGTTGCTGTCCTCTAGTGGGATTTGAACCACCGACCTTCCGGCCCGAAGTACCTTGCCCCAACCACTAGGCCACTCCTCCAATATACGTTACCTAGGCGTTATACTCGACCAGCGACTTGAGTTCAAAGATCATATAAAAATACAGTCAAAGCCATCTATTACAAGATCAGAATTCTACGACACCTCAGACCAATGCTTGAACCACAAGACTTCCGAACAACCTTCCAAGCGTTGGTCACCCCACACTTCCACTACGCTAATATTGTGTTACAGGGCCTACCCAAGAGTACCCTTAATCCTCTACAATTGGCCATGAAAACGGCTGCCAGAGTTCTACACAGAGCACCAAGGAGTCATCATATCACTCCTATCCTATTCGAACTTCACTGGCTCCCGATATCATATAGAATTTTATACAAAGCCCTCCTCATCACATTCAAGGCAATTCACCAAATCTCATCATCATCATTATCTGACCTCCTGCATTACTCACAAAGTTCCAGATCCCGACGCTCCGCAACAGAAAACACACTAGTGATCCCAAAATACCAAGCAAAATTCAACCAGACAACTAGCACAAGAGCATTCTCATCCTTTGCCCCTAGATGTTGGAACATGCTACCACCCAACATCAGATCACAAAAGGACCTCTCACAATTTAGAAAAGATCTAAAAACACACCTCTTCCTACAACACTTCCCTCAGAGTATGAACTCCCTAAGGCATTCCCTCCCAACACGAACCAATGACCATGGTTAGTCAAGTACACCCCCATATTCATTTCTCACTCCATATCAAATCCTCTTAGAGCCCCAAGCCTTAGAACTATAAACATATGATTTCTTGCTGTAAATAGTTTGAATTCTTGTTATCTATTTAACCCCAGTTATCCATGTTCATTCCCTGTTATCTGTAAACTTAACATATGTTCATGCTTAAGTACAATTTGTTAAAATGTAAACCGCGCTGATGACGAAGAGTGCGGTATATAAAAGCTGTTAAATAAATAAAATAAATAAATAAATATAAGATCCTCACTATAGTCCACAAAACCATCCATACTGGCAATCCTCAATATCTCGCTGATCTCATTCACACTCATCTCCCTCCCCGTGCCCTCTGTGCACCACACAATGACCGTCTGGTTCTTCCTTCCCCTGCTCGGACTCGTCTTGAGCACATCCATCACTCTGCTTTCTTTTTCTTTGGCTCGGCCCTGTGGAACTCCCTCCCTCCCTCACTCCATGCAGAGCATTCATACCCAAGGTTTAAGTCTCTATTGAAAACCCATTTCTTCTACCAGTCATTCGACCTACTCTCTACCCCCCTTCCTAATCATTGGCAGTTCATTGACTATCCTATGCTTTCTGTATGTTCTTTCCTCTTACCTTTCCTGTCATATATTTGGCGTTCCTTTCCTTTTTTGACTGCAGCCATTTATTTATTGTAAACCACCCTGACGCTTTTTGCTTGAGCAGTCAATTAAGCAACATAATAAAGATAAAGATAAAATTTAGAGTTAGAGCCTCTTTAATGTATGTGCCACCGAGAACCTACTCCATGGTGATAAGAGTGTGTGCTAGCTGAGTGAAGGAGAGCAAGAGAGTCCAGGATAAAATTGTTCTATGACCTGGTCCCTGCTGGATCAGCCTGCTACGCTAGGGCAAGGAGGGATTACACATTTTATGAGTCTGCTCATCATAAGAATTTTCTTGATATCAGGAATAAGCCAGAGAATGATGTAGGTTGATGGACAACTGACGTAATTCTTGAAACTTTGGTATCATATGTGATTGGTTGTCTTTGTTTATGCCTGACTATTTCACATCTTATTAATTAATAGATATAATTTTCTTCCCCCTTTCCCTCCCCTCCCCCCCCCCCAATTTTCTGGTGGGATAAGCTAGTAATTGTCATTTTTGTATTCTTAACTGTATAATATGATTCAGGAGCATGTTTATTAAAGGTCAACATGCTTTAACAAACATCAAGCATTAACGCATATTACATGCCACTGCACTCATAAAATAAGGGCTACTACTACTGATCATTTATACAGCGCAACAAGGCGTACGCTATGGTAGCATGTAACATGTTAATCTTTAGTAAACATGTTTCTTAATTGCTTGTTATAATTTTTATTCTTATGTAGCTCATATGTTTTAAGTTTTATTAACACTTATTACATACCCATCATACAATTATGGAGCAAGTTACAATAAAAAATGTTCAAAATAAATGTAACACATATAAAACAATTTCCACATATTAACATACAACATCCATTTCCTAATTCAGTCAGTAATGAAAAGTATTTATCAGTCTAGAAAAAAGAAATGTGTCTTCAATTGCTTCCGAAAAAACAAATAATCACGTATTTGACATATAATTACTAGATCAAAATTTCTTAAACTAGGACCAGCAATTGGAAAAGCTCGTACTCACTGTAGACTCTTCTGAACTTAGGTCACACAAATGGAATTTGTAACACCACCTGTTGGCTCAAGCGAAGCAGTCTCATCGGTGTATATGCTGCCAACAAACCAGTTAGTTCAGTTTCATAATCTGTATATAAAATTTGGTGAATTAGACAAAGGCACTTAAAAGAAATACAGTCTTTAACATGCAACCTTTGAAGTTCTGCATAGAACAAAGATATATGATCGATTTTCTGTATATTAAAAATCACTCGCAGAGCTGCATTTTGAATTAGTTGCAACAATCTCAACAGGCAAAAAGATAAGCCTAAATAGATAATATTACAGCAATCTAATATTGGTAAAACTGTAAACTGAATTACCATACCAAAGTCAGCAGGAGGTAAGTGATGCTTCAAACTTCTGACTTTTCGTAGCTTATAGAAAGCAGAGCGCACCACTCACAGAACTTGTGGTGCATTGAAAAGGTTGAGTCTAATATTACTCCAAGATAACAAACCTTGTGATCATCCAACACAATGGGGGTCATTCTATGCTGGCCAACCACGCCCTGTACGGCCTGTTGGAATCGGGGCATTCAGTGGTAGACCCGATTCTGATCCCACAGAGGCTAGACGTGCCTGTGGGATCAGAATTAGGTTTACCAGTCTGGACTTGCAGGCCGGGCCCCGATTTTGATGGGCCGCATGTCCTACACCTACCCAGCTAACTCAGCCAGGCTCCTGAATGTAGCCACAGTGCCATGGCGTCCCATCACCATGGCACCGCATCTCCATTCAGGAGCCGCGATCACCGGCCAAGAAACAGATCTGTGTTTCCACACAGTCTGACTCCCAATCAGGCCTTCCATCCCCTCACCTGCTCCTCTGGGTTCCGCACCGCAATCCCCTACCATCCAGGGGGACGTATTCCACCTTCAAGGTGGAATAAGTCCCCCTTCTGCATTGAAGGCCCCAGACATACAGGACCAACCTCTGCATCAGCCCTGTACATCTGGGGTCAGTCCCACCTACAGCCTGCCCTCACTCCTCTCCCAGCCCACCCCCTCCCACCCACAATCAGAGCTGCTAAATGTGGTTTAGAATGACTCTGAATATGGGCAACATCATCTGGTAACCCTGAATCAGTAATAACCATTGCCAATAACCAATTCAACAGCAAACTGCAACCGCAAGGTGTCAAAGGCTTTACTGAAATCTAGGTACACCACATTTAAGGCTCTTCCTCAGTCCAGCTCTCTGGTTGCCCACTCAAATAAATTAGATTTGTTTGACAAGACCTGCCCCTAGTAAAACCATGCTGCCTCAGATCCTGCAAGCCATTGGATTCAAGAAACCTTTCTATCCTCTCTTTTAGCAGCATTTCCATTAATTTACTCACCACAGAGATCAAACTAACCAGTCTGTAATTCTCATTTTTACTTCCGCTTTTGTGTAAAAGGACCACATGCGACTTTCTCCAGTCTTTTGGGACCACTCCTGACTCTAAAGAGGCATTGAAAAGGTCAGACAGTGGAGCCACTACAACATCTCCAAGTTCCTTCAGTACTCTCAAATGTACCCATCTGGCCCCATTGCTTTCTCTACTTTTAGTTTAGCTAGTTCCTCATGAATACAGTCTTCTGAAAATAGTTCAAGATCCCCTTTGCTACTGTTCCAATTTGTGGATGTTTTCTGCAGTTCTGCTCCTGGTCCTTCATCTATGAACACAGAACAAAAATATCTGTTAAGCAATTTAGCTTTATCCTCTTCGGCTTCTACATATTCCTTCCCTTCACCTTTGAATCTGATAATGCCACTTTTGCACTTCCTTCTCTCACTAACATATCTGAATAATGTCTTGTTCCCCCCATTTTACTGCATTAGCTATTTTTTCTTCTATTTATATCTTTGCTTTCCTGACTACTTTCTTAGCTTCTCTAAGTTTTTCCAAATATTGATGCTTGTCTTCCTATTTCTGTGATCTCTTGTATTTTAGGAAGGCTACCCTCTTTTTCTTCACCTTTTCAAATACTTCTTTCAAGAACCATAGTGACCTCCTGTTCCTTTTATTTACTTTACTAACAAAAAGGTTTGCTGTCTTAAAAATAGAAATTACACTTACCTGGTAATTGTCGTTCCTTGAGTGATGACAGTTTAGTCCTCCACCTCTGGGTTGTGTACCTCCTCCTGCAGCTTGGAGACTGGGCATGTCAAAGTCATGACATCACTGGATATAGCTTGCTGGTATCTCCCATCAGCCCCCAGTGTACTATTGACAAAGCAAACTCAAAGGAACAACAAATAGCTATACCATAACCTTAAATAAACTATCCAGTCCTCAACCTGAGGATCCTTTTTAACCTTATAAGTCTTATTATTATTATTATTTTTTTTAAATTTTACGTCTCCCCTATGCAATCATGTTTCCTGTACCACCCACTCACTTAAATAAGAGAGAAGGAAGAAACAGATCAGAGAGGGATACTCACTGCGATCCAGAGTCTGAAAGGATCTCTCCACTTCTTGAAATTGATGCTCTACTTCGCCTGAAAATAAACTGATGAAATCACACCCCTGGGTGGGAATGAGGACTAAACTGTTGTCACTCAAGGAACGACAATTACCAGGTAAGTGTAATTTCTATTTCCTTATCGTTCCTCCAGTTTAGTCCTCCACCTCTGGGATGTAACAGAGCAGTAATTATTGGGAGGGACCCTTCCAGCTGGCATGCAATACCGCCGATCCGAAAAAGACATCCTTTGCTGCTAAGATCTCCAGACGGTAGTGCTTACTGAAAGAACAAACAGCAGACCAGAAGGCCACTCTACAAACGTCCCCTGGCGGAACTAAACTGTACTCTGCTCGAGAAATTGCTTGCACTCTGGTAACATGCGTTCATAAGCCCATTAACGCTGACTGGCCCCGCAGCAGATCTGCTGCACCAATCGCCTCTTTAATCCATCTAGAAATGGACACCTTCGCTGCCCTGCCCCATTGAGAGGAACTCCGAACAACACGAACAGATGGTCCAAAGTGCGGTAAGTCTCCGCAGCACCCGCTTTATGGCTAAACAGTGCCACCCCTGGCCAGACGCGGTTCCCCCCAGCCACCATAACACTGGAAGAAACCCCGTCCGACCGAGTTGAAACAGAGACACCACCTTAGGTAAAACGGACGGCATTGGCTGCAACACCCCCCTTTTCCCAAGAAAAGGACAAGGGTGGTTCTCCACGAGACAGCACCTGCCATCCCGAAATCTGGCTCGCCGACCAGCTGGTTATCAAAATTACCGTCCTCAAAGACAAAGTCCTAAGCAACGCCTTGTGTAAGGGCTCAAAAGGTTCCTTAGTCAACGCTGCCAAAAGCAATTTGAGACCCCGTGGGGGACCTACGATTCCATGCGAGGACCGCAGCCAGGTCACCGCTCTCAAAAAACGTGACACTTCTGCATGGATCCCGAGAGCCAGACCTTGCACCTTGCCTCCCTAGCAAGACAATGCTGTCAACTCAACTCTCAAGGCACTACTAGCCACCAGGCCCTTAAGAAATCCTTCTTGTAGAAAACTCAAAACTACAGAAACTAACGCAGCCACAGCTGGCACTTGCTCCCGCGAGCACTAATCCTCAACCATGAGCCATAAGCGACCACACATCTCGCCCTTCCAACAGCCAGACTGTAAGCGAGAATTGAACCACCCGAGGCCGCCGAAGCAGACCTGGTAGTAACCGATTTTCCGCCGCCGGCAATCTCGACAGCTCTCCCGTATGAGCTCGGCATACCACAGCCGTTTGGCCCATCCGGAGCCACCTGTAACACTCTCCTCTGATGAGCCTTGCTACACTGAACCACTTGACCTATGAGCACCCCTGACAGAAACACATAGAGAAGACGCAACGCCATTCAACACTGCCCCAGCTCGCCGCTCCTCTCTGACATTCGCTCTCGCCATCTGCTGAAGAAAAGATTCACTTTGCTGACCGAAGGGTTGCCATGAAATCCATGACCGACGGCCCCCGGCATGCGAGCTACTGGCGCCAACACTTCCGGATGCAACCCTGCTGAGAAAAGTTGCCATCAGCGATATCCTGCCCTGCCAGGCGCGCTGCTGAAATGCTGGCCGTCGCATTTCTACCCAAGTGAACCATGCCTCTGCATCTTCCTCTATGGCCGCCCTTCCTGCACCACCCTGTCGAAAGATGTAGGCTACCTTTGCAAAGTTGACTGACAGCAGTCGCACTGCCAGACCTGTCACCGCCACTTCGAATGTGTGCAGCGCCAGAACCACCGCTCTCAGCTCCAGACGGCTGACCGAGCAGTCACTCTCTTAAACAGAGCAAACACCTTGCGCCAAAAGCTCTCCACAACGTGCCCCCAATCCTACGAGGCTCGTGTCCGTCAGTGATGGGAGCCACTCCGGCCATTCCAGAGGCATCTCTGTCTTCAATAATACCGGAAGTAGCTACCACCGCAGACAACACCTGACCCCGAGAGAACAGGGAAGTCGTTAGTTCAGCGAGACATCCTGAGACGACCCGAAGGAAAGTAGAGCTCACCGCCACGGCCGCATATGAGCACAGGCCCATGGCACCGATCGCAGGGTTACCGTCATCTTTCCCCGCACGTGCCGGAAACTCCACCGCAAGGGCGCCAGCCCGGCTCTGCACCTGCGTACCAGATGTCAAAGGGCTGGAACTCCACAAACTGGCAGAACACCACCCCTGTCCGCATGTCGAATCGCATCTCTATATATCCGAGCTCCTGGAAAGACACCAAGTTACTTTTGGCCAAATTGACCACCCAACTGAGACTCCCCAAGAACTTCATTACCGTGTCTGCCACGCTGAACCTATCGGCTTTGGATTTTGCTCAAATGAACCAAATGTCGAAATAGGGACTACCCGAAATCCTTCCTTTCATAACGCTACCGCTGCCACCCCCAAGAACTTGGTGAGAGTGCGCAGTGCCTTTGCAAGCCCAAATGGCAACGCTGGGAACTAATAGTATCCCCAAGAAAGACCAACACGCAACCCTTTGGTGGGCTGCTGTGAACGGGATGTGTAAATCTGTTTCAGCCAGATCGCGCGATTTCAAACACTCCCCCTGTCACAGTAACTCCATAATGGACCGTAACATTTCCATCCTGAAAGGAGACCCGCAGAGACAACTTTGCACTCTTCCTAGATCCAAGAGATGGCGATGAGTGCTGTCCTCTGGCTCCACAAAACAAATGGAGGAGCTACTCCTGCCGTATTCATGAATTGGCACCGGTGTGGCCTCAGATTTGTAACAGTCGATTTAAGGTGCGACGGACTGCTAAGGTTTTCCCCTGTCCTTTGCAGGGAGATGCCACCAACGACTCTCGAACTGACTTCGCGAATTCCAGCGCCTAACCATCGCAAATTATCTCTAATACCCACTGACCTGCCGTTTATGTGGGTCCAGGCAGGCAGAACAATTCCGAAGTAGCCCGCCTATCGGCTTGCTCCCTAGTGGGGCCCGCCTCTCTGTATTGCGGTTTCTGAGTTGTTGCTACCCAATCAACCAGCTAGAGCCAAAAGTGGTGCCCCCGAACACTGCTGAAGATCCCTGTTCATATGGTCATCAGACAGCTACCGACGTGGGAGGCTACCATTGACTGCAAGGAGACCAGGGAGCTCTAGTTGAACTAAGAGTATCTTGTTAAGGCAAGATTATTCCATTATGTTTCCATTCAATACCACTAGCGGTCTTGGACATGAACCTAAGAGGCATCCCTTTCAGTTGGTAATTCCCACTTCTGACTTAGGGCAACTGGGAAACTTGAGACCTCTGAGCACCAAAACAATTGTCAGTACTGATGTCCTGTGTTCCTGAGCGGTACCCAGCATATAGGAACATACAGCATCACAAACTATGCCAATTTACCAAAGGCCCTCAGAATCATGAGCCAATGTACAGAATAAAAACCCAAAGTACTATACTTGGCATTTTTTTTCTTTTTTCTTTTTAGCTTTACTGAAAGAATAATGTCGGATGGGACTGAACTTAACTCCTTTGCTGCCAATCTTCAGAACATGTTCCATTTCAGAAACAGAAAATACCCTATAAATCCAGACCCCCTAACTGACAGGGATAATGTAATGTAACATTGCAAAGAATTCCACCGAAATAATCTCAGCTAACATAATGAATGACAAATGCCATAAGGTCTCCAGGAACTCTGCAGTACTGGAGGTTGGCAGTGCAATGAATAGCCAATGAGAAGGGAATAGCTAGAGACAGGTACATACCTGGCCATCTAACCATAACAGAAAGCCAAATAAATTTGTAAATATTTAAGCAAGGCAGATATGCCGAAGTTTAAAATATATACCTTGGAAGGCCAAACCTCAAAAAGACGGGGTTTTTTTTGATAATGGCACTAGAACCAGATAAACGATACACAAGATAAGGGTTTTAATTCTTGGGCATATACTCTTGACTAGCAGAATATGACTGTTGCTTGTTTATAGTCTTGTCTACAGCGTGGACAAGCTTTAGGCCCGTGGCGACCGCACCCCTGAGCAACTCAGCCCCAGGCAGGTGTTCCAACCACTAGAGTACTCCTCCTGAGTCTCTTCACAACTGTATCTTAAAATCTGTCGCACTATGGTAGAGGAAGCCAGAGCGCAGCCCCTTCTGGCTCTGACGATGGAGACTGTGCCCCTGTTGGAGCCAGTGACCCCCTTAGCCATAAAATAGCCAAAGTCAATGGTCCTGAGCTTTTTTTTTTTTTCCATGGTAACGTTAGGGCTGCAGAAATAAGCACCAATAAATTGCCTAAAATAAGCCTAGAGACTTAACATAACTGAAAATAACTGAAAATACCTTCCCTGTCATTCATTTTCAATGCATGGGCTCTTTACCAGAGTAAGAAGACTAGAGAAAATAAAAGTTTCCTCGCGGCCATAAATGTGCAGGAAATAAGGCCCATGCTCAAACCGGCAGGGCCTGCCTTCCTCGCAGCACGCTGCTTCTCGCTCCGAACCCTCCCAGAGTGCGGGCGCTCCGGCGAAAAACTGTCTCGGCCTGACCCTGTCCCCAGTTGCTTACCTGCATCCGCCTCCTGCCGCCTTCCCTGCTATCCACGCTGCGGGACACAGCCATGTGTGCTTAGCAGGCACAGAGAGGGCTTCACTGCTTCCAGATTGCTGCCATGAAATATGTGACCAGCATCGGAGTGCTCCAAGCCATCTATGCTGCCGATGCCCCAACTCCCCTCCATCCCATCTAGGAGGGGAGAGCTGGAAAGCAGAAAAAGAAAAACGCTAGCAGTTGGATTTCCCGCCAATCAACCCTTCTCATGAGGCTGAGAAGCGCGGGAAGCAGCCTGAGCCTGCAATTGGGCCTGCGTCGCGCCAAAAATGCGGCCCCCCTGCTGAACTCTCCGCTGAACGAATCATGCGGCAAGGGGGAAACACTCACCTCCAGAGGCAATTACCGCCCACTCTGCCCGGTTCTGGCCCAATTCGCAGCCCTTCAAAACCCTACCCTGCTCTTGTATGCTGAGAGCAGCGTTTGCGGTGAGGGCTGCACTCCCAACGTCTCTGGCTCACCTCGACGCCCGTGTCAATCTGGGGCATCAGTGAGCCGATCAGTCTCTCACCTCTGTTGGGCTCCCCTCCATACAATCTAGGAGGGGAGAGCCGGCCAAATCAATGCAGGGAACAAAAGAGGGAGACAGACAGCGAGAAAGGCCCAGGTCGAGACTGCAGCTTTCTGCTTCTTTTTTTTTTTTTTAAGGTATAGACTCCAAT
This sequence comes from Ichthyophis bannanicus, assembly GCA_033557465.1. Taxonomy (NCBI): domain Eukaryota; kingdom Metazoa; phylum Chordata; class Amphibia; order Gymnophiona; family Ichthyophiidae; genus Ichthyophis; species Ichthyophis bannanicus. Next base: position 775,706,859 of record CM066031.1, read on the forward strand.
AAAAGAAGAAATATAAGGTGATCAAAGAAAATTTAAACTGTGTTAGCTAACTAATGCTCCTTATCAGCTCCTCAAGTGAGCCCAGCACCTAGGCTCACTAAGTCCTCCTGCTGCATGGAGACTGAACACACTGGGGGCTGATGGGAGATACCAGCAGGCTATATCCAGTGATGTCACGACTTTGACATGCCCAGTCTCCAAGCTGCAGGAGGAGGTACACAACCCAGAGGTGGAGGACTAAACTGGAGGAACAATAAGGAATATCCCCTTTTAGTTTTGTCTATTGATTTTCTACATCCCCCAGCCGTTCTTAGCCCGCTAACGACTCCTTGAGATATTGTCCCATCTTGGCAAAGGTTAGTTTTCCTAAAATCTAGGACCCTCACTTTTGAGTGGACTTTATCTGCCCTAGCTGTAATACTGAACCACACCCTCTGGTGATCACTGGATCTGAGATGATCTCCCACTATAACATCAGAAACACTTTCACCATTGGTAAGTACCAAGTCCAGTATGGCCCCTTCACGTGTGGAATCTGTTACCAATTGCTTGAATAGTTCTCCCTGTAGAGAATCCAGGATCTCTTTACTTCTAGATGACACTACAGCAGGGATGCACTAATCAATATCAGAAGCACTTCTCCTTTCATGGCAATTCTGCAAATGTTTTCAATTAAATCTCTGACACTTCCTCTGCCTGTAAAGGAGATCTGTATATCACACATCTGTATTATATTGCACTGTTTATTCTACATTTAATATGATGTTCCTTGTAAATAAGTTCTGTTATATCTCAATGTTCCATGTAAAACAAACTTGCTTTGTTAATTGTTGTTAACTGTAAACCGCAACTGAACTTTGGAAGATGCGGTATAGAAATGTGAATAAAATAAATAAATAAATAAATAAATAAATAAAATAACACCAATGCAAACGGATTCCCCATTCCCACTTTCTAGTTCAACCCACAGTGCCTCCTCTTCCTTCCCTTTTAAGTCCTGTAATTCTTTAGCTTTAATATGATTTTTTATATATAGTGCCACTCCTCCTCCCCTTCTTCCTAACCTGTCCTTCCTGAATAAAGTATAGCCCAGTATAATTACATCCCAGTCATGGTTGTCAATGAACCATGTCCGCGTAACAGCCACTAAATCCAAATCAGCTTCTTCCATTAAGGCTTCAACATCTAGGATCTTATTTCCCATACTACAGGCATTAATGCACATTGCTTTCCAGACATTGCCCCTTTTACCCATTTCTATAGAGGCATTACAGTAAATGTTTCACTTACCAGAGGACTTCTACTTATCTGGGATTTTTTTTTCACCCATCCCCAACAAATCTAGTTTAAAGCCCTCTTTAGTAGGTTAGCGAGTCTGCTGTAAAAGACGTTTTGACCCTTCTTGGACAGGTGGAAATCATCTCTGCTCAGCAACCCTTGGAAAATCATCCCATAGTCCAGGAAACCAAAATGGTCTCAATGGCACCATCCACACAGCCATGCATTCATCTCCAGGATGTGAGTTTCTCTGCCTCGACCTTTACCCTCAACAGAGAGGATTGAAGAGAACACTACCTGTGTACTTATCGGCTTCACCCCCTGTGTACCCATCTGCTTCACTCTCTCCCCCAGAGCCATGAAGTCACACACGATATGCTCAGAGGGATACCTAGCAGTATCGTTTGTGCCGACAAGAAGGAGCATCATTGGATAATAGTCAGTAGGCTTGATGAGTCTTGGCAAACTATAACAACTGAGATTTTGGCACCTGGCAGACAGCATACCTCTTTGGACATCAAGTCTGATCGGCAGATGGACCCCTCAGTTCCCCTCAGAAGAGAGTCACCAACCACCACTACCTTTCACTTCCTTGTCGTCACTGATTCTGCAACTTTGGGGTGCTTGAGCTCTGGTTCTTCCCATTCCAAGAATGTTTTTACCTCCTCCACTTTCAGGGCTGCATACTGGTTCTTCAATTTGAGGACTGGAGGAATTGGATTGCTGATTCTGCAGGCTCTGGTGACTCATGTCCAGTTCTGCTCGTTCTGTAGCATACCATCTTCACCTCTGTTGGAGAACTTGGATGCCTCAAGAAGCATCTCATCAATGTACTTCTTGCTGTCACAGATGCTTCTCAGCTTTGCCACCTCCACTCTGAGCTCCACTTGTTTCAAGAGGGCTTCAGCTTGCAGGCAACTTGCATATGGAACCAGTTCCTCAACTGGGTTCAAACTGTCTGGACAGAGACAGATGCTGTAATGGGGGCAACAGCTTTGGCAATATGATTCTTCCCAGCCATAGCTCAGTTGCTGGAGCTTTGATACCTGTTGAAGAAAATGAGAAAAAAAACCAGCTAGTCTCTTTTATGTGTGTTCTAAGAGCTCTGTTCTATGTACCTATGTGTAGTCCTATTGGCTTGCTAAACAGTTATTATTTTACACTACTAAATTCTGATATTATGCATCTAAGGTATATTGTTTAATGTGTTCCCTTTGTAACCAAAGCTCCTTTAAGAATATCAAATTATTTAGTAGATATTCAAATGTGGAACCATTTACTTCCTAGATTTTCTCTACCGACCAATAAAAAATCTGTTATCTTTGCTAATTGATGAGTTGCCCTACATTGCAATAATTTTCACATGGGGTGGGTAGAAGCTGGGGAGGAAAGGGAGGGATCTAACACCTGAGAAAGGCAGTAACTTTAAAGAGTTTGTCTTCCTCTTTGAACCTGAAGGCTAGAGGAGAAGAAAAAAATACTATAACAGCAGAAAAAAGCTTTGCCTAAGAACATAAAAATACCTCTTCTGCACTACAGCTATAATTCACTAGGCAATGTAGCAGAAAATGTTAGCATCAACTGTGACTGAATTGGAAGGGGGAGGTTGGGGGCACAGAATAAAGAAGGAGCAGAGTCAAGTCCATATGCTTTTTTTTTAAGTAACGACCAGTCAATGGTGGCATGGGGGTGGTGTGGGCCGGCAGCAAGGTGTCTTAACAGATGACCCAGTGAGGCACTGACTTGTCCCTTTGCAGCACATTTGGGAGTATTTTTCTTTGCTCCTGTGGCTGTGCTGCCTTCTAAACAGTTGGCACCATGGCATTTCTAAAAGCAGTATCAAGCATTTCTGGTTTTAAAAGGGTTCCCGTGGCTGTTTAAATTTATTGTGAAAAGAGAGGAGACAAGGTGATCAGCTTGAGAGTACAGGCTGATTTGGACTGCAGCAGAAGAGGAGAGGGAGGGAAGGCCTGCAAGGGAGTTGATACTGGGGTTGCTACTGGGACTGAAAGGGGGCTGGAGAGGGGTGGGACTGGAAAAGAGCTGATACTGGTGAAAGGTGGAAGGGAATATAGGGGCTGGCACTGGAAAGTACTGGGAGAGAGAAAGTGGGACCAGAAAGAGGTTGACATGGGGGTTACTTGGTCTGGAAAGAGGATGGCACTGAGAGGGTTCAGGGACTGGAAGGAAGCTGACACTGAAGGGGTACTGGGACTGGCAGGGGCTGACACTAGGAGGGTACTGGGATTGAAAGGGGGCTGTCACTTGAGAGACTAAAGAGTCTAGAAGGAAGCTAGCACTAGGGGATACTGGAACTGGCAGGGACCTGACACTGAGGGGTACTGGGACTGGAAGGGGGCTGTCACGGGGGGGGGGGGGGGGGAGTACAGGAAATGGGATGGTACAAGGGGAAACTAGAAAGGGTCTGGGACTGGAAGGGAACTGATGCTGGTAGATTCTGGGGTCAGGGTAGTGAAAAGAGGTAGAAACTGGGAGAGTGAAAAGAGAGAGGGGCAGATATTGTGTGTTTGGACTGGAGAAGAAACAAGATTCTATATGGGGGAAGATTGAAAGGGAGGGGTATAAGAATGTATGCAGAGATAAGGAGGAGGAAAAGTATGGTTAATGTATTGTATATTAGAGAAGGAAGCAGATGGGTGAGTGTGGCAAAGGGGATTAGGAGGCAGGAAGGAAGGCAGGTACTGGGAACATGGGAATGCAAGAGAGCAGGGACTCTGATTAGATGGAGACTCTAAAATTGACTGGAAGAACAGAAGACAGACTCTAAGACTGGCTGGGTATTGGGAGTGTAAGTAGGGACTGAGGGACTGCATAAGGAGAGAGTGTGTGACTTGAGTATTGCTGGGGGGGGGGGAGGGGAGGAGAGTGGGGACGAAGAAAATGTCCAGAGATTAGGAGGATGGTGGGGACCAATGTTGGGTATGAATTAGGCTGTAAGACAGAGGGCAAAAAATGGGTAGAGGGTTTCAAGGACGGGGAGGTTTTGGGGAGGGATTGAAAGGCAGTTGAAAAGGACAGAGTGCTATGGAGTGGTTAAGAGACAAAGGAAGGGGAAAGTTCTTCAAAGGTGAGATGGGGTAGAAATGGGGGAGGTGTAAGGGTAAATGGAACCTAGATAGGAGTAAGAAGTAAGAAAAGGATTGTAGGTGGAGAGGGAATGATTGAAAGGGAAGGAGTTGGGGCTGCAGCAGGATCCAGTAAAGGACAATAAGCTTAAAAAAAAAGGTCTGTTACATTGGACAGATGTACAGCAGCAGCAAGGAACCGGATGAAAGGCAGGATTAGGGTCCAGGATTGCAACAACCTGCACACCGCGCTCCATAGCACTGAGATGGCACCTGAGCAGGTATCATGAACTTCTCTGACAGAGAGATATTAGACCTGAGGGAGGGGGATAAAGGGGAAAAGCGAGATGCTTGACTGAGGGGGAGAGAATTCTATCACTCTTTCTCCAGCTTCATTTCTGTTGCCAAGTCCATATTTTCCAACTACTTTGCCTTCTTCTTTGTTGCCAACTTTTGCGTTCCAGTCACCCATGACTATCAAGATATCCTGTTTGCATGTTCTGTCAATTTCAGCTTGTACTTGTTCATAGAACTCATCAACTTCGTCCTCTTCTGCAGCTGTTGTTGGGGCATATACTTAATTATAGTTGTGTCGATGGGCATTCCTCTCAGACGAATAGAAATTAAGCGTTCACGGATTGCATTGTATTTCATTACAGTTCTTGCAAGTTTCTTTTTAAATGCAACACCATTCCTTTTGTCTTTCATTTCCAGCATAGTAGACCATGTGATCATCAGATGCAAAGTGCCCAATGCCAGTTCATTTCAGTTCGCTGACACCCAACAGATCAAGTTGTACACGCTCCATTTCATTCTTGACCACTTCCAACTTCCCTTGGTTCATGCTTCATATGTTCCATGTCCCAATATGTAAGACATCTTTGCAGCTTCTGCCTCTCATTTCACTCATCATAATTCTCTTAGGGTCATGATTCCAGTGCTTTTCTGGGACTGTGATGTAGTGTTGGCAGAGTTACCAGTGCTACTTTCTTGTGCCTTTCTATATAGAAATTTTCTGCCATCAAAACTTCATAGCCAACTTTAAGATGAGTCACTGTTTCCAGCTCTTTTTTAAAGAATTTATTTATGTCTGTTTTCCCAGTCTTCTCTCTACTAGCATTAAACTATCTTGTCCATAATCCTCTGTCCTGGGCTGCAACTATCATTGTGTCTGGCTTTGACTGACAAAGGGTTCCAGAAGTAAGACTGGTTTTTCTGTGTTTGTGGATCAAATTCTTTGAAGCATATTTTCCTCTTGTTTTGCAAATTCTGTTGCTTCCTTCCCTGTATGCGCTTGTGGATTCTCACTCATTCCTTCTAATTGTTGGAATGTTTGTCTAAGTTTAATGATGGAGATAGAGTCTGGATTTCAGGACCTTTTGGGTATTTAGATCTGATTCTGCTGCAAGTAAGCCTGGAGGCCTATGATAGTAGCTCTACGAGTATAGATCCACTATGTCATTGCCCAAATTAGTATCTGGCAAACTGGTGGGCTTATCTTTTATCTCTGAGACTTTGTCCAATTCACTTCAAGGCCTTTTTACCTCAGAACTGGGAGGAGGTGGGTCCAAATGTTTGTTTTGTATTTCTACTTTGAGCTGCTGCTTTCATTATCTGCTCGAGGTAGGGCAGATTTGAAATAGACACTTTTCAGTTTTTGTTTTGTCTTTCCGAAAGCCTCCTCCAGGAGAGGTGTTTTAGCACCAGTGATTAGGTGGGTAGTCTATCAGAAATTGCAATTGGAGGAGTGGTGGTAGAGGTATTGTCCCGATATTGGGCCCGTGTGCTGTTGAAGATCCCACAACCGACAGGAGGAAAACTGCTAATGTCATGGAGATGGTTGCTGGAAGTACACCTGAATTCACCACCGGAGCCAAACCGGGGCCAGCAGAAGAGGTGGAGTTGGGGGAGGGGGGGGTGTTCAGTTGCCATTAATGTAGTGCTGCTGAAGATGGTGGTACCGCTGCTCATGGAGAGAGGTGGAGGAAAAATCTTTTCGGAGAAAGCCAAACAATTAAACAGCAGATATTTCGTTCTGAGTTGTAATTGAGTTCTGTTTCTTCTGCTCATTTGTAAGTTTTTTTTTTAAGTGACTGAGGTGGTGAGGAGAGGGGGAGGGAGGAGGAAGAGGATGAGAGTTCATCTGCATAGCACTGTAGAAACAAATAAATTGATGTGACAGAATTCTAAGGGGGGAGGGGAACTTCCATGCAATTGCAGGGAAGTCAAAGGGACCTCTCACTGCTGAAGGAGGGTTCCGAACACACTGGTTCCATCCCAAATGTCACCATGAGGCATGCTTGCATTGCCCTGCTTGTCTTCAGAGAATATTGTTTACACATCAATTTCAATCCTCATGCTAGATCCCTGAGATTTCCTAAACGCATAAGGCAATACCATTCTGCTTTTTTTCCATATGAAATTTTATGCTATAGGAAAAAGCCTGATGCTGCCAACATGGAATTGCTTTTATGTAGTGCGGGGGAGGGGGTGTGTGGAACAAGCTTGTGATCCACTTCTTGTTTTTTGTTTGCATATTGCACTGTGATTATAGATGGTGTACACAAACACCTCAAATGATAAAAAAAGAGATCAATTTACATAACATCACTAATACAAAAGCAGCAGCCTGTTGGATAAGCAGAGCACACTATGAAGGATCCCAAACATCTTTAAGAGTCAGAGGAACAGATACTTTTAGACTTATCATGCAAGTGGAGGGGAGGAATTTGCATATTCATTTATTTAACAGGCTTTTTATACTCCTTTATCATTTCAGTCAAAGTGGTTTACATTAAACAGGGATATTGATAACTTGGATTTCTCTGAGGCAATGGAGGGTTAAGTGACTTACCCAAGGCCACAAGGAGTGCTAGTGGGAATTGAACCCTGGTCTCTTGGTTCCCAAGCCAGTGCTCTAACCACTAGGCTACTCCTCCACTCTGTTATATGTTTCATTATGGTTATCTTTAAAAAAAAAAACCATACTAGATGGATAGGAAGCCAATATATCAAATAGGTGAGAGATGAGACGCCACCCCAAAGATACTCAACGAAGGAGCAGAGGGTCTCAATCAGTGGCTTTGCCAAAAAAGAGAAAGCAGCATATTCCCAGGCTATATAATTAAAATGCAGCAAAAATTGTAGCTCTTTAGTTATTTGGCCTGTCACTCTAAAATGAAAAAACTACTGATGCCTGTAAATACACATCCTGCAAAAAACAAAGGAGATGTAAAGTGCTCACACGCCAAGGGACAAGAAGAAAAACAGAACCACAGTGCAGTTTCTAACACCAAAATAAATTATAACTAATTTTATTTTGCCATTAGAAACTGTGCTATGGTTCTCTCTTTTTCTTTTTAAACATCTATTTTGTGTCCAGTGAAATCCCTCCTCCAATAGTAGGTGCAGAGCAGAACTAGGACATTTCAACATAGAACCAAACATACTAGAAAAAAAAATCTACCATACGATAATGATACCAGCTTCTAAAAATTAATGCAATAAGGAGCCTACCCAGAAAAGAACAGCACCATAAATATTGCAGTGGGCCTTAGAAAATCCTTCAACCTATTTGGAAAACTGAACAAGCCAGATTACTACAGATCCTACATAGAAACTCCAGGCTAACAGAACACTTGGTCTCAGTCACACAGGCAAAACACAGTTAGACCCTCACCAAGTACAGAATAATTATAATAACCTCAAAGTGGAAATAGGTAGATAAAATTAAATTGAAACCCCAACAAGCCAGACTCTGCATGCAGTGTAAAACAAGAAATAGAAGAGGCAGGCAACACTTTACCCCGCCTTTACTAAGCAGTAGCATGAAATGCACCGGCCTCTCTGATCCCACATGCTGGTGACGCAGCCTCTCCCCATAGTCTTTCCCCTCCGTCGATCTCAGAGCCACTTGCTCAGAGGCAGCCATGTTGCTGATTAGGTACAGTGCTGGCTCTCCCTGCAGCCCATATCTAAACAAGAATCACCAGGAGAAAGGGAGGGGGCAGACCATGGGGAAAGGCAGAGTTGCCTGCATGTGGGATCAGAGAGAATTGTGCCTCATGTTACTGCTCAGCAAACATAAAAGCAGCAGCTAGCAGAGAGGAACACGTGTAGGTATGCAGCCTATAGCTGACGCCAAAATTCCAAAACATATTGTGCCTCTATTGCAGGCCTCAACAAAGTTTGTGTGGATTTAGGAGCCAGGCCAAAATCTTAGGAGCCAATGCTTGTGACCTCCTCGCACCCTCCCTCCCATTGTTTCTCATGCTGGTCTCATATTCTCAAGTCTCATGAGAGTAGTACCAGAGTTCCCATACTGTGTGGCATCTTTAGACAGAAATATAGATAACAGTTATAGCTTCAGATATTACGTTTCTGTACATGTATATGGTGCAATGTTGCTGTGCCTGTCTGTGTGTGAGGAGATGTGGTGGTAGGTGCCATTGTGAAGGTAGGGTGCGGGGCTGTGGGTGCATATATGTGTGTGTGTGTGCAGGGTTGGGGTGCCCATATATGTGTGTGGTGTGGAAATGAGGTGCCTGTACATGCATGTGATGTGAAGGTGAGGCACCTGTATGTGTATGGTGTGGAGGTGAGGTGCCTGTGTGTGTGCATGTCTGTTGTGTGGAGGTGGGGTGTTTGTGTGCGTGTTGTGGGGGTGGGGATGGGATGCTTGAGTGTGTTTTGGGAAGAGGGGAATGCACCTTTTGGCAACACCTTGCACTTTTCCCTCTCTCTCCAAGCCCTCTCCTGCTGGTCACCCTCTTCTGTAACCCTTCCAGACTCTCCCTCCTTCACCAACCCCTCCTAGCACTTTCATCCCTTGCCCTAAAATCCCTCATCCTCCTTTTTTAAATAGGACCCTGCCCCTTTAAATTGTCCCTGCCTTCTCTACCTCACTTGAACTCCTCCCCCCCCCACACAACCTATTTTGCTGCAGGCTGCGACAGGCCTCCCTCTTCTCTGCTGCCCATGAGGATCCTCTGAGAGGCTAGTTGAAATGTGGAGAAGATTCGAACAGAGCTATGGTAGTGCGGAAGTGACTGAGAATGCATTGCTTGAAAAGACTGAAAATATTCTAAAATTATCAAGCAAAGACATTTGCAAAGTACAAGAACTGGAAGACTTGCTCCTGTAGCTGGAGGCAGCTAAAGCTGACCTCACTTCTCAGGGCTCTGCTGCCTAGACACATTTTGTGGCATACAGCTAATCACAGAGAAGCTACCATATGATTTATGAGAAAAGTAGTCCTCATAGGGCGCAAAGTACAAAAAGGACAATCAAGGGAACTTTCCTTCTTTTGTATTCTTCTCAAGGCTTATCCAAAATCTGGCAGTGAGAAAGAATGATCCTAACTTCTTGCTTGATGTGCCTGAAGCGACCAAGGCCAGCTTCTTCCAAAAGGAAAGTGTCACCCACAACACCTACACCTTCTAACCTTCACTCCACCACAAATAAGGTGGAAGATCCTTATAGATAGTGCCCTTTACACAAGAAATCTCACCCTCTAAAGAAATATCATGGGTTTAGAGAGAAACCCTTAGCAGAACGCAAGGAATTGCTCAAAAAGTACTGAATCTGCTTTAAATGTTGTTCTTCATCAATCCATTTTGCTAGAAACTGTAAGGAAACCATTGAGTATACAGAATGCGACAGTGACCAAGACATCAATGTCCTACACCGAGATGGGGTGAAAACTAAATCCCCCGGAATCTATGCACCCTGCGTTGAGTGGCAGAGGTGAGCATAATGAAGACAAGACATGAGCACCTGAGGTTACTGCTAAATGTACAGAAGTGTATGGAAGAGTCATCGTGGAAAGTTCTGTGCTAAGACATGTCTATCCAAGGTGTAACCAAATGGCTGTCTCAGAGATCAGTGAATATGTATGCCATCACGGATGACCAAAGTGAGAAGTCACTAGTAAGGTCAGAGTTCTATCATTTGTTTGGCATACATAATTATTTTCCTTTATAAGCTCAGAACCTGTGCAGGAGTCTCCATGTCAATGGAAAGAAAAGTGAGTGGATATATGATAGAAGCTATAGATGGCAGTGTCAAATCACATCAACCTATGAGACCAAATAACAATGAAATCCCTACACCAGAAGTCACTTGGCATTATCTTCACTTGAAGCCTATAGCCAACCTTTGGATCCAGATGCTCAAATTCTGCTTGTAGTGGGCAGAGATATACTGCCCTTACAAAAAGTTCATCAACTGTGCAATGGTCCTCATGGAACCCCTATGGACCTGATTCAGCAAGACAACTTGCAGGGCTGCCCATATTCCCCCACAGACTCTCAACGCACGGCCAGAGCAGCAGTACGGGGAGAGCCGGTGGGGGGTGGGAGGGGGCGGAGTGAGAGCAAAGAAGGAGTGGGCCGATGCAGCAGGACGTATAGGGCTGATTCAGGTCACAACTCTATACGTCTTGCAGGTCAGGGGTGGACGTGCCACTTATTCCACTTCAGAGGTGGAATAAGCAGCTGCGGCTACAGCGATCAGGGCTGGAACCCCCCCAAGAGCAGGACAGGTGGCAGGTAGGTCCCCGCTGCCCGATCTGGGCCCCGGCTGCCCAGCCTAGGGTTGGGTGGCGGGGTAACAGGAGGTAAGCACTGTGGGAGTCGGAAGGGCATGCAGGGAGGACATCCCCACATGTATGCAGAGGCACGCCGGGCTGTCTCAGGGCCCGATCCTTCACCTGCGGAAACGTCTGGCTCCCATGGTGTAGAATTGGGTCCTAATGGGCCCATCCTACTCTGGGGCATCCAGATGGCTTGGACATGCCCCTTCTAGGATTGGACTCCACGTCGATTGACTTGATTTGGGATGGGTGATAGTAGGCAGGGTTTGCATCAACTGAATATGTAAGTCAAGTATCATTATATATGCCACGTCAGTTTGCTGGAGGACAGGCACACATTCTTATTTCAGCCATGTCCCAATCATTTCTTCACCAAGAAGGTTCTGAACTGCAGGGAGCCGCTGAGCTGTGATTTTTCAGACCTTCTGGACCACCCCCTTCTCAGACCTAGGAGAGCATCTCAGGAGCTCAGTATTCCAGGTCACAGGAAAAGATGATAAACTGACACTTTCCATAGAAGATCAAGAAGTCCTTGAACACTGAAGTGTTTAACTGTGGATCATTGTATTGAACCACAATGTGGAACCAGGGCACTAGCTGTTATTTATGCCTAGTAGTTTATAAAAAAGCGTAAGTGCCTGCGTCTCGTTATAAAATAGGCTAAAAATAGGTGCCTTTTCAACTTCTAAAACTAGGTGACCTGTTAGAAAATTACACTCGATTAGCTCGATGCAGAAAAGAGTGCTGCTGTTAGCACAGGCATCTGTAGAGTATTAAAACAAGATTTTCTGCGCTAGTGTGGGCACAGAATGCAGGAAGGAATCTAATGTGAGCATAAACAATGCACAAATGTCTGAGCTAATTGCAGTGCACTGCGCATTTAAATCCATTTAAATGGATGGTAAAGAAGCAATTAGCTATGTAGCGCAGATGCAGAGAAGTGCACAGGAAACCAGAAGGCTGAGCTCCATAAGCGTTCTTAACGCACAGTTTGAGGAGGCGCTAAGGAACAGGTCACAAGTCTGAGGTCAGTGCTGGCGAGGAATTTCTGGCTGTTTCTTGTGTGCATAGCACCTGCAACATTTTTCTGGCTTTGCTGAAGAGCGAGCTGAAACAAAGGCAGGGAAAGTGTGCTAGATTGGTAAGTGGTGCATAAACAGCAATCAATGTTGATGAACACTGGTTAGTCCAAGCAGAATGTCTGCTCAGAATAACATTGCTGTTCACATACCCATCCAGCACATGCGCACAAGTGACAAACTTTTTTTTTGTGCAATGGATATAGACGCTGCTAACGCAGGCTTGTTCTCTTTGTTTAGTGCAGGCTTTTTGCGCACCGCTCATTTACATGCTGTTTGCTTACAGCGCCGCTGAGCAAAAACATCTGTGCTAAAGTAGTGCAGAGTTTCTGCGTTGAGTTGTCAGTGGTTAAAAGGAGAAAAAAATACAGATTAGTCCTAGTAACAGTAATTCAAATTTACAGGGCACAGAATGGTTAATACGATAAACACTTGCCAGGTTCTGGTGCTGTTTTGTATTGTCTGCAGGGCAGGATTTTGAAACGCCCACAAACAGGGCCATGTGTGGTTTTAACTACAGAGGAAAACTGTCAGAACAGGATGCAGCAGGCAAAATGTGTTGCCCGTCACCTTTTTCTGCTGACTGGAAAACAATGCACAAGGGGTGGAGAGAACAGAGAGACCTCTTCAGGCAGCATTCCCATCCCCCAACCCCCCATCACATATCTTTCTACCAGCAACCAATTTGCAATGCACTGTGTGCTTTTGAGTCGGTGCTGACTCCTGGCAACCCAAAAGCTCCTGGGTTTTCTTGGCAGTGTGACCGGCAGTTGGCTCATGCTCAGAAGGGCAAAAGCCCTTCTGAGCTATGGAGAGTACTTCCGTCTCGGCGCCGTCGGATGACGTCACCAAGTGTGGCTGACTGATCCTGCTTGTCCTAGGAGAAGTAGATTACCAGGCCTTTCTTCCAAAGCAATGGAGGGTTAAGTGACTTGCCCAAGGCCACAAGGAGTGCTAGTAGGAATCAAATCCTGGGTGCTTGAAAAACAAGCCAGTGCTCTAACCACTAGGCTACTCTTCCACTCCTGGCAACTGATTTACCATGGCCAAAATATTCCTAGGAAACTACTGACTTACACCTCTAAAGTGCTGCTAAGTTATCCAGTTCCAGGAGGAAGACTTTTTTGGCCAGTTGTGCTTATTGACATACATCCCAAAGCAGTGTGGTATTTGTAGTCCCAAATTCTACCCATCAAAATTAATGCTGCAGATCCCATAATTCATCAGGATGGGGTTGTCAGACATCAAGGCCTTGCCTAAAATCTCCCTCCTAGAACTGGGTAACTTAGCAGCTTTCCATCTGCAAGGTCCCCTGCTAAACATTTGGTCTCTAGATACGTCCCTAGTTTGCCTATCAATTTCCTACAGGGTTGGTGACCTAACTCTATTCACCAGTGGTCTACAGATAACCTGACCATCTTTATTTATTTGTCCTAGATTTGTATACCGCTACTTCCAGCGATCAGCAGCGGTTTACTTGCATAGCAAGGGTGTCTGAACAGTACAATTTAAGTATACAATCTGATTTCCGGGAGTAGCACACATCAACACAATATGGTACAATGATATACATTTGATCAATGGGGTAGTATAGTAGGATTTGTAGCAGAGCATGGTGGGGTAAATATATACATTGTCACAAGGTAGACCTAGGGCAACCCGAGAAAAGGCAGATCAGCATGAATGATCACAGAAAAAGTGACAAGGTAAACAAAGAAATGTTTGATGGTTGCTATGAACAACCTAGGCACACGTGCACAGAGCCCATGAGGACACACCCAGACAGCAAAGGAAGGGAATTCGCTTTGCCTGATCAGGATCAGCTGGGTGGAGGTGGAGTCAGGAAACACGGAGATAAAATAGGCTCCCAAACAATTAGAAGCGGAGAGGAGTTGAGGCAGCAAAGGTCACAATCTGAGAGGCAGCAGCAAATACAGTTGAAGCCGTGGAAAGCCTGGAGTTGGTGTGAAAGAAAGGAAGAGAGTGAGAATGGGTCATTGAAGCAACAAGGGAGCCAGCGTGAAGGTCGGAGAGAATCCTATGACCTGTGTGAAACACTGGGAAGGCAGCAGCCTGAGAGTGTATATGTATATGGAGAACAAGAGAAATGTGGGAAGACTGCAATAGCAGGTACCGGTGCAAGTGGTGAATGTAAGGGCTATTGGCTACATGAGAGGGAAAAACCCTGGAGGCATAGAAACAGCCCCATAAAGCCAAGCTATCTAGAGGCTGAGAATAACTTTTCCCCTGGTTATAGAAAGCCTAGGAGAAGAAGGATTTACTTGCCAGAAGAAGTTGAAGATTTTCCCAATCAGCGTGAGCTCCCAGCTTCTAGAAAATCCTCGTCAAAAGCTTTGCAATCTAGCTCAGCTGAGTTCCGAGGGCTAGCTCTGAATAGGCAGGAAGCCTGCCGTAATTATCCAACTAGCAGAGCAAATAGAGACCTGAGCCATCTGCTAAGATACCAGCAGGGGCAGAGCTCTGAAAGGTTCAGCTCAAAGGAATATGGTAGTTCCCAGAGAGGCATTTCTTCAGAGGGAGAGAGAAACTTCCTGGGTAACGAACTAAGCCAGCCATACTCTCCTTCCATATCTGACGTTAAGAATGATAATGCTAATGAACCTGAATTGATGGAGTGTGAAAGTTCTGAAGTACCTGTAAGTCCAGAATTGATGGATTGTTCTCTAACTGTAACTGAGTCAGAGTTCTCATTAAGATAAACGCTTATTGTGTGACCTTAGCTCCAGTGATAGAAGCTGCATGCTGCATCTCACTCACTCTCCAGCCAAACAGACGTGAGCTGTGCTATAGCTGTGATATCAGCCACGATAAAAAGGATCTGTTATTGAAACAGTTAGGCTGTTTGTTCTTTTGTTTTGTTTAAAGTTAAAAGCTGAAGGAAGCTGTTGTGTTGCTCATTTAACTTTTGTTTATGCCAAAGTTGGTTCTTAATTTATGTTTACCTGAAGATAAAGAAACCTCAAGGGACGGGGAATAAAACCCTAAACTTAAAAAGAAGTTCTCTTTGTGATTTGTACAACTGAAGGCACAACTACCACACACACAGAGCCAAGCAATACCAGTTGCCACCGCTTGGGCTCACAGGGTGTGACAACATATATACATTTTACAAGATCACAGGCAGGCCTTTTTCTGAGGCTAGACACCTGATTATGTACATAAAAATAGCCTTCTATATCTCGGATGGAAATTCCATTGTTCAAGGTTCAGAGGAAAGGTAGGAGAGGGGGGTTATTGCTATTTGGTACGCAGAGGGTGTTAAGGTTAGTGGTCCATCTGCTTCTGTTGTGGGGCTGTGTGGTGATTAGGTTAGAGAGGAAAGAAGGGGATAGGTTGTGAATAATTTTAAATGTTGTCACAATCACTTTGTATTTTATGCGTGCAGTGATGGGGAGCCAGTGGAGCTCAATCAGGACTGGTGTGATGTGGTCCACCAGCTTCTTGTTCATGATGATCCTGGCTGATACGTTTTGTGCCATTTGCAGGATGTTTAGGGTTTTCTTCGGTAGACCTTGTAATATGGCGTTACAGTAGTCAAAGAGGGGAGTGATAAGAGCCTGAGCTACTGTTCTGAAGTCCGAGTGGTCAATAATGCTGCGTAGTGGTTGTAGAACTTTCAACTTGTGAAATATTGCTCAGTTAGTTATCCGGAGGTGCTTGTCCATTTTTAATTTATCATCGATCAATACACCTAGATATTTGATCTCATTTGGGTTATATGTGTTGTTGTTCAGGGTGATAGTAGCAGGAGGACTGAAGCCCTGTTTTCCAGAGATGAACATTACTTCTGTTTTTTTGTGGTTTATAGACATGTTGTTGCGTTGGAGCCAGGTTTGCATTTCGGTTAGGAATTTTTCCAGTTGGTTGTAATTAGGGTCGTTTACATCGAGTTGCGTATACAACATAATATCATCCGCATATAAGTGGTAGCTGATATTGTATTTCTGGAATATCAGACATACTGGTTGAACGTACACGTTGAATAGCAGGGAGGAGATAGCTGAGCTTTGGGGTATTCCTTGGGTTTGGGGGAAAGGTTTTGCTTGTTCGTTATTGAAGCGTACCTGCCGCATTCTATTTGTTAAGTAGGACTCGAACCACTTTAGTGGGGTTCCTGCTATTCCTATGGAAGCAAGTCTGTTCAGGAGTGTTTCATGATGTACTGTGTCAAACGCTGCTGATATATCTATGAATATAAGTATGAACATCTTATTTTTGTTTTCCAGGCCCTTGATGAGGTTGTCTAGAAGCGCTATGAGTAGGGTTTCTACTCCATGTTGCTGTCGGAAACCGTATTGATGAGCATCAAGGATGTTTCCTTCATCTAGGTGGTCCTGTAGTTGCTGTTGGGTTACTTTTTCGATAATCTTTGCAAGGAAGGATATACTTGATATCGGACGGTAGGAGGTTGGGTCATCTTTGTTGAGAGTTTTATTTTTTAATATAGGTCTAATGAGGGATCTTTTGAGTTGTGCTGGCATGATACCTTGTTGCAGAGATTGGTTTACTATGTGCGCTATAAGATGAGCAATTTCTTGTTTAGTAGATTTGATCCATTCGGCTGGACACGCATCTAGGAGTGAGGTTGTTGTGTTTAGGTTTGAGATGATATTTATGATTAGTTTAACATCTATTGTTTGGAATGTACTCCATTCCTCTTTCAGTTTAGAGCTTGTATTCTTGCTGTTTTGCTGACTGGAGCATGTTGTACTCCAGTTCTGAGGATGGAGTGTCAGGATAGGGGGGTTAAGTTTGTTTGCATAGTGATCAGCCAAGTCTTGGGCTTCTATTTTGCCATTGCAGTCGTGATCTTGCAAGGTTTTTGTGAGCGACTTGACTAATTCAAACAGCTCTCTGGGTCTATTAATGGCCTTGTTGAGTCTGTTGGTGTGGTGAACCTTTTTGGCGTGGTTGATCTCATTTTTGTATTTAGCTAGGAGCGCCAGGTATTCTGTCTTGTGTGTATCATTCTTGGTTCGTCTCCAATTTCTCTCCAAGTTTCTTAGTCCCTGCTTCATTTTGTGCAGCGGTGGTGTGTACCACGGTTCATTTCTTGTTTTAGTTGCGCCGGTTGAGGACCTCCATTTTGGTTCCGAGGTCGCTTCTATTGCAGAGGTCCATTGTTGTATTAGGACACTCAACCAAGCCGACGGGTTCAAAGATAAGGAAAATAAAAAATAGGTTTAAAATTACAAATTTAATTTTAACCCAAAATTTTAATCAGTAGGCTAGGTTTATAACTTTACTAAATAATGCACCAATCAGGCCTACTTCTTGTACTTTTCTAAAGAATGAATTTTCTTCAAAATAGCAACATTTCCACTAAGATAATTAAAAATTTTGGGCAACTAAACTCAAAATTGTACTTTACAATCATTAGACATTTGAGAGTCTCTACATGAAATTGGGTTTTTTTCTGGAGACCATCCTTTGTTCAAGATTGAAAAGCACCTTTCAGTTGGAGCATTGGAACCTGGCAAACAAAAAAAATTCAACCAGTTTGATTAAATTTTTATATTGTACCTCATTACTTTTGAGATGTCCAAACACCTCCTTCCATTTTTCATCAACCATGGTGTCTGTTTTTTTCCATTCTTGAACTTTTCTTCAGAAACAAATGACTTAAGAGAACCCAAACAGTTCAGTATCATTTATTACTGATTCTAGGACAGGTCTTGTAGACAAAGTATATTCTAAAGATGACTCTAGCTTACTCCACTCCAGTTGGTTTTGAATGAGAGTCCGCTGTTGTTTCCCAGTCTCCTGGAAGTGAATGGTCCACTGATCCAAGTAATCAATGCAAGTGGTGTAGAAAAATGACACAGATTGCTTGAAATCTGCTTCATCAATACTGCCCTCTTCTTCAAGATCTTTTATCTTCTTTCTGATTGTCCGAGGCAAAAATACTTCATTCTTCCTAGTTACTAACTTGTTTCTAAGGTCACTGCTTACTCCTGTCACCTCTATCATGGAGATTTTTGAGACTCAGTTTTTAAAGTCACATTTTGGAAAATCATTGCCTGACTGTGCAGAAAGTACAGCCAAACTCCTGCTGATTCATTCTCAAAAAGGTTTTGAATGATAACTGGGCATTTTTCCTGGCTCAGAAAATGTGATTTCACTGGTTGGAACATTTTATTTAACCTCTCTATGGCTGGCAGTAAAGCCAGCCAACTAATGTTACTGTATCTGAGGAGCTTTTCATACTCACGCTCAACAGTCACGCATCTATTAGTTCTTCAATTCTCACTGTATAAAATGTGAAAATGTATGAATATCTTGTCAATAGTTTCAATGTCAAATGGCAGGCATTCGGCAGCAGTGCTGATACAATTGTGAACAATGTGAGCTGCACGGTTTGCACTAATTAAATTATTTCCTAAATCTTTTTGCAGTTTGTAAAAAATATTGTTACTACCCCTCCTAGCAGCCCCACCAAGATTACAATTGGTATTGTTAGCACACAATGCCAAAACTTTGGATCTTAGCCCATTGGACTCAACTGTATCAAGAATGCACTTGGAAAGAATGTCTAAGGTATCGCCTTTAACTTCATGGACATTAAGAACTTTAACCTGAACCTCTTTCTCCGGAATAGTGCACACTTTAATGCTTCAATGGTATGAGCAATCACAAAAAACCTGTTGTCTCAGAAAGGTCTGTCTTCAGAGAATCAATAGAGTCAGGTTTGAAAACATTGCAGGCGATTGCTTCTGTTTTGGTCCGTGCACAAGAGTATTTTTCATCAAAAGTTTTTTTAACAACTTTGAAGTACAGTCTAATGGCGGAAAAGAATGGTTGTGGACAACACAGTGATAAGCCCATGTACCCTCAGTTGTAGCCAGTGACTGAGTTTTCTCATCAAAAGTCTGACTTTTAAAAAATAAGTCACATTTCTACTTGAAGAAGTACTTACATCTGCTGTCTTGTGTTTGCCTGTCCTTAGGTGCTGAACAGTGTCACCCTTTCCTGCATGCACAATTGACAAGGAAGTCCAGCATTTGCTACAAAACACTGTGCTATCACTAGAATATTTCTTAATGAATGGGTATTCATTTTGTAGTTGGTCATTAAAAACACACTTTGTTTTCGGAATTTTAAAATGAAAATAAAGTCTAAAGACGAAATAGAAACATGCATCCTAGGCTAAGAGTCTATACAGACAACAGAATCAGTGAAATCAGCTGACCACTAACCATGATACTGATATTGGCCCTAGGATTATAGACGCCAGCTCTCTGAGTGCTGTGGGTGCTTGAGCACCCCCAATAATTTCTCCTGTAGGTCTGTATATCTGTAGCAAAAAAAAACAACCCACCAAACTCCAGAGCTGCAGGACAAGGGAGAAAGGAAGATTTCTGTATCCTAGCTACTGCTCTCACCTCCCTATTGGCTGGCTGTGTCTGCTGCAACCTATTGGCTGGCTTTGTCTGACTGATGGCTGCCTGGGCCCTGGGGAGGAAGCAGAGCCAGATTTGTCAGATGTGCTGAGGACTCGGGAGTTTAGGATTGCCAACCATCTAAATTATTTTAGGATACTACAATATTGTAAAGTAGCCTTCTTAGTCTAAATGATGTTTAAATTGTTTGGATTTTTTTTTTTTAGAGTTTAGCTCTACAGCCAGTGCTCCCCCTCATTATACAGAGTAAGTAGTAAGTTTCAGCCAATGGAAAGGCTGCACTAGTCACAGGAAGGGTGGGCTGATTTTCTGTACAGGGTCTGAGAGAGTCAGTGGAATAAGTGGGTTTCTTGGTAGGGGTAAGTGGGGTTGCTGAGAAATGTAAGAGGAATGGGGTAAAATGTGAGAAGGCTATTGAAGGCTAGTCAGAGACAGAATCTGTCTCTCTGAAAAGTGCTAGTGTGCGTTTGCATACCTGATTTCGGGTGTGGGCGGGTGGATGAATACATGTGCATGTGTGTGTGACTGAAGTTCATGCATGCTTATATGTTTCTGTGTCTCTGATGTAAATAGTCTCATATAAATAGTTTCCCTTTGAAAATTTCAGCTGGAGTGGAGAAGTCCGCTGTTACAAATGTGGAGGACATTCCTACACTCCTTCACATTTAGGCATCCCGACCAAATTAATACGATTCCAGGGACAAATCCTTAAAATACGAGACTGTCCCATATAATATGTATTTGGAAAAACTAAGAGAAGCTAGCAAAGTAGTCAAGAAGGCAAAGATTCAAAAGGAGGAGGAAATAGCCAATGCAATAAAATGGGGGGATAAGACACTTTTCAGATATATTAGTGAGAAGAGGAAGGGCAAAAGTGGTATTGTCAGACTCAAGGGTGCACGGGAGGAATATGTAGAAGCTGATAAGGATAAAGCGGAATTGCTTAACAAATATTTTTTTTCTGTGTTCACAGATGAAGAACCAGGAGCAGGACCTCAGAAAACACCCACAAATAGGAACAGAAGCGAGGGACATCTTGAACAATTTTCAGAAGACTGTGTTCGTGAGAAACTAGCTCAACTTAAAGTAGACAAAGCGATGGGACCGGATGGGATACACCCTAGAATACTGAGGGAACTTGGGGACGTTCTAGCAACTCCACTGACTGACCTTTTCAATGCCTCGTTGGAGTCGGGAGTGATGCCAAAGGACTGGAGAGAGGCTCATGTGGTGCCTTTACACAAAAGCAGAAGTAAGGATGTGGTTGAAAACTACAGGCCGGTTAGTTTAACTTCGGTGGTGAGTAAATTATTGGAAACGCTGCTGAAAGAGAAAATAGTGAGGTTTCTGGAGTCCAGCGGATTACAGGATCCGAGGCAGCATGGATTCACCAGAGGCAGGTCTTGTCAGACAAATCTGATTGATTTCTTTGACTGGGTGACCAGGGAGTTGGACCGAGGGAGAGCCCTAGATGTGGTGTATTTAGATTTCAGTAAAGCCTTTGACACTGTTCCTCACAGGCGACTTATAAACAAACTGAGCACCCTAGGGATGGACCCTAAAGTTACTGCTTGGGTTAGAAATTGGTTGGGTGGGAGGTGACAAAGAGTACAAGTAAATGGAGCTCACTCTGAGGAGAAGGATGTTACCAGTGGTGTGCCCCAGGGATCTGTCCTTGGTCCGATTCTTTTTAACATCTTTGTTAGTGATATAGCGGAAGGGCTGTCGGGTAAGGTTTGCCTCTTTGTGGATGATACCAAAATCTGCAATAGAGTAGACACCCAGGAAGGTGTAGATAACATGAGGAGAGATCTAGCTAAGCTTGAAGAATGGTCTAGAATTTGGCAGCTGGGATTTAATGTTAAAAAATGTAAGGTCATGCATTTGAGCTGCAGCAATCCAAGGGAGCAATATAGTATAGGGGGTGAAGTACTTTTGTCCACTAAAGAAGAGCGGGACCTAGGCGTGGTTGTGTCTGATGATCTTAAAGTAGCTAAACAGGTAGAAAAGGCGACGGCAAATGCTAAAAGGATGCTTGGGTGCATACGGAGAGGAATGGCTAACAGAAAAAAGGAGGTGATAATGCCTCTGTATAAGTCTTTGGTGCGACCTCATTTGGAGTATAGTGTGCAATTCTGGAGACCACACCTTCAAAAGGATGTGAACAGGATGGAGTCGGTGCAGAGGGTGGCTACTAAAATGATTAGTGGTCTTCATTATAAAGCATATGAGGACAGACTGAAGGATCTTAATATGTACACCTTAGAGGAAAGGCGGGATAGAGTTGATATGATTGAGATGTTTAAATACCTCCGTGGCATAAATGTTAGGGGAGAGAGCCTCTTTCAATTGAAAGCAAGTTCTGCTACGAGTGGACATGGGATGAAGGTGAAGGGAGATAGAATCAGGAGTGATATGCGGAGATATTTCTTTAAGGAAAGAGTGGTGGATCCGTGGAATAGTCTCCCAGTGGAGGTAGTAGAGATGAGGACAGTAACTGAATTCAAAAAAGCATGGGACAAACACAGAGGATCTCTAAAGGTAAAAAGGGGACTGTTGTAGTGGTTGATATGGAAGGACAGACTATAATGGGCCATGTGGTCTTTTTCTCTCTTCATATTTCTATGTTTCTATGTTTCTAATATGGGATGGTTGGTCACTTTATCTACAGAGAGCAGGTCTTTGCTTCTCTCCCCCCCCCCCTGTCCCCTACCAGGCATCAATCTGAAGAGATCAGAAGGGTAGGGATGAGATAGGGGCAGACAGAACAGGTTTTCTCTCCTGTCATTTCCCCAGTGGGAGGGGTGGTGATGGAGATTAAGGAGCTGAATTTAACAAATGTACCTACTAAAAGAAACCCTGAGGTACATACATGAAAAATCATGTGATGTGACCTTATGTAACCTCACATTATCAAATGCTTTGTAAACAATGAAGGCTGATATAGAAAACCTTGAATAAACACAAAGGAACAGCAATGTTGAGACAGTCCATTAAAAAACAAAGCAGAAAACTGTGCAAGTGCTCTGATTAAAACTCTTAATATCTGAGATCTGCAAAATTAGCATTTCATGATTTTAATGTAGAAATCCTTTGTTTAAAACACAAAGCCAAATAATTTTTTGTTCTATTTATATTTAGATTGCTACACACATACATATTAGTAGCTCAGAATGAAATGCCTAGAGCAGCGATGGCGAACCTATGGCACGCGTGCCAGCTGTGGCACGCGAAGGCCTTGCAGCTGGCACGCGGGAAGGTCCGCAATTAGGTTTTGTTTTTTTTTCAATTTTACTTGTCTGCTGCCACTGTCGGGGCCGCCGCGGCAAAATCGAGCGTGCCGCGGGGCCCCCCTGTACCCGGCAGAGCCTGCCCTCCCCGTAGCAGCTCTCTCTTTGGCAGCTCTCTCTTTGGAGCTGCAGTCAGACGCGCCGGCTTGCAGAGCGCGAAGGGAAGAGTTTCCCTTTCGCGACTCTGTTAAGCCCGCGGGGGCTGATGGGAACTACCCATCAGCCCCCGCGGGTTTAACAGAGCAGCGAGGGAGAAACTCTTCCCTCGCGCTCTGCAAGCCGGCGCGTCTGACTGCAGCTCCAAAGAGAGAGCTGCTACGGGGAGGGCAGGCTCTGCCGGATACAGGGGGGCCCCGCGGCACGCTCGATTCTGCCGCGGCGGCCCCGACAGCGGCAACAGACTGTTTTTTTTTTTTTTTATTTTTCCCTGGGCGGGGGGGGGGTTTGGTGTGGTGTTGTGATGGGCTGGGCTGGGCTGGGGGGGGGGTTAGGAGTGGTGATGTGATGGGCTGGGCTGGGCTGGGGGGGTTAGGAGTGGTGATGTGATGGGCTGGGCTGGGCTGGGGGGGGTTAGGAGTGGTGATGTGATGGGCTGGGCTGGGGGGGGTTAGGAGTGGTGATGGGCTGGGCTGGGGGGGTTAGGAGTGGTGATGGGCTGGGCTGGGCTGGGCTGGGTGGGTTAGGAGTGGTGATGGGCTGGGCTGGGCGGGGGGGGGTTAGGAGTAGTGATGGGCTGGGCTGGGGGGGTGTTAGGAGTAGTGCTGGGCTGGGGGGATTTAGGAGTGGTGATGGGCACTGGGCTGGGGGGGGTAGGAGTGGTGATGGACACTGGGCTGGCTGGGGGGGGGTTAGGAGTGGTGATGGGCACTGGGCTGGCTGGGGGGGGGTTAGGAGTGGTGATGGGCGCTGGGCTGGGGGGGTTAGGAGTGGTGATGGGCGCTGGGGGGCTTAAACTAAAAATAGGGTGATGGGGGATTAGGACTGGAAATGGGCTGGTGGGATTAGGACTGGAAGTGGGTTGATGGGGGGTTAGGACTGGTAATGGGCTATGGGGGGGCTTAAACTGAAAATTGGGTGATGGGGGATTAGGACTGGAAATGGGCTGGTGGGATTAGGACTGGAAGTGGGTTGATGGGGGGTTAGGACTGGTAATGGGCTATGGGGGGGCTTAAACTGAAAATTGGGTGATGGGGGATTAGGACTGGGAGTGGGCTGATGGGGAGGTTAGGACTGGTAATGGGCTATGGGGGGGCTTAAACTGAAAATTGGGTGATGGGGGATTAGGACTGGAAATGGGCTGGTGGGATTAGGACTGGGAGTGGGCTATGGGGGGCTAGGACTGGTAATGGGTTGGGGTTGCTAGGACTGGAAATGGGCTGAGTGGAAGGGGGCTTGAACTGCAAATAGCTGTTGGGGATGGGGCTTGGAATGGAAATGGGCTGAGGGGAAGTGGGGGGCTTGAACTGCAAATAGCTGATGGGGACGGGGCTTGGAATGGAAATGGGCTGAGGGGAAGTGGGGGGCTTGAACTGCAAATAGCTAATGGGGAGGGGGACTTGGAATGGAAATGGGCTGAGTGGAAGGGGGCTTGAACTGCAAATAACTGATGGGAAGGGGGGCTTGGAATGGGCTCTTAGGGGAGGGAGCTAGGACAGGAACTGGGCTGATGGATGGGCTAGGATAGAACTGAGAATTGGGTGTTGGGGGAGCTAAGATTGGAAATGGGCTGTGGTGGGGGCTTGGATTGAAATGGACTCATGGAGGGGCTAGAACTGGAGGTAGGCTCATGGGGGGCTTGGATTAGAAATGGGCTGAGTGGAGGGGAGCTAGGATTTAACATGGGCTGATGGTGGGGCTAGGAAAGGACTAGAAATGGGCTGATGGGAGGCTGGTATTGGAAATGAGCTGATGAAGGGACTCGGATAGGACTGGAAATGGATGGGGGAGCTAGGACTGGAAATGGACTGATGAGGGGACTAGAAGGGAGCGGATACTGGGTGGGGCTGGAACTAAAAGGGAGCTGATGTTGGGGGAGATTAGAAGGGGATGGGGCTGGGAGAATGAAATGGAGAGGGGAAAAATATTTTGTGTGTGAGGGAAGAAAAATGTACAATTGGCCGGGTATTGGGAGAGTAAGTGGGGATTGAGGATGGAGGGGTAAAATTTGAGTGGATGAAATAGGAATGAGGAAAGAGCAAAAGGAGAAAGATTAGTATGTTAAAGCGGATGTAGAGAGAGAGAATGGAAAAAAAAACTAGAAGAGAGAAGAAAGGACAAATGGACAGCAGATGATGGAGAGTTAGCAGAAAACATGAAGAAACCAGAAGAAAGTGGCTGGAGCAATTGCAACTGTGTAACTGAGCTGAGGTATTCTGTTTATGTAATTCCTTTTTGACATTGCCACTTGTTCTCTTTCCCCAGTAGGTCATGTATTGTTGTTCTCTGAAATGTATTGGTTTAAAATTTGCAGTGTTGCCTTTTGATAGGTATGGTATGGTGCTTTGTGACTCCTGGTAGTGCTGTTAGGATACGGCGGGTTTGCTATTGGTTCTAAATGGGCAGTGTTTGTAGTAGTTCCTAATGTGCCTGGCGGTTGGCACTGGATTATAGTAATGTAGAAATCTTTTAGTCTGTCTTTATCCATACACTCATTAAGAGACATGTTTACTAAAAGTTAGTGTATGTTAGCATTATGCAAATATTTATGCAAATTGACGTGCTGGCACTTTGAGGAAATTCTTTGGTTTTGTGCAGCAGTTTGGGCACTCGGGCTCAAAAAGGTTAGCCATCACTGGCCTAGAGTATTATTCCATTATTTTGGCTTGCCAGTGATGAAAGAGGTTTCCAAAGCTTACTCACAAAGACAAGCCCAGAACTGTTCGACTTCAACCACATGGTACAAGTCCCGAGCAGCCTATAATAAACAGTGAAAAGCAATTATAGATTACCTGCCTGCTAATAATTTTCCTCATTTTATTTATTGGTTCTACAGTTTTTCTTCTGTGTTTTGTTTTAAATAGCAAATGTTTATATAATTTCAGGAAATTCAGCTAATTTTTTTACATCCTAAAATTTTATAGTTACTTAACAGAAATAAGAAAAGAAAAATTTCAGAGCAATAAACAATCAATAAAAATAAAAAATAAAAGCAAATAAAATAAATCTATGAAATATAACACATATCAGTGGAGGGAGCAGAGGAGAGTCACAAATAGAAACCAAATAGGAAATAAGGCTAATTACTATTACTACTAATACTACTATTACGACTACATCTTATCATTTGTAAAGCGCTATACACACAAGGCATGCACAGCTTTATACAGATGCATGTAGGAGACAATCCCTGATCATCAGAGATTACAATCTAATCAAGACATACAATACAACAACTGGAGACTAGGTTAAGTCTAGGAGAATAGTAAAGATACACAAATATGGTGAACAGGAGACTAAGAGGATCAGGATCCAAAAGCAGTCTTGCAGAGGAGGGGTTTTAGCCTGAATTTGAATAGGGTCAGAGATGGAGACTGACGTACTGACTCAGGTAGTTTGTTCCAGGCATATGGAGCAGCAAGTCAGAATGCCCCTCTAGATGAGCACCAATATGGATTTCGCCCATATCATGGAGTAGAAACACTACTCCTGGTACTATTTGATACTCTACTACGTGGCTTAGATATAATGTAAACCAAGCATATCTCCTGGTGTTCCTGGACATTACCTCTGCTTTTGATAATGTAGAACACAACACCCTTCTAACAAGGCTTGCTCTATTAGGCATATCTGGATCAACCTTCAAGTGGTTTGAATCCTATCTGTCCAACCGTAGGCTATATGTGAAAGTTGATCAGGACCTTTCATTTACCTTCCCCCAAGAACAGGGAATCCCCCAGGGTTCCACGCTCTCCACTCTCCTGTTCAACATATACCTTCAACCTATATGTTCAGCCTTCAAGAAATACAACATAAACTATCATATCTACGCAGACGATATCATGGTTTACACACCCATCGACATAAAATGCCCCACATACCAAAACATCATTAACTGTATAGAGGAAGCTGAATCATGGCTAAAAGAAAACAATCTTCAAATAAATCTCAAAAAAACATAAACACTATTTGTAGCAAGAAACCAAAACTTCACCCCTCCCACATCACTGAAACTTCATGATACAGATGTCCCAATCAAAGATGAGGTTAAATATCTAGGCATCATAATTGATAGATTTCTCTCAATGACAGCTCAAATCAAACAGATGGCACGAACTATATTTTACAAACTAAAGACAGTAAAACACCTTCGTCCCCTCCTACTCATGATTTTTATACAGTGGTCCAGGTACTCATCACACCTCAACTGGACTATTGTAATAGCATACTGCAGGGACTGCCTAAGAAGAGCCTCCATCCCCTCTAATTAGCCCAGAATGTTACAGCGAGGGTCTTATTCAAGGCAAGACTAACGGACCATATCACCCCCATTCTCTACAATCTTCACTGGCTCCTGGTGGTCAGTAGAATAAAATACAAATCATTAGTCATCATTTTCAAACTTATCAATTGCATATCCCCATCAATTTTGTCTACCAAGATACAAGCTTAACCAGAAAACAGAAGCAGAAAAAAAAGTAAATCAAATCTTCTAGCTACCTCAGCCTCATTCCGCAATACAAAACAAACTACAAGTAATAGAGCCTATCTCCAGGAACAAGCAGGAATGTAGTCCTCACATATGGGTATCGTCGGTACCGACAGAGCCTGCGCAGGAACGCTCCCCAGCGTCCAATAGGAACACTTTTGGGAGCATCCCTCAGCACATGCGCGCTGCCTTCCCGCCTTTCCAACTGTCCCTTTTCAGTTCTTCGTTTTCTGCGGAGCCGACAGGTCACATACCCTGTTAACGCAGAAAACTTCTTCTTTAAACTTGTTTTTCTTGTGGTCGCGCCTGCCTCCACTCGACGCCTACCGGTACCACCGGTTTTATTTTCTTCTTCTTTTCGAAAAAAAAAAATACTTCTGAAGTGTTTCTCTTCAGAAACTTTTTCTTCTTGGTGCTAGGCGCCATTTTGGGCATTAGGCCTCATTTTCCTGAAAAATGGAAAAAACAGCTAGTGGTTTTAAAAAATGTACTAAGTGTGGCGGTACCATGTCCGTCACCGACACCCGTGACTGGTGTCTCAAATGTTTAGGCCCTGACCATTCTCCATCGGAGTGTTCCTCTTGTATGGGGATGACTAAACGAGGAAGACAGAACCGGGCTGCAAAGCTCGGTACCCTCTTTTCTTCAGATGCGATGTCCATTGCATCGACGTCTTCCAGAGCCTCATCTTCCTCCCATGGATCTCAGGTAACTAAACATAAGAGCCAGTCCTCAAAGGGCAGATCTCCTTCCAAGCATCGAGAAGCCATTGGCATTGTCCTTGAGGAAACTATACCAGCAAAACAGCCCCGGCAGGAGGCTTCAGCCTCCAAAGCACTAACAGGGCTCCAGGATGTTCTTGAGGCCTCGACCTCGGCAGAACTACTGGTGCCATGCTCAGGGGTTCCGGTCGCTTCTACCGGTACCGACACCCAGGCATCGGCAGCGTCAATAGACCAGAGATTCATTGCTATCGAACGCAGTCTTGCAGCTTTCCTTACAGCTGCGGTACCGTTGACACCGCTACTGACAGTTCAACGGGCACCGGTACCGATACCAGCACCGGTACTGATACCAGCACCGACGGTACCGGCCCCGGTGGAAATTCTGCCCATGCCGACTTTTTTGGGCATCGACAGATCGGTACCGGACCAACTCGGTGCCGACTTTGATCGATACCGATACCGTGCTTTGCATGAACATCGGGATCAGAGATGCTTCGAATCTTCCGATTCCGATGACTCGGACAACTTGCTCAATACCAGAGTACTTCTTCCGGAAAACTCCTCTTCTCCTCAACGCAGAATGTCTCCTCCAGAGGACATGTCTTTTCAGGATTTTATTCGTGATGTGGCCTGAGGCCTTTCAATCATGGCAGCTCCTGGAAAAGAACCTAGAGCAAAGGAATTGGAAATACTCCAATACCCTAAGGCTCCCAAAGAGGCAGCTACCCTGCCCATTTATGAAATTCTTCATGATTTGATGCTCAGAATGTGGGAAACACCTCTGACCACATCTCCTAATTCTAGGAGACTTGATACCATGTATCGAGTTCCACCATTTCCTGGTTTTCAAAAGACTCAGCTGCCACACCATTCAATGGTAGTGAAATCAGCCATGAGTAGGATGAAAAGTGCAAAAAGACATGCATCCAATCCTTCAGGTCGTGAATTCAGGACTCTTGACGCCTTTGGGCGTTGAACATTTCAGGCTTCCATGCTTTCAGCTAGGATCAGCTCATATATTTTATATATGGGAATGTTCCTCAAAGAAGTCACAGGAGACTTGGAGCTTATGAGCCCCCTTCTCCCTGATGACAAACGACAAGACTTCCTTACTCTTTTCAAGCATGCTCAAGACGTTTCCAAGTTTGTATATCGTGCAGCCTTTGACTGTTTTGAATGCATCAGCAGAACTTCTGCTATTGCCATTGGTGCACGTCGGATTGCCTGGCTTCAGGCATCAGACTTGGAGACTTGGGTACAGGACAAATTTGGAAATATCCCTTGCACAGGAGAAAACCTCTTTGGCAAGAATTGGCAGGAAAAGGCTAATGAGATAGATACTGACAATCTCACTTTAGACAGATTGTCAAAATCTACAGCCACTCCAGCCAAAAAGAAACCCTATAAAAACACATTTTTCAGCAAAAAGAGGAAGTTTTATCCATCCTATACCCAGGAAGGGCAAGCTCAGGATCAAGTTGCCCAAAAGGGACAACAGCAACAATCCAGACAACAAAAGAAGCCAAAAGGCCCGAGAGCTCAACCAGCTCCACAGGCTCAGCCCCCTCAAGGGCTTTGACTCCTTCCTAGAGAGCTTAGCTTTCCTGCCTCTGAAGGGTCCAGAACCCCTAAACATTCCAGGCAGGTTGTGTCGTTTTGTCAATAGATGGCACCAAATAACAGCAGAAAATTGGACTCTGTCCATTGTAGGGGAGGGGTACAAGTTTCATTTTCACAGCATGCCCCCTCCTACAATTGTAAGACAGTTCAATTCCCAAACCTCTCCAGACAATCTACTGGATCAAGAGGTCTCAAGATTCCTTGCTCAGGAAGCAATAGAGGAAGTGCCCCAACAGGGTACAGGGTTCTACTCCCCCTATTTTCTTATTCCAAAGAAAACAGGAGAACACAGACCCATTCTAGACCTCAGAGAATTGAACAAATATCTGTTACGAGAAATGTTCAAAATGATTTCTCTGGGAACTCTTCTGCCATAACTTCAAAGTCAAGATTGGCTTTGCTCTCTAGATCTAAAGGATGCATATACTCATATTCTGATCCATCCAGATCACAGAAAATTCTTACGATTGCTTTTCAAGGGAAAACACCGCCAATACATGGTTCTTCCTTTTGGTCTGGCTTCGGCACCAAGAGTATTCATGAAATGCATGGCAGTAGTAGCTGCATTCCTGCGAACCCTAGGGATATTCGTCTTCCCTTACTTGGACGACTGGCTCATTCGAGCCCCCACGATTCCAGAAGCCAGCTCTGCACTGTCTCGCACAATGCGAATTCTCCAATACTTGGGATTGGTCATAAACTTCCCAAAATCCCAACTTATTCCTTCTCAGACCCTGGAGTTCATAGGAGCTTGTTTAGATACCAGACAGTCAAGGGCTTTCCTCCCACAGCCCCGCTGTCTTCGCATAATGCAACTAGCTTCTCAAGCAGTGGGAAAGTCCTTCCTAACTGCTTGAGAACTGCTGCAATTACTGGGACATATGGCATCCACAGTTCATGTAGTTCCCTATGCTCGCCTCCACATGCGAGCAGCCCAGTCGACACTATCCACACAGTGGACACAGGCCACAGGACGTCTGTCGGACAAGATACCAAACTCACGACTGATCTTGTCCCTACAATGGTGGCAATCACTGGAGAATCTTTTAGTGGGGTCTCCTTTCCAACAACCCCCATTCCAGACCACCCTAACAACAGATGCATCACAGCTTGGATGGGGAGCACACCTGCACCATCTCTCCACCCAGGGTACCTGGACTCCACAGGAGGCTTGTCTTCACATAAACCTCCTAGAGCTCAGAGCAATCTATCTAGCTCTTCGAGTATTCCATGCCCAGCTCAGCTACAAGACAGTCCTAGTCCAAATGGACAATCAATTAGCCATGTTCTATGTGAACAAGCAGGGCGGAACAGGCTCTCTGTCGTTATGCAACGAAGCTTTATGACTATGGGCCCTCGCCAGAGAGCATCAAATTCACCTTCTTGTGGTATATCTTCCAGGCATTCAAAACCATTGGGCAGACAAACTCAGCTGAGTACGGCTGCCTCACGAATGGTCTCTCCACCTAGACCAGGTGATAAAGATATTTCACCTCTGGGGAACCCCAGACATAGACCTCTTTGCAAGTCCACTAAATGCCAAACTTCCCCGGTTCTGTTCCAGAATTCCGGCTCACAATTTCCAGGCAAGGGACACCTTCCTCCTTCACTGGGGTCAGGACTTCCTCTATGCCTTCCCACCCATTCTCCTCATCCCCAAAACACTCTTCAAGCTTCAGAGAGACAGAGGTCGTATGATCCTCATAGCGCCATGGTGGCCACAACAAATGTGGTATCCCCTGCTTCTACATCTCTCTCAAGCTGCACCTCTGGAGTTAGGGTGTGCTCCAGACCTTCTCTCCCAAGAGAAAGGGATGCTATGGCACCTGAATCTCCAGTCCCTGCATCTCAGGGCCTGGTTGCTGAAAGCCTAGACCTGCAGGATCTTAACCTTTCCCAACAGGTAAAGGATGTCCTTCAGGCTTCCAGAAAACCTTCCACAAGATGTTCTTATGCCTTCCTGTGGAAACGTTTTACTATATGGTGTTCTCAAAAGGGCTTAAACCCCCTTGTGATACCTTTGGAATCGGTGCTAGAGTACCTACTTCATTTATCAAATTCTGGTCTAAAGACAAATTCAGTAAGAGTCCATCTTAGTGCAACTGCAGCTTCCTATAAGCCTCTAAATGGACAGCCAATTTCCTCTCATCCACTCATAGCAAGATTTATGAGAGGTCTTCTATTAACAAAGTCTCCCATCAGGTCACCACCAGTGGCATGGGAATTAAATCTAGTTCTCGGACAGCTCATGAAACCGCCCTTTGAACCTTTAGCCATTACAACCCTAAAGTTTTTATCCTGGAAGGTCATCTTCCTAATTGCAATCACCTCTGCACATCGTATTAGTGAATTGCAAGCTTTAGTGGCTGATCCCCCTTATACAAGGTTTCACCATGATAAGGTTGTTTTCAGAACTCATCTACATTTTATGCCAAAGGTGGTTTTGCCTTTTCATTTAAATCAATCGATTTACCTTCCTGTATTCTTTCCGAGGCCTCATGCCTCTAATGCAGAAAGGAACCTTCATACTTTGGACTGTAAAAGAGCCTTGGCTTTTTACCTACAAAGAACACAGCATCATAGAAAGTCTTCTCAACTTTTTGTTGCATTTGATTCTAGTAATTTGGGACTTCCAATCTCCAAAAGAACTCTATCTAAATGGATTGCACAATGCATATCCTTTACTTATGAGAGTAAGAGTCTTCCTCTTCAAGGCCATGTCACAGCACATAATGTGAGAGCCATGGCAGCCTCTATGGCTAACCTTCACTCTGTGTCTATCGATGACATCTGTCGAGCAGCCACCTGGGCTTCGGTGCACACCTTCACAGCCCACTACTGCCTAGAAAAAGCCTCCCGTCTGGATGCCTTCTTTGGCCAGGCTGTTCTTCAACATGTCTTTCAGACTTAATTCAACTCCTACCCACCAACCCTGGTAGGATGCCAGAGATCCATGGGAGGAAGCATGGCCCACCTCACTATAGGTGGCAGCTTCCTGGGGCCATCTCCCCGGCATCTTCAGCTAGGGAGTCCCCATATGTGAAGACTACATTCCTGCTTGTTTCTGGAGATAGCGTAGTTACTCACCTGTAACAGGTGATCTCCGGGAACAGCAGGAATTTAGTTTTCACAACCCACCCACCTCCCCTAGGAGTTGTCTCTCTATTTCTCTGTCTCTTTCCTCTCTCCCTCTATCCTTTCACTCAGCTACAAACTTTAACTGAAGAGGGACAGTTGGAAAGGCGGGAAGGCAGTGCGCTTGTGCTGAGGGATGCTCCCAAAAGCGTTCCTATTGGATGCTGGGGAGCGTTCCCACGCAGGCTCCGTCGGTACCGATTATACCCATATGTGAAGACTAAATTTCTGCTGTTCCTGGAGATCACCTGTTACAGGTGAGTAACTACACTTTACTTATACTGTACCTGCACTATGGAACACACTTGCATACACACTCAGGTCAATAAAGGACCTCCTGGAATTCCGAAAGGAGCTTAAAACCCTGCTCTTTACAGAACATTATAGGACTACAATAGAAAACCTCTCTCCAACTACAAAAACTTGCTGCCCAGCAAATCAGCATTCTCCTAGCACATCCGCCTAGGTAGAACCCTCCCTCCCCCACTTCTGCTCACCTTATATGTATATAGGGAGGAGTGGTCTAGTGGTTGGTTAGGACAAGGTACTTCAGGCCAGAGGGCCGGGGGTTCAAGTCCCACCTGGGGACAGCAATCTCAGGCTGGAGGGACTGGGATTTCTAGTCCTGTAGGCACTCCTTGTGGTCTTGGGCAAGCCACTTAACCCTCCATTGCCCATGTTCCCTGTAAGTATTAGTGTATGTGTCTCATATCCCCTCGTGTTAAATGTATCCCCCAATTGACTGCTTTGACCCAGTGAAAAGCAGGATATAAATACAGCTAAATAAATATAGTTATGTACCCCAGTATGTATATAGTTATGTTTCAACTAACCTACACAATATTCATTCTGAGGATGTTGGAAGGTGATATGTTCCATGTATATAGTCTATAGTTCTATATTGTTATACATTGTTCTATGTAAACCGCTCCTGATCGCTGGAAGGGGCAGTATATAAAACAGTTCAAATAAATAAACAAACGAAGTCTGGAGCTGATGGTAACAGAGCAGGCACAGCTAATTCAAAGGAAAAGAAAAACCCTAAACAAACAAAAAAACCCCAAAATAAACTCTTAATATTTATTCAATTTTTTTTCTAATAAAAGCTGTTCCAGCTGTAAAGGGTAAAAAAGATATAATTAGGATGCTAAAAAGAAACAAGACATTTACACAGATATTTTAAATAAAAAGTAGCACCCAAGGATAAAATTGCTAATTTTAATTTCAGGTAATTCTTCCTCTTAGCCTAGGTAACCTTGGACACATATGGAAATATCTGCACCCCATTGACACAAAAATGTGATTCTCTCTTAAAGTAAGGTTTGAATATCAAACTTTTAGCCCTGTCTGATGACAAAGTCGTTAATAAAGTTGTTTGTGCCCTAATATCATCCTTAGATGATTCCAAAAATGCCGAGGGGGATTCCAGTCTATCTATAGCTCCATCCACAGGATTTTCCTTCATCACATTCCTAGATAGATAGTAACAATTCAAAATCTTTACATCATCAGCATTATCAATTTGTAAGATCTCCTTCAGAAAGTTTCTAAACAATATCTGGTGATAATAAATGAGTAATTTGCACATTCAAAATCCATATATTTCAGGAATGTAAATTATTTCCAAGGCTTCGATCTTATGATGTAGTTCTAAATTATCTTTAATAGAAGATTCTCCTGCAGCCTCTGGGGGTCATTTTAGAAGCTCTAATCATGATTTGGATGTCTGAAAATGGATATTGTAGACGTCCAAATCATGGAAACATCCCTGGAGACATTTTACAAAACAACTCCGGAAACTGTTGACGTTTACCTTGCACAGAATATGGATGGGGTCATGTCTGAGGTGTTCCAGAAACCTTAGCCCTGCATGCCTCATTTTAGAAATGGCTGGCACGTCTCTGCCCCCAGTGAAGTCTATACCTGCTCCAGGGCACAAATAGACATCTGAAAAGTGCTGGTTTTCCCATAAAAGCAGTTGGAGAGTGTAGAGGAGACGGAATTCTCTTATACTCAGTGCAGTCCACTACAGTAAAGAGAACTGATTTATACCTGGGATACCTGTTGTGTGGTTGTCGTTCTACAAAACCTCTCCACTACTTGGATGCCAGGCTGGGACCCGTCTCTGGGCTACGATACAGTTGTAGGGACATCAATGTAGACAACCATATCGGGGACATCTATGTTTCTGTTCCAAACTTAAACGTGCGAGCTGTTTTTCGGGACGTTTTGGCCTGGACATCCCAGGTAGCACATAGGTGTCCTTTCTAAAATGCCCCTTCTCAAAAAACACGATGCTGCAGGAATTTAACATTCTCTACAATCTTAACAGCGAAATCTACCTCCCCAAATTTTTCAACCGTCTGTAGAAAATTGACATAATTGAACAACAGAGTTTTTCAATAGAAACTGGACTGTAACAATAAGCTTTCATTGATTCTTATTTAGGTCTGAAGCAAACATATTATAACATCACTTCTACCATTGCTGAGAATTTCTTCAGCACATTGTGTGCTGGAAGTTACTATTAACCTGGGACAGATGTGATTCTCCCTTTCACATCCTCTTCCCGACAAGTGCTAGGATTAAATTAAACAGTTTTGTTTAACATAACACAACACTCTGAGCTAATATCCTTGCAATTATTACTGCTCAGTCTGCCATGTAATTATTGTAGCCCCTCCCCTCCAGCTACAATAATAAGACAGGAGCTCATTCAATACCAGAGCTAAGTCCCATAGACCTCTCACAAATCCTAGCATGCATTCTGCAGCGAAGGGAAGGGATCCTCTCTTCAGAGCCCAAGGCGTATCCCACACTAGTCCAAGATGTTGCACAATTGGGCGTTCCAAAATTAAAAAGTCTTCACTGGAAAAACTTTAGAAATTTGTAACAGTTTAGTTGCAGCTTCACAGACTAGAGCTACAAAGCAGA
The DNA here is from genome assembly GCA_033557465.1 of Ichthyophis bannanicus. Taxonomy (NCBI): domain Eukaryota; kingdom Metazoa; phylum Chordata; class Amphibia; order Gymnophiona; family Ichthyophiidae; genus Ichthyophis; species Ichthyophis bannanicus. The sequence goes on from CM066031.1 coordinate 775,742,664, forward strand.
AAAGGGACCCTTGATCCCTGCTTGCAAACTCTCCCAAGACATCCTCCTACCCCGCTCTGCATTTTAGGCTTTGTTTGAAACACAGAAAATGATGGGAGAAAAAGACCATATGGTCCATCCAGTCTACCTTTCGAAAACCAATGGCCCAATCTCTATTATCCCTTCCTCTCCCTCAGACATCTGCTGTGCTTGTCCCATGCTTTCTTGAAGTTGGAGACTGTCCTCATCTCTATCTTCTACACTGGGAGGCTGTTCCATACATCCATTACCCTTCTCTAAAGAAATATTTCCTTAGATTACTCCTGAGTCTGCACCCTTTCACCCTCATCCTATGACCCCTCATTCTAGAACTCCCTTTTACATTGAAAGAGGCCCACCTCCTGTACAGTTCTGTCTTGGAGGTATTTAAATGTCTCTCTTTCATTTCCCGTGCTCCTTGCTATGCTTTATAATGAAGAATGTTGACCAAGCTTATATCTGCTTCTGGTACAAATAGGCATTGGAAGAATGCTCGGAGTGTCAGACAGACATTTGGAGGGCAGAGACATAAAACGTCCCTGGCATTTCTCAGCATATTTTGTCCTGATGTCCCAATTTTAATTTGAGGTGAAAAAAAGTCTTCATCAGGGACTTAGGACTTGCTCAAGGGTGTTATCACCACTGCTAAAGCTCTAGCAGGAATTGGGTCTGATAACGGCTTCTTTTATGCCACATTGTGTCTATTATTGAGTGTCTTTTACCCTTGAGCAAGTCCTAAGCTCCCGATGAAGACTTTTTGCTGAAACACAAACACGTAGGGCAGGACTTATTGACATTCCAATAAAGTCTCTATTTGTAATTCCATGGTGTATTTTGTCACCTCGCTCCTTATACTCTTTGTTGGATGTTTACGCGTGCTTCCTTTGGGCTACTCTCATTTTGATTTGAACATCCTTTCTAAAATGCCACTTAAGGGGGAAGCTCTTTGTCAAGTTTACCACTTTTCCTGCTGGTCTCCTGATTGCCATGGCTGGTGGAGGTGGGGCTGTGTAGCTGATGTCATACCTGGTTGGCTTTGAAGATCTGGCACACCGTGGGAGTATTGGGGAAGCTCTTTGTCAAGATTTCTGCTTTACCTGCTGGTCTCCTGATTGCTGCAGCTGGTGGAAGTGGAGCTGTACAGCTGACATCATATCCGGCCTACTTTAAAGATTCAGGTGTTCCCAGACATCTGTAAGGCTACTCAGAAGCGATGGAAGGCGTTTTTAAGCCTGAAACCTCCGGTCTTGGCTCTTGGGGCATTGTTTTCTTCAAAATATCCATGCAAGTGTCTTGTAACTTATGCTAATGATAACTACGTCTTCTTTGAGTCAATACAGCTAGAGGCTTTTCTATCCGGGAAGAAACCAGAAGGTTAACATTTCCTTTCTCTATTGTTTTTTTTCTGGCTCTGGGTTAAGATAATGTGGGTACTGTGTTTAATTCGATCAGAAGATAGTGGTTTTTCTTGAGTTTGGTGTATTATTTTGCTTATATTTTCATTTTTTTTTCATTTTATGGAATAGACCTTCCCCTTTAATGGGGACTTGATTGTAATTACCCTCTTTATTATTAATAAAGTAACTTTGAATCTAAAAAAAAATGCCACTTGAAATGACTAGTGCACACTACCTCTGTCCTATGATTCTTTTATATAAATATCTTAAGGAGAAGTTACTCTGTTCAGAGGTATTTTACAGATGCTAAATGTTAAGCATAAAATAAACAAAACATTAATCAGATTGTTTTCCAGCTTCATGCCTTTGTTGGGACTAGCATTTTTTTCTGTCACAGAAAGATGTAGAATCAGTTCCAAAAAGAGGAGGGAGGGCATCAAAGTCCCACGGTTATGAAGCAAATATTCAAAAGTGGAACAAAAAGCTACGCACCACTGTGCAACAATACAATCAAAAGTCATACTTGTTTAAAGAAAGAAGTTGGTCATCATTACAGTATAACCTTTTGTTCCATAGACTGCACCAGTAAGCTTTATAACTAGATAACCTTTTTAAAGTTAGATTTTGAGCCATGTATTGAAATTGGCTATATAGCATAGCCTTCCCCTTGCATGAAAAGGTAATTCTAAAACTGCTAGGCCATGTACTTGTCCCTCCCCCAAATTCTGAAAATCTCTCTGCACTACACAGGTCATCTATCCCCACACAGATCGATTGTAGCACATTTTTTAGAATCCTTACTTTCTTCCCGGATTGCGTTTATTTTCTGGTTTATATTCTTGCTAGCTCATTGTCGAGGAAGGAATTTCATCTTTTTGCGTCCCTCAAAATGGGCCCTTAAGTTACTACCTTTGATAATAGTCTTCCATCAGTAAGCAGGATCAGCGCTACGGTTTTTGCTGCCCTGTGAGAATGATTACTGCATTGCCCCTAACTCCCATGAATTCCAGTAGATCCCTTCACAAGTTTTGCTTTTGTTTCAGCAACAACTTCATGAATGTCTAAGCACCTTTTACATGTGCACTCGAGTTAGAGAAAGGGTAGCAGATTTCTGCATGACTTCTTTCCAGTGTCATCTCCCAAGTATGCTATGGGGCCCTTATGCTAAAGGTACACGCGTAAAGCGTCACTGGGCACTTAACACACTAACGTTATTAACACACATTAAAACCTTTAGAAAAAGGGCCATCATGAAATACTGCAAAATCCTGCAAAAAGCTGAGAGCCTATGGCAAACCTATCATACCCTAACAGCAGGACTCACATACTACCAACCCTACCTATAAATAGGCAGCACTACAAAGATAAGGACCTAGAACAGCAGTGCACCTACTAATGGGAAAAGAGAAGAAATGGGACTGCTACAGATCTTTACAAAGAAACTGCAAGCTAACAGAATACTGCATCTTTGTCACACAAGCAAAACAGAGAACCAAATACAGAACAGGGGACCATGAATTGGAAATAGAAATAGGCAGACAAAAAGTGTATTGAAAACCTCAAGAAGTCAGACTCTGCCTGCAGTGTAACACTGGAGAAATAGAAACAGAAATGTATTTCCTTTTTACTGATTAAAATACAAAGACAACAGAGATGCATATTTCCCAAAGTGCCACATTCCAATTAATAAATTTAAAATAAAATACTTTTTCTACCTTTGTTGTCTGGGCATTTTTTATTTTTCCAATTACATTCGAGTCTTTCTCTTCTGCTTTTCATTGTCTTTGTTTTCCCTAATTTTCCATGATCTGCTCCATGTCTTCGTTCATTCCTCACCTCTTTCTTTGGCATTGATTTTTTTTCCTCTTTCTTCCATTTCTCTTTTCTGTGTCTCTGTCCAAATTACGCACTCCTCATCCCCCAGTCCTTAATCTACCTCTTTTTACCTTTCACCCATTAAATTTCCATCTCCTTTTCTCATCTGTCCAGCCCATCCTCCCCTCTCTCTAACCCTCCCTTTCGCCCCTCACACTCACTCCTTCCCCAGCCTCTTATTCACTTCTTTTATGCATTCTCTTCTCCTTTCATTTCCACCCTCTGTACTTGCTTCCTTCCCAGCCTTCATCTACTTTTTTCTGCCTACCATCCCCCCAATAGCCCCATGTCCTTCCCTATGACTTATTCTATTCATTCCCTTTGTTCTGTCTCTTATCCCTATCCAATCTCTGACTTTCTCCTTTAACTACTTCATCAGCTTTCCATATTCCTCGCTCACCTCCTTCCTAAGCTCCCCCACGGCACCACTATACTCAGCCTCCCTTACACTCTCTCTCCTTCCCCTCTCCATAGTCTAGCATCTATTCTAGCTCTCTTTCATTTGCCCTATCCTGAACAAACGAAGCCTTGACCCGACAGACTCAGCCTCATACTGACCCACTGGCAGCCTCCCATTCCTGGCTAAAGTCATCAAGAAAACCATACAACTTCAGCTCCAAAACCATATTGACAAAAACTGCCTACTTGATCCTCAACGGCACAGTTTCTGTCTGATGCATGGAGTAGAAACCCTAATGACTTGTCTCATTAACAAACTAACCCAAGGCATTCAAGACCACACACAAACGTACCTGTTGATATTCCTGGACATCTCCACGGCGTTTGATACAGTCGACCATAATATGTTACTTAAGAGGCTACAACTATTTGGCATTCAACACATCATTTTCAAATGGTTCAAATCATACCTCACTGACAGACAACAGCAAATAAAGATGGGTTCAAACACCTCCAAACCTTACCAACAAAGACAAGGAGTACCCCAAGGTTCCACACTATCTGCACCCCTTTTCAACCTATACCTACAACCCCTATGCTCTATTATCAAAAAGCACAACATCCATTTTCATCTATACACTGATGATATTATGCTTTACTGCCCACTCTACTCCAATCAACCGGACTACAAACAAATTCAAGACTGTTTCATAGAAGTTACCCACTGGCAAATAACCTATCAATCAACTTCAAAAAGACTGAGGTTATAATCATTACAAAAAGATACCTCCTTCACACCTTCAACCACTATAACATTAAACAATATCCAGATAAATGTACAAATGGAGCTGAAATACCTCAAAATCACTATCGACCAGCAAATTTCCTTCAAAACTCAAGTAGCAATGACAACCAGAACAATCTATTTCAAAACAAAGACCCTACAATGACTGTCTCCTTCTTGAACCAACAGATTTTAGATCAGCACCTCAAGCACTCACTTTCCCTCATACAGACTACTGCAACAACATCTACCAGGGTCTGCCTCAATCCGCACTTCTCCCTCTTCAAACCGCACTACACACAACAGCTTTTACCATTGAAGGAGCTGCTAAATACAAACACATTACTCCCATTCTGAAACAATTACACTGGCTACCCCTTATCAATAGTATCAAATATAAATGCATCCTCCTCACTCATAAAGCTCTTCACTTCAACCAGAAAACCTGCCTCCAATCACTGCTACAGAAACCCTCTACAAACAGACCACGAAGACACACTACAATCAACAAACTTATATCGAAATCCAAAACCAAATACAACTTGCAAACATGCTGCAAAGCTTTTGAACTCTACGCTCCTTCCCTATGGAACTCCCTACCAGCCACCCTAAGAAATATTGTCAGTCTCCCCTCCTTTTGAAAACACTTGAAAACCCAGCTATTCACTGAACATTTTGGTCCCTCCACCAAACATCCCCATCAACATGACACTATCAAAACAGACTCACAATTTTAAATAGTTGTTGAACATACCATTTATTTTCAACATTTCTATATAGAGTTTTATTACATATACTGTAATAACATATAGTAACATAGTATATGACAGCAGATAAAGACCAATATGATCCATCTAGTCTGCCCAGCAAGGCAGCAAGAGCAGGTGCACTTGCCGCTCTGTGCAGGTCACTCCTCTGCATGCCTTTGTTTAGGGGTATATCAACCGCTCCGTGAAGGTCACCCCTATTTGTTGAAATATAAGAGATAGTTATGTTTATTTTTATTTTATTATGTTGCTATAAAGGGATCCATAGTGTCTGTCGCATGCCATTTTGAATTCTGTTACTGTATTTGCCCCCCCCCCCCACACTTCCATCGGGAGGGCATTCCAATCACCCACCACCCTTTCAGTGAAAAAGTATTTCTTGACATTGCCTCTCAATTTACCCCTTTGCAGCTTCATCTGGTGCCTTCTAGTTTCACAGCTTCCCCGTCTTTGGAAGAGGTTTGTTTGTCCATTAATACTCTAAGTACTTAAAGGTCTGAATCATATCTCCCCTGTCCCTCCTCTCCTCCAGAGTGCACATATTTAGGTCTTCAAGTCTCTTCTCATACAACTTCGGATGCAGGCTCCAAATCATTTTGGTCACCTTCCTCTGAAATCGTTCCAGTCTTTTTATATCCTTTGTGAGATATGGTCTCCAAAACTGAACACAATATTCCAAGTGAGGCCTCACCAGCGACTTGTATAGTGGCATTAATACCTCTTTCTGCTGGTAATTCCTCTTCGTATCCAACTCATAATCCTTCTGGCTTTTGTTAGTGCCTTTCACGCTGTTTCGCCACCTTGAGATCCTCAGAAACAATTACTCCAAGGTCTTTCCCCTGGTCCTTGCACACCAACCTCTCACACCCTATCACATACAATTCCCTTGGATTTCTGCTTCCCAAGTGCATTATACTGCACTTCCTCACATTAAATCTTAACTGCCAAGCATTAGACCATTCTTCCAGCTTTTATAGATCTTTCCTCACGTTCTCCACGCCCTCAAGGGAGTCCACTCTGTTGCAAATTTTGTGTCATCTGCAAAAAGACAGACTTTTCCATTCAGTCCTTCAGCAATATCACTCATAAATACACTGAACAGTGCCAGCCCCAGGACTGAACCCTGGGGCACACTGCTAATCACCTTCCTTTCATCCGAGTGAGTTCCATTTACCATCACCTTCTGTCGTCTATCAGTCAACCAATTTCTGATCCAGTTCACCACCTTAGGACTCATCCCCAAGCTATTGAGTTCACTGATAAACCTCCTAGGAGGAACAGTATCAAAGGCTTTGCTGAAGTCTAGTTAGATCGTATCCATTGCATGCCCTTGATCTAGTTCTCTGGTCACCCAGTCAAAGAACTTAATCAGATTTGTTTGGCAAGATTGTCCTTTGGTAAAACCATGTTGTCTTGAATCATGTAACCTGTTAGTTTCGAGAAAGTCCATTATTCACTCTTTCAGGAGCGCCTCCATTACTTTTCCCGCCGAGGTAAGGCTTATGGGCCTGTAGTTTGTCACCCCTTCCCTATTACCACTTTTGTGAAGAGGTACCACATCAGCCCTTCTCCAGTCCTGTGCAACTTTTCCTGTCTCCAAGGATCTATTAAAAACATCCTTTAACGGCCCTGCAAGAACCTTTCTGAGTTCTTTCAGTATCCTGGGTTGTATCCCATCCGGTCCCTTGGCCATGTCCACCTTCAGTTTTGCAAGCTGCTCTAACACATCATCTTCTGTGAATGGTGTGGTATCTACTTAATTCCCATTTGTATATTTGTCAATCACAGATAGTCGTTCTCCAGGATTTTCTTTAGTAAAAACAGAGCAGAAGTATTTGTTTAGCATGTTCGCTTTTTCAATGTCACTTTCCACAAATCTGTTCCCATCACTTTTGAGTCCTGCAATTCAACCTCTGATTTTCCTCCTCTCCTGAATATACCTGAAAAACGTTTTGTCGCCACACTTCACATCTTTAGCTATCTTTTCTTCTGCCTTTGATTTTGCTATCCTTATTTATCTTTTTGTCTCTTTTAGTTTTATCCTGTATTCTCTTCTGTGTTCCTCTGTTTGCGAACTTCTGAATTTTGTGAAAGTTGTGGTTTTTGCCTTTATTTGTGCAGCCACTTCTTTGGAGAACGAAATATGTTTCCTTTTCCTCTTGTTTTTATTTACTTTCCTTACATACATATCTGTTGCCCCTTTTATTACCTCCTTTAGTCTAGCCCACTTCCCTTATCCCCTCCCACCCTGCCAACTCCTCCTTCAGGTGCTTGGCCATATTACTGAAGTCAGTGTTTTTGAAGTCTAGGACTTTGAGTTTGCTGTGATTTGACTCCACCTTGGCTTTAATCTCAAACCACACAGTGTGTGATGATCGCTGCTGCTCACATGGGCACCCACCCAAATATTCGACATGCTATCTCCCAACATTTAAATCCAGCATCGAGCCTTCCCTGGTTGGTTCCATCACAATTTGTCTAAGTAATGCATCTTGGAAGGCATCCACAATTTTTTAACGTCTTTCCAGATTTGCAGAAAGAATCCTCCAGTCCACATCAGGTATGCCAAATACTATTTTGTTATCAAAATGTTGACTGTTTCACTAACTATTGTTCTGTTCCTTGTATGATACATGTTCAGTGTAAAAAAACGTTCTGTTCTCTATAAACCACTTTAACCCGGTGAAAAGTGGTATATAAGCCTAGTAAAATAATTAAATAAAATCTTCCTCCTCCCCATCCTCCACAGTTCAGCATCTGCCTGCTCTTCCCTTTCCCCTTTCCCTTCTCCTTCCCCTCCCTTCACAATCCAGCAAATTGCCTCCTTCTCTCTCCCCTTACCCTCTCACAGCCCTTCATCTCGCCTCTCTCTTCCCTTCCCAACCAAGCATATCCCCTCTAGCTTTCCCCTCTCCTCCCCTACAGCCCTGCAGTGACCTTGCTCCCCTTCCCATCTCCCCTTCTCTCCCCCCAATACAGTAGTACTACTACTAATCATTTGTATAGCACAAGAAAGGTGTATACACAGCACCTCCCCTCTTTCCTTTCCTAGCCCCAGTCCAACATTCCCCTCTCCTCAACATTTTAGCATCTCTGTCTCCCCTTCCCTCCCTCACACAGTCTAGATTCCCTCCATCCCCTTCTCTTCCCTCCCCCACTGTAGCGGCAAACTGCAGTCAATGAATAAATCCAGGAGTCAATTTACAGGGTCCAAACCAGTTTAATGTGCACAGGCTCAGTCAGTCAAAGCTGTAAAGTAACTGAGCGGAGCTCTTCATAGAAACATAACTTTTTATACCGCTTTTCTAGCTTGATACATGAAAACCTTCCATTGGTCTCATGCTAATTTCTACAAACTTTCTATTGGTCTGACATTTCCCTGAATATGACCAATCAGGGTCTATGCCCTTTGCTCTGTTTTCTCCAGCTAAATGAACAATGGTTTGGTTCAAACCTGGTTACTTCTCTACATCAAGGTCATATCTAGCTCCTAAAATGTGTAAGTAACAATTCTGGAGTAACGATTTAACATACAGGCATTGTATTCACTTTGTGCAAACTTTGCAATAGCAGCATTTCATTCTAAAACAGCATTTAATTCTGTCTTTTTAATTTTATGTCTCAGCACTACTGAAATCCAGGCTTGGTTCTTAAGCCTGTCATTTTTCAGGTTCAGGCTTATGGCCTAGTCTATAGGTCTTGGCTACCACATTCCCCCCTTTGATTATTCTCACCCTGAATGTTAAGATGGGTGAGAAGCAAATCACTTATACTTGAATTGTTGCCATGTTATGTGGTATAGGCCGATACCGTCTCATAGCTAGGAGCTTAGCTGTTGTCTTTCTTTCTACAATATTCTCAATGATTGCAGATATATTACGTAGGCAGAGGGGAAAAATGCATGGAAGTATTAAACATGTTATTACTACTAGTGCTGCAATTATCAACATAATAATTTCTCTCCCAAGTCCCACATTTCTGATTATAGTTTCTGTTTATGGCATCGCAAGCATCAAAGTATAGAGCTGCAGGTTTTGTAGGGTCTTCAAGTTGTTGAGTAGCATTTAAGAGAGTTCCATCTTCATTATTCCATCGTATTATCAGCACATAGTAGGATGGATTCTGTCGTGGGTGAAAACAAGTTCTGCTCTTTCCTTTTGTGCAAATGTTCAGTTCCGTGCCATTATATATGCATTGACTCACTATACCTGTACAAGTATATTAGGTATGATAAAGCAAAGTCTGTGTAATCTTTTCTCCAGTACGAGTAGTAGTTATGCATGCAGCACAAGGTGGCAAGGCAAAAGTCAGTTCAAAGCATCTCAAGGCTGCTATCAAGATGAAACAGTAGAGAATCATGATGAAAAGTCTCTGAAGAATTAGTGCAAGTCTTTTGAAAAACCAGTGCAACTGATGATAATTCTTGACCACGAAGTCTTCTTCTTCTTTACTTTACTTTGACCTGTTTTGCTCTCAGTAGCATGCAACAGGTGTAGTGTTGATTGTAGATCCTCAAGCTTCCGCTGTACATGACCTTACCAATTTCATTGGTAGGTGTGTAGAGCTGTAGATTCCAACGTATTTCAATAGACACAGTCCTTTTAGCTTGCACTGTCCTTGATCAAAATGGCACAAAGATTTTCAAATAATATATTCCATATTACAGTCTCTTTCTGTTGATGATAATCTCTTCAGAATAAACAAATAGTCTCTTGGGATTCAGGAATTCTATATTAGCACAGTCTTTTTTTTTTTAAATTTCCTGAATTTTTCAATTTGCTTGTCTTTGCAAAGTTGGCCGCAATGGAACTTCTGGATCATGTTCTGATGTCCACTGGTCTGGCTCTGGAGCTGCTGCTGATTTCACTCTGCTGTGATGAATCCAGGGTTCGAGTTCTGCAACTTTAACTGCTGTTGGGGTTAACAAGATGACAACATAAGGTCCTTTCCAATGCGGTGCCACCGGTGTCTTTCTCCACTCTTTGATTCACACCGAGACTCCAGGCTTGAAAGGATGCAGCGGTTCAGTCAAGTTGATGGGTAGCTGATCTCGTATCCACGTATGAAGACTCTGCAAAACAGAACTTAAAACCAATAGTTCTTGTCTAGTAATTTCAGATACTATCTGCTTCATATCCCCTTTGATCCCTTTGACAATAGGTGAAGGTCTATCATACAAAATCTCATAGGGAGAAAGTCCTAATGACTTAGTAGGTGCTGAGCGTATTCTTAAAAGAGCTATTGGAAGTACCTGTGGCCATTTTAAATGTGTTTCCTGACAAAGTTTGGACAATTGAGATTTCAGAGTTCTATTCATACGCTCTACTTTCCCTGAACTCTGAGGTCTGTATGCTGTGTGTAACTTCCATTGTATCTGTAGAGCTTTAGCTAACTGTTGAGTTACTTGGGATATAAATGAGGGCCCATTGTCTGACCCTATGACTAATGGTATTCCAAATCTTGGAACAATTTCACGAAGTAGGACTTTAGTGACCTCTCTGGCTTTCTCAGTCCTGGTGGGAAAAGCTTCTACCCACCTAGAGTAGGTACACACTAGAACAAGCAAGTAACGATATCCATTTGCTTTTGGCATTTCAGTAAAGTCTACTTGAAAATTACTCATGGGAGTAACTCCTGTTGAATGAATTCTTATTGGTAGATTAGGACCTTGCTTGGCATTGTTCTTGGCACACGTTTTACATTGACGAGCTTCTGAAGCTGTCAAAGGTCCCAACAAAGAAATATAAAAATGAGGTTTCAAAGCTTTTGTCATTGCAGTTTTTCCATGTGTTGCTTGATGAAATGCTTGAACAAAGGCTAAACTTAATGCTTCAGGAATCACTATTTGTCCAGGAGGTTGACTTCCCTCCTGTGGTGGAAGTTCTATCCATCCATTTCTGAGTACTCCCCCTTCTTGTTCACAATAATAGTCCAATTCTTTTGTAGTATATCGGGGATCCCATGAATTAAGAGGTACAGGAAATAGAACTGTTTGAATTGTAGTATTCTGAGTTAGTCTGTCCGGTAATGGCTGCTTTACGAGCAGAGGCATCTGCAAATCTGTTCCCTTGCGCAATTTCTCCTTTTCCTGCTTGATGTCCTCGACAGTGCATAACTGCAACTTGCTCAGGGGCCCATACAGCATCTAACAATGTCAATATCTCTGGGCCATATTTGATAGATTTTCCTCCTGAAGTTATCAATCCCCGTTCTCTGTACAAGGCTCCATGAGCATGCAATGTTGTGAATGCATACTTAGAATCTGTGTATACATTTATACAGAGTCCTTTTCCCAGTATTAGTGCTCTTGTGAGTGCTATCAATTCTGCTTTCTGTGCTGATGTTCCTGAGGCTAGGGCTGATGATTTAATTACAAGATCCAGAGTTACTACTGCATATCCAGCACAACGATGTCCATTGACTACAAGACTGCTTCCATCCACGAAGAAAGTTTGTTCTGGATCTTCAAAAGGTACATCTGTCAAGTCTGGTCGACTTGAGAATACAGTATCCATGACTTCTATGCAGTCATGATCAGGAGGGTCAGTTCCAATTGGTAACAGTGTAGCTGAGTTTAAGGCCTGACTGACCATCAATTGCAATCGAGGATTTTCACACAACATGCTCTGGTACTTTAGCATTCATGAGTTGGTGAACCAGTAATTTCCTTTGTGGTCCATGAACATATAGACAAAATGACTTCTGTACATCTGGTAGTCGAAGGGCTGGTGATGTCATCAGGGCTGTCTTCAAAGTCTTGCATGCTGTTTCTTGTTCAGATCCCCATTCTAATGGAGATTGTTCCAATCCTTTGATGGCTTGATATAGTGGTTTTGCAATTAGAGCAAAGTTGGGGATCCATATACGACAGTACTCTGCGGCACCCCAGAAGGCTCTCACTTGCCTCCTGGTGGTTGGAGTAGGAATACTGCATACAGCTTCTTTGCGTTCTGGTCCCAGGCGTCTAATTCTGCTGGACAACTGGAATCCTAGGTTTTTAACTTGTTTGACATAATTATGCCTTGGCTCTTGAGACTTTGTATCTAGCCTCATTAAATAGAGTGCAGGAATTCACTGGTGGCTTGTGGACATTCACTTTCTGAGTTGGTGGTTATGAGAAAGTTGTCCACATACTGGAGAAGAACCCTTTCTCCTGGGTTCACATAGTAGCTGGAAAGATCTTGATTTAAAATAGTACTGAAGAGAGTAGGTGAATTCTTGAATCCTTGAAGTAATCTAGTCCAGGTGAGTTGGCCCCGCCTTCCTGTTGTGGGGTCTTGTCATTCAGAAACAAACAAAAGTTAACTGGTGGGGGCTAGGCGCACACAGAAAAAGGCATCTTTCAGGTCCTAAACGGAAAAGTAAGCAGCCTCAGCGGGGATCAGTCCCAAGAGAGTATAAGGGTTTGGTACTACAGGGTGGATAGTTTTAACTGCATCATTTACTCGCCTCAGGTCCTGTACTGGGTGATAATCCCCTGTCCCAGGCTTCTTTACTGGGCGAAGAGGGGGTGTTCCGAGGTGACTGACATTGGTGAATCAGCCCCTGCGGGCTTAACAGAGACGCGAGGGAGACACTCTCCCTTCGCGCCTCTCAAATCCGGCACGGAGGGGCTCAGCCGGGCAGAGGGGGCCCCGCGGGACAGTCCATGCTGCAGCGGCAGCAGCCAGCGTTTTTTTTTTTAATTTAATTTAATTTAATTTTAAAAAAGCTAACAATTTGTTCAATTTTTGTGGGCCCTTGCCAGCTGTGGGCCCTACGCCACGGCGTAGTTGGCGTATAGGTAAATCCGGCCCTGCTTCTGAGAGCTGCCACTGTACAGCGGGTCTCACCAGCCCTAGCAGTAGGACTTTCTGTTTTTAGATCTTTTGACATTGCCTTGAGAATTTTGTATGTACGAATGTCTACCTTCATCTATGACACCACATCAGATGTGTCATGGTTTTTCAATGCAGTAAAAAGCATTCTGTATAAGTATCATTTAAGGGAGTGAGTGTCTGTGTCACAGGCCATAGCCCACCAGGGCTCACTGCAACTTCTCAGATCCTGCGTCTTTTTATTCTCTGTGGGACTGGGAACAAGTTTTCAGAATGTTGTATAGTGAGGAGAGTTCTTTCAGCTGCTGCTAATTTCTCTTTGAGTCAACTCTTTTTATTGTAGAAAGTTGGAGGCAGATGGGACAAGCTCTAAGCCTCCAGATGGTCTGCCTTAGGACTAGGCATATACTCGTAATTCTGATAATTGTTTTGATATAGTACTCCTGTGTTGTGATAAAGAATTTCAAAAATACATTTATTACCAGATAACCAATGTTCTTTAATTAAATTGTGCCCTAGGCAGAACATAGCACATAATTGAACTGAAGAACACTGGATAAGTGTTTTTTTTATTATAATACAGATGTTCTAATTTTGGTAAAATGGGCAGTATCTTAAGAGGAGGCTTGCAGGGTGAGAGGAGGCCAATGAAGTGGCAGAATGCCGGGGCTAAACTAAGAGGAGCCATAAATGGCAACAAATCCTTATAGAAGGAAAGTATATAAAAGCAATACGGTACTCCAAAAGAGATAGCAGACAAAATAAAGCAAAAATGTTTAGCATTCTGAAAGCAGAAAAAAAAATCGCAAAAGGCTGAACACAGGGAAGAATATCTGGTAAAGCTGAAAGAGACATGAAAAGAAAATCGGGATAGCAAAAATGTGAGCAAAAGAGAAAATGAATGAAGAGGTAAAGCGAAGGGATAAGACTTTTCAGATATGTCAGGGAAAGGAAGAAGACTAGGGTTGGAACTGTAAAACTGAAAAGGTTCTGAGGAGCAATGTGTAGAGGGCGACGATGAAAAGACAGAAAAATGCTAAAGAAATACTTGTGTGTGATATTCACAAAGACAACCTTGGAGGACGACTGCAGATAGTTGGCAAAGGTATATATAGGAATGGTCTGGATAGCACATTATTTACATCAATAGGGCTTTTTCGAATTATGCTCCTAGATGTTGGAACAAACTCCCTCCCAATATCAGAGCAATTAAAGACATCAAACAATTCAAAAAAGCCCTTAAACACCACCTTTTCATCGCACACTTCAAACACCTAAACACCCCCTCCCCTCCCCCATCCTTTTAATCTCATACCTACCCTAACTAACTGTATAGATTTTATATATCTCCAACATGTATTTTCTAGAAATATAAATGATTTCCCTGTTTACTTCCATGTTAATTTTCCTGTTATTTGTAATAGGTCTGTTATATCTGACCAATTGTTGTATTGTTTCAATGTAAACCGCACTGATGACAAATAGCGCGGTATATAATGTCATGGCGCAAGGCAGATAGTGCCTATGGAAGTAGAGGAAAATACACAGGGCAGTTTTAAAACCGGCAGTGCAAAGCACATGGCTAGGGGTTGCTATGAGCAACCAAGCAAAACAAGAGCACCGGCTGTAGGTAAACGCCCAGGAATAGCATTACGTCATAGCTCATCAGAGAAGCAGAAACAGCTGCAGGGGTTCGAGCTAACAAGAGACTCAAAGAATGACGCACATAAAATAAGGTCAGTCTTGAGCAAAGCAGAAGCACGCAGAGACAGCAGCAGAGATACCGACAGAGACGCAAGCAGGGCGTCAGACTCAGTCTCAGATACAGAGAGAGAAAGAGACACTGAGAGGACTCACAGGAAAGGAAAGAGCAGAGCTCATGAGAGCCAGGAGTCATACCTGAAAGCTTCTGATGTGGATTCCATCTGCACCTCAGAGGAGTTTGCCCAGGAGGAATTCTCAGAGGTTAGTGCTGGAAAGTTGGGCTGCACTAAGCCAAAGTCCAGTTGGGGACAAAGAGAGATTCCAAGCTGCAAACCACGAGGAGCTGGGAGAGGGAATAACCACGGGAGCAGGTACCTGGGGAGCAAAAGCTCTTATCCAAGAGAGATTTTCCACCTAAGAGAAAGACGTCCTGTGAGGGGAAGTGAAAGGGAGAAAAGTTTCAACTTCCCGGTTGCAAAACGGCCAGGCAGAGCTCAGCCTGAAGAAAGGCATAGTACCTGGAATAGAGGGGCACTGAATTTTACTCCCAATGGTCCTGAAGTGTATGGCCCTCTAAGGGGAGAATCCATAGTGCACGGTAACCAGCCTTTCTGCAGTGATAGAGGGGAGAGAAGCTCTGGCCAAGAAGAGAGGAAACTACTAAACACTGATACACATTACAGCCCTGCAAAATATAATAGACAAGAAGTACACGAGGACATGGAATGTGACTTCTGTGAAGAGAGCTCAGATATTTGCAAAATGGATTGTACATTGGTGTTTTCCGATAGTGTTACCTCTTTTTGTTAAAGCCTGAGTAAAGCCTGCATAAGAGAAATCTGTGGAGGAACACAGATTTCACTGTACAGCTTTTTGGATTGAAAAAGCCTGTTTTTCCTTTTTGTTTGATTAACGCTGACAAGAAGCATTTTGGTTGTAATTTGTAGTCCCCACTTGTGTTATGCCAGTATTATGGTTTAATTTCTTTTGACCCTTGTTGCAAGAATTCTCCCGGGAAGGGAAAATAAATACCTCTTTAAGCATAGCTACTCGACCACAACTACCTTCTTATCTGATTAGCTATTGGGACTCCAAATCCCAAGGGGTACTACTAAGTCCTTGCTACATAAGAGGAGCCTCACCGAAGCCCCAGGCCTTCCGCCTCAGGGGTAAGTAGGTGAGTGACAAGTGGCGACGTTGTTGACAAGTGGCGACGTTGTTGGATTTTTGCGCAAGATTCAAAAGGACAAGCACAAAGGACTACAGTCTGCTGGAAAAAGAAAGCTGTCATCCAGAAGGAGAGAACCGTCAGGAAGATTTCTGCTGCCAGGTGTTGGACCCAGAGAAAACTTTCTCACATGCTGACCCCTGCATGAAGGCTCAGGTAAAAAGTACCTAGTCAGACGTGGGGAGGATAAAGTGAGAAAGGGGGCGCTGGTGGGCAGAGAAAGGGCGGTGAAAAAAAAAAAGTTGCAGTATCGCACTTATTTTATTTTATTTATTTAGACAGTTTTGTATACCGCCTTATCCTTCAATCAAAGCGGTCACAACACAATTGGGGGATACATTTAACACGTGGGGATATGAGACACATACACTAATACTTACAGGGAACATGGGCAATGGAGGGTTAAGTGGCTTGCCCAAGACCACAAGGAGCATCTGTGGGACTAGAAACCCCAGTCCTTCCGGCCCAAGGTTGCTGTCCTCTAGTGGGATTTGAACCCCTGACCTTCCGGCCTGAAGTACCTTGCCCCAACCACTAGGCTACTCCTCCCTCACTTGGTTTTTGTTTTTGTTTCTCTCTGTAGGTACATCAAGGCGAAGGATGGAGCCACTGGATGTAGCCCATTGGATGAAGACGCAGTGGGATAAGCAAGTCGAGCTTATCCACTACCTTCAGGAACAGACCACAAGGACCATACAGGAGCAGCAGCGGCCCTTGATAGAGACCATGGATGCGCTTTTAAAGAAGCCGCTAGACGTTACTGCGGACGTCCCCATGGCACTCCAAGCCGCAGGTCTAAGGTCGTATGGTGCCTTTTCATTAGGACAGTTACAACTGCAGGACAATTTGGACGATTACCTGGACGCTTTTGAGCGGATAGCTACCACCCTGAAATGGCCAGAGGAGCAGTGGGCCACCCGGTTTGCCCTGTCGCTCACAGGCGAGGCCCTTTCAGCATATAAGGCTATGCCAGCAGAATTAGCTTCCAATTACATTGAAGTGAAGAAAGCGGTAAAAGATAGATTGGGGCTCACCCCACTTCACTATCAAAGAATGTTTAGGGAGGCAGTAATTAGGCCTCAAGAGACCCCCAAGGCCCTAGCGCAACGTTTAAAAAGTGTAGCCAAAAAATGGTTGCTAGCCGAGGGAGGTACCTTGGAAACAGTCATTGACAAAATTGTGCTAGAACAATTTATGCAGGTTGTTCCCAGAGGTCTCACAACTTTTCTGACGCTCCAGCACTGCCAAACCTCGGAGGAGGCAGCCACTCTTGTGGAGTGGTATTTCACTGCCGAGAGGACGGACACCTCAGGCCAGGGTATCTGGTTGGCAGCTGGTAGGAGAAAAAGTGGCAGAAAAGAAAAATATGTGCTTGATAAGATGTATAAACCTGAAATGTTGAATGTCAATGTCTCTGATGGTAATGTCTATTCTGTACCCAAAGGAAAATGTTTTAGGTGTGGAAAAACTGGACATTATCAGAGATCCTGCACAGAACGAACAGTCCTGGTGACAGGGACAGAGGAAACAGAACAGGATGAATTCCGTATACAGGTCCAAATAGAAGGTATTTACACACTGGCTCTACTTGACTCGGGGGCTGACCAGAGCATGATTTCAAGGAGGCTCTGGGAAGCCATTGAGGGGCACCGCCAGTCGCCCCCGAGTCAAGCAGAAGGCCAAGTCCGGGTCAAGTGCGTGCACGGCGCATTTGTCCCTTATCCCCTACACAATGTTTTAGTACAAGGGTTGGGCACCATCAGAGAGATGAGGGTGGCCGTAGTTCCCAAACTACTAGAGGATGTTATACTGGGGAAGGATTGGCCTCCCTTTCATAATGAATTGGGAAAAGACTGGGGTATTAAACTAGGTCTAGTATCCACTCGCTCTCAAGCGGGACCCTCTGGGAAGGGAGAGGAGTCAGTGGAAAATACTGAGGAACCCGAAGGGGAGGAAAATGCCCAAAGAGAGGACCCAGATGAGGAAGGGCTAGCTACCCTCCCTAACCATGATGACTTAGTACATCCCCCTGATAAAGTAGGGAAGAAAGATAAACCCAGGAAGCATAGGGTGGCCATAGTTCCCAAACTACTAGAGGATGTTATGCAAATATGTCTCATGCATATTCATTAGGGATATCTTGAAGACCAGACTGGCCCTCCAGGACTGAGGTTTGATTCCCCTGTCTTAGCTGGTGCCAGTTCCATGGTGTATCCCCACAATCCTGCAAGTTCCAAATTGCACAATAAAGTCTCCTCTCTGGTAAGATTGGAGGAATTAGTGAGGTGTTTACATTTGTACACCGACACAACCATAATACATTTTCTGTTAAAAATTATTTTGTGAGGTCTTTAAAATTTCCAGAACCTCCCACCTACATTTTCCTATGCAATGTCAATGATGAACCGCGATTGGGTCAACCTTCAGTAATCACAGAAGATTTGGTGCG
The DNA here is from genome assembly GCA_033557465.1 of Ichthyophis bannanicus. NCBI lineage: Eukaryota > Metazoa > Chordata > Amphibia > Gymnophiona > Ichthyophiidae > Ichthyophis > Ichthyophis bannanicus. The sequence continues at coordinate 775,761,102 of CM066031.1, forward strand.
CGCAATTGATGCAAAAATTCATGAGGAACGGCGATTCATGATTTCCACTTTGTCACTGCAATATCCACAAGTTTCAAGGTCAGTGCTATACAAAATCGTTTCTGAAAACCTGCAGTAAAGAAAACTGTGCTTGTGATGGGTTCCCAGGCTGCTCTCCGAGGAACATCAAAAAAGGAGAATGGGTAGTGCTTTGACATTTCTGACCCGATACAATGAGGAAGGAGATGAACTTTTGGACCACATTGTCACAGGGGACGCGACATGGGTTTCTCACATGACCCCAGAATCAAAGCGGCAGTTGATGGAATGGAGACACACGTCATCTCCAGTCAAAGTGAAAGCCAAACTGACAATCTCAACACGCAAGATTATGGCAACTGCGCTCTGGGATAGACATGGTGTCCTGTTAGTCGATTTCATGCCACAAGGGACAACAAACTGAGCTGCGTACTCTGCGACTTTGAGGAAGCTTCGGCGCGCCATACAGAATAAGCGACGTGGCCTACTGTCGGCAGGAGTTTTGTTACTGCATGACAATGCACGACCTCATTTTGCTGCCCTAATGCAAGAGTTAATCAGATCATTTGGATGGGAGCAAATGGACCACCCACCATACAGCCCGGACCTTGCGCCTAGCAATTACCACCTGTTCTGCTACCTGAAGGAGTTTCTCGGTGGGCACCGGTTTGACACTGATGAAGAAGTGAAAACAACGGTGGAAGATTGGTTGTCTTCACAGGCGGCTGATTTCTATGATGTGGGCATAAACAAACTAGTAGAATGCTATGATAAGTGTTTAAACAATCAAGGAACCTATGTAGAAAAATAGCTTACAGTGTAAGGAGTGAAATAAAAAGAAGTTTTTGACAATATCTTTACTAGTTTTGTTTTTATTCAACAACGGATCTTACTTAAAAAATAACCCTTGTACAAACATGTGCCAAGATAACAGGCTCCTCCCCAGCACTATCTAAAACCTTTATCTAGGTTGCATGTGAGGTCTGCCACCTTCCCACCAGGCAGGCAAGTTACCAGTTGATCCTCACGTCCATCAGCCACCCAGTTATCTACATGCTTAATGATAAAATCACCAACTATAACGGCCATGGGCACCTGGCCCTGGAGACACGTCCTCGGTGCAAGAGGGTCTTATATCACTTGGAGGACAGGTCCTAGCTACAGGATCACTTCCCACCACACCAAGGAGATGCTCTCCTTTAATGTGACCTCTTTCCTGCATGGCAACAGAGAAACTGCCAGACTAGAGGTGGGACTTCTCTACTATGTCTCTGTTTGCCTCAGCTCCTCTAAATCTGCTACTCTAGCCTCCAGAGATTGACTCGTTCTCTGAGAGCAAAGAGCTGTTTGCACCTAGTGGACACGTAAGACCTCTCACCAACTGGGAGAAAATCATACATGTGACACTCAGTGCAGAAGACCGGACAGTCCCATTTAGCTGCTGGTCTGCTGTCTGCATCTTAGTATTAAAGATTTGTTTATCTATTTAAGTCATTTACGTATTTAAAGTTGATAGGAGAATAGGGATCTTTTCTACATTTGGTCTCTCTTTCCATTTTTTGAAAGATGTTTTTTGGCTGTAATAGCCTATTTTACCTCACCTTTTAACCATGCTGGCTATCTTTTGGTCTTCCTTCTGCCTTTCTTAATGTATGGATATAGTATATCTGGTCTGGGCTTCCAAAATTTTATTTTTAAAGAACTGCCTTGCCTGATGTAAACTCTTGATCTTTGTTGATGCTCCTTTTAGTTTTTATCTAACCATTTTCCTCATTTTATAGTAATCTCCCTTTTGAAAATGAAATGCTGACACGGTAGATTTCCTTTGTGTATTCGCTTCAGCTATTAAGTCAAATTTGATCATATTATCTAATTTAAAACATTTATAAACTGCTATTACAATACATCATGCAAAGTGGTTCACAACAGTAAAAATAATCTCATCACAACACAACATGATAAAACAAATTAAAAACATCCCACCAAAAGGAACAATTACTATAAAACTAAAATGACTATGCCACCCCCAGTCCACCCTTATCTAAGGAATAAAAAAGTGTTTAATTTCTATCACAACACTACACAATCCTGTTCCTGTTGCAAATCCAGGGGAAGCTTATTCCACAAAGCTGGCGTTGCCGTAACAAATTTCCTATTCTGTCACTTTTGCATTCGCACTTGCCCACCATTTGGAATACGCAACAAATGACCCTGACTGGAACACAGGGGCATAGGTGGTTGATACCACTCCAACAATCCATATAAATAGCTAGTCCAGAGTTCTCACATTACTTTAAAAGTTAGCAATAACAACTTAAAAATACTTCTCTCCTACACTGGTAACCAGTACAAATCACACTACACATCAGACACAAACTCCCACTTATCCTGACCCGACAACATCCTAGATGTGGCATGTTGGACTTCCTACAATCTGCATATTACATAGGCTGGAAGTCCTACATAAAGATGATTACAGTAGTCCAATATTGAAACAACAAGTGCCAAGTGGTCCCAATATAGTTAGCTCTTCTACCAAATCTTCTGTTCCATGAACAACTAGGTCTAATATAGCTCCTTCTCTAGTTGGTTCATGAACCAACTGCTCCATACAGCAGTCATTTATTTCATCTAGGAACTTTACCTCCCTGGCATGTCTTGACATGACGTGTATCCAATCAATTTTGGGTAATTGAAATCATCCAATATAATTGTGTTGCCTTTTTTATTATGTTTCTGATAACAATTCATCATCTGTCTGCTCATTCTGTCCAGATGGATGGTAGTAAACCCCTACACTATTTTCTTCCCCTTCACACATGGATTTTCTATTCATAAAATTTCAATGGCGTATTTTGTTTCTTGCAGAACTTTTAAACTAGTTGACTTAATGCTCTCTTTAACATACAGCGCTACCCCTCCATCAAAGCTCTACGTGAGCTTTTATCAGATAAATGGGATTAGTAATTGGGTAAGGCTTATATTTTCCTCTTCTTGTGTTGCCCTTACTGTACCTCCCACAAATACCCTTGTACCTTCCATCCCGACCCACATGCATGAGATTTATACTGTTAATGGGCCTGAGGGTCCACTCTTCCTCCTCCTTCATGATTATGCAACTGGAAAAAAAACTATTTTAGCATTAGGAAACCTTCTCTGTCAGATGAAGTCACCGACAGGATTCAAACTGGTGAGAGCCACAGCCTTATCAACAGACCTAACTGGCAAGGTGATGCAAGTAAGGACCAGATGCCATAAGAGACCAAGAAGGAAGATGATGGTCATCCCCTCTCAAAGCCAGATTAAAAGGAGTTACTGAAGAACAAGAAGTGGTTCACAGCAATAACATGGCTACCCAGCCTGTCTAATGAGATGATTTTCTCCTACAACTAATGCTCTGCACCTAGCCATGGCTCCAGCTTCACGTTCCAGTTTCAGCTCCATGTTCTGCTTCAAGCTTCAGCTCCACTTTCAGTAGCAAGAATCAACTTTACGTTCCAGCTCCAACAAGCTGGGCCTTCTGCCCCTTAGTATGGTTATAGCTAGGGAACCTGACATCTTGTTTATTTTACAAGTTTTTAATTTACACTAGGTAGGTTAGAATTCCAGAGCTTACAGAACAATAAATCCTTGGCTGAAAGATGCTCTATTTCAGAATCATGCAATCAAACTGGCTTATAGGCTTTTGCCATAAGAACATAAGATATACCATACTGGGTCAGACCAAGATCCATCTAGCCTAGTATCCTATTTCCAGCAGTGACCAATCTAGGTCACATGGACCTATCGGTTTCCCTAAAAGACACAGGTTCCATAATGCTTGTATTCGGGCAAGCAGTGGATATTCTGGGTCCCCTTTAATAATGGTTTGTGGATCTTTCCTCCAGGAACTTGTCCAAATCTTTTTTAAACCCGGCTACACTAACAGCTTTTACTACATCCTCTGGTAACGAATTACAGAGTTTGATTACACATTGAGTGAAAAAATATGTTCTCTTATTAGCCTTAAAGAGGTTACACTGTAGCTTCATTGCATGTCCCCTAGTCTTTCTATATTTTGATGGCGTAAGCAATCGACCTACGTTTATCCGTTCCAGTCCATTCATGAATTTATAGACCTCTATCATATCTCCCCTCAGCCATCTCTTTTCCAGGTTGAAGAGCCCTGACCTTTTTAGCCTCTCTTCATAGGTGTATCCTTTCATCCCTTTTACCATTTTGGTGGCTCTTCTCTGTACCTTTTCTAATAATGCTATATTCTTTTTATGATACGGTGACGAGAATTGTACACAATATTCAAAGTGTGGTCGCACCATGGAACGATATAGATGCATTATAATATCCTTTATTTTATTCTCCATTCCTTTCCTAATTATTCCTAGCATTCAATTTGCTTTCTTGGCCACTGCTGCACACTGGGCAAAGGGTTTCAACATATTATCCACGATGATGCCCAAATCCTCTTCCTGGGTGGTGATTCCTAATGTGGAATCTTCTGTCATAACTTTGCACTTGTCCACTTTAAATTTCATCTGCCATGTTGACTGCCAGTCTTCCAATTTATTAAGGTCCTCTTGCAATTTTTCACAATCCTCTTGGGTTTTAACAACTTTGAATAATTTTGCGTCATCTGCAAATTTGATTATCTCACTTGTTATTCCCATTTCTAGGTCATTTACAAATATGTTTTTTTTTGAAGGTTTTATTTATTAACCAATAGCAAACAAAACATACAATAGAATGTAACAGGGAGCCACCGAGGAGTGGTGTCTTATCTCCTCCGGGGCCAAGACAATAAACAGTTTTGTCGCCATCGTAAGTTCAGACAAAGAAAGATAAAAAGCATATATGGTTAAACATTTTTTCCCCCTTTTTTTTTTTCCAGTATTCAGAACAAACCCCCCCTTCCCCTTCCCCCCCACCCCCCACCCCCCCTCCCCGTCCTCGCACCCCGAACTCCGCAGCACCGCAGCCGCACCCCTCTCAGCAAGTACCAGGTCGTCTCCCCCACCCAGTAGGCCAGGCCTTAGGGTCCCACATTCACGATGTCACTCCGGCAACGAGGGCCCAGAGTCTGGATATAAGGTTCCCAGATCAGCAGAAAGGTAGACCACCGTTTCACAGAACCCCTGGCCCTCCAACGTTCTGCCAGCATCAGCTGGTGGAAATTATTACGCCACTCCGCAAACGTGGGTGGGTTACAATCTCTCCAGCTGTGTAAAATCGGACCCTTCCCCACCAAACATGCTTTATGTACCAATAGGCGCTCCCACCTCCCGGTAGGTAAAGTCAGGGGTAGTTGACCTAGGATAACTAAACCTCCAGTCCAGGGAAACCGCTGTTGTAATAATCTCATAAGATAGCGGTGGATATGGGACCAATACGGGAGGATGCGCCTGCACTGCCACCACATGTGAGATAAAGAGGCCAATGGCATATGACACCTAGGGCAAGACCCGTCCTGTGTAATATGACTCCGTAACGCTCGTCTCGGAGAGATATATACCCGAGTTAAAGCCTTATATTGGATTTCCCTCCACCGCGCTCCCACCGCCAGTTCTACTATCCGCCCCACCGCCTCGCAGATCGTGCCTGGTGGGAGTTCCCGTCCCAATTCTCCCCCCCAGGCTGCCTCCGCCTTCCCATAATCCGGCACCACCCCAAAGCACTCCAACTTAATCCGCAGCCCAGCTATCGTCAGGGGTGTATCCCCCCCAAGGTCTAGGAACTCAATAATCTGCTTTGACCGGTCTTCCCCCAGTTCTTCTCGAGGTAATGTAGCCACATAATGAGACAGTTGAAGATACGCAAAGTAATGGGTACGGGGTAATTGATTCTCCTCACATAATTCCAGGAACAGCTTGCACTTACCCATAAGGTCTACCACATGCCCCAAGTAACGGAGACCCTGCTGATGCCAGTACTGAAAAGTGCGCGAATCCGAACCAGGCTGAAACTGTACATTACCTTGTATAGGTAACCAGCTGGAAACCTGCCAATTACGTTGCCAGAAACTGTTCAGCTGCTTCCATGTACGCCGCACCGCAGTTAGCAACGTATTCCGCGTGAGTCTCGCTGGCAGATATTTACTCTCCACATGTAATACCCCCACCAGGGAGAAGGGAGACATTAGTGCCCTCTCGAGATCTCGAGGTGTATAAACGTCGGTTCCCCCTAAGTAATCTCCCACGTGTCGCACCTGGCAGGCCAAGGCATAAAGTCTTAAATCCGGGAGCCCTAGACCACCCCTACGCCACCCTCCTACCATACGAGAGATCGGGACCCGCGCTCGGGCCCCTTTCCACAGAAATCTCTGAATTTCTCTTTCCAGTTTAAGCCGATCCCTGCGAAGTAACCAGACCGGCAAAGTCTGGAGCCAATACAGTATACGCGGTAAAATCACCATTTTAACTGCAGCAATTCTCCCCAGCAGTGCCAATGGCAACGGGGTCCAAGCACGCAGTTGACGCCGTATCCCAGTCAAGACCCTCTCGAAGTTTGTGCAGTAGAGATCCTGTGGCAGTCTCGTTAAAATAATACCGAGATATTTAAACCCATGTTCAGCCCATTTCAAAGGAAAGGCCTCCCCCCATCCGTCTCGCAACCCCCCCAACACATCCAAAGCCTCTGATTTATCTACATTTATCCGAAGACCCGCAAAACTGCCAAACCTCTGAAATTCAGCCATCAGTTTCGGCAGCGACGCTTGCGGCTCCTGTAAATGCACAAGCATATCATCGGCAAAGGCCGACACCTTAAATCCCTGCTTACCAACCTCAATCCCACGGATCTGCAGGTCCGATTCTATGCTGCGGATTAGAGGATCCAACGACAAAACAAACAATAAGGGGGACAGTGGGCAACCCTGCCGAGTACCTCGATGGAGAGAGAAGGGGGCTGATAAAACCCCGTTACATAACACCCGAGCCGTCGGGGTATCATATAAACTCTTCACCATAGCACAGAATGCCTGTCCCAGACTGTACAGCGGTAGCAAATGGTCCAGGTAGGTCCAATTCACCCTATCAAACGCCTTTTCCGCGTCAAAGCTTATCAAAAGCGTCGGCAGCTGGTGGCTATGCACCCACTCCAAAGATGTCAAGATTCGGCGTATGTTACGAACGGCATACCGACCGCGCACAAAACCCACCTGAGATTCATGCACTATGTCGCCTAGTATTCCTGCTAGCCGCTCAGCCAAAATTTTCGCCAACAGCTTTGCGTCAAAATTTAACAAAGAGATCGGTCTGTAGGAGGCTGCCTGTAATGGGTCTTTAGCTGGCTTGGGGATCAAGTGATATAGGCTTGGTTATCTCCCCACCTCCTGCCCCCCCGTCTATCCGCTGCTGGTATGTCTCCACCAACAAGGGTCCCACCCCTTCGGACAGTATTTTATAAAATTCAGCCCCGTAGCCATCGGGGCCTGGGGCCTTATAACAACTGGCATGAGCGATCACTGAGTGAACCTCCTCCAAGGTAATTGGGCGTCCCAGCTGAACCCTCTGTGCCTCTGTCACCCTCGGCAGCTGCAGCCCTTGCAGGAAGGCCTCCCTAGTAGAGGGGTCGTGCTCTTCGGCCGTATAAAGTTTTTGAAAAAATTCCTTAAAGAGTGCACTAATCGCCTCTCGATTCTGATGGAGTTTCCCATGCTCATCTCGAAGAGCCGCAACCCCCTTCCCCCCTCGCGGACCTCGCAGACAACGGCCGAGGAGCTTCCCTGGTTTGTCCCCGAAACAATGTAGTCGATATTTATAATATAGTAAAGATTTCTTGGCGCGCTGATGAAGTAATTCATTCAGGGCGACCTGAAGCTCCCACAGCCGTTTTCTATTCAACGCTGTGGAGGATCGACCACTGAGCGCCCGCGCATGGGAAACCTGTCGCTCCAACCTAAGAATCTGCTCCGCCAGTAATCGGCGTCTCCGAGCGGCAAAGCCAATAATATCACCTCTCAATACCACCTTGGCAGTTTCCCAGACCAACTCGGGGTCCTCCCTGTGGGCCTGATGATGTAACTCAAACTCTCGCCAGCGGTGGCCCAGAAATTGCCGGAATTGATCATCTTTATATAACTCAATGGGGAATCTCCAAATTCGAGCTGTACCAGATCCTCCCCCCCATCGCAACTCTGCCCAAACCATGGCATGGTCGGATATCTCCAGAGGACCTATCTGTGTCTCCTCCACTTGTGCGAAAGCAGTTGTGGAAAGCAAAACATAATCTATTCTCGCACTAGTCCCATGCGCCCTTGAAACATGAGTGAAGTCTTTCTCAGATGGATGCAGGACTCTCCACGGGTCAATCAAACCTAAGCGCCTCCGAAATCGTTGCAACACTTGAGAGCTAAGAATTCTATCCCTCGTCCCCCTTCCGCTGGAAGTGTCCAAGCTAACGTCAAGCACCCCGTTGAGATCACCCCCCATGAGTAGGGGTACATCAGGCAACTGTTCCACCTTAGCCGCAAGACGATCATAAAATTCACGATCTACCATATTGGGACCATAGACATTTCCAAGTATTATCTCACGGTCTTCCAATACCCCCCCACAGGAACAAATATCGGCCAGCCGGGTCAGCCACTTGTCGATTCAACGAGAAACGCACCCTCTTATGGATTAATATGACCACCCCTCCTTTCTTCCCTTGTGCAGGCGCACCCCATACTTGGCCCACCCAATCCCGGCCCAATTTAGCATGCTCTTCCGCTGTTTGGTGGGTTTCCTGGAGTATTGCAAGGTCACAGCGGTGTCTAGCCAGCGCCTTCAATACTTTATATCGCTTGATCGGGCTACCTAAACCACAGACATTCCAGGTTATAATTCTCAGAGGATCACCGTATGAATATGGCCCAGTTGCCAGCAAAGCGTAGTGAGGGAGACCCTCCCAGCCTGGAGCCTCCCATCCTTTTGGTCATAAAAATGATTGCCCTGTCCGTGCCTAGTGTTCGGAGTGCGAGGACCCCACCCCCGCTGCCCTCCCAGCCCCCCCTCCCCTGCCTCTACCCCTCCCTCTCCCCCCCTCCCCCTTACCCCCCTCCGTCTGAGTCCCCAACCCCCCTAAGTCCACTGACTTATACCACCCTCCCCTCCCCACCTTGGGAGAGATTGCTAAGGTCACCCTGAGCTCAACCCCCTCCCCCCCACCCCAAGTTATAGCATCAAACTCTACCCTCTACCCCCCCTTCCACGCTAGCATGCGCCCGCTACCCCCTAACTCCAGTTATATACTACCTAAACAAAGTTGACCTCCCCTATTATCTTCAGGAACAGAGGGACCTAACCATGGAAGCCCCACCTCTGGGACAGTTAGGGAGGCAGATCTACTAATTTGCCGGTGAAATCAGAGCTATCAAAGGCCCCCTGCAGAAGGCATCAGGCCCTTGAGCCTGAGAGCTCCCAGCAGAGGTATCCCTCATTAAAACCCCTAAACTTCATATATATAAAGTACTAAACAAGTATTAAAGGGAAAAACAAAAACAGGAACGGGGGAGCCACCGAGGGGGGGCCGCGGTGGCTACACCGTTCTCTTCCGCGGCAATCCCCGCAATTTCCACCTTATGCACTGAGCCCTGCAGACCACCTCGCAGATATGCGCGATGCCAGAGCATTAAAAATTATCGAGGGGGACCAGCGTTATCTTGTACCATTCAGTACCCTCGGTCCATCGGGTCTCCCCCCCACCCGCACCCCCCACCCTACCGCAAAAAGGAATCCAGCTGTAGGTATATAAGCAAAAATAGACAAGGCCAAAGTCCCATGTCCATTACGGTGTCGCCGAGGTCTCTCGTGCCCGTGAGACAACTTGCTCCACATAAGGCCCAGCTTCTGCAGCAGATTCAAACACGCGATGTGATGTGTTGTAGAAGACATGGAGACGGGCTGGGTACTGCACAGAGAAACGAATCCCCACGGCAATCAGCTTTTCACACCAGGGCGCATAGTCCCTCCGCTGCTGACTGAGGGCCACCGAGTAGTCCTGTGCGACACGGATCTTCACGTTGTTATAGGTAACGTCGCCCTTCTGCCTTGCAGCCCGTAGTATCCTCTCCTTGAGCGGAAATCGGAGAAATTTAGCTAGCACAATCCGCGGGCGGCGATCTTGGGTATGGGGCCTCCCTACTCGGTGGACTCGCTCAATGCAGATGGGCTCTGCGGTCTCAGCTGGACTCAGGAGGTCAGTAACAAAGGCTTCGAGGTAACCCCGGAGATCCTTGTCCATCACTACCTCAGGAATACCCATGAACCGGAGGTTATTCCGGCGTGAACGATTTTCTAAATCATCGAGTTTCGCCGCTTGATGCCCAAGTTGTGTTTTGAGGCCCTCCACCTCATGGGCTAGGGCTGTGGCGCCATCTTCGGCCTGCCCTAAACGCTCCTCGACTTCCCGCAGCCGGCTGCCCAGAGAGTCCACTGATGTCTGCAGTCCGTCCATCTTTTCATGAAGTGCCGCAAACTGGGGCGCGAGAACTGCCGCCACCGCGGCCGACATTTCGTCAAGGGATGCTGCCGATTTGGGAGAAGCCGGTGCCCCCGCTACATCGGCCATCTTACCGGCACCCGCCATGCGGTCTTTGTCTCTCCGGGTCGCCTTGACTGCAGAGGCCATGGCTAGCTCCGTCAACTGCAGGTTTCTGCTTGCCGTCAATGGGTATCTTCACAAGGCTCAATCTGCCCTTCGTCTCTGGGTATTAAACAGCCGATTTTTTCCCGGTTGGGCTAAGGGGGGAGCGGAGCTCGCTCAGAATGCGACCACTATGGTGCTCGCATCACGTGACCTCCTACAAATATGTTAAAAAGCAGCGGACCCAGCACAGATCCCTGGGGTACTCCATTATTCACTTTTCTCCTTCACTTGCGCCTCAGTTTGTCTGGGATATTTAGCGGCACTAACTGTGTTAGTGTCGCTGAATATTCCACTGAGTGTCATTTATGTGGTTTGCAGATCTGCAAACTGCCTAAATGGCTTTGAATATCCTCCCATAAATTTGAACCACGAGGCAATGGAGAGTTGTGTGACTTGCCAAAGGCCACAAGGAATGTCAGTGGGATTTGAATGCTGGTCTTTCTGGTCTCAGACTATTTCCCTAACCACTAGGCTTCTCCTCTTCCACTAAACATCTACTGTATTTTAATATTTTTGTATTGGGGACTTTGTTCATTGGTTAAAACAAAAAATCCAATCAAATTTAGACATGCTATTTGCACCTGCTGTCTTTGTCCTTCTGGCAAACCTCTCATGAGGAGGGTAGGGCAACCCTAGAGGTCCTGTATAAAAGAAAAGGGTGGCTGGTGCTTTAAAACAATGGGGTAGAACAGCAAACACAGTACTGGTGCATAGAATAGGTTAAAGGGCCCTGGTGGATAAGAAGCAATGAGGATCGTGTCCTAAGCTATAGGGAAATAAAAGACCAAGACATTGAAGAGAGAAGACACACTGTGTATATATACATAAATAAAAGCACATTTATTTGGTAGTTTCCACAGTTAAAGTATTTATAGTTCAGGAAAAGGAAAAGACAAAAGCAAATCAATTGATGGCGAATCATTAAATGAAAAAGATATAGAGGGGAATTTTAGAAGATCCGTCCAAGTGCAATCTGGGATATCTAAGCCGGAACTTCTGAAAAAAAGGCAGGCATGTTCAGTTGCAATCGTGATTTCACAAACCTGGACAAGCCGATAGGGACATTTACAGGGGCGTCTACTTAGACATCTCCAGAACCAGATGTCTAGGATAGCCTAATCGTTCGGGTAGTGGGTTAGGAATAGGGCAGCCAGTGTTCAAAACCTGTTGCTGCTATCGTTGAAACTGTGCTGAGTACTAGGGATGATAGACTGCTTTCTTCTATGAATATTTTGCAGCTAAAACTTTCAGATGACGATCACATGATGACAGGAGAAGTGCAGGATGTGATGGAGTAGAGCTCCCAGGTTAAGGCACCAAGATCGTTCTAAAAACCAGGCAAAACTGCAAAAAATGTGAAGAAGCGGCAGAAACAAGGCACAGAACAAACTTGTGCAGCAGCAAAGCAACCTGAGACTGCCAAGAATGGCAGGGCATGCCACAGCACCTGATCAAAGCTCAGCCAGCAAAGAATCAAAACCTGGTGCGCAAAATGGCTACCAACATGGCATGGATTGACATACCTGGGGTGGGAGACATGGAGGCGGAAATCTCAAGAATAGTATCAGCTCCTGTAGAGGAACAGCTCAACCGCCTTCAATCCACCATCGACAGAATTAAGGAGCAATTTGAGGCACAATTAAATCAGCTTGCGGACATGGAACAAGTAGCCTCACAAGAAACTTTGGTGGACCGCCTGACAATGCAGGTCTCACAGCTAGCAACCAGCAGCTACAAGCACAAATTGAAGATCAGGAGAACCGTGCACACCGAAACAATATCCGCATAATAGGGCTGCCTGAGACCATAGCAGACTCTAAACTATACAAAGTGTATGAAGACTGGCTCTCCACTGCTTTGGGCCTGCAGGGCGACAGGGTGCTGTGAGCATGAGCATTGAGTGGGGCCATGGAGAGAAGATGGTGCTCAGTTGTGGCCTGCAGTTGCATGTTACCAAGTATGAGTGGAGAAGGAATGGATAATGAATGCGTACAGGCAAATGAAAAGGCTGAAATATGAGAATCACAGGATTTTGCTCTTTAATGACTATTCTGCTCGGGTGGAAGCCAAGTGCAAGGAATTCACTCCAGTCTGCAGTACTTTGCATCAGCACGGCTTCAAGTTTTCTGTGCTTTCCCCGTATGATCTGGGGGTCACAATAGCGGAACTAAAGTCTTTATCAACAGTGTAGAAGAGGGGCAACACTTTCTGGGGCGCAAGGACAGGCCGGGAGAGCTGCAGAGAACTGAGTGAGTCCAAATAGAGTAAAAAGACACTGAGTATACTGGCCGAAAGGGATTGACATAAAGCTGGGGATCAGTCGGTGATGGGAGCAAAAGGGACAGAAGCAGAGCGTGAGAAACACTGTTAGCTTATGGGGAGCGCATGGCTCCCAGATAACGGACTGTCGAAGTGACAGGCTCTTAGGAGCTACAGACCTTGGACTTTGCAATAGCAACCTTCTCTCTCTGTGTTTTAAAATATCACCAGTTAAAACTTGTTAAATGTTTTGCATTGTTAAGTTGTTGAAGGAGATTCCACATACTGGGGAGAAGATCAACAAAATGGAATGTAGTAGTCATTATTGGGGGCTTTGGGATGGTGGTATAGGAGAGGGAGCAGAATAGGTGGGGAGAGGGTGTGAGGAGTGACTGGGGGATGGATGATGCTGGGAGGGTGTGAGTGAGTGGGTGTATGTATGTGCAGGAGTGTGCGAACACCTTGGACAGTGGGAAGAGTGAAGAGCAGAGGCGAAGCTGCAAGGGGTGGGGAAGGAAGGGAGATCAGAAGCGGAAGAAACAGGAATGGGGGTAGATAGTAGAAAGGAAAAGTGCCTAATCAAAAATGTCAGCTGCATACCTGTGCTCCCTCGGGGCTCAGCTGAGAGGCCGCAGGGGGAGACCAAATAAACCTATCAGATGGGAGTCAATGCTCATTAGGTTAGGTGTTGGCTAACGTGAGGGTGGTGGCATTGAATGTCGGAGGCTGCAACTCCCCAGTGAAGAGAGAAAACTCTGGCTTACCTACGCAGGCTGGGAATAGACATTTCTTTATTACAAGAAACACATTTATCAGATAGCATAAAATGTTAAAAAGGGGCTGGGTGCAGGAGGCCCATTGGGTGGCCTATACGGCAAAATAAAGGGGAATTGCGATACTTGTGGGGAAAAGGGTAAACTTTGAAACCCACAGGGTGGTAAAAGATCCGGAAGGGCGATATCTCCTGGCGAGAGGCATGCTCCAAGGCCTGAAAGTGGTACTCTGCAGTATTTATGTGCCAAATCTCTTTGGGAACTCATTCTTTAGACTTAGTGGTGAGGCTGGCGGACCAATCAGAATATTCCTTAATAATGGGGGGAGACTTCAACAGTGGAGGACCCCATGGTGGACAGCCAACCCCCCCCTCCCGGGTAGTCTCAAAAGGGCAAAGGAACCGAGGGTATCAATTTACTCTGTAGAGAGCTAGAGCTCATAGATGGCTAGAGGACACTGCACCCTGACGACCAAGAATATACACATTACTCAGGCCCACATGGGTCGCAAGCTGGCATTATGTGTTCCTATCGGGAAACTGCAGGGTAGTGACATTCAGCCACAGGTGGTCTCAGACCATGCAGCGGTCCAACTCGATCTGAGAGGACTAGTAGAGCAAAGTGAGTGGATCTGGAGATTGAACCCCATATGGAGACAGGACCCAGAGGTCTGCCACTTTCTTAGGCAATGTTGGCAGGATTATGAGGCCAAAAACAGTGCTCAAGAGGTAGGACCGATAGTCTACTGGATGGCTGCGAAGGCAGTGATCCGAGGCTGTCTTATCGGCGTCAGCCACAAGCAGAAACAGCAGGGGCAATAGCTACTACAGGAGCTCGATGAGCTTTGGAATTGTCACATACAGTATGTAGTCACGTGGCAGGTGGAACAACAACGGCTTCAGGAACAACAACGGCTTCAGGAACAGCGCAATATAGTGAATGCACTAATGCAGAGATGGGCAATGCAGAGCATTCATCTCTACAAATATAAGCTTCATCAATGGGCTGATAAGTCTGGCAAACTACTAGCAAACCTAGTCCGCCCCAAAAGAGCTAGGCACAGACTAGCTAGGTAATGCAGCCTTGAGTCTCCAATAGTACCTTGACCTTGGACACCAGGGCGATTGTCCAAAAATTTGTGGATTTCTTTCAATCCCTCTATCAAGAAGAATCTACAGATGTTCAAATGAGGGAGTCATTCTTTCAGTCCCTCGATCTACCACAGCTCAGTGAGGAGGGATGTGACATGCTTGACAAGCCACTGATGACCGAAGAGATCTTAGCCAGCATCAACCGACTACAGCTGGCAAAATGCACAGTGGTCATGGCCAGAAATAGAAAAGAACTATAATTTTTACAGGGAAGCACAGAGTCACATCAGAGAAGAGGAAAGAGAGGAAGAGGAGCAAAGGGAGAGGAGACTAGTGTCCTCACGGATCAGAGGAGGGAAGGTCATAAGCTGAGCAGAAGAGGTGTGTCTTGAGAAGGGCCTTAAATTTGGGATAGGACTGTTCTTGGCGAAAGGCAGAGGAAAGTGAGTAGAATCTTTACATTACTGAATAAATAAACACAAACATTAAAAGCGAAAGATATTATAAATGCAATAAACTAGTATCCATAAATAAATTAAGTAAAACATAAATACAATGTTAAAAGAGAGAGAGACATCTGAACTTCAAAGCCTATATCAACAAGGAGGTGCATACTTAATTGTTGAATAGAGAGGGGTTCCAAGTATACTCACTTTCAGATTGATGGGACCAAAACTTGTGAGTTCTCACAAAATAGTTCCGACAAAGTGTATACTATCTGTTATAATATAAAACACATTAATAGAAATAAAACCAATCATAAAACGGAAGAGCACAAAAAAAAGACACAATGGGCCATTGATGCATGTAGTGGAAAAGACATAGTAACATAGTAAATGATGGCAGATAAAGACCAGAATGGTCCATCTAGTCTGCCCAGTAAGATGGCAAGAATAAGTACACCTGCTGCTCCGTGCAGGCCACCCCTCCTCATGTCTTTAGGGGTGAACCCTCCCCATGTCTTTGTTTTAGGGGTGAACCCACCGCTCCATGTAGGACACCCCTGTATGTTGAGAAATTAGTTAAGTTTATTTTGATTTTATCCTGTTGCTGTAAAGGGATCTACTGTGTCTCTCCCATGCCATTTTGAATTCTGTCACTGTATTTGCCCCCACCACTTCCATCGGGAGGGCACTCCAAGCATCCACCACCCTTTCAGTGAAAAAGTATTTCCTGACATTGCCTTTCAATTTACCCCCTTGCAGCTTCAAGTTATGCCCTCTAGTTTTACAGCTTCACCGCCTTTGGAAGAGGTTTGTTTGTTCATTATTTCTCTTTAAGTATTTAAAGGTCTGAATCATATCTCCCCTGTCGCTCCTCTCCTCCAGAGTGTACATATTTAAGTCTTCAAGTCTCTTCTCATAAGGCTTCTGACACAGACTCCAAATCATTTTGGTCACCTTCCTCTGAATAGTTTCCAGTCTTTTTACATCCTTTGTTTGATATGGTCTCCAAAACTGAACACAGTATTCCAAGAGAGGCCTCACCAGTGACTTATACAGTGACATTAGTACCTCTTCTTTTCTGCTGGTAAAGCCATAAATAAACTGCTTTGTCTAGCGTATCACGATAATCTTTGTACATCTATAAGTAAGAAGCCACTGGACATCAGAAATCATTGTAAAATACCTCCAGATCCAAAAATTAAAAGAGACCAAAGGGACCAAACAAAAATGAATAAATGAATGAATAAATGCTTGAGTGGAATTTACACCACTGTTCCCGGTATTTACCAGCCAAATGTGGAGCCTTTTCTAAAATCTGTATCAGGACAGTGGAAAAATACATGGGAGCAAATATATATACTGTATGTAGAAAAACAAGCGCAGCATCCCTCGACAAGTTCCAGGTGTAAGTATGGCACTTCTATGTCAAAGTGGTGTTTTTCAACATCTATGTAAATTGCTTGTACTTATATGTATAGTGGCCTTAATTCAAAAACCTCTTTGTATAAAGGGTACCAACTAGGGAAGTCTCAAAAGGTTTTCTTTTCTTTTGAGTCAAAATTAAGAAACGGAGGATTAAGAAACTCACCAAAAACCTAGGTGCAAGAATAAAAATGAACATCAAATCAATAGAACACATTACACCCACTCTGTTTCAGGTCCACTGGCTTCCTGTCCAAAGCCGTATAATCTACAAACTTCTGGTAACCGCCTTCAAACTCATTAATAACATAGCTCCCTCCCACTTAGCCACTCTCATCTCAAAAGAAAACTGCACTCGTAACCAGCACGTACAGAATAAAAAAAAACTTACCACCCCAACAGACTTCAGGAAATCTAAAAAAATTACAAATAACAGATCATTCTCACACTCGGTCCCCCACCTCTGGAACACTCTCCCTGACAATATTAGAGAACTTACAGATCTTCAAACTTTCCGAAAGCACCTGAAAACCCACTTGTTTACCCTCCACTTTGGTAATCAAGACCCACATAATATACAATACACTGAACTTAAGATCCCCCCCAAACATAACTAAGCAGCTACTACTCCCACCCCTAAGAATGTTATTTAGACACTCCCCTGAATGATCACTACCTTGTTTGATGTATATAGTTACTGTATATTATACCACTGTAAATAGTTCTACATCATTTTATTGTAAATGAGAATGTAACTGTTTTATATTACTCATATTGTTGTTACCTGTAAACCGCGATTGATCTACTGGAAATCGTGGTATAGAAATGTTAATAAAATAAATAAATAAGAAAAACTACTCATTAAAAGCCCAGGTTACCTTTTGGGAACCTGAAAGATACTTGTGACCTGATTCAATCACTGTTGGAAACAGGATACTGGGCTTGATGGACCTTTGTGTAACCAGAGGTTAAAATAATACAAAGGTTTACTTTGTGGGGGGTGACCCGTCTCCTGCTGGGGCCAGCTGAGTGCTGCCATGTGTTTTTGTCTTTAAGACTGCTTCTCAGTTGATTACAGGCCATCAGGGTTTTCTTAAATAAAAAAAGGAGGCAGAGGGGCTGTGCTTAAGGTAAAATAAAATTAGAAGTAAATAAAAGTGTTCTCCAGTTTGGGGAGAGGATGAGAGAGCCCCGAATATGGTTTCTGAGCTAAGAAGATCTTATTCAAAGAGAAAGAAATTAAAAGAAATTGGAGTCTTTCAGATATGCCCTGGGCTGGAGCAAGCTGTATTTTAATGAGGCAGGATTGCCTTAAAGGAACAGTAGCTTCAATGCTGATATTTAGAGAATTTAAAAGTTGAAATTAAAGAAATATAAAGTTAGAGTTCAGGTGCAGGAAATACGCTCTCCTGGAAAACATACTCGGTTTTGTGAAAAAGTGTTCATTAATGCCAGAAAATCACTTGTTTTCCCCCAGGATAGGGGTTTCTCCTCAAAGTTTAAAAACCTTCCTAAAGGCATGCAATTATCCTAAAAAGGACTAAATCATGGTTTTCAGACTTTAAAAAGACCATTTTAGGAGTAAAAATGATTTGTTTTATAAAAAACAAGTGCTGGTTCCATTAAAGTCTGTGGCAGTCTAGAGAGGAAGGTGTAGGGATCTCTTTAAAAGTGACTCTTTTTAAGGTAGGAAGAAGCCACTTGTAATGCATTAAGCTGTTTTTATCTTAGCTGTCCTAGTGAAGTAAGATAATGTCTTCTAAAATATAATTCTGAACCATCCTTTTAGGAAAAATAATTTGAAGTGAAGGTTTTGAAGTCTTAGGGTTCAAAAATTCTGGTTGCTAAGGATCTACTTTGTAGGTGGTGGGGAAGGTGTCCTGGAGAGCAAGAATGAAAAGAAGGTGGGTAACTGTTTTTCCCTCTCTCTGGCAGTTGAGGCTGAAGAAGGCAAACATGGTAGGTTGTCTGTGTGTGTATTGTGGGGTTAATTAAAATAAATTTTAAGCTTACAGTGAAGCACTTGATTGGAAATATAGTAGAGCTTGATTAGCTTGTTGGTTTCTGTATATTTGGAGAAGAAAAAGAGAAGCTCTTTTAAGAACATAAGATATGCCATACTGGGTCAGACCAAGGTCCATCAAGCCCAGTATCCTGTTTCCAACAGTGGCCAATCTAGGTCATATGTACCTAGTAGTTTCCCCAAAAGACACAGGTTCCACAATGCTTGTATTGGGTCAAGCATTGATACCCTGGATCCCTTCTTAATAATGGTTTATGGACCTTTCCTCCAGGAACTTGTCCAAACCTTTTTTAAACCCAGCTACACTAACAGCCTTTACTACATCCTCAGGTAACAAATTCCAGAGTTTGATTACACGCTGGGTGAAAAAATATTTTCTTTTATTGGTCTTAAATAATTTACCCTGTAACTTCATTGCATGTCCCCTAGGCTTTCTATATTCTGAAAATGTAAACAATTGATCTACGTTTACCCGTTCCATTCCGTTCATTAATTTATAGACTTCTATCATATCTCCCCTCAGCCGTCTCTTTTCCAGGTTAAAGAGCCCTAACCTTTTTAGCCTTTCTTCATAGGGGTATCCTTCCATCCCCTTTACCATTTTGGTGGCTCTTCTCTGAAAGTTTTCTAATAACGCTATATCCTTTTTAAGATACGGCCACCAGAATTGCACACAATATTCAAGGTGCAGTCTCACCATGGAACGATATAGAGGCATTATAATATCCTTTGTTTTAGTTTCCATTCCTTTCCTTATGATACCTAGCATTCTATTTGCTCTCTTGGCCGCTGCTGCACACTGGGCCGAGGGTTTTAACATGTTATCCACAATGACGCCTAAATATTTTCCTGGGTGGTGGTTCCTAATGTGGAACCTTGCATCGTGTAACCATAGTTTGGGTTGTTCTTCCCTAGGTGCATAACTTTTCACTTGTCCACATTAAATTTCATCTGCCATTTTGATGCTAAGTCTTCCAATTTATCAAGATCCTCTTGCAATTTTCCACAATCCTCTTGGGTTTTAACAACTTTAAATAGTTTTGTGTCATGTGCAAATTTGATAACCTCACACGTTATTCCCTTTTCCAGGTCATTTATGAATATGTCAAAAAGCAGCGGACCCAGCACAGATCCCTGGGGTACACCACTATTCACCTTTCTCCATAGGGAAAATTGGCCATTTAGCCCTACCCTCTGCTTTCTATCTTTTAACCAGTTCCTGATCCACAATAGTACACTGCCTCCTATCCCATGACTCTTTAGTTTTGCCAAAAGTCTCTGATGAGGGACCTTGTTAAAGGCTTTCTGAAAGTCCAAATACACTATATCAACCGACTCACCTTTGTCTACCTGTTTATTCACACCTTCAAAAAACATAACAGATTAGTAAGACAAAATCTTCCTTGTCTAAAGCCATGTTGGCTGTCTCTCATTAAGCCATGACTATCTACATGTTCAGCAATTTTGTTCTTTATGATGGTTTCTACCATTTTTCCTGGTACTGAAGTCAGACTCACCGGTCTGTAGTATCCCGGATCACCCCTGGAACCCTTTTTAAAAAGTGGTGTTACGTTCGCCATCCTCCAATCTTCAGGTATTACAGATGATTTTAATGATAGTTCACAGATTACTATTAGCAGGTCTGCAATCTCATATTTCAGATCTTTCAACACCCTTGGATGTATATCATCCGGCCCAGGTGATTTGCTACTCTTCAGTTTATCTAATAGTTGTAATACATCTTCCCGATGTATCGATATTTCCTTCAATTCTTCCACACCTTTAAATACCACTTCAGTCATGGTTAACATTCCTACATCTTCCTCAGTAAAGTCCGAAGCAAAGAATTCATTCAGTCTCTCTGCTATCGCCTTGTCGTCAGTTGATGCCCCTTTAACCCCTCTATCATCTAATTTTGAAGTACTCTGGTGAGCACAGCTGTGATTTATCAGAAACTGCTATTGCTTTGGAGGAGTAGCCTACTACTGAGGAGATCTGGGTTTGATTCCCACTAGCACTCCTTGTGGCCTTGGACAAGTCACTTTACCCTCCATTGTCTCCACCAGGGGGGCTACTAGACTCAGAGATAACCGCTTGGCCTAGACTAGTGGAACAGCATCTCAGGGGTAAGAGTAAGGGTCTGGTAGCTTCCTCCTGGGCGGGGCTACATTTGGTCTGATCCAGTATGGCATATCTTATGGTCGTATGTTTTTATGGCTAAAACAAGCACTTTTATAACACATATGCATGCCTCAGAACTGGTGTAAAGGCCGATGGGGTATAAAATTGTGTAAAATAACCATGTATTCCCATTGTAAAATGGCAAATGGATATATACATTTTTGGCCTGCCCAAAATACAACTCTTTGAAATCTCGACCATCTACTCATGTAAAAAGATTTCTGAATAGCCAATCTGCATGTGTAAAGGCCGCTGTTTATGTGAATAGATGCTTTTAAAATTACCTCTTAAATCTCCCAAATGGAGATATAATTTGGGGAATATTTGCTTTCCTCCCCTGAAGGCAAATACTACATTAAAAACAGTTAAAAGAAACACAAAAAGAAAGCATCCCACTTATCTGCGAGGTGAGAGGTGCACTTGAGGGACAGGTCCCTTCTATTACAACTCTGGCTCTTCTCAGACATGAAAATAAGATGAACTTGAGTTATGGGGTCTCACTTAGGCTCTGAGTTCACTCTTTCTTTTGTCTTCTAGGAAGGTGAATTCCCTGGCGCCTCTCCTCTGTCCTGGCTCCTCTGTGACTAGACTGAGCATCAGATCTGTCCTGTTTACATCTCCTTGGCACTTGATGCCTCTCTTCCTTTAAAGTTTAAACTTTTAGCTTAGTTAAGTCTAGCTGGCTTAGGAGTGGCATTGCTCCTAGATGGCGGTCTAGTTGAGCATCATGGAGATAGCGCCCCAGGCTAAAAGAGAAGAGAACCAGAGGGCCTGCTTCATGTCATAAGACTTCAACCATCGACTTTTTTGAGGACTTTGACTTTGCATTTTTGATTTTCCTATTGCTTTTACTCCCCCTTTAGTGGGGGAGGAGTGGCTCAGTGGTTGGGACAGGTTACCTCAGGCTGGAGGGCCAGGGGTTCAGTTCCTACGTAGCGACAAGTAACCTCAGGCCGGAGGGACTGGGGTCTCTAGTCCCATGGCCATGCCTTGGGCAAGCCACTCAACACTCCATTGCCTCAAGTACGCTTAGATTGTGAGCCCTTCATGAATGAGGGAATAAAGTACCTGTTAGCATATATCTGTAAACCACTTTGACCTGGTGAAAAGCAGTATATAAACACAGCTAGCTAAATAAATAAATATGTAATTTTGGGGCTCCAATAAAGGTGTTTTATGCTAGGATACTTTTAGAGGGTAATATTTATGGGAGTGTCTAGTTAAAATGCATTTTATGGTGCCTATGTTCAGCCTATGTGGTAAAGACAAACAGGCACCTACTTGTCTTCATAAAATACTAGTGCTAAGTGGCCAAACAAGCGCCTACATTGCAGGTCTTGACATTTACACCAGCCCTACAGCTGTGCTCCGCCCATGCTCATGACCACCAGCAAAGTATGTGCATTGATGCCAAAGTTTGTATTTTTATACCCAATGGTACATTGCAAGAGTTCATTTATTAATGACAATAGAATTGGCACTCCTGCTGGATATCACAAGACTAATCAAGCAACATCAAGAAGAGCTCCTTCACTACTGGCCTCCTCACTTTGGAACTCCCTCCCCATGGGTCGGAGGACCTTGAATGATTCCAAAGACTTCCGCAAGGCCCTTAAAACCCTGCTTTTCACAGAAACCTACAAGCAAATAGACATCCTTTTTAAGATAGTAGATTTCCAACTACCTCCATTAAATTGACACTCGCCCACCCAACTTGTTGTTTAAGTTCAATGTATATTGTTGTTAACTACCTCATGTTAAACGTAACCTTCCAATTGTAATGTGACCACTTTGATTGTAGGATAAGGTGGGATACAAATCTGTCTAAATAAATAAATAAAATAAATTTATGTTTACTAATTGGCAGTAGCGGCTTCCGTGCGATATTGGAGCTGCAGCCCCATTGAATTCAATGGGGCCGTGGCTCCGATATCATAAGGAAACCGCTATCACCGATTAGTAAACATACCCCTATGTAGCCACATATGCACAGGAATAATTTTATAAAATTACCTCTTTGGTGCTCAAGCGTGTTGTTTTGAGAGATTTTGAATTTTTTAAAAATTCAATTTAGGCTCCGAGGCTCTGCTTCCTCTGTTCCATCAGGACCCTTTATTTCTTTGCACTGGTCATGTTTTCCCTCCTCTTTATTGAGTACCAGAGTCCCTTTTTCTTTTATGCAGTGCCTCCAGGGACACTCTCATCCCTTTAGTGCAGGCATTCTCAACCCAGTCTTCAGATACACCTAACCAATCAGGCTTTCAGGATAGCTACAATGAGTATGCATGAGAGAGCTCTACATACTGCAGTGCATGCAATCTCTCTCATGTACATTCATTGTGGCTATGTTGGAAAACTGACTGGCTAGATGCGTCCTGAGGACTGAGTTAAGAATCTTTGATTTAGTGAGCAGCCTGCTACATTTATGTAGAGATCCTTATTGTCTTGTTTATCTACTTTGCCTGGGCCTTTAGTGTCTCTAGTAGAAACTGTTTTCCAACCCCTTTGAAATTCATCCTTTTGCTAGAACAGGTGGTACTTATGTTACAATCTGCCCCAGTGAAGTAATGCTGGGAGCATCTTTAGCAGATGACGGAGGGACTGCAAAATTGGAGGGAATTTCAAGGAGTATAAAGACCAAGCCCAAATTCAGTCCTGGTCTTTGGCTTCACAGCCACTGCACCATAGTGTGGCACCTCTGGTCTCTGTGTCAAGCCCCTCGGGAGGAGGAGGAGGATTGAAGCATGATCTGGCCAGACCCCAAGGACTGCTGAGGTGAGGTGAAACCACTTACACCGAAGCATCACAAGAATCTTCTTAATGGTTTCTGGAGGGAGATAAGCTGTAGAGGGCTATAGCATTCTAAGGATCCCATCTTGAGGAGTGCCAAGCACTGGGGAGAACAGTTCTTGAAGCTTTTTCAGGCTCAAATGAATGCATTATTGCTTCCTAAAAGGAGAGGGAGAGATTGAGAGTTGATCTCAGTAAGGGCGAATCCAAGGACTTGGCCTGGTGGCAAGGATTAAGAGACTCTTACTTTGTTTGGTGTTCTACCAGCACCATGAATTTTGTGAGTTTCATCCAGGATGTGACTGAATTTTTTAAGTTACCTTTAGCAAATATTTTTTGCTTCAGAACAAGCTTTTTGGCCTGGGCTGACTTCTATTGTCTTTGAGAGAACAAGATAGTGCAGTAGGCCTCCCAACTTATGCTAGGCCCCAGGAATCCTCTTCAAGTCCTGGGAGGCAGGCCTGCAAGGGTAGTGCTGGCTCCGGGAAGATGTGCCCATAGTCTGCTGAATAGCACCGATGGACACTGTGAAGGCCCATAGACTGACAGGGGTTTCATTTATAAAGGTACGTAGATGCATATATTGCTTTTGTGAAATAGGTGCAACCTATCTACCTATGAGGTTTCCCTGTCTAGGTGCCCTGGTGTAAAATTATCCTCAAATTGAATCTATGGTAGCAGACACATAAAGCAATTGCATTTGTAGTATTTCACTGAAATTTCTAAAACATGGATTTAAGTTTCAAGCAAAAGAGAAGAGACAGGGGCAAAAGCCTTTTATTTTGCCTCTTTTAATCTTTTTATAAATTTTGTAACTGAATATTCTGATTAAAACAGTGGAAGAAAACACTTGTACAAAAGACATAATAATGGAGTAAATCATTCTCCTTATTTGACTCTTAACAACTCTCACAAGAAAATCTATACTTCTTAAAATTCATAGAACGTTCCCCATGGAATGTTCCAGCATTTAAAAACAGTAAAAATTCCATGAGTAAGTACACTTTTGAAACTGCCTACTGTCGCAGACTCTATGGAGCCTGATGTAGGAAAGATGCAAGAGTTAATCATGATAAATTGTTTCCTATTTAACCATTTAGGAATTTTGAGTTTTCAGCACTTCCAAATAGTTCAGAAGCTGGTCTGTACTTTTTCAGAGAAAGCCAGTCAACAACTGGATGTACTATACATTAACAAATTATCAGCTGCTGGCTAAACATCTTTTAAGAATGTAAGATATGTTATACTGGGTCAGACCAAAGGTCCATGAAATCCAATGTCCTGTTTCCAACAGTGGCCAATCCAGGTCAAAAGTACCTGTCAGGTTCCCAAAAAGTAGACAGATTCCATGCTGCTTATCCCAGGGGTAAGCTGTGGATTTCTCCAGTCCACTTTAATAATGGTTAATGGACTCTTCCTCCAGGAACTTGTTCAAACCTCTTTTAAACACAGCTGCACTAACAGCTTTTACTAAACTCCAGCAATGAATTCCAGAGTTTGATTACACGAGTTAAAATATATTTTCTTAGATTAGTCTTACTGTAAACATGCTATATTGTAGCTTCATTGCATGTCCCCCTAGTCTTTCTAGTTCTTGAAGGCATACACAACTGATCTACGTTTACCTGTTTGACTCCACTCATTATTTTATAGACCTCTATTATATCTTCCCTCAGCTGTCTCTTTTGCAAGCTGAAGAGTCATAACCTTTTAAGCCTTTCTTCACAGGAGTATCTTTCAATCTCCTTTATCATTTTTGGCATTCTTATTTACTTTTTCTAATTCTGCTATGTCCTTTTTAAGATATGGTGACCAGAATTGCACACGATATTTGAGGTGTGATCACACAATGGAATGATACAGAGGCATTATAATATCCTTTGTTTTATTCTCCATTCCTTTCCTTATGATTCCTAGCATTCTATTTGCTTTCTTGGCCACTGCTGCACACTGGGCAGAGGGTTTCAACATATTATCCATGGTGATGCCCAGATCCTCTTCCTGGGGGGTGATTCCTAATGTGGAACCTTCTGTCGTGTAACTAATTTGGGTTGTTCTTCCCTAAGTACGTAACTTTGCACTTGTTCACATTAAATTTCATCTGCCATTCCAAAGACCAGTCTCCCAATTTATAAAGGTCCTCTTGCAATTTTTCACAATCCTCTTGTGCTTTAACAGCTTTAAATAATGTTGTGTCATCTGCAAATTTCATCACTTTACTCATTGTTCCAATTTCCAGGTCATTTATGATATGCTAAAAAGTAGCGAGTCCAGCAAAGATCCCTTGGATATTCCATTATTCATCTTTCTCCATTGAGGAAGCTGGCCATTTGGCCCTACTCTCTGTTTTCTATCATTTAACCAGTTCGCGGTCCATAATAGTACACACCTATCCCATGATTCAGTAATTTCCTCAAGAGTCTCTCATGAGGGATCTTGTCAAAGACCTTTTGAAAATCCAGATACACTATATCAACTGGCTCACCTTTATCTACCTGTTTATTCATACCTTCAAAAAAATAAAGCAGATTAGTGAGACAACACATTCTTGGCTAAATCCATGTTGGCTTTGTCTCATTGAACCATGACTATATGTTCAGTAATTTTGTTCTTTATAATGCTTTCTACCATTATGCCTGGTACCGAAGTCAGGCTCACAGGTTGTAGTTTCCTGAATCACCCCTGGAACCCTTTTTAAAAACTGGTGTTACATTGGCCTCTCTTCAATCTTCAGGTACTGCAGATGAGTTTAATGACAGTTCACAGATTACGAATGGTAGGTCTGCAATCTCATTTTAGAGTTCTGTAAGTATCCTGGGATGTATACCATCCTGTCCAGGTGATTTTCTGCTCTTTAGTTTACATCTTCCCGGTTTAATGAGATTTATTTCAATTCCTCCGATATATCACCTTTAAATATCATTCCTGGCATGCATCCTTCCCTATATCTTCTTTAGTAAAGACTGAAGAAAAGAATTCATTAAGTCTCCCCACTATGGCCTTGTTCTCCCTTACTGCCCCTTTTACCCCTCTATCATCTAATGGTTTAACTGACTCTCTCACAGGTGTTTTGCTATGAATGTACTAGAAAAAGTTGTTGTTTTGAGTTTTTATTTCCATGGCAAGCTTCTTTTCAAATTTTCTTTGCTTGCCTTATCAATACCTTGCATTTAGCTTGCCAGTGCTTATGTTCCTTTTTGTTTTTATCATTTAGCTCTTTTTTTCCATTTTTTGAAATATGCTTTTTTGGCTAAGACAGTCTCTTTGACCTCACCTTTAAACCATGCCAACAGTCATTTGGCCTTCCTTCTACCTTTCTTAAAGCCTGATATAAACTTTTAACCTTTGAAGCAGCTCCTTTAATTTTTTCTTAACCATTTTCCTCATTTTATCATAGTCTCCCTTTTGAAAGTTACATGCTAGCACCGTGGATTTCCTTGCTGTCCTCTCTCCATTTATTAAATCAAATGTGATCATGTTATAATCACTATTGCCAAGTGGCCCAGCACCATTATCCTTTGTACTGGATCCTACTTTCCACTAAGGATCACATCTGAAATAGCTTCCCCTTGTCTTGGTTCCTGAATCAACCAGTCCATGAAGCAGTCAATTTAATTTAGAAACTCTTACATCCCCACTGCCATTCCCTTCCCCTTTTTACATGGATTTCTATCCATAGAGATTCTACAGTGTATTTGGTTCCAGCAAAACATTTATCCTGTTTGACTCAATGCCCTCTAACATATAACACAACCTCTCCACCAATTTGATCTGCCCTATCATTGCAATATAATTTGTACTCAGGTATCACAGTATCCCACTGGTTAGCCTCCTTCCACCAGGTCTCTGAGATGTCTATCGTTATATATACTAACTCCCCCCATCTCATTTTTTAGACTTCTAGCATTTGCACACAGGCATTTCAGAGGTTGTATTTTGTTTATATTAACAGTCTGGTTATCATCTTGACAGGGCTAATTTGGAATCCTTCAACTCTGTGTGCTCTGTACTTAATGCATTTGGGTTACCTTTTACCTTTGTTGGAACTTCTCTACTGGGAAGCCCTAACTTCCCTTTTTTGCTAGTATCCACCAAAGATACATCTTCCTGAACCACGTGCTCTTGGTTTAAAAACTGCTCTCTTTCCTTTTCAAAGGTTAATGCCAGCAGGCTGGTTCCACCCTGGTTAAGGTGGAGTCCATCCTTTTTGACAAGTGCCCCTCACCCTTTCCCAGAATGTTGCCCAGTTACTAATAAATCTAAAATCTTCTTCCTTGCACAATCTTCTCATCCACGCATTGAGACTCCGGAGCACTCCCTGCCTCTTGGGTCCTGAACATGGTGCAGGAAGCATTTCTGAGAACGTTACCCTGGAAATTCTGGATTTCAACTTTCTACCTAAAAGTCTAAATTTGACTTCCATAACCCCCCTCCTACATTTTCCTATGTCATTGGTACCAACAGGTACCAAAACAGCAGCACTATATAAACCTTATGTAGGAGGCGCGTGAGATCCACCACATTCACACCAAGCAGGCAAGTTACCAGGTGATCCTCATGTCTACCAGTCACCAACTATAATGGCCAATCTAACCCATCCCTCATGGGCACATGGCCCTGGAGACACCATCTCTATTGCTTGGAGAACAGGTCTTAGCTACAGGATTACTTCCTGCCACACCAAGGTGATGCTGTCCTTTTACATGATCTCCCTCCTTCATGGCAGGAGAGAGCTTGCCATTCTGGAGGTGGAACTTCTTGACTATGTCCCTGAAGGTCTTGTTTATTTATCTCCCTGTCTGCATCAACTCCTCTAAAGTCTGCTACTCTAGCCTCTAGAAATCAGACTCATTCTCTGAGAGCAAGGAGCTCTTTGCATCTACTGCATACATAAGACAATTCACTAACCTGGATACAATCATACATGTGACAGTGCAATAGACTGGATAGCCCTATCTCTCTGCAGCACTGCTGTCTGCATTTTAGTTTTAATAATTTTTAAAGTTGTTCAGCTATTTAAAGTTGCTGGGGGATAGATATATTTGAACCAATACAAATATAAGTAATAAGTATAAGGGACTTTGTTTAATGTTCACCTCAAGATGAACTGCAGGGACTCTAATTAATCTATTTCTGAGGCATAATAACTTTCTGATGAAGATAACTGGTTAAACCTGAAATTGAATAAGATACCTCCTTTCTGTTATCTGTTTTAAGAGCCTATAAATCAAAGATTGTACCTGGGGTGGGTGGGAAGTAAACACAGACTGAAAGTGAGCTTGTTACACTACACCCTAATTGTCTTTACTTTTAAAATGAAAGTTAGTTTGTTACACTATAATCTAACTGACATAATAAAATAGATACAGATTTGATCAGCTTCTATCCAAAGAATTTCCTTTTCCCCAAGATTTTGAAAATTCCCCAGCAGGTAAATACTTTCAAGTACAGATTCCTTCCCATCAGTAATAACAGCTGTTCTCTCTGTGGTCCTTCAGTTCTGTTGAATGTATGTATTTTTCTAATTTTAGATTTACCTCATGCCTTTTCATTGGTAGCTCAGGGTGCGCTACATTCAGATATGGTAGGTATTTCCCTGTTCTCAGAGGTCTTCCATTTCCCAGGGTTGAGGGCTGGATTAGAACCTGCTAGAGGGATAGATGACAGAAGACAGTGGTAAGTGGAATTCCCAGGGGCAGTGTCTCCAAATGGGTTAGTTTTGTGCATGCTATGAGAGTAATGAACTTCATTCCTAAGCCAGAGTATATGAAGTATGATCTCAGTCTCTCAAATTTACTGCTAACACTCACTGTAGAATTTGTATGGTGCCAGAGAGCCTCCTTCTGAAGTTCAGAAGATGTAATAAGTAAAGGCAATTTATCAAGGTGTGCTTGGAAATTCTTCTAGATCAAGCCTGTGGCACCCACAAGATGGGAAATATTTCTGTATCATTCTGCCTCATATTCTTGGCAGAAAATATGATGATCCTGGGCCCGATTCTGTTCAATAGAATTTTCCTTGTAACCCTCTGCAATCTTTATTTTTGCGGAAGACATAAGAATCTGCAACAAGGTGGACACCACTAAGGGATGAGAAGGGATTTTAGAAAGCTTGGGGAGCGGTCAAATTCTTGGCAATTAAAATTCAGTGCACAAAAATGTAGTCTTTGATTTAGGGCACAGAAGTATGAAGGAGCAGCTCATAATGGGAGGGAGGGTGAAGAGAAACAGACATGAACTGATCAAGAGAGAAACCTCAGAAACAGAATCGCATGACCTGCAAGTAGTGAACAAGGCAATGGCTAGAGCCAAAGAGATGCTAGGATGCGAGGGGGGGGAGGGGGAGGCAGCGCTTTCTCCCTAGGAAAAAGGGCCATACTTATGGGACAGGGTAGCCACCCAAAGTCCCATCCCCTGCAGTCAGTTACAGGTATTGCACCATTCCCTAGAACAACATATCTTACTGGGAGAAGCATACAAGCAGGACTGCTATAGTTCTTACTAAAGGGGTCTATTTACTAAGCTGCATTAGGCTTTTGCAGCTAACATGGTGTTTTTGTATAAATACCACGGTGTTGGTTGTAAAAGCCATGTGATACCTGTTGGAGGCATGCCCAGCATTTCCCCAGCAAGCACCACATGGAAAATGTAGAGTGTAAAGTGGCAGCAATGTATATGCAGCTAATGCCGCCCATTGAAGTGGTGTCATTTGAACCCGCGTTCTCTGCAACTTTGACGTCTACTGTATGCTGTTGATGTGCACAGTAACTGTTCATCACTGGCATGCCCACTCTCCACCCATTTCCTGTCCTCTTGCGCAGCTAATGCGGTTTGTTTAGATAACATTAACAAGTAGAGCAGATTAGTAAACATTCTCCTACATGTTAACTAAGGGGGTCATTTTAAAAGTTTTAGTTGTGATTTGGCTGTCTGAAGACGTGCATGTGCATATCCAAATCACAGCGACATCTCCGGAGCCATTTCACAAATGGCTTTTAAAGGACATCCCCACACTGGTGACGTCCAAGCAGGCAAGGGCGTGTGGCAAAAGCATGTCTGCGGAAGTGCAATGGAATTGCTCATCCCTGGTTGATTTCAGAACCGCCAGGTACATCTGCAGGGATGCCATGTTTAGACCTGCTCTAAGCACAAATAGGTATCAGGAAAGTATTTGTTTTGGCCTTAAACATCCAGAGAGTGTAGAGTTAAGTGACTAGCCTAAGATCACAAAGGCCCACACTGTGATTTGAACCCTGGTTACCCTGCCCTGAACCCACTACTCTAACCATTATGCTGTTAGACATCCCTGTTTCAAAATGCTCTTCTGGGGACATCTATTTAACACCGACCCAACATAGGCTGGAAACCCAGGCTGCTATCATTCAGCCCATAACGCTATTGTAAATAGTGACTTTATTCAAACGTCAATGTTATAATTTGTTTAACTTAAGTTCAATGTTCATGATTTAATTGCACCTAATGTTATATGTATATTTTTTTCCTCTGTAAACTGCTTTGATTTATTGAAAAGGCGGTATATAAAACACACAAATAAATAAATAAAATCTAAGCAGACATCTCCTTAGACGTCCATATCAGGCACACCCACTTTTGTGAAGTCTACTTGCACATGCCTGATTGTTTTTCAGACATTCTGGCTTTGACGCCCCAGATTGTACTTGGATGTCCTTTGTAAAATGCATCTTTAAGGTTTCCAGAGGGCACCAGGTCATCAGAGACAGGCTGAGACAGTTCTGATTTTACTTTCATTGAAAACATGGGAAGTAAAACAAAGATTGGCTCAACTTGTCCCTGATGACCTTCAGCATCTGGTAACCCTAATGCTAGCAGAATTCCTTACTTTACCCACACACATATAACATGGCTGAACCTTCACATAATACAAAATAAGGGTCCAGAAATTAGAAAGAGAAACATTTAGACAAAATCTGAAAATGGAAATCCTAAGAAGCCAAACTATGAGCAGTGCAATACTGGAGAAAGAGAAAGAGAAGCACAATTTTGCCTATACTGAGCAAAATGCTAAGAAATAAGCACAAATATATTCTCGGCATTGACAAATGCCAATCTCTAAAGACTGAGGTTTTCTTTTCTATTTTTGTTGTTTAGGTATTTTGCCTTTTAATCAATTTGGTTCTGGTCTCCTTCAGTCTTTTGCCAAGTTTATTTCTGGGGTCTACTTTCCATTTTGCATTTCTCTTCCCTCCTGTATTCCTTTCTGTCTTTTACCATGTACCCATCTCTCTTTCAAAACCTCTCCAGTCTCATTCCCGCACTCTCACCCATTTTACAGACCCATTCCTTTCCTCTTTCACTCACAACACTTCCATAACTTTTCACTGCTTCTCACCCTCTTTTCACTTCTCTAAGTCATCCACACTACCTCTGAGCTCATCATCACCCTTAAGCCCCTTTCTCTTGCCAAATACACTCTATATCCTCCAGCCCGTCTAACATATTCTCACTCATAGCCACCCAGTTTTCAAATCCTTAATGTTCTTCCAATTCTCCATGGACAAGCAGGATTGTGTCAGCCACACCTGGTGACGTCCTCCGGGCGGCGCCATAGTACGGAAATGCTCTCTAGAGCTCAGAAAGATGAGACTTTCTGAGCCCACCCAGGTAGCCCACCCCACCGCTCTGCCCCCTAGCCACCAGTATTCTTCCTTCCGCCTTGCCAGCAAGACGGACCCTGCTCTCCTCTGATCTATCTCCATATTATTTTTTTATTTTTTTGTCACCTTCAACCTGCTGGACATCCGGAGAAAAATGACCAAGCCTGGCTTTAAAAAATGCTGCCAATGCAAGAGAAAAATGAGTGTTACTGACACCCACGATATCTGCCTGCGTTGCCTGGGACCGGAGCACAAGCCTGAAGACTGTGAACACTGTGGGAGGATGTCCCCTCGAGCCATGAAAATACGGGGCTACAACCTCCAGGACTTTCTATCAGAAAAAGCAAGTACGATTCACCCCTCTATACCTGCTCCGACTCCGGCTGCATCTCCGCGGCAGGCCCCGGCTCTGGACATGCCCGCTGCGGCCTCTGTCCTCTGCCGCGGTGTTGACTCTTTTCTGAAGTAAATTTGCCGCCTCTCCTGCTCCCGGCGGTAAAGACAACGCCTGCCAGCTCCCGGTCTGCTATAGAGGCCCCGGGAAGCCATGTGGGCTCTGAAGATGGCGGCCGCCCTCGGTCCTCCCAGCCAGGGCCTCGGTCCTCCAGCCCCGCCCAATCTGGAAGCAGGCCCTCCAGCGTACTGCCTTCACAAACGCCGGTAGGGCTGGAGTCTTGCCGGCACCGATCCCCAAGCCCCGCCCACGAGCCTCTCTCTCGGGCAGCGTCGTCAGGGAGCCATGACGACGCCTCCTTGTTGCTCAGCGCCGGATCTCCCCCGCGCCGACGGAGCGATCGCAGCGATGCCGGCTCCGGATGGAGAGCCCGAGGCGAACACAGGGGCAATAAGCGAGATGCCTCCAGCAGCAGCAGCTCCTCAAGTCACCGGAGGCGCAGACAGCACGGCAGACATAGGAGCAAGAAGCAACGGGACTCCAGCAGCAGCTGCAGCAGCAGCAGCAGCAGTTCTTCCTGCTACCGGCAACGATGCTCCAAGCGCCAAAAAAGCAGCCACCATTCACGGCACCGTGGCAGCCATAGGTCTCGGCGCCAGGGACACAGGAGAAGCCCTTCCACCTCCTCCAGTCCTCGGCATAGCTACCGCAGTAAATCTGCATCCAGCTCCACAGCCATTGTGAACCTGCTGTCTCAACTGTTGCGACAGTCTTCAGCCACTGCGCCCTCTTCGCCTGTGCCCCGCCAGGAACCTCCCTCAGCAGACGACCACATCCGGGAGGCTGATCCACCAATCCTTGATAACCGGGCATCCACCCCAGGTAACAGGCCCTCGGGTAATCCGTCTCCTGACAACACTGCGGAGGAGCACGATCTCGGGGTGGCGATTGTGGGGTCTGTGGCACACAAGCATGAACAGACTCTCCCAGATGATAGGCGCTCCCCAGAGCCGGAGGAACCTCCCCCTCCAGAGGATCTCTCCTATCCCAAATTCTTGGCCAAGCTTGCCTCCGCCTTGACCCTGCAAGGCCTGGACGACAAGAAGGAGCCGGTGCCGGAGGTTCTGAGGTACCTCGCAACCCCGAAGCCTGCCTTCGCGCTGCCTATACATCAGGCGCTCCGGGAGAATCACTTAAGGCTGTGGCAGACTCCAGCATCCGGCCGCCCCTTTCCCAGGAGGTTCGAGACTAAATACCAAGTGCAACCGGTCCCAGGATTCTCATCTCACCAGCTGCCACACCACTCCATTGTGGTATCTTCAGCCCTTAAGCTCATTAAATCATCGCGCACACATGCCAACAGCCCGCCGGGTCGGGACCATAAACTCCTGGACGATATCGGGAAGAAGGTTTTCCAAGGAGCCATCCTTAATGCAAAAATAGCGGCGCACCAGTTCCAGCAAGTCCTCTTCCAGGACACATGCATGGCAAAACTCAAAGCCGCTGTAGCATCCCTCCCGAAGGAATCCCAGACTCTGGCGTCCAGCGCACTTGCCGACATGTCCGAGTGCAGCAAGTACCTGGCCAGCGCTACCTTTGACTCTTTCGACACAGCACTGAGAACCGCTGGCACGGCCATTTCAGCGAGACGATGGGCATGGCTGAGGGCCTCTGGCCTACGTGACGACACCCATGACAGGATCGCGGATGCACCCTGCTCCGGCGAGTCACTCTTCGGCGACAAAGTAAAGGATACTGTCAATGATATGAAGGAGCACTGTACCACGCTACAGACCCTGGTGGAGGACGGCTTTGAGCGCCACAGCGGCACCCAGAGAAACAAACTCCATAGGAAACCTTACTACTCCTCCAGCAAGAGGTACCCATCAAATCACAAATGGCAGAACAATAGATACAAGAGCAACTCTTACCAGGGACCCCCTCACCAGCGAAACTCGCAGGGGGACCGCAAACAAAAGAAGACCAGCGTGCCCACCAACAAAGGTGGGCCCTCTTTTTGACGCCAGATCACAGGCAACCCACCGGATCGGGGGGCGCCTGACTTATTTTTTGCCAGAGTGGCAGTGAATATCCTCCGACTCTTGGGTTTTGAGGGTCATTCAAGAAGGCTACCGCATACGCTTTGTGGCCCCTCCCCACCAGAACACTCTTCCAGTCAGCGACACGCCCCAACAGCTGCGCATGGCCATGGCCGTGGAACTACTACATCTGTTGCACTCTTGGGCCATAGAGGAAGTTCCTCCACCCGAGAAGAACTCTGGTTTTTACTCCAGGTACTTTCTCATTGCCAAACGGACTGGCGGCTTCCGTCCCATCCTAGACCTCTGCCGGCTCAACCTGTTCATCAGCAAAGAAAAATTCAGGATGTACTCCCTAAACGCCATCCTCCCCCTAATTCAGACCGGCGACTGGATGGCGTCACTGGACCTGCAGGATGCGTACACTCACATCCGCATCCACAAATCGCACAGGAAGTACCTCCGTTTCCAAGTGCTAGGCCAGCACTACCAGTACAGAGTCCTACCCTTCGGGCTGTCCCCCGCTCCGTGGGTTTTCACGGTGTGTAGCCGTGGCGGCAGCCCACCTCCGCAGGCAGAACATAGCGGTTTTCCCATACCTGGACGACTGGCTCCTCACGGCCCCTTCAGCCCCGGAGCTACAGGCGGCCCTTCAGACAACCATGACACTCCTGTCCTCCCTGGGGTTTGTCATCAACTTCAACAAGTCACACCTCTCGCCGGCCCAGAGACTGGAGTTCATAGGGGCCGTGATCGACACCAAGGTTTCGAAGGCCTACCTCCCAGAACGCAGACTGTCCGCCATCATGACACTGGCAGGCAAGGCGACCGAGGCAGCGACTTCCTCAGCGAGATCCA
This sequence comes from Ichthyophis bannanicus, assembly GCA_033557465.1. Taxonomy (NCBI): domain Eukaryota; kingdom Metazoa; phylum Chordata; class Amphibia; order Gymnophiona; family Ichthyophiidae; genus Ichthyophis; species Ichthyophis bannanicus. The sequence continues at coordinate 775,796,654 of CM066031.1, forward strand.
TCCTGCGCCTCCTGGGACACATGTCGGCCACCACTTCAGTCCTTCCCATGGCGAGGTTGCGGATGCGCCCACTTCAATGGCACTTACGCACTCACTGGAACCAGCACTGTCAACCTCTTTCCACCATAATCACGATGACCCCACAGATCCATACCAGCTTCGCTGGTGGACGATACCAGCCAACCTGTCGGTGGGCAAGGAATCCACCCCCGCGATCACCAGGTTGTTCTCACTACGGATGCATCGAACACTGGCTGGGGCGCCCATATGCGATCCCTAAGTACTCAGGGGGAGTGGTCCCATCACGAGAGGCTTCTACACATCAACCTCCTCGAACTAAGGGCCATGAGATATGCTCTGAAAGTTTTTCTCCCACAATTGTGCGGGAAATCAATCCTCATCCAGACGGACAACCAGGTGGCCATGTTCTATATCAACAAACAAGGGGGCACCGGCTCACGTCCCCTCTGCAAGGAGGCTACACTGATATGGACCCTGGCCTTGAAAAACGAATGCTACCTTCGGGCGTCCTATCTCCCAGGGGACCAGAATATCCTGGCAGACAGGCTGAGCAGACAACTCCAGCCCCACGAATGGACCCTGCACCCGGAGGTCTCAGACGATCTTTTTCGGCATTGGGGGTCTCCGAACATTGACCTTTTCACCACAGAACGGAATGCCAAATGCCCCCTGTTCTGCTCCAGGCACCCGTCAGCCAGGAGGCTGGCGGCGGATGCATTCGACGTGTTGTGGGGGGAGTGGTCTCTGGTGTATGCTTTCCTGCCAACGTCCCTCATCCCAGCGACGCTGCAACGGATTGTGCAGGACAAAGCCAACGCCATCCTGGTAGTCCCCCACTGGCCGCGCCAGATGTGGTTTGCCCTACTACTGCGCCTAGCGCATGGAGCGCCGGAGCGACTACCTCTCAGACCGGACCTGCTGACGCAGGACGAGGGCAGCATACGGCACCCCAACCTCAGAGCCCTGTCTCTCACTGCCTGGAGGTTGAGCGGTGTCAGACGGCTGCCTAGGGTGAGAACTTACACAATCTTGACGATGCATATATTCATATGATTCTTGCAAGGTATTGTGGGTATTGTAGTTCATTCACTCCCAAACACAGCTGATGACAATAATTTGAGTTGTGAAACCAAGTGGTAAGATCAATAAAATACTTCTTTTATTGATGGGGTTTAATTCACCCAGCACATGTATGCTTGATAGCACTATAAATGAGGTTACTTGCTTGCAGTGTTTAAATGGATAACAAAAAGTCACAAAGTAAACCAGAAACAACCTTCAGCTTGTCAGGCAATTAGCTAATGTTTTCTTAGCAAATAATTACCAAATACAAAAGCACAAAGAAAAGAATAAACTTTTGCTGGTTAGGTTAACTTCTGCTTATTTTCCACTCAGATCTCAGCAGTGATTCTCCCTTGCTCACACACACAATCAGGTGCAGCCCTAATTACTATCAATGGACCAGCTGAAAGCCTTTAGCTGGCTGGCTGCTACTGTGTGAGCCCAAATCCTGCTTTAAGAGCTGTTTGCAGTGGAAATAAAGAACAAAGTTAGGTTTCTTTGTGATGGCTGATGTGTTTGCTCACGGAAAACTAGCAATAGCATTTAGATAGAGAACAGTCCATATAAATAGTTTCATCTGCTGTATCTCCCCCTTCATCAACAATCATAGGGTCAATATCATACATTGGCACAGATGAGTCTTTCATTAAGGCACTATCATGAGAATGCTTATTCCCTTGCTGCCATTCTCTATTATAGATAGGGTCTGGATCAGTGTTCATACCTGAGCCTCTCCTGCCATCATAATTCCTCTCTGTAAAGCCTGGCCAATATGTAATCCAATTCTGATGTCCAGCCTTCCAATCTTGATCCCTGGACACTGGATCTCCTCTCACATACCTTCTGGCCTTGGTCTGAAAGTCCCTTCCACATGCAGTCTTCTCTCTTCCAGGTAGCCACTGGTGATTCCTATCTCTGCCAATCCATTCCTCTGGCTGAATCCAGTCCAATGGACTCTGCTGGCATTTGGAATACCTCCCAGTATGGGTACTGCCTTGGAATCTCCCAGACCTTCCAATGGGCTTTCTTCTCTTCCTTCCAGAGAGTTTCCTTCTTTCTCTATCCGCTTGGCTTGGCTTCTGTTTCTCCAGGTGATACTGGTGCTTGAGCTTGTAGCCGTTGCTGTCTCTGTATCTCTTTCTGAAGCTGTTCTTGTAGCTCTCCCTGAAGCTGGGCTGGAGCTTGTAGTAACCGTTATCTGAAGAATAAGCTCTATTCTTATCCTTTCCTAATGTGTGCTGCTCCCTAACACAGCGCAGCTGTCTTGAATCAGGCCCTGCCCTTTGAGATGAGTGCTTAGGGATTACCTCATAGCTCTCTTGATTGCACACACATTTTCTCACTTCAGCCCCTCTCATGGCTGCTGGAAACCTGGTGCATTCTGGGACTGGTAGTCTTTTATGTGAAAACTCTGTTTTCTTGCTTCTACCAGAACTGACAGGTTGCTTGTTCAGAGTCACATCATCTTTTCTATAGCTCCTACCTGAGCTATGATAAGCTTCCTTATCACAGCGGCTAAGCCTTTCCAAACTCCAGCTACCCTCCGAAGTTCAGGACGTGGTGCTAGCGGCCAGGAGACCCTCCACCAGGAAGTTCTATGGCCTTAAATGGAGAAGATTCAGCACCTGGTGCGCAAACCAAGGCCTCGAGCCCACCACGTGCCCACTTCCCAATGTCCTGCAGTACCTCAAGTCCCTGTCTAACCTTGGCCTGTAAACGCAGTCCATCCGAGTACACCTCTCGGCGATAGCGGCCTTCCATTCACCGCCAACGGGGGCCACTTCCATCGGGGCACTGCCCCTTACATCACGCTTCATGAAGGGCCTCTCGAACCTGGAACCTCCGATCAGACGACCAGTACCACCTTGGGATCTCAACACGGTCCTGAAACGCCTGACACAAGAACCCTTTGAACCTCTCCAGTCAATCGACATGAAATTCGCCTCCTGGAAGACGCTGTTTCTTGTGGCCATCACATCCGCAAGGAGGATTAGCGAACTACATGCTCTAGTATCACATCCTCCTTACACACAGCTGCACCAGAACCATGCTTCCCTGTGGACCAATCCTAAGTTCGTGCTGAAAGTGTCTTTGGCCTTCCATGTTAACCAGTCCATAGAGCTTCCATCTTTCTTCCCGGAACCTCACTCTTCGGATGAGGAACGACGCCTGCACACTCTCGACTGTCTAAGGGCCCTCCGGATCTACCTGCAAAGAACGCAAGCTATCCGGCAGGGCGAGCAACTCTTCATTTCCTTCGACCCGAACAGACCCGGAAGACCCATCAACAAGAGGACACTGTCCCATTGGGTCTCCGCCTGTGTCTCTTATTGCCTTGAGTCTTCAGGCGCCAGTGAGCACCCAAGAGTGGGCCCCCACCATCTCAGGGCTCTGGCCACTTCAATTGCCAATCTCCGCGCAGTGCCACTGGCCGATGTCTGCAGAGTGGCCACCTGGTCCTCCCCACACACGTTCCAGAGACACTATTGCCTTGACCTCCGCTCCCAGGAGGATTGCGCTCTCGGCGTGGCCGTCCTCTCCACGGCCATGAGGCACGATTGAGCACTGCTTCTGCCCGATACGGGTAACGACTATTAGGAGCTACTCCGACCACTCGGTCGTGTCGCCTGTATGCAATTGCTCTAGCACTCAGCTACACGGGACAATTGACATTACTGTTGCACTGTTTGCACTGCCTCTAACTTGTTGTTTGCACTGTTTTGCACTGTTGCACTGTTGTTGTTGTTGCACGGTTGACACTGTTATGCTGCTTGCACCTCGGTGCACTAATCTGTTACTGTAGCACGGTTGCACTTTCATCTCTGATCTTGAATAAACATACAGTTGTTGATCTTGTTGGACTAAGTGTCTAATTAACATATCCAGGTCCATACGCCAACTTTGGGCCTCCTCCCCCAGCATATCTAGCTAGGGAGACACCAGGTGTGGCTGACGCAATCCTGCTTGTCCATGGAGAAAACGGGGTTACTTACTGTAACTGGAGTTCTCCGTGGACAGCAGGATAAGTCAGCCACACAATCCCACCCGCCTCCCCTGGAGGAGGCCATCCGAAGGGACCGCTCCCTAGCCGGTGGAATAGCTTGGAACATACTGGTGGCTAGGGGGCGGAGCGGTGGGGTGGGCTACCTGGGTGGGCTCAGAAAGTCTCATCTTTCTGAGCTCTAGAGAGCATTTCCGTACTATGGCGCCGCCCAGAGGACGTCACTAGGTGTGGCTGACTTATCCTGCTGTCCACGGAGAACTCCAGTTACAGGTAAGTAACCCCGTTTTCCCTGATCAGTCTTCACATCCCTATTCTTCTCTTTTGCAAGCCCCCTTCTGTCCCCTTGCTCCCACTCTATTTCCAAGTGTCTAGTAATCCTCAGTTCCAGAGGACTCACTCTTCCCCAATCTCTGAGTCACTGTTCTTCCAAATTCTCAATCTCTAATCACCGAGTCCCATTCTTCCTCAAGTCCCTCTCCTTCAACCGATCTTGTTCTCTCTTCTCTATCCCTCTCAGCTTCTTACCCACACCTCTCCACTTCTCGCCTTGATCCTCATTCCTTGGGCTGCCACCTCTAACCTGTCTCATTGCAGCTCCTGCTGCCACTCCCTTCCTTCTGCTTCCCGTGCTGGTTTACACGCCCCCTGTTTGAACCATGTGACACTTTCTACATATGGAATCCTGCATGGTTCAAACATCAGCAATTATCACACAAAACAGAAGTCACGTGTCTTAATCAGATGCCATTTGCCAACTCTATTTCTATATTTGAAAACGGATTCATCCCCTTCACAAAAAAAACAGACCAACGTTAAACTAAAAACATTGAAAAATTGCACTGAAAGATGCCTAGTGTTGAAGACAACCAATGACGTCCCCAGAATTTGGTTTGAAAAATAAAAAAAAATACTTGTACAGATCTGGTTATTGAAAACAGCATCTCCCCCCCCCCCCCCCAACTTTATCTGCTGCTCTGGGTGTACTGCCCAGACGCAGTAATTAAGGACCTGCCTCCATTAGCTTTTCAAGTGCAAGTCATTATTTGACACTTGCTGTGTGCAGAGGTTGTGCCACCTGAACAGAGCCCCCTAACCTGGCATCAGCTGCCAAACAGCAGCCGCATGCAACTTGACTGCAAAGATTTATTGATTTTGGCAGACTTTACCTTGCATACTGATGACATAATTGCTGTTGGTGTAGATGAGTTTCTCGCTGCTGTGCTCTTTGTTGACCTTACTCAGATAAATTGCTCCATGACTCAGGAGGTGCGGCCACACTTTGGATCTGATATTTCATTGTGATATGTGGCCACCTGTAGCTTGGTTCAGGACCTAGTGGTTCCTTGATGGAGTCACTTTAATATATTTTCAGGTCCTACATGTTACTGCCTTGACTACTGTTTCCCCACGGGCTTCTTTGAGTTTGAAACAGAATTATATCTCTGGGTGTGCATCTGTAGGAGGTGCATTGCTCATTGGTCCCAAAGGCAATCAAGTCAAGCCAATGATGCTTCTGCTATGGTCCAATTTTAGAGGGAGATTCTTAGTGATTCTGTAAATTTTGCTGTTTGCACGGAAAAATCAGGACTTTGTAAAGTTAGGTTAAAGGTTCCTAGAGACGTTGTGCTTGTTAGCAAGAAATGAGATGGGCAGAGTGTAGCTGGGGAAAATCTATGCCTACTTCAAACAAGGAAGCATTCTTTCAAGGTATTTTTTGAGTTATAGGTCTGTTTTTGAACAGGCTAAAAAAACTTACATTAATTCTCAAATTCAGGCTTCCCTGAATCATTTATGTGAACTAATTAAGGCCATTAGATAAAGGGAATTGGGTATAGTTCATGCCTTTTCTCAGACGTTCAAGGCAAATTACAGTCAGGTACAGTAGATATTTTTCCTTTCCCCGGAGGGCTTACTAATGTGCACCGAGCGGTCAGCATGCATTTTCACACGTGGTAATTTTGTGAGCTCACAATAATTCTTAACACAGGGCATGACAGTTACCGCACTCCAATTCCTGTGCTACATGCAAATCGTAAGTTCTGGCACGGTATGGGCAGGCTCATGGCCACTTTTATCTATGGGAATAAGGGGCAGCTGCCCTGGGCCCCTGCGCAATGGGGACCCAGCTACCCTACTGCCCATTGGTAACAGTGGCCCTGCTCCGGCCCATTCTGCTGCTGCCACCCCCCTCTGGGGCATGCAGCTGCAGCAATACATGAAAAAGGCACCATGGTACTGGCGTTACCTTGTCTATTGCTGCGGTGCCATTCACGCTTCTGCTTCCGCCCCCCACTCTGATTCATCAAGCGGAAGCGTGGTAGTGGCGGCACCTTTATGTGCTATTGCTGCTACATGTCCCAGAGAGGGGCAGCAGCAGTGGTGGTGGCAGGAGGGGGACCTGTGGATGAAGGAGTGGCTTGGGCAAGAGGGGGCCCTGCCGGACGTTTGTCCTGCTCCCCATAAGGGTTGAAGCGGCCCTGGGTGGGCTAGTGGTGAAAAGGTGTGAGGGGAGCACATTGTAGGTAGTGTGGGAGACATATCGTGTGCTGTGAATGTTGCAAACCGTGCAGGTGCACCTCATATCACTTCAGGTACAAATCTAGGGTTCTTTTTAGTAAGGTGCATTTGGTGTTTGCACAAAACGGGCCTTGTATTTGTATTTTATTTTATTTGAAGTAATAATTTTATTTGGTTTTTCATTTATGTTTTATGTCTGCAGTTGAGCAGTGGAGGAGTAGCCTAGTGGTTAGAACACTGGCTTGGTAACCAAGCAACCAGGGTTCAATTCCCACTAGCACTCCTTGTGGCCTTGGGCAAGTCACTTAACCCTCCATTGCCTCGGAAGAAAGGCCTGGCAATCTACTTCCAGTGACACTGCCAAGAAAACCCAGGAGCTTCTGGGTCGCCAGGAGTCAGGACTGACTCAAAGGCAAAAAAAATAATAAATATGTATGCTTTTTCTGTAAGCAGGATTGCATTTAAAATTGCTGCCTAGCATTTGATATTTGCTGCATATCAATAGTTTTTTTCAATAAAATTATAAAAAACAAACAATGCTTTTTTTTCTTCTTAAGGGGTTATCCCTGAAGTTTTAAAACTTGTGGGGAAAGCATGTAGAGCACGGTTCATGAAAACTCTTTCCAGTCCTTCTGTGTGCGTCTCTGACCTGAAGGAAAGGATGTTATCAATGAAGCAATTCTCAAACATTCTATTGGTTTGGAAAGAATAATAAAATAAAATGAAGTATGATGATTATCTGCTCCAGCAGATGCCACAATCAACAGATTTCAAAGAATGCATTTTACATTTAAACCACAAGCAGACCGATGCAGAAAGCCAGCTCTGAAGTCATGCGCTATCAATTCTGTACGCCTCTATACAGCGCACCGATAGCACGTGACATCAGTGCCGGCATGCAGAAAGGGACATATATGTAAATTAGCCATGAATTAAACTGTGGCCCAAATGGCAGCGTTAAACTGGGACAGCAAGCCAAACACATGGCGCAGAAGTTGGCACAAGTTTGGCATGCTCTCCCAGAGAAACAGGGACACTGCATGGCTAATAAGGATATGTGCTCCAACAATATTTTGATGGCATAGAGGGCTTTCCCCGATGCCTGGATCATGTAAGAGCAAGTCTGACACTTCCCCTTAGATGAGCAAGGTATTGGGGAAAGCCCCTGATACCATCAAAATACTGTTCTGGGGCCAGTGCCCCTGACAGAAACCAAATCCATGATGGCCCAGCAGCTCCGAACCCCCCACCCCCTTCCCTCCCCCTTCCTGGTACCTTAAAAAGGAGAAGGAGCATCTCTTACATGCTCCCACTCCCGCGCCACTATCTTGATAAATGACAGTATCTGACCTTCAGATGATCGAGGCATCTTTATCTTTATTTGCGATTGATATACCGCCCCAGGCATCCATGGCTTCGGAGCGGTTTACAATAAAAACATAAGGGCTGCAGGAGAAAAACTGGAAAGGAACGCCAGAGTTATGATAGGAAAGTGCAGGAAGAGAAAGAAACAGGGGAGGCAAGCGACAGCAAAAGTAGTGGGAAGGAGAGCATTTCAGGACTGGTAGGGGAGGAGGGAGGACTATGGGTAGCCTGGGAGGGAGATCAAATGTGGTAATGAATAGGTGAGTTTTTAGGAGTGCCTTAAATTTGGGGAATGAGGTTTCAGAATGTACAGTGAGAGGTAAGGAGTTCCATAGTGTGGAGCCCAAATAAAAAAACAGCCGATTTCCTGGTCTGTTCAAGATGGGCCTGAGTGACTGCAGGAAGCATGTAGTGGCAGCACCCAATGCCATCAAAATACTGTCAGGGGCACATGCAGGACATTTAAGCCACCTCAGACCCAGGTGTAGAGATATTGGTGCTTCGGCTGGTTACGCTGTCCTCTGTGGGTTTCTCTGCATTGGGCACAGACAATATTAGCATGCCATTTTAATACACACAGCTCATTTGCCTATTATTTAAATACCTTTGTGCATTTGCTTTTCCTTTGCTGTTTATGTGTGTGTCAGTCTCTTTTCTGCATTTGGCCTGTTGAAAGTGTTGCTTAAAAGTTTTGTTATCGTTGCGCAAAGGACATGTTGGTCTTTCTGCATTGGCCTGAAAGTGCCACTGTAGGAAGGCAGCAGGAATTGCCATGATTCTCCCTCAGCAGTATAAGTTCCATTTTGGGGGCTCCCCCCACTGTCATGGTGGCATGCCTCCCCTGCACAGCTCCCACATTGTTGTGGTGACGTGTCCTTGTGACCACCCTCCCGTCTCATGCAGCGGCAGCAGCAGCAAACTTACTTTAAAAATGTTGCCATGCTGCCTCCGCTCTTCTAAGTTTCCAGCAGGTCCAGGGTGCTGTTAAACCGCTCAGGTCAAAGTCTCATGGTACAGCTGTTATCACAAGAGTTCGGCCCAGGCCTGCTGGAAACTTACAAGAGCAGAAGCAGCGTGGCGTTTGCCGTGTTGTCTTACTGCCGCTGTGTGGGCCCCCTTCCTGCTCGGGCCCCCTACTTTGCCAGGGCTGTTTGGGTGGAATTGATGCCACTGTTCTCCACTATTAGTAATAGAGTGGAGGAGTAATCTAGTGATTACAGCAGCAGCCTGGGACCTAAAGAAACCAGCATTCAAATCCAACTGATTCCCCTTGTGAACTTGGGCAAGTCCCTTCACTCTCCATTGCCTAAGGTATAATCTTGGGGGATGATATTCACCGACGGTGGCGAGCATTTGTAAAGTGCCCAGCTCTTGCTGCTGAATTCTAACTCTCGATATTCAATGCCGGAGCCATATCGGGCCACTGGCACTGAATATCCGGGTCGCCACAGAATACAGAAGCTAATCGGGCAGCTGCCTGCTTAGTTTCTGTGGGTACAGTTAGGTCATCCTTTGATGTGACTTACTTTACCCGTGTGTTGCTAACCGGACAGCAGCTCAATATTGCCGCTGCCCTGTTAACGACAGGTGTTGCCGCTGCCCTGTTAACGACAGGTGCCCCCGAAATGCCCCATTTCTAACCACTTAGCATCAAAGCATGTAGCGGCTGCACTTGCGGATATTCAGCAGCATTAACCATGGATTTTAAGCTCTCTGGGGACAGGAAAGTGTCTACCTACCTGAATGCAACTCACCTTTGAATGGTGTGAGCTAAATCTGTAAATATATATAGACTAGTAGGTAGTATACGTAGCAAGCAGCAGCAAAGTACGTGCCTCAGTCACTAGGTGTCACTGTACATAGCAAAATGACAGCAGACAAAGACCATACAGCCTATCCAGTCCGTCCGTCCATCCATCCCTACCAAATATGAAGCTCTATCATCCCCTCCTTTTCCGTAGAGATCCTCCATGCTTGTTCTGTGCTTTCTTGAATTCATATACAGTCCTTATCTTTGCCACCTCAGCTGGGAGGCGGCATTAAATGCACCCATGCTCAGCAACAATCGCATTTAATATGCACCCATAATGCCCACACTGACTATGATACACCATCAATGCCCCAACCCACTCTGGCTCTGCCCATTTGCGTGCTAATCTGTTAGCATGGGATTTTTAGCACTTGACTCCATTCTAACATTTAGCATAGTGTACTTACCGCACACTAAATCACATGTGCTACCGGTCAGCATGGCTTACTAAACATATTCTTCAAGGTCTCTATATCTACCCTTTCCTGCCTTTCTTCCAAAGTTTACATACTGAGATTTTTCTGTTTCCTGTATGCCTTATGACAAAGACCACTGACCATTTTAATAACTGCCCTCTGCACCTATTCCATTCTGTTTATATTTTTTTAAAGGTGCAGACTCCAGAGTTGTACACAACACTAAAATGAGACTACACCAGAGACTTATACAGCGGCACTATTACCTCCTTCTTTCTGCTGGCCATTCCTCTGCACCTGTGCATCCTTCTGGCTTTTGACATTGCCTTTTCTACCTATTTGATCACTTTACCATCTGGTAAGATTGCTCCAGTACTCACTTTTTCTTTCATGGACAAAAGTACTTTACCTCTGTACTGTACCACACTATGATGGGGTCTATAGAATGTTATCTGTCCCTCTCCAAAGGGATTATCAACAGTCCCCTTTAAGACAGTCTGCAGCCCAGAATTCAGGGCTGGGAGGGTGTGGCTCACAGGGAGAGGTTAAAAACCGGGCAGGCTGCAGGAGGGAGAGAGGCCCATGGAGCCAGAAGTCCTTTCAAATCAAGCCATGCAGAGGAGTTCTGAGGTAGGAACTTTAACTGGGGCTGGAAGAAGGGTTAGGAGAGCCAGCGTGTGGAGGTTTAACAAGCTGGGACAGAAGTAAAGCTTCTTTTGTTTTCCCTGAATTGTCGTCTGTTTTGAGATTTGCTTTGTGAAGGTTTAACAAGCTGGGATGAATAAAAACTGCTTTTGTTTTCCCTAAACTGCTGTCTGTCCTGTGTTGTACAGAAAACCACTTCCCACCGCACGCCACACTATCACACACTCCCTTGGGTTTTTAAAGCCCAAGCACATGACCTTATATGTTTTAGCATTACATTTTTGCTGCCAAATTCTAGACCATTCTTCAAACTTCACTAGAGCTCTCCTCATGTTATCTACACATTTCAGGGGGCCAACCCTAAATGAACCATGAACCATCAGAAATGTGCCCCCACCATATATCACCTCAGGTCTCCAGCATTTCTCCTTCCATTCCCCCCTCCCCCACAAAAGTCTCCAGCATTTCTCCTTCCATTCCCCCCTCCCCCACGAAGGTCTCCAGCATGTCTCCTTCCATTCCCCCCTCCCCCACGAAGGTCTCCAGCATGTCTCCTTCCATTCCCCCCTCCCCTACGAAGGTCTCCAGCATTTCTCCTTCCATTCCCCCCTCCCCCATGAAGGTCTCCAGCATAAGTTGTCTTCCCATTTCTTACCAAACGTGTCTGGTATCTCTATATATTCCTCCCCCCCCCCCCCCCGGTTATCCAGCATCTCCCCCACATTTTCCTTTCCCCCTTCCACTGCTGCTGCCACCTTCACCACCCTACCTCCGCCAGAGGCCAAAGGAAATCAGGCTACAGGGGGGCGGCAGTGCAGCGTTGGCAAAGACAGCAGAGGGGAAGTGCTTTAAAGGCACTGTCAGCAGCAGACCTTGGAGTATCCATACATGTGCTCAAGTCTGACCTTGTGTGGGACTATGGCTATGTTTGGTATAATCAACATGCAGCAATCTTGGTTTTGAAGGTGAACGTGGGCAGCATTCTGTTGGTGATGAGCTGTTGGTATGAACGATTGGCATTTAACTAATTGCCCCTGATGAACCATTCATTCAGAAGAGTCTTTTGGCCACTTTGTTTTGACACAGTGAATAAGATAAGAACATCTTTATAGCAAGTTGTTTTAATCCTAAGAGAAAATGAGTTACACATGCAAGCATTTACTTGAGCAGGACGAAATTTTCTAAAAGTACACCTTGTTATTTAAAAAACATAAAAGGTCATTGATGTAAATTACGTGCCGTTGTTTGTCAATTTTGACCACGGCACTGTTAAGACTGAGACCTTGTGTGATTGTTTGGGGTTGTACTTTAAACGAACATAGTACCTGTTTGGAAGACTTGAAAGATTTTGTCTACTATTTTTGATATACTTGGAGTGTATTTTTGTATAATCAGCGTATACACACTCTGTAATAAAGACCCACTGCTTGTGTGGGACATGGCAGGTCTCGAGCACACATATGCGTACATGTGCACAAATGCTCAAAGGCCTGCCACTGACAGCCCCACTGCTGTCTTCAAGATGCTGTACTGCTGCCCCAAGGTGGATCCTAGTCTGCCTTATGGTAAAGCTGGCCCGGACTCTACTGCAGATTTTGGTATCAGCAATACACAGCCCTTCCACAATATTACTTACAAAAATGTTAAGGACCAGACCAAGGAGCAAACTCTGTGGCACACCACTGGAAACACCACAGTATTCAGAGTTAACTTAATTTACCACTACCCTTTGTCACCTCCTCCCATTCAACCAGTTTCTAACCCAATCAGCATCCTAAGGGTGCTCAATTTATTTATAAATCGCCTATGCGTAATCGTTTCAAAGGCTTTGCTGAAATCTAAATACACTATGTCTAGTTCTCTCCTTTGATTTAACTCTCTGGTCGCCCAGTCAAAGAATTAATCAGGTTTGTCTGGTAAGACCTACCTCTAGTAAAACCATGCTGCCTCGGATCCTTCGATCCACTGGATTCAAGAAACTGCACTAACCTTGTTTCAGCAGTATTTTCATTATTTTACTTTCCACAGAAGTCAGACTAACTGGTCTATAGTTCCCAATCTCCTCCTTACTTCTGCTTTTGTTTAGAGCAGAGGTTCTCAACCCAGTCCTCAGGACACACCTAGCCAGTCAGGTTTTTGAGAGAACCACAATGACTATGCATGAGAGATTTGCATACAATGGAGGCAATGAATGCAAATCTTTCAAGCAAATTGCGAGTCTTTGGCTGGGAGAGAGAGCCAGTGGTCTTGGATTGGAGGCAGCTGGCTTTTAGGTAAGCTTGCTGCACTGCCACAAAAGTGTGGGTCCAGCGGTGATGGGGGGAGGGATGTATTGCACTGCAGGGGGGGCACCAGCTGCAAGGGGGGGTGCCTGCCCTGAAGGCCGATGGGGGCTAGGTATGCCACTGGACTGCAGGGACATTAGGAAAGGTCAGACATCAGCCATTAAAAAAGATATAAAGTTCTGTCACTAGGATTCACAGTAGAATTTACAACAAATAAAATTAAATGCACATCAGAATACTGAGAGCCAGCCCTCCATGGATAGGGATGGTGCATGTGGGGAAAGCATGCTGAGCATTCCTTAGGGAATAATTTCCAACCACTCTTTGTCATCTGTCTGTGTGTGTGTGTTTGTATGTATATGTGTCTGGCTGTTGGTATATCCATGTGTGTTTGGAGCTGTGTGTGCTTCTATCTGTATGTATGTGCAGGGCTGTACCGATCGTGAAATGTGCACTGTGCGACTTGCACATCGGGCGTCCCCCGTCCCCCCCCCCCGCACCTCCATCTAGCCACTTTATGGGGGCGGGAGAGAAGAGGCATGCACCCAATGTGCAAGTCACCTGAGGGACCAGATTGCTTAGCGTGCCACGAGAAGGCTTAAGGGGCGTATTTCGACTGTCTGCCGTTGCCTGCCGCCGCTGGGAGAAGAAAATGTGGTGGTGGTAGACAGCTGCAATGCGCCCCTTAAGCTTTTGTGCCCTGTGTGGTCGCACCGCTTGCACAGGGCTAGATACGGTCCTGTGTATGTGTATGTGTGAGTCTGTGTATGCGTATGCGTGTTTGTAACTGTGTGTGTTTGCGTCTGTGTTTATGCTTGTATGTATGGGTGTGCCAATATGTGTATATCTGTGTGTGTGTGGACATATGTTTGGGTATGCATCTGTGTGCATCTACTAGTGTGTCAATGTGTGTCTGTGCATGTTTAAAATTGGCATTTTGCTGATAAAAGAATCATGGTCTATTAAATTATCATTTGAATCAATAAGAACCTACTGACTGTAATATCGCTGCTTTCACGATCTTGGTATTAGAAGAGGAATTGAGGATTTCAGGAAATATGCCTCAGATAAATATCTGTCTAAACAATGTGCAGAGTTAAGATCTTTTTCTCACAATGCTACAATTATTATCAAACTGGCAGATAAAATATGGGGAGTCATTGTTTGGGATCGAGATGCTTATGAAGCAGAAGAATGTGAACAGCTAAGTGACATAACATCCTACTGTTTATTAAATAACTAAAGACCCTATGGAAGAGATCCAATCAGAAATCGAGGACATTTTGGAAGAAGCCTCACCTAAAGAGATGATAACTGAAATAAAAAGTCTTGAAATGTTCAGAGGAAGGTGACAAACGATTTGGAGTCTGCACCAGAAGACATATGAGAAGAGACTTGAAAACCTAAATATGTATACTCTAGAGGAGAGGAGGAACAGGTGAGATAAGATACAGACTTTTAAATGCTTAAAGTTATTAATGAACAAACAAACCTGTTTCAAAGAAAGGGAAGCTGTTTCAAAGAGGGCATAACATGAAGCTGTGAGGAGGTAAACTTAGAAGTAATGTCAGGAAATACTTTTTCACTGAAAGGTTGGTGGATGCTTGGAAAGCCTTCCTGATGGAGGTGGTGGGAGCAAATACAGTGACAGAATTCCACTGGCTAGCACTAATAGAATCAAATACAAGAACATTGTCACGCTATTTAAAATCCTCCATAAATATTTACAGACCATAATAAAAAAACTCCCCAATAACAGACAGATGAGAAGCACCACAGAACACCTCCTGGCGTCGCACCCAAAATGCAAAATGCAATCAATCCGCATGCAGAGAGCATTTTCAACGTATGCTCCAGTGGTATGGAACTACCTCCTGTGAAAATCCACAAAACCACAGACTCCAAGGATTTCAGGAAACTCCTGCAAATGCAGCTATTCCAACTACGCTTCCAGGGAACAACATAAGCAAGCTAACAGCATCACTAAACTACATACAAAAACACTCCTAAGACATAGCCCACCTTCGCCCTTCATTAATAAACACCACACCACACCAATTTCTATACCAGTACACCCGCTCAGCACTTGTATATATATATTGTATATACTGTATATGTGGTAAGTATGCCTTGAATGTTTACTAGTTACTGTCATCGAGGTTAATGTTTTGG
This sequence comes from Ichthyophis bannanicus, assembly GCA_033557465.1. NCBI lineage: Eukaryota > Metazoa > Chordata > Amphibia > Gymnophiona > Ichthyophiidae > Ichthyophis > Ichthyophis bannanicus. The sequence goes on from CM066031.1 coordinate 775,811,951, forward strand.
ATTATAATGGTTCCCTGCATGATTATGTGGGTTGCTTATCTGTAGCAAAATGTTCTTTATAATGTTCACACGTTTCATGTAATGTTTTGTTCTGTTATATGTAAACCATATTGAACATTGGAAATATGGTATATAAACTTCTCAAAAAAAATAAATAATAAAAGTCAAAATGGCTTGGGACAGACACAGAGGATCACTACATAGCAAGAGGATAAAATCAAAATAAACTTAAATATCTTTTATACTTTAACAAATAGAGGGGAAAGGGGTGACCTGCATGGAGCAGTGGGTACAACCCTAAACAAGGGCATAGAGGGGAGTGACCTGAACAGAGTGGCGGGTACAACTACTCTAGCCCCTTACTGGGCAGATTCGATGGACCATACTGGTCTTTATCTGCCGTCATATACTATGTTACTATAAAAAAGAATTTGATTTTCTTTATGAAAAACATCCAGTTATCTGCAGTTTTATATGGTCCCGACGTGTTATAAATCTATTACCAAGCCACCAAATCGGCCAATAGTAGCAGGCATCGGTTTGATTTAGAACTGTTATCGATATATGTAGAACAATTCTTACATCTGGTAGTTCAGAGTCAGAAATCATAAGGATTCTACAACTTTAATTCAAATATTGTTATCATTTGATAGAGTGGAAAATTCTTGGAAATTAGCTACCGTGGATATATTTGCCCCTGTACGTGCAGCTGTGGTGGTAAGACAGCAGCAGCTAATGACTCATAATTATACTGATTCACAAATTAGATTTTTAACTCAGTTTAGTACTTATATGTAAATATTTTAATTTGGTGCTTGTAAGAGTAATTAGCTTCTAGTCTATTGTGCTATTTTAGTTGATTCATAATCAATTGATTGTCAGTCTTAAGAAGACTGAGGTCTTCAGTGCCAGCCCTGATAGTGTACTTAAGCTTATTCCTGGTTGCACCTCTCTCCCTCCTTCCTTTCCTGATGGTGCACTTAAGCTTATTCCTGGTTGCACCTCTCTCCCTCCTTCCTTTCCTGATGGTGCACTTAAGTTTATTCCTGGTTGCACCTCTCTCCCTCCTTCCTTTCCTGATAGTGTACTTAAGTTTAGTCCTGGTGACACCCCTCCCTCTCCTTCCTTTCCTTATTGAGGTCAGAAATTTAGGCACATATGAAAAGTCAGATTAGGATGATCGCCAAATCTTCCTTTTACAATCTCAGACTGGCTAGACAACTGAAAGATATTCTTTCTGCTGATGATGTCAGCATTGATCTTCAGTCATTAGTTCTACCCAACACTGCTTATTGTAACACCTTCTAGTTGAGTGCGTCACCTTGTTTGTTGAAAGATTTGCAGTTAATATGAATGCGACAACCAGGCCTCTTAATGTCTGTGACCCGTGTGATCTTGTTAGCCCCCAGCTGATGGCAATTCACTGGCTGCCTGCTCTCTGGAAGATAAAATTGATGGTTTTTATTTTGATCTTTAAGTCTGTAAAGAGGTATGCCCCTTTTGACTTGCAGGATATTTTTCCACCCTGCATGGATTCCTGCATATTGTGGTCCTCAAATACTTGGCTTAAGGCCATTCCTGCTGCTTAATGTGCATATTTGGCTGTAGCCCGCCATGGGGTTCATCTTTTTGAATTAGCTTTTGCTGGTTATTCTTAACTGTTATATTGTTTTAATGATTGGCGTCATATTTGTGTTGTCTGGACTCTGTCTTCAGATCCACTTATCGGAACGGCAAGTGCTGCTATCTGGATAAGTGGCACTGGCCGGGGCTATCTGTCAATATTTAAAGATAGTCTAGTGCCAGGGCAATCCTTAGGCTAAGCAAGGGTGGAGTGGTGAATTATCCGAATAACTATCTGGTTTGCTTAGGCAGCAAAAAGGCTGCCCTCCCTATGTTATCTTGAGAGTTGTCCGACTAGCAGTGCTGAATATTACCACTAGCTGGATAGTACTTCCAATTACTAGTCTATCTGAATATTCGGCATTGCCCACCATCTGGCTACCAGTGCTGAACATCCAGGTTTTAAGCAAAAATGCTGTTCAGAGCAGCTCGGTTTTGACCCTGTTTTTATTTTATGCATGTTTTATTATGTAATCTGCACTGAACAAATATTTTTGAATTGACAGGATGGTACGTCAAATAAATAAAGTCGGGGTTCGTTTGGAAACTAGCGAGTGGAGGGATAGAAACAAATGGGAACAGAGGCTAAAGCACCACCAGTATGGGTAGGATGTCATGGCTCCCTCACCTTCAAGATCATTAATGGATCGAAAAAATTAAATGTGAAGGGGATATATTCACACTTTGGAAATTCATAATGAAAACGATACATTCTTACTTTAAAAAAACAGCCATTATATACAGGCAGTACTATTTTAAAAACTTTTTACGATTTTTATAATGATATTCTTTACCAACATTGTTCAGCCAAGTTGGAATCACGCGGCAAAAATGTTCTTATGCATTTAATACTGAACGAAAAGACTTGAAGCTTTATACTCACGTTTTACTGACAAATTGAAAAAATAAAAATAAAAGTCAAATATAGTTATATGTGTAAATGCATTGAGTATGTTTGTCAACCAAAATGGTTATATATGTATAGACAGTTTAAGAGTTTTGCATCGCATTGGCACAAACCAACTTGTGCCAGCACTATTTAATAGGCAAGGAAATAACATGAATTCCTTTGCCAACTTTTGCATGAGTCTTTTACATTGTATATATTTGTAACTCATTCGTGCATCTTTATACTTAATTTAATTATTGTCCGCCATAAGAACTCTAGCGGTATATACTAACAGGTAATATTTAGACTGAAAAAATTATTTAAAAAGGAAACTTATTATTTCAACATGGTAGACCTTGTGTAAAAAATAAGAAAAAGAATTGTACCTATATATTCTACCCGAAAAATGGCATCTCAAAAATGTTGCATCATGCCAGCAACAAAGCAAGCCTGTGCAAGCAGTGTTAAAAAGAAAAACTGCCATCAGCACTTGTACAAGTGTATTATGTTGTACGTATCCCATGGATTGCAAAAGATTTACTCTATCAAGAAGACTATAGCATAATATGTTGCTCAATTCTATTTTAAAATAAAGAATTTTTATGAAAAAACAGGGGTAACCTACCGCTGCTGCGTGACAAATCTTGTATAGAAATTGTGGAACAAAAACGTGACTCCCGTGATCTTTTTAACGGCGTTTTCCCGACGAAGCAATGTAGAAGTTCATGGGGCAAAGGTCATAACCACAAATTCGCTTAAGCACAAAAATTGTTATTATTATGTTTAAAGGGAGAAAAAGAAGAAAGCAGAAAAAAGAAATATCAATGTGGCATTACTTTACAAACATATGAATTTGATTAGGCTCCCGTTGTGCCATATCAAGGGACAAGTATCTTTTAATAGCGAATGTTAACGGTATGTAGACTGATCGCAAATGAAATTTTAGTCAGATTTAATGAAATGTTAACCAAATTAATGAAATGTTAACCAAATTTAATGAAATGTGGGGGGGGAGGGGGGAGAGGAGGAGGGAAAAGGGGGGAAGGGGGAGGGGAAAAGGAGGGAGAGGGGGGAAGGGGGAGAGAGAGGGGGAAGGAGGAAGGGGGAAAGGAGGGAGAGGGGGAAGGGAGGGGGTAGTAGGGTGGGGAGGGGGGAGGGGAAGAAGGGGATGGGGATGGGGGTAGGGGTGAGGGGTGGGGGAGTAGGAAATAGGTTAAGGGTGGGGGAGGGGGGAGGGGGAGGAGTGTTCTTTTAAGAGCTTTTTAGGTAATTGCAAAATCTCAAATTCTTTTATTTATTTTTATTTATTTATTTATTTAACATTTCTTCTATACCGCGCTATTACAATCAGCGCGGTGTACATCGAACAAAACATACTACAATGCATACAAGCAACATTGAGTTTTACATAGAACAGGGAAAAAAAAAAAAAAAAAAACATAGGATAACCGGGGTAACTATTTACAGGGTAACTATTTACATGTTAAATTAGTATTGTCACCAATATTCTAAGCCAATTTGGTATCATCTTCATTTCGTGAGGGAGGGACAGGAGTAAAAGTGGTGGGTGGGCAGTAGTATAGTCTAACCATTTTCTGGTTGTAATAAGGTGCTATGGTAGCTGAGACATGAGGGAAGTTTACCCGATGTGTGGGTGTCAGGGTAGTATATTGTGAATAGGTGGTGTTTCAGAGCTTTTCGGAATAGGATTAAGCTTTTGATGCCACGGATTTCATGTGGAAGGGCATTCCAATTTAGAGGAGCGAATATAGAGAAAGCCCTGTTGGAAGTGGTCTTAGTACATGACGTCATCATCTTGGGGACTATTAAGGTGTTCATTGAAGTGGATCTCCTGTCTCTGTTTTCCAGGGTGCTGTGGATTAGTTTGCTAATCGGTGTAGGTGGGTAGTTATTCAGGGCTTTGAAAGTAAGGACTAGTGACTTATATTGGAGTCTGGCATGTAACGGCAGCCAATGCAGATTTTTCATGATTGGTGTTATGTGGTCAGTTCTTGATGATCCAGAGAGAACTCTTGCGGCGGCATTCATAGCTAGGCGGAGCGGATTTAAAGTTGATTGAGGCAGGCCGTGCAGGACGATGTTCGCAAAGTCCAGGTGTGGGAGGACTAATGCCTGAAAGGTTGTCCGGTAGTCACTGGATTCCAGTAGGGGGCGGAGGTGACGTAACGTTTTGATCTTGTGATATATAGACTTTGTAACGTTCTTCACATGTGTGGTCATATCTAGGTGCTGGTCCAATGTGATGCCAAGATATCTGATTGTAGGTTTGGACTTCAATTCTACATTGTTGACAAGTAGCGATGGGGGGGGTGTGAATTTACGGTTCTTCGTAACAAAAAGGACATCAGTTTTACTATGATTGATCCGAAGGTTTTGTGTCAGCAGCCAATCAGCTACAGCTCCGAAACAATTGATTATTGGGGAGAACATCGGTTGGTCAATTTTGAACGGCATGTAGAGGAGGATGTCGTCTGCGTAAGCCAGGCATCGTACGTTGAAAGATCGGATCAAATCACATATCGGCTGCATATATATATTGAACATTAATGCCGATAAGGACGATCCTTGAGGTACCCCCTGAGACTGCAGGAATGGTTCCGAGGATGTATGACCTGTTTTTACTTGTTGCCACCTGTTGGATAGGTAGGATGTACACCATTCAAGTGCTGTGTCTTGAATCCCCTTTTCCTTCAGGCGTTGTAGAAGTATGTCATGATTCACAGAGTCAAAGGCGGCGGAGATGTCCAGGAAGATGAGGACAAATCCTTGTTGGATGCTGTCCATACCAGTGACCAATTCGTTGAATAGGGTTGTGAGGACTGTGTCGATGCCATGCGCTTCCCTGAAGCCGTGTTGTGACGGGTCCAGTGGAGCTTCAGTGTCAATATGGTGCTGGAGTTGTTGTTGAGCAGCTTTTTCTATGATTTTTGCAAGCTGGGGGATGCTCGAGATTGGCCTAAAAGATTCGACTTTGGACGGGTCAAGTCTGCTATTTTTTAGTAGGGGCTTGATGGAGGTGTTTTTCAGGCGCTGTGGGAACGAGCCTGTTAGAAAAGACTGGTTCAATATATTGCACAGGATTTGGCTTAGGTCATGACGCAGCTCTTTGATCCAACTGGCTGGACAGGGGTCGTTGGGTGCTGTGCTGGGATTGATAGAGGCGACAATGTTCTCCATCTCTCTATTTGAGACCACAGTGAAATTACATAGTGGAGTTGCTAGGGGTGTCTTAGACGGTATGGGTGATGTACTGCTACACATGTTTATGTTGGTCTTAATCATCTTTGATTGCAAGTAGTTTGCAAAGTCCTGTGGTTGAGGCATTGAGGGTTGGGCGGAGACCGGTTCGCCTGTTATGGATTTTACTATTCTGAATAGGGCTTGTGGTTTATTGATGGAACGTTTCAATAAATCTGTGTGGTAGAGTTTCCTGCTCTGTGTTATCTTTCGACGGTGGGTTATTAGGTAAGAGTTGTATGTATCAAGTGATTCTGAGGAGTGTGATCGTCGCCACCGTCTCTCAAGTTTGCGCAGGTGGTGGAGAGATGAGCGAAGGTCAGAAGAGAACCATGGTGCGTGTTCCCGTTTCCTTGTTCTCTTTTCAGTGTGGGATGGACAGGAGGCAGCTCGAAGGTTCTCGTCCCATTTGGAGATGAGATCATCTAGGTTTAGAGACGTGTTGGTCATAAGTGGCAGAAGATTTTCCAGGACTACGCTCCGGTTGAATGGACGGAAGCGGGCAGTATGGGTATCAGAAATGTTTGATGACATTTGGCTCTTGTAGGATGTATTAAAGGGTATAATGAATCTAAGGAGGTTGTGATCTGACCAAGGCACAGGTGATATATACAGTGCAAGGTCTTGGGCTGTTGAGTCGTTGAAATGGGGGGCAAAGATGAGGTCCAGTTTACCTCCCTTAGAGTGTGTGGGGGAGTCGACATGTTGTTTGTAGCCTAGATCCTCTAAGGCGTTTAGGAATGCCGTTGAGTGGCTATCATGAAGAGACGGGAGGTTGAAATCGCCTACCAACCAAGTTGGGGAGCGTGAGGAGGACGACATGCAGGCAAGCTCAATTATTGTTGGGAGGTCATCTGGTAAAGGGGTGGGTGCCCGATAGAAAAGGTTAATTGTGCATAGCTCATTAGCTATGGTGAGGGAATCAAGATGGGCTGAGCTAGAGGAGTTGCATAGTTTGAAGTGTAGATCAGCTTTTGCAATGATGAGCGTCCCGCCTCCTCTCTGGATGGTCCTGTGGCATGTGTATAAATCAAATCCAGGTGGCAGCATCTGATTCAATAGGGCGTTGTCGCAGTCAGATAGCCATGTCTCCGTGATCATTAGGATGTCAAGATTGTATAGCGGAATCAGGTCAATGGTAGCAGGCCATTTTGATTTTACTGATCTGGCATTTATCAGTGCACATTTCAGTCGGCGCTGATGATGCTGCTTCTCGGCTTTTGTCTTTTTGATGTTTTGGAGGGGAATGTGAAGTAGGTGAGAGTGGGGTGTACGGTTGTTTTTTGTTGTGGTGTGGTGGGGGAATTCAGACCATCTCCTTCCATGGGTGTGTAGTATTGGTATATGGTTGGAATCATGGTGGAAAGCATTTGAAATGCAAGGGAGACCAAGGGTTAGGAGGGTAGAGAATAAGAACAGGATTTTGTACATTGTAGATTAATAAAGTGCAGCCAGAGAATTTGGATCGGGTAACTTTGCTACTACAAGCAGAATATATAACTGTGAAGAAAATAACAAGTTGACAAAGGTGCAGGGGGATATGGAACAGCAGCAACTGGGATAAATTAAGTGTAACAGTACAGTGATTGCAAGTTGGATAATAAATTAACTGCATGAAGACAGTACTATGGTTGTGAGGTAATGGCTACTGACAACAGTATAATAAGAGAGGGAGGTAATGGCTACTGACAACAGTATTATAACTGACAACAGTATAATAAGAAAGATAGATATCAATTACTGACCACAGTATAATATGAGAGAGGTAATGGCTACTGACAACAGTATAGTAAGGTAATGGCTACTGACAACAGTATAGTAAGAGAAAGAGGTAATGGCTACTGACAACAGTATAGTAAGAGAGAGAGGTAATGGCTACTGAGAACAGTGTGATTACATATGCTGGTAGTATCAAGGACAATCAGTTCTAGTTTAGACAATCAGTTCATTTATGGGTAGAATACTTGCGGTGATGGACAGATCATCTGGTTGAAGGTGGGAGCAAGCTCAATCCTGGGGGACGTCGTTGCAGTCCTGGCAGGGGTGGGTGTGAGAGCACATTCAGGCTGTTGGGATATTTGCAAAACTGTGTACGGGTTCTTCGTGGGTTTCACTGGCGTCTCGGTGCACAGACGGAACTTGAGGAAGGGTTGCTGGTTTCACAATGTGGGCCTTTGCCTAAGGGCCGTGCCAAAGGGCCCTCTGGCGAGGCCCTCAGGCGCGGGCCCGCCGGGCGCGGGCGCGCCTGACAGCGCTCTTCTTTAAATGGGCCTGCCGGCTGCCCCGATTGGACAGCAGCTGGTGTGGGAGGCGGTCCTGGTGCCCCGGCCGGCTCGATCCTCGCCGGGAGAGCAGGAGTTAGGCCGGGGTGCTGGAGGAGCGAGAGGCCACGCGCCCGACGGCGCTCTTCTTTAAATGGGCCTGCCGGCTGCCCCGATTGGACAGCAGCTGGTGTGGGAGGCGGTCCTGGTGCCCCGGCCGGCTCGATCCTCGCCGGGAGAGCAGGAGTTAGGCCGGGGTGCTGGAGGAGCGAGAGGCCACGCGCCCGACGGCGCTCTTCTTTAAATGGGCCTGCCGGCTGCCCCGATTGGACAGCAGCTGGTGTGGGAGGCGGTCCTGGTGCCCCGGCCGGCTCGATCCTCGCCGGGAGAGCAGGAGTTAGGCCGGGGTGCTGGAGGAGCGAGAGGCCACGCGCCCGACGGCGCTCTTCTTTAAATGGGCCTGCCGGCTGCCCCGATTGGACAGCAGCTGGTGTGGGAGGCGGTCCTGGTGCCCCGGCCGGCTCGATCCTCGCCGGGAGAGCAGGAGTTAGGCCGGGGTGCTGGAGGAGCGAGAGGCCACGCGCCCGACGGCGCTCTTCTTTAAATGGGCCTGCCGGCTGCCCCGATTGGACAGCAGCTGGTGTGGGAGGCGGTCCTGGTGCCCCGGCCGGCTCGATCCTCGCCGGGAGAGCAGGAGTTAGGCCGGGGTGCTGGAGGAGCGAGAGGCCACGCGCCCGACGGCGCTCTTCTTTAAATGGGCCTGCCGGCTGCCCCGATTGGACAGCAGCTGGTGTGGGAGGCGGTCCTGGTGCCCCGGCCGGCTCGATCCTCGCCGGGAGAGCAGGAGTTAGGCCGGGGTGCTGGAGGGATTTATTAGATTTATTAGATTGTCCAACATTTAGAAATAACTTGGTTATATTTGAGCTCCTCCCTTGTCCAGCTCTGGTTGCTTTTAGAGATCCTCTTAACCTTTATGGACATTCTTATGGGAATTTCATCCAGGTGTTTCAGACAATTTCAGTTGAGATACAAGTGATACATATGTGTTTTATTGTTTTAGTTTATTAAGCTGTTTTTATTTGTTCCTTTTTTCATATTTATATATATTTTTTATTTCAGTGGTCAATGTCTTTTATTTACACGAAAAACTTTAGCTGAAGGTACTGGTGTTTACATAACACATTATTATATGTAATGATTTTATGCTTACTATTATTTATTATTTATTTATTTATTATTATTTATTATTTTGTTTTACCTGCCATACTGCATCCTCCTCATCTCTTTTGTTACGCTCAAATAAGTTTGATATATAATAGTTTTACTGCATACATATTAATATTCAATTATACATGTTTTTATAGCACACATATTTATAACCTATTGATGTTTTTTATTCATGTACAACAATTTGCATGTTTATATTTGGTTTTATTTATTTACTTGATTATTTATTTATTTATTTACCGTTTGATCTTTTGATGGTGTTCTAATTTCTTTTTATTCACTTGTTTTAATCTTTTTTGAGGTTTGTTTCCTCACATGATATCCCCCTGAAGAAGGCCGGTGGCCGAAACGCGTAGGGGTCATTAATAAAAGGGGTTTGTTTAAACCTGAATTTCTGCCAGTCCTGGTATCTGTTTCTTCGCTCCTAAATCACCGTGAGCTGCATATAAAAATTCTCGGCTTTAGTTACTTGTACACTGCTGTGACTTGTAGACATATCAGTATATTAAAGTTGTGAAATAAAATAAATAATAAATAACATTCTTAGACTTATGAAATCAGTAATGTAGAATCAATATTTTAGCTAGTCTGTTCCAAATCTGGCCCTTGATTAATTGGTGAGGATAGAGAAGACAACTTAGAAATCTGATGTCTCGTCAACCTGAAGCAGATAATCAAAGTCAACAGGAAAGATCTGTACCTGTAAGACAACAGTTTTTCCCACCGAGAAACCGTAAGTTTCTCCTCAACATTTTTAGGCAATCCAATTAAGTGAATGCTCTTAGAGCAGGTTTTATTAATTAATAATTCATTCTAATGATGCAAAGTAGCTTTCTCTTTAATTAAAGATCCAGATTTAGCACTCCTCCTTTTTTTACAAAAATGATTTTAATTTGTTTTAAAAGTTGTTCAAGTTTGTCTTTTGAGGTCTGAAACACTGGAAATGGAATGCCCCGATGCTGGCCCCAGTGTCGGGTCTCTGGTGGGAAATTAAGATTCAAAGGGCCGTGACAGCCTTGTAGCAGTATTATCTTAACACATGATTTGCATGCAATGCTTTTCAAAGGTAAGCAAGACTTTCTGTCACCCTTTTACTCTAGTTTCATTGTGATTCAGGGCATGCATTTTCAGGGCAGTCTCTCCGAGCCAGCCTGTCAGCTCTTAATGCCGTCACCTTTCATGGGCGCTGTTAGCCTAGAGTTCATGTTTAAAGCTGTATCCACACACCCTGGTATCCTGTGGTAAGATCGAGACTGTCCAATGAGCAGTGTATGCATATGTATAGTAGGGATTCTATGGTGGTCCTTTTGTTGTCAGTAATGTTTTTGGCTGAGTAGCTTTTTGTCTGTTTGGACAATTAGGACCCGTTGGAATTCAAGGGCTAGTTGAGCTATTTAAATATGAGTTACGTGTTCAGCAGACATTTGATGGTATAGTAAAATCTGAAGAGATAGCAAGGTGGCTACTCAACCTTGACTCCCTTTTTTTTCTAGTCACTTGGTGAGGCATTCTGACTGCTGGCTTTACCTGGATGTTTCTGTCCATATGTACATATGAAGGAGCATTTTAGAAAGGGCGTCCATGTGCAATCTGAGACGTCCAGGGCAAAACATGTAGAAGATGCCAGGGACGTCTATGCTTCAGCTTGATTGTAGAAACATAGATATCCCTGATAAGGGACCCCCATACCAGTGTCTACATAAACACCCCTGCTACAAAAACATGGGGTGGGGACATCTAGCATATGCAGGGACATAAATCTAATCACAAGGATAGACAAGGATAGATAAAGACCTAGGCAAAACCTTAAAAACTTACCTCTTTATCTCCCACTAGTAATAGGGCGCGGGCAGGGTCCCGGCGCCCGCCCGTAACCGGGTGCGTGGCCCGGTGCGGGACCCTGCTCGTGCAGGAGAAAGACGGCGCGCGTGCCAGCATTAGTACGCTGTGCGTGTCTTTCAAAATGATTGGCTCCGCTCGAGGCGTAAAGAGTGGAGCCAATCGGTGCAGAGGGGATGCATGTGCTCCGGAGCTCGTGGCGTACCCGGAGCACATGAGATTGGGCGCCCAACCGGCAGCCCACCCGCCCACCCACTTGGCAGGGTGGGGGGGAATTTATTCGGGGTGTCGCAGCAGGGGGGGGGGGGTTTCGTGAGGGCAGGATCCCGGAGGTCCGGGGTCCGGAGCCTTAGGCGACTTGGGGAGGGGGTGGGGTGCCCTCGACCCGGACAACCCCTGGAAGACTTTTGCTAGTAACATGGCAAAGTCGGATAGGGGTGGCAGAACTTGGCCGTTGGTGGGGACCACGGCTGGAGCGGAGGCGTGGCCGCTTTGCTAGTTGTATGGCTGGCGGTGCATCAATCCGCGGGGGTTGGTTGGGTTCAGTATTTCTGTTTAATGTTAATGAGTTGTTTGAAATAAAGCTGCGACCAGTTGTCACCAAGAATTGCTGTCTGTGGTTATTTGAAGCTAAAGGAGGGTGAGGGGATTGGGGTAGAAAAAGGGGGAGGTAGGGAGAGAGGGGGCGCCGGGTCCGGCTACCCAGTTACGGTCCACTGGCAAATTCCCAACACCAAAATGAAAAGGGATAACTATACAACACATTGAACCTAACACCGCAATGTCTCATGATATTATGACCATTACACTGTCTACGATGATTATACATATCTACCTTTACTGTTGAACTCACTTTTCTAACTGTACATAGTTAATTGTACATAGTTCTCCAAAGTTTAAAAGTTCAATTGTTAATGTACATAATTTATGCAATGTTCAATGTAAAAACAGAAACGTTATCCTGTTTCCTTGACTGTTATATGTAAACCGCACCTGATCACTGGAAGGTAGCAGTATATAAAAGCTTGTTAAATAAAAAATAAATAAAAATAATAAATAATAACTACCTATACCACAAAATCAGTAACAAAGGTGGTCATCCCCTTTAGTTTATAAGTATATCTGTCCACTGGATTAGTCAATTCTTTCAACTGTATGACAGTATTACATGAAGTAAACTGACAGCACTTGGGGGAATGTTTAAGTGCCACTGGGCCTATAGAAATAAAAGGACTCTAGACACTTCATTAAGGTGCATTAAATCCTTTTGTAACCATGCCCCTTCATGTCCTATAGGCTTATCTTTATTTCTTACTTCACATCGTAATTTGCCAAGCTCTTTCAGAGTTCTGTTCCTGCTATAATCCACTCTTACGAGCATGTTTACTAAAGGTTAACGCGTATTAAATACCACTAGACCCAAAGAGATAAAAGGGCTGTGAGTACTTAACATGCTTTGGATCTAGTAGTATTTAATACGCGTTAACCTTTAGTAAATATGCCTCATTTTTTTGTCTTAAAACTAGAATGAATCTTTAAAACATTCCAATACTTCCTCAGGATTCTTATGTCATTACTTCCACAAGAAAACCTTAAAACACAAGCCACAATTTGATTTTCAAGTTATTTCTGAAAAGGTGACAATAAATGATCTTGATTTGTATATAGTGCCCATTTGAAGGAATTCTTCCTAACACTGGATGGACATGCAAAACTGAAAAATATATTAATCAAATCTTTAGACTGCACCCTACAATTGGAAGTGTTAGAGCATAGCTTCCGAAAGCACAAAAACTGTGATTAGGGCAGATTGATTTTTAAAGGAGCAGGGTGCACACTTTTATAGTGTAAATAAGAATTCCTGTCAATAGGTTTAAGAAAAACCATTGTTTCTAATTCAAACTGTCTTTTTTATATCAACATCTAAAACTTTTATTTCATTAAAATCATAATTCAATACAAATTTGATGTTTTCATGATAGGAGTCCAACCAGTTAACAAAAGATTTTAACTTATTGACTTCATCTCCTCCCCACAATAGAAAAATAACATCTGTGTTTTTTTATTTAATTGCCATCAAGTCAGTGTTGACTCAGCAGCCCCTGGGTTTTCTTGGCAAGTTATGACCAGAAGTAGATTGTCAGGCCTTTTCTTCTGAGGCAATGGAGGGTAAAGTGACTTGACCAAGGTCACAAGGAGTACCAGGGTGAATCAAACCCTGATCTTTTGGGTATGGGGCTGTTGCTCTAACCACTAGGCTACTTCTCCACACTATCATCTATGTATCTACACTAAAAATGAATCTTTTCACCAAAAGGGGAACATCCTACCCATGTTTTCTCAAAATTGGCCATGAAGAGATTTGCTATTGATGGGGCAAATGTTGACCTCATGGCAGTTCCAAAAAAGAAAAATAATTCTCAGTCAATGCTAATCTAGCTAAAGATGTAATAAACTCCGAAGGTATCCTATGAGGTCTGATTCTAGGCTCAAGTACTTCAAATACCAACTCTAGCACCTCTTGTTGTGGTGTAGAGGTATACCAACGTGATCATAAAATGGAATTCCATACTTAAATCAAATCATGGCAAAATATTCAAAATATGTGACATGTCTCATACATATGAGGGACATGAAGGCACCATTGGTTTAAAAAATTCAGCAGCATATGTTGACAGAGGCTCCAGCAAGGAATCTATTGAGAAAATAATGGGACAACAGGGAGGAACTATCAAAACGTTATGCATCTTAGGTAAAATGAGAAGACAGGAGTCTTTGGATGTTTATTATTAAAATATACTTTGTTGGTTAAAAAATGAGTTCACAACCTTTCTTAGTTATATTCATAATTTGAGATTGCAACTTTCTTGTGGGGTCCATTTTTAAATTCCAATAAAAAGTAGCTTCAGATAATTGTCTGACTGCTTCCTTTATATATTTATTGCGATTCTGCAAAACAATAACCCTAGGGACAAGATGGCGCCGGACACGAACGCTCACTAACTTTTCTCCGTGGGTGTTCCTACCTGAGTCTCTTTTTCCTGCATTGTTTCGGCCTGTTTCATGCTGCACATTGGTCAGAAGCGGAAAGCAAAGTTGTTGATTGTGGAGGCCCTGAGAGGAGAGAAGCTGGTGGGAAGCAGGCCCATGGACGCTTTCATGTGACCCATTCTGAGGGGTGGTGAAACTCTGGGAAGCCTGCTTGACATGGGGAGGGGGGGACGGAAGAAGGCCCTCCGACTACTGTTGGGCTTGATGTATCTCTCAGCCTGGAGTGTCGCACTCCTCCAGATCAGCCAGCATCTAAGATCCTGCAGGAGGGCACAGAGGTGAGTGCATGAGATGCTGTGGGGCCTGCCACTGCACCAGACGTGCAGCGGACCTGTCCCAGATTTGGTAACGGGAGAGTGGGTCCTTGGCTGAGCATTTCAGAGTAGCTGAGGCAAAGGAGGAAGAAGGTCCTAGTGTTTGGCAGCTGGAGACTTTGTTGCTGCGTCCTCCGGTCTTGGAGATCCTGGGCAAGGGACCAGTACCTATGAAAGGCTCTTCAGCAAAGTTGGCAAGACTGTTGACTTTTACTATGAAGAGTCTATGGGAAGCATTTTCTGCTATGGAATTATCAATTTCTTCACAACTCCAGGCTATTTCCCAGCAGTTACAATTATTTGAGCAGCAGTTGGTAATTCAAGAAACTGTTCAGGCTACTGTGAATTCCAAGATCGCCTCTCTTGAAGGTCATCTGGATCGGATGCAGGAGACTACCCAAACTTTCGGGAGAGACTCTGAGGTTATTCATAGGAAAATGGAGTTTTTAGAGAACTCAGCCAGGAGTCAAAACCTGTGAGTTTTGAATTTTCTGAAGGTGCTAAATCATTCAGAAACAGAAGGATTGGCCTTAGAGTTGTTCAAAAAGCTTTTGACTTTTGTATTAAAGGTTTCGGCTGAATCCTTGCCACCTATTTCTAAGGTTTTCTATTTGCCTACTGGTAGGATTAAGGCTGCAGACAATCTTGAGAGGTCCTCAACTTTGTCCTCTGATAGTCTGGCCTTGACTACATACTTGGAGAAGTTGACCTCTGACTCAGGGATGACTGCTACCTTGTTGGTCATTCTAGAGTAAGAGGCCGATAGAGATTGGCTTTTGAGATTGTTTTTTCGTACACCCAATAAAATGTTTCTGGATTCCCATATTAGGATGTTCCCTGATGTTTCTAGGGCCACTCAGAAAAGGAGGAGGCAATTTTCGCTGCATCAGCCTGGGGTGGTCCAACCGGGTGGGCTATTCTTTTTACTTTTTCCCTGTAAATGTGTGGTAAAATTGGCTGGTAGCAGCTATCTTTTTTATGACCTATCCCAGTTGTCCTCCTTTATTTCTTCCAGGTTACCGGCCACTTGGGATTCTCTTTCTGGACCTCCAGAGGGTGGCTCTACATAGGTAGGGCTAGGCGACAATTGATAGTGTAACCCCTTTGGTTGTCTATGTTTTCTTTTTTTTTGACTGTGAAAGATTTCCTTTGTTTAGTGACCTGTCTTGCCCCCCAGTGTTGAGGACTTGAGGGCTGGGTATGTATTGTCTATGTTTCTTGACTGATTATTATTTTGATTGAATATTGTAGTTTTCTGTTCCTAGCCCTTTCTGTGCAAGATTTAAATTTCTTGTATTATTTTTTTGAAATTGCATAAATAAAAAATTTAAAAAACAAAAAAATCCTAATAGGCCCTCATTTATCATTCTTGCGAATCACTAAGAAAGGATCATTCTTCAGTGAAAAAAGAGCCTCCCGATAGATTTACACATATTCTTTTTACATGTTTGTCATCTGAATTTGGTCATTAAACAAGGACATCACCTCTTTCAATATTAAATTTTAAAAGTAGAGATCACAGGGTCAACAGGTCCTGGAGGCACCCACTTAGATTTCTTCTGAATATTAGAAGCAACTTGATCATACTGTTGTCCTTCATTCACTTGATTAGAGAAATATAATTTTAATTTCTCAAAATCAACATTGAATTGGAATAGATCAAATGAAACGATGGCACAAATGATAGACCTTTAGATAATACTTTAATTTCATCATTGGTCAAAACCCAACTTGAAAGTTTATCGTTGATTCTGTTTCTTCTGCAATCTTGTGACCAGTCTCCTTGACCACCCGCGTGCCTTCTGTTGATACTAACACTCTTTCTTTTGATCTTCTTCTAAGAAACTTAAAGATGAATCATCACTGCTTAAAGAACGCTCACAAGAAGATTCAGGAATAACCTGCTTTTTTTTCTCTCTTGTGTTCTTTCATCCAAGGATATATTCTACCTTGTGCATAATCAATACAATCTCTCTCAAGTTTTTTAAAGTTTCTGGTTATGAACCTCCTTTCTGAACTTTTTCATTTGTTCATTAAACTCCTTATGCTGTTTCTTAAAATTTGTTACTAGACAGTTCATTCTTCAACTTTTTAAATTCATTCAAAAAACATTTTTTGTTCATTTGCCACCATCTTTTTTCCCTCAATAAGTAATAACGTTAAGCCCAAATAACACTTGTTTAGAATACTGTTCCATCTCTACAAAGTTTTATCCCCTGAAAACAGTCTTGGCTCTTTCAAAACCCTTGTTGCTGATTTTGTGATAAGTTACTTGTGATAAGATTTATGTTGGGAAAACAGAAAGAAAGCTTTGACTGAGAATTTCAGAACATTATTTATGTCACATCAGAAAAAGAAGAGAAGCACCATGATTGCTCATTGTCTTTGCTCAATTCTAAGATTTTTTGTGCTCCTATTCACAGAGGAGGAACTTGAATTAATTCTCTTTTGCAGTTGGAACCAGATGGATTAAATGCCTTCTTCTGAATTTAAAACCAATCATAAATCTGGAAGATCTTAAGTATTAAAGAACACATAGGATCTGATTGGTTGGTTGTGGCAGAAATATGATAAAGAAAACTAAAGAGGACATAAGCACAGCCCTAACCCACATATTCAACGTATCTCTCAAGCGAGGACACATGCCAGGCAACCTCAAAACCTCCATCATTTGCCCAACCCTTAAGAAACACAACCTGGACCCCCTCGACCCCGCCTCCTTCAGGCCAATAGCAAGTCTCCCATTCACCGCCAAAGTCATTGAGAAGATAATTCAACAGCAGCTCCAAAACCACCTGGATACAAGCAACTCCCTGGACCCACAACAACACGGATTCCGCCCATCGCATGGAGTCGAGACCCTCATGATATCACTACTGAACACCCTAATCAAAGGTACACAGACCAAACACTCTGGATATGCTATGGTCTTTCTAGATATATCCGCAGCTTTTGACACCATCTCCCACTACACCCTCCTACACAGACTACAGGAGATTGGCATCAAGGACATCGTGTTTCAGTGGTTCCACCCCTACCTGACCAACAGACACAACTGATCCACACAAGCATGGCAACCTCCCCCCCCTTTCGACATCATCAAGGAGTACCCCAAGGCTCCACACTCTCTGCCATGCTCTTCAATATCTACCTGTAGCCACTCTGCTCAATAATACGTGCTCTCAACATCAACTACCATATCTATGCAGACGACATAATGCTTTATGGACCCATTACAACCACAAACCCAACAGTCACCTATCAGACTGCTTCATTGACATCACTAACTGGCTACAAGAGAACAACCTATCCATCAACATTAAAAAAACAGAAGCCCTCATTGTGACCAAGGACCAAACTTCACCCCAGCACCACACCTCATTTGGGAACCACCCAAATACAAGTTCAACCCTATATAAAATACTTGGGAATCATCACTGATCAAGCACTTACATTTAAACAACAGATTAAAAGGACTGCCAGAACAATATTCCACAAAGCAAAGATGGTACAACGACTCAGACCACTCATCGACCCACAGGATTTCAGAATAGTCATGCAGGCTATGATGCTTCCCCACCTGGACTACTGTAATGCAATCTATCATGGACTACCCGCCACCCACACCAACTCCCTATGGACTGCCTTAAACACCACCGCAAGAATCATCCAGAGGGCAAAGAAACACGATCACATCACCCCAGTACTGAGAGAGCTTCACATCCTGTCTCTCAAAGCAAGGATTAAATACAAATCTCTCCTACTTATCCACAAAGCCCTCTATCAAATGCAGACTTCCCAACTCCGGACTCTACTACCACAACCTACCCTCAACAGATCAACCCGCCAGATCACCAGCAACATTCTCACTATCCCACACGAATGAACTAAGTTCAATCAACAAACCTGTAACAGGGCATTCGAACTGTACGTGCCCTCCCTCTGGAACTCCCTTCCTAACCAGATCCGAAACAACAGAGACCTCTCCACATTCAGGAAACAGTTAAAAACCCTCCTGTTTAATCAATATCTTGGATCTGAGATGGGCATCTCTCACTGACTGCAACATCCAGGCTCAATCTGACCTAACCCCTCTGCTACCAACTGAAAGACTCGCGTCAATTGTCTAGTACTGTTACTTTCTGTTCAGATCATCAATGTTGGCCCCACTGGTGTCAGCGCCCCCCCCCTTCTCTCTGTCAAGTTGATTATTGTACCCCCCCCCCCCCTTTCTGTCAAACCGCTTTGACCCGGTGAAAAGCGGGATATAAATGCAGCTAAATAAATAAAATAAATGCTGATTGGTCCTATTGAATTGTTGGCGTATATAGTGAAGCTGCCATTTTTCAGAACACTAGGATGAGTGAATAAATTTGGAAAACAGCAATGAGTTAAAAAAGTAATTTTGTGACAGCACAATTTTTTAATGAAAGTTTATAATATGTGTTGTTTGAATTTTTCAGAACCTTGAGGAAACCAAAGAGGTGAAACAAAGGCCTCCGTCAGGTACTCTTTTGGCTTGTAATGCATCTTCCTCCCATCATAAGTGTTATTATAATATTAATATTTGTAAAATAATTGATGGATATCAACAAGGGCAGCTCAAGGCAATCTGCTGCCTAAGGCAAGGGATGAGATGGCACCCCCCCTCCCGGAGTGTGTGTGTGTGGGGAGGGGGAAATCTTTCTCAAAACTCCAGTCAGGGACTGAACCAAACCAAAAAGACGATTAGATAATATGTAGCAAATGCAAGATGTTCGCACCCCAAGGAACTAAAAGAAAGAGCGAGAACAGCAGCAGTTTATAAGTCCAAATTATAATTCATTTGTATTTTCTTGTTATAAACTGCGTTATGGTGCTTGCAGAGCAGAGGTAGGACATTTACCCACAGAACTCAATATATATTAAAAAAAAATCTGATTCTGGTCATCTCACCAACAACAAACATTCTCCAGTACCAGGCATATTGGGAACTAAGATAAAACCCTACAAAAGTCACCAAAGATCTACAAGGCCAAATCTACCATAACATACATACCAGCATAAGATTCCAAAACTCCTAGATTACTAGGAAGTACAGAATCTCACCTAACCTCCATTCTCCTCTGAACACAAATAAAGAATGTAACTACATATAGAATAGAGATTGGAGCAATGTAACAAGTGATAAAGTGTCCCACTTAGCTGTGCTAACATTGAAACTTTGACATAATGATTATCAGAAAGTAAAAGGTTTCATAAGTATTCAGCCACAAGTGATTCAGATATATACTATATTCCTTGGATCCCTGACGAACCTCTCTGATAACTTTACAAGATTACAAGTATATATAATATTATTAAAATTCTTTACTAACAAATTAAATATAAAACACAAGACCTTGCAATGTATTTCCTCAGAGGCCTGCCTCTGCTGATAGGGGGATGAAATGCTGAAATTTGAGCTTCCGTACCATCTTGCTTTTGAATGCAGCCCTAGGTTCGAATAGGGGCGGTGGGGGTGGCGAGGGGGGGGGGGGAAGTGCCATAGTAAGGGAAAGAAAGAAAAACTTCAGCATGCTCTAGGATCAATGGCCACGAGAACTAGAAGGTCCAGACTGATGACATCAACCAACGGCAACCGAGACGTTTGGAATCCCCGTCAGAAGTCACGGATGTATTTATTTCTGATTTTGCCACCTCTGGCCTGCCGCTGCCTTCCCGCTTTTTTTCTCATTCAGACGAGCTTAAGTGGGAAAAAGAGCAGTGGGAAGGAAGCGGCAGCCCAGAGGTGGCAAAATTGGGAAATAAATACAGCCGGAGTGCCGCCCCCTAGAAACTGCCGCCTGAGGCCACCGCCTCAGTTGGCCTAATGATAGAACCGCTCCTGGATATCAATGAATGAAAGTGGGTAAAGAACTGGGGTGGATAACTGATGAATTCTGAAGGACTGTTTGCCTTATGAATTTTCAGTATATGAACTAAAGATATGGGGCCCAATTTTTTAAGGCATTTACATGGGTAACTTCCCTAGATACCTGTGTAAAAGCCTTATCTGGGATTTTCGAAGCGCACATAATGTACCCAGATGTTCTCCGCTTAGCATCGGGGTATGTTGGGGGCATTCTAGGGTGGAACAGAGGCGGGCGATGGCGCTACCCATGTAGCATCAATTTTTGATGCTACACGGTTAGTGCTTTGTGCCTTAAAGATAGGTGTGGGAAAACCTCACCTATCTTTACGGTGTTGGGGCTAACCCTGCAGCTTCCTAGCTGTGCAGCGATACCTGGATTTTCGATACAAGGGCAGCATATGACCCCAGCATGGAAAATCTGGGTTAGGTAGGAGGGGGCAGACTATGCGCCGATGTGGCGTATAGTACCGCCCAGCTCAAAACTGGGCCCGTGCTGTGCAGCATTAAGCATGAATTTTGGAAATTATCTGCTTTTTTTAAACTAAATTAACTGAAAAATGAAAAATAATTACTTAATAAAAGAATTATGAAATACACTGAGTTTTGATAAAACAAGAAGGTTGTTTCTGACCAATGATAGCTTTTATCCACTACATATTATACCCAATCTTTGGGGAATATTTGAAGTGGATGCTGAACTTTTTTTCACATTGATATTTTGTATAACTGCTGATCTTCTAGCTGTGGTTTGAGATAATTCTTTGATCAGCTAGACTCTTTTTGATGGCTTATGGTTGTGTGAGTATTTTATAAAGACACTTAGGGGCCCTTTTACTAAAGGGCGCTAAGATGTTGTATCTAACATGCCAACAGAGCCAAGATTATGGCATGTTAGGTACAACAGCACCACGTTAACTGTCAGGGGTGTGGAAAGCACTTCCACAGCTGTCACTGCAGAGCACTTTCCCCTAGTGCGGGATGCACTTAACGGCACCTATTGAGATTGCATTAGCTGAACCTGCACTAATGCAGTTAGCGGGCAGGGTGAACCCAGTACTAACTGTTCTTTGCTCATTGAGCCCACTCTGCCCCTATTCTGCCCACTCACAACCCTAACGTGTATTGCACAGTTGGTGCGGGAATCGTCCCGTGCTGCCATGGCTCCGCGCTAGTTGGTAACATGCTGTTAGCTGGTGCCTTTTAGTAAAAGATTCCATAGACACCTCTATGTCTTTATAAAACATAATAAGCGCCTTTTTCCGTCTCCAAATCTAGATGCCTGGTTATAACATGAAGCCCTCATTGGTGAAATTTGATCATTGAGGGGCATGCTTACTAAAGTGCGCTAAGCTAGCATGCGATTGGTCTGTGAATATACTACGGAAGCCCATGCTAACCTAAGGGGGCATATGCGTCCTTCCCCTTGCCGTTAGCACATCACAACCATATGGCACCAAGCTAGCCGGCACGCGGGTGCACTTAATGTCACCCATTGCGGGGTGCTAAGTGCAGTTGCACTAACAGCAATAGCCTGGTTAGTGTGTTTCCAGAACATACATGCTAATCACAGTGTGCTTCACTGACAGCCTTCCACTCCTAACCTGCCCAGTCCCTGTCCAATCACACAGTAGTGGTTAGCACACTTTAGTAAATGTGCCCCTCAGCTTGTGTATGCATGTTTACATTATATTTTATATTAGGCTAACAGCCTGTAAGTTAAAGCAGTTTCCTGTTAGACTCATGTACTCTTTGCTTCTGTAGGTTAAAAGTGACCCATTCCCTCCAGTGTCCTTGAGACCTGCCTGGCTTCATGCGTCAGCCTAAGATACAAATTCTGGAGCCCCCAGTCCTTTGGGGTATTCTTTTACACAGTGACTGCATTATTTATATATTCATTGTGGCTACTTATATGGACAGTGGTGCTGAATGTATATATTAATTTAACCACCAGTACTTAAATGAATGGGGTTGCTGCACCAGTTCAATATCGGGCCCAATGAAATTATCGCAAAGAGTATGTGAATTGCCCTGCATCATATACATGAAAGAACCACATGGGGGGGGGGGGGCGGGGGATATACAGCAGTGGCGGATTGTAAAGGATGTAAAAGATGCCTGCCAGAGTTATCCTATGCCTTCATCAATGCACTTGAGACAACATCTGAATCAGAACTGATCTTAGCAAAGGCCACTCTACATGGAAAGCAGACCAACAAAAACAAACTCCATACACATTCAGGCAAAGGGCTGTTAGGTCAGCATTGCAAGAGGACCGAGTTCCTCAGTAGAAATATCTAAGTCTGACCGCATCATAAATATCATGTGCGGTTCTGGTTAGCCCATCTCAAAAAGGATGTAGTGGAATTAGAAAGGGTTGAGAGAAGGGCAACAAAGATGAAACGGGATGGAATAGCCCTCTTCTGAAGGGAGCCTAGACAAGTTAGGTCTCTTCAACCAGGAAAAGAAAGGAGAAGACTGAAGTTTATAAAATCATGAGTGGTATGGAATGGTTAAATGGAGAATGGGTGTTTAATATTTCTACTGTGGGTTTATTTCTTAACCAGCCCCTCATCGAGTGAGTAGTTGTATAGGGCACTAGACAGGGATCTCTCCCCAATGCCCTCTAGACCCAAAAACGCAAAATTTGTTCTGTAGACCCACATATCTGCCTCTCCAAACAGGAGGTTTATTGGGTGCCTTGCTACAGGACATATAGACCAGAGAGGGTCTGGAGGTTTTTCCCATCCATCTGTAGTAGATTTTACAGTAAGAAGTTTGGAAGGGCCCTGCAAGCTGGTTTCAGAAGATTTCAAACTGTTTTGGGTTGTTGTATTTCTGAGGTTTCTGGGACCAAATGGATGCTCTGAGAGCCCAAACCTGGGTACAACCCAAACAGCAGTAAGGAAGATTTTAGAAGTTTTGATGTTTTGACTGGGGGGAATTTTGTATTTTTCCCGTGCCTTACCTTAAGGTACAGAAATGAGAGAGAATGTGTTTTGTGGTTTTTAGAGAAAAGGTCCAGAGCACATGCAATCAAGGTACTTAGTCTAACTACCGTAAAGGAATTTGAAAATGCTGTGGGGAAGAACACATTTTTGAGTATCTTTCAGAGAGGAGTTGAAGAATCTGGATGCCCTCACCTCTCAGGGTCCAAGGGAAGGAGCAAGAGGTCTGTTTTTCAAGAAGATAAAAGATGAGTGGAGTCTGTGTGATGGATGGCAAGAAGACCCGGAGAAGGCCTGCTTAGGTGCAACAGAGTTCCGCAGCTTTGTTCTACCTAAGAGGCTAACATTCCTGCTTTTCTTGACTGATTAAAATAATTTTTTGCTCCTGTGTTCACCATTCATTTTCAGTGATTCAGTTTTTGAAGGAAAGCAAAAAATAAATAAAGGTGAGTTTTAGAAAAAGATTCATCTGACTGGATTAACTCAGTGAGGGCCTTGGGGCAATTGCTTTCCCAAACCCACTAGGACCTCAATCTTTTGTATTTATTCTCCTTGAAGTAACACCTGTGGAGTGGACAAACTAACCCACCCAAGGGTACAGTTCCTCATTTACATGCCCATAGATACTTTAATGCCTACCCACTAATGTGCTGACTCTTTTAGCGTACACAAGAAGGCCTTCTTGCATAGCATGCTATTTTTGGCATGCATAAACGATCTTTAACATGTACAATAAAATGTTACTGCATAGAACCCAAATGATATAGACATCTAGCCTCTTCACTCTGTCTTTACTAGAAGGTCCATAGAGTGCTAGGATCATGAGTCAAGGATTAATTATTTTTCTCATGAGGGAGGAAAGACAGAAATAGCACATTAAAATGTAAAGCAACATTTAATTCCAACAGAGGTTCATTTTTTTAAGGAGGGTGGAACTAGAAAACTGAGCTTCATGGCCCCATTTCTCATAGTCAATTATACTATTAGTCATATATTTTAGTTATAGTTTTGTTTATTTTTCATTGTAAAAGCTATGATGCTATAAAGCTGCCCTGTTAAAAAGCACCTGTTAAAAAACACAAAATATCAAATTACTCCTACCAGGGAATTAGTCATCAATATAATCATCTAGACCATATTTTTCCTACTAACATTGGCTCATGTTTATCTTGGAAATACTATCAATGTATACTACACAGCCAGCTCCTTGTAGGCATGATTTTGGATTGACCTTCTAAAGTTGCTGAATCCCATGTAAATGTTTAGGGTCATTGTCTTGCTGCATGATTCAGTTCTGGCTCAGTCTCAGCTAACATTTGGATGACTTGATATCCTCTAGAATTTCTTGATTAAAAAAACAGAATTCATGGCTCCATCAATGATGTCAAGCTGCCTAAGTCCTGATTCAGAAAAGCAGCCCCATAATATGATATCGCCAAAACCTGACTGACAGGATGAGATTCTTAATTTCAAAGGCAATGTTTGTCTTTTTGCCAAATGAAACACTTGTTGTGACCTATATAGTCAATATTTGACTCATCCGTTCAGAGATGCTGCAGTTTGGTTTGCGGTGATCTTGGCAGGATGACTGCTTCTGAGAAGAGATAGTCTACAAATGGAAAAGTGGAAGACTAGAGAATCTCTTGCGAGATCAGTGGTTAGATAATGTCTTAAATGTTCAAAATGGTCTGATAACCCTGTGCAGACAAATGAGCATCAAGTACTTTTTTTGTAGGTTTCCTGAAATTTCTTGATTGTGGCATAATGAGTTCCCACTAACGTTTATGATGAGGACCAAACTCAAAACCTTTTGGACTTTTATTTTGCACGGATACCCAAACTCAGTCACACAAATGTATTCAGCAGGATAGTTTATTTGTTATCCATTTATTTAAGCATCTGATTCAAATGAACCAATTAACTGTAGTAAGGAAACTAGGGGTTCACCCACTATTTCACTCACTCTAGCCCCAGATCCTGCACGTCTAGGGCAGCTCATAATCCAAGGGCCCTGCTCACAACAAATTCCTCCTGGGCTCTCCCCCACTCAGTCTGCTAGCATACACTGTTATTCACAAGGAGCAGATTCTCCATGGTAGGGAAAGGCTCCATACGCAGCAGAGCCTTTTGTAAAATACTGCTGGAATTGAAAACATCTTAATCTCCACATCTCAATTCCAATCTGAACATGCTACTTAAAACCGGTCTTTTCACGTGGAAAGTGCAGAGTTTGCTAAGTAGATCAGTGAAACAAACTCCTTCTTTAATGCATTTTGAATTGAATTTTTTAGACGGCAGAATGTGAAACATGTACAAGGATGTAATAACGTTTACAAGACATTATAGATAACCTGGCTCTGGACAATATATATTGCTATTAAGCAATGATCGGGGCGCCCTCCCTACAGAGTGAATTCTTATAAAAGTGTATTGCCCCATGCTATAGGTCCATAAATTCATCCTGTGACAAGAGTCTTGTAATACCAGTTAGAAAATGATTTAGCTAAGATGAACTGCAATCTTAAACTGACCCGCTTGGATCAAAATCATCCATCGAACGGCATACTAATAGAATCTGTTGACAATCTGATAGACTGCAGTAATGAGACTTTCAATAAGTGGGTAGGGAATACATATCATCACTCAGGCAGCATACAAATGAGCACATCCTCTACTATTTATACTGCAGCACAGCCTCCTTGGAATATGAGGTACATGGCACGCTTCATTCCTGATTTCAGTGCTAATATGCTGCATTTATTTGTCACATGCTGCTGAAATATAGAGTCACAGAAAACTATGGGGGGAATTTTCAGCGGTGGTGGCTAGCTGCTGCCGCTGCTGAACTTTAAATCTGGATATTGAATGCCAGAGCCATATCCAGCCGCCAGCATTACATACCTAGGTTGGCCGGTCAGCGGCAATATTGAACTGCTGCCTGGTTAGTTTCAGTGGTGAAAATTAGGCCAGCCTTTCAGGTGCCTAACTTTCACTGCTGAGGGACAAGCAGGCAGGGGCTGATATCGCTGCTAGCTGGTTATTGTCTGGTGCCACTTTTGACCTGCCTCCGGAATGCCCAATGCTAGCCAACTAGCAACAGGGCATTTAGTAGCAGCACCTGCGGCTATTCAGTGGCACTAACCGCATTAGTGTCGTTGAACATCCTACTCGCTACAATTAACATAGTTAGCATTAATTGCTTTGAAAATCCCCTGTGTGTGTTTCCCATGGTGCTATGTAGAATCTCCAAGATGATTTTGGAGAATCATATTTTGGAGTCTGGAGTACGATACAAGCTATATACCCCAGGAAAATGTAGGGCTCGATTCTGGGACATGGGTTGCGGGGCTGCACGTCCCAGTGGGTCATGCAGCCCCGCAAGGTGTCTGGGCCTGATACCCTCTCTGCCTCTCCCCATATGTCCTGAGCAGCAGGATGGGGAGAGCCCGTGGGGGGCAGGAGGCGGTGGGATCTGGGTGGAGCGGGGGAGGGCCAGCCCAGCAGGACTTACAGGGCCAATTCAGGTCACGGCCCTGTACGTCCTGCTGGGTCAAAGTGGATGAGCTGCTTATTCTAACTTGAAGGTGGAATAAGCAGCACCGACCTGGCGATCGGGCCCAGATACAGGGGGGAGGGGGCCCTTGATGCCCAATCCAGGCGCTGGCAGGCCAGCCGTGGGTCAGGCGGTGGGGAAGAGGGGGGGACCAAGCTGCAGGAGTCAGGGGCGCCTGCAGGAAGGATGTCCTGCAGGTGACAAGGGCACACCGGGCCGTCCACGGGCCTGATTCTGTGCACCGCAGGGAAGTTTTGTTCCCACAGTCCAGAATCGGGTCCTAACTGGCCCATATTCCTCGGGGACATTTGGATGGCCTGCACGTCCCTTTTCCTGAATTGGGCTCCACATAGCCATTCTAGAAGATGCTACTCCAGTTGGAGAGAGGAAGAGGATTCTTTCTATTATGAGTAGTCCCATTTGAGGGTGCTGTTAGATAAGAGCTTAATGGAAACATTCTTTTAATTTACAAGTTTTGGGCAACTCTGCTGTAATTTGACTTATGAACTTAGCTGTGCTTGAATTGCAAACCCCATAAACACCACACACGCATTTCATACACAGCTCCATCTGCCCCCACATATAATACACTCATATGTTCCACCTACATCTCCCCCAAGCACCTACATTGCCACCCTATCTTGGTATGTATTTGAGATTTTTTTCTTGTCATATTCTCATGATCTGTTTTCACCCCTGATTCTTTCTTTTTTGTCTTCATTCTATGTGTCTCTTCTCCATTGCTTCTTTTTAACTCTCATTGGCTGATGGTAAGATATTAACCTAGCTAAGCAAACTCCTTTTTGTCAATCTCTTTGTCAACAAGGATCGTCACTGTTACCTATGACCAGCAGTCTTATCTTTGTCAGATAAGAGTTTGTGGCAGGCAGGCCTTACTTTTAGCAGTCAGGACATAGGGGCAGGAGCAGACTCAGAAGTTCAGTGATAGGAAAAGAGGCTTCGGGGTTCACGCAGGTCGATTTACTTGTCAGGTAGAAAAAGAGTTGCTGGGTGCTCTGCTGTGAGGCACCTGTCTCTGAAGTCTGAACACTAGAACATGCAACCCTGTCTCCTTGGCCTTTCAGCCCCCAATCCTAACTGTGTACGATAAAATGGAGAGGAGAAGCAGGCCCCTTTTACTAAGGTAGAGTAGGATTTTGTACTTACTGTGTGGTTAATGCTAAAACCAATGAATAGCAAGTGCAATGTCTCCATGGTAACTCTCAGGGGTGTGGCCAGCACGTTCCCAGCACTTACCGCACCGACGGGACATCTAACGCACAGCAGCAACATTCGCAATTAACACCGCCTACTGAGATGTCATAAAGTGCACCCCCGTAAATGCAGCATTGACAGGTGAGATATGTTCCTCGTGCTAACCGCAGTGTGCTGTCCACATCCCTGGCCTGCCCCATCACGCCATTTGCGGTTACTATGGGAATTAAAGCACGGTACCTGTCATACCTGTGTGGTACGTTATCATGGTCCTGCACCGATAGTTACTGCGTGTTAGATACGTGTTAAGCACACAGCGCACTTGAGGAAAAGGGCCGCTAAAAATGCACGCATACTGTGTCTCCAAGCCGCTGGCTGGTGCCAGTATCACTCATTCGACTGCTACAGATGCAGGAGAGTGTGGGAAAGCTGGCTTTTCAAACACGCCCTGTATTCTAGCGGTGTGCTTAGATGTAGTTTCTCTCCTTCGTTTGAGGGACCAGGGGTAGGAGAGCGCATATTGGTGGCCTGGTGGGTGAATTGTTTTCTCTCTCCTCAGATTTGCATCAATTGTTTTTCTCCCTCCTTCCCTCTCCTCTCAGGTCTGCATTACCACCTCAGTCTTCACACCTGTTCAGTTGTAACTTCAGCAGGGTGAAACAATAAAATATTTTAAAATCTTTGTATTTCTAATCCATTCACATCATCTTCCTTTCTTCTTTTATTTATATTTACTTTAATTTCTCTAGCATTTCCTTATTAATTCATTTCATCTTTATCCTCATTTCCTTTTCCCTCTGATTTTAAATATTTTTCTGGTTACTCATTTTATTCTCTCAGCATTCCTTCTAGATGATTCCATCCTGTTGTCGTCATTCTTTTGTGTATGTTATAGGTCCCATTTCTTTTGTTTTCACTTCTGTTTATGTTTTCTTTATCCTACCTATACACACTATTTTCCTCTCCCTCCCCTCCTTCTCTCTTGCTTGCACCCCCTTTACTCCTCTCCTCCACACACGCATTATTCCTTCCCACTCACACCCACTCTTCTCCACTCTCCATAATTCTCTCATCTTTCACTTCTTTCCCTCATCTCTTTCTCCATCCTTCATACCCCCCTCTCCTTCCTTCCTTCTCTCTTCACTTCTGCCTCTTCCCACTCATTTCCTCCCACCCTTTTCTCAGCTATTCCTCCTCTACTCTCATCTCTCCCTTTCCTCTTTTCCTTACCCTTACTCACCTTTTGCGTTTTCTCCTCTCTCTCTCTCTGTGCTTTATATTCCCCTTCCCATTTCTTTCCTTCCCCCTCCTCACACCCTTCCCTCTTATCTCTTTCCTTCCTCCTCCTTTCTCTCAACTCTCTCCCTTCCCCTCCTAAGCACTGTTAATCTTTCTTCTCCTGACACACTCTCTCTCCTCCGCCATCTCTTCCAGCACTCACTCACATTCTCTCACCATCCCATCCCTCTTGGCAGCTCTCTTGCCTCTCCCTCTCCCTTCCAGGTAATCTCTATTTTCCTCTCCCTTTCTTTGCACTCTCTCACTCTCTCCTCGTGCCCTGAAACACTCTTTCCCCCTATTGGCACACTTATCTCCCCTCTCTACTTCTCCCCAAGTGATGTCTCTCTCACTCCCTTGGTCCTAGGCTCCCAACCCCTGTGCCATCAAAGCTCTACCACATCTTTCTGCTGCCAGGGGGTGGCACACAACCAAACCTTGATGAGCGCGGGGGCTGGGTCTTATTTCCCTTAGTGCTGCCGCAGCGTGGCTGGGTAAAGGAGCAGTGGCAGAGAGGGAGCTTGAGAAAGAAGTTGAGGGAAGGGGAGCAGAAGGAGAAAAGAGATAAGATTTATTTATTTATTTAACATGTTTTGTATCCCGCCTTTTCCTTCAATCAAAGCGGTTAATACAGCACAAAGTTAAACAAAGGTGAGGGAAACATACATTGCATTATCATTACATCACAACAAAACACTAGGAGTACAAACAGGGAACACAGTACATAACTTACATTACATTACCTTACATTAACTACAAACAGCATATCGCTGAACAGAATGAGCATATAGCAGCAGATAGTGGGTCTCGCACGGTCCACCGCCTAAGGGCCACGCCAAAGGGCCCTCTTGCGAGGCCCTCAGGCGCGGGCCCGCAAGGCACGGGCGTGCCATTGCTGAAGGGATTTTAAATGATTTGAAAAGTGCTCAGATTGGCTGCAGTTTTCTCTCACACACAGTTCCCAACTAAGTAGGCACAGCTGATTCTCACTCACTGCTCACAGGATCGTTGGAGCCTTTGCTGAAGGGATTCTAAATGATTTGAAAAGTGCTCAGATTGGCTGCAGTTTTCTCTCACACACAGTTCCCAACTAAGTAGGCACAGCTGATTCTCACTCACTGCTCACAGGATCGTTGGAGCCTTTGCTGAAGGGATTCTAAATGATTTGAAAAGTGCTCCGATTGGCTGCAGTTTTCTCTCACACAGCACAGAGGAACCAACTCTGACACCTATACCCTGCAGTGTTTGGAGAGGCCTTGCCCCCTCTCGCTGCCTCCCCCCAATGGCAATTGTATTCACCAAAGGTCAGTGTAGCTAATCAAATCTGGTCCTATTGAGCTCTTGGTGCAGCACACAGCCTGAGGTAACCTGCACGCAGCATCGTGGTACAACCACGATATCCAATAGTTTCATAGGGGGCTCTGGGTCTAATGCCTAGTGGAAGGGCAATAGAAGAAAAGGAACTCTGTACACTTGTAAACCTATAGCCTGCCTTAACTGTTTAAATAGCAGGTTTTGGGGAGTTGTGCTGGGAGACGGAGCTGTTGCCCGAAGCTGCACCCCATGTTTTTACTGTCTGAGTAGGCAGTTGGAGAATCCCGCCGGACCACCTACACAGTGTCAGGCCCCAACGTCATCTGGAGGGCCTTAAATTGCGGTGGATAGAGGCGGCTGTTGGGAGTTGTGCTGGGAGACGGAGCTGTTCCCCAAAGCTGCACACCACGTTTTTACTGTCTGAGCAGGCAGTTGGAGGATCCCACCAGACCAGCTACGCGGCGTCAGGCCCCAACATCATCTGGAGGGCCTTAAATTGCGGCCTGCACCACGGTAACGTGGTCACGTTTGAAGGGGCTTGTTTGCCCCTTTTGCGCCCCTTCGGTGCACGAGGAGCAGTGGAGCAGGTTTCCTGGAATGGGCAAATGTAAAGAGACCTTCAAATGTGAGTATTGTAAATCTCTCTAAATCTGTGAGTTATTGGCCCAATGGATAAGCATTTGGCTCCATTGGGTGGGTTGGAGGTGATGTCTCACTCTGCTGCCAGGTCCCTGCTCCCCTCTGATAACTCCTCATCTTTGTTGGGGGTTTCTAACTCAGCCCCGTTTGCTGGTGGTGATCATATGGGCCCAGTGACTTCATCCCCCTTGTTGGAGGAACAGTCTCGACCTTAGGACTTACTATCTGTTCCAGCCCCCCCTATGAAACTATTGGATATCGTGGTTGTACCTTTGCCACATATTCTGCAAGTTTCGGGGGATGTCGTTGGGGCCCAACAGGTTGCTACATCTGCATTGTCTGTGGACAAACAAAATATTTCATTATCTGATGTTTGGCAAGTTCTCTCATGGATTGAAGTTTCCCTATCATCTGTGGTTTCTCAATTCTCAGACTTTTCTAAAGACTCTGGCAAAATTAACTCAGCATGATCTTCAGATTTGGCATTAGATGATAAACGTCAGAAATTGGATTCACAATTTGTTGCATTGCAGAGTGCTACTATGTCGTTTATTAAGGATAGTCTTATCTTACATTCCCAGCAAAAATTACTTGAAAATAGTTTCAGGGCTATGAATATTAGATCTTTGAATTTTCCCTGTACTTGTCTGTTATCTCCACAGATCCTGTTTGATAAGTATTTGTCTGAAATGTTGGGTTATCAAGAGAATACTAAACCTTCTATAAATAAGTTGTATTAGTTGTCTCAGTTGGCGGCAGCTCCTGGTGGGTCTCTGCAGGGAGCTGGAGCCTTTCCTTTATTAGATTCGTTGGATGTATCTGACTTTATTGAATCTTCACATGATGTGATAGCCACTAGGTCTACTCTTCTTGTTTCCTTTAATTCTGAGCTTGATAAAAACACAGTTATGCATTTGTATTTTCAAAATAAGAATGCTAATTTTTGTGGGGGAAAAATTATGTTCCCTGACGTTTCCAGGCAAACACAGCTCAAAAGCAAGGCTTTTCTTGCTTTAAAGTCCCGCGTCTTGGCCATAGGCGCTACTTTTTTTCTTAAATTTCCCTGTAAATGCCTGGTTACGTCGGGGGTGGGGAGGGGGTTGGGGGGGGGGACTAAATATGTTTTTTTAGAGGTATCATCTTTTCTTAGTAACCATTGTTCACTGGGATAATGCAGTTTTCTTGACTGTGTCTGCTAGCATGCTAGAAATAATTTGAGTTGTTCAGTATTTTAGGACATCGGCTTCTCTCCTAAAACAATATTTGTATTTTTTGCTTTTGTATTACTTACGTTTAGCTATTATTTGGAATCTCCCCATGATGTGGACTGTTTGAGTTTCTCTCTTTTCTTCTTAATCATGTATTGTATTATATTTTGACATTATTAATAAAAATATTAAGACTAAATAGCAGGTTTTCCGGAAGACAACTCTATGGGTTAGTAACAGATCATTGGGAAGACTGAATTTAGTAAAAAAAAAAAAAAAAAATACCACCACTCAAACCAGACAACCGTTAAGTCAAAATGTATACATAAACGCTTCTAAAGATTAAAAGCATAGGTGTTCTTTGCTGTAAAATGTTGAAGGCGGAGTAAATGTTACATGGCTCTTGTGGTGTGTGGTCCCTCACTATATATGGATTCTAGGCAGGGGTGGATTTTGAATAAAGATTGGCCTAGGCATGGTGATCCTGTCCCCAGCCCCTCCTCCCCTACTTCGTCTGTCCTCCTTCCCCCTACCTAACTTTGATGCTGTAACCTCTGCTGCTATGCTTTTGCTGCAGGCCCCCATCTTAACTGATGTAAACAAACTGCAGCAACCGCCTACTGTTTGTTTATATCAGCAGCCGAATGGGAGGATGCCCCATTCCCAGACAGAATTGGGGGCGGATTGCCCTAAGTGGGGAGACCTGGGGTGCATACTTCATGGAAGGCACCACTGCCCTGCTTAGGTCTACCACCTGCGGTATACAGGCCAGCCCAGGATTTGTTCTGCACCACTGAAGTGTAAGAAAAATTTTTAAATAATCGAAGACAAGTGTAGATGAATAAAGATATTGAGGAAACCCTTCTTCTTTACCGCCTGGGTTTCTCCTAAGTAAAGAACACGGTATACTTGGTAGCTTCTGGAGACGGGATGCAGCCTTCCTGGATACAAGTTCTTAGAAATGTCATTTGAATGCTCTCCTTCTCATCCAGGGTCAGTGGTTACACTTTTCTTCTCCTTTCGCCAGAGGCCTCCTTCTGTTCTTGGCCTCTTGGGAGAGTGCTGCCCTGGCTTAGCTGGCTAAAACACAAAATGCATGTGACGATTCGATGGCTTAGTTTACCAAAGACTCAAAGCAGTCAAAGACGAGAAACTGCGTTTGGGCCAAATGTTTATACCAATCAGTTTTTCTTCCATTTTGTGGTTCCTTGCAATTCTAGAAAGTACTGGGTGGTATAAAAAGGTCACCTCTTATGCATGCTAGAGGCACTAGTGGTCTCTACGGTTACATGAGAAAGAAGTTCTACCCTCTCTCTTCATCTCTCTCATTCTACTGTTAGTCTTTCTTGCCTTCGTTATACTTTTTAAGCTCTCTTTCCTACATCTCTTTCCTCCTTTACCACTTTTTACTATGTTCTTCATCTGCCTTCCTCTACATGTCACACATACAACCCTCTCCTAGACCTTCATTGTATTCTTTTTCATCGAGAAATGGAACTATGAACTTGAGGAAGGGGGGGGGGGGTATGAGCCTCCCCAAACATTTGCAGTACCCCCAGTCTTTTTCCCATTTACAGGACATGGTTTCACAGGGAGATAGAGAAGTCACACAGGCTCTGGATCTCCATGGCTGCCTCCCCCCTTTCGATTTACCAGATGAAAAGGAAAGAAGAAAGGAGAGAGGATGCAGCCATAAAGTTCATGCACTATGTCACCAGAAAGCATGTTTTCTCCATGGCTGTCAGGAGGGCTTTGAAAATGCTGGATGACAAAACAATGTGTTCTGACTCATAGCAGTGAACTTTTCAAAACGAGTGAGTGTGCTGAACTCTATAAAGACTCCCTTCCTGGATACTGTCTGAAAGTTTGCTCAATACTAGGGGTGTTCTGGCACCTGGCCTACCTGAGATTTCAACTGAATTGAAGTGGCTTGCTTCCATATCGGAAATAAAGAGAAACAGGGATTCCAAGTCTTAAGGAGCAGCTTATCAATTAGAGCACCAAACTTTGAATCAGGGAGGCCAGAGTTCAAATCCCACTGACACTCTTTGTGAGCTTAGACAGGACCCTTCACTCTGTTGTCTTAGGTATAAACAGATGGGGGCAGGAGAACACCTACAGTACCTGAATGAAGCTCTCCTTGAGCTACCAATAAAATGTGTGAGCTAAATTTAAAGAAACATGAAGGGTATATGAAAACCATGAACTATGGTCACAACATGCTTTTCTATCTGTGGCGGAAAGATGAACGAAACTGAATAATAATTTGTAAATTATTAGAGTACAGAATGTAGAAAACTGCAGTGGAGGAGTAGCATAGACAGTACGGCTGGATCAGCTTGGAAATAGCAAAAGATGGGAATTATCCTTGAGAGACAGAAAGCCATTGTTTAACCCTGGAGACTGAGGGAGAAGCAATGAGCGCCCAGCTAGAATATAAGATATGCCATATTGGGTAAGACCAAGGGTCCATCAAGCCCAGTATCCTCTAACAGCGACCAATCCAGGTTACACGTGCCTGTCAGATTCCATGCTGCTTATCCCCAGGGGTAAGCAGTGGATTTCCCTAGACCTCTTTCATAATAGTTTATGGACTTTTCCTCCAGGAACTTGTTCAAACCTCTCTTAAACCCAGCTATACTAACAGCTTTCACTACATCTACCTGCAATGAATTCCAGAGTTTGATTACACATTGAGTGAAAAAAATATTTTCTCCAATTAATCTTAAATATGTTACATTGTAGCTTCATTGAGTGTCCCTTGGTCTTTCTACCTTTGAAAGACTTTCTACTTTTGGGCATACTAGATGGACCATGCTGGTCTTTATCTGCTGTATATACAGTATACTTCATTATGAGTCTTGAAGGACTACAAAAGGGGACTGCTACTTCTGGAGAGAGATCTACAATTGTGAGTATTTACTTCTGGGAATTTTTCTGAATATTGGGGAGAAGGGAATTCTTTGGATTAAATCTGATTAATCTGTGAATCCAGTGTATTTGTTAAATCAGTCGGGGCCTAGTAGCAGGAAAGAGCTTTCAGTTTAAATTTAAAACACAGAAGAGAGCTTTCTGGTTAAATTTAGACCCTAAGACTCCCTCTATCCAAGCAAGGGCTGTGGGACTCCCCTGGAAATTGGTCACAGATTACCTTAGAAGCACAGGACAGGGTTCTGTGTGGCAGCCAGCTTTTAATAAGTCTTCTTTCCCTCCCTCCTTCCCTCCTTGACACCCACCCACCCCTGGGATAATCGTAGCTTTATAGGTACTTATACCTCTTAAAGGAAAAGAGCAGCTCTCAGGTGCAGCTGTTTATCCTCATTAGGCATACATTAAGGACCTGAGATTAATTAAGGTATATTAAACATATTAGGTATAGTTTTATTAGTATAAGTATCCCTAGCAACCCTTAGTAAGTAAAGAACTTAAATATCTAAACACAACCTTAAAACTAAGATGCAGACAGCAGTCCAGCAGCGAGATGGGGGCTTTCCAGTCTTTGCACTGACTGTCACATGTATGATTTTCTCCCAGTTGGTGAGGGGTCTTACATGTGCACTAGGTGCAAGGAGCTCTTTGCTCTCAGGGAACGAGTCCGTTCTCTAGAGGCTAGAGTAGCAGACTTGGAGGACATAAGGAAGATAGAGAGGTACATAGATGAGACCTACAGGGATATAGTCCTGAAGTCCCACCTCCAGTCTGGCAGCATCCCTGTTGCCATGGAGGAGAGAGGCCACGTGACAGGAGAGCATCACCCTGATGTGGCAGGAAGTGATCCTGTAGCTAGGACCTGTCCTCCAGGTGATGTAAAACCCTCTCGCACAGAGGAAGTTTCTCCAGGGCCAAGTGCCCATGAGGGAAGGGTTTAGACAGCCTTTATCTGAAACTAGATATTCAGCAGAAGCTGCTACCCGGGCACTTCTGCTGAATATTTGGCTGCATTTTTGCCCACAGTGGCTGACATTTAAAAAGCTCTGACCGCCATGAGCTGAATATCAGGGAGATTATACTGGGAAAAATTATTTCTTAGTCCACTGATGTTTATGTTTATGCTTATTAAGACTTTCTATACTGCCCTATCACAAGTCGCATCATAACTGTTTACGCGGAAGCCTATTTGCAATAGGAAATCCAGCCCCCTGTACGGCCAGGCAGAATCAGGCCGTGCGATGTTAGACCCGATTCTGATCCTGCGGCCTCCACGGGGTCAGAATTGGGTCTAGTGCCTGGACGTACAGGCTAGGACACAATTCTGCACATCTGTATGTCCTGGCAACAACCTGGCTAACTCAGCCGGGCTCGTGAATGGAGTCGCAGTGCCATGCTGTCCCATCACCAATGCACCGCGGCTCCATTCACGAGCCATGATTGCTGGCTGCCTCGGAGGGAATCCCGTTCCCTGCAGCCCGACTCCCGATCTGGCCTACCTAGGCCTGGGTTGGGCTGCGTGGAATCCCCCGAGCCCCTCACCTGCCTGCTTGAGTCTAGCACTGTGGTCTCCCACCGTCCAGGGGGATTTATTCCACTTTTGAGGTGGAATAAGTCCCCTGTCTAGCCCGAAGGCCCTGGACATACAGGGCCGATCTTGGAATCCAGGGTGAAGGCTCATACGTCCAGGTTCAAGGGCCGCCCAAGTCATTCCCTTGCTCTGGCTCCAGAACACCTCCTCCTGCCCCCACCTAGGTCTCCCCGTTCAAACCCACTGTTTGTGGAGGCTAGTGATGGGGACGGCAGGGGGGGTGAATAGCAGGGATGAATGTCCCAACGGGAAGTCCATCCCTGCTATTCGCGGGACAGAATGACCCCCATAGCTAATAACAAAATAAGATTAGAAAAAAGAACTCCAAATACAAAAGGAAAAGCAAAAGAAGGTGAAAGGGAGAGCAACTGTTCATTAGCTAATAACAGAAGCTGTCATATCACTCTGATCCTACTGCAGACAATGCTTGAAAAGCCAAGGAGAAGAAATGTGTTTTGAGGAGAATCTTAAACCTTTTCAGAGGAGACTCGGTACAAATGTGAACGGGCAAGGCATTCCAAAATGAAAGCACCAAAATGTAGACTGCTGCTTTGCCTTTGAAGCAGGGGAATGATCAGCAGATTAGTGCTGTGCGATGAAAGAATCCGACCAGGGGAACAGAGCACCAACGAAGTGGAAAGACAGAGGGATGCCCCAGTGAAATGGTTTTAGATAATTTTTTGTTACCAAGCCTTTATCAACTGGGGGCATCAGGGCTGATGCAACCATTAGGTGAACTAGGCGATCACCAAGAACACCGGCCTGCAGCGGCAGCAATGGCTCCCAAATCACGATGCAGTACTTACCAATACACTCCGTGGCTGTGTAGTGGTTTGTTTCTCTTATAATGTATCATTTGCGCTCCCCTCTGACACACAACTAGTTTATGCAAAACTGGAAGTTGTGTCAGAGGTGGTGGAAACAGAAGATAGTAAGAGAGACAAATCGCGATGCATAGTGTCATTCTGAGCCCTGAGGGCACCTGCGGCAGGCACCTCCCTTTATGTCCAGTGCCCCCTCCTGCTGCCAGCAACCCCTCCCCCGGGTGCATACAGCAGAGTCTGCATGGCAAACTTAATGAAAAGTGTGGCTTGCCACACTGCCTCCGCTCCAGGCCTGGTGGCTGTTCTCTCTCAGGCCGTAGTCTCGCGATTCACAAGACTTCAGCTGGGAGACAACAAATGCCAGACCTGGAGCAGAGGCAGCACAGCAAGCCATCCATGGCTTGAATTTAAGTTTGCTGCCTTGTGGGCCCAGCATGGATGAACTCAGCAGAGGTGAGGTGGCCACTGCAGGATGCACTTTTTGCTCCTCCCCCCAAATTCTGGCTGCCCCTAAAATCTGGCCACCTCTGCCTGTGCTAAAAATTTGGGGGCCATAATCAAAAGTGAAAGGACCTGGGCCCCTGAGGCCCCCCCTATAGCTACGCCGCTGCTCCACACAACCAACAAAGATTAGCAACTGCTGAAATAGAGGAAGCTATTTGGGGGCCTGGTACATGAGCATCAGCAGCCACCTTCCCCTGAGTCAGTGGGATGAACCTCTTTAAAATGGACTCTGAGAACCTGTTAAGGGGCCCTAATGTGCAGCAACGTTCTGTACTCACTGCAAATTTAGAGCAAAAATTAATGCACGATAAATGCAAAGCCTCTGCAGTATCTGTCAGGGCATGGCTAGCATTACCCTGGCAATTAATGCATGGACATGTCCCGTAATGCGAATTGGACCCATGCACAATTACCATGAGCGCACTTCCCACCACCCACTGAGGAAGTGGCAAGGATACCCATGACAACTGCAACACTGATAGTATGCTGCAATTGCCCCTGCGCTAAATGTAATGTGCTCTCCATGCCCACTGTCCACCCCTAACCAACCCAGTCCCCACTCCTAAGCTTCCCACTCTCCACCCCTAACCTGCATAGTCCCCACCCCTAACCCGCCTACTCTCCATCCCTAACCAACCCAGTCCCCACCCCTAACCTTCCCACTCTCCACCCCTAACCTGCATAGTCCCCACCCCTAACCCGCCTACTCTCCATCCCTAACCAACCTAGACCCACCCCTAACCTTCCCACTCTCCACCCCTAACCAATCCAGTCCCCATCCATAATCTGCCTACTCTCCACCCCTAACCCGCACAGTCCGTACCCCTAACCAACCCAGTCCCCACCCCTAATATGCCTACTCCCCACCCCTAACCCGCACAGTCCACACCCCTAACCAACACAGTCCCCACCCCTAATCTGCCTACTCCCCACCCCTAACCAACACAGTCCCCACCCCTAACCCGCACACGCCCCATCCCTAACCCACACACTCCCCATTCCATCAAATGAAGTGCAGTTACCCCAGAAATTAGCACAGGGTAACTGTCATGCCGGTGTGGTAACATCTATCATGGACCCGTGCTAAAATGCATGTTAACTGCACAGTGCACTTTAGTAAAAGGGCCCCTAAGACTTTTCTTCTTTTCTCTGTCTATAGGAAGAGATCTTAATCAATCAGGCCTGGAATGCTAAAAGTATTTCTTTAAAAAGATCAATAGACTATGCAGGTCACTGCTCCCCAATAACGATTCTGTAATTCGCTAAGACTACTACTTAAAAAAACAACCACCAAAAAAAACCTGTTCATGACAGATGGCCTGGAGTTAAAAAGCAGGAGAAAGAACAGAATAAAAGTTGTTCATAAATTGTAAATCTAGGAGGTTTTTTTCAGGTTAATTATGGTTTTCTTTGAGGTTGCTATAACTACAATCCAATTTATTTCTTCATATACCGCCCAGTGTTTACTGGTGCATTGCAAGTACTGTATCTGGGTCATTGTTTTGGTTAATTCAAAATACTTTGCATACAATGTTCCAACATGTGACTTTTCTTGTGAAATTCTACATTAAATTACATTCTGCTAAACCTCTTACAGTACTGACAGCTTTGGAGCTGGGAGACTCCTGGTGAACTTAGACCCACATAGTTCCTCTGCTCTGAGCTGATGTGGAAGTCAGGAGACAGAGGTCAAAGCACTGATACTGGTTAAAATCAGTAAGTCCAATTTTCACATGATTTTTTAAATCAGACTTTATGCCTGCGGAGATGTCAGAGAAATCCTTTTCATTTCTGAGGGATAGAGAATAAATTTCTCTCACCCAGGGGTATGTTTCTTAACTGAAATGATGCAGCATAGCTGCTGAAAAAGCTCTAATTCTCTCACTCACCCACAGAAGGAAAACACACAGACAGGCTGGTATGCAAACAGGAACTTTTAATGTGCGCACAGGCCCAGACAGAGAAACCAGCAATCTCCACAAAAAATCTGAGCCTCGAGGGACGTCCTACAATACCTTATATACTGTACATTTTCAAACTCATTCTACAATCCCATTTGTCTCAGATATTTCCTGTCCACCAATCAGCAGCCCCTGGGGAAGGTACCTGGGTGACCTGTCCAAACCGGTCTGCTGATTTCTGGGCAAGGGGATATTGTGCTCAAACCTGGAGTGGGGGAAGGGTGCCTGCTGGAATCTTTATGTCTCCTCTTAGCAAGCTGATAACTTATGTAAGGGCATTGTGTTCAGACCTGGAGTGGGGGGAAGGGTGCCTGCTGAAATCTTTGTCTCCTCTTAGCAAGCTGATCACTTATGTAAGAACCTCATGGCTGGGGGGGGGGGAGGGGTTACCCACAGCTAAACCTTATGGCTGCCTCACTCCCCCCTTTTTAAGTGAGACCTCAACCGCTAGGGGCGGTAGAGGGCAGTATTATTGGAGGCAAGCCGCAGAGGGGTGTATTGGGTCAGGGCCATGACAGTGGTAGCAGCCTTGCATTCTACCAGGGTATCAAGGGTGGTGGTAATGAAGCGGTGAAGAATGGGGATACAACATGGTAGAATGGCACATAGCAGTAAAATAAAAAGAACCCCTACCACTAGGATTTTTAGTCCCCCTAGCCAACTGAACCACTTCATAAACCACCCAGGACCCATGGACGGGTCAGTAATACGATTAACTAGATCACGTAGGTCTTGGATAGAGTGTTCAATGGAAACACTTGCGTCAGTGAGTTTAAAACAACACATACCCTATACCCTCTGTAGCAACTCCTGCACAAAAGTTTTGTTCCATGTGCAAAAGTTGCTGTACTGTCTGTAAAAGGTTGTAGGGCCTGCAGAGGCCTCTTTCCTTTGGGACAAAGGAGGGCCATGTGCAAAAAAGTCTGCAGAGGCCTCTTTCCTTTGGGGCAAAGGTTCTTTCCCTGGGATCCACCCTTATTAGCATATTAAATAGAAATTACACTAACCTGGTAATTATAGTTCCTGGAGGGTCCAGTTTAGTCCTCCACAATCGGGTAGTGCACCTCCTCCTGCAGCCTGGAGACTGGACCAATCAAATCTTCCG
The DNA here is from genome assembly GCA_033557465.1 of Ichthyophis bannanicus. Classification (NCBI taxonomy): domain Eukaryota; kingdom Metazoa; phylum Chordata; class Amphibia; order Gymnophiona; family Ichthyophiidae; genus Ichthyophis; species Ichthyophis bannanicus. Next base: position 775,853,371 of record CM066031.1, read on the forward strand.
TAGTACATATGCAGCCGGAGCTCCCAGAAGCCCCCAGTGTACTAGTAACAAAGCAAACTTAACGAAGCAACACATTGGAGTCATAGAAAAAATGCATACTAAAGAATAAACCCGTTCTCCCCAATAAACTATTAGCCCCCTCCCCAAACGAGGAAGCCAGAACACTGCACCGCGCCTCCAACGACGCTCCGGTAGCAAAAAGACAGCCCACAGGCAAAATTTCAAGAGAGCTGACTGAAAATCCAATAGAAGGAATAGCACTGACAAAGAGCGCGGCCGCAAAAAAGGGCCGAACGAAAAAGAGGAAACCGTCTTAGGCCCACCCGTTCGGAAAAGCGCGCCGCACTAAACAAGCTGAGACTCGGGAGGGAAGGAGGACTAAACTGGACCCTCCAGGAACTACAATTACCAGGTTAGTGTAATTTCTATTTCCTGATCGGTCTTCCAGTTTAGTCCTCCACAATCGGGATGTAACAGAGCAGTCAACACCGGGCGGGACCTTGCCATCCGGCGCGCAGAACCGCCGAACCAAAACAGGAATCCCGAGCGGCTGAAACATCCAGACGATAGTGTTTACTGAAAGCATGTAATGACGACCAAGTGGCTGCCTTACAGATGTCCGCTGGCGGAACTAGGCTATACTCCGCCCAAGAGGTCGCTTGAGCCCTTGTGGAATGGGCTCGGATCCCCTCCGGAACTTGTCGCCGCTGCAACAGATACGCGGACGCGATGGCTTCTTTGAGCCATCTGGCAATGGAGGCTTTAGCCGCCGCTTCCCCCTTTCGCGCACCCCCGAAGAGCACGAACAATCGGTCGGTCTTTCGAAAAGACGCGGTAGCCTTCAAATAACGACGAAGCACACGACCCACATCGAGACGGCGAAGACCCTTGTCCGCAGTCCCAACGGAGTCCGAAGGCAGCACCGGAAGGAACACTGCCTGATTCACGTGAAAAGGAGAAACCACCTTTGGCAAAAAGGAAGGGACCGGACGGAGAACCACTCGATCCTGTGAAAAAGACAAAAAAGGTTCCCGGCAGGATAGTGCTTGTAGATCAGAAATACGCCGTGCCGAGCAGATGGCCACGAGAAAGACAGTCTTCAGCGTGAGATCTTTGAGAGATGCCCTACTTAGGGGCTCAAAAGGTTCGCGAACCAGGGCCCGCAGCACAAGATTCAAGTCCCACGGAGGAACGAAGATCCTGCGGGAAGGCCGCAAATGAAAAACCGCTGTAAGAAAACGCCGTACGTCCGGATGAGACCCGAGGGGACGACCCAAAACTTTGTCGCAATAACAGGAGAGAGCCGCCAGCTGGACTTTCAGGGAGCTAGCAGCAAGGCCCTTATCAAAACCATCCTGAAGAAAACTTAAAACGACGGGCATGGAAAGCGTCGCTGCACGAACACCACGCCGAGAGCACCAGTCTTCAAAGATTCTCCATATCCGAACGTAGGTAAGAGAGGTGGACGTTTTCCCCGCCCGCAGGAGGGTGGCAATCACCGCGGGGGAGTAACCCTTCTTTTTTAGCCGAGCCCTCTCAATGGCCAAACCGTAAGCGAGAATCGACCCACTTGGGGCATTCGCAAGGGTCCCTGAAGAAGAAGATCCGGCAACACGGGCAAGAGCCACGGAACACCGTCGCGCAGCCTGACCAGGTCGGCATACCAGGGCCTCCTGGGCCAATCGAGAGCTATCAGCAACACTCGACCCCGGTGACTTTCGATGCGTTGAACGACCCGTCCGATTAGAGCCCACGGAGGAAATACATAAAGAAGACCGGACGTGGGCCACGGTTGAATGAGAGCGTCGAGACCCTCGGACATGCGTTCTCTTCGCCTGCTGAAGAAGCACCCCGTCTTGGCCGACTGAAACGTCGCCATGAGGTCCATGATAGGCGGCCCCCACCGATGAACTATTTGCGCGTAAACTTGCGGGTTGAGTTCCCACTCTCCGGGGTCTACCCGCACTCTGCTGAGAAAATCGGCCTGAACATTTTCTGCGCCCGCAATATGCGCTGCCGAGATCGCCGGAAGACGAGTCTGCACCCAATTGAATAAAGCCGTCGCCTCCGACTCCAGGGCTACGCTGCCGGTGCCCCCTTGGCGATTGATGTAAGCTACTGTGGTCGCATTATCGGATAGGACTCGTACCGGACGACCGAGGACTAGGGCTTCGAGGGCTAGAAGGGCTAGTCGCACCGCCCTCAATTCGAGCCGGTTGATCGACCAAGAAGCCTCCAGGGGAGACCATTCCCCCTGAGCGAAGCGGGTCTCGCAGTGAGCACCCCAGCCGGATAAGCTGGCATCCGTTGTGAACGGAACCCAAAGTGGAGGCTCCAAGGGAATCCCCCGCGTCAGGTTCTCGGAGGAGAGCCACCACCGGAGCGATCGGCGAACCGGCTTCGGGCAAGGCAATCTCCTGCTCAGCGAGTCGAACTGGTTGGACCAACGACGCAGTAGAGCACTCTGTAGCGGACGCATATGGAAGCGCGCCCAAGGCACCACTTCCAAGGTCGCCGCCATCGTACCGAGGAGCCGCAGGTACCACCACGCGGACGGAGCGGGCATCCCCCTGAAGAGGCGGACCAGAGTCCGCAAGGCCAGAACACGGCGCTCCGGCAAGCACACCAAACCCCGCGCCGTGTCGAAGCGCACTCCCAGGTACTCGAGTTCCTGAGTCGGGCACAGACAACTCTTGTCTACGTTCACCACCCAGCCGAGGGATTGCAGCAGAGCCACCACCCTGTTCGTGACCTGCCCACACTCTCGACTGGACTTTGCCCGAATCAACCAGTCGTCGAGATACGGGTGGACTAGGATGCCCTCTTTGAGCAAGGCCGCCGCAACCACTACCATCACCTTTGTGAAGGTGCGGGGGGCCGTGGCGAGGCCAAACGGCATGGCTTGAAACTGGAAGTGGCCCCATGGAAAGGCGAAGCGGAGAAACCGTTGATGAGACGGCCGGATGGGAATGTGTAGATAGGCCTCGGAGAGATCGAGGGACGTTAGGAACTCTCCTTGACGTACCGCGACAATGACTGACCGCAGGGTCTCCATACGGAAGTGCGGCACCTTGAGAGCGCGATTCACGCCTTTGAGATCTAAAATTGGACGAAGGGAGCCGCCCTTCTTGGGAACCACAAAATAGATGGAGTAGTGACCGGCGCCTCTTTCCAAAGGAGGGACGGGAACTACTGCCCCCAGGGAGAGTAGCCGATCCAGAGTCACGCGGATGTCCCGCGACTTTTGCTCTCCCTTGCTGGGTGACATAACAAAGGCAACTTGAAGCGGGCAGGCAAACTCCAGCGCATACCCCTCTTTGATAATCTGCAAAACCCACTGATCTGACGTAATCTGGGCCCAAGAAGGAAGAAAATCGCGCAAACGACCCCCGATAACCAGGCTCCCCTCTAGAGCCCGCCTCGCTTCATTGTGGCTTGCGATTAAAGGAAGAGGACGAGGAAGAGGCGGCTCCGGAGAAGCCTCGTCCTGCTCCTCTGAAACCACGAAACCCTTGATAACGGGCTCCAAAGTGACCGCGCTGCGATGCCCACAGTCGGGAAGAACGAAACCTGCGAAAATCTCGAAATTGACCGCGCGCTGAGGGCGACGATCTATTGAGCTTAGGCTTATCTTCGGGCAGCCTACCACCCTTAGACTCACCTAGATCCTTCACCAACTTGTCTAGAGCCTCACCAAACAACAATCTGCCCTTAAAGGGCAGCTTACTGAGGCGAGACTTGGAAGAACCGTCGGCCGCCCAGTTGCGTAACCAGATGGAGCGACGCGCCGCCACCAATGAGGCCATACTATTAGCTAAGGAGCGGATTAAATCATAAAGCAGATCCGCCAAGTAAGCCGATCCGGACTCCATGCGGGTAACTTCCAGCAACCCCTGCTGGTCCAGTCCGGAACCCGAGCGCAGATGCTGTGACCAACGTAAACAAGCCCGAGCAACCCACGCCCCACAAATGGAGGCCTGCAGGGACAAGGCGTTTGTATCGAAGGCTTGCTTCAACAAATTATCCACTTTCTTATCCTGGGCATCCTTTAAGGCCGCAGCGCCTTCAACCGAGATGGTGGTTTTCTTAGTCACCGCCGATACCGCAGTGTCCACCCGCGGTGACTTAAACAAGTCCTTATCCTTGTCGGCCAAGGGGTAAAGACGATTCATGGTCCGAACACCCTTCAAACCGGATTCGGGTTGATCCCACTCAGAGTGGATCATTTGCTCAACAACCCGGTGTACAGGGAACACCACTTGTGCGTCCCTGACCGCCTGAATGAGAGGGTCTTCAAGACCCTCCTCCTCCAGAGGCCGAACCACAGCCAGGTTAAGGGTTTGAAGGGACTCCGTGATCAAAGGGACCAGCTCGTCCCTACGAAACACGCGAATAATCCGAACCTGATCCTCCGGCTCCGGGATCTCCCCGTCTTCCAGCTCATCAGCCTCCGTCTCAGGATCACCCTCCACCTCAACATCAGGAAAACAAAGGGTGTCCTGATCCTGGTCCACAAACCTGAGCCTTTTGGCGGCCGGCTGAGAAGCGCGCTGAACCTCTCCCGAGGAGCCAGGGGAAAGGGACGCGGGCCAAGCCTCCGACAGCTGACCGGAGCGACTCAATCGAAAGGCCTGATGCATGAGAATGAAATCTGGGGAAAAATCCACAGGTGGCGCAGCGACAGCCGCATGTTGCAACTCAGGGAGAGCCCCACTGGATGGCGGTACCGAACCAGACGGGTGAACGCCCGACGAAGGTACACTCTCCCCCGCTATAGAAGCGTCAGCAGGAACAGGCAGCTCCTTCAGCTCAAGTGAATGTTCCAGGTCTGAAGAAGCTGAGGCACAGCCCCTGCAGATGCCAGCGTCAGAAATCGCACCTTTGCGGGACCCGCAAATTACGCACTGCGGTTTGGTAGCCATCTGTTGGCAACCTCCCGGCAAGCGGAAGAGCAGGGAGCCAAATCAGGTAAAGTCCACACCAAAGGGACTAAGCCAATAAAAATACAGATCGGATTTAAACCTCTTTTTTTTTTTTTTTTTTAAGAAAATAAAACACTCCCTAGGTTCCCAGGAGTGTCCTGAGCAAAATCGCCAACATAAAAAACCCCAAAAATGCCAGGGGAACCCGTGCACAAGTGTTAAACACTGAGAAGTTCCCTTTTTAAAGTTTCAAAATGGCCGCTGTTTGAGCTCCCGCGGTAAAAAAAGGGCGCGAAAATACCAGTACACCGGAGAAAAGGTGAAAATAAACAAAACGGACCCCAAAGAAGGGCAAATTAGAAAATAAAACGAAATTCCAGCAAAGCAGAAAATTGGGACACCGGGGAGCTGACAGAGCCACTGAAAATAGCACCGGGAGGGAACTGCAGCACCCGATTAAAACAAGTAACAGAAAAGTCCTACCAGCTCTGAAATCAGCACAGGATACAGCCAGCAGCTCAGATGGAAAGGCAATACTGGACCAGGTATGGCTTTTCCCCGTACAGTCCAGGGGAGAGCTCAACCGAGGCTGTCCACATACACCGGGAGGAAGGCAGGAGCTCAATGCAGGACTGGCTTCTCACCCCGGGAGGTCCCCTGTGTCTAAACCTTTTTTTTTTTTTTTTTAAAGAGACAGCTACCTAGGAAAGAAAAGGTAATGAAATAAGGAGAGAAAGCAAACCCCAAAAAAGAGCTAACTAGTGTTGCTCCCCCAAGTGTCACTAAGTGTGCCCAGGAAGGGCACACACGTCTTCAAGCTGCAAGGAGACTGGACACACTGGGGGCTTCTGGGAGCTCCGGCTGCATATGTACTACGGAAGATTTGATTGGTCCAGTCTCCAGGCTGCAGGAGGAGGTGCACTACCCGATTGTGGAGGACTAAACTGGAAGACCGATCAGGAATGGCTTTTATTCTTGCTAGTGTTGAGTCATTCTGGCTACACCCTGCCATTTCCTTTGTTTCATTAATCACTGGCACTGTAGTCTTCAGGGCTCATGAGCACTTTGTACCACCAGCTTTGTTTGGCCTGTTTAACTTGTCCAGGCTTGCCCAACTTGCTCTGGCCTGTTCAATCTGTTCAGGCCTGGGCTGTCTTTTCTTAGCTGGGTCCATTTTCTGTGCACTTCTGCTCAGAGTATGGTTCCCTGGCTTTACTCTTGTTGTGCTGGGCTCTGGGTACTCATTTTCTTAGCCCACATGCTTTTTTTCCGTGCCATCATAATGTATTACAGCCTCAGGCAAGGATGCAGCCATACTAGACATACCTATCAGCCAATTTCCCTTCATACTCCAATTTTTCTTTTTCTTTTCTTGTGAATGGGGCAAAGGTAATCCCACTAAGGGCAATGGACAACAACCATTTGAGACAGATAGGGGGCATCATAAAAGCAACTTCTGGTACTGTTCCCTAGAGACAACATACATTGTAACATCATTTTCTTGCAGCAACTCAATAATATTGAAAACACATAACATGAAAGTATATCAAAAGCAGCAGTGCTTAATAATGTGATAAAGAAAGCTCTGAGAATAGTGCAGCAAAACTTGAGCTGGTGTGGGTATTGCAATTGCTGAAGCCGAAATGGCTTGTAGATTTCAGTTACTTTCTAAGAAAACAATATTAAAAGGATAACAATACAATCATTCACAAAAGCCCCCCAAAACCCCCAATCAGTCCAATAGTCCTCTTCCCATTCTCAGACAATGTGGTCCTGCCTCTCAGCAGTTCCCCAGGAGCTCGCAGTGTGCTTCACCTTTCTCTGAAGTTTAAGTTCAGTTTCTCTCAAAATTTGAACCTCTCATTCTCATAGGCAGATATCTTGGCCCTTTTTCAATGTGACACACTGATCCAGATAGGGACTCTTTCACACATTCCAGCGGTGTGTAGTTCTGAGTTCTTGGGATGGTCTGTTCCATCTGGACTCTGGCCAGTTCCCTCTGCTGGACTCTCTGGATTGCAATTGGTGACATGGTTCCAGGCCTCATTCAGTAAAGCAGCACCAATATTGAATGGAAAAACCCCCCAGAATATGCTGGATTAGATTTCACAATGATATAAACTTAATTTCATCCATATTTATCAAACAATTGTTTAAAAACTTAGGGGCATGTTTACTAAACACCGTTGCTGTGCGGGTTCCCGTTAGTGTGCGGGTGCCATATAAGGAGTGGGCGGGCCAGCCAGAAAAAAGGAAAAAACGGACCGTACCTGTGCGCATCGCGCTAATGTGCGGGTCCCACATTAGCGCGTGGGAAGGCTAAGCGGGGCGCTGCCAGGCACATAGAAGAACACAGCCGTAGCACAATGTTGAAGACAAAAATCAATGGTGCAGGGGCCATGGGTTCAATCCCCCAGTGTGCGCAACCAAAGAAGGCAGGGTGAGGCATGAATATTAATGGTAAAATATCATTTTAGGAGGCATACCACGTTAGGGCGGCTGTCGGTGTTGCGCTGTTACGTTTTTGCGGCAGTAATTAATATGTTGCGTTATGAATTTCGCTGTAAAATCTGTGGTGCATTAGGCGGCGCGCTGTACGTCGCTTGCGTTACGTGCGTCGTTAGGCTGTGCGCGGGACATCTTTTGCGTATTGTGAGGCAGTAGGTGGTGCTGTGTGAGTTGTTGACGGCATGAAGTGGTGGGAAAATATCCAAACACAGGACCCGAGACGTAGCACAATGGGGAAGACACCAACCAATGGTGCAGGGCCCACGGGTTCAATACCCCATTGTGTGCAATACAGAAAGGCTGGCCGAGGCATAACTAGTACTGCTGGACAAGAAAGTTGATGGAGGCACACTAATTTTGGCCGTCACCAGGCGTCGCGCGGGTAAGTTTTTGCGGCAGTAACTAATATTGATCCACATTATGCGTCTCGCTGGCAGATGTGGGGGTCGTGAGTTGATGCGCTGGAAATGTGGGCGGCATCGGGCGTCGCGCTGTTACGCTTGTGCGGGTCTGGCAGCAGTAGGCGTCGCGCTGTTAGTTGTGAACGGCATAAGGCTGTGCGCAAATGTCCATACACAGGAACTGAGCCATAGCACAATGGCGAAGACATTAACCAATGGTGCAGGGGCTATGGGTGCAATCACCCAGTGTGTGCAAGCCAACAATTCTGGCTGAACCATGCCTAGTAATCTTTTAAAAAATATATTTAGGAGGCATACCACATTAGGGCGGCTGTCGGTGTTACGTTGTTGCGCCAGTAATTAATATGTTGCGTTATGGATTTCGCTGTAAAATCTGTGGTGCATTAGGCGGCACGCTGTACGTCGCTTGCGTTTCGTGCGTCGTTAGGCTGTGCGCGGGACATCTTTTGCGTATTGTGAGGCAGTAGGTGGTGCTGTGTGAGTTGTTGACGGCATGAAGCGTTGGGAAAATATCTAAACACAGGACTCGAGACGTAGCACAATGGGGAAGACACCAACCAATGGTGCAGGGCCCACGGGTTCAATACCCCATTTTGTGCAATACAGAAAGGCTGGCCGAGGCATAACTAGTACTGCTGGACAAGAAAGTTGATGGAGGCACACTAATTTTGGGCATCGCGCGGGTAAGTTTTTGCGGCAGTAACTAATATTGATCCGCATTATGCGTCTCGCTGGCAGATGTGGGGGTCGTGAGTTGATGCGGTGGAAATGTGGGCGGCATCAGGCGTCGCGCTGTTACTCTTGTGCGGGTCTGGCAGCAGTAGGCGTCGCGCTGTTAATTGTGAACGGCATAAGGCTGTGCGCACATGTCCATACACAGGAACTGAGCCATAGCACAATGGCGAAGACATTAACCAATAGTGTAGGGAGCATGTCCCCAATCACCCACAGTGTTAGTCCACAACGAGGCATATGTTTAGGGGTGAGAGAACCAATGTTTAGCATAAGGCGTTGCGTTGATGGGCATGAGGCGGTGAAAAATATCCTTTTGGAGGCACTGTAATAGTAGCCTGCAGAAGTGGCGCATTGATGGGTATGCACAGGAACAGACCCACAGCACAATGATGATGACACTGACCAATGGTGCATTGATCAGGGGTTGTATACACGGCTGTGCAGAAATAGAAAAAGGCTGGGTGATGCATCACCTGTCCTAGGTAATATTGCCAGATGAGGGGCATGAAGTTATTGCCCACATAATGTGTAAGAGGCAAAAGGCGCTGTGCTTATATCAGAGCCAAATGAACAGAGCCACAGCAGAAGGGTTAGCACACTGCCCAATGGTGCTGGCATCATGGGTCCAATCCCCTGCTGTGTTCAATGAATAAGGCTGGTTGAGCCATCACCTGTCATGAACTAGGAGCCATGTAACCCTCAATTGTATGTACTACTGATAGCAAATGAACTATGGAAGTACTGTAATAGCAGGTAATGCATAAGGTGCCCATCAAGGTACCTCAGAGGTCAAATTGTAGCGTACACTCTCCACAAACGAAACACACAATGATGTGTATAGGGTGCGTTTTGTGTGCCGTAGGAGGCAGGGCATTGACCAAACACAGTCAGTGCTAGTACCATTGTGTATTGTAATGTATGGAAATCCAAAGTAGGTGAGCAGACATGCAAGATGGAACAGCAGTGTAGCAGAATGGTCATGGCACTGACTGAACGTGAAGGGGTCATGTGTCAAATTGAGCAGTGACTAAGCCTGGGTTACCTACATCTGCGTACAGCATGCAATTGGACAGCGATCTGTGTTGCCAGCTAAACACAAGCCCACCCCAGTGCACAGGAGTATGTCACCCTTTAGGGTGTCACTGAATGCACATCATAAACCACCATTTCAGTGATGGCGAGTTCACATATAACCCAAACACTGCACAGAGCTGAAAGGAAACGTCAAGCAGAACGACAAGAACCACAGACATCACATGTGCTGCAGTACAATAATGACATCCAGGACATGTGGCATCTACATAAATACACACACAAATTGGGTCTAGCTGGAGCTATGTACAGAGTGATGCAAATGTAACATCCAATCATGATCGTGTGCGACAGACAACGTGAAGATGTGTCCAGCAGATGCGCCTGAAATAGCACAACAGGTGAAATCTCATGATGATAGTGGACCAGCGGTTATAGGCAGAGCACACACACACGAGCCAACCATGGAGAGATGAAATGCAGGAAGGTGTAGGAGTGCAGGATGGCTTGTAGCAGCATGCACATCAGGGCAGGATGACACAAGAGCTGGGAGTCAGAAGATGGACAGAACCATGGGTCAAAACTCAGATGAGGGTACAATGTGCTTACATCACAAACCTGCCAACATTTGGCCGCCAAAGAAATGGAAACGACATCTGCACGACAAGCAGACACAGCCAACAGAACAGAGATTAATCACACCGAGGACCACTCCCAAAAAACAAAAAGCAACCAAAGGTAGCACAGAACAACAACTTCCACGTCATAGCAAAGGCTGCATTCACAAGCAGTCAAGCCACCCACACAGCACGCGTGCTGGTTGTAAGGACAGGCAAACCCACAGGAGAAAGCCTGAATAAATGCACCTGGTGATCTGCTGTGTTCAGATCACATCACATTTTGTATATGGTACCAGGGACACATGCACACACACACAAGGATATGTTATGCAGTGGATACAGCATGCAAAAGGAACAGAACACATAACCCCAATCGTAAAGGACCCACACATACCCCTACTTGAAACACTGACTAAATGCAAAGCCAACCCACCCACCCACCAATCAAACACAGAAACACCAAATCACAACCCAACAGTAATGAAACGCACATGGAAGAACTACCAGACCAGACGCTTCCAAAGGCTTCAATGTACCTCTGAAATTTAACTAATGCCTGTAATGGACGTGACATCTAGCATCCTAACTGTATGCCTCTTCTTTACGCAAAACCCTACCAAGCAGCCCCGGAAATAAGACAGGCCAAATATCTTCTAGAATATAGCTTGAAAAAAAGCATTACCAGGAATCCCCCAAACCCCTACACATAATCAACCCTAGACGAATCAGACACTGTTCACAATCTGTCAATGTCCATAGCATGTCCTATGTGCCCTGTGGTCACCCTTAATGTAGCCTCCCTGGGGATGGCCCTGCCCTACCTGTAAACCCCCACCCCTTGTAATGTAATGCAGATATGACCCGCAGAAATGTTGCATCAACATACACCTACATAAATGAATAAAAACAAAAAACAACCAGAGGAAAGTAAATAACCAACAAGGGCAGTGCTTGCTGTATGCTTGAGCTGCCCAGCAATTGCGGACAGGATAGGAGCCAATTCAACATGAGAAAAGGTGCAGCACACACCTGCTCAACCTCAATATTACCACACCCCCAGGTGTAGTGCTGTGCAAACAACATTAAGAAAGAGACCCATGCAACAGCTAATATGTGCTGCCTTGTCAACACAGAGTGAACACCTTGCTGTACACTGACGACAGACAAGGGTGTGTGTAGAGGTGATGAAGCAGCTGTAAAATAATGTTTCCGTTTCCAGATATTCCATAAAAAAATACGATGTTGTGAGGCAAACTGCTAAGCACTGTGTGAACAAACATGCCCCCAACCATACACACAAACAACAACATTACATTCCAAAGGGAGGGCCTGTATGGGGATGTGCCGCACTCAGTGATGTGCCAAATTGCAGACACATACACAGCTGTCATCAAACACCAATGTGAGCACAGGGGTCCATGGAAATTACCATCAAATCCGTAGACAAACGTGTAAATGTGGTCCATGAGTGGAGGAGCAGTCTAGTGTTCACATAAATGTCTTGCACACAAGGCAAACACGCACCATATCACAACAGCACACCATGCGCCCTGGGGCAAATCAGTGGAGGTACATGTGCAAGAAAAGCCAGGATTCCCATGGTCCCAAGGAGTCATGTGTGATGGAATGTTAAACATTGTAATGCATGTATGTCACAGAGATAAAGTACAGAAAGAGACACATGTCTGAACAATGAACATATTTATTTTTTCTAACACGCCTCATACATACCATACACAGTGTAAACAGAATTGCAAGGTGTGTCCCACCCTGGCAAATGATGGGAACACAGTCAGCAATGTCAAAATGCACATGCCATGCAAAGGTCAACTCAAGAGCAAAACATAATGGCACGAGAATAAATGTTCATCAGGTGCATGATATGCACTGTGTAGCAGGGCCACACAACACAGCAGATGCTGCATGCCCACAATGTGTCACACACATATGCGTGCATGTAGATAACAGGTGTGGCAGAATGAGAAACCAAAACACATAACATGTCCCCCCAAACATAGCCCTCATGCAACAGAGGAGGTCACCAAATTAAAAATACATATGCTGCCAATATGTTGTAATGTGACAAACACATCTGCAAGCGAATGTCATAACTCCCACATAATGGCAGATCACCACATCAGCAATGTGTCAATGTACACCCCAAATATTATCTCAAACTGACTGACTATATGCTAACAGGTAGCAGGGACACATGAACACAGAGTGAATACAAACCACAAAACAGGCAGAAATGTGTACACATAACACCATACAGGAGGCCCCCTTGCATTGTCTTTTGGTTACACAGTCGCTGGCCACATATAGCAGGTTACATGGAATGCAGATGTGTAGCACGAAAATGGTCACCCACAATAACACACCCCAAATACAATGTCCTAATGAGAGTGTGGTAAATGCAGGGGGTAACACAGGACTGTGCAGACGTGCAATGCAAGGCGTGGCCATACATGCAGAGTGTCATGTCTGAACATCAAACAAACACAATAATTAGCATGTGAATATGCAAAGAATGGCACATAATCTCACACTGCAACACACCGAGGTCATAGCTCCACATGTTGTGGCTCACAAACAGAGTCACTCTGATGCACAGCCACCAGCCGGACACTAACATGGTACTGTGATGCCACACATGAATGTAAACCACATTGCCGCCTACACACATCAATCAAGGATGTTGGTGGGCATGACCGTGTGTTATTGGCAAAACATGTAGCATGTCCAGGTGTGTGGCAGGTGGACATAGACAATTGCAATGCTGAAACTGTTCCCCCCTGCAACAATCACGGCTGTATGCTACAGTTGAAATAAACAGATCAGGGTATCCTGAGTGCCATGTCACACACATGGGCCAAAACTCTGCAGTAAACAACTTGTGAGGAATGTCCAAACGACACAGATGATGTCAGTCCCTGATGCGCAAACTGTACCAAAAGCAAAGGCTTCCTGACATCCAAAATATCACTTACAAAATTCCCAGGCAAACATGGGCGTGCATAGTAAAGTGTCACATGCCAATATGGCACAGTCCGAGGAGGTTCATCTGTGTCCCTGCAATCAGCAGGACTGTCAGCTACAGCATGGCACAAACTGTGTGCTGTACATGTCTGTCATGGTCAAACAAGCAGTCCAAGAGCAATAACGTCCAGCACAGGCCTGTGTTCCACTCACAGAGGTCAAACATCAAATAGGATATTTCCCATTAAACAATAACATGGTGCACTGTCCCACAACAGCTGTTGGATGAGGAGACGAGATGCACTGGAGGAAATGTGTCCATAATGTCCACTGCCCTGTGCAAAGAAAGGATAGGTGTGGCCAATGTTAGTAACCCTGCAACAACACCACAAATTGCCACAATGCACACTGCACTAATTAAAGATTGAAGTGATGGAAATGCAAACATGACAGGATATGCACATCAAATAAAACACAGATGTGAAAGGAACACTACATGTTGCTGCAGACACGGGTGTCACATGGAGATGGTTATGTTAAATACCATGTCACACAGGCATCTCACAGCTACACACTATATGCATCCCTTTTTGTGTACAGAGATGCAACATTACATGTCCATGAGATCAAATGATACCCCACAAAAGGTACAGCCAGATGTAATAACAATTAAACAAAGGTGGAATCTAACCTATGTGTCCATGATGTGTCCCTCATCAATCCCATCAACTGCTGCATATGTACACCAGGTCACAGCGAACGGAGACGATATCAGGTCAACCAGTAGAACCAACATGTAAAGTCACACATCAGGGATCTTCACATCATGCCTATGTCACAGAGAAAAAAAATGTTGCTCAACACCAGTCCCACATAACACAGGACACAACTCTGCTCACCAGAAATGTGGGTGATGATGAATAGGTGAACAGCACTACTGTAGAGGTAACAAACCCCACAATGCCCCCCAGGTGCCCGCACCCATCAAAGCATATGACAATGTATCATGCATGTACAATGCAGCACCACATAAGCAAACCAATAAACAGCCACCAGCACAATATGCGTAGTACAATGTGACAGCTGAAATACGTGGCCTGTCGGTGCCCAAGTGCTAATTTGTGCACATAACGGTCGAGTGACATGCAAGGACACCCTGATGATGGCCTATTTAACTAAAATGGTGGAGGCAGCAGGTGTTGCTTCCGCAAAGCTAGCCCATCAAGGCCCACATGTGGATCTGTGGAAAATCTACCAGAAAACCCATTACAGGAAAAATACTGGTCACAACCGCACGTGGAGATGTGTGACAACAGGCAAATATGGGTAAGACCGGCACACAGAATATACGTGAACAACACCAGCTGCCAAATATGATACATAACAGGCTAGATGTTGTGCACCTGACATCACACACATACAATGTATCGGTAGTTCTACATACCCTGGACCCCAGCATTTCTGCTGATGTTCTGCCATGTGCTAATGACACACACCGACAGCACTGTCATCACGTATGTCCTGTGTAGTGGACAGAAGAAACAACCTTGTCAGGTTCCAGCGCTGAACGCCACACTGCAACGTACTGTCCCCAGCTGTAATACACCAAAACATGAACCAACAACGGACTGTGCACCCTCACACTGCACAAATCTTGTACATGGGAGAGGCATCATGTACATGTGTGATGCAAATACCAAGGCCCCCCACATCCATCATATGCCTCCCCACCCTCCTGCTGTGCCACACACGTGCCAAAACAGGTGGATGGACACACCATGTTGGTGACGCATCCCAAGGTTCACACTATATGTCTGTGCCTCCCATGTTCAGACCAACACCCCCTCTCTGTGTGCAGTACCCTCCAATTTTGTTTTGAAGCACAGTGTAAGTACCTGTGTCACCTGGAAATATGCCTCAATACCACCTGTATACACTGTGTAGATGCATATTATGCATTGTACATCTCCCCCAGCAAAGAATAATGACAGTTGTGTGTTTTATCATGTGATGAAATACATGGCAAGGGCAGCACCATGGCTCTCCACAATAACCACCATCTCTGCATGTCACCTTACCGTGATTGTTGCATGTTAACCCATTGTGTAACTGTGAGAAAGTTCAACCAAGGATAGGTTTGATGTCTCAATGCCCCAAATAACCCCCACATAGGTCTGTGTGTATGTGCATATAACATCCCTTGATAGTGTCCTCAAGGTATCTGTGTGTCTGTACCGTGCTATCCTGCCATACACACAGCACGTCCCACACGCATGAGGCAGATGTAGAGATACTATCAAATACATATGCCACCACTAAAATGGAAGACCCCATAAAATCGGAAGGGCCAACACATCTAGCGTCACATTTGCCTAATGAAATACACCCATTCAGCATCTAACCCACTGCACATCTGTATGTGTGTACATGTAATATACTGCTATGCATGACTCCACCACAAATGGACTGTAGCAATCACATGGCCCCCTGGCTGCCCACTGCACATGTCCACATAATTCACCATATCCATGCCTGTGACACCTGATGAGGCATACCTTACCACACACTGCGCTGCTGCTGCAGCAATACACGTGACACCTTGTCAGAAACACCATAGGAACGTTATCAGGTGCATGTGTACTGTGATATGTCTGACATATTGCATTGAAAATATCCAACATACAAACATAGCAAGCTGACAGGAGCAGAACACACACACACACAAACACCCACAGATTGCAGTAACAAACAAAGGTCCCGCATGAAAGCTCACCACAAACATGGACACCTCTATCACACCAAACCCCTAACCATCTGCCTGACCCAGGGCTCCTCACACACAATAACACCAAATAACTGTGTCTGGCCAGCAGTTGCTAGCACAAAAATCCACTAAATGGTACTGTGACCCCCAAAAGCTCTGAAAGGTGTAGCAACACCCTCTGACCCTCAACACCAACAGCTGCTACTGTGCTCTGTCCACATTGTCCATCACACACCTCTGACGACATGTTATGATGGATGTTTAAGAAAAGGACAATGCAGTGTTGCATCTGAATGGTAAATGGTCCAAACATCACCCTTTGTAAACCTCACACGCATACAACAGCACATATATGTGGGTAGATGTGCAATACATACCAGTGAATCTGTCTGCAATCAATCGACGCCTGACCGATGTGCCTGCCTGTGTGTCACCACAGGCACGTACAGGGGGGCACGGTGGATCCTCCTCCACATCCTCATTAATCTCTGCAGGGATACCATGCCTGAGAGCAATGTTGTGCAGTATGCAACAAGCTACGATAATCTCTGCAACAGTCATTGGCGAATATTGTAAGGCCCCACCTGATCTATCCAGACACCTGAAGCGACTTTTCAAAACGCCAAAGGTGCGTTCTATGACTGAGCGGCTGGATGCGTGGGCCTCATTGTACCTCCGCTCTGCACGTGTCCGTGGTTGACGCACAGGTGTCAGGAGCCAGGGCCGACACCCATACCCTGCATCACCTGCAGAGAAGAATGTTGCATGTGAATGACTGAGCGCATGACACCATAAATTCACAGATGTATAGACGAGAGACATAACCCACAACACATCAGGACAGACATATTTTACATCACAATTATCCACCAGACCTAACAACTATTCTGATAGAAATACAACAAATGCCTTGTCAGGTCTGTAGAGACATGTCAGAGAACAACACAATCCCACCTTGTCCCCCCAAAAGAGTCCTATGTTGAGCACACGTCCCATGTTATGTGGCTCATGTTCTCATCACCGACACCATCACCACCAATGGTAGAGTACGCGATAAAACACACATGACACATACAAACAATATATGTTTGCAAAGTAAAGAACACAATAATGTTTGCTGGGCCAATGTAGGCGCACACACACAACATGTTTGACTGTGATGTCAGCCAGGATGAACACAATATCACCATGACACCCCATGTCCTCAAAGGTCTCCATATCTACATATAGCAGTATAACATCAAATGCTGTTGACCGCTGTCAACAAACCATCTCAGTAGACACCATGTCTACTGTACCCTCACCGTTCCATCCTTGTTAAGTTGTGCTCCACAGAATATGACATTGTAGGCCACATGATTTGTAAAACATCACAGCTACTGAGTATGACAACGTTCCTGTGTATGTCCCACCAATACCCCTACGTCTGGCCAAAAACATAGGCCCACGTCTTTGCAGTCAAATCTCCCAAATGATGAGTCACATCAGGAGAATCACGGACAATGACGCCTCAGCACTGCACATGTGCAGTGCGCAAAGGTAATGCTAACCCCAGCCCGGCCCCACCCCTGTAATGGCAGAGGACAAAAGCATTTGCACAGCTATGCAAAAATGTACACCCAATAGCAAAGGCAAGCAACATGCATCATATGTTGTCAACCCCCCCCTGTCCAGCAAACAACAGCTGACAGACCCATGAATGATTGAGTGTGTGGCCCTCACACGCACATGACACGCATTAGGAGCATGGATTGTAAATAACACACGTCTGACATGACCTAACACAGATACAATCTAAACCCATGCATACACAGGTGGGTGGAAATGCCCCCCCCCATCCCTGTGTGCAGAAGGTATACAGACACAAGTGCCAATACACACCCGACACACACATCTGAACAGTTGCATATGTTCCGTAACAACACCAGCATCTCCACATCACATATGGCTGTGAAACGGATGTGACATGGCTAATCATGTCCCCTGTTAAACAACGTCTACAGTCCTGTAATTATGTAAAGTCACAACAGTTGTCGGTTTGCTGAATGGGAGTTCATGTTGCTATAGCACAGTGGGCAATATCTGCAACACATGGGTAATGTTACGTAAACACATACATATATGACTAATCTTCGAAGATATATATGGAGATACTCACCCAGCAATATACAGTCACCGTAATGTCCATCCTCAAATTCCCTAAATAGTGCTGAGCGATGCAGGATATAGGAGTCATGGGTGGACCCTGGAAACCTTGGGACCACATTCAGAATATGCAGATTAGCATCACATACAACCTGAACATTCAGGGAATGGTAGTGTTTGCGGTTGCGGAACACCACCTCCCTGTCTCTGGGCGGGACCAGGGCAACATGTGTGCAATCAATAGCTCCCATCACGTGTGGTATCCCGGCTAACGCCTCAAAGGCCTGGTCCAGGGTCTCCCAATGTTGCCTACTGTGGGGAAGGGCTATGTACGTCCCCACCCGGCTGACCATAGCACGCAGTACTTGGTGGAGACAGCGTGAGAAGGTGGGGCGGCTCATGCCACCCACTGCGGCCACAGATGACTGGAAACAGCCAGAGGCAAAGAAATGTAAGGCAGCAAGGAGCTTGACTACACCTGGTATGGCATGGGACCGGCTAGTCAGGGGCTCAAGGTCAGGTCTCAGATCCTCATACAGCCCCCTAATAGCCCTTGTGCTCAGTCGGTACAGGGAGATGACCTGGTCCTCACGCATGCCCTGGAGCTGGGCCCTGGGCCTATAGAGCCGCAGCTGCCGAGCCTGCACCTCAGTACGCCATCTGTGCCGTCGCCGCACAGCACCTCTCTGGCCAGCCGCCGCAGCAGCAGGTCTGAGTTGCTGCGGGTCTACACCCATGCCCTGTGCCACAGCCCCATGGACATCATCTCCCCTGTCCAGCAACCGTAGCATCTGCCCACGTCTTTGGGCACATGCAACAACTATTATGTCCTCCATGTAAAGCCCTCTGTGACTACACAAGCACAAACACACAGACAAACACAGACACACAGACACACAGACACACACACTTGCCCAAACACTGCACAAATGGCAAACCACCACAAACATCAAAGACAACAGACAACTCCCACAATATGGCTCACTACAGTTGCTCCCAGATACTCCAAACAAACACACGCCGCGCCTACCAAAACACCCTCAATGTTGCTGACTGAGCACCCTCTTTTTATACAGTGTACTGTTATTTTCCGTTTTTCGGTACCGCGCCGCGTGTGCGCAGTGCGCATGCGCAGGAGGTCACGCATCGCCGCCTGTCTGTGCGTGCCGCGCATGTGCAAGCGTTGTCACGTGTGCGTGTGTATGACTGCGACGCGCATGTGCCAATTGGGGCGCATGTGCGTTTGGGTGTGCGCGGAGCCCATGTGAACCCCGTTACGCATGGGCGTATGCGTTTCACCAAAGTCATGATGCAAACACAAACGGTCATGCGCTAAGAGTGGCGCTTGCGTGTCGCGCAAGCACCTTAAAAGGCCAGCGCATGAGCATGCGCAATTCAACACAGGCGCGTCGCACAAGCAGCGCCGTCGCCGACGTCCTGCTGCAAACAAACGCCCACGCGTTAAGAGTTGCGCCTGCGCATAACGCACACAACCATAGAGCGAGACGCATGAGCATGCACAATGAAACACAGGCGCGTCGCACAAGCATTGACGTCACACAGTGGCGCATGCGCAACGTATGCACCGTCCACAAAACTACAAATGCACCCAAACGGAAGCAAAATGTTGAGGGTTGGTTGAGGAGTCAGAGCGAGTGTATACAGAGTTGATGTACGTGAGAGGTGGTGTAGTGAGAGGTGGGTCAGTGTCATTTGGGTAGCC
The DNA here is from genome assembly GCA_033557465.1 of Ichthyophis bannanicus. Classification (NCBI taxonomy): domain Eukaryota; kingdom Metazoa; phylum Chordata; class Amphibia; order Gymnophiona; family Ichthyophiidae; genus Ichthyophis; species Ichthyophis bannanicus. The sequence continues at coordinate 775,873,221 of CM066031.1, forward strand.
ACATTTTCCCGTGTTGTTTGATAAGTACCCATATCTGTAGTCTGTCATTGTGTGTGTTACCTTGTCTGTGTAGTGTGTTAGTGACTGTTCTGTTCCTGTGCTGTGTGCCTTGTGGTGGGGTCATGGTTGCGGTGTCTGTCCCGTGCCTGTTGTGGGAGGGGCGGAGGGGGTGAGGTGCAGTGGGGAGGTGAGTGGTGAGGTGAGTGGGGAGCAGAGAGGAGGGAGGAGGCCGATGGAGAGACAGACCCGAAGCCAGCGGGGGAGGGGGAGTGACAGGGAGACACACAGGGGTACAGAGAGAGATAGGGAGCCAGGGACAGAGACAGAGAGGGATAGAGAGAGGGATAGGGATAGGCAGGGAGGGACACAGACAGAGAGGGACAGAGAGAGGGGGAGAGGGAGGCTGAGGGTGGGGGAGGCTGAGCCTGGTGTATTTGCGGGTGAGGTGGTGCCGCCAGTACCACTAGAGGCGGGGCCTGCGGGGACTGAGGGACCTGTGGAGGTGGGGGCAGTGCCAGGGCCATCAGTACCTGCACAGCCTGCTCCCAGCAGGCACACAGGGAAGAGGAAGCGTGTCCCTGTGTCTGAGGCTCTCAGGAGGAGGGCAATAAAATTCACAGACGCTGAGAACCACAACCTCCTCTCCATGGTCCTTGAAAATTCTGAGGTTCTGTTTGGCCGACAGAGCACAAGGACAGGCACAGCAGGGCGTAAGGCGGTGTGGGAGGCGGTCCAGCGAGGGGTCGCAGAGGCAGGGGCCCCCCCACGGGACATAGATAGCCTGAAGAAAAGATATTCCGACATCAAAAGAGGTGTACGGCAGCACCTCTGTGCCGAAACACAACATGCTAGGGGTACAGGAGGAGGGGGCCCCCTGCCAGCCATGCTGACGCCCCTGGAGCAACAGCTGGCCGAACGCCTCGGTCCGGTCTACACCTATGGTCTGCCTGCGCTGCTGGATACTGCAGATCCACATGCAGGTAAGTATGTCATGCATATCCATCACATCGCATAACCTCCCTGAGATGAGCAATGTGTATACAGCTGACATTTGCAGATGCACACACATACCTATCTCCCCATTCCAAGGATGTCGTTAGCCTTGTGTCTGAGGCTGTGTGCACACCCCATCATACCCTATGGTGTCCAACACATAGACACAGTGCGAACACTATGTCGGTAGACGTGAGGGTCAGAGATGTTTTGCGCAATGTGTCTGGGGTTGTTTCCCTGAGGGTGGAATGATAAAGCGGTCCGTGTAATCATATGTAGATGGTGATTACTGTCTGCCACCACCTGGTGGCATGGAACAGTTGTAATGGAATGTATATTTGCCAGGGTAGGGGCGAAGGGGAATGGTCACCACAAATGCAGTATACGGAAATATACACCCACACTGTATTTAACAATCCGTCATGTGTTCATGTGTTACAGAGTATTGTAAACATGGGAAACACACTATAATGTACCTGTACTGTAACCCAGTTACCCAGCCGCGTCATGTGTCCCTTGTCAGGATCACTGACGGCTGGTACACACACAGCAGATGTATGAGGATAGTGGAGGAACATCCAGGCCTTGCCGTAACAATCCCTGTCAGTCTGACACGTTCTGCAAACCCTTTGTCATGCAACACAATCATTGACCATTGGGAAGCCAAGGGTATATCAACCACGAGGGTTCCCCATGATTGCACAAACCTTTGGCCATGTCTGTCATCCGCATCTATGGGATCTCAGAGTTCATTACAGGGTAACTATGGTGTCAGTACAGCTGGACTGTTTGCAGGGCTCACCCCACTTTGACAAGGGTATTGCTGGCAGATGTCAGATGTGGATGACACATGATGTTATCTGTGTCTAAACATCTCTGTCATGCATTGTTGGTACCCCTCTCACACCTGTGTGTGTATGCAAGTAGTGGATGACACTAGTTAATATTATGTGGCGTGTCCGTGAACCGTGTCTCACACGTACGACACTCAGATTCCCCCTGGATCATATCCCCTCCATATAGATATGTTGTTTAACGTACACAAGAGTACATGGTACATCTCACAGATGTGTGTGGATATATTCTGGGTATGTCCCAACCCACGTCAGCCTGCATGCACCCGCCCTCTCAATGTCTGCCTGTAATTAGGTGAAAGACAGTGGTCAGCCAACCGTGCTGCTACTAGAAACTGTCACTGGGATGAGGGACACCATGTACCATGTCGTGGGGAGTCCACACATATTTGTGCCCACTCTGTCCACCCCCCCATGGGTCAGCTGTTCCCCTCAGAGGGCCGGCCACCATTCCTGTGTCTCTCACTGCACACACACCTCACGTTTTCCGGAATGGTCTTGCCAGTCACAGGATCACCCTGCAAAACTGCTGGTGTGTTTGCAAAGACCGTGCCATATGAATTCTGCTAGCCATTGCTTGCCCTAACCAGCCAAATGTTACAGCGAAATGTGCATGTCCCTGGCCTTCACATTGTTTCACATCCCCATCTTCTGCTCCCCTGGCTCCCTGCCACCCACCCTCTGTCACTCTGTCTCTCTGTGTTTAGCAAGCTGCCCCTGCATCGGGCAGTCAGCCCCCTGATGTGCTGTGGTCCATCAGTGCCCCAGTCATCCCCTCTCCCAAGGTGATGCGTGTTAGCTGATTGGACATGTGTTCCGTGTTGTAACTATATAAAAGGGTGCATGCACCTGCATGAACAGAACCTTACACCTGGACGACATCTGTCCACATGGACTTTGTGTGTGCAATCATGTCACAATCCCCCCCCCCCATGTCACACCACAAAAACACCACAAGATGCAATACACAGAGGGACAAATATGTAGCTGTGTGATACACAGATGTCATGTACCCTACATAGGCTATGATTTGCTGCCAGCCCCATGGCCAATGACTATCCTGACGGGGCCCCCCCCAACGTATCAGGGATAGTACATCCTTCACACACATCCATACAAATTCTGAGCGGGTAGGTTTAACAGGACTAGGGATCGTGGGGATCATGTATCTGTGGCATGTGTAGAGGTAATGCACATACACATTCACTTGCAATCTGGCTCAGTGCTATCACCCTCCCCTACGTCACACTCACACATGTACATGGCCAGTCAAATGTGGTGACATGTGACTGTTGGGGGGGACGGGGACAGCACAGAGTATGGGTGGTGGTGCACCATGGGTAGCCTAGTATCCACACCTGCCAGTACAGCAGGCAGACAGTACAGCAGTGCGGGCATAGATATTCCCTGACACATGTTATGGGAAATGTCCTGGCCAGGTGTGTCAATACACGTACTAACATGACCGAAGGGCAGATGTGTCACCCTTCCCCTGACCCTGTGGCTGCAGTAACACATGACCTGTGCTCTGATGATGACATATGTCCACCATGAGATATGTTGTGTACCCTCTCAGTTGCAGCTAGCCCTGTATTGGCGTGTTTATCCATGGCCCCCACCTAGGGTACAGGGAGACATCCAACATGTGGTACACATCCCAGCAGTGTGTGACACTGTTCCAGACATGTCATGGAGTAGAAGCCCCTAAACAACTGCACCATCACTGCCCTATGTCATCTCATCTGTCACTGTGCATTTGTGTGTGACTGTTTCCTGTTTATCTGACATACTCTACGCACACTGCTACATGTGCCTGTCAATTGTCTCAGGATCCTCTGCAGTGGTATCGTCCTACATTGTAGGTTCGTGGAAAGTACATGTAGCACTGGGGAGACAGTATGTCCCATGTGAATATGCCGTGAGCAATGGCATGCACACCCAAACCTAGACTATCAAGGATGGAGTACCTGTTGGTGCTGTGTAGCCCTGTCAGCACATACATTACACACATGGGGTGTGGGATCGACTGCTGAATAGATGGCCATATGAGGATATAGTCAAACTTGGAGGCCACACAGGGCATGCACGGCTGACTCCCAGACCAGTTTTAATGACACAGGTACATGGTTTTTGGGCGATAGGTATGTGGGTATGTGGGGGCTCTGTATGTACCACACATTCAGGGTACTCTGAATATCACATATGGGTGGTCTGGATCACACACGTAGATGTTGCTGTACAGCTTACACATATGTATTTATCTGTGTGTGCACACAATACAGGTGACTATAGTACATTGCCGACACATGTGGAGCAGGAGGAGGAAGAGGAGGAGGAGGAGCTGGAGCAGGAGGAGGGGGAAGAGGAGGTGTGGCACGCACCTGGAACAGAGAGCCCTGATACGGTGGTTGATGTGGGGAGTAGTCGCCAGGGGGAGAGGCCTGGTCCCCGGGAGGGTCACATGGGACCTCCACAGAGCCCCACACCACCAATGTTGTCTGCAGCAGGATATGCTGCAGCAGCACCAAGGCGCAACGAAACTGGCGAGGATGTGCTACTACATGAGCTGCGTGCCCGTGGTGCTGCATCGCAACGCGACAATGAAGGTGGGTAATTAACATTCCTTCCATTAACCATCACTATGCTGTGTGTACATAGGCTCACAGATGTGCACCCTGGGGCGGGCCCTGTCAAGGTTTAAGATGCCACACAAAGACACTTGTTGTTACAGAAGCTATCTTTGTGACACACATCAGCGTGCACTATGTGCAACACAGTGCTGGCATGGGAATCAAAGTGTGAGCCACACATGCACAGCATCCTATATATCATGACACACAATTGTTATGTCGGACCAGTACCAGCAAGCAATCACTGTGCCACAGGGTATACATCCCCTATGTATACTGTGCAGTGTGTTTGCCCACACACCTGTGCACAGCTAAGAGGGAGATGTGGAGGGGGCGTGGCCACCACACACAAAACACACACACCTCTAATCCATCTCAGGGGTGTGTATGTGGTGTATGTGACAGCATACCCTCTACAGCTGTGATATGCGTGTCCACATTACAACATTACACATTTGAGTTACCTAATCTTTGTGCCTTTGTTGCCCAATGACACTGTTACACACAGCCTGACAGCCAAGAGAGTGTTTTACAGCTACAGATGCAGATGTAACAGTACTGATGCGTCAGGTGCCTCTGTTTGTGAGGGAACACCAAATGGTGAACATATAACAGGACAGTGTAGGCCCCCTGACTGTAGCACACCCATGTGCCATTGCTACATTGTGACAACTGTCCCGTGCAGCAGCGCAAATCAGGTTTCACATACACAGGCGGGACATATGTGTGATATGCAACGTGATAATGGCCCCATCCCACATAGGCTTTATCAACAGGTGTCCACACAGCATCATAGACGACATTATCGTGTACAGTGCCTCATACACACAGAGAGCACTATATCCACACTGGACAGGATCAGATGTTCCTTTCCCCTGTTTTTGGGGGGCAACACGCCCCTGCGGTCACCTGAATGCCCACAACTAGGGTTGGCTGTGTGACATACAGCCAGAGTGGCGACGCTGTCCCGCACATGTATATTCCTAATGTACAGTCGTCTGAGGCGGATGGCCATTAGGGTCTATACGCCATATTACGTGTCCTTGCATCAGCATTGTGGATGAGGCCATCAGGTGATGTGGCTGGGGGGGACATAAAGTGAAGTCCAAACTGTATGGCATCACACAGGTAACCTGTGATGAGGCCAAGTTGCGTTTTGGGGTCAGCAGCTACACAGGCAGACCCGGTATAGGTTCCCCTGACCCCAAACAGACACAATATCCCAAATCCCAAACCTACATCCCCAAAAGGAAACGTTAAGCTGCGACAGCAACAGACTATTCAGCACCCTCCTGACATTGCAGATCCAGACAGTTCACGTGAAAAAAACAGTTCACACTCACGGTAACATGCCCATTCAAACATGTATGTACAGTTGCGCTCATCCGCTGGGGAATACCTTGTGATGCCATGTGGCATGGTAGTCAGGTCGATGAACAGCAGTCTCATACAGGTCCAGCATGTGAGCAATGGCTGTATGGACAGGTCAGGTTGTGCTCAATTTCCCCTGGCGTCCACAATAGCCTATAGACGGCAGACACACATTCCATATTTTGACCCACCACACCCACTACAGATGCTATACATTGGCCCTGGCAAAGGCACATTCCATGACATGACCAGGGGATACGTAAGTTTGTGTGCCAAATGCAACTGCTAGCTCACCCTCTGTGCTGTGCGACGCAGGGGCTGGTATACATCCAGGGACATCTGGCCTGTGGCTTGGTGTGAGCAGACTGCTCATTCGCCCACTAGGGATTCGGTCCTCCCTCTTGACATATCTCACAGACACATGCCCTCTTTCCCCTGAGGGATCATACATAGGTGACGTGTGTTGTAACGTGAGTCCTCAAATCATTCCATGCCTAGGCCGTGGAAAATGTTTTGCCCCATGCCCGTGGTTTGGACGGTTGGTCTCCAAGTGACAGCTGTAGTACCTGGGATCCTCACACATTTCATTCCCCCCTCTGACCCTGCTACTTGCATTGTAGGTTTGGGTTTATCCACCTCGGGAATACCAAGATGTCTGAGCCCTGCATTGCTGTATCCACTACTGGACTACGCAGCATCCCTGTGTCATAGTGCTCACCAGCTCCTTGCCTCCACAGCACATTGTCTCGTGGTTGGTGTATGCCCTGGGCTACCCTCACCTGTCGACTGCCACAGTTGAGATACCTGCCATGTTTGCCGCCCTCACAGTGTACACCTTCTGTCACCCTCCCGTGTTTGTGGCGACTGGGTGTGCCTGTAGGCTAGCATTGGATGTGTTTGTTTGTGAGCTATGTTTCCTTTGGGATGTATGCTTAGGTGAGCCATCCCCCATGTACGGGTACACCTTTGTCCTCTTTCCTACCCAGGGCTGTGTGTCAGCAGGAGCAATGCAATATGCAACACTGCTGTCTGCATTTGGATGGATGCTAATATTGCACCGTGGAACAACACATGTCAATAGGGCCCGTGATGTGATGTGACCCGCTTCACACCTCACCCCTGCCTTGCCTGCTGCCAGCACAATCAGGGATGGCCCACTCTCCTATATCCAGGGCTGAACACACTTATCTGAGGCCTGTCACTAGCATTTGCATGCCTAGCATACCCCTGTACATGTACGTCTGGAGTCTGGGACCCTGTGCAGCAGCATGACTACATCACCATGGCCCTTGAGGGCACACAACATGGGCCCCAAGGTGTACATGCACTGTTTTCTGCCCACTGGGTCACCCCCGGGAGGGGTTGGTGTTGTGAGAGAACCTTAGCTGTCACCCACATGTGGGAGTGTTGGGTCATCCCTGGGTATGTTCTGGGAACCGCTGTTCACACCCCATCGCAACATTGTCATGAGCACTGCACTGGTCACTGGCCGGTGTGTGTGTGTCCATCTGCTCGACCCCAACGTTCCCTGCCTGTATGCATCCCATATCTCCTACTCATTGTGTATCCCCTGGTGTTGTTGCAGTCAGTCGCACACCCTCCAGCCACCCACACAATGTACACTTATCTGCTGTCTGTCTCTAATAGTACTGGTACATCTGATGGACGTTGTCTAGTTCTTGCACACACAGTGTATCCGTGTGTCTGTGTCTCACAGCACGTTTCAGACGGCTGCCTAGTGTGTGAATTACCCAATCTTGATGATGCATATATTCATATGATACATGAAAGGTATTGTGGGTAATGTAGTTCATTCACCACAAACACAGCCGGAGACAATACCTTTGTTGTGAAACCAGTGGTAAAGCCAATAACCAACGTCTTGTATTGATGGGGTTTAATTCACCCAGCACAAGTATGCTTGGTAGCCTATAAATGAGGTTACTTGCTTGCAGTATTTAAATTGATAACATAAAGTCACAAATCAACTCATGAAAACAACCTTCAAACCTGTCAGGCAATTAGCTAATGTTTTCCTAGCAAAGAATAACCAAATGAAAGGTCACAAATAATAAACCTTGCTGCTTAGGTTAACCTCTGCTTATGTCCCACACAGATCCTGCAGTGATTCTCTCCTTGCTCCACACACACAATTAGGTGCAGCTTTCATTAATATCAATTCCCCAGCTGAAAACCTTGAGCTGGCTGGCTGATACTGGTGAGGCCATATCCTGCTTTAGGAACTGTTCGTAGTGCAATAAAGAACAAGGTTAGGTTTTCTTTGTGCGGGCTGATTGTGTTTTCCTCCCACAGAGAGCTAGCAATCGCACGTGGAATAGAGAAAACTCCATGTAATCAATAGTGCATCTGCTGTGATTTCCCCTTCATCATAAGTCAATGCAGGGTGACTATCATAAATTCGCACAGATGAGTCGTTTCAGTAGGGAACTATCAAGAGAATGCTCATTGCCCTGCTGCCATTCACTATTAGAGATAGGGTCGGGATCAGTGTTCATACCTGAACCGCCCTTGACTGCCATGGTTCCTCTCTGTATAGCCTGGACAGTATTACCTCCAGTTCCTTATGTCCAGCCTTCCAATCTTTATCCCTGGACACCTGGATCTCCTCCTCACATACCTTATGGCAATAGGGTCCTGAGAAGGTCCCCTTCACACGTGCAGTCTTTCCTACGCTCTCCCCAGTAGCCATCAGGTGAATTTCCTATCTCTGCCACCTCCATTCCCTCTGGGTGACCCCAGTCCCAATGGTCTCTGCTGGCACTTGGAATACCTCCCAGTATAGGTACTGCCTGAGGACTCTCCAGATCTCTCAAATGGCCTTTCTGTGCTCTTCCTTCCAGAGGGTTTTCCTTCCTTCTCTATCCAAGTTTGGCTTGGCTGCTGCTTCTACATGTGATGTTGGAACCTGTAAGAGCCCTTTGCTGTACTGGGCTGGAGCTTGTAGCTGGGCTGTAGCTTGTGTAGCTGGGACTGGAAGCTTGTAGTCTTGCTGTACGCTGCTATCTGTAGAATCAGATTCTATTTTATTCTGTCTTGATGTGGGGCTCAGCCCTATCACCAGCGCAGCTGTGGCTGAATCAGGCCCTGCCCTTTGAGATGAGTGCCTAGGGATTACCTCATAGCTCTCTTGATTGAACACATGTATTCGCACTTCAGCCCCCCTCATGGCTGCTGGACTACCTGGTTGCATTCTGGGACTGGTAGTCCCATTTAAGTGTGTGAGCTATGTTTTATTACCTCTACCAGAACGTGACTAGGATTCTTGTTCAGAGTCACATCACCCTTTCTATAAAACTCCTACCTGAGCCATGATAGGACTTCCTTAGCAAAACGTACATGGTGTAAATGTCCCTGTGTGTGGCCCATGGACGACACCATTTGGTATAATGTTTCTATAACATCAAAAATATGTAGCTCAGTAGTACAGTTTGTTTTACCGGTGCAAAGGGTATTTGTGTGATATTTTTTGCCTAGTTCCTGACTTGACAATTGTAACACGCCCACAGGGTAACCTCACTGACCACCATCTCTTCCCCACACAGGCATGCGTCAGGAAACTTGCAGCTATACGGGCACAATGGGAGAAAGCCTCATACAGGAGGTGGTTGCTTCTGCGCACAACACATCCAAGATATGCCTTTTGGGAGGATGTGTGTGCCCATGGAGTGCATCCAAGCTGCCCTGGAAAGGATGGCACCACCGCCCTGCCGCCCACAACGCCACCACCACCACCAACACCCACAAACCCCCGCCACAGGCAACAAGGATGGACCGTGTGGGGCCATGTGCAGGGGAACGTTTTTTGCAGCGTTCCAGACGTGAGAGGCAGGGCAGTCGCCAATAGTGCAATACCTATTTCTGTTACTTTGCATACATATAAAGTCGCCGTCCCATGTTTTCTCTCCTTTTTATAGCATAGTTTGTGTTCACATTCATGCCCTGACCATGACCTGAGGTTTCAGATCTGGCCCGGTATTGCCGGGGTGTCCAT